>OY728126.1:1470625694-1473096694 GCA_963277665.1 Viscum album | reverse complement strand
ATCCCATTTAATGGAAGTGTGTGTGAGTATAGTTCATAAACTTAGAATAAAAACATATAAATATATTTAGGATACATAGGTTATTATATAATCATGTAATAATAATAATTAATGGTGGTGAAGAAAGAAAATAAAAAAAAAGGAGTTGTTGAAGGATGTTACCTCTTCTTTGGGTAAATCCATTTGGTTTTCACCAAATGGATTCCTTGGTTGGATTTATACCAAAATTGAGGCATACAGGATGAAGGGAGGGAATTTTGGAGAAGATATGGGTAGGGTTTGGTCGATCCAAATGGATTTATAGGTGTTAAGATAGGGGAAGTGGTGGGACCTTTAATAAGTGGGGAAAGGAGACACATAGTATTTTTGAAAATAATTGAGTACTCCCCCCATTTATATTATACCTAAAGGGTAAAAAATGGACAATTATAGATAATTATAGGTTTAATGGTCTAAATATGTCCATAACATAATCTTTAGATAAGTTTAGGGTCATATTTACACCTTATATTTTAATTTTAGTCATTAATTAATATCGTTCTTACCTTAATTTCTATAATTAATTTTAAATATTTATAGTATGATTTTTGGTCAAAAACTAAGTCAAAATTACAATAAATTATAAATTATTCTGATTTTAAATATGACACACATTTTAAAAAATTATAAACATAGAAGTGGAAGAAATTAATTTAAAATTAATCTCGTAGATGTGTAGCGAAACTGGGGTTTTATGTTTGAAATGTTTTTATATCCAATTTCAATGTGAAATTAGTTAAAATGACCTAAAATTTATTAATTTTTGTAAAATTTATCTAATTAAACTTTAAGATAAAATTAAAATATAATTTAAATATATAAATAAATTAGATAAAAAATAAGTTTTCAATTAAAATTTAGTATTTTCCACCATTCATCAAAAAATGAATCTTCTTGAAAAAATACAAAAAATTCACTGAAATTAAATTTTGATAATAATAATTCAAATATGAAGTTTATTTTTTCAAATAAAAATTTTAAAAATTTCAAAAATTATATTTATAATTGGTTCACCATTAAAATACTGTAAAATTACCTTTTAGAAAAAATACATCTTTTTATTCATATAATTGGATTTATTATTATCTTATGTCAATAAAATATATTGGATGAGTTTTAATTTTTTATTGAATATATAATATAAAAATTTAATTAAAAACTTTAATCAAATGCGTTTTGTTTAATTTTTTGAGATAAAATGGTGTTTGTAGATAGAAAAATATATTTCTTATAAAAGGAATTTCTTTATTTTCAAATAGTTATTACATTCCTTTCTATATAATTGATAACCAAAAAAATCATATTTTATACATGTGCACATAATATTTTCAAACTTTATTTAATATTTTTTATAACTTCTATTCCAATGGATAGGTGGTAACTATAATAATATTTTAATAAAAATATTAATAATATATTATAGTTCAGTAAAACTCGGTCTTGTGTGTAATGACAAATATCGAAGGAACTAAACATTGTGTGTAACTACAAAAAATCATAGTGTTGTGTGTACCAAAATATAATCTAAGTGTTTCATATAGTGCAAGATTAACTTGATTTTTCATGTAATTAAATCCAAACTTAGTGCTTTCATATAATACAAGCTATATTTAGTGTTGTGTGAAATGAAAAATATAAAAAAGTTTAAATTAATTAAAAAAAATTCATAAAATCTTGGGGTGTTACATTCTACCCCCTTAAAATTAATTTTAGCCACAAAATTTTTCTGGGTTATTAAAGGTTTAATAATTGAAGGTTCCTTTCATAGAAACCCATATCATAAAAATGAATACTAAAATTTCCGTTTAAAAGGGAAAGTTGGAAACATATCGGTTACCCAAAGTGACACATAACTAAGTTTCCACATAAAATAACATAGTTGGGAAGTGAAAACATGGATATGGAAGATAAATATCCCTAGCATGTACTGAGGGAGAGTGATAGAGAACATGGAGAGGATAAAGTTAACGATGAAAAGCCATAAATCTATAATGATCTAAGGGACCATTTGATTCATCAGAAATGAAGGTACTAGGATAAATTTTTTGGTTTCAAGATCTTTTTCCTAAAGTTTAATAACATTCAAAAGAATATATAATTACTTAATTTCAACACAAATATCACCATTTGGTTGTTCCTTAACCAATTTCCACTTCATATCTTATTCTAAAATTGAAGATGAATTTTTTATTACTGAAGCACTAACAAATCATAGGATCCATAATGTATGATAAGTCATTTAATTTATATTTTGTTATCATCATAGAAAAATGGTTAGCATAGGTTATCCAATATTCATAAATCATCATGTGGAAAGAAAATAATTTAATCTCTAAAACCTCATCTGAAGTTTAACTTAAACTATTCCATAAATGGTTAACCTTATAACACTTTTGAAATATGAAAATCCAAAAATTTAGAAATAAGGTCACTAAATTACTAAAAAATAGTTCAACATTAATCCCCCATATATCATAAAGTAGTTTTTGGTTATCACATTCCAAACATGTGAATAACTTCATCATGTATTCTCTTGAAAAATGATAATAAACTGAATTTCCAAAAATAATTACTGAAAACATGCATGATTTATTGTTTAAAAAATTCTTAGATGTATTATTTAAATATAATTTTTTTTAAAATTTATCCAGGATATCATAAAATACTATTTCAAAAAATCCATTATTAGTTCTGAGGTCATCAATACTAACTTTATCCAAATTAATCATCTATTTATCCAAGCTAAATAAAATTTTCTCAAGACTAGGAACAAATTAAGGGATACCTTAAATTAGTCAAAATATAACCATTCCATTAAATAAATTTTCTATATGATTAGAACCATTCAAAATATCATTTTAAATCCTTAATGAAAAACATACACTTCATGATTCATATAACATAATTCTTGAATTCCAATACATGCACACTTAAATCATCCAACTTTATTATTAAACCATTGCATAGGATTCATCATTATATTCCTTAATACCCCTTTCCTAGAATATGAAATATGAATCATGTATTAAGGTTCCTCACACTCAATTTAATCATACTTTAAATGATTAAAGTAAAAAAATTATTGTTAGAAAACCCCACACCTTTCACATGTCATTCGAGGTCTCTTTATCTTTAGCAGTATAATCAATACTCATGCCACCTTCCTGGTTCTCTTTATGAGACTTCAACTTAGGAAACTGATTTTCATAATTCCAATAGTTTACACATTTGAAACATTCAATTTTAACCATGTTCCTTATAGTTCCCTCCATTGAATAAAACCAGAAATCATAGTGTGAGAAATACTCATCATATAATAAAACCACATAATCATGAAAAATTACTTATAAGATGCCTAAATTATGGCTCTTAATTATTTAATCTATGACACATTAGGTTTATACTAGGTTATTGAAAGTTATATTCTATTTAAATCCTTCAGGATGGTTCATAAAAATCATATCGTAACACATGAAAGGAAATGGGTATCATAAACACTTCATCATATAATAACCTATGAAAAATAGATAGGTTTCACAATAATTTCATCCTATAATAACCCATGAAAGGAAGCAGGTTTCATAAGAATTTTTCATCATATAACCCATAGAAGGGAAATGAGTTTCATAAAAATTATTACAGAAAAGCATAAACCATTTAGAGAAATAATATGAATGGTATCCTTTGATAATATACCTACTAAATAATAAACTATATAAAAGGATGTCATCTTATATGGTGAAGTATTTTTAAATATCACTTAGAAAATTTCTTAATGAAAACAACCTTTCTTTAAAAATATCTTAAATAAAACATTTTCAAAAATCATTTTCATATAAATAAAGACTTGCAATTTCATTTAAAAAATTTGTCCAGGAAAAAAATACTTTCCACTTAAAAAAAACTTTTTAAATAATAAAACAATTTTAAAACCTTTTTATTTTAAAATTTATTCAAAAACTTATAAAAATAATCTTTGAAAATCATTTTAAACTCATTTTAAAATATAAAACTTTTTTAAAGAACTTTATTTTTTGATTTTTTTTAAAAAAAATTAATTCATAGAATATTAGTAAAAAAATTTCTTAAAAAATAACATTGTAAACTTTAAAATTAAGCTTCAAGGAAATGAAATTCATGATGAATGGTAAATCCATACATGCCAAACATTCTTATTGCATTGTAAAAACTTTAGAAAAATGGCTTGATCAGAATATGAGAAGAAGATTATTTTTTAATTTTTTTAAAAGGTAAAACATGGCTAAAATTTTATTTTAAAAACTATTGAATACTAATATATATTTTTTAAAATTTTTTTTAGAAAACATGGTTTTGTGAGAAAACATATTTCTGACTGAAGAGAGAAATAAAGCTAGATTTTCTTAATTTTTTTCTGAATTATATTAAGTACCAAAGAGTGCAGAAATGGTACCATTACATAAAGAAATAATGAATATATAGAGGGTAATATAATAAATTAGTGTTCCTGAGGATAGATTATGATATTTCATCAATGGTAGCATAATCGTAAACAATACCGATAAACAGTGAGATTGTTACAATAGACTCTTACAACTTTGGTTATTTTGAATTTTAATCCCTATCGAATAATAACATTAAATTAAGCTTAAAATATCATGAAAATAAAGATTTTATCTATAAAAAATTTCATAGGTAAGTATATACACCTCGTAAAATAATGTAGGTGCATAACATAACATGTGTCTCAAAGAAGGTAATTTGAGAGAAAAATACCTTACCAATTTGGTAAATTTTGAATCGTAAACCCCATAGAAGATAGATAATAAAATGGATATGTTAATAAAAATTAATTTAAGGATAATAATAATATAATACATTCATGATCATTATATACACCGCACAAAACAAATAAGTGATGAATAAGGAATAAGTCTCACAAAAACAAAAGTAAGACGAGAAATTCCCTTACTACTTGAGTAACTTTTGAATCATGATATTTGTGAAAGAATAAAATAATTTAGAGTATATAATTATATAAGGGAAATTAATGATGTAATATGTCATAGGGTATTATATAAACCACATTATAAGAATAAGTGGTGAATATAGAATATATCTCACAGAAATAAAAGTGCAATGATAAAACCATTACCTTAAGTCTTGACTTTCTTTATACACATTCAAAAATCATATATAATAAATATACGTTTATTTTTAATCTAAAAAATAAAAATATTCTTATATATCATACCATAAATGATTTTTATGACCTGTTTATTAACAATTCGATGTTAATCTTATGTTTCATGTAATAACCGTTTTGTTTTTCGTATATGTTTTGACTTTTTATTCTTGATCCTATTAATTATATCATCATTTAATTATTTATATATTATAAAAAATTATATAAATATCATATATATTCAGTATATATGTATTTATAATAAAAAATAATATATAGAAACATATAATGAAATACACCATTCATGAATATGGTAGGTCGTACATATGCATGAACGATGAATTCGTTTTCTTATCATATAGAAAGAAAGAAATTAAATGAAATATATTTATATATGTATGTTATCATTCTAGTATAGTTATTATGTCATAAATACCATATAATTTTACTAAAACCATCATTAATAAATTCCATGTAAAGTGTGAACGAATCTCATCGCTTTAAGGAGGTTGTAGTTCACACATCCACAAATGAAGTTATCGCATTCCCAAAAATGGAAATCATGAAGGTATGCATTATATAATAATTAAAAAAGAATAAATACATAAAAAATATCATATATATCATATAAAAAAAGATATTACATCATTATTTACAACCTTGATAGGTGGTAATGGATGAACGAATGACATCGATTCGTGTGGTGGTAGTCTGCCATACACACGAATGATGATTGTGCATCCCATTTGATGGAAGTGTGTGTGAGTATAGGTAGTAAAATTAGAATAAAAAAATCTTAGTATATCTAACATACTTATGTTATTTTATAATAATTTAATAATAATATTTTATGGTGGTGGAAAAATAAAATAAAATAAAAGTACTTGTTGAAGGATGTTACCTCTTCTTTTGATAACTCATTTTTGGTTTTCACAAAATGGGTTACTTTATGGAATTTATGACCCTAGTTAGAAATCTAAGATGAATGTAGGGATGTTTTTAGGAGATATAGGTAGGTTTTTTCTGATCCAAAAGTCCTGAGAGGGATAAAGATGTAGGAAGAGTTTGTGGCCTTCTATAAGTGTGGAAAAGGACAAACTTTTTATTTTTGAAAATAATTTTGTAGTCCCCACATTTTACTTGTCCACCAAGGGTATCTAGGTGTAATTGTCTAAATATGGCCATAAAATAATTCATATACAAGTGTAGGGTCATTTTTAGACCATATATTTTAATTTTAGTCATTAATTAATCTCGTTTATACCTCAAATACTATAATTAATTTTAATTACATTCACTAATATTTTTGGTCAAAAAATATGTTGAACTTAATATAAATTATATATTATTATTATTAGAAATATTTAATAAATTTTCAAAATTATAAAAATATAATTGGTATAAATTAATTTAAACTTAATCTCACAGACATGTCATGAAAGTGAGTTTTTAAAGTAAAAGGTTCAAAAGTTAGAAATGTTTTTATATCCAATTTAAATGTGAAATTGGTTCCATTGAACTAAATTGGATTAATTAAATTAAAATTTATATAATTAAACTTTAAAATAAAAAATAAAATATAATTTAACTATACAAATATATTATTTTAAAAAGGAGTTTCAATTAAAATTTAATGTTTTTCATAATTCATCAAAAAATGAAATTTTACCAGAAAAATACCAAAAAATCACCCAAAGTAAATTATAATATTAATAATTTGAAAATGAATTTTATTTTTTCAAATAAAATTTATAATATTGTTAAAAATTATATTTAAAATAGGTTCTCTATTAAAATTAATAAATTTACCTTTTAAAAAAATACATCTTTGTATTCATATAATTAGATTTATTCTTATATTATGCCTATAAAATCTATTGGATGAGTGCAAATTTTTTTATTGAATATATAATATATAAATTTTATTAAAGAAATTCCTCAAAAATTATTTTATAATTTATTGTGATAAAATGGTGTTTGTACATAAAGAAGTATTTTTCTTAGAAAAGTAATTTCTTTATTTTCAAATTGTTCTTACTTTCATTTATAACTAATTGATAACCAAAGTACTTGGTTTATATACATGTGTAAATAAAATTTCACAATTTAATTAATCTTATTAGTAACTTCCATTCCAATGGGTATGTGGTAACTATAATAATATTTTAATAAAAATATCAATAGTATATTATAGTTAGGAAAAACTCATCCTTGTGTGTAGGAGAGCCATTGAAATAAATTCACATTGTGTCTAACTCATGACAATAATAGTTTTGTGCGTACCACAAGATAATATATGTTTTCAGTTTAGTATAAGATTAACTTAGTGTTGTGTGCAACACAAGCCTAATTTAGTGCTTTCCTATTACAAAAAATATATTTAGTGTTGTCTGAAATAAAAAATATTTAAAAGTTTAAATTAATTCAAAAAAAAATACAAAATCTCAGGGTGTTAGAAAAATGGTTAGGAAAAACCATGCGGTTTTTCCTAGGAAACCATGTTCCATGTTTTGAGGTTATGGATGGGGAACTTTTTTATTGACAACCATACGACCTCCCCCTAAAATAATATAGCAATGGACAAAATGGATTTTTCATTGTTGGCAAATAGTTTCCCAATTATACTGCCAAACCATGCAACCTTCTCCAATAGATTAAGGAGGAGCACACAGTTGGTGAAATTTTTTTAAAACTGTTTTACCATACCATGAAGCTCTTCAATAATACTAGTGAAGGTGTGATATTAGGCACAAAATTAGTACTAACCTTGTGTACTATCTTAGGAAACTATTAGAACGCATTTTTAGTCCCTCTATAATTTTAATTAAAATCCCGGTACCCCCATTATAAATCCTAAAAAAATCCTAATCGAACCTAATATGAATATTTGTATTAAAGAGGCTCCCAATAGAAGATTTTGTACTCTCTAAACCTATTCTTCTTAAATTAAAGTGCAAGTGGATTCATTTAACCCCTCTCCAGTAAGTGTTTCCCCATTGATTTATAATCCTCCCATATTTTCTTATACCATTATTTTAGAGCGATAGATCCTCTTTTTATTGAAATACATATACCTTGATTTATTGGGTTATAATACTGGGGATTCTTTCTTTATCTTCCTCACCTTCGACTCTCTGTTGGAGTTCCCATTTCATGCATTTGATTAATCATGTGACTAAATGTGGGTGGTTCCATAAGGCATTCCCTTACACTTGAAACCTTGATTTGAAATATAATTTTAATTTATTTCCTTGAATTGAATATATTTGATGTTCAATTATCAAAAGGCATGGATTTGTGAAATAAAACCATTTTTTAAAGACTTTATAAATTTGGTGGATTTTAAGAAATGATGGATTGAGATGTAAATTTGTGTGATAGAATGTTTTGGTTTTGATTATTGATAAAATCGATTTAAATGAAAGATAATTTTGAAAATAATGAACTTGATGAAACCCATGTTTTGATTCTAAAACTGAAGTGGCATGTTAAAACTTGAAATTGGGCATTTGAACTGTGAATTGAATTGAAATGAATGAATTTACCATGATTTATTGATTGATTTAGTGAAATAACATCTGTGACTTAGTAGTTAGTTCATGATTGGGACAAGCATGATTGGACTTTGAATCTGTAGAAATGGATTGATGATGAAAAATATAAATAAAACTATCTCAACATGATTTCCCCTAATGGTTTGTTGATTGATTCCATCCTAATTGACCGAGACTTAGGTATGTGTATACACATCTTTACCCATGATGATTTACTCAGTAGTGTAAAGATCCTATATCAAGGAACTAATGAACGTCATGTCATATTACCATGGTGCTTTGTTTTGATTTTTTATTACATGTTCGTGCTTATAGAACTATTTTACTCATTCCCTTCTATTTTATTGAAATTTCCATTTAATTCAATTTTAATATATTTTCTATCAACTTGATTTGAAAACTGATATGACTGAAAATGTCAAATGATTATCCATGCCTATTTTTAATGAAATTATAGAATAAATGGTTAAATTGTTATAGAACTACTTATAGAATATTTGGTGAAATCCTATTATTCCATTTTTACACACACATTACCTTTTCCTTCAATTATTTGTATATTATGTTATTATAGGTTAAGGAAATGGGAAAGAATCACTCATAAGTGGTAGGCGTGCTTGATTCTTGAGACCTCGAGTGGTTATGGTAACTATTTGAGCTACGATCCACCCATTTCATGAAGATTTTGGGTCTTTTTATTGATGGGTGTTGTGTCATATTTGGATGATGTATTAGTTCTTTATCTGACTACATGTGGTACTTTTATCCTTGAGGAGTGTTTTCCACACCAATTGATCATTAATTTATCTTCTATTGGTATATATTGTTGTTTTTTTATGGGGAAAATCATTCTCTCTAACTTTTGTTGAATCCCAAGAACTAGTCACCATCTCTAAAGGATAGGGAATGACCTTAAATTCATGTTAATGCTGGCTTAGGTAATGGTTTACTGAGGTATACAGTTTGGTTCGTGATCGATTATCCCTTGAACGTTCTCAAACACAAAGTTAAAATTACTATAAGAATTTATGATGGTAGTTAAAATTACCCCCAACTATCCAAAATAGATGATAATAATAATAGTGCACAAAAATATTATATATAATTTATCTTAACTAATTCAAGCTAATTTTGAATCATATTAACATCATTCACATGATCATACATAGATATATCTTCTAATAACATTATTCCAAAAAATATTTTCTTTATGAAAACCTTGTTCATCACTGTTGGATTACATGTCCTCTAGAGTCTTCATCAATTCCATTGATTTATTCTCCTCACAAATGTTAAAGGATACATTCTGATCCAACGACATCCGAATGAGTCTGAGCTCCTTTCTATCTGACCTCTCTCATTAAAAATTTCCCGTATTCTCTAGCTTTTTTCCATTCACTGTAAATTACATGTACTTTTGAGTAAGATAGTACAATATCTACATTCTATATAATCTAAAGTCTTTACTATTGAATCTATCAATCAAGACCTGGTCACATTCCAATGTTATACCTTTTGATACAAGTAAATTCCCACAGAATATAATTTTTTTGATATAATAAAATGTACTTGAGTATATGTTCAAGTGTGAAATGTCAAGATCTAAACCAAGATTTCATACCACTTATTAGGGAATAACCACAGTTTGACCAATTAACCATAAAAACACCACCACGTGATATGAGAAATATATATTCAAGATATGAATGTTCCAATGGTTAGAATTTACCCAAAAATATTGATGTATTATAATTTTAGAAATTCACACACCCTACAGACCAAAGAAACTTTTCTTCTTTCACATACTCCGTAAAAAAACCAACACATAAATTCATACATCCGAGTGAAAATAAATCATATAAAGAACAATTTTATTTTACATTGTTTAGACAATTAAATCCTATACCATGTTAGAATAATGATTCCATATTTTATCAATATCAATTAATATAAAGGTTTATAATCACAATTGATAGATACAATTGATATCAAACTAATTTGTTTCCATGCCATGATGACACCTATAAAGTGGTCACACCCCACATATATAGTGGGGCCCATATACTCATCCCAATTCAGTACCATCCAAAATCCATTAATGACCCATCATTTGACCCAACGATTTCTGATTCCTTATCAGTATCGACACCTGATTGATGAAATATAGATAATTTTCCAAGCTAATCAATGTTACTATAAATGATTCCAACATTATTTTCCTTACTAGAGAACTATAAAAAATACAACTAATGTTTTTATATTAATTTCACCCAAAAAAAGACAAAAATATCTATTCACCATTTTAAATCATTGAATAGTATAATAATCCCACCAGACAATGTCACAGTCTAATCAAACTTTCTTCTACTATAGAAACACTCTATTACTTTCTGTACCCCAAGATCAAGTTAAATTTTACTTCTCTCTATTTGATTGTTTGACTTTGAACTTTAACATAATTCACAATCTTACCACAATAATTTTCTTGTGAAACATAAAATATGTGGAATTACTTTTGGGGGTTTTATACTCTTGAACACTTTATATTGGTGATCAAAAAGTGTGAACTTTTAATAACTCTTAATTTCTTATGTGCTCCCAATACCTGATAGTCAAACATTATTTGTATCCTATTTGATTGATACTATATATATTTAAGAATATCTTCATAACATCTCTAGGTCCTCATTATTATGAGGAACTACTATAAACTTTCTATGTGACAAATTCTATAAATACATTATCATATTAATGTTATGGATAAGAAAAATAGTATGTGATAAGTTATTTATTAATATTATTGTAATTGAAAGTACAAGTCTAGTTTGTTCTAGGGAACCAAATCCAACAGAATAAAAATGTCACTAGATCCAACTACTAAAATTTCATAACTCATGATTTATCATATGACATCTATGATTTTTTGAGGTTTGTCTATAGTCATTGAGGATGTGATGTTATTTTGTGGCTAATTTTCTTATTGTGACTTCACTTCTTTGAGAAAAAACAGAAGTGTTATCCTTAAGAATTTACCATTTTTTCATTAGTTTTTAACTTGACTTGTTAGATAATATATATGGTATAATATGATGAAAATATATATCATGACTATATTTTCCTTTCTTGACACAATTCCATTAACTAGAACACATCATTTCTTAAACTAATTCTTAAGTTGTATCAGAAGCCACAACATACTTTTTATATATACATATGGTTGCCATTATCATCAACAATCTTGTATTGCACATTTACTCAGAATATATATGATAATAGATCAAATTTATCTATATAAAAACTAGTTCTATATCCCCTTGAAAACTATAATTCCCATTTTTCAATTATGAGGAACATACCCTTCATACTTTTTCATGTGCTATTAGACAATTCTAACTTCTACTTCATGTATTTCTCTTAGTTTTAGTTGATATTTTTCCTCATTTATTGATGTATATGTAATATCAAATCTCTGAACATGTCATAGAATATGTGATAGTTTCAAATTATTAAGTTTATAGAATTTTATTCATTATAATAGTCTCCCCCTTTTTCTTAACATGTTATATTGGAGATATTTTACACCATGAGTCATAGGAAATAATTCACTCTTGAATTATTATATCCTTTATTTTTGAATAATTTGTGTCAATTAATATAATATCAATTCATATAATCCACCCCATAGATCTATTTTAGTAGGTATTATTCCATAAAACATGGTTTTATACTTTAAGTCATTTATAGAGTAATATCATTTCAACATAGTATTAATTATTCATGGACCTTAAATTTTAATTAGTCATAATATATAACCATATCTTTATGAATGAGGATAAATCTAATTCCCTTATTTTATGCATCACTATATATTTCAAAACATTTTTCACTATAGGGTAGTGTAAGCATAGGTGCGTTGACTAACCTTCTCTTGAGTTCCTTAAATCTTTCCCCACATTCATCCATATAAAGGAACTTGGATCCATTCTGAGATAACTTGGTAAGTGGATTCGATATTCATGAAAAATTATTCAAAAACAGATGATACTATCCATCCAATCTAAGAAAATTTTGGATCTCAATCATAGTGGTTGTTCTAGGACAATTTTTGATAATTTATATCATTGAAGGGTCTACTAATATACCCCCACATGTGACTATATAACCCATGAATGAAACTTTCCGAAGCCAAAATTTACACCTGGAAAATTTTGAATAAGGATTTTCATTTCTTAGGGACTTCATCATAATTATCAAATAATATTAAATATCTTACTTTCCCTTTGAATAAATAATAATATCATCTAAAGGACTATCAAAAACTGATCAAGATAATCTCTAAGGACTTTATTCATTAAATTAATGAAGATAGAAGGATCATTAATAAGACCAAATAGAATCACTATAAATTCACAGTGTTCATACCTTGTACATAATTCTATCTTGGGTATATACTCCTACATTAAAATAAATTTATGATATCCAAAATTAAGATCAATATTTAGAAAAGTATTGAGCTCTGTGTAGTTGATCAAACAAGTCCTTGATATAGGGTAGAAGATACGTTCTCTTGATAGAGATCTTATTTAGATCTCATAATCAATGTAGAGTCACATTGATCAATATTTATTATTAACAAATAGAATAGGTTCACCCCAAGGCGATGAAATTAGATGAATGAATCCCATATCAATATTCTATTAGAGTTTATTATTCAATTATTCCAACTAAATTGGGGGTATTCCATATGGATTCTTGGAAATAGGTGTAGAAAAATATATGATTTTTATTGAAAAATCAACTTCATGATTTAGTGGAAGATCAAGAAACTATTTTAGAAAGACATTAGTATAATCCTACACAATAGGAATATATTTGATGCTAATTTTCTCCCCAAAACATATGAGATAATCTCTCTTTTAAATAGGAATCATAACCTATATGGTGAATGTAATTTACTTCAGAAGTTCATTATTTTTTATCACACTGATAGGCAATCAAAGGTTGGTTCATAATATCAAACATAACTTACCTTTCTCAATAATTTATCTATGATTAATGTAAATAA
This sequence comes from Viscum album, assembly GCA_963277665.1. NCBI lineage: Eukaryota > Viridiplantae > Streptophyta > Magnoliopsida > Santalales > Viscaceae > Viscum > Viscum album. The sequence goes on along the minus strand of OY728126.1, from coordinate 1,473,082,872 downwards.
ATTAAATCCATGACAATAATAACCTCAAATTCAACTATAGGGTGAACGATAATATTTTCAGGAAGCACATTCTCAAAAAATTCAATCGGACAAGAATCATAGACTTGAGAAGAAATCATCATAAAATTAGGGGGTTTATTGATAACTCAACATATAATTTTTGAGGTGGTACTATGATACCCTTGAAAATTATTTAGATATAAATGAGTGGGTAGATCTAGAATAAAATTAGATATTATCATTTCTAGAATAGATGGTAAGTGTACCTTTCATCACATCATTATCACACCCATCATCATAAATAGTGATCACATGAGATTTCCCTTTATCTTTGGGATTGATAGGTTATTGAAATCAATCCTCATAATTAACCTTCATATTTTGGAATTGGTTAGCATAATTACCACACTCCTTAAATTTAAAACACTGGAGTGTGTGTGGTGTATTCTGTAGAGATATCTATCAATTCTATTAAATAACTAACTTCTTCCCATCACTCTAGCATTCGATTTCATTATGAACTTAATTTCCAAACTTGTAACATTTACCAGTTCCCTTAATATAATTTCCCCCATGTTTCCTTCCATATTTTGAGAATAAATAAAGACTCATCTTCTTCACTCCATGGTTTTTTTATTTTACTTTGAATTACTCTTTTATTTTCTTTTCAAAACCATGATATTTATGGGTAAATCCAATATCCATATCCACCTTTATATCACATAAAAAAATTTCTTTATAACTAATGATGTCCTTTATGGTAATTCTCTTTAAATATTTTGTTTTAATCAACCAAAGAATCAATCAACCTTAATTTTAGGTTAGGTGATAATACTAGAAGTGTACCTCACATGTTTTGTAAAATTTTCATCATAAGTACTAAACGATTCATCATCCTTCTACTTTAACTCAAGGAATTCCTTCTATATTTTTGTACAAATAATACTAAGAAAGTACTTGTTGAAAAATAATATTATAATTCATCCTACTACAAAAATTAAATTTTTTAATATTCTATAATATTATTGATATGATTCCACCACTAATATGCTTATCCTTATAAAAGATAAAAAACAAAAATAACTTTTTCATGTTATGAACACTAGAGAACAAAAAATATCTTTTTAGTCGTACTAATCCATTGCCCAGTAAATATTGGATTAACATAACCATTAAAAGAAGGAATTTATTTCCTCAAGAAGGAATAAACATAATTTTATCACCACTTTTATCATTTCAAAACTCAGTGTGATTCATATCTTGAGAATGTTGTGTGATAATAACAATACTAATTTTCATTCCATACCACATAACATTTAGTTTATAAAAGGTAAATTCATTTCATTGTTAATATCATTCAGTATTTACATAATTCTTTTCGGTTCCATCCATTGAGTAAAAAAGAATTTATAGTGTGATAAACAATAATCATGGTGATAAACCATATAATCTAGAAAAATCATTTGTAGGATATCTAAATTGTGACACTCTATTTTTTAAAACCTTAGTTTTAACGTTGGTCATTCATGATCATTACAAAACTTTAGGCTTTTATCCAATACTTAGACATATCCTTAGGATTATTTCTAAAGTTCTAGCATCAATGTTTACAAAGGTTAACTAAACCTTTATATGATACCAAATTATATAAACCTATAATTTTAATACATAGATATTAAATCTTAAGAGATTAAGATTCATTACATAACATTTAAATCCATACTATAATTGTATAAGTATAGTATCTTTAGAAACTTGGAAACATAAACAAATAGTTCATAAAATATCTATATCATATCCCACGTATTTCTTCATAAATAACACCCTTATTATAGTTATCATAGTTAATAACATTATTTATAACCTGGGTAAAAGAAAAAAAAGAAAAGGGTGAGATCAAATTCTCAATAAAGGTAAACAAGGGAGATATCAATGATCACATAAGCATAACATAAGCATAAGGGTATAAGAACATGATATTAACATTTGAAAACCATACCCTAAATATAAAAGATTATAATATTAAGTCATGGAATATATCTTGTTATTTAATAAGATAAGAATCATAAAGGGATCAGATAACATGTACCATGAGATCAAAATATAAGCATAAGACATGGAATTGAGGCATACACATAAGCATAGAAAATAATTTCCTTAGTAGTATAGGATAATTTCCAAGGCTATCATAGTGGAGTATGTTTACTACACAAACCATCAAAGTAGTCAAGGTTCACTCACAATACTATCATAGTGTACAGAGTCCATTACTGAACTAGGTTCACTCCCCATTCCTATCCTATTTATCTCCTGAGATATAAATATTTACCTAGTAAATTGGTGGGAGATATAGGTCCCACCCATCACAAAATTAAAATCATACATATTTTTTCCACAAGATCAAAAATCATTCATCATATCATAACCCATGAAAGGAAATGGGTTTCATAAACATTTCATCATAACATAACCCAGGGAAAAGAAATAGTTTTCATAAATATTTTATCTTTTCATCATAAACATATACCATCCAAAGAAAGTATAAATATATTATACTTGGATCATATACCTATTAAATAATAATTATCATCAACTAATTTCATCTTATATGGAACATGACTTTGAAATATCACATAGAATAATTCTTGAGGAAAATAACCTTTCTATTTCGAAACAATTTCTTTTTAAAATGATACACAATTATAATATAAAAAAATTTCTTTGAAAATAACCGTGTAAACATGTAAATTAATACTCAAATAAAAATTTAGTCATTATAGTAGGAAAATATGTTCATTATGTATAAGTTAAAGAAAAATTCCTACCATATTTAGGTTGAAAATGTCACAAAGTACCTTGTTTAGAAAACAAAAAACATTCATTTCAAACAATTTTTAAAAAAGTAAAACATGGGTAAAAATGAATTTTAAAAACCACATGTAAATGGTAAAACAAATTTTGAATTGTTTTTATAAAAAATGGAAATGGATGAAAAATATTCCTTAGTGGATACTTAAACCAAAACATTTCTGAATATTAATGAGATTATGAAATAAACCCTTACCTCAAATTTTCCTTTCTTATAAATCACTAAAAACTCAAGTATAATAAATTTATATTTATTATAATTATATTATATAGTCATTTTAAATCTTATAATATAATATATTATCCCTTTAAAAAATTTCAACACCTCATTTTTTCAATAATTCTTTATTAAAATTGTTATTTTTGAGTATCAATTGTTTTTTATCATGAGTATATCAGTTTAGTAGTTCCAATACCTATACATTAATCTTGGTTCCATAATATATATAATATATATCATGATATAAATGTAATATATATATGTATATATTAATTATATACATATTTTGAGTCATCCATAAAAGTTATAGATAGAAAAATTAATTGCGTCATTCTTGGGACGGTAGGACGTACGTATGCAAGAACGTTGTTTTCATTTATCAAAAATTTAAAAAAAATAAAGGTAAATATTAATTAACCTTAACAATATCATTTTTATATCATATATATTTTTCAAATTCATACTCATTTCTATATAAGTAAAATATAAATGAAAAACTATTAACATCACTTCTTAGAGGTGGTAGTCCACACATACTCATGTAAGACACTATCATTTCTCAAAGGATTGAATAGTAAAAAGGTATGAATGATATTATTAAAAAAATTATAATTATATAATTAATATTATATATAAAAATTAAACCCATAATAATACCCATTCATAAAATATGGTGATGAAGAATGAATTGTATCACTAGTTGGAGATGGTAAGTCGTATATACACATGAGCGATAATTTCACTTCTCGTTTGATGGGAAAGAGGGTTTATGAAGGTGTTTTAATAATCATAATAAAATTTTATAATATTTATTATACTTAATTTATTAGTTTATGATACATAACATACATTTAAATGAGTTAAATAAGAATAGAAAAGAAAGTGATCGGGTGAGGCGATTACCTCTTCTTTGAAATGACTCTTTTAGATATCCTATAAATGGTTCTAGGGTTGGTATTTTGGGAAGTAAAAAACCTCTATAATGTTTATAGAGAATTATATAAGGGAAATTTTTATATATTTTTATAAATATAATGCTCAATTTGGTGTGAGAAAGTGAGGAAGGAGTTTCCCTTTTATAATTGTGATGAGGGTCACTTTTAGAATTTCTCAAAATATTAAATTATAATAAATTAATTCTCATAAAAAATGCATCCAAATGGAAAATTATTAAAATATAATCTAGTATAGGGTTTTAATATACTCAATCAATATAATTTATGTAAGTTTTAGTGTCATTTTAAACCTTATCATTTTGATTAACCCTTTAGTTAACCTATTTAAATTTTAACTATATTAACAACCTTTTTAAGAATAAATGTTTTAATTTTTACATATGAGGTAAAAATTGGACCATAAATTTAAAATTTATTAAATTTAAGACCATATAATAATAAAATTTTCTTATTTAAATTTTTTTATGATTTTTAAATAATTTTATAAAATATTATTTTGATAAAATATCATTATTGTCAATTTTTACACTATTCATTTATTTTAATTTTAAATAGTTAAAAAAATATTTAATTAAAATATAATATTTTAAAATCATCTTAATATGTAATATAGATCTATAAAATTATTTTTTCACATTAAATAATTAAAATTATATCACTTTTAATATTATTAAAATCATTTATAATATTTTTTTAAAATAGAGAAATACTACATCAGTGTTGCATAAGAAATTAAGATCACTATATAATTATTAGAAATTAAAAATAAATTTATATCATGAAAATAATTTTATTAATATGAAAATAAACACTTATATTTGTTCATAACTTACTGTTTTCCTTACTTTTAAACATAATACATATTAAAAACAAAGAGAGTGACATTTTGTAACATTCTTTGTTTTAAATAAATTAAAAGTCATTTTTAGTGAAACGTGTCCATTAAAAAAACTAAATTTATAAGATAAGGTTTCAAGGGTCTAATTATCTTCATTTAATAAGAATTAAGATGAAAATATTTAGTCTTATCACTTATTTCTAACCTAGATTAACCCGATTTTCCCTTTACCAAGGTGATATATTTTACCACAATTACAATTCATATTGACCAAAAATAAAATGGGAATATTTAAAAAATTTGAAACTATTTATTATAAATATATAATTAGTTTTATATAATTAAATACCAATAAATTCCAGAAATTAATTTTAAAATAAGTGTAGAAAAAGTGGAAAAACCCACTTTTTATGGAAAACATTTTTAATTATAAAACATGATTTATTCTTATACTATGCTTATAAAAACATTTGATTAATTTTTAAATCATTTTACCAGTTAAATAATATATAAATTTCATTAAAATAAATCACCTATAATTATTAATTTAATTTCTTAATATAAAAAACATTTCATGTATAAAGAAATTGTTTTTTCAAAAAAAAACATCGCTTTTATTTTTAAATATTTTTAGTTCTTAGTTCTTATAATTTGATAAGAAATGAATTAATTTTATAAATTTTTATACCATATGTTTTTCATAATTTAGTTATTAATATTTATTCATATCAATCCAATGACTAGGAGATAAAAAAACCTAATATTATAATAATGTTGTGTGATCCATTTAAACTTGATGTTGGGTGAAACACAAGATATAAAAGAAATAAAATTATTTAAAGAGAAATATTTCATAAAATCTCAGGGTGTTATATTTCATCTCTATTTGTATAAAATATAGTGTTTAAAGAATTTTTTTTATCAAGATACCTAGGTGTGTAGATCTGGGGAACCTCAGAAAGTACAAATTTTGATGGTTTTAAGGAATCAAATATAATAGTGTCTAATTAATACCATTGTTTTGTTTTTATCCAAATGAATATTCTTATAATATTCTCTCATGTGAATTTATTCTCACATTCTTCTCTCTTTTCTAAAATTCATAAATTGTTTCATTCCCCCTCATGGCGTGTTTGAATCCACTCAAACTCACCTTTGACTTTATTATTCTTTATTCATTTTATCCAATTCAAATGGAATCATCATGTGAAGATTTAGCTTCATACTTTACAAGAAACTTCTCAAACTAAAAAAATGTCTTATTATTCCAGATATATCGAGGAATTTGATCAACTCCAACATCTTCCTTGATTCAATTAACATCTTTAACTTTTGATGGAATTTTTTATCATTTTTTATATTTCTTAATGGTGTACCCATGCTACATTTTTTTCATCAACACATGGTTTTTCTAATATCATGGAGTCTTAATGACCTTTTTCTTAAAAACCTATCTTTAGAAGTAATATCTTTTATAAGAATGATAGTAAACACCACATTAAATGTATGAGATCATTTATTTACCCATTTGTATTTTTTTATAATCCATGATCACTGTAAATTATATTATACTTTTTGAAACACCATGGACAAATTCTAAATCATAACTAGTAATAAATAACTCAATTCAACTTTTCATTAAGTTCCCATTAAAAAATCCCTCCACATTCATGAATTTATACCTTGTATTTATGTGTTTTATATCTACCTTTTTGAATATATTCAAGGATAATAAATGAGAGTTAGAGAATGGGGTTTCATCTCATTATACACCCATAAAAATTTCCCCCATTTCAAAAATATTTTCTCCACGTTTTTCAATAATATCAAAATAATTTTTTAAAATTTAAATTAATTAATTTTAACCACATTTAGAAATTTGGATTTAAAACTAATCACGGTCTTCCTTCACCTTATTTCTTCACATGGTGGTATAAAAAGAAACACAAAGAATTTTTCTATTGTATACCAAAAAAAACCAATCACTTTAATATTATAAGATAAAATTAATTAGAGGAAACAAAATGAATCAATTATCTTTCCTATGTCTTCCAAAAGTGATTATCAAAATAAAGTTCCCATAATCCATAAACATAACACCAAAATAGATTTTATAATAATTATGTCTTTAAGGATAGAAATTTATTTTATTTTTGATTATTTATCTTATTAAATTAATCATTTGGTATTTTAAGTAGGTTTAATAGAGTAATTTAAGGTATTTGAAAGTAAAATCATTTTATTTTGGCGTGTGAGGGGCATCGAGTACCTTATGGTAGCAAACTTGGAACCCAATGGTATTTTGTTGAGTTTCAAAAGTATCTCCCCTTGTTAATAGATACCTAATGAATTGATACCAAGTTCCTAGTGGCCACTATGTGGTCGATGATCCCTCACCATTTACCCAATATGTGTTAGAATATTTTCTTTAAATGAAGAAAAAATGGAAACATTAACTAAATAAAATAATTCCTTAGATTGGTTCCATTAGGATTTTCATTTTGTTTTCTTTACTGAGATCCCTCTTCATATTCTTATTCCCCACTATACTCTCCTAAGTGGATTCACTCTTTGATTTTGATTTAATACTCCAAAAAGGAGCTAAAAAGGCTATCTTTTAACAATTATTAGGTATGTAATTCCTTTTTTTCTCTTGTTTTTAATGAATATTTGGTGTAGTGAAGGAAATAACTTAAACCCATATCTTCTATGTTTGTAAAATTTATTTAATGGGTGAATTTATTCTTTATATAGATATTGGATTATGGTTTAATTTATTTTTTGTACTTTACCCCTTAATCTATATAATATTATGACAATTTAATTATTATAATTTATAATGTTTAGATTGAGATTCATCTAAAAAAGTTTTTCTATTCTGATATTTTTTAAACTACTTATTTTCTAAATTAATTTAATTAAATAAAATTTCAATATTATTTGATTTCATATTTTCTTTATGTTTTTTCTACTTACACATAGTTTTATGTTAGATTAGAAGGGGTCTGGGTATGACCAATTAATAAGTATGTTGTATTCACTCACTACATGTTTACCCTTTGATGTGTGTAGATCCTTTTATCAATGATCTAGGTAAGGGTTAATCCCTGAAACATGAGGGTTAATAGGTATCAAATATATAAGTCATAATGAATTTTAGGAAATTAAAGTACATTGTTAGTGTGGGGATAAATAATACTGTTTTTGGTTTTGTTATTTGGATATTATATATATGAGATTTCAGTTTTCTAATGACCTACGCCTAATATTTTTTCATGTCATCTCATGTATGCATTATATTCCTACTTTGGATATATTTTGATTATACCATCATGTAAATATTTTTTAATTATTAAATAAATAATTTGATCTTTTTTTTATTTCATCATATTGTGGTAATATTTTTTTAGGGAAAATCATTTCCAACATTTTTTTATTTTATATCCTGGAATTTATTCTAAAATATGATTATCTATAAGTCCATTATAATACTTTTAGAGATTCATGTTAGACCATATGATTTGAACATAGTTTCTCTAAAATTAAATCAAAGAAAATTTGTGTCAAAGTTAGTAATAGATAGGATATGGGATTTTCTCGACTCAAAATGTAATGGATAATTATGCCCGGATAAGATAATTATAATAGAAGAATATATTTCTAGGGGTTTTTCAATTTTGATATATTTGTTCAATATTATGTATTTTGAGTCTCGTGCATCATTGGTAGGCACTTTTTGGGAAATCATGAAATTATGTGCTTGTGTGTGATTATATGGTTAATTTTTAAAACCACATAAAGATTTATATTAATCAAAACAAAATTTTTATCTACTAGTGTATTCTAGTTATTTATCACTAATTTTTAGATTAATATAAAACTATAAGTGATTTTTATATATTAGAAGTTAAAATTTATTATTATTATTATTTGGATATTTATGATTTTTACTACAAAATAATTTTGAAAATTATTGATATATAAAATGTTTTCCTTGATCAGAGATATTGATCCAGTTCTAGATGGTAAGGAAACTCATCTTTTTTGTTCAATTAATGATTTGATAATCTTTATATTCGAAGTCTTAATTGGGCTATGAAAAGTGTGAAATTGATTTTTCAAAATCCTCTTGAGAATGATAATAATATGACTACAAAACTTTCATTTATGTATGGTAGGATACATGGGGGAAGGATTATTCATGATTCTCAAGGGTCTTTATTAATTATGTTTAGAGTATTCCTTGATTTTTTAACTCCTATCTGCATAGAGGTTCATGATTTATTTATAAATCTATCTCATTTCATGGATAAGGGTACAAAAATATATTCTATATAGCTTGTATTAGAATGGGTTATGAAAATTCTTATAGATACCTCTTTGACACACTAGTTAATTAATTATACCCAAAGAAGCTATAAGAATTTAATTTATAGGAAATAAATATTAAACATAAATTGCAGGAAGGTAACATTTAGAAATACTCATTGGAATAAAGAGGGATCCTAATTAAGTTTATAGAGAGTTATTTAGCATATGATCTCTTTTATCTAAAGGTAAACATGTAATCTAGAGAAATTCTCTTAGATTTTACTATTTTTTACCACTATGATTTCATTTAACCCTTTAGTATTTAGAAATGGTTTTCAATAAAAATATGTAAGTTAGAGAGAAATTATTGACTTCTTTTTCAAATTTTAAGATATGAATAATGGGTATAAAAAGTGAGTGGTGAAGGTTTTAGTCTAACCATTTCTATCCTTAAATCAATATAACAATTTATCTAGGATTATATGAGGTTTATCAACCCTGGAGGATTTTTTATTTTTTCTATTATGGTCTTCTAGTGGGATATGTTTTTGATACACCCCTACTCCCATTTATTTTTAGTCAGTGAAGATATCCTTTCCAAAGGCAGGAAATCACTGGGACATACAAGCGACACATTAAGTTGAAAATTGGTCGATAGGATGATAGGTTGGATCTTCCCTTAAGGGTATTGATTCCTAGTCTGGGTATCTATTAATGGTTTAGTACATGTTCATGAATCCTCCCCAGTAATTATATTACTACTAATTACCTCCTTGAAAATAAACAATCAAAACCATGAATTGATATAAACATCACTATGCATCGGAAGTCTTTCATCATTCATTTTCTAATAAGTTTTGTTATGTTATAAATATCTATAGTTGGGTGATCTAGAATTTATTATTGTCTTGGGAGGTGGTAGGTGTTATAGATTTGAGTCCAAAATATAGAGAGTCTTCCCATGAATCCTTATAAATGGAATCCAAACCCTTTTAGTTTGGTACCACTTAATAGGATACATCATACCTTTTAAGGTCATCTAATAAGGAATGTGGTGGTTCCTTTTAAGGTCATGAAACCATGAACAATTTAATTTATTTTTAAGGTCTTATGTTTAAAGGATACAATGTTCCTTTTAAGATCATAAATCCAAGACCAATGGCCTATTGATGTTTTATCTCAGGGAGGAATCTTATATATCATGATCACTAAGAATCTAAACTCGCTTAGTTCAGGTTTCAAATTATAAGGTCGTATGTCATGATCGACCCATGCAATTTAAAATTATGGGGAAAGGAAACATATTTCATAAAAGGGGAAACCTTTTATAGTTCATTATATATATTGGTAATTAAATAAGATAGGGTATGATTGGGGCTTACACCAAGTAGAAGGCCCATGTGTGGATGTTTCCTGCAATCTATTATTAACTAGACACTAAAGGAAGATTGAAATCATGGGGAATATATCCCGGTGAGGATGGGTTGATGATTACACTATATTAAAATCCCGTATATGTATATATGGATAATTGGAGTATAAGTTCATTAATGATCAAACAATTGGTGCTTACACTTGGTAGGATGACTATGTAGAGGTACCCATCTCATTTAGCAGACCATGTAGGCTAACTAAATGCTTGGGAAGCTAGGACGTGTATCATGAGATAGGGGTAGTTCCACTAGTATCCTAATGACACAAGACCTTATTATCAAGGTAATAAATGATTATAAATACCCTAACAGTCTTATTAGTTTGGTTTGTAAACAAGGAAAGATCCATTATCAATGTAATACATGATCATAGGGGACCACTATTGCGTGAAAAACATAGTCATGGATCTCAAAAAATCCATGGAGGATTCCTTACTAGAATATTAATTTTTTGGATTTTTGATATTTGTGAAAGGAATCCAATGAGGTCATTTATATGAATTCAACCTATATAGGTGTCCTATATGAAATAAGGGGTACAAATAAGGCCCAAATATCCATTATAGGGATTCTTAATTATGTAACTAACTATGGGTTTAATTTTTCGGAAAATAGACCATCAATAATAAGACTAATTTTACTTTACTAAATAATAATTTTATATAAGATTATGGTTCTATGTGACTAGTAAAATTTCACTACTGTTTTGGGTTTTAATACCACTGGTCCCCAAAGGATATACATGAGTTTCCCTCCACAAATGATTCTTATTGGAGTCCTTTGAAAAGGTATTTATATAGGAGGATCCATGAAGGTTTTATATAAGAGTATCATTATTTTAAAATTATATTTTTTTTCTCATATACCTTCTACTAGGTTCAAACACTATGTTAACTATTGTTTTTTATATAAGCCTTTAAAAATTGATACACTCCATAAATGATGTGATTTATCTCTTGGAGATCATGACATGAACATATATATTCTCTTCAAACTCTTTATCAAAGCTCTCATTTTCTTTATTGAAGTGAGTGATAGATATATATAAGAAATTACACATAAAATACTTCTCAAATTTGAGATCAAATTGGATATCCATGATCAATAATAGTTACAGGACCCTGAAGTATCATCTCTTAACTTTCATAAGGAAATAACCGACTGTAAAATATTTTCATCTCACTACCATAAAGGGATGATAAAATATAAAGATTTCATGGAACCATTAAATATTACTATAAACCCACTAAAAAAGATTCCTCATTCATGAAGTATCTTTATCTCACTACTGCAAAGGGATACCCAACCATGAACATTCCCTATGATAATGAAATATTCCATCACCCTACCCCAAACATTTCCTCAAATATGAGGGTCTTATGTGGCTATAGAGGATTTCCACTGTGGCTATTCGAATGGCTCCCAATGTAAGTAATGGTTTTACACAGACCCAAATGAAGAAAGTTTTACAAATTATATGATTCCTTTATGGTAAATTTTCCTTTTACACATTTCATAGCCTTCTGATATTCTTATAAGTATTTATTAGGCATAAAGAAAATACCACCTCATAAGTAGATCCTATTAAAATAAAGAAGGTTTAATTATAAGGAGAAATTATTATCCCACATAAGTCTCACATAGTATATATAAGATCCATCTTCCCTATATATTGTTGGGGGGTCCCCATTCCATATTATTAATCTATCAAAGGTTCTCCAATATTTTAGATGAGTCACTTATTTTTTATGCTAAAAAGAACTACTTTGTGAATGAAGGGATACGTCATTAGGGGGCCTGAAAAAACAAATGGATATATTCTTGGGTGTACACCTATACACACATAAGAAGAAAAAATCATTCCAGAGACCAAATTTCATAGTTATTCATCCATTCTGAAGGAATATAACACTAACCATTAAGTAGGCTGGGCTTTGTGATGGGATCTTCACCATGGAGTTGTCTTTAGTATGGATTGGGTTTAACCATACTGGGTGAACCATAACTCTATAGAGTTAAAGAAATATATTAGGGTTGTATAGATTTATGATGTATTCTGGGTATCAAAATTATTCTACCACTATAATATAAAATTCATCCTAGACTTGATCATTAGGTGGATCCCTAAAATAAACATATTCCACTTGATGCACAAAGTGGTTGTGATAAACTTGTGTGATATGAATATGATAAATGATCCACTAATTCTAGATGATATGTGTGATGAATTCATTTATCCCCCTTTTATATGTGATGATGTGCATAGGGCTCTTCTAATTAAAAGGGAGTTACCCTTGCTAGCAAGGAATGCCATTTGTCAGGATATTTTCCTATAGATTGACATACAATTTAGAATATGGGTAAAACTCTTCATAATTCCTAATGGTTATGAAACAGGGGAAAATGTGGCCTTAATGTTTCCCAATAATAAATACCCATGGGATATCTGGTTCCTAATAATCAGGGAAGGATAATGTATAAAATGGGGTTGAGAGGCCAATCCTTTGCATCCACCAAATGGTTCATCTAGTGGGATTCTTGGCTATATTCATAAGTGGATATCTCCTCCTAGTACATGAGTCAAAAAATGGGATCATAGATGTGAATTTTATGATAGTGGATAAACTACCAAATGAAAGGTAGACCAACTATGCAGTGTTAATGTTAGAAAAGTTTCACCAAAATTTTAGACATATTTGTAAAGAGAGGACCCTATTCAGGATCAATGTCACGACCCGACCCTACCCGGGCTCGAGCCGCAACTATCCCAAGCCCGGCTCCATAGGCCAGGAGCTGGCGACCAGCGCCGAAGGCTAAACAACTTAAGGAGGCCTTTTCCTAAGTACTTGTACACACACACGTAGCACACTCAATGAAAAAGTGCAGAGTAAAAGAAAAAGGTAAAGTACCAAATGCTATAAATAAAACACAAAGTGCATCGACCTCTAACAGTACAAAGAAAGTTCTGAAAGTAAACTGAAAAGAAAAGGGGCAAAACACACGCCCAACCAAAAAAGTGCCACAACCTGGAAATAGGTCAACAAAAGAAAACAGCTGGAAGGGTCCCCCACCTGAAACCCGACTATGAACACCGCACGCAGTCCAAGCTCCCGATCTCCTAAGCTGCTCTGACGTCACGACCAACCTGTTCGTCGTCTGCAAAGGCACACCAAGTGCGGGCAAACCCCAAGAAGGGGTGAGTATAAAAATACTCATTAGGATACCCCGAAGGCTCAAGGGAGAAAAAAAGGAGGTATCGAAGGGTGATCAGTAGATAAAATAGGTAATAGTAAAGGAGTACAATAGAGAGAGTGCAAAAGAGTAATAGTAGAGAGTCCAGCTCAAACCAACAAGAGAAAGAAGATAGACTCGTCCAGACACAAAGAGTTGGAAACGGTGAGAAGATGAACTTCCTGTTGAGTCTTTGCTACCTATAGCAGGAGAGTAGACTCATCCAAACATGAGAATCTATACATGGAAAGCACGTGGCATACCCCATACATCTTCACCTCTCCTGGAAGGAGAGTAATAAAAACCCAAGGAGTGGGTACTGGAACAAGGTATATACATAACCATATGCTCAATCAAGAAGCCCAAACAAGATCATAAGGGGATCTCCATCCCATAGGTCAACCCAAGAAAGTGAGTAGCCAACAGTCCCAGAAGTAAACACCATCGATGCCCACCATCCCGTGCATCTACCCCGAACTGCAATTCAAGGGGCTCAAATCACTGCACCTTGACACTATCGGCTTTGGGCGACACTGACTCGCCTGCACAGTTTTAGGTCGCGTCGCAAGGACGCGTCTTGGTGGGGAAAGCACCCCTCATACTTGAGAGTTCTAGGGAAATCCAAACCACACCTCGTCACTTCCCCGCAGTCGAGAGGTCTTCTGAAGGTCAAAGTCATCACATCCCTGACCCGTACAACCAAGGGTCCCGCTTCGGTAATCACGGAGAAAGGCCACAGACTATCCTAGTAGAAAGGTCTAATTCTGAAAGAAGTAGTCGGGTGACCCACTTCCCAGTATCTACTAGAGGGTAGACCCTAAGAGGTTGTCGGGTGACCCACTACCTAGTCTCTGCTGGAGGGTAGACCCTAATACCTCATCAGGTGACCCACTGCCCAGTCCTGCTGGAGGGTAGACCTGGAACAAGACGACGAGCGACCCACTACCCAGCCCTACTAGAGGGTCGACCCTCAAGAGTCGTTGGGTGACCCACTGCCCAGTCTCTACTGGAGGGTAAACCCGGAACTACTCTGGCCATCCCTACTAGATAGTACAACACTGGCCAATAGAACTCGGAGTGGGTATTGTGCAACCACCCAACTCCAGAACAAAACCAGGGGAAACCACTCAACCCTGCTGGTCTAAACCATCGTGAACAGAAGGACCCTCTATGTCGCGAGAGGTCAAAGGTACGTAAATTAGAACACGACACACACACTTGGGTCCCACACTATGTGTGGCCCCATCTCATCTCCCAACGAAGCACAAATGTTCTCAGGTACAAACAAACAAATGTACCTCCAAGTGTTCTCGTATACTCCCAGAGTATACCACATTTCCAGCCCAAAGGCTATCATGCACACGGCACCCAACGTCAACGCGAAGGGAACAGACGTAACAAAACCAACATTCCACCTCATCGTCCCAGGCACAACCAACTACTACTCTTCAAACATTTACTTCACTCACACGGGAGTGCACGCGATCACACGCCACGTGTTCGCTTCCGAACACAGTAAGAAGAACCGCCACCAGAGAACCCTTCATATTTCTACATTTAATAAGATCGCGTAAGAGGATCTGCTCGCCTGGACAGATTACACCATTGTAATCATCAAGAAAAAACATGCGAGATAGACTACTTACTCGCCTCAAAAGGATATACAACGGAAAAGTCGTCTGACATCGATTTACCTCCGAACGATGTCCCTTGGTCCTGAGCCTCAGCCCCGAAAATAGTTGGGCGCATCGCACCATTGAGATCCCCTCAGAAAAGCACGTCAAAAGGACTGCTCACTTGAGTGGAACAGATATCCGGAGAAAAAGATTCATTTCACCAAACCGCGCATGAGCGGTTCTACATGGGACCCACACCCCGGTCCCAAATCACAACAAACAGATCACACCATTGCGATCCTCTCGAAAAGTACACAAGATTGACTATTCACTTGTCCAAAACGGATACCCGATGATAAAGCTAGAAATCACCACCAACTCCCAAAACGACCCTCGCGGGGCCTGCACCAGCGTGCTGAATTAAAGTGGGCGGATTGCACTATTGCGATGACCTCGAAAAAACACTCAGAAATGACTGCTCGCACACCCCGAATAGTCGTCTGATGAAAAGGTTGTAAAGCGATGCACGCAGCTCAAAAGATGGACCGTGGGGCCCACATCTCAACTTCAGTTTCAATGCCCGAAACCACACTGGAAAACTCCACCTCGACATCAGGGTCCCAACGCCGCTGGCGACACTCAAATCAGACGTCGGATGTGTCCGCGCAGTTCCAAATAACGAACCCCCGGAAAAATGTCAATCCACTTAACGTACGTGACGTGCCCTCGAGGCCCACATCCCAGGAGTTAAAACCCTCAAAACCATATCAAAAACTTTTTCTCGATCTAAGGATCACGACGCCGCCGATGAAACGCAAATCCGACACCCGGTCGGTAAGTTATGATGTTTTTATCATCATCGGACAAAGACAGGGGGCCCTGGGCCGGCCCACCCCCTTCAAGCCGGCGGTCCGTGGCTGGGTCGCCCGGAACGCCTGGTCCACCGCGGCCCGCGGTTCACCGCACGGGCCTCACCGCATCGACCCGGACTAGCTCAGACGGTCCGCGTTTTCTCCATGAGACCCAAAGGATGCGGGTCTCTGTCGGCTGGCCGAGGTCGCGATGACCCCTGGTCTTCACGCCTGCCACTGACCGGCGAAGTCGGCTAGCCCGGCTCCCCGCGTTGCCCCGCATACGCCACCGAAGCTCATCCCCCATCCCGCTCACGCCGACGCCCACCGCCGCCTACTGAAGAGCTGGCCGACCATCTTACTGCCGAACCGCCGAAGGCCGCCGCCGCCTGGGAGCCCCGCCCGCGCCGCCGTGCTCCACCGTCGACGCCCGCCGGCCGCTGCGCTGAACCGCCAGAAAGGCCCTGGACCACCAGAAGAACACCCTAAAACCTGCTGATTTCAGCGAACGACTACGAGTGCGACATGACTTGGAATTTAAAACCCAAACAAGCATTGGAAAGATTGGGATATGTGCTACGTAGATATGGGATTTTCTCGAAGAAATAACAACAATTAGACGCTATAATTGGGATTCAAAGAGGGGTCTGAGGTTTAAAACCGAAAACAACAACCGCCTACCTGCAAGGGCATAGCCCGGAGCTTCGCCGCACATCCACCCTTGTCGTTGCCACTTCCACCTTGGGGAGGAGATAATGGAGGAGGAGAGGGGGTTAAGGGTGAGGGGTTTCGCTAGGGGGAAACAAAGGGGAGGAAGGGGGTGAAGGGTGTTTAATTAAAGAAAAATTAATTATAATTTTAATTAATTTAAAACCCCCAAAAGACCTGAATCCGAAAATCTTGGTGGGGTCAAGATTAAACCTCCCTTAGGGTAAACACCACCTCCCGAGCACAACGGCGGTCTAAAAATTTTAAGCAGAGGCCCCGTTCAAAAGTTATAATACTGAACGCCCAAGGCCGCCCAATTACAAAAACGCCCATGGGGCCATTTTTCACAGAAGACCCACGCCTGCGAAAGTTACACCCCTCCTTGGGTAAACGACATGCTCCGGACTCAAAGGTGCTCTCAGTTTTCCAATCTGAGCAACCATTTAAGATATACTTGAGTTAATCCATTAAACAAAAAAATTAATTAATTTACCTGTTTAATGTTCCGATAGCGAGCGAGGGGTCCAAACGCCCCGCGCCGACAAGTTTTATATCGTTCCTAGTGTAAATACCTCATTTATGACTCATCCGTACACTCAAATATCTGATCCAAAACATCATTTAGGAGTTATCTCATTTATTTGGCGTGCCTAGTGTGAGCGTACTGAAAATTTAATTCCAGCCACCCCGGGGCTCAGAATTGCACGTCGTCTGAAGGCACTGCTCTGGAATAACATCAAGAATATTCAAAAGTCTTTTATAGAAAAAACCAGGTTCTTACATCATTTCCTCCTTCAAGATTTTCGTCCCTGAAAATAAAAACCATGGAACAACTCAGGGTACTAAGCCCACACCTGGATCTCCCATACCCAGAAGAACTCTTGTATAGTCCCGCATCACCGCACACAGACCAAAGGATTTGATCTGTTCATGCGGGTTATTCCCTTGCCGATGAAGTGCATAGGGGCATGCACAAATCTTCTCGGGTGAGTCACATGACAGATGTCGTGCACCCAAACTAGCCTTTGGGGTTAGGGAAAGGTGTTAGAGAACCTTTCCATCCCTTCACGCGGTCTCAAATGGATCGAAGGCTCTCAGGGGTAGCTCACCTCCCCGACCAAACTCCTATGTCGCACGTCGCGACTGGAATCACTACCCACACCTAGAACAAGGTCCAGTGATTCACTCCTTCAGAATATCCATATGGTGAAACACCCAAGGATATCTGGTCATGCAAGATTTCACAGTCGATGTCTCGCAACCAAGACTCTCTTACACGCTCGGAAAGAGAAGGAGTCGACACCATTGACTAAAGAAAAAGGTCCCATGCCTTTTACCTTACCAACACAGGGTTACACCGACGCCCCGTGCCACCCTGGTAACAACTCAAACAAGGAGCATGTAGAACAATAATTTCACGTACAGAGTCTTTCAATTCTACTTCAAAAAGTAGAAGAGCTGTAGAGAGAACCTCTTATCACCTCATGCTCTGTAGGATCGTAGAAATCCAAAGCTCACGGCTGTCTGTGGTCCCAACTGTCAGCTCCCAGAGCCTGATGTGGACTTCCTAGTGGTGATGATAAGACCTCGTAACGTCATCGTCCACTTCCAGCTCCTCCTTCTCCTCTACTAGCACCACCTCTCAGGGTGATACTCCGATCATTGCATTGCATCTACCGCGATGGTGCAACTGCTGCATGCCCGATATTCTCTGTATGCCTGGTCAGGCAGTCCCGTACCAAGTGACCTCGGCCATCGCAAGCATAGCACCGACTCTCTCCAGGATACAATGTTTCCCTATGGTGCCACTATGGTGTACGACCATGACCTTGAGTCCGGTTATCAGAAAGCCACCAGCGTCAAGGTTCTATCTGCTAATTCCTGCTAGTAGTGACAGACATCTCGGCTCTGTCAAGCCTGCTGCCACCACCAACTGTAGAACGCGACATGAAGCTCTCTGCCACCAACGCCTACTCTAGCACCTCGTAATATGTGGGAATGCACAAGGGTACTATGATAGCACAAATCTATCGGCGGAAACCCTACTCAAACTTCTGCACTCGGAAGTTGTCATCGTGGACCAAGTTCGGGTAAAAGCGTGCACGGTCTGCGAAACTAGCCGCGTACTCGGCCACCGTCATCCCTCCCTACTAAAACTGAAGGATCTCTTGAATCTAAATGGAGAGTAAGAAAGAGGGGAAAAATTCCTCATGACACAACAACTGAAAGTCACCCCACGAAAGTGATGACTCATCAACCAACTGAATCACTAGACTCCACCAATGCCGCGCTGCTCCGCGGAAGAGGTTGGCGGCCAAAGACACTATAAGATATGCCGACGTCTACACAATCCTGGAAAGTCAAACCAATGTCTCCATACAAACCTCTATTTCCTGAGGGTCTGGCTCACCACCAAACCTCAGCGGTCTCTGCCAATGGAACTCACGGTGTGCGCTCAAACCGCGCTCAAGCTCAGTCTGCTCTGCTGAAGCTGTCTGCTACTAACCAGGTGGGGGTGCTGCTACCGGCCCACCCGGAGAAAGGGGCTCGCATGATGGGTCCTAGACTGAGGCCTCATAGCTCACATGGTAATCATCATGAACCAAATATGGTATCCTGGCTGGCTGTCTTTGCGGAAAAATCCTGAATATTATCAAGGAGTTCCATAGTCAGATGAGCATATATGTATATAACAGTATCAAAAATGGGGGGATGACTCAAGAAGGACAGTCAAAGACTCAATCCTATGTGATGCACAACCAATTTTCCCTACAACAAGTGTCTTAGCATGCTGAGTCGACAAGCAGGTTGTCAAGGTCCTGGTGAATGGATACATCGGCCGCCGCACCATCATTGGACTCCCTGGCCTGAGAGCCGCTCTCAAGACACATTAACACTGTTGCCCTAAATCCCAACCAATTCCTTTTTGGGGACGTCTGAACAAAATCCCATGGAACAAACCACCTCTGATACCACTTTGTCACGACCCGACCCTACCTGGGCTCGAGCCACAACTACCCCAAGCCTGCCTCTATAGGCCAGGGGCTGGTGACCAGTGCCGAAGGATAAACAACTCAGGGAGGCCTTTGCCTAAGTACCTGTACACACACACGCAGCACACTCAATGAAAAAGTGTAGAGTAAAAGAAAAAGGTAAAGTAAAAACTGCTATAAATAAACCACAAAGTGCATCGACCTCTAACAGTACAAAGCAAGTGCTGAAAGTAAACTGAAAAGAAAAAGGAAAAAACACGCGCCCAACCAGAAAAGTGCCACAACCCGGTAACAGGTGAACAAAGGTAAAGAGCTGGAAGGGTCCCCCACATGAAACCTGACTACAACCACCACATGTGGTCCAAGATCCCGATCTCCTAAGATCCTCTGATGTCATGACCAACCTGTCTGTCGTCTGCAAGGGCACACCAAGTGCGGGCAAATCCCAAGAAGGGGTGAGTATAAAAATACTCAGTAGGATACCCCCAAGGCTCGAGGGAGCAACAAAGGAGGTACCGAATGGTGAGCAGTAGATTGAACAGGGAATAATAAAGGAGTACAATAGAGAGAGTGTAGAAGAGTAATAGTAGAGAGTCCAGCTCAACCCAACAAGAGAAAGGAGATAGACTCGTCCAGACACAAGGAGCTAGAAAAAGTGAGAAGATGAAATTACCGTCGAGTCTTTGCTACCTATAGAAGGAGATTAGACTCATCTAACCATGATAAGCTAGACACAGAAAGCATGTGTCATACCCCACGCGTATTCAACTCTCCTGGAAGGAGAGTGACCAAAACCCAAGGAGTGGGTACTGGAACAAGGTATATACATATCCATATGCTCAATAAGGAATCCGGAGCAAGATTTTAAGGGGATATATATCACATAGCTTAGCCTAAGAAAGTGAGTATCCAACAGTCCCAGAAGTAAACACCATCGATGCCCAGAATCTCACACGTCTTCCCCGAACTACAAGTCAAGGGGATCAAATCACCACACCTTAACACTATCTGCTTTGGGCGGCACCGACTCTCATGCACAGTTTTAGTTCGCATTCCAAGGATGCATCTCGGTGGGGAAAGATCCCCTCATACTTGAGAGTTATGGGGAAATCCAAACTACACCTCTTCACCGCCCTACAGTCGAGAGGTCCTCTCAAGGTCAAAGTCGTCACATACCTGACCCGTACAACCAAGGGTCCCACTCTAATAATCATAGAGAAAGGCCGCAGAATAGCCTAGTAGGATGGGCTAATTCTTAAAGAAGTATTTGGGCGACCCACTACCCAGTCTCTACTAGAGGGCATACCCTAAGAGGTCATCGGGTGACCCACTGCCTAGTCTCTGTTGGAGGGTAGACCCTAATCCATCATCATGGGACCCACTACCCAGCCCTACTGGAGGGTAGACCTGGAACAAGATGACGGGTGACACACTTCCTAGCCCTGCTGGAGGGTAGACCCTCAAGAGTCGTCGGGTGACCCACTGCCCATTCTCTGCTGGAGGGTGAACCCTAAGAGGTCGTCGGGTGACCCACTACCCAGTCTCTGCTGGAGGGTAAACTCAGAACTGCTCTGGCCATCCCTACTAGATGGTACAACACTGGCCAACAGAACTCGGAGTGGGTATTGTGCAACCACCCAACTCCAGAACAAAACCAGGGGAAACCACTCAAACCTGTTGATCTAAACCATAGTAAATAGGAGTACCCTCTATGTTGCGAGAGGTCAAATGTACGTAATGTAGAACACGACACACACACATAGGGCCACATGATGTGTGGCCCCAGCTCATCTCCCAACCAAGAACAAACATTCTCAGGTACAAAAAACCATATGTACCTCCAAGCATTCTTGTATAGTCCTAGAGTATACCATGTTTCAAGCCCAAAGGCTATTGTGCACATGGAACCCAACGTCAACGCGAAGGGCGCAAACGTAACAACTCCAACTTGCCACCTCCTCGGCCCAGGCACGACCAACTACAGCTCTTCAAACATTTACGTCACTCACACGGGAGTGCACGTGATCATATGCCAAGGGTTCGCTTCCGAACACAGTAAGAAGAACCGCCACCAGAGCATCGTTCATATTTCCACATTTAATAAGATTGTGTAAGAGAATCCTCTCGCCTGAAAAGATTACACCATTGTAATCATCACAGAAAAACATGCGAGATAGACTACTAACTCTCCTAAAATGAATATCCGATGGAAAAGTCGTCTGACACTACTTTACACCTGAATGGTTTCCCGTGGTCCCGATCCTCAGCCCTGAAAACAGTCGGGTGCATCGCACCATTCCGATCCCCTCAGAAAAGCACGTCAAAAGGACTGCTCACTTGAGTGGAACAGATATCTGGAGAAAAAGATTCATTTTTTCAAATAGCGCACGAGCGGTTCTAATTGGTACCCACACCCCGGTCCCGAAGCACAACGAACGGATCACACCGTTGCGATCCTCTCGAAAAAATACACAAGATTGACTATTCACTTCTCCAAAACGGACACCCGGTGATAAAGCTGGAAATCACCACAAACTCCCAAAACGACCCTCGCGGGGTAGGGCCTACACCAGTGTGCTGAATTAAAGCGGGCGGATTGCACCATTGCAATTCCCTCTAAAAAACAATCAGAAATGGCTGCTCGCATGCCCCAAACGGATGTCCAATGAAAATGTTGTAAAGCACCGCACGCAGCTCGAAAGACGGACTGTGGGGCCCATCCCTCAACTCCGGTTTCAATACCCGGAACCACACTAGAATACTCCGCCTCGGCACCAGGGTCCCAACGCCACTAACAGCACTCAAATCAGACGCCGGATGTGTCCGTGCTGCTCCAAAACACGAACCCCCGGAAAAACATCAATCCACTTAACGTACACGACGTGCCACCGAGGCCCCCATCCCGGGAGTTAAAACCCTCGAAACAATCTCAAAAAGTTCGTCTCAATCTCAAGATCACGTCGCCATAGATGGAATGCGAATCCAACACCCAATCGGCAAGTTATGATGTTTTTAACATCATCGGACGAAGGTGGGGGGGCCTGGGCCGACCCACCCCCTTCAAGCTGGCGGTCCGCGGCTGGGTCGCCCGGACTGCCCGGTCCACCGCGGCCAGCGGTTCACCATGCGGGCTGCACCGCGTCGAACCAGACTAGCTCAGCCGGTCCATGTTTGCTCCACAAGACCCATGGGATGCGGGTCTCTGTTGGTTGACCGGGGTCGTGACGACCTCGGGTCTTTGCGCCTGCCGCTGACCGGCGAAGCCGGCTAGCCCAGCTCCCCGCATCGCCCCGTGTACACCACCGAAGCTCGGCCCCCATCCCGCTCGCACTGACGCCCGCCACCGCCTACTGAGGTGCCGGCTGACCATCCTGCTTCCGAATTGCTGAAGGCTGCCGCCGCCTGGGAGCCCCGCCCGCACTGCCGTGCTCTGTCGTCGGCACCTGCCGGCCGCTGCACTGAACCGCCGAAAAGGCCCTGGACCGCCGGAAGAACACCCTAAAACCCGATGATTTCGGCGGACAACTATGAGCGCGTCGGGACTCAGATTTTAAAACCTAAACAACCATTGGAAAGATCGGGATATGTGTTACCCAGATATGGGATTTTCTCGAAGAAATAACAACAATTCGATGCTATAATTGGGATTCAAAGAGGGGCTCACAGTTTAAAACCGAAAACAACAACCGCCTACCTGCGAGGGCGTAGCCCGGAGCTTCGCCACACATCCAACCTTGCCATTGCCGCTTCCACCTTGGGGGAGGAGAGGATAGAGGAGGAGAGGGGGTTAAGGGTGAGGGGTTTCTCCAGGGGGAAACAAAGGGGAGGAAGGGGGGCGAAGGGTGTTTAAATAAGGAAAAATTAATTATAATTTTAATTAATTTAAACCCCCCAAAAGACTTGCACCCAAAAATCTTAGCAGGGTCAAGATTAAACCTCCCTTAGGGTAAACACCACCTCCCGAGCACAACAGAGGTCTTGGAATTTTAAGACGAGGCCCTGTTCAAAAGTTATAAAACTGAACGCCCGAGGCCGCCAAATTATGAAAATGCTGATGGGGACATTTTTCACAGAAGACCCACGTCCGTGAAAGTTACACCCCTCCTATGGTAAACGACACGCTCCGGACTCAACGATGCCCTGATTTTTCTAATCTGAGCAACCGTTTAAGAGATACTTGAGTTAATCCATTAAAATGAATAAATAAATTAATTAATTTATCCGTTTAATGTTCCGATAGCAGGCGAGGGGTCCAAACACCCTGCGCTGACATGTTTTATGTCGTTCCTAAGGTAAAAACCCCATTTTGGACTCATCCGTACACTCAGATCTCTGATCTAAAACACTGTTTCGGAGTTATCTCATTTATTTGGCATGCCTAGTGTGAACGTACTGAAAATTTAATTTCGACCACATCGGGGCTCAGAATTGCACACCGTATGAAGGCACTACTATGGAATAACATCAAAAATATTCCAAATTCTTTTATATAAAAAAACAAGATCTCACACTCAATGGGTACTTCTAGGTGTTATGGGGTTGAATTATAGGCCATATTGTAGCTTATGAGTTTATTAATAACCAAATACTTATGCAATCTTGTTTAACACATTTCTAAAAAAGCATAGAGAGTTTTAGGTCACTACCAAATGATAATTAAGATATTTATAATAAGATATAACACTACGATCAATTAATATTCAATACATAACAAATACCAACCAAAGTCATTACTGACAACATGGATGGTGGACACTAATTTCATAAATCCCTAATATTTTTTGGAGATGGTGTTTTATTGGTCAGAATAGATGGAGAGGCTACCTGTGAGGGGTATACACCATATAGATTTAGGTGTCAATTCTTCTAAAAATAGATGAAGTGTATCATCACACCTCAAAGAACATGATTGATAATATCCAATAGTTTTATTCTAGTTTTGGATAATTCTCACAAGGAGGAGACATGTGTTCAAGTAACCCTACCACTGATCAATGTTTCTATTGGGTTTTCAACTAAATATGTTGAGGCTTAGATTCGTTCATACCTTAATGGGAGGTTAGCTAATCCAGTTCCTCAATTAAAGGGTCCACTAGTGATTAAAGGTGGGTAATATCATGAGTATATAATATTGGAAATAGTATCTCATAAGTTCCTCACACTAAAAAACACTCAAATATCCCATATGCTCATGAACTGGGTGAGGCATATTGAATCTTCTCCTCCAATGATAATTATGTTTCTCCTACAATACATCCCTAATGAATCTAAAATTACAGAAGCATATAAGAAGTGATATTCTTTGTTAAGGAGATATAGGATGCACTTTAATTAGAGGAAATACCATAGATGGAATTTGGTAAGGTGATATAACCCGTCTATATATCTTATGAGAATATCCCCAAAGATGTGAAATATTACATTTAGGATCTTGAAGTTGTAATTCACTTGCCTAAGTGGTTATTTCTAACCCTTTAAGAGTATTCATAACATGATGGAATAACATTTAGTGGTGATTTTTGACCCTCTAAGAGTGTTCCTAGTGTATCCATTAGTATCTCCTCCCATGGAGATTCCTTATGAGAATATTGTCAAATGGGAGAAAGTGAGGTTGTTGGTGCTGTATCTTAGTCTGTGATGAGTAGGTAAAATTAATATCTGTATCCTTATCTCTTAAGATGCCTTTATGATTTCATACTGATCCATTTAATTCATTATATATCATTCCAAGGTTAATAAAATCTAGAATCTTCACTAAAGAGAATATATCATATTCACCCATAGAAAGGATCTCTACTAAGATGGCTATGAGTGATGCCTAAGATAGGCTATAGTCAGATATTGGCCTGAATGCAATGATTAATAGGTCATCTCATTTAGATCTAGTAGTTATCCTTATAGATGTTAATAATTTAGTTAATTATTCAAAATCATAGAAAATTTTATTCACTGTGTCTTTATAGGAAGGTGGGTAATCTTGAGACTTTCACTTTCTTTCATGGTTTCAATAATTAACATTAGTTTTCATGTGTATCCCTCCATGATTTTTTAATAAATGGATGAGATATAGATGTGTTTTAATCTTATATATTTTATAGAGAGTGTAGTGCTTTTAGAGATAGACACTACATTCCAAATTCCTTTGTAGGAACTACAAAATGAAGTCCCTCATTATACACCTTCCAATGATGTCATAATGGTTGAAAAATTTAACCCAAAAAATAAAGCTGGGTATCCAAACCTCCAACTATTTGGTGTTGTCCCATTTCAACCAACTAAAATATTCTAGATTTTAATTTTTATAGCATTACTTCTATCCATGGGAACTTAAGGTGTCACTACTTTGGTGCGTCATTCATTGGAATTCATAATGGAATCGACTATTTTGGCACTAAATTTCTTAGGGTATATTAATTTTGGTCATTCTCTAAGTGAATTTATTGTAAAATTTATAGAATTTTTTTCTATAGACACTTATTTAGACTCAGAGTATGATTAAATTCAACATAGGATGTAGCATTTGGCATGGAATAATATTTGGAGGTTAGTTTATGAAATTCCCTCAATGATATCATAGGAAAACTATATCACCTTTGACATATGTTCATCACTTTGGGATATGGTAGGTATGAGTATTGTTTAATCCGTGATATTTTGAAGGAAGTGATCGGCACTCATGAGTGAGTGGGGGATCTATAGTTTATTATTTTAGGAATATAATATATAAACCATTTTTTTAATCTATAGGACATAAGACTTCATGAAGCTTCCCATCATGTGGATTTATAAGTAAAGAGAAAAATGAAAAGTCATGTAAGTAAGGTCCTTAATTGAAAAAATTCCCAAAGAAATAAACATCACTAAAAAAGTAGTATAGGAGTAGAAAAAGTTGATTGAGGAAGAAAAAAGGAAGATATTGATGTTATTGTATGGGTAGATGCACTATAACCTAATACAAAGTAATAATATGTGATATTAGTTCAGTTATGTTAGGCCATTATAACTTAAAGTGAGTAATGAACCAAATTTGATATTTAATCAAGCACATCTTGCAATATTATTCCAATACAAACTTTTATTTGTATATGATGAAATAGAGATACATAAAATTTTAGATTCTACATTCCTTTTTGATCAATAAATGGAATTTTTTTTCAAATTATAATCAATTCCTCAATTTTACCCATTATTTAAACTACTAGTCTATGATAATATGTGAAACTGATAAAGGGTAATATCTATATAATTGAATTGAATTGAACATTGTGTAAAAATAGATTAAGTAAATCATAATTTCCAATTATTGGAGTCAATGTTGAATTATGTATCAATACATTACATTTTAAACAAATTCCCATATATAGATATATGTTAGCTGAATATGGTGGTATATATACCATCACTATAAGCCGGAGTGAGTCTATGAGATAAAATATAGTGAAATTTTGTTTCTTATAAAGATTATATACCTATATGGATATATAAGGTCTAGATATAGAGACACATTTTCTATCACCATAAGATTAGGGTAGATCATTTGGATATGGTATGTGGCTTCCTCTTAGATGTGTGAACTTAGATATTTAAATTTGGATACTCCTATACAATCATTATAATCTAAGGTTAGTCCATTTAGATATAGGAAATTTGAATGACTTATCATAATGATAATCATGGAGGGGGATTTTTTAATGTGTATTCCAATGGTAAAAAGTTCTCATGTTCTCTGATATTAAAACATAGTACATTTCTCACAAATTATACAAACCAATATACAAGGACCATAGGGGTGATCCAACCTGTTTCTTTATTAATGGACCTTGAAAGTGTAACTCAATTTTTTATAGAAAATTAATCATGGTCCCCAAAAGATTTATATCTTTAAATTTACACCTTAAAATTTTCCTAAACTATTAATAGAGAGTCTTAATAGGAAGAAATTAGGTTTCTCTTAGGCTTCCCTTTATAGGTTTTCAAACCAATAAGTTTTATACATGTTTTCCTTTTCAAAAAATAAATTTTTTCCTAGGTGATATAAGATGATGGATTAGAAATAATATACTTGAATTTTTCCTAGGATTACCTCTATGAGTTTTTAACTCAGAGAGTTCTATATCTCCTCCCTTGGGAATTTTAAGGAATTTCAAGACAAACTAATGAAGATAATGTTTAAGGTTAGAAAACATTATCCAAAAGATAGGGTAATTAATAGAGAAAAATGTTTGAGTTAAATATGAAATAAATTGAGATCCATGTACTATTATAGACCAACCCATTGGGAGATACATGTAGTTTAAGTTCATAGTTCTTCGATAAAAAATTGTTAGGATTTTAGGTCTCCAAACATTGACATAAAAGGTGGATAAAGATTGAGGATATATAATATTAAAAATGATGGCAGGATAAACCTGATGTGAATGGATTTCTCAATGATAGTATAGAAAATTTTAGTGATATATTAAAATAGTTTAAGGTCATAATTATTTCAACATAAATTACTGGGGTTTACAATTATACAGCTTTAACCAAAAGATGATGGATGAGGTTGGGTCTCTGATAGGGTGGAAAGTTTGAACCAAAGTGAATGTCTGATGGACTCTATTTGTAAAAACATCTTTGTAAAAGGTTCACATAGTTTAAGGTCATATTTCTAAAACCAATGGCGAGTGGATGTGACAACCTAAATGGGGATCAAGAGCGTTTCAATCTATAACACTATTGAACATGAAATAGAAATGATATAAATTATATATTGAGGTATTTGAGTTAGGATGTAATGAAATGGAACAAATATTTTGAGGATTAATGATTAAAAAATTTGAGTGATGGTTTCCATTATAGTGTTTTTTAGAGGACATTATCCTCTATAAGAATCATGCATTAGGTTAGAAGGTTGGATATAGTGGCAAAAATATCATTACCAAGAAGAGTTTTCCTTTTAGTTTAGAATAAACTCTTTACTAATATACATGAAAGGGTCCTAGTGATTCAAAATAGTTAAGGCATGATGTTTGGTTAATAGGATAAGGACATTTAAAAGTTTTTTGAACACTCCAGTCTTGAACTAGCCAAGTTCAGGTTATCATGAGATATCTAAGTGGACTAGAAGTGGATGATGATTTATGGATGGGTATGAAATATATAGTTCATATATAACTATATATCTTGGAAATAATAGGAATAAATCCATCAATAGTTCTCATTAATGACATGTTATCCCATTATAGAGATTATTGTGGATAGATCCAACGTGAATAAGTAGACCATACAATATGAAATAGATTTAAAATTAATGGAATTTATGGATGGGAAAGAGATAAGTAATTTTGGTTTCACTACATACCTGATGGTATTAAGGATGGGTCCTCATGTAGCCTTTATATGGGGTAGTTTTCTATTCTAGTTTGGGATCAAAACTAGAAGAGGAATTGTGGTTCCACACAAGGTATAAGATCCAAGTTTCTATACATA
This sequence comes from Viscum album, assembly GCA_963277665.1. Classification (NCBI taxonomy): domain Eukaryota; kingdom Viridiplantae; phylum Streptophyta; class Magnoliopsida; order Santalales; family Viscaceae; genus Viscum; species Viscum album. Next base: position 1,473,053,376 of record OY728126.1, on the reverse strand, counting down.
GTGTCCTAGTGTATGTATAGGATTGGAAAGCTAATGTAAATATAGAAGGACCTACCACTAGGATGTAATTCCTTGTAATGGGGGAATTTTATTATATTGTATGTGTATGGAAATATAACTATACCTTAGGGATTATTATATAGACTCAGCTCTTAAGTAAGAAAACTAGGCTATATATGATGGATCTCTCCAAGTAGTTTAATGTTTTATAGGGTGTACCATATGCCATGTAGTTGAATTTCATGTGAAAAGGACCCATATGTTATATAGTTTAAGTTAATATAATTAGTACCTTGATGAAGGGGGTATTATGTAGATAAAGATCATTCACATTAATGGTACAGATTCATCTTAGTGTTGAACCCATAGAGAAAACCCTATGTGAACTGCTGAGGCCTCAGAAATCAATATGGAGAAATTGTTTAATTGGGTTAAAACCTATGAATGAGTCCAAGATATTAAGTGTGTATAATTTCATTTATCTCAAATAAATAAAAATCACACCACATATAGTTTTTATTAATGATTCTCTATAAAAATATGTTTCATGTATAAGAAAAAGCGAGGTGGATTTATTCTGGTGTGAGGTTGTATGATAAAACTGATATGGATGAGTAGGATCTTAATAAATATTAATAAATATAATGGAATTTATGGATATACCAAAATTATAAATCCCAAGTTTCACTACATATCCTATAATAACAGTAATCAAACCATATGTAGTTATAGAAACTATCCTCTATACAGATTTGACTCATATACTGGTAGAAAATTAAAAGGGATTTATCCTAATGTATGGACTTTGAGAAACCCTATAAGAATAAGAGGTCCAAAATAAAAGGATATAATAGGGGTTGAGGTTGATGGGATTTATAGCTAGACCTGATTCAAGACCTCTAGAAGTCACTACATATCTTTTAATAATATGAATCAAGCCACACACCTTTTTTATATGCTCTCTATATAGATTTGAATCATGTTTAGGGGGACATATTAATGAAATGGATGGTTATCACAGTGTGATAAGGGAGTAACCCTGACTTTAATAGAGCCTTTACACTAAAACAATCATAAATTCGCCTATCCTAGTGAACTAACATGGGAAGACTCGACGTAATTTGGTGCATGTCTCATCTCATGGGTGAGGTTTTACAAGAATATAGAATCTATGGTTGGGTTTTAGATAAGAGATCCTTTCATCACAATGTATCCTACGGTAATAGGAATCGATCCACATATATTTATAATAAATTATCTCCCTATATATTTGTGGATCATATACAAGTGAAAAAGGGATAAATTTATGGATACTTCTATGAGAGGGAAGGATAAAACCTAGAATTAATTAGGAAAATCTCCATAACTAGAGAAGAACCAAGAATGGTGGTTGAATAAGTGTTTGGGTATGGGATTAGAGATCTAGGAATCAATATATATCCTAAGGTAAAAGTAATCAATCCACACATAGTTTGGGTATGGGTAATTTTTAAAACAGGTTAGGTGAATAATGAAATTAGGGTAATTCGGTGCAGCCATAACCATGATACCCCCAAGGAAAGAAACCCCTCGTATAGATTAAACTAATACATAGGAGAGGAATTTATGAAATGAGGTCACATGAAATAAACCTCTACAATTAGTTTAAGGTCATATGGGATGGAATACTAGGAATAATTTAAATTTATATGGGAAGGACTATGTGTGGTGTAGTTTAACGTTATGTAACAAGGACTATGTAAAATAAGTTGAAAGTCATATGAAATGTACTATGTTCCATGCATTTTAATGTTTAATTATGGGGACTACATGAACCCATTGTGAAGCTATGTAAATTATTTCTTGAGTAACATTACATTATTGATATGAGGGATATACCACATATCCATTGAAATCAAGTAATAATCTCTATTATGGTAGAACTTATATATGGTGTAAGGTCCTCCCCATTTTAGATCCATGTTCAAAGGGTTCATCCTAAGTATCATGGGAGTTATTAGATCTAACACCAACCATCCTTTAATGGATGAGTTTAGGAAAACCTTATTATTGAACCCCCACATGAAATTATTTTTATTGATCTCTAGGTACAAATGTGTGAACAACAATTTCTTGTTAAGTCACTGTAATTCATCCAATCATATCTTAGACTAAAAATATTCAAAAAATTGATTATATATGGAAATAGAAAGTAAATAAAATTCAACCTTGATGGGAAGAACTTTATTTAACTCATATAAAAGTGAGTATAGAGTCTCATGTGTAGAAATACAAATTTTACTGAAATAATCCCATAAATAATATAATATATTGTATGGATAATATATCTTATCTTTATCAACCATATTTTGAATGATATTTGAAAGGGTTTTTTGAAGGCCATAATATTTTCATTGGATACTTTATAATAGCATAATGAATAGGTGGAGTTGTATATAATATTATTAGAACAACCTCATAAATTTGGAAGAAAATAAATTGGTACTTTTGTCCTTCAATATTCTGTTAGGGATGATAAATCTATTAATGATATTAGACTTCAAAAAACTGATGAAAACTTTTTTTCCAACCTATTTGAGGGCCACTACTTTTGGCCATTAAGAGAATAAATCAATAGAAGTAAGGATTCACATGAAATTTCATATATATGGATGGATGGTATGGATGCATGAAATATACCCCCATATATAAAATGTACATGAATATATGGTAGTGTGTAATATTTTTAGCATTGATGAATGAAATTAGCATGTATCTAATAATCATGACATTTATTTGTGAATTCCACATAGTATTTCATTGTTTAGGGCTATAATTATCCAATTCACTTAGTGAAATATAACGTCTCTTCACTAGAAGGAACCATAGGAACTAACATATTACTATTGGATAATAGTGATGGAATTTCCTTCATCAAGGAATTTGAGGAATAATCTATCAAATACTCATTTATAGAGGACTTTTTGAGAAATTTAGGATGTCATAAAGAATTATGTTTTTCAAGATTATAACAAATCAGTTCCTTATTATCTCAATCCACTAAGATAATATTGTTTTATGGATACTCCACTTTTAGAGACAACTATCCTATTACGAAATAGTTTAGTGGGAATATATGATCTTCTTAATAAAGAGTGGTCTTGAATTCATTTATCTATTCCATATCATAATTGAAAAATGGACAGAGAACATTGTTATGTGTGTGAAAAAAACCATCTAATTATGATATAGATCTACCAAGGATGTATTCATATTTTCTAGTGTATTATCTTAAGAATTCAATGAATATGGTATGCAAGACAATGTTGGATTTTAGGTGACTTTATCCATCAATCCATATACATAATAAATAAAGTGAATCAACCCTTCCTTCTTGATGGTTTAGTATACTTTGATTTTCTAGATTATTAACTCTAAATATCCCATGATATTTAATTGGGATACTGTTATTTGTAGGGCTAGTTTCAAGATTTCAATGATGGATTTGTATTTGACCTCATTATTAGTGCATCCTTTCGACATCAGGAAGGATTAATAGAGAATTTATTTTTTTCAGAGAGATGAATAAAACCCCCAATCCAACCATATTGATCTTTTTGTTTTCCATACTTCTACATTTTGGACTCTTGGAGAAATAATTAAAGTACATTTCCCATGAATAGGATATTTCATACATCGAGAAGACCACTAAATTGATGAGTTAGGTGTTCACATGAAAATTTTATGGTACTGGGAGCACTATAAGGAAATATATTAATAGATTCTCTTTTATTTAATTCTAAGACATTAAATAGATATCAAACTATTGTGGAATAATATCCTACTACACAAGATTCCTAGTTATCATTGGATGACTAAAGATTTATTTGAGTGGATCAACATGAGAGAAAAGATTGACCTCTCATTACTGAAAAACACTTCATCATTTTTTACATTAAAGATCAACACAAGGTAGTTCTTCTCAATTTTAGAATATTAGTTCTCAATATAAATTTTTTTTTCTAGATATTAAATTCCATTATATTTTCTTGTATCATTATACTGAGAAAGGTGGGTGAAAAGTGACCATTCAAAGGATTTCACATATAGGTTTGGTGGATTACCTTATATAGGTGGCATCCAAATTAGTGATTGTAAGAGATACTTCTTAAGGTAATTGAAGGATTTATGAAAATTCTCATCCCAATGATAGAAAATCCTTTTCTTCATCATCTTTGTAAAGGGTTTTAATTTCCAAGTTAGTTTGGCTATGAAGCACCTGATATAGGTGACATATCCTTGGAGTGTACTTAACTCCATGAGGTTTTGAGGAGGATTAGTATCAAGTATATCCTTTTCATTTTCTAGGTCGACTTTGATTCCATGATAGTATACCATAAAGTTTAGGAATTTTCCTGATGTTACCTGAGAAGTGAATTTGTAGGGATCCATATTTAAGTTATGTAACTGAAGTATATTGAAAAAAATCCCGATATTAAGAATATGATCACAATGTTATTGAGACTTAACCACCATATCATTCAAATATTACTCCATGGTATTCCCTAGAAAATAATTGAATATATAGTGCATGGAGTGTTGATATCATTTTTCAAGACAAATGACATCACTTGATAATAGTACACCCCTTTGGGTTCCCTGAAGACAGTGACCTATTATTCTTCAGGGGTTATTCAGATTTAGTTATAGCTAGAATACACATCCAAGAAGGAAAGTCCTTGGAACATACCGTTTCATTAATCAATAATTATTTAATCATGAATGTGAATTTAACCATTATAATATTCCAATTTAGATCTCCAAAATCAATTTAAACCCTAATTTTCTTATACATTTTTTAAAAATGTATGATTTTCGAAATCCAATTTAAGTATAGAACTTCTTGAATGAAGTTGTATTTAATTATCTTATCAACCTCATCTTCTAACTTGGAAGCATGTGACATATACATTGTCCTAATTTTTTTATATCCACACTAACCATTCATTATACCCAAATTATTGGTAGAAACCTAGAGATACAACCTAGAAATTTATGTATAGTTACATACAAAAACATCATGATGTTACATTAAGAAGAAGATATATTTGTCTTATTTTTTCTAGGTTATATTGGCATAGTCCAGTGTAAGTAAAATATATTCCTCCAAACCCACATTTAATTACCTATGTTTATCAATAGTTGTGAAGAAACAGTCCAGGAATACCAGAGGGCCATTCTTGATATATTCCTCTTCCTATTTTACACTATCTAGGGAAGAAGATGGACATGAATCTTGACATCCAATAGATGATTTAATCAAATTGTTATTCCCCTAAAAATAAAAACATTCTTCTTAATTATAGGGTTCATTTGATGTATCTGATACCATTATAATGAGAGATAATGTTCCTAACCATCATGGTCTTCTTCTTATTTTAGGATTCACTTCCATTTGATTGAAGTTCCTTGTATGGGTCGTTTTAATATCATTCAAACCCGCACTTGTGTAAATATTCGTAGGGGTATGATTAATTTACATATATCATGTAGTGGTATTTTCATCTTCTAGTGGATACCAATCAATGGAAGGATCCACTTGCCCATTATATGATAGGAAATTGATTAGATGGTTCAATTAATTATACACTTTAACCCATGTAACCCAATGACTTTCCAAATTTGGAGTTTTTTCCTCTATTCACCTAATATGAAACCTAGAGTATTCACTGAGTTAAATCTAGGGATTTATGAGAGAAATTTATAGTCTATTAGGTTTAAAAATTCGTATATAATTATCCAAAAATAAGTTTGTTACCCTCCCTTTTTTAAAATCCCATGTCTATTTATTGGGATTTAATGGATTAAAAAGGGGAACTGTCAATATAGTGTACCCAAAAATTCCCTCAAACAGAGTGTTTCAAGAACTAATGATATAAAGAGGGAACATAAATGTGTATATAGATCAAATTACTTCCCAAAAAGATGTTTAAATCCTTTTTTTGATGGACCACAATGAATTCAGAGTTTGAAATGAGATCATTGGATTCACTTCTCAACTTGATTTCCCTAAGGGTCCTCTGTTTACTCTTATCATACCCAAGAATTGTTAAGTTACAAGGAGTTAATTTATCTTCAATATGTTTTTCACATTAATGGGATATTATTGCGATATGGTTGATCCTAAAACAACTATAAACTAGGTACCAACAAACATTGATATCATTTATTTATTCTAGATATATACAAATATATGATGTTCCTATATATGTAATATTACCAGTAATGTTCCATGAAAGAAATGATAATATGTAATTTAATAGATCCAATCTCTATAAAATATTTCATAGTTGTAGTAAATTTAGTTTCAAACTCATAGGGGATCAAAATAGATGCAATAAGGGCTTTCTAGTGCTCCTTTAACAAATAAAGAGAATCTAATATGGAGAGCCTAATTAGAATGGTTGGAAGATACTTTAATATGGTATACTACTAGAATAAATACCTATGATTAATATCATAATTTTGATCCCTTAATTTAGGATTATGGGTATGATTTTAATATGTCTGTGATTCCTTCATTTGATTGAAATTGAGGGAAATATTTGTGTTCTTAAGGTTGGGCTGAATCAACCTTCCCATACCTCGATATTGACTAGAAAACTACATATCTTCTAGTCATGTTTCCATTATGATAGGATATTAATGATCCCTAAATTATTTGGGATAATAAATATTCCCACATTTATCTTGTTGGAGTGCCCATTTAGGTTTACATCACATATATGGATTTATTAGAAATGATTCCTGAACATTGATGTCCACTATAGTTTTTTATTCCTCGAATTCCTTAGCCTCTAAGTCCTCCTCTCCAATTATTGGTGGGGAAATAAAGTTCATATAAATATTATTCAACATTTATGGGGTTTTTCAAGTGTGTGATATTAAAATAAATATGGTTTGAATCTTTATTTGACAATAATATCTTTTTTGGGGTAGTTACTGTCCTCAAAATAATGGGGTTAAGAAGTCTAAGAGAGTCTGGACTATTTTGGGCACCCACAATGGCTCTTCTTCTTGTGAATTTTCTTATCGAGACTAGTTGCCTAAAATATTATAATAATATAACAATGAATATTTCATCTATGAAGAAGAAGAGGGGCTTGGATCTCTTGATAGATCCTCTCTCAGGGTACTACATCTAGGGGTTTCCCCTGGTGCCTTGTTAGACATTGTTTCTTCTTAGAAGAGTTGGTCTCTCCCTCTTACTAGAGTGAGGAAGGTGGTTTTCTCAGTCATGATGGATTGAAAATAGAATGGTTTGGTCCCATAGTGGTTGTCCATTGTTGGGGATAAGGTTGACGGTAGGTCCTTAGCATGGTATAGTCCGTCGGTGGATACCTCAATAGTATAGGAAGTGGGTCTCGTTCGTCTGTAGTGAAGATAGTGGAGGCACGTGCAAATTCTATAACAGAAATGGCGGGTCGACTTATGGTGTCCATCGATGAAAATGATGACAATAAAATTAGGTGTAATATGGCATCACTTCCAAGATGTTGTGAAAAATGTTGGTGGGAGGGAGGTCCCTTAGAGTCGAAGATGTCTTTTGCGGCCGTCTTGGTGGTTGTTCACTGGTTTACGATGGGAGTGTCAGTATTCAAGGGGGGGATATTTTTTCCCCTAAATACTCTATTCAGATCTAGATAGGGATTCAGTATAGAATCTCTTAGTTTTTTAGGGCTATCAAATTAAAATATTGAGAGGGTATGACATCTACCATCGGTACCAGGCACCATGCATTTCTGCACGAGGTAATTATAGCTGCACATCCTTGTAATATGTAGAGTTTAGTTTATTATATCTAAATATATAATGGTAGGATCTATTATAGTGGTTTCAGATCTTTAGGGATGTCATGTTTATGTTTTAGGATACATGACTACTGGGCCTATGTGTCATGTAAGGTTCCTCCTTATCCCAATTAATAATGGTATTATCCTTAAATAATATAAAAAATTTATTTGGGTAATATGTCATCTCTCATACTATAATATCAATTTTGGTCATGAATTGATAACTTAATCCATGAGTAGATCATGTTCTCAAATAATTAATTTCCATGTCATCTAGCCATAAATTATAGTTTCCCTTTGGTTGGGACTTCCTTCCACTCTATTTCTACTTTAGGTGAGGAAATAAATACACTGGTTACCTATTTTAGGGATTTAACAAACTCAAAATGTATAGAGTTATCCATATTATAAAGTATATTCTTGAATATGAAATAGTATTTAATTCCATGAACCCTTATTCAATGGAACGAGAAGTAGTTAAGATTATTATCCAGACCCAATTTTTTGAGTTTTCTAACCCTAATTACTTTAACTATGTTCTTCTTTCAGGTAGTGATGAAGAATATCTAAACTTATACTTTTTAGAAGGAATAAAATTAATTCTTTAGATCTTAATTTTTTGATGGTTTTACTCATTTTCACCTCCTTAAGAGGGAACTTTTACTATCACATTTTTTTAGAAGGAGGCACCATGTGATAATAAGTGATATTGGAAACTGGACCTAGTATCAGTGCTAGCTTGAGTATGATAGATGCAATCACTTATTTATCAGGATTATTCCCTTGTATTGATTGTGTCAGTGAAGACTTGGACTTAGAGTTCCAAATTACATATTTTGGGAACTACACAACAACTAAACACTCCTAGGGTACTTCAAAGAAGTTAGTGGTTTTCACAAATCATCTAAAAGTACTCTTATTCATATATTCAATAGTATCACTTCTCGGAACTACATATTCACGGGGTAGGTCAGGCCTTTAAATTAGCCGATGAATTAAAAAACAAAATCATTCTCACATTTCATATAATTAGAGAGGTTAATGATAGTTTTATTCCTTTTATTAGAGATTAAATCGTAAAGGAACCATCACAACAAATCTTCCCAGTTGAAAATAGAACCATATGAAAAAAAATTATACTAGGAAAATGTAGTTCCTTCTAGGGTCTGCATGAAATAACTGAGTTTTTTTACCATTTTTCTCTCTATATTACCAATGATGGGATGCATCAGGTCATGAAGTGTGAAAGATACTATTCCATATATTTCATAACATTAAAAATTAAGAAGGTAGGATTATCTAATTTGGGTGGTGGAGAAGTAAAGTCTAACTATTTAGGATATGGTTTCATCCACATCACCCCTCTATGGTTTCCATTCACATGACATGGGTCCTGATTGAGTCAAGGAGCTCTGGTGGGACTATTTACTAGGAAAACAATTTATTATAGGCAGTAGGTATATCCTAATATAGTCAAATCTTCTGTACATGTTGTTGATATCCAGTTTATGTTGGTTTTTGATAGCTCTCTTGAAATGATGGTGGCTACTACCCTAGGGGAGAAAATTTCTAATAGTCCTCACCCATCAAAGTTAGAAAAGTTTAATGGTACACAAGTTATTTTTATGAATAGATTATACTATTGATTGTGAGGGAGTCCCCTATAGTTGAAGGGGGTTCATTGGATGATAATTAATGGCATTAGCATGTGAGATTTACTCAGTGGTAATATTACCCTAGATCATTTTAGTGTTTATTTTTTTAAATTATCCAAATAAATTTCAAATATTACAATCCTATCCTAATAAGAGAGAGTATTTACTTATTCACGTGGTGTGTGGGGTATAACCATGCCTTTATTTTTATTTTGGGTGAATGTTCATTGAGTAAGTGGTATTGGGATGTTTGAAGGAACTCCCAAGTCATGATTTTTTCCTTTAACATTGGGTATGAACACCATTATCATGGAATTTTGTGTTGACCATATTTCAAATTTATTCCTCCTTATTTCATTCTTCAAATCCAACATCATTCTCTATATCATCTATGAGGTTACCACTAACAAAATTCATTGATGCGAAAAAAATAGTGGGAATCAAATTTTCATCTACAGTTGAGAATTAAGAGGGAGTTCCCATCCCTTAAATAACTATTAAGGGAAAAACTTTAATAATACTTGATATTTTCATTCTTACTGGGATGTTTTGGTTTAATACACCTATAATGTTTTTCTCACTCTCCTTAGTGCTCCCCAAGAGTTTTTTATATAAGGTGATCCTAATGGATTCCCCAATGGTCTTCCCTAGACATGCTTTCATTAAAGGAGATGGATCATGAAGTTAGAGAAACCATGAATTAACTTCCTATATTGTTTCTATCATGATATATATGACAAAATTACTTAGTGGAGGAAGAGTTAATAATAACCCTAGGATCTCTGGATGATGTGGGAGATACTCTATTACCATCACATACTAGATGCACTAAAGATTTGATGATCCTAAGGGTGGAGGTTGTGTTAAAAATTCTCCCAACACTAAAGGCTTAGGATTCTTCCATAATTACACTAAAGTAGTGATATTTTGGATTTATTATCCTTTTGGTCCCCCATTATACACTAATTTGAATATATAGACTATTCTATGTGATTGATACTCACCATTGAGGGTTCCTCTAGAGTTTTCAACTTTTCCTTCCTCAAATGGGTGGCATGTATAGCCTTCTTAGAAGGCTAATATAGGATTTTATCGATAGATTGATCCTATTGAGCACATCTCTTATAGGAATTAGGAATGGAAAGATTTTTTAGGATAATCCAACTAGAATATATAGACATAGGGTCTGATACCTAGACTAATGTGATTATATTAAAAGTTATTTTCCCTAACAGACCTTATTGGAAAATGAGTGGGGTAAAATACAGGGCTCCATATTCACCCCACCATATGATAAAATTTTCAAATGGGGAATCATTGAATATCTGGTTGAGTGAATTTATATTATGGAGGTAGTCATGTTGGAGACACTAATATTGTTTCCCCAAATTAGGGTTCTAGGCCACTAAAATGGTCATACAGTCTACTCAATGTCACTATCCACCTAGTGTATCAAGGTGATTATCATACTCCTTATAAAACAATAACTGATGTTTATATTAGGATAGCCTCCAACAAGCTATGATAGAAGTAATATAGGAATTATTCTTTCAATTACTCCATAATATCTTAGTGGTTAATGAGAATGGGCCAAAAAATAACCAATTTTATATCCCCAGTTACCTATTTCCACATAACTCTATAATTCTTCTCATCCTCCATAAGGGGTTCTCAAACTTGATATAACTATAAAGGTCATTTATAATATAATTTTTCATGAGGATAAATTTCATTTAATATCCTATCAATTTCATCAAATTGTACGCCTATAGCTACATTTTGACCAAGAGAAGATGTCTATGATTAATGAAAAGGCCCTTGGAATAGTTGGCCTCAATTTATTAAGTTTCAATCGATATGAGGAGAAACATGGGGTAAATTTAAAACATAGGGGACATTCATTTCGAGAATTTGAATCATTATGATGGGGGCCTTAAAAATGAAAACTATCAAGAGGATCCCTATGATTATTGATTTCAAATTCACTTTCTTAGAGAGGACATCTTCTTTGGCTATCTTCTTTGTTGTAGGGAAGACCTATGTAACATAAACCTTGGGGAGGACATCAAAACTTATTAGATTGATTCTCATGGGGTGTAAATTTATGTTTATTGTTTTATAATGAGTTTTTAAGGTGATAAAATCCTTTGTATTCTATATTTATATTATGAGGAGGACCTTTATACTCTGTACCATGAGGAGGAACTCCAAGGTTAGTCTCTATATTTCCATAAGGATCTCCAAGGGAGGTACACTGGGGAGGACCTCAAGAGTTATAGATCAAAATACTATGGGGAGGACCTCCAAAAACACAACTTACTTTTCTCATTGATGGAAGAAAATATATTCTTGGGTTGTTGTCAAAATATGATGATGGGCCTCAAGAATATCAATGTTGATAGGGGTAGAGATATAAATATTCTTATGGATTGAAAATTATCCTTGGTTAGACTAAATTATATACACTCTCATTTATGAAACCATGGTTAAGACCTTAATAATAATTGGGGACATTTAGAGTGGGAAATGACCCTCTTGAATGGGATTCATCCTAATAAACTTATCAGTTGTTAACAAAACATGCTGTTCATATTTATGAATGGGAGTAGGGATATGTGCTTACCCATGTGTTACCATAGAGATATATCAATGATATTATTGATATAAAGTAAGAATATAATAATTATCCTTAGTTACAATTTATATATGCTGATGGGATTCTTTGGTGCGAGTAGGAATATAGGTCTACTCTTTGGTTTCCACTAAAATATATCAATGACCTTCATGGATGGGAGTAGAAATATGAGATCACTATTTAATGGGAGTGGGGATACAACCATGATCTTTATTATCGTTTGGAGTGGGGATTTGAAACCTTTATTAAATATTTATGGGATCACGGATACAATACCAATCCTAAAATTATATATCCTACTTCCCTGATGTTCCCTCCTCCCAGATGTACTGGTTTGAAAGGCAGGTACCAAGATCCCTAGGGTTATCTCCATATCATATTCTCGAGAAGCATGTGTTTTGTGGTGCTAGAGATGTTGGTGACCAATAAAATATCTCATAGGAATATATTGAGTAGTGATGATGATGTATTTAACATCCTTTTATATCTCCCTAAGATAAAGGAGGTAGGAATTATTTCAATCTAGTTATAAAATCCCAAAGCAATTAGAGGTGGAAACTGATTCCACCTAATTCTTTATGATCTATCACTGATTGGATGATCATTAGAGATTTATATATTAGAGGTTATATTTTACCACAAAAAAATATATGATAGAGTCATTGACTCATAAATCCTAGAATAAATCATTCACCGATTAAGGATAGAGATTTTATTTTAGTGTAAGAATTAATTGTGGATCTAAGGCCACGACCTTCATTGAAGTTGAGTTATTTTTTCGGAATGACTTTTTATTGTTTACATCAATATATGGTTAATTTCATATAATACCATATTTTCCTAAAATCTTGTCATTAAACAGTTTATTTGGTGAAACAATTTTGATTGAAGTTAATTCCTAAAAGAGAATAAGAACCAAAAACAAGAAACCCTTTAATGTATTACCACAAACAAAATCATGGTCAATCAATATCTTTCACAAGTAGAAGATCCACAACTATTTAACCATTATTTTTATAATGTGATCCCACACTAATATGTTTTTTTTGTGTAAATATGACTTCCAAAGGCATTTGACCCATGGGACATGGTTACAACACTTTAGGTTGTGCATTAGTCAATATGATGGGAGGCTGGCTACTCCTTTAAGGGTCTTTATGCCTATTCTAGGAAACTCTTTAAAGATTTAATACATGTTTTTAAAACTTTCGAATAAAATTATTACTAATAGTTACCTTCATGAAATTAGTCAACCAAAACCATGCATCAATGTGAATATTTGTATTTCTCATAGGTTAATAATCCTTCCTTTTTATAATTGGTGATTTTATTATTTAAGGGAACATAGTTAGGTGCTTTAGAAATTTTCACTATCTAGAGAGATAGTAGTTCTTATAGAGTTAGGGTTAGGCCCATGAGAGGTAATTCCTATATATCCCTATGAACTAATCATTATATACATAGTTTATTTCCACTTAATGAAACACAACATACCTTTTAAGGTCATGTGCCAAGGACCATGGTGGTGCCTTTTAGGGCAGTGCATCCATGAACAATTAAATTTTCTATTACATTATATGCATTGGAATTAAGAAGTGCCTTTTAATATCTTTAATCTATGACTAATGGGGTGTTAGGATTGAACCTTTGAGAGGCTTCCTATATACCCTAGTTTATAGGCCTCAAAACCCGTGTAGTTCAAGTTACATAGTTTAAGGTCGTATGTCGGGACTGGTCTATATAATTTTACATTGTGTGGGAAGGATTTCTATATCATGAAATGGGTGATAAAAAGTGATAGAGTGGGGATTAAAAATGGGCAGATCTATCTGGATAATCCTATATATTGGTAATAAAACAAGAGAGTGTATTACTTTGGATTTAATCTAGTAGGAGTTCCATATTTGGATGTCTCCCCCAATCCATTGATAATCAAACATGGAAGTAATACTGGACTCATGGGGAGCATGTATTGTTGAGGATGGGTTGGTGCTTACATAATATCACAGGAATATGGAAAAAGGATAGGGTCTTCAATGAGGATATGGTTGGGTATCACACCTTATAGGAGACTCATATAGACGTAATTGGATTGTTAAGTGGAATAGAGAGGATAAATGGATACTTGGGCAGTCAGGATGAGTATAGTGAGCTAGGGGATGTTCTATTAGTCTGCTAACAAGATGGACCCTCATTATCAAGGTGATAAATGTTTGTAAACACCATGAGGATCCAATCTCTTTGGGAAGAAAATTTGGAAAGATCCATCATCCATGGAATACATGATCATAGGGTAGAACTCTAGTGTGCACAACCTAGTCATACATATCATGAGGTTATGGAGGAGGTCTTATTAGAATTATATTTTTAGAGGTTTGACCATGGTGAAAGGAATTCAGTGAAGTCATTTTAATTAATTAAACCAATATAGGACTCCTAGGTAAAATAATGGGTAAAAATAGGCCTAAATATAAATTATAGATACTCTATACAATTTAACCAACCTTGGATAAAATATTTCACGTAAATGAACCATTGAGAAAAGGAAAAATGCATGTTCTGAAATTGTAATTTCATATAAGATCAGACTTTTATGGGATGAGTAAAAGTTAAATAAAGATTTGGGTTTTAATATTGCTATACCATGAAGGATCAACACAATCATCCCTCTATGAAGGATTATCATAGAATTTCATTTGTTAAATAATTTATATAAGATTCCCTAATAAGGATTTATGCAGAAGGAGAATTATCAGGAAAGTATTTCATGATGCTCCTTCCCATCCTTCCAGGTTCACACTCCAAGTTAACTAAGGTATTCTTCAAAGAATTGGTTAATTAAATTCTCTATAAATTATATTATTAATATAAAACCTTATATTTTAAATGAATAACATTGTGTTTGATAGATTATATGATGCACAACATCGAGTGTTAAGTGAAATGGGATATACTTTTAAAATATTATTATTTGATGTAAAAATTATAACCTAGACATTAAGTTAATGATAATTAAAACTGCTAATTAAATTATTAATATATATATAAAGGTTTTATATAATATATTAACAAATAAGAACTTAATTCTCAATAAAATCATTTTATGATTCAAAAACTCATTTTCTGAAAAAATGGTTTTATTTTGCATTTATATTTGGGAATTATAATTAATTTAAAAAATTTTAAAATTATTTTTTATAGAAATAAAATAATTTTTTAAATAATAATATAAAAATTATATTTAGTTTGAATTTTGGTATTTTTATGAAAATAGTGACTTTTTTCTGTGAATAACAAAAATATCACATTTTTCTAAAACTGTCATTTCTTTTTAATAAATTATGTTATTTAAAAGTCCTATTATGATTTGAAAATTATTTAAAAGTAAACTAAGAATTAATTAGTTATATTTAAAATAATTAATTATATTTGAATCATATTTATAACTTATTTTGGTATAAGTATATTTTTAGGCTTAAAGATGCATGTTTATGAAAACTATATTTAAGTTCATAATGTTCCTCAATTTTAATTAATTAAGATAAAAAATAATGGGGATAGATTTAAATGTAATTTATAGATTATATAACTAAATATATGAATTTAAATCCATAAAATTATTATCACTTTTCATATATTTAATGTAATATCATCTTATACTAGAAAAATGTATTTCTTGAAAACACATTTTCAACAAAAATTATCAGTTCTTTAAAAATTAAAACATACCAATTCTATGAATTTAGTTTTATAAATGGGTAATTTTTTTTAATAATAATAATTAATATCTTGTAATAAGGCCAACTTATTTTTTGGTCATAATGAGTAGTAAAAACTGTTAAAATTTATTGGTACACTTAAGGATAAAACATGGTTTCGTGCATTACATGAAACTGTATTAAAATTATTTTTCAACACACAAAGGAATTTTTTTTCATAAATTTTATTTAATATTTAAAATAATTAGGTAGAAATTATATAATAAGGTTAAATAATTTTTAGTCTTAAAGGAAAAATTTCCTAGTTAAATAGAAAACTAGTTACAATGGTGAAAACTAAAATGATAAAAGTAAACTTAGATGATAATGTAATAAGATGCTTAAAATATGTTTAATTTTTTGTTGTTTTTTTGGAGGTGTTACTCAAACTTATCTTCCCTCCAATACACTATTTATTAATTTTTTAGGCACAAGGTTATGATTACTTCCCGTTATTGAATAATTTTTGGTTTAATTAAATTTCCACCCCTCCTCAATTATAAAAAGGAACCCCTCCCCTCACTTGTTCAAACATATCAAGAAATTTATCTTGAAATTACCCTAAATAAATATATCTAAAACATAATTATACAAATTTTAGAGGATCTTTTCTTCCCAAAAGATCAATTTTAAGGTTCTTAATTAGATATCCGAAGGTGGTTTTTTTAAGTGAAGGTAATCACCATAACTAAACTCTTTATTTTTCACACATTAATTTATCACCTTAAATTAGGTCTCAAAAATTAAAATATAATACAACTATTTTATCCCATATACTATGATTTCATTATGTTGATGGAATAATATTTACCAATCTACTCTTCCATAAAATGGGAAACAAATCCATCGCTCATGTGTACGATGGACTACCGGCTTGTGAACTGATGCAATTTTTTTCCATAATTGATTCAAATAGATAGTTATAATGAATATATATAATATATATGGAATGATATTATAGTTTAAATTAAAATATCATCATCTTTCTTACCCTTTCACCCATCAAGGGAATGATATCACCGCTCATGAGTACGTACGACCTACTGTCTCCACGAAGTGATGCGATTTATTTTCGATATTGAAATTTCAAGAATGTTTATAAAATGGAATATTATGAATAAATAGAATATTTATAACATTAATATTATTATTTAGATTATGTATCTATAACCTATACAAAATAACGATAACTTCCACAAAAAAACATGCATGAGAAAATGAACGAGTTAACACCCAAAACATATAGTAATAATGAAATATTATTAACGAATGGGTGGAAAGAATTCATAAGAGGATAATATATGATATAATAAATATAAATATTGTTATGTTATAAACTAATAACATTCTGAAAAATATTATATAGGGGGTTAAATCATGTTCCACTAAAGGGAAGCTTGAGGTAAGGGAATTCATCTCAAATTCCCTGCATTGAGATAGATTTTAATATTATGTACCTAATTTATTTTATATGATGTATTTAATAACAATTTTACATGAAATATCATGAATAATTCATAATTCATGGTATATTAAGTTTCATTTTAAATTATTTCATCCAATGGGTTTTGATGTGAATGTTACCAAGTGGAAGTGTTACATAACTCAATTTCTTTTTCATTAAGTTATATTAATTCTTCAGTATCATTGATATTATATGATTACATGTGTAATGTAATTTGATTATTTTATGTTTTATTTAAACATTTTTATGTGTATTTTTATTTTATATACATAATAAATTCATTTATTAATTCAAACTTCAATTGTATGATATTTGTAAGAAATTTCATCTCAATTTCCACTCTATTGACATATATTTGATATCATATACTTATTTATTTTTCTTAGGTGTATAGAATGACCCTTTGATATTTTATATCATGAATAAATTTATATTCATTTTATTTAATGTTTTATTTTAATTTATTTCTTTCATGGGATTTAAAATTAAAAAGTTACCAAAGTGGAAAGGTTTTAGGATTTAATCTCATTTTAATTAGGATTGTTTATGCTTGAATTTAAATTGAAGTAAATTATTTTATAATTTTCTAGTAAACCCATTATTTTATTCTCCTTTTCTTATTCATGAAATTTTAAAGTAATAGTACCATTTTATACTCTTTGGTACCTAAAATGATCGATAAACTGATTTAAAAAAATCAAACTGTATTTCTTTATTTAGACCAAAATGATTTTAATCACATATACATATTTTCCTTATAAATTTTTAAGGAATATTTTTAATATTCTACAATTATTTATTAAATAAAATTTACCCATATTTTCATTTTATAAAAATTGTTTAAAATGAATCTTTTTGTTATTTTCTGTAGAAGGTACTTTATGACATTTTTACTGAAAATGTGAAATAAATATTTTTTTTACATTCTTGGAATGAACATAATATTCCCACCATCATGACTAATAATTTCTTTGAAAATTAATTTATATTTTTGAAAGGTTCTTTTCAAATAAATGTTTTTCCAAATATGCTTGATTTTTTTTAAAAGCTGATTTCAAAGTGAAAAGGGTATCTTCCTCAAGAATGTTTTAATAATATTTTATGGTATTTATATTTATCAATGTCTAAAACCCCTAATTTTACTTATATGGTTTACGATCATTTTGAACAAGGAAAGTGTTTCCATTCAATTTCTTGATTAATGCTATATTCAATAACTTTCCTTAGAAATCATCACTTTCTTATGATCATTGGACATTACACTTCCCTTAAATATATGTATTATTTATCATTGATATGGTATTTACTAAATTTTTTACCATTAATACATATTATTTTTCTACTTTTAATGATATTTAATTGACATGGAAATTATTAATAATCCATATTTTTATCTCAATATTGATATTTGTTGATAAGAAATATTGTTCAAGATTAAAATTCATCATTCAATATATGAGGGATTTGTTGTAAATGAAGTGATGGGTGGAGCCTAAAATTATATATCCCCTCAATGCATCAACATGTCTCATGAAAAAAATAGTAAGAAGAAATTAAATTGGTATTTATCGATATTTTTAAATTATCTTGAAAATGATCTTGACTATATAGATATCGGGATGTATGAGATCATGATATCCAAATTAATCATTTCCTTCATTAAAAATTTAATAATTATTATCTATGAGATTGTTTCATTGATATTATCGATGTATTAAATTTAAGATCATGTGACTATTTATATATAATTATTTGATCATTATTTATTCCTGCAATATTATTTTTCATGATGACGTTATTGATTAAATGGAATGAATTTTTAATTAATTACCTTACCATATTAATTATACCTTACCAATTCATGATACCTTCCACTGTACGTAACCCTTACTAATCATCCGAGATCACCCCTTTTTATATTTTCTTTCATAGGATTTTAGGAAGTTTATTATGATTGTTATGATTGGATATGATAAAGGAAATAATGGTATGCTAAAATAAAAAACTACATTGTATTTTAATATTTAAAATGTAACACGAAATTCAAGTATGTGTATAGTTTTGAAATAATATTAAACTATTCTATCCTTCGGGATGAAAACACTTATATATTTTTCCAAAGTAGTAAGTAACCCCCAAATTTGGGATATTAGTGCCTTGGTCTTTAAAATTGGTATCAGAGTAGGTTTAGTAGAATACTTGAGAACTAGACTTAAGAAAAAAATAAGTTAGAGAAAATAATCATATGACTGAAATTGAGGATAATTATAAGTATAGGATATCATTCTAAAGTTTTGGTAAGGTAGAGATTATGTGCTTTTACAAGAAATACATCCCTATAAAAATACTACAAGTATACGTGCCTCTAGAACAATTTTACCTTAGGGTATTAACTCTGCAAAGGGTATATTGAGGTTTGACTCAATTGTCACTTGGTGTAGGGCTATGAGCGTTACTCTAAACCTAGTTTGAAACTCTTTGGATATATGGTTGGGTTAATTCAAATTTTCTTTATGAACCATCATTAAGGATTTGAATAAATGATTACCATTAATTACTTAGGTTAAAACTAAGGTGTCGTATAATGAATAGAAGGTGTCAAGATTTATAAATCCTCAAAATTTCTTATGATTATGTAGTGAAATTATGATTATTGTTTCTCACACCATGAACTTTGGTTGTTGTAAATGGATGGAACCAATAGGAATCATGTTAGCACTGAATTTGATAGAAAATATGGTGATTTGGAGAAACTAATTGGGATGATTAATGAAGTTAATGATATTGTTATTATTCATAACAAATTATCATAGTATATAATTAAGTACTTGTACCTTAGTCAACTCCCACATTCACCAAATAAGAGGAGGGTGGAGTTTTTTGAGAGCTCTAGGGGTGAAGACCATGGAGGAAATAAGGATCAGTTTTCTTCATGTTAGAAATGTGGAAAGTGAAAATAAGTGACATGTATACAAGGAACACAATTTTTTTATGTGTGGAAAATAAGGGAATAGAGAAACAAATTGCTGAGGAAAAATGAGGAGATCAATGGAGAGAAATAAATTTCATCCTAGAGATCCATTTTTAGTTTATTGTCTTAAATGTGGGGAACCAGATAATTATCTGAGTCAATTACCTCTTCTCAATGTTAACTCCTAGACAAAGTAAGGGTTTATGATATGACAATAATTTAAAATAATGATTGAACAACTTCTGTATTGGGATTCAATAATTATTTTTATCAATGGTGTTTTATCTATAATAGTTATAAAATATATAATGATTGTGATAATTTTTGGATTCATATATGTTTTCATCTAAGACGTATCTAATAGTTATGTATTACATCATTGGTTTATGAGTTTAAGGTTGATCATAAGTTGAAAATCTTAGACACCCCTTTTGTGATTTTAAGTGATGGGATTTTTATGTGATTAATGACGTTTTGATAGAAATTTTTTTAGTTGAGTTATATGTAAATATTAGATTCAAAATGAAGTATTATTTTATAAAAAATGATATCTTCATAATTATAAAGGTATTGATATAATTTAGGGTAAATATGATCATTGATGATAAAGTAATAATGATCAATTAATAATATTTGATTTTTTTTGAAAAAAATAAGTTTTATAGAAAAACTTAGGGTTTAAAAAGTGATTTGATAAATAATGTAATTTTTGAGGATGTTCATTATATATATTGAAATTTATATTAAATATATTATATATATATTTAAAAAAGGACAATCTATATAATGGGAGACAACCTATAGAATCTGGAAATGTAGTGGGGCATTAACCCACAACCGGAGGGTGAAAAGGGTACACTGCCTACCATAGGCCTACATGATGTCATGATTAATATGGAATTATTTTTTCTTCAAGGATTTTATACACAAATACTTATTAAATGGATTAAGTTAAATTTTGGGTGTTATTGTTGAGGTGTTAGATATTAATGAATTATATTGGATAATATTTTCTAACCATTTTTATTTTAGTAAATATTTAGATAAATATGGAAAATATTGTTACTCTTTTATGAATATTATGATATATTAAATGTAAATTTTAGTGATTAAGTAATAAAAAAGTCATATTAGATATTCATTTCATGGAATAAGAGATGAAATGGGAATTTATTGAAGCACAACCAAAGGATGAAATTATACCTATAAAGTAGAAAGATATGAAGAAATTATATTTCCTTATGTTCTTAGTCTAGATGGTAAAAGAATTACTCAAATCTTGGAAAATGATCTTGAAACAATATTTTATCCTATTACATTCATATTCGATGAATAAATGGAATTTTAACACATAAAAAATTTATGGTTTTTGTGGTGGTCAATTTCTCTTAACCATGTTCTCTATCACTCTCTATTAGTACTTGGGAATTAGTTTTCTTCTCCATGACCATATTTCAATTTCCAAAAAATTTTATCATACATGGAAACCTAGTTAGGTGTTATTACAGAAGAAATTTATATTTCTGTATCCCACCTTTTAAGAGAAAGTTTTAATAACCCTTTCATAACCTTGGTTTAAAAAAAATGTATTTTCAAATTTTAAACCCCAGATTTTAAAACGAAGTTTAAATTACGAGGACACTATTTATTGAAGGTGGGGATAATGGAACACCCGTATATTTTAAAATAAGACCATTATGTTCTACAACATTTATGACACACAACACCATGTTTTAAGCGAACCATGGTATAATATTAAAATATTATTATTTGATGTAACTATTATAATATAGCTATTAAGTTTCTAGGAATTAACATTTTTAATCACAATATTAAAATATGTATAAATATTTAATAAAATGTATTTTTAAATAAGTACTCAATTCTCAAAAAAATCATTTTTTTCTTCAAAAATATATTTTATTCAAATATGGTTTTATTTTTCATTTTAGTTTTGGGAATTATAATTTATTTATAATAATTTTATAAATTATAATTTATAAAAAAATATCATTTTTTAAATCATCATATCAAAATTATCTAAGGGTGAAATTTTTGGATTTTTCTAAAAAGAGTGATTCTTCAGTGCATAGTGAAAAATACTATCATTTCTTTAAAATAAATAAATAAATTTAAAAATACCATTATGATTTAATTTTGATATAAAAGTAACACAAGTGATATTTATTTATATTTAAAATAATTAATTACATTTTAACCAACTCTATACTCGATTTTTATAAAATTGTATTTATTCTTTAAAAATATTTTTCTGAAAATGATTTTTAAGTGCATAATATTATTCTAATTTTATTAATTAAAATAACAACTTATAGGGAAATATTTTAATGAAATTTATAGATGATATATCTAAATATATTAATTTAAATCCCTTTAATGATGATCACTAGTCATATTGTTAATGTACGAACATCTTATGCATTAATAATGCATTTCTTAAAAAACAATTTGTCGACACAATTTTTGTGTTTAGTTTTAAATGAAATACTTAAAATTATATGAATTTAATTTTATAAAATGGTTTCCATATTTTTAATTATAATAATAAATAATATTTATTAATTTAAATTCATTTTTTTCATAATGAATAGTAAAAAAAATCAACAATTAATTATTATGGTTAAAGATAAAACATGCTTTTGTGTGTTACATGAATCTATGTAAAAATTAATTTTCCACACACATATAAATGTTATTTGATAAATTTAATTGTATATTTAAAATTATTGGTTCCAAATTATCTAATAAACCTTATTTTTTTATTCTTAAAGAATAAATTACTATGGTGAATAAAAAACTAGTAACCGCGGTGAAAACTAAAATGGAAAAAGTAAACTGAGAGGATAATGTGATAAAATATTTAAAACATGTTTCTTATTGTGGAAGTTTAAATTGGACTTAAAATACATAAAATATATCATTTATTAATTTTGAACTTGATTTTAGAGAGACTTCCCATTATTGAATAGTTTGGGGGTATTTACAAAAATCCCACTCCTCAATTATATAGGGGAACCAACTCCCTTCACTTATTCACACCCATCAAGAAATTTATCTAAACAAAAACCTAGAAAAATATCTCCCTAGTATCCTTATCCAATATCTAGAGGATCTAGTCTTCTAAAAAGACCAATCCTAGGGTCCTTAATAAGATACCCAAGAAGGATTTTTTAAACGAAGGTAATCATATTACCTAAGATCCTTCTGTTTACATTTTCATTTATCACATTAAATTATGTAATAATAATTAAAATTCAAAAAATAGTATATCTTTTATAATAATATTTAATTATGTTTATTTCATAATATTTATCCATCTCATCCTCTATGAAATGCAAAAAAAAATCATCGCTCATATGTATGGTGAACTACCACCTCACGAACCGATGTAATTTGTTTTCCATCACCAAATATCATATATAGTCATGATAAATATATAAGATACATATTTTATGATATTAATTATTTAAAATTAATTTATCATAAACTTCCTTTCCCTTTCACCCATTACGGGAATGACATTATTGCTTGTGCATACGCACGACCTACCATCTTGATGAAGCAATGCAACTCATTTTCCAAGTAAAAATTTAAATAATAGTTTTAAAAATGAGTCTAATGAATAAATTTTATATTTATAACATTAATATAATGATTTATATGATTTATATAAACCATATTCAAAATACTAGAACTTCCATGACAAAACATTCATGAGATAAGGAAGTAGTTAACACCCTAAACAATGGTAATAATTAAATATTATTAATGAACATGTGGTAAAATGTTATAATAGGATCATATATGATTTTATAATTATTAAAATGGTTTTTTATAACTTAATAACATGATTAAAACCATTATAAATTGGGTTATTCATTTTCATCTTAAGGGAAGTGAGAGGTAAGGGACTTAGTTTAAATTTACCTTTGTTGAGGCATATTTTCGGTTTATGCACCTAATTTTTTTTATATGTTGTATGCACTACCAATTCTATATGTAATATCATGAATAATTAATACTTCATGGTATTTTATGTTTCAATTAAAATTATTTCATTCAATGGTATTTGACATGAATGTTACTATGTGGATGTGTTTCTAACTCAATTTCATTTCATTAGGTTATATTACTTCTTAATTATCATTAATATTATAAGATTATCTATGTAATGCATTTTAATTATTTTATTTTTTATTTCCACCTATTTTATGGGAATATAAATTTGATATACATATCAATTTATTTATTAATTATCACTTCAATGGTACAATCTTTGTAATAGATTTCATCTCAATTTCTACTTTATTGAGATATGTTTGGTATTATGCACATGTATATTTTTAAGAGGTGCATCCAATATTCCTTTGATATATTATACCATGAATCTATTTATATTCATGGTATTTAAGGTTTCATTTTAATTTATTTTTTTCATGGGGTTTATAAATCAAAAGTTACTAAAGTGGAAAATATTTTTGCTTTAATCTCATTATAATGAGGATTGTTTATGCTTGAATTTCCATTAAAGGAATTTTTTGATGATTAACTATTAAATAAATTTTATTTTATTTTAATTTAGATATTCAAGAAATTTTTATGTTATATTACCATTTTACACTCTTTTTTACTTAAAATGATGGAGAAACTATTTTTAAGAAATGTTAGCTTTATTTGTTTTTTTTTGGTAAAAAGTATTTTTTCCATATATTTATTTATTAAAAATGTTTTAAGGAATATTTTTAATATTATCAAATTATATATTAAATACCCTTTTAAACATGTTTTAATTTTTTTAAATATTTTAAAAGTAATATTCTTCTTGTTTTCTAAATTATTTCCTTTTTGAATTTTTTTATAGAAAATGAGAAAGGAATCATTATTTTAACATACTCATCATGAACATAATATTACTACCATCATAAAAAATAATTTATTTGAATATTCATTTATTGGTTAATAAGGATATTTTAAAATTATATTATTTCCTAATTTTTTATCAATTTTTTTAGTTTTTAAAAGTGTATTTTAATGTGAAAAGTGTATTTTACTCTAAAATGTTTTAACTATATTTTATGGTATTTATATTAATAAATGAAAAAAATAATTTATTTTAATTATACTAAATTAGGTATATGTTGAAATTATACCATCCTTATTATTTATTTGGATATTTTGTGAATAGTTTGTCCAAGGAATGTATTGACATTCAATTTGTTGATTAATGTTGTTGTAATTAACTTTCCCTTGAAACATTCATTCTCTTATGATCATTAGACATTAAATTTCCCTTGAATATCTATATTCTTTATCATGTATATGATAATGCTTAAAACATATACCATTTTTATATATAGTGTTTTACTTTGAATGTTTTTTGATTGACTTGTGAATTATTGATAATCTGTATTTTTTATTCATTATGGATATTTTTGATATGGAATATTGTTCATGAACTAAATAGATCATTCAATATATGATGAGTTAGTTAGAAATGTAGTGATGTATGGGTCCTATAATTATATATCCCATTGATGCATCAAAAATTATCATGATACAAATCAGTAAGCTGTCATTAAATGGGTTTTTACCCATATTTTTAAATTGTCTTGGTAAAAGAACTTTATGGTATAGATATAACTATTTATGAGATTATGATGTCAAATATTAAGAAGTTACTTTATTGAAAATTCAGTTATTTTTATTATTGAGATTAATGCATTGATATTATCTAAGGATTAACTTAAAGATCATGTGATTATTTATATGGAATTATTTGGAAATCATTTATTCCTTCAATTTTATTCTTCATGCTCAAGTTATTGATTAAATGAAATGAATTTTCCATTATTTACCATTACATATTGATTTTTATTTATTTATTACTGATATATTATACTATAAATAACCCTTTATTATTATCTAAGATCACCATATTCTTATTTTTCCTTTCCCCTGGATTCCATGAAGTGTATTATGATTGATATATAGAGATATTCAAATGGAATAATTATGTTCTCAATGAAAATGCTATGTTTTACATTATATTTTTAAATGTAATGTTAAATTCAGGTTTGTATATATTTTTCTAATACTACTAAACTATTAATTACTTCAGGAAAATATCACTTGTATCTGACACCAAATTAGTAATGTAACCATCAACTCTAGGCTACTGGTGTTGATGTTATTATAATTTATTTCTTGATGAGTGCGCCACAAATAAAACTAATCCCCTGGAAGTAATTGTAAAAGTTCTACTTTCCATTTTTGAATTTTATTTTATTAATATTTAAAAAATATTTCATAACCACATTCTCATAATATATAGATGTATAGGCTATTTAGGGTTTCTAATAGCTACAAGACCATAAAGGATCACCACCTCACCTATGAAATGAAATGACCAATAATAAAGGATCATCATCTTATTATTATAAAGATATGTATGAACATGAAAATTTCATGTGAATTTGAAATATTACTTTTGACCTACTATAAATGATTCATTGATAATAAAATATATTCATGTCGCTATCGTAAATGGATGATCGACCATGAATATATCATGAGGTCAGGAATAACCCACCATAAATGATTCCTTATTTTTTAGTTTTTAATGTGGACATGAAAGATTTATACCATGGATTCATGAATTAATCCCATGACATGTACAATTTTATATAGCCATAAACTATGTAATTTCCATTAAGGAGATTTTTACTTCATGGTAAATTTTATTTTTCCATAATTCTTGGACTTCCAGTTTTCTAACAAGTGATAAATGAATTTTGTGGGAATCAATAGATATATTAAACCATAATGTGCATTAGAAGCATGGGAAATTCCATGTTTTAGACATTATACAATATTTTAATTAATTATAAACAAATAAATAAGTATTTACTATAAGCTTATAAAGTTATTTTGGGTTAATGTAATAAACTAAAAAATATAGGAATTTATTTTTATGGTTTTTATAATTTGTATTTCTATGAATTTTTCATGATAGATCAATTGGTTAATTGATTTAAAGATGAGTAATTAACTTGTAAGTTTATAATTTATAGATTATTTTCATGGAAATTAATTTTTTTTGATCATGAATTTATTTTCAACTTTACAAAGGGTTTTATGAAAAATATTTGGAAATTAGAATTTTAATTTTATCCAAATGATATTGTTTAATGACCCTAAAGGTTGTGATCCATTAATAATTTATGGTTTTAAGACAAATAAATCTTCTTTAACATTTTTTAAGAAAATAAATCAATTTTTAATATCTCTAAACGTTGTAATTTTGAAATCTATTTTGAAATGGGTTTTGTAGGTTTTGAGATTCTTATCATGAAAATGCTAATTTTTTATATTTTTATGATATATTTGTGAAGATAATATTTTTTAAAGTAAATGAGTTTGGTTGAATTATTTTGGATTTATTTTTATTCATTATTTGGATTATTATATATATTATTTGATTATAATTATGATATTTAATTTTTATTGAGTTATGTTTGAGGATTTATTGTATAGTGTATATTATAATTGATGAGGGTTTATAGTGGTGATAGTATAAATATTTATATGCCTTAGTTTTCATCTCTTTTGATTAAAATCTTATATTGTTAGAGAACATTATTTTAACACTTAATAATAATGGATTTAAATGGAATAAATTGAATATTTTTTTTTTAAAAATATAAACTATATGTCTAAGGATTTTTGAAATAGAAAATTTTGAATTTGAAATGATTTCTTTTTAAATTTTTTGATTTTATTAGTTTGATTTTATATTATTTTAAATAATTCTAGGATGAAAATATATGAGTAATGATCATTCCACTTGAATTTTTTTCCATATTAATAAACAATTTTCTATGTGTTAGGTGTGGGAATTATGTTATGTTATAAACTTTCGTATTTTCATTTATAAAGTTTAAAAAATCATCATTTTAGTGTGTAATAATCTTTTAAGATCATTTAATAAATATTTTAAAATAAATAAGGTTATTTTTTAAAGAAAGTAAATAGATATTTAACATGGATGGAGTTTTTAAAAAGTGATTTCATAATTGGAATATAATTTTTTTAAAAATTTAACTCTATTTGGTGTTATTTAATCTTGGATCTATGGGAAATGAAGTTGAATTGTTTAATAAATGATTAAATTAAATTTAAATTTTGTTTGACATGGTTTAAAAAAACATGGTTTAAATTAATTTAATTTAATCGAGTTTTATTTGATTCAAAGTTATTTTTTAAAAGTAAATATATATTATTAATATAGGAAAATGTTTTTTTTATATTTTAAGAGTTATGTTTTGTGTAAATGGGAATTATTTTAAATGGTATTACTCTGATTTTATGATTTTTTTTCAATATTCTTATGTTTCACTTTAATTTTCTTTCCATGTATTTTATAATCAAAATAAAAGAGTTAAATAATTGTTGGATGACATTTAAATTTTGGTTTCAAATTACTTATGAATGTTAAATTAGGTGGTGTAGAATGAGTTAACAAATAAATTGATATATTATGACATAATTATATTTATATCACTCTTAGCTACAAATATGCTTATTTTCATAACATCCACACATTGATACATGAATTATTATATTTTCATTCAAATGGTTTATTAGATTTAATGTGATTTTATTATTAGATTCATGTTAAAATGTTTCAAAGATTACATGTTTAGTTAAATGATTTTATAAAGGAAAAATTTAGATATATGTGATTTATTATTAAATAAGAATTCTTTTTAATTCAAGTTTTATTAAATAAGTTATTTTATTGTTTGAACAGTGGGAATTTATTAGCTTGATTGTTTTTTAGATTTATCATTGTTTATGCATGGTTATTAAAAATGAAAAATGAAAAATACATCACATGATAAGTGTGGTCTTTATCATTTAATAAAAACATGATAATTTTAAACATGGTCTCATAATTCATTTATATAAATAATGAAAACATCATGAGTTAGAAAAATAAGAAAATTATGTTATATATTTTAATAATATGAAAATGGAAAAAATAAAAAAACAACTATAACATGGTTAATTTCGTTTAGCACTAAACATGTCGGTTGTTCATTTAGCGATAATATATCTTTAAACAATGTTTTTTTGTTAAATATTTAAATAATATCATGTTATGAATTTTTTTACATGATGATGTATCTTGATTTGGAATTAATTTTTTAATGAAGAGAATTTTTAGGGTAGGATGTTTTGTTATTTGATAAGTATTGACATTAAAATTCTCACTTGCGATGGATTAAACTACCATTATAATAATATGGATAATTTAATTTCCCAAAACTCAAATATGGATGATAAATTTATTCATATACATATAATTACTTGATTTATGTAAAATTATAAATGAGTTAGTGGATTTTAAATTTTACTATGGTAATTTTTGGTTGGTTTTGATATTTATTAACATCCATTTATTGAATAAGGGAAGTAATAAGTAAGACAAGAACTTTAATATTTTTTCTTTATAACACCATAAAATTTTCAATATTTAAAAATTATATTATTAAAAAACATTAGTTTAGTTAATATTTTTCTATTTTTATTGATGATGTGATTTTAATTCTAGAAAAGTGGTTTAAAAGTAATATTTTTAAAATTTAAAACCTTATCGCTAATGAAATTATTTAGAAATTATATTTTTGTTTTTGAGAACTGATTTGATTTATGATATGTCTATTTGATTATAACATAACATTATTTTAATTTTGATGTTTTAATTTGATTATCATGATTAAACTAAAGTAAATAAAAATCTATTAGTGATGATTTTTGTTGCTTGGTATGTATTAAATTTAATAAACATGATTATTGATTGAGGTAAGTGATCAAGATATATTTTTTAATTTTATTATAAAATAAAATTGGTCCACTAATGATTTTTTCTTTTATTTTTCTTAACATATGAAAAAATAATTTTTCTTTTTTTTCTATATAACCGTGATGAATTATAAATCACTAAAAAAAATTTAACCTCTAATTAAAAGTTGTATTAATGGTGATGTGTTGAATTTATTATATGGATATAATGGTGCCATGGATATGAATTATATTAACACCTCTATCTATTATGATAGATAATTGAATTTTGGTAAATCTAGGGAATTGTTATTCATTATTTCTTTATAAGTAGTTGGTCGAACAAACTTTATTTTAGTTGTTCTCACTCATAGGATTGATATTTCTCACCTTGATATTTAAAATTATATGAGTTTTCATTTGTGGAGATACATTTATATTTTTATTTTTATTTTAGGATTGTGGTGTTTTGGATATGGTTATAAAATTGTATCCTCAGTCATTGTAAATACCTTCATCCTTACAGGTTTTGAAATTCGGAAGGATTTTAATTTTTAGGTCTTAGAGTAAGGGATATTTTGAGAATTGGGATTTAATTGGAATTTGAAATGTTGGAACATATCAAGGAGATTTTTTGGACATTTATTATGGTCTGAAGGTTGTTTTGGGTGTTCAAGGGAACGTTAAAGCATGGGATTGTGTGAACCCATCATTGTTTTTTGTTAGTAGGTGGATCATTGCACCATGATAGGTGTAGGTTATGTTGAGAAGAGTGCTAGGCATACAAAAATTTCACCGTAACTGAGGTATTTATGTAGTAGTGAGTTTTGTTGTTTTTTGGAAAATAAAAATATCTTATATGTGGGTTTCATTGTATAAAGGGATTTTTCACACAACGAATTTACCTTACAAAGTGGTTTGATGAACCTTATGAATATAGGTTACGAAATTAAGGAATCTGTCTTACTGAGATGATGAACCTTATGTAGTAGGGCTATAAACCCAAAATTGTATCCCTTTAAAGAGCCTATCTAAAATTGATGATGAAGTATTATATTTTATGTCAATCATGATTTTCAAATAAATTCATTTATATTAATAGTGTAGAGGATGTTGTAGATTCCAATGGGTGTTAAAAAAGTAAATGAACTAGAATTATATACACGGAAAAGTGTAATCATAAGTTTAACCATCAGAAATACGAACACTAGTAAATAGAAGTTCTACTATAGATAGAAGTCATTGATGTAGTGTAAAATAAATTATTTAAAAGATGTATTCTTGTGTCACCAAAATTAATGATAGAAAATTGAGTGAATTTTTCAGATATATGATGTAAGAATTAATTCATATACTTATATCCACAAGAAAGCATACATTATATGATTTTTAACTGATTTTTAAGTGATACATAATGTTTTGAGGTTTAAAGTTGAACTATCTATAATAACTATTTTGAGTGGATGATCAAATGAGATATTGAAGAGTACCCATTGGATGGTGAATCCTACTTATGGTAAGATTAAGGATCAAAATGGGGAGATTAAATATCTGAGTTAAAGCTAGATGAAATTAGTTGAATGAAATTTACATAATGTACTTATGAGGTAGAGGTTCCTGAAAACTGAGGCTACCAGAAGAAGAATAAGCCAGTGAGACTAGAAGGATAGATAATACTGAACAATTAATAATGTATCCAAGATTTATCCTTGAGTAATGTAAAACTGCACCTTACAAATAAGGCTACTACTAAATAATCTGGTAATGTCCTGAAGCATAGTGTAGTCAGAGTAATAATTTTGGAATTAGAAAAACCAAAAGATATGCTAGAAATATATGGTGAAATATCATAGTAATAAGAGGCTTCCATAATATTTAAAAATATTAATATAAGTTAAATATTAAGGAAAAAGATATATGATGCATGCATTATTATTTTAATAGAACAACATCACATTAGAATAAGTTTAATAATGATTCAAACTTATTCAATCAAAGTCTAAATCAATTGGAATAAGAATATAGTTGATTTTGTACACTCTCAAAGAAGGTTAAATAATAAGGAAATGATTTTTGAATACACCAGAAGTTAGATTAGTGGAATAAGAGGGTGATGTGAAGGCTCTAGAAGTTGAGGTGGTTCCTATGAATATTGAAGAGAATGTTGATCATTAGAAAACAAACCATGAACTGAAGTTCAATCTATTCATATATTCGTACATTTTGATGAATTTGTATAATGATAAGGGAAAATTATCCGCATATTTAATGATTATTCCAAGTACTTAGGGAAGTTAGAAGATAGAATACTGACTCTGAGTGAAACTAAAAGAAGAAGAATCAATAGAAGTTAGAAAAGCTAATATTCATTGGTGATGATAAACCAAAGTGCCAAAAGAAACACAAGGATGAATTAATAAATTAGTCACTAAAAAGTATAACTAATTGGATGGTGAAGACTATCAAAATATGATAAGATTATATGATAAGAAGATAAATACCAAAATATAGAGTTTGAGCTGAGTTTTAATGAAATAGAATAGGTCCACATAAAGCATAGAAGTCATGTTAGATTTGTAAGAACTAAAATTATTGGATGTTTGAGTGGTGAAACTGTAAAGGTGTAAATAGAATATCTTAACTGACTTCTATCAAAGTATGCCCATAAAAAGATTCAAAGTTAATTTACATTAATGTGAAATAATGTTCATTATGATGATATTGTGTTGGAAGTTCAATGTTTAAAATTCATAAAAGAAAATTTATGATTCAAGCCAAAATTTATTGAGTACAATTATAAGGACCCAACCTTAAACATTACACAATCTAGTTAATTCAATTGGAATGAACTTATTATATTTACAACGATATTTTTTGTTTAGAGTTTTAGAGAAATATGTCATAATTCACATAGAAAACACACAATAATACAAAGTGGATACTACTAAAACAATGCACATTTATTCAATAATACAGAAGTTTTTAATAAAACATGAATTACTTTCATGAAATTTTTTCACAACATTGAGATTGGAATTTTCTTTTCTCTTACCAATACTTAAACCCAATGAAAAACATTTTAAAACATGGGATGAGCACAAAAAGCTTAGTAAGGGACATAAAAAGAAGGAATGAAATTTTAAATAAATGAATACTTATAAACATATGAAATAATTTTCACAAGATATACTTATCACCTTTAAAGTATCATATACATACATTGTGAAGACATGATATTTACATAAAACATAGAAAACATAATTAAACCATTTAGGTAACTTGGGGAATCAATTTTTTACCATACATACTTATGATTATGACCCTTATAACTACCATATAATTTTTAACCCTCATGAATACCTTAAAATATAACCCTCATGGGTACCGTAAAATCTAACTATCACAGTTACACTTAGAATAATTATTAGGGTAAACTTTTAACATAACCAATATATTAGAGGGATATCACAGACCCACCCATCTTTGGTTTATAATGAAACCAACTTTCATTATAAACAGTTACCAAGAACCATAACATAATCATAAAACATGAATACTTTCACCATAAAAACAATTCCTTGAGGAAAATCAATTATTTTAAAGAATAATGCTCACATGAAAAGAAAAACATTTTATTTGAAAATGACCATTAAATCTAGTAAATAAGACTTTAAAATAATAAGGCATCATGAAAGCATGAAAACAATCTCATGAAATATATGTTAAAAAAATACTTGATTTTTTAAAAAATATAAATTAAAATATTATTTTTAATTAAAAGTTCTTTACCTTAGGTTCGACTTCCTTCAAATGTGTTCAAACCTCCTATTGAACTTATTCTCCTTGAGAACCTCTTTAAGGCACATGGTTTTGGACTTTTGGTGAGACCAAAATGTATTGTACATGGGGAAGTTTCTTTGTAAGGTAATTTGGTAGAATTTAAACAATCTACAAGGCTTTGGATGTGTGAGGAGAATAGGCGGTGAGGGGTGGCATTCATAGTGGAGGAGAGGGATATTTTTTGATTATTTTATTCATTTGTTTATTATTTTGGATCAAGACTGTGAATATTTTAAACCTTATCACTAAATATATTAAACAAATGAATTATATTTCGATATTATGGGATTTCATCATCCATACATCATTTATGTTTCAATAAATTATTTATTTTTTAAAAACTGTAAAATACAGCATTTCACTATTCACCAAAAATTAAACTACCTTAGAAAAATCCGAAAAAATCACCCTAACCATTTATCAACATTTATAATTAAAAAATGAAATCCATTTTTTGAAAATAATTTTCCATGTATGAGAAATTTAATTCTTAGTTAAAGTGATTCTTTATTTGAAAAATAGAGATTTCAAAATTATAACTGATTTTATGACACTTTGAAAAATTAACTAAGGTATCATAAAATTATATTATAATCATAAGAAAATAAAATATTAATTTATGAATATATTTTATGAAGATAAATTTTATTTTAAATTATTATATTGATTAGAAAATTAAAAATAAAAATTTATGTGTCACAAAAATACCAACAATTAATCTATTATTTTCAAAAAATTTATTTACTTATTTCATGATATAAATATATCATATTTTCACTTATAGGATAAATATTTTTTTTTACTTTTAAAGGTCAGGTTACTATTTATTTTTTTTATATTCCTTAATTTTTGTAAATACTAGTTATTTCATTATACATTTATAATGAATTTATCTATTTATTTCTAGAATGAAAAAAAAATATTTTATAAGTACCTAGGTTGTTACATTCTCCCCACTTCTAGAAATTACATCCTTGAAATTTTCTTTTTTTTGTTAAACAATTGAGGAAACCTTTCCCTTATATCATTTTCAGATTCCCATGTTGCTTCTTCAACCATGTGTTTTCTACAGAAAATGTTAACATGGTGAATTAACTTATTCCACAATACTTTCTCTCTATGATAAAGAATCTGAAAATGTTTCTCTTCATAAGAAAGGTTCTCTTCTAGCTGAACTACTTCTAGGCAAAAAATATGAGATGAATCTATCAAATACGTTCTTAACATCAAAACATGAAAAAAATTATGTACCTAAGATAAACTTGGAGGAAAGGCTACTTGATAGGAAATTTTGTAAAACTTTCTCTAGGATTTCAAAAGGTCCAATGAACTGTGGACTTAACTTTTTTTATTACCAAAACACATAACACTTTTATATAGAGATATTTTAAGGAATATATGATCTCCTAACTCAAAAGAAGGGACTTTCCTCATGTAATATGCATAAATTTTCTTTATGCCCTAATCTTTCCTCATATATTACGGGATGATATTAACTTTCTCATCCACTTACTCTACCAATTATAGTCCCATCAACTTCCTTTCCATGCCTTCAACGCAAAATGTTGGATTTCGACACCACTTTCCATATAATGACTCAAAAGGTTCCATATATATACTATAATGAAAATAGTTATTATAAGAAAACTCAACTAAAGAAATATGTTGATCCCAAATTCCCTGGAAATCCATTGAACAAGCTTGAAGCATATCCTCAAATGTATGAATTTTTTAATTTGACTGTCCATCAGATTGAGGATGAAAAGTAGAGTTGAAATTTAATTCAATTCCCAGCAACTTCTGAAGACCTTTTCAAAAGTTATAAATGAACTTGAGATCATGGTTAGATACAATTCAGAGAGGAACTCTATGTAATTTGACTATCTATTTGTTGAACAATCAAGAAAAATGATCTAAAGACATAATGTCTCAAATATGAAGAAAATTTTCAGATTTAGCCATTCGATCAATAATAAACCAAATTAAGGTTTACTGTGAGAATTATTTGGTAGTCCCACCACAAATTCCATGGATATATTTTATCATTTCCAATCTGGTACTTTAAAAGGATGAAGCATCCCCTTTGGTAGTTTTTTCTCTTATTTAACCTGTTGACAAGTCAAAAATTTCATAGTAAAATCAGAAATATATTTTTCATCCCATCCCCTCAGTAATACCCTTGATGGTTTCTGTAAATCATAGTTCTACCAGAATGTTCTGAAAACAGATAACTATGAGCTTTACATAATAAATATTTCAATTATGATTCACAAGTAATACATAACATCTTCCCAAATCTCAAAACACAATCTTTATCAATGTTAAATTCAAGAATCTTGCACTTTTAAACAATTCTATATTTTTATATAACTTATAGTCTTTATTTTTCACATTCCTAATTCTAGCTAATAGAGATGATTTCCCTAACACATGAAACAAACCAAGGAAATTTCCTACACCAACAACTTACAAGAAAAAATTCATCAAATCATTAATCACGGGGTCATTTTCTAAACATAACATGGTTAATGTAAGTTGATATTTTTAGATCATGGAATCCACCATTTTATTTTCTTTTACAGGATGGAAATTGATCATGCATTCATAATCCTTCATCAGTTAATCTGTCTTCTTTTCCTCATGTTCAATTCCTTCTGAGTGAATATATACTTAAAACTTCTTGGCTAGTATATATTTCACATTTAGTTCTATATAAATGATGTCTCTATATTTTTAAAGTGAAAACCATAGATTCTAATTCCAAATCATATGTGGGATAATTTAACTCATGAGGTTTTAGTTGTATTGAAGGATAAGTAATTACCTAGGCATTCTGCATCAGAATGAAACCAAGTCCCTTTTGTCAAGAATCATTGTAGATGAAAAACATTCGATTTCTAAAAGCTATATACAAAACTAGAGCATTCACCAATCTTCTTTTCAGTTCATAAAAACAAACATCACAGTCTTCTATCCATAAAAATTTAACCCCTTTTCATGTTAACTTAGTTCGTAGGTTAGATAACCATGAAAAGTTTTTAAAAAGCCATTAGTAATAGCCTACTAGTCCAAGAAAAATATGAATCGCATTAATTTTTTTAGGTATTTACTATTCATCAAATTTTTTTGTTTTGCTGGGATCAACTATTATACCATCTTTATTTAAAATTTTCCCAACAAAATAAATTTTTTACGACCAAAAATCACTTATTCTAAATTTACCATATAAATTATTTTAGTTATGTTTTTTCAGAACAATCCTTATATTTTTTTATGTTCCTCATAAAATTTTGAATAAACCAAAATATCATCAATAAAAACAAAAACAAACTTATACAAATATTCATGTAATATTTTGTTCATAAGATCCATAAATATAGAAGGGTAATTTTTGAAACCAAAGGGAATAACAACAAATTCATAATGACCCTATCTAGATCAGAACGATGTTTTTTGGAATTTCATCCCCCTTCTGATTTAGATGATGGTACCAAAATATCAAGTTAATATTGGAAAAATATTGAGCTCCATGGATCTAATAAAACATTTCACATATATGATGCATTGGATAATTATTATTAATAATTATTTTACTCAAAGATCTATAATAAATGAAAAGTATCATGGAAAGATATTTTCTTTTAACAAATAAGACAGGAGCAACCCATGGTGAAGTGTGAGGATGAATGAAACCTTTATCAAGAAAATACTCTAACTTATTTTTCAATTCTAAAAGTTCTACTTGATCCATTCGATAAGGGGGGATTTAGATTAGATTAACACCATAAACTAAGTCAATATTAAATTCAGCTTCCCGATCAAGAATAACACTAGACAACTCATTAGAAAAAACATATAGTTATTAATTTACCATTAGAAAATCATTAATCTGAACAGTTATCTTATTTTCAACAATATGTGCAAGATAAATTTAATTTATATCTTTTAATAGTTTATCATCTTCCTTATATATTATCAGTGGTGTGGGTTCATTCTTTTATAAAATCTAAAACTCTTTCTGAAAAATAAATTCTTTAGCTTTATAATCAATCATAGCATGATAAAATGAAATCCATTCAATACTTAGAATAACATCAAACTATACTAATGAAAAAACAACGGGGATTTCTGGTAATGTATTGGCACATAAAACAATCGGAATATTCCTATAATGCTGTTTTTCTTAATATTCCCCCCCTCATATTTTTACCATAATTTATGATTTCATTTTTAAGGTGAAATTTACAATTTACCGGAAAATTTCTTATAAATAAAGGGATATGTAGATGTGGTATCAAACAAGGCATTTGAAAAATCTATGTACACAAACAATGTACCAGATACCACTTCATTGGATGGACCAACATCTTTTGAAGTAGTCACACAGGATTTCATTGAACCTTTTTTCTTAGATTATGGTCGATTCCCATCATTCTAATCCTTCGTTGGGATGATATGTGCATAATTACCTGTCTCACCACATTTAATAAACTTTATAGTTTTCTGATCTAAATTAAACATATAAAAACTAAGATATTTTTCATTATAATCACATAACATTTTCTCGAACTTTCCACATCAAAAAATTTTACCAGATTTGTTAAGGAATTATTTAGGGTGATTTTTACCACACTTTCCACAATCTAGAAATAATATTTTATTACCTTCATATTTATTTGATCGATTCTTACCCATTTCGTACCATATGAACCTTTTCTTATTATTTTTGTCAAAGTACACATGATCATCTAAAAATCCATTTATATACTCTCACCACATAGAATAAGTTTCCCATAACTTTTGAATTCATATGAATCCAATGCACTTCGATATCCTGTCTTTAATCCTGAGTAAAAAAAATTGATTTTACTATTAGAATCCTGAGTAAAATTTGAAGCATACCTTGCCAATCGAGTGAATTTTGCTTCATACAGATCCAATAAATATTATTTTGTTTCAATTAAATGAATTTTTTTCCATCGTAAGTTGAACCACCATAAGAAAATAATTTTCAAGGAATATATTCTTAAAATGATCCCAATCCAAGGCATAAATCTCTTCTATTTCCCTGATATTCTTGACCATTGACCACCACTGGTTATATTAACCTTAAAAACGATAAATAAAAAGACTATCCTTTTGATTATATAAACTCCCCATGAAATAAAGTATATTTTCAAGGGATTTAATCCACCCATAAACCACCATTGGTTCAGTAGATCCACTAAAATCATGAGGATGTTTCCTCAT
Source organism: Viscum album (assembly GCA_963277665.1). Classification (NCBI taxonomy): domain Eukaryota; kingdom Viridiplantae; phylum Streptophyta; class Magnoliopsida; order Santalales; family Viscaceae; genus Viscum; species Viscum album. The sequence continues at coordinate 1,473,014,106 of OY728126.1, read as the reverse complement.
AAAATGTTCCACTATTGTCATGTTCCTTTTTGGTAGCTCCAAATGTTCACTTGAATAGAAGTCACCTCCATTTATTGACCATTTCCATAGATCCATTACTATCATAAACTTATCAGTTCTAATCCCCACCATTCTAGGTTGTGGATTCGTAAAGATATAATTTTATCAATGCCTTCATACTTTAGTGTTTCTATTTCTTCTTTGGAAAACCATTATAGATAGACATATATTAGATGTTGAAACATAGTAATATTTAAATTATATATCATTTCAACTTAAACATAAGGTAAATATCATTTATGGTATTTTATTAACATCATCATAACCCCTAATGTTATCTAAACTGTTATCTAATACCAACTATAAGGACCCAACCTTGAACATTACATAATATAGTTAATTCATCTAGAAGAAACTTATTACTCCATCAAAGATATTTTTGGTTTAGATTTTTAGAGAAATATTCCATAATTTATACATAGAATTACATAAGAATAAAAAGTGGATACTACTAAAACAATGTCCATTTGTTCTATAATACAATTTTTTTAATAAAACATGAATTATTTTTCTTGAAATTCTTCATAATATTTAGCTTGGATTCTTCTTTTCTCTAAACAATCCTCAAACCCTGTGATTTTTTTAAAACGTATTAAAATTTGAAAATATTAATAAATGAATAATTATAATCATATGAAATTAATTTCACTAGATATAATTCCCACCATTATTGTATCATATACCTACTTTGTAAAAACATGATATTTATATAAAATATAGAAAACATAAATGAATAATTTAGGTAACTTGGTGAATCATTTTTTTACCATACTTACTTACGATTGTAAAAAATTTAGATACTATATGATTTTTAACCCTCACATATACCTTAGAACATAATACTCATAGATACCTTATAATTTACATATCACAGTTACACTTGGAATAACCATTACGGTCAACTTCCAACTTACCCAATGCATTGGAGGGCTATCTAGGGCCCACCTATATTTGGTTTATAATGAAACCAAACATCATAATAAAAAATTAAAAAGAACCAAAAAATAATAAAAAAACATGAATACTTGCATCATAAAAAAATTCATTGAGGAAAATTACTTATTTTAAAAGAATACTACACATATGCAATGAAAAATAATTATTTGAAAATAACCGTTAAATATTGTAAATAAGGATTCAAAACAATAAGCATAATGAAAGTGGGAAAATAATCTCATGTTGTATTTGTTAAAAAATATTCCCTTTTAATTTTTAAAAAATAGAAATTAAAAATGATTTTTAATGAAAAGTCCCTTACCTTAGGTTCAACTTCCTTCAAATTTGTTCAAACCACATCTTGAAATTCTTCTTCTTGAGAACCTCATAAAGGAACTTTGTTTTGGCCTTTTGGTGAGACCAGTAGGTCTAGGACGTGGGGAAGATTATTGAGAAGGTAATTGGGTAGAAATTAAACAATCTATAAGGAGTTTGAGGTGTGATGGGAATAAGTATTTAGGGGTGGTATTTATAGTGAATGAGAGGGTTGTTTTTGGATTATTTTATTCATTTGTTTATTATTTTGAGTCAAGATAATGAATAGTTTTAACCTTAACACTAAATATATTGAATAAATGAATTATATTTTTATATTTTGGGCTTACACCATCCATACATCATCTATGACTCAATAAATCGTGTATTTTTTAAATATCATAAATTACAATATTTCACTATTCACAAAAAATTCAACTATTTTAGAAAATTCCCAAAAATTCACCCTAACCATTTTTTAATGTGTAGACTTAAAATAATAATTCAATTTTTTTGAAAGTAATTTTCTAATTATGATAAATTTATTTTCTATTTAAAATCATCATTTATTCAAAAAAATTACTGATTTTAAAATTATAACTGATTTTATGACACTTTGAAAAGTTAATTAAGGTATCATAAAATTATCTTATAATCATAAGAAAAAAATATAAATTTATGAATATATTTTAGGATGATAAATTTTCTTTGAAATCATTATATTAATTATAAAACTGAAAATAAAAATTTATATGTCATAAATATACCAACACTTAATTAATCATTTTCATAAACATTTATTTACTTATTTAATGGAATAAATTTCTCATATTTTCACTTAAAAGATACATAAATTTTATTTATACTTTCATAGGAAAGGTTACTATTATATTTTTATAGATTCCTTTATTTTAGTACATACCACTTATTTCATTAAACATTTAAATGAGTTTAACTATTTATTTCCAGAATGAAATCAATGTTTTTTATAAGTACATGGGTTGATACAACAAGAAAAGAGTTGAAACTAATATTTGGGGAGTATTTGATTAAATATTTGATATATTTAATTGAATTATTTTTTTTTGTGTAAAAATAGAGATATAAAAAATACATGGGATCTTGAAACCATGAATTGCTGAACACTTAAGGAAAGGTTATGTCTATAAAATAGCTGAGTTAATTATGATTAATGTGTAAATATTGGAGAGGATTCAGCATGGTGAAAGTGAAGAATAAAGATAATTTATTCAAGAGGAATAATCTGACCAATTTTCTCAAGGTAATTAGTTTTGTCTAAGACTTGATAAGGGTATAACATCAAATTCTGAAGAAGCTAATTATGGTCACTGGATTCGAGTGATCAAAACTTTAGGATCAGATTAAATTCAGGGCCTACCCAAGGAATATCTAGTCTATGAAGTTAATTATAGTGATTTATTTTTAAATTAAATTTTTATAATAATAATAAGAAGAGTGAGAAAAAATTCAATAGAAAAATGTCTATATTTATAGACATTGAAGAACTCCAGTGTGAGGGAATTGGGTTTATTCTACTTGACGAAAGGATTTTATGATGTGGATGATGCATATACGGGAATAAGTTTGAGTACAATTTGAAGTTCTTTTCATGGAGTTTATGTATAACCGTTTAATACTAGTAGTTCTAGTATAAAAATTCCACCATTCCTAATGGTAGTTAGAGGAGGATTTTTATGTGATATTTTAACCACATTCATAATAATATAGTAATCAAAGCTCAAGATTAAAACTGTTATCTTTTCTAAAAGATAAAAAATTTCCCCATTATGAAAATTATGAGAATATTAAAAATATATGGCCAAGATATTTACAAGACATAATAGGGAGTGAATTTCACACATTAGGTACAAACCTTGTAAAAATACTTGTGTGTTATTTCCATTACATTATCATCATTATGTTTAGGATTAATTATTGAGTGCATATATCAAAGATTGATATATAATAACCAATGTAAGTAATTAAAATAAAATAAATGGGTGAAAATGTTTAAGTTGAATTTATTCTGGAAATACTTGGTTACATTGATTCACCCCTATAGTGTAGTTAAACAATCCACTAGGACCCACTAGTGGTATCAAATCTTGCTAGATTTCCTTGTTTTATGTATATTATAACACCCTAGACTCATTCTCCAAAAATATGATGGAAATAAACACATTATTTTACTTAATTTCTATAAAATTATCCAGAGTGACCCAATTTTAACCCTAAATAATTATAATATCACTAAACGATATCAATTCACTTATATTACAAGGTCCTTTTATGTTTAATGTTTTATAGAATAAGGGAAAACTATTAACTAATAATTCTCATGTATTTATCATCAAATAAATATTTTTCCCATTATATAAGAAGAAACGCAATTTAAAATAATTCTTCAACATATCCCTTAAATTATAAACACATTATATTCTTAAAGACATATCATGTGTAACATTTTTCTTCATAACATGGGGAAATTGAAACATAAGAAGGGTTAGCTAAAATGACCATTAAGAGGAAAGATATATTAGAAGCTATCATGGAATGAATAGTATGTAACAAATTAATAAAAATAAAATAATATCATATAATTGAACACTTTAGATTGAAATAATTCCATGTATGACATAAAAATATAAATAATCACAAGGATAACAATAATTGAATTCATGGTGATGGAATTCATAATTCCATACATCTTGATCTTTATTGTCAAAGACTCACCCAAGATATTACTATTTATATCATGGAAATATCCAATATATAATTCTTACCATTAGGTTCATATATAAGGAAATATGCTCTCATTGGGTAGGAAAACACTAAATACTGAATCCTTTATTTCTCATAAGACCAATTGATGCATCTAGAAGCTATATAATATCAGTCCCTAACCAATAATTCATTATGTCAAATGTATTCACCATATAAAATATATAAATAACAATACAATGTATAATCATCTATCCTAATAAGGAATGTATTATGTGGGAGTAGAATAAAAGTTAAGATAAGTATAAGTAAGTTAAACCATATTACACAGATGAAGAAAAGTATATTGAAATTCCAATAATTTTGAATATATTGAAATTTTTTGTAGATGTTTTATAATATGTAATAATGGTAATGATGAATGTTTTATTACATCTACCAAGAAAAAATAAGTTATATCTAATGGAAGGAGACCACAAAAACTGAGTAAATACAAACACAATATAGACATTAAGCCTTCCTTGGGGTGTAAGGAAGAGGAAATTATAAAGAAAAATAAACCCAAGAAGAAAACCATATAATATTTCAACCTGAATAAAAGAGGCTTATTTTATGGAATAAAAGTAAACTTCATGGACAGTTTCAAGATAGCCAATAATGTTTATTTTATTTGAAAGAAGTTGGATTAATATTAAAATCAATCCAAGAAATAAACAAATAGATTTGATTTATTAGAGACATCTCTGATAAATAAATTTAAACTCAGTTAAAGTTACTATAGAATAGTAACTTACCTTAAGTTAAGAGGCCATGTGGATGATGTAATAATGATAAAAACACCTTTGATATGTGGATGAAAATATTAATAGGACAAGATATGTTTGAAAATAAGAATGAACTGCATTGGAATATCAATATGTTTTTAGGACTTATATAAAAGTTTGGACATCACTGTCAGAAGAAACAGGGAAAATAGACAAATAAGAGGAAAATAAGAATTCATGTTCCAAACTAGCAGAAGATAAGGAAAACATTCTGCACAAATTTCAAGGTTAAAATAAATTGAATAAATCTATGCAACCTAAGATGATAAGTTCTTGTGAAATCAAGGGTGAAATCATGATGAATAGTGAAGTTAATGTGAAGGGATTGTCTAACCTAAGAAATGAATATAAGTCTTATTGATCTAACTAAGTTATAATTTAAGAACCAACTAATTATTTTATATATTCTGTAAAGTATACATTGAGAAGATAATTATAAGGTTATGTAATTCAAGAGGAGTCCTGAAATTAAAATAGTGATCACCTCTATGGGGGAATTGAAGCTAAATTTGATGAATCAAGAGATTAGAAAAGTTGAAATAGAAGAGATAAATTCTATAAGACCAAGGGACTAAGACACTATATGGTGAAAATCCTATGTATTGAATAATTGGAGTACATGGATGTAGAACCTTTAGACGATGATGAAGTTCTAGAAGATGATATTCTAGAGAATAGAGATACTGTAATCAGTGAGGTATGTTGAAATTTATTATATTAACTTTATATAAATATTTAATTTTTTTTCTAAGGGAAATAAGTTTTATAACTTGATGGAAAAGTGAAAATTATCATGTGAAGGAGAATAAACCTATTTTTTTTGTTCGACAAATTTTGATCTATTTTTTGATATTTTCGAAGGAGATTGTCATGAAAATATGTTGAAATTACCCATAGAATAAAATGTGATAAGTTGGTATTAGTATGTTTTGGAATATATTTGATGTACTAGTGAAACACTATTATTTTATATATTGATCAATGTACAATTATATATATACTTGGTTGATTTTTGGATCATTTCTTTAAGAGAAGGTGATTCCATCATTTACTTAAAAAGTTCATCTGTAAATTTATGTATAGAGATAGTTAAGGGGAGAATATGAAAGGTTATGAAGTGTGTCCCACATAAGTATTTTTTTTGAGTTTATTATCAATAAAGTGGAGACAAAATAATTGAATTGAAAGTTAAATTGGTATTGGAAACGAATCCAAAAGGGGTAAATTGAAGGTCCAATCATATGGGGACAATGAAGTATTATATTTATTATTATTCACTGTTGTTAATTAAAGAAAATGTTATTAAGAGTGAAAGGGAATTTAAAGGATACCGTGGGTGTTCCAAAATTAAATGCACCATAAGTTCATACACTATAAGGTGAAAGTATTAGTGAAAACATCAGAGATATGGATACTTGTAGATGGTAGTTTTTTTACTAGTAAAATTTATAGAATCAATGCAGGGTGAATTATCTATAAGATGTAATGTTCATGAAACCCAATGTAAATAATGAAAGTAGAATGAATAATATTGATGTATGAATTGGTAGTTTTTGGATATAATTATATCCAAAAGAATTGACATATCAGACTATTGTTTAAATATTCTTATAGTGAATGAAAAACTGATGAATATTGAATGAGAATTTTATACAACAAGTATTTGAATGGAGGATCAAACGGGATATTTAAGACTACCCATTGGATAGTGAAGAACACAAGATGAAGATATTAAAGACTCAAATGGAGATATTAAAGTTTCATATTAAATATTAATGAAATGAGTTGACCAAAAGTTACATAATGGAGTTTTGAAGTATAGGTTCTCAAAAACCAAGTTTACCCAAATTAAGAGAATACAATGTTATTGAAAGGGAAAACCACACTGATAAATTAATAAAGTACCCAAGATTTATCCCTTAGGAATTTAAAGTGAAAATAACCTTACAAATAAGGTTTATCATAAATAATTTGTAAAAGGCATGAATTGTAGTTATTTCAGAGTAACAATTTCAGAAGTAAAACAACTAAAAGATACATTGGAAATGATAAGTTGAAATATCATGGTAAGGTGAGGATAGTAAAATAATTAAACAGATTTAGAAAACCTTGAAGTTTGAAGAAAAACCCTTATGATGCATAAAATATTCTTTTAATGGAAGAAAATTACTTCGATGGGAGACCAAAAATGATAAAATTTGAGTTGATAAAAGTCTAAGATGATCAGAAGAATAATGCTGTTTATGTTATACCCTTCAAAACAATGTGAAAGAAGAAAGAATAAATATTTATATACACTATAAGTTAGAGAAGAAAAAGAAGTGGTTGAATTGAAGGCACTTGAAGATAATGAGGTTCTTATGAAGATATAAGTAGAGGTAAATCATTAGATGACCGACCATGAGTTGAATAAGTAGATATTCAGCGATTTAGACATGCTGATGAATTTGGTTGATGATAAGGGAAAATCATCAAAAGGATAGATTACTATTCCAATTGTCAGTGGAAATTATAAGATCGAAGATAGAACTGAATTGATACTAAATTTAGAATAATTTAAATCATTCATTAATGTTGATTCCCTTGGGTGATGATAAACCAAAGTGTCAAATTCAATGCAAGACTAAATTGATAAATAATTTGGTACCAAATTCCAACGAATTGTGTAATGACCCAAACTTTAATCAATGGAAATTCTCTTCATATAATTATGTCATATAATCACATGAAATCAGAAAAAAGATGAACTACTAAGTACTATGTGACCTATAAACATAATATTTTAACTTCTGTGATTTGAATTTCAAAAATCTAACATACTTGGTTGCGTTTAGTAAGATGTTTGGAGTTTTATAAGATAAGCTTAATTTTTGGTGAATAGTAACGACCCATATGAATAGTAATTTTACCCTTATGAATAGTAATATTACCCATATGAATAGTAAATTGGTCAAGTAAAAAGTAACCTTACCAATGAAAGTATAAATAAAATTTATCCATCTTATAAGTGAAAATATGATAGTGTTGGTATTTATATAAGTCATAAATATTCAATTTAAAATTTATGAATAGTTTAATAATTAAAAAAGAAAAATATAATTCATAAAATTTATTGATAGATAATTTTATTCATGTTTTATGATTATAGGATAATTTTATGAGACCTTATTTAATTTTTCAAAGTATTATAAAATCAGTTATAATTTTAAAATATGTATTTTTTATGTAAATGATGATTTTAGTTAAAAATTAAATTTACCATATTTATAAAATTATTTTCATAAAATGGATTTCATTTTTGGATTCTACACATTGAAAAATATTTAGGATGAAGTTTTGGTATTTTTTTGAAATATTTGAATTTTTGATGAATAGTAAAATATGATAATTTACAAGCGCTAAAACCTGAATTTCTGCATCATTATTGAGTCAAGAATGGTGTCAATGGCTAATGGTTTGAAATTAAATGCACTTATTACTATTTTTTCACAATAATAAAGACTATTCATACTCTTAATCAAAAATATTAAACTACTGATTAAAATAATGGGAAACCCCTCCTCTCCTCCACTATAAATACCACCCTCTTTACCTCTTCTCTTCACTCCTATCAAGCCTTGTGACTTGTCTAAATTCTACTAAAATATCTCCCTAATCCCCTATCCCACTTCCAAAATCCCTTTGTCTATTCAAAATACCAAATCCTCTCCCCTAAATATTTTCTCAAGAAAGTTATATTCAAGAGTTAAACTCCTCTTTCCATTTATTTTATTTTCTTTCAGGTTTCTTTCATTATTTTTCTTTACTCACCTAAATTCATCCAAATACTTTGATAACTCCAATAACCTAAATATATTTTAATATTTTTATGATAATGTAACAATTCATCATCATCTCTCCTTTCCCCTCTTTTATACTAGAAATGAAATCAATATCTGAGATGTCTTAATTTATCACATTCAAGGACAACAGGTTTTTAATATCTATTACCTTCATCCATTTTCATCATGAAACAATTTTTATGGTAGAACCAGAATATAATATTTTTATTATATGTAATGTATGGTTATTGAATCTTTTGTACACATGATATTAATTTATAAAGAAAAATGTGTTCGATGTGATCAAAAACCACCATTTAACAAAAACAGTTATCATTAAATTTTTATATAATGATCCATCTTCACTCCAAAAAAAATGAATTTTATGACCATGAAATATTATATATGTTCAATAATAACATAAAACATCAGTTCTGGAGAACCATTCTCATCTTACATGTTTATGCTTACATGTATATAAGTAAACCAATCATGAAAACCAAGGAAACAAACACTCCCAAACAATAACATTGAACCTATTAAACTATAAGAAATGGTCATGAATGAACTTAATAAGGATATAATAAATCAATGTTATGAATAATAGGTTCTGAAAATATTAATTAATGAATTTAATTTGGTTATCCAAGACATTAATATCAAGTGAAGGACACCATCATACTTAAGGTATGAGATCCTACCCGAACCTCCTTTATTCCTTCGAGTTGCACTATCTTTATTTTTACCTAATGAAGTTATCTATTATGTTTATGTACATATTCTAAATTCTGTTTATATTCTCTAAACTCATGTATCATGATACATTCATCATTCTCTTTCAGGTATATATATGTTTTTAAATTATTCCCTCCTCAATAATTCCTGAGAAGAAACCCAGTTTTAAGGGAACTTCCTGAATTCTTACCGAATTTCAAGTGAACTATATCATATATTTTAAGACACCATTGTTTTTATAAAATGAGTCTTTTTATTATGAAAAACATCTTGGTTCAATTATGGTTTTTTTATAAAATATTATTTCTTTTTCTATTTTAAGGGCTCTTTAATATTTTCCTTAGAAACGTACTAAAATTTTTTAATGATAAAATTTCAAAAATACTCTTCTTACATGTTGTCACTTTTGTTTGACATCACTTTCCATGATATATGCCTATTTTACCTTATCAATTTCCATTTATTTTTTAATTACTTTCTTTTAGGGACACTTGTATGATACCCCCATCTGTTATGCTTTATGACATGATTATGATAACTATTTCTTTCCATGGGTACCCTTATGTTTATAATGATTGATTATGTATGATTTTATATGTGCCAAGAATATTCATGAACATGTTATGAGGGGTTCAACCAGATTGCACTCCAATTCATTGGGTAAAGTTGAGTCTCATGAGACGTTATGTGCAATGGTCTTGGCGGTTAGCCTTGACTCATGCTACTAAGCACAACGGTATTGGTGGTTAATAATAAATTGTGCTCCTTTATGTGAAAAGAGCTTTGAGTTGTGATAAATTCATGTTTTATGTTGCTTCCATATTACTATGACTTGATGTTTATATGATCCCACATTTATATGTTATGATTCTATATGTTCCATGCTTTTTTTAATCATTATGTCATACCTTATAACCCATGTACAAAATATTTATTCTAATGTTTATCCCCTTCTTGGGCTTTTAGATCACCCCTTTGTTCATTTAATCCCCAGGTTATCCAATGCAGATGTAGGAGAGAAATAGGATTTTGGAGTTCTTTAAGAATAATAAATAATGAAATGTTTTATTTAGTCCCGTGTTTCAAGTTTTATGTGCCTAGTCTTCAAATACACTAGACTTTATGATCCTTGGCTTGAAATATGATACTTTGTTTAAAATCATGTAATGATATTTATAAAAGGATAGGGTCTCTATAGTTGGTATAAGAGGCAGGGTCTAGTATTTTTTGTATATTAGAAATAGAGCACTTTAGCAAGAACCTTAAGGATGATACTAAGTATAAGAAAACATCCCTAAATTTTGGTAAGTATACAGTAAGTGGTTTATCAAGCCAATATTTCCCTGTCTAGATACGAACATGTGGATGTGGCTCTGGCACAACTGTATCCTGGGGTAAAACATAAAAACACCACTTTGATATGGACTTTAATGGGAACTGGTTCATGACAATGGGCAATGATGTACTTATATTTTTACCCTCCCAGGGGATATGCTTTAGTAAATTCATAAGCTCATTATGAAAAATTATTAAGGGAATAAAAAAAGATCCCATAAGAATACAAGTTAAGAAAAAAAAATGAAGGATAACCTAGATTGAAAACTATGGAATCTCAAGTTAGGGTATACTTTTCCTTCAAGAGTTTATCCTTTTATTGTTAAAGATTATTTTTTATGCTTATTAGATAATTATTCAAGGACCCTACTTGTACATTATTTTTCATAGTTAATGGAAGGAAATATAAGAACATGTTCCAACAATAAATGTGATAGGGAATGTGAGGATTTCCTTAATGAGATGCCAAATATGATGGGAATGGGTGCTCAAAACATCAGTATAGTACTTGCTCAGCTGTATCAAGTTATGAATAATAACCTAAATCATGTGGAACACCATCCTTATCCAAGGGAAGAGAAATTTTTCATCAAATCCTTCACGAGTAAAATTCCTACCATGTTTAGTGGATCTTCTGATACCCTCCTCATGGAATAGTGGATTAACTCCATTGAAATGATATTCTCTCTCCTCTAGTGCTCAGAATAAGAGAAATTCGTACTGGTGGTCTATCGTTTTTATGGGGAAGCTAATAAGTGGTGGACACTAATAAAAAATACAATGTCTCAAGAGGAAATTATTTCCATAGTTTGTGAGGAAATAAAGAAATTTTTTTCATTAAAGATTTTCCTTCAACCCTTCACCTCAATATGGAAAGAGAGTTCCTCAGACTCAAGCAGAAGGAAGATAAGACCATTAAGGAATATGAAGAAAACCTCACAAGGATTTTATGATATGCCTCAGACTTTGTCATAAACACCAAAATCAAGGTAGAACACATCTTTAGTAAACTAAATCCAAGTATATGAAAATCATTTATGATTTAATAATTTTATAGTTATAAGGAGATTGCCCATTTTTCCCTTAATCTTGAAATGGAGATCAGAGACTCCCATTGGCCTCATGGACCTAGTGTTAAAAATCATAAGATGAAGTCTAATATTAGTGGTTTGGAAAATAAATCCCATGATTGAAAGAAGATCGAACACCCCACGAGTCAAAATTGTGGGAAGAAGCATCATGGGAACTGTCTTAAGGGAACTAGGAATTGCTTCAAATGTGGAAAGGTAGAGCATATAGAAAAGAACATCCAAATGGATATGAATAATTCCATTAATGAGGAAGAAGAAAGGAAGGTTCATATCAACACTCAACTTGTATAGTATTTTTACAACTTCAAGGATATTGGGAATTATGTGAACAATTACCCTAAGCCAAGGGTTTTGTGAGGAAATAAACAACAACCTCCAAGGCAACAAGGAAGGGATTATGCTATCACTATTACTAAGGTGGATTTGAAAAAAAATGTGGTGAAAAGTTTTCTAGTTATTAATTCAATAATAGTGAACATATTATTTGATTAATGTTCTATGAATTCTTTCATATCATTCAAGTTTTGTAGAACTATTCAAACTCCACCTCAAAAATTGGAGGATATGTTATTTGTGAGAACAAAAAATGGGTAAATTATTGAATTTAAGGTTTATGACTCCTCCCTGGTAAATGTTGGTGGAATTAACCTCCTAGAAAATCTTTTCATAATTCCTTTAGTTGAGTTCGATGTTATCTTTGGCATGGATTGGCTATCTTTATACAAAGCTAACATCATATGTTGTGGAAGGGAGATTTCTCTTCACATCTATAAGCATCCTCTAATTCTTTACAAGTGTAATGAGGAAGATGAATCTCTTTTAGAATAATTTTCTCAAGTGTGCATTTTATTGCATTATGAGAAATCATGTCTATCTCAAATGATTGAGACAATGGAGATGATACTTCTCAAAGATATGCCCATTGTGAGGGATTCCACTAATGTATTCCATGAAGAATTTCAAGGTTTTCCTCCTGATCGATAGGTTTAGTTGTCAATTTAACATATTATTGGATCCCTACCTATATCAAAGGCACCTTATATAATGGCCACTGTAGAGATGGAAGATCTAAAAAAGTAGTTACAGGAGAATCTGGTGAAGGGTTTTATATGCCTGAGTGCTTCACCATGGGGTGCACCAGCCCTTTTCGTCAAGAATAAGGATGATTCAATGAACCTATTCATTGATTATCATGATCACAATAAAATCATGATAAAGAATATTTATCCCCTACCTCAGATAGATGACTTGTTCAATCAACTTCATGGGGCCAGTTATTTCTCTAAGGTGGACCCTTGATCGGGATATCACTAATTAAAGGTGAGGAAAAAGGATATTCCCAAGAGTTCATTTTGAATGAGGTATGGTCACTATGAGTTCATAGTGAAACCATTTTGACTCAATAATGATTCATAAATTTTAATGGATCTAATGAATAGAGTCTTTAGATATTACCACAACAAATTTGCGGTAGTCTTTATCAATGATATTCTAATATACTCTAAGAGAAAGAGGAAGAGGAGGAGCATTTAAAAACTATTCTAAAGACATTGAGAAGGGAGAAACTATATGAAATGTATAGTAAATGTGTGTTATTGATGGAGGAAGTATAATTCTTGGGGAATGTAATCACCAACACATGGATATATATATATACCCTTCTAAGAAAAAGGAAATTAAATAATGGCCCATGCCAACATTTATAATGGATCTCCATAGCTTCATGGGTCTATTATGATATTATCGATGATTTATGAAGAAATTATCATGATTATAAAAACTAATGACCAAGCTGGCATGGAAGGGAGTGATGTTCTTCTGGGCTCAAGAATGTGAGGAAAGCTTTAAGGATCTCAAAAAGAGGCTTATCACTGCTCTAGTACTCACATTCCCTACAAGTGGAGAACTCTTTGTAGTGTACTGTGATTCTTGAAAGAAGGGATTAGGCTATGGGATGATGAAAATTGATAAAGTGATAACCTACACCTCATGGCAACTAAAAATACATGAGAAAAACTATCCTATTCATGATCTGGAGTTAGTGGATGTAATCTTTTTGTTGAAAATCTAGAGGTATTATCTATATGGGGAGAAGTATGAGATATAAACTTATCATCAGAGTCTCAAATATATATTCAAAGAGAAATATATTAATATATTCTGGTGAAGATGGTTAGATCTCATCATGGATTATGACTACTCAATCCACTACCATCCTGGTAAGGCAAATAACATGGAAGATGCTCTAAGTAGAAAGGATTTTGCATCTTTATCAATGATGAGAATTGAAAAGGATCTAATCTTCTTAGATTTTTAGAGGATGGACATGGGAATAATTAAGGGAGGAAAATCATAATTCCTTTCTCAAATGATTTCTAAACCATCCCTCATGGATAAAATAAAGGATGCTAAAAGAAAAGATGTGGAAATTCAGAAAAGGTTGGAAGCTATCAGAAATGAGAAATCCGCTGAGTTCATGATTGATGAGAAAAGATTTGTAAGATTTGGGACACAATTATGTGTACCATATGATCCAAAGATAATGAAGGATATTTTTAATGATGAACTTAGATCTACCTTCTCTATTTACCCTGGGAGCGCAAAGATGTATCAAGATCTCTGAGAGAACTTTTGGTGAGACAATATGAAGAAGGAGATTGTTGAATATACATCAAAGTTCCTGGTATGACAACAAGTGAAGGCTTAAAGATAAAATTCAAAGCGGGATGATAAAACCACTACTCATAACAACATGCAAGTGGGAGAAGATCACCATGGAAATTATCACTGGACTTCCAAGGACATCTAGAGGAAATAATTCTATATGGGTAATTGTGGATCGTCTTATAACGACCACTCACTTTATCACAGTTTGAGAGGACTTCTCATTGGATAAACTTCTAAAATTATATATCAGATATATGGTAAGGCTACATGGATTACCACTATCTATTGTATCCGATATATATCCAAGATTCACCTCTAAGTTATGGAGAAGTCTCCAACATGCTCTAAGCACTGAACTAAACTTCAGTGTGGTCTATCATCCTCAAACTGATGTCCAATATGAGCGAGTGTATTCATAACTAGAATAAATATTTAGAGTGTGTTATATGGACGTAAAAGAAGAATGGGACCAACATCTTTCATTGGTTAAATTCTCTTACAACAACATTTTCAACTCCAGTATCTGAATGACAACATATGAATCCCATTATGGGAAAAGGTGTAGAACATCGACATGTTGCGATGAAGTCAGTGAGAATATGTTGTTAGGACCTGAAATGGTTGATGAAATGGTGGAGAAGGTGAAAACCATTTGGCAGCACATTGAGGAAGACCAAAGTTGACATAAGTGTTATAGAGACAATCGTCACTGGTACCTTGAGTTCAATGTTGGAGGCATGGTATTACTCTGCATATCTCTGTGGAATAAGGTCATGAGGTTTGGGAATAAAGGAAAGCTATGTCCTAGGTACATCACCCCCTTCGAGATTCTTGATCGTGTTTGAGTTGCAGACTATTGAACAGAACTTGCACCTACCATGTGTAGAGTTCACGATGTCTTACATGTATCCCTCTTAAGAAATTACATACCATATTCTTCACATGTACTGTCTTCATAGGTGGTATAGTTTGAGAATGATCTTTCTTATGAGAAGAACCCAGTGAAGATATTGGATCATAGAGATAAAGTTATATGTAACAAGACTACTCACCTGGTAAAAGTATAATGGATGAACCATAAACACGAAGAGGCAACATGGGACCTGGAGGAGGCAATGAAGGAAAAGTATCCACACCTATTTACATCATTGAATGTAAAACGAAATTTTGACAATGGAATTTCATAATGGGGGAAGAATGTAACAACCCAAAATTTAGTCAATGGAATTTCCCTTATTATAATTATGTCATATAATCACATGAAATCATAACAAAATGAACTACTAAGTAATATGTGACCTTTAAACATAATATTTTCAATTCTGTGCTTTGAATTTTGAAAATCTGAGATACACGGTTGAGATCAGTAAGATGTTTTGAGTCTGATAAGAAAAAATTAATTTTTGGTGAATAGTAACTGACCTTTATGAATAGTAATGGTACCCTTATGAATATTAATATGACCTTTATGAATAGTAAATCTATCATGTAAATAGTAACCTTACCAATTAAAGTATAGAAAAATTTATCTATCATATAAGTGATAATATGGTAGTGTTGGTATTTTTATAAGTAATAAATATTTAATTAAAAATTTATAAATAATTTAACAATTAAAAAAGAAAATTTATTTTCATAAAATGTATTCATAAATTAATGTTTTGATGTATTACGATTATAATATAATTTTATGAGACCTTAGTTAGATTTTCAAAGTATTATAAAATTAGTTATAATTTTAAAATATGTATTTTTTAAGAAAATGATGATTTTTTTTAAAAATTAAATTACCCATATTTATAAAATTATTTCCATAAAATGGAGTTCCTTTTTTTATTCTACATATCAAAAAATGGTTAGGTTTAATTTTTGGTATTTTTCTGAAATACTTGGATTTTTGATGAATAGTAAAATATGATAATTTATGATTATTGCTAAAACCTGAATTTCTGCATCTTTCTTGAGTCATGGATGATGTAAATGACCATTGGTTTGAACTCACATTAAATTATTACTATTTGTGGTCACAAAAATTCAATACTATTCATATTTTTGAGCAGAAATATTAAACTAATGATTAAAATAATGGAGAACCCCTCCTCTTCACCACTATAAACACCACCCATCTTCACCTGTTCTATTCACTCCTCTCAAGCCTTGTGACTTGTCTAAATTATACTAAAATCTCTCCTTAAGCCCCTCAAACACGTCCAAAATCCCTTGGTATCTCTAAAAGACCAAATCCTATCACCTAAAGAGGTTCTCAAGGAAGTTATATATCATAAAGCTCAGTCAGAGGAAAACCTATGACCATTTATTAAAATAAAATAAAAGTACAGTAAACAAGTACCACAATCCCAAAAAAAATAACTAAAAACCATCAAAACCATACCTGTCACCACATCCATGATAAAATTATTCCTCTTTAGTATCTTATTCCCACTTAGAGCTTTCACAATGCTTCAGAATTTTGGCATATTCCTTCTAAGATTCAACTGCTCCAAAGAGAGAAACTCATTAGGAGGATTTATTTATTGAATCGAGTGACTTCCCCGCCTTTTTTCTGATAGATGACCTAGTGGACACCAGATTTGGAAAATAGGAGTAATATTTCGTTGAACTTATTTGCGGTGAAGCAATCATAGCCTCATAGATTCCAGATATCTTCTTCTCCTCTCCTTGGAAAATGTTTCTATACGAGGGCCTGACCATGCCACCATCATTTTCTTTATCACTCTAAAAAATATCCTCCCATTTACTAGGGATCTTTACCTCTTGATAATTCATTGGCTGGTTCTTCTTAAGCTGAATGTTAGTCTCAATCAAAGATAAACATTGTGTATGTTCCACCAATTCATGACCTTCACATATCCCCATTTCCATTCCTCCATTTCCAGTAGCAGCCTCCTCAGAAGGGAGCCCAATCTTCACTTTGAGACCATCATTTATTGGAGTAACCTCCTCCACATCCTCATGCTCCAAATATTGAAAATGGTTACCCATAGAAACATTGATCATCACATCTCCATCACCATCAGCCCGACCAATTAACCTATCAACACAGACTTCCGAAGCCCCCACAACTAGACCATCATCGTACAAGGAAAGGTATAGGTTCTCCACTACAACAGGCTGTGTCCCCTCAATCCAAACATCATCTGTGCTGCTATTAACCAACTTTCCATCATCACCAGATACACATAACATCAAACTGCTTCACACACAAATATAAAGACCATTAGAGAAGGAATAAGTTTCAGTCGTTGCATCAACGAGGAGTGTTGGACTAGGCTTGAATCATATCATCTTTCGAAGAAAACCGGAACATGAATTGTCTCTTATCAATAAGACCAAATACTGCACGGTCTTTCAAGTCTCATTTACCAAAGATGAACTGACCAAAATCATCAACTGAGAGCCTTCGAAGGTTGAAATGCATTACCAGTGTTAGATCGAGATAAATTGACGCTTCATAGAACACAGATAGAATAATAGGTATCTAAGGGCCTCCACGATGCAAATCAAGAACCTTTGGACTTAATTAAATCACCAGGAAATCTGAGAGGAAACTATGGTTAGAAAAAGGGATAAAGGACTTCTGCGAGCTCTGTGGTGACAGGACCAGTTCCTCCCCCTCCCACCTCCATGAAGGGGGGGGGGGGTGATCTTCATTGATCATACTAGGGTTCCATCATTGGGATTTTCTGAGAGATTCCAGGCATTCATATTCTCATCCTCAAGGAAGTTATTTTCAAGAGGTAAACTCCTCAGTTCATTTATTTTATTTTCTTTCAAGTCCTTTATTTCATTTTCTTTCCTCACATCCTTTCATAGAAATGTTATGATAACTACAGTACCTTAAATGTAATATAATTTTGTTATTATAATGTAATAATTAATCATTATCTCTCATTTCCCCTCCTTTAATACTACAAATGAAAACACCATCTGGGATATGTTAATTTATCACATTCAAGGACGCCGAGTTTTTAATTTCTATTAATGTCTTAAATTCTTGTCATGAAACCATTTCTATGGTAGAAAAAAAATATAATATGTGTATTATGTCTAATTTAAGGTTCTATAATATTTTTTACACATGATATTAATTTATAAATCAAAATGTGTTCGATATGATCAAAAACCACCATTTAACCAAAATAGTTATCATTTAGGTTTTATAGAATGATTCATCTTCACTCAAAACAACCAAATGAATTTTATGACCATGTAATCTTATATATGTTCAATAATAACATACAACTTTAATTCTGAAAAACCATTCCCATCTTACATTATTATCCTTACATGTATATAATTAAACCAATCATAAAAACCAAGAAAAAAAATGCTCCTAAATAATGAAATTGAACATCTTAACACATAAAGAAAAGTCATGAATGAACTTAATAAGGCTATAATAAAGTAATTTAATGAAGAATATGTTTTGAATATATTAATTAATGAATTTAATTTTGTTATCCATGACATTAAGATCAAGTGAATTACACCATTAAACTTAAGGTAAGGGATTCTACCTGAACCTACTTTATTCCTTCGGGTTGCACTATATTTCATTCTACCCAGATGAATTTATATATTATATTTATGAAAATATTATAAATAATTTTTATATTATCAAAAATAATTTTTCAAGATCAATTCATCAGTCTCTTTCAGAGATATACATGTTTTTAAATGATTCCCTCCTCAATTCTCCCCGATAAGCAAACTCGTTTTAAGGGAACTTCCCGAATTCTTACCTAATTTCAAGTTAACTCTATCATATGTTTCAAGAAACAATTTTTTTTATCAAATAAGACTTTTTATTATGAAAACCATATTGGGTCACTTTTAGTTTTATATAAAATATTATTCCCTTTTCTATTTTAAAGGCTCTTTAGTATTTTCCATAAAATCACACTAAAATGTTTTATTGATAAAATTTACTAAATAATATTCTTACATGTTGTCACTCCTATTTGAAATCAAATACCATGATATTTTCCTATTTTATATTATCAATTTATATGTATGTTTTAATTCATTTCATTCATGGACACTTGTAAGATACACCCATCTATTATGCTTTATGACATGATTATGATACCCATTTATTTCTGTGGGTAACCTTATGTTTATGTATGAATGATTATGTATGATTCTATATGTGGAAAGAATATTCACGAATATGTTATTATAGGTTTTCCTAGATATAATTCCAATGCATTGGGTAAATTTGAGTCTCACGAGATGTTATGTGAAATGGTCTTGGTGGTTATCCTTGACTTGTGCTACTATGTGCAACAGTCTTGGTGGATAACCTTGACTTATGATCTTATATATGAAACGAGCCTTAACTTATCCTAAATTCATGTTTTATTTTCCATCCACATTATAATGACTCCATGTTTATATGATCCCATGTTTATATGTTATGATTTTATATATTCCATGACTTTTTTATACTATTTTGTCATGCTTTCTAACCCATGTTATAAATATTTATTCTTATTTTTATCCCCTTATTGGGATTTTAGCTCATCCATTTATTCATGTTATCCCTAGCATATCCTATGAATATGTGTTAGAACAATGATATTTAGGATCTCTTTATGAAGAATAAATAAAGATATTTTTTATTTAGTCCCATGTTTTATGTTTTATGTACCTAGTCTGACCCTAGAATTTACAATCCTTGGTGTGTAATATAATGCTTTACTATGATTAAAATCATCTAATGATATGTGTAAAAGGCTACTGTAACTGTTTATTGATTGATGAGTAAAATCATAAGATGACAAGATTGATTATCAATAGAATAATATACAAGATAGAGTTTTAAATGAGTGTTAATAAAATGGATAAACTCTACTTGAAGAAAAAATCCAATTCAGAGTTAAAAGAACTAAAAGAAACATAATTTTGTGTGGTGTAGTGGTAAAGGCTAAACAGAAATATCTGGGGAAAATTCTATGGAATTTTGACCCCTAGAAGATGTTGAGGGAATTTTTATCCATGTAAATTTTAGTTTGTTGTGGTTATTTATTTTTGGATGTTCAAATTTTTAAATTTATGAAGGGAAGTGTAGGATTCAATCCAAAAATTTAATAATACCATAGAAGAGTTGATGTTAATATTTGGGGAGAATTTGAGTTAATATATGTGATATTTGTTGTGAAGAAGGTTGATGAATAAAAATAAATATCTGAATAAGGCTTGATATTTTTAAAACTATGAATTCATGAACTTTTTATTAAAGTATGAGTTAATAAAAAGTGTTTAGTTTATTCCAAGAAAGATGTGAATAATTGAGAGTATTTTTTTTAAAGAAAGTTAAGAATAGATAACATTGAAGTAAGAAGAATAAGCTGACCACTATTCTCAAGGTAATTGGTTTGATCAAATGTTTAAGAATTATATAATGTTAGGTTCTAAAGAATATAAGTATTTTCATCTGATTCAAGTGAAAAAATTTAATAATGAAACCAATGTCAATTTCTATATGATTATGATCTAAATATTGAAGTTATTGGAAGTGAGTTATTTGGAAATTCAATTTTCTAAATGAATAAGAAGTCTGAAACTAATATCAAGTGAAAATATATTGCATTTCTAGATGTAAAAGTACTTGAGTTTGATGTTTCTATATTTATTCTTACTTAAGTAGAAGTTGATTAACATGGATGATGCGTATAATAGAAGATGTTAATTTAGCACTCAAAGTTCTTTTGGGGGTGTTTATAGAGAACCCTTGAAGATTAGTGGTTCCAGTATAAAAACACCACCATTCCTACTATAATTTAGAATAGGCTTTTCAGAAGATAGCCTGAGCACATGTGTAATTTTGTGGTAATCAGATTTTAGGATAAAATATTTTCTACTAGGAAAAGGATAAAAGCTTTCTGCATTGTAAAAATTATGAGAATAGCGAAAATATAAAGCTTGGTATAATAAATTTATGTAATAATGAGTATATTTTATACAATTGTGGAAAACCTTGTAAAAATCCATGTGTATTATTTCCTTTACATTTTCTTCATTTCACATGAGATAAAGTGTTGAGGGTGTATATCAAATATTCATACATCCTAAATAATTGTATATGTTGAAACAACATGAAAGGGGTTAAAATTTTATATTGAAGTTATTCAAGAAGAAGAGTGGGGTTGATGATAAGATATAAACTGTTGAACTTCCAAACACTGAAGGAATCAGGGATAAGGGCTCCAAGTTTAGTCTATCAAAAGTAAGGACATGCCAATGTGCATAATAAGAATAGTGTAAGAAGTTAATTTTTTTTTCAAATTTCTATTCATGGATAACCCTTGTTGACATGTGGTTCTCGTATAAACACCACCATAATTCCCACTAGGTGGCATAAGAGGATATCTATAAGATAAACTAACCACATACATAATATTGTTGTAATCAGAGTTCAGGATAAAAACTATGACCTTAAGTAATGAATAAAAACATTCCCTATTGCAACAAATATGAGAATTTTAAAAATATATGGCATAAGATATTTACTGGATATTTGAGGCATAGATATTCTAAAACTACATGAATAAAAGTCAAAATCAAGAAAGGAAACACATGGAAGGTATTTGGGAAGTATGATTTTACCCTTGAAAAGATGCTAAGTGTCCAAACTCTTGGACCATAAAGTATCCATGCACAGACGGAGACCTCATCAAACAATTCCACTAAAAAGTAAATCCATGAGGTCACCACATTAAATTAGAGTATATTTTATTGGGGGTGCTTCATGGTGAATTTGTGTAGATATAATAGATTGACTTGTGGGATCATCTCATGGATAACTAAAACTCACGGAGCACCAATCCTCATAAAGCATCTATCCTCATAGAATCAGAGCATATCTTTTAGCAAGCTCATGTAGTACCTAGAAATTCTCCCTTTTCCACATATCCTCCAATTTTTTGAATCTTTCACTAACCCCCACCCTATAAATATCTAGGTTTTCATTTTGAGGAACTTCCCCTATAAAAATCATGAAGACTGGACACCCAGTCACAAAAAGAGATCCTAAAGTTTCCAATTTCTATTTTCCATAATGGATCGAATCCAAATTTATTTGAAAGTAATATTTCACAAGGAAATAAAGAAAAATATACAAATGCTCTAAACCCATCCCATGAGGATAGTTCCTTAATTCCACCTTGTGTGGCTGAGCTCATGAAGCCAACATATATGTATAAGCCTGTGAAACTAGATCAGAAGTCCCACTAAAGAACTAAATAGGTAAGGATGAGCTCACAAACTAAATCTCTAAATTTGATCCCATGAAACCTACCTCACATGAACACCAATCAATGACACCATGAGTTTCTAGTCCATACTATCACCTTATGAGGGCTAGATGATGAGGTCACTTTATGAGGGACACCATGTGATGCTTGTCTACGAGGTCACCTTATATGATTTTTTCCATTAGGATGACATGAAATTTCAATGTTCTTCTCAGTCGAAGTGTTTTGAGTCTGGGGGAACCTTATTTCTAAAGGTATGTGGTCACTAGGATGTTTCTAGTAATACTTGATAACACACATTGGTTGAGAGGATGGGAGGTTGGGATCATACACACAACTAGATGGAGAAATATTTCCTACTTTGGTACTATTCAACTAATTCCATCAATTTGATAAAAATTATGCTTTGATTTGAAAATTTATATGTATTAAAGGTTCTCTATATTTTGTTTACTAACTAATTATGCCTAATTATGATACTGTAGTTTGTATCCACATAACTAGTCACTCAAGAGTTTATCTCTATCCAAGAATGTAGAGAATGTTACCAATATTGGGATTAAAATTATAGAAGGGGTTTATTATGAATCACTATGAAAGTAATAATAAACTGTGTAGTTTTTTTTCATTTAGTGGGGGAATGTATTTTGTTTTAGGTTTATGTGATAAAGACGAGTTATAGGTAGTTTAACCTTATGCGAAGTGGAATTATAGGAAAAAGATTCGTAACAACAATTTATGTGCTAATTGTGCCTAATTTTTCTTTTCCAGTTGACTTAAAATGGAATATAGACCAATGAGGATGAGTTTTATTTTTCAAGGGATGTGGAATCATGAGTATGGATGTGGTATCATAGGGAACATAAACTTGATGAGAAAGATATGGTGATACGTGGGGGGAATTTGGACCTTTAAGTGGGGGGGTGTTATTTCACCTGGGGTATGGACTGAGGGCGATATGGAGTTTGGGATGTATGATTTTAAAAAATTAGGGAGGAATCCTATTAATCCTAGTTATTAGAAATCAAATAGAAAATTATTCAACTTACACAATTTAGGGTCATGTGGAAGGATCATATTGTATAGTTTAGCATTATGAGATAATGATGTATGCTATGTAGTCTAGATTCATGATGCTATGAATAAAAAAAGATTCCTATGATTCACCTAAATTATTCTAATGGAATAATCAAAATAACTAATAAGCCCACATGGTTCATTCTTGGTTTGAGAAACAAGAGATATAATATCATTCGTATTACATTGGCACACAAGAGGCGATTTAGTGGGGCTTACTCATGATCTTCCCTGAATGGTACATGGTTTCTTGAGAATATGGTCTTCTAAGAAATATGGATCATAGGGAATATGGTCCTTTGAGGAGTATTTCATGGAGTAAAGGGACCCATTTAGTTGATTTAGTGATTATTAATCTAAGGCTATCCTTTGGAATCATGATTTATTGAGTAGACTAGAGTGGTTTATATTGATGCACCCATGATTAGGGATGACACCCAACAAGAGGCCCAAAAATATAATTTGGAATTGGGACAGAATTAGTGGGGATTATTGATGAGTATGTGATGCCTAGGTGTATATGTTTCAAGCTCATTGATTTCTACGAAATTATTAATGGGAACCATATAAGGTATTATAAGTAAAAATATGGCCCATATCCTTAGGATAATGTTATCCCAAGATAGAACACTCTAATACCATCATGAAATGGACCCTATTTATCATGGTATTCCCCGATTCTTATCCCTGTAAGGGATTTCATTACTTTGGAGGATAATTTTTTAGCCTCCTTCCACCAATGGAATACATAATTGAAGTGGTGAATGATGGTGTTCATTCCCAGATCATATGAATTAGGTGGTTTTGGGAGAGGACTGGATTTGGAATTTTTAGGAATTTAACCTAAGTAAAAGGAAACCATAGAGGTATATTGGATATGGATTTCCTAGATAGGAGGTATGGGTGAAATGATTGATGTGAAGGGTATCCATTCTAATTTTTTTTATTGATTTATGGAAATAGGGGGAGATGTTGAAAATCAAAAATAATTATTATTTCAAATGGATATGATACAAGGGAGGAAGGATTCCAAGATAAGGGAACCTTTACAAATGGGGAGATCACAGACTAGCCCTTATGAGGTGAACACATGGATAGTTATTCATGAGGTAACCTCATGGGATAACCTTACATAGTGGCCTAATTAGGTGTGCCTATGATGTGACCTTTTTAGGCTCAACATTGTAGGATAGGTTTTTAGGCTTGTTCTAACATGGTGAATTCAAGATATGGCCTCACAAGTTGGGATTTTTGGTTTAGTCTTATGCGGTTTCTTTGATATATTGGTATTCTTAGGTGAACTCACTGGGTTAGCCATACAAGATGAGTTCATGTGATTAGACTCTTTTCCTTTCATTTGTTGTGAGATATTCATTTAAATTACCTATGGATTCTATTAAAAAGAGAAACTTCTAATAATTATAAACACTTGGATCTATCTATGGGCTTGGGATTAAAGTCTTGAGGTTTCTTTTGGGGGTGGTTTACCAAATTAGAAACCTTGGTATTAATAGGTGAGGGTTAGTGAATAATTCTTAAAATGTGAGGATACTCTGGGATGATACATGGAAAAGGGATAACACCTTAGTACCACATGATAATGCTGAAAGTTACACTCTAACACCACAAGGTCCAGTGCTTTATGAGGTGAGTCTGCTGACACATCTTATTATAAATTCACCATGCGTTTAGGAAACTAGTTTTTATATTTAGGTATTGATCATTTAAATTTCAGTATAATTATTTATCTTGGAACTATTATAGATGAATAATTAGGTTACAAAAGTTTCATGGGGTGTCTGAGGGTTTTTTGGATCTCAGATCCTCAACCGATGAAAGAAAAAATGAGGTTGTATGATTAGTAGAAACCATGCAGCCCATGCCACATGGTTTTTCCTAACTATGTAGGTGAATTTAAGAGGTATGAGAAGGGTGCATGGTTAAACCAAACCATGAACCTAGGGATTCATGCTGATGAAGAAACTCTGCAATTTTTAGAAAATCCAAATGGCATAGTTGGCACATGGTTTCTCAAGCCTTACATCCAAACCATGTGGGTTCCCTCCTTAGACATTGATCTAAGCATGGTTGGAATGCCGTTTTTCTAACCATGCGGCTTAAACATGTGAGGTACCTCTATATGTATTCGATTATACATGGTCGATGCATGGTTTGACCAAATATTTGGAAAAACCATGGAACATGGTATTTTTTGTGTGTAAAAATATGATTTTGACCTTGTGGACTTAAAAAATTAAACACCCCTGTTATTTATTATTACCTCTAGTGGATGAACCTTTATCCTACAATACATAACTCCTTATTATGAATAATACCTGTTCATCCATTACTCCTTCATCCAATTCCCAATTGAAGCACTTTTCATCTCATTGGACCCCTCCCGGTAAGAGCTCTAATCTGCCACCTTTTATTCCTCACCCCTCTTTCCAGATTATGAAATATTTTAATATAGACTCATATTCAATATTTTCATGTAATTGAAAAATTATTTTGTTTTATTTTGATGTAGGCAAAACTAAGGGATGATACTTGATGAGGATAGTGCTATAGGCTTGAGGTCAGCGGTCTATGAATTTTACCAAAAAGTATCATCATTTATAAATTTTCATCATTGTACGCACAACAGTTTCATTAGTCATTGCACATAAAATTCATATTCCTTTATTATAATCATTTTATGAACATTATAGTTCCCTATTATTGATGTTATTCATTGTCTTTGGAGGTTCATACCTTAATGATGACCACCCAATTAGGCTACGTACCATGTTATGCCTTGTTTCCCTTTTTGACACCGTTTAGGTGTGTTTTTCACTTATAATTGACATGGTAAGTGTTCCTACATAATTAAATAAATCTATTAATGGTTAATTGGAAAGTACATTTATAGATATAACATATCCTTGTTGAATGATAATTGAAGTGTTAAATGGTTTCAGGTCATATCTAACCTTGTCACCTTGAATGAAAGGTAATGGAATGAACCTAATGAATTTATAATTGGTTAATATATATGTATGGATATCACATTACCCTTTCACTTATAAATAATGTAACTTGGTTTCATGTCCTTAATTGAACTTTTCTCTTTGGATGAAAGGCAATGGACTAAACCTAATGGACTATTTATCAGTACGAGTATTTCCTGGCCTAAATTGAACAATGAAATATATATAAGGTGCGTATTGAATATGGAAATTTTAATATTTATAGTAATGTTAAAACTTGATCCATCCATGGATTCCTAAGTTAATTACTTATGCACTCATAGAATTACATTATGATTCAAGTATCTAGTTTCCAAGGGAGATAACCACTTTAGAACATGGACCTTATCTTCTAGATGATTCCCAACATGATTCCACAGGATCTATCCCAATCTATCATAATATTATAATTCATTGGATGCACTCCTTGGATACAAATTTATGTCTTTGGACACACAGATCCATATATTCACGCCATTAGGCCCACTCATGATTAACATAATATTAATATGGAAGAGATCCATGGAATCAGTTAGACTCATTTTTAGGGGAATTACTCGAGTGTTTTCCCTTGGATTACACTTAGAACCCTTTTTATTTCAAGATTGATTGAGCTATTACTATGAGTTGGATGACCCTTGAGGTCAAGGATTCCTTGGTTTCACCTTTTTTCCTCTTTCATTATTATTATGTTTTATTTCAGTGATCTTGAAACTTCCACATTATTTAAATATATAAAATCATTAAAAATTAATCAAATGGTTACATGTTTAGAGACATTACCAATTGAGGATAAAGAAAGTGTGTGTAATTATTTGGGATTGTTTTAAATTTATAAATACCATCACACTTCTTAGTTTATATTCATAGAATAGATTTTATAGAAGCTGTTGGTGGTGGGATACTGAGATTTATATCACACCCTATATCGGTTGATGTTATAAACTAGGTAGAATATATAATTTAAGGTATGGATAAGGGAAATATTCTTACTTTGGTCACCTAACTTGATTTCTTAGGATGGATCCTCATAGTAGATTACTGTGCTAGTGCTCAGGATGATTGGATTGTTTTTAGTCTTTCATTTATTTTATATATAATATACTATTCTTACTTCATTATTCCTTGTATACATGATTCCCTACATTTTAGAGACATGTAATTACATCGTCATATTTTTTATATTGTACTGTTGAGATTTTGAGTTGATTATTGTTGACGGATGTTTATACTTATCTTTCACAGTCTATTTTTTATTCATTATTATGATTCCTCTATTATTATCCCTATGTTTTATATATCTATATCCACTATGGTTCACTTAGACTAGAGATAATTTTCTCCCCACTATCACAACCTAGTTTCTCAAAAATATTTGAAAACCTCTAGTATACATAGAGGCACTCATAATGCCATGTGGTCCACTAAAATAAGGCACCTTTGAATGCACCCAGGTTGGGATGTCACAAAGTGGTACTAGATATTCATTCTTTACTTTTTTCTTATTGGTTGGGAATATATGTAGGATATTATGAACATGTTGGAACATGGTCTTTAGCCATGCCGAGGAGTAGCTGACCCACATCTGGGAAAAATACTAAGTTACCAAGGAATGGAAAAATTTTCTTCTATTTTTTGTTATTATAGTTGATATCCTTTCACTATTGTGTGAAACACATGAATTGTGGTATTTGATATGATTTATGGATATTTTAACTTGTCTTGTTATGGTAAGGATCATTGTTACATGAATCATTATATACACCTATAAATCACATTCCATGTATATAATATTCTATATAAGGGCATTTTTTTGCTTGAATTTCCTATTTTTCATATGATTTTTGAGTGATACATGGTTTTTATATATTAATTTGATGCTATTATATTCTATAGGGTAAGGAAATTGATTATTTAAAGTGTCAACAAAAATATAATTAATTTTTTCCTCTATAGGT
This sequence comes from Viscum album, assembly GCA_963277665.1. Taxonomy (NCBI): domain Eukaryota; kingdom Viridiplantae; phylum Streptophyta; class Magnoliopsida; order Santalales; family Viscaceae; genus Viscum; species Viscum album. The sequence goes on along the minus strand of OY728126.1, from coordinate 1,472,985,261 downwards.
TGATGGTGGAATCTTAAATATCTAGTTTCTACCCATGTCAGCTATGTACCTCTGGTTACAGGAGCTGAACTTTGGATGTGATCACATGATTACCAATTTCAATTATATGGTGTATGTTCCCTTAATAATTGTAAAGTGTAATTCAATGAGTTGAGCCATCATACCTTTACCTGTTACATTATAATACTAAATGTTAGATAGATAATAAGAAATTAAATGGGTGTCACTTTCACTTATAATGTGTATGAGACTTTATTAGCTGGGAATGACTATCTAATTAATTGAACCTTATTATATGTTTATAAGAAAATATAAAATTTAAATGTAAATATTGACATATAAAATGAAATGGTTTGTAGTAAATGGAGTGAATAAATTATATTTAAAGTGTGTTACATCATTGACTAGTAATTGAACCTTTATAAACTAGAACCTATATAAAATTAAAATTCAAACACTTACCAATACTCTGTCATTTTAAGAGGGTATTTGGGATAGGATTATGGGTAGTAATATTTTTTTCTTTATAATCTACTTATGATAGTTCTTTTAGCCCTTTAAAATCTTATTCTGAGGCCTGTGCTTGGAAATTGTAGAGTTATGCCACCATGATGTCCTCTTGTAGTGCCCCAGTGGGCGGTAACGATCATTTTATAGAGGTGGTAGTCCCTATTCCACTAGTGATCCCTCCAATAGTGCCTCCCGAGGCACTACCTATTATTCTCTAACTAAGAACTTACACTTAGATTCGTGAGAGTTTCCTATATCTAATGCAGTCTATATAGGGTGTTCCATGACCTATACCTACTATGTCTGATCTGACTCACGAGTTCCAACAGTATCATCCTAACATATTTTTAGGTGATGGAAGTCCATAGGCTACTGAGTCTTGGATAGAGGCCATTATTTCTATCTTCGAGCATCTAGAGACACCTAAAGAGTGGAGGGTCAATTTTTCCACTTATATGATGTGTGATTCTTCCAAGTGTTGGTGAGATGTGATTACTTGGGGTGGCCGTCATCAGGGCATGGTTTGGGTGGACTTCTAGATGGCCTTTTATGATTAATTTTTACCTCAGATGCTGAGTGCCAACTAATCAAGAGTTTTCATACACCAAGATCAGGGTTCTATGTCCATTATGGTCAATTCAACATGTTTTACTAAGTTAAAATGTTTTTCACTACTTCTAGATGATGATGATCTATCATGAGCGTAATTTCATGAGGATATGATCAAGTATTCCATCCTCACGTAGGTGAATTTCTTTCTCCGATATACATTTTTTGATATCAATAATCATGCTCTTATCACTGATTGAAAATTGAGAGAAGCTTATAGTACCATACATAGAGGTTTAGTGTCAAGATATGGTAGTAGTTCCTCTCGTATCAGGATGTGTATCCTTTAAATTTCTCATCAATGTAGTATCAGAAAAGGTATCCTAACTGGATGCTCCATTATATTCCATTAGTGTGGATGATAGGGGAATATGAAGCTGTAGTATTATAGAGACCCTATTAAGTTATGTTCTTTCATCTATATGGGTAATCTTTATTGATTTTGTCAGACCTTTCCACATGCTTCTAGTGGAAGAGGATCCGCATCAGCTCCTCCTTTAGAAGCGAGATCAGTTATGATGTGTCTAACTGGGAGTTGGAGTGGAACTGGCCAAATAGGCTGAGGAGGAGGTCATGGACTTAGTATCCAGACTTCTTATTATCAAAGTTATTAGAGAATAACTAATCATGGTAGTCCAATTGTAGCACAAGGACATAGATGAAGACATTTTCATACTTTATAGCCAATACTTTAGGATCAAAGTATAGGAACATCAATGATATGAGGTACTATTCTAGTGGCCTCTACTATTGTATCTGATTTTTTTGATATTGGTGAATCTCAATCCTCTATATCTTTATCAATCAAGGAAAGTATCAGGATGTAAATTCAGTACTTTTGTGATTTAATGACACTGAACATGTTGTTGGGTGTCTGGTCAGAGGGTATATGCCAATTCAGGGACTATCACTTTGTGGTAGGTAGTTATCCATTATTATTATACCTCTTCATTATTAATATGATGGTATTCAATGTCATTCTTGGGGTGGACTAGTTGGTTCCATATTACACCTATGTGGACTAGTATCTTCATAGTTTATCATTTACATAACTTTAGGGTGGTATTTATCTTCAAAAGGGTGAATTGAATGTCCTGGACAATAGAGATGGACTAGAGCATCATGGGATATGTGGGGTGACCACCTATATTTTTAGTATTTTCATATAAGAGTATGTAATAGATATGATAGATTTACCTCTGGAAGTAGATCATTTTAGGAATTTCTTACCAGATGATTTTTATGTCTTACCTCTTAAGAGGGAGGTAGAGTTTATAATAGAGCTTGTTCTAGGAGAAACCCCAGTTTCTATTTCTATATACCAGATGGACCCTACTAAGATCCTTGTTATCAAGAGGTGGTTTGAGGATTAAAACTCAAATGGGTTTTTACCATCCAACACTTCTTCTTGGGGTTCACCGATGCTTTTTTCCAAGAAGACATATGAAACCCTTGATTTATAAAAGGACTATAGAAGGTTGAACCAACTTATGGTTAAGAATCAGTATCCATTTCCTCATATTGATGATCTCTTTGACTGACTCAAAGGATCCAATGTGTTCTCAAAAATCATCCTGAGATAAGAATATTGTCAAGTGTGATTCAGGGCTTCAGATATACCATGTATGGATTTCCTAAGTCGATACGGTTTATATGAGTATCTCATTACATTATTCAGTCTTACAAACACACCCACCATTTTCATGGATTTGATGAATAATATTTTCCAACCATATTCCTTTTTCATCGTCTTCATGGATGAAATCTAGGTGTATTATTATACTCAATGTGAACATACATACATCTTTAGATCACTATGAATACACTAAGATAGAATCAGATATATTATAACCTTGATAAGTGATACTTCTAGATAGAAAAGTTCACTTATTGGGTCATATTATCTCAGAATCAGGGAATATGCATTGACTTAGTAAACATAAGTTCTATGGTTTCCTGGGAATATACCAAGAACACGTTTGATATATTAAGATTCTTGGTGATAGATTCATATTACATACGTTTCATACACAACATCTCATGTCATTCTATACCTATTACTAGTCTTACAAATAATGGTGTGAAGTTATTATGGTTTGAATCATGTGAGAAATCCTTTCAAGAGTTGAATTAAAGGCTTACTTTAGCACCGATTCCGATTTTTCCTAAGCCTGGAAGAGGCTCTATTTTTTTTGTGATGCATTAGGATTTGGGAAAACTTTAGTGATGATGTAGGGTGTTATACTAGTTTCATTAGAGTTTCAAAATTTGAGACCTCACGAGCATAATTACTCAATGCACAACCATGATCTAGCAGGGGTTTCTCAATCCTTATGTTGTTAGATACACTATCTGATGGTTGAGAATTTTTTGGTGTATACGAAACAAAGGAGCCTCAAATATATCTTTATGTAGTATGAATAGAATCTAATATTGTGAAGATGGGTTGAATAACCTGTGTCTTTTGACTTTTATCTTTCCTATATTCCTAAAAAGGAAAATGTGATGGCTAATGATTTGAGCCAGAAAACATAGGTTCATGCCATTCAGGAAGCCAGTGATGAATGGAAATTGATGGCCATATGTTATAAACTACATCTACAATTTCATGAGATTGAAAAACTACCATGACTTATGGATATGGAATGAACCACTTCACTCCTTGAAAGGGTGATGAGATGGTAGTTTTTAGATCATGAGGGGTTGCTTCTCCAGGAGAGTATATTAGGTGGGAACCTACCTCATGATTGGTCAATTGATTTAGATGATATCATGTATATACATGAGCATGTTTTTTTCCCACAGACATGAGATAGGAACTGAGGTGAGAGTCACATTCTTCTTATTGGAAATTTTATGCAGGGATCTACTAGATGTATCGTGATATAGGTCGCCAGTATTGGTGGATTGGGATGAATTGTCAGATTTTAGGTTTTATCATTAGGTATTCCACATGTCAATAGGTGAATTTAGAGAACTCATGGAATAATATATTATTACAGTTATTTTCTATCCTAGAATGGAAATTGGAATAAGTTGAAATGAATTTTTTTTCATTAGATTAATAAGGTCACCTAAATGTATAATTTCAATTTTTTTTCTTGGATCGACTAACCAAAGTATCCTGCTTAATTCGTATCAAGGAGACTTTCTTAGTTGATGGGCTAGGAATACTGTATGTCTGTGAGATCATATGACTACTCAGGTTCCCTCATACTATCATTTCATATAGGGATTATCCTTTCACATCGTGGTTTTAGAAGGGGTTACATAGTGCTATGGGTACATAGGTTCTTCTGAGCATATATTTTCACCTTCAAACCAACGAACAATCATAACGGGCGATAAAGGTGTTTTAGGACATGTTACAAACATGTGCCATGATTTCAGCAGTTCATTAGAGAATCATGTCACTCTCTTTGAGTTATACTATAATAATATTTATCAGAAAAGGATTCAGATGTATTTTTATAAGGACTTATATGGTAGGCCCTTCCATTCACCCATGTATTGGTTAGAGGTAGGAGAGGTAGCGCTATTAGGTCCACATCTTGTTTAGGAGACATTAGAGAATGTTTATCTAATAAAGAATAGTATTTATACTACTTAGTATATATATAAATATTATTCCAATCTCCGTTGACAATCTCTAAAGTTTGAGGTCTTGGAACTTGTTTTTTATGGGCATCATCCAGAATTGGGAATATAAGGATACTGATGCAATGGAAGTTGTCAACATGATTTTTCAAGCCTTTTTAGATCTTGGATAGAGTTAGGATGGTAGCCTATAAATTTCTTATACCTCATAGGTACCATTACATACACAATTTCTTTCTCTTTTACAAAGTTCATTGATAGTCTCATACTTTTGTTCCCAAGTATGTTGAGTTGGATGCTGATGCTTAGTTTGAGGAGTATCCTATACGAAGAATTGAAAATATCATGAAGGATATCCAAAGATATTTTATCAATTTCGTGAGAGTGATATGGTAGTATGACCATGTACATGAAGATAATTGGGATTGGGAGTTCATTATATCTTCCTAGTGGATAAATGCTTTCCTAGACAGTGTTTCACTACCCTTGGAAGGGTAACTCGGGGTTGAGTTTCTTTAAGGGGGAAATACTGTAAGAACCCAATTTTTATATGAGGTATATATCTTTTATATTTTATTATAAATTATTATATTATAAATGTTATATATTCTTAATGAGTTCATGGATGTTTCTAGGGTGGCTATGGTTTTTTCAGAGCTCGGAACCTTGACCAGTGGAAGAAAGAACTGGGCCCCACAGTTAGTAGAAATAATGTCATCTAGTCCACAATAATTCTTCTAAACATGTGGGGAATTTTATATGGAAGAGTATGGAACACGATATTCCCTAAATATGAATCTAGGGACACACATTTTTTCCAAAAATCTACAGTTTTTAGCATATATAAATAGAACAGTTTGCGCATGGTTTCTTAAGCCGTGTAGCTAAACCTTATGGTTACCCACTTTATTTAGTGAGCTAAGAATGGTTGGAAAATAGTTTTTCTAACCATGAATTTTAAATATGAGAGGTCCCTTAGTGGTAAGTTCGTGGAACACAGTTGGATCATGGATTGACCAACCATGTAGCCAAACTGTGCGACCCATTAATTTTTAGGTAAAAGTCCATTTTCCCCTTGTGGCCTTAAAACATTAGAAACCATATTATTTCTTATTTCCTCCAATGTAAAAACCATTATAATCTTATAATGAACTCCTAAAGTTTCCTAATATATGATTATCCATACCTCATTCATCCATTGATCAATCAAAGAATCATTTGGATCATTAGATCCCTCTCAGTAAGAGCTCTGATAAACTACCTTATATTCCTCATTTCTCTTTCTACCTTTTATGATATTTTAATGGAGGATAATATTACTTATTTTTAAGGCATTGGTACATTCTTAAGTTTTCTTCTGATCTATGCCAAACTAAGGGATAATATTGGATGAGGATAGTGCTATAGGTTTAAGACAGGTGTTCTATGACTTTTCCCTAAAAGTCTGGTCGTTTATAATTTTTTTTCATTGTTCACACAATGGTTTCCATGGCGTTACCCCTAAAATTTACATGCCTGTATTATAATCATTTTGTTTATATTATATATCTATTTTTTACATGTTATTCATTTACATTGGTAGTTTCGATCTCAACGCTGACCACCCAATTATGGAGAAAATCATGTTCTGCATTATTACCCCTTTTAACATAGTTTAGGTGTGATTTTCACTTGTCCTTGATAAGGAATTTTTTCCTACATAATTTAATTAATCTAATAATGTTTAATTGGAACATATATTTATAGAGATCACTTGGCCAAGTCAAATGATAATTGAAATATTAAATTGTTGCATGTCCTATCTAACCTTTTCACCTTGAATGAAAGGTAATGGAATGAACTTAATGAATTAATAATTGGTATGTATATATGTATAGATATCAATTTCACATTTCTCCTATAAATAATGGAACTTGGTTTAATTTTTTTAAATGACCTTTTCACTTGGGGTGAAGGGTAATGGAATAAACCTATTAAACTATTTATTAACATGTGTATTACATGTAATAAATTAAATAATGAAATATGTATAAAGTTCCTAATGTATATGGAACTTGTTATCTTTATAGGAATGGTAAGACTTGAGATAGACTTGGATTCCTAATGGAATTCCTTGAGCACTTATAGGATTCCATTCTGATTCAAGGAGCATATTTACAAGGGAGATAACCAACATGGAACATGGTCGTTGTCTACTAGTTGATGCATTTCATGATGTTGTAAGATCCATTAACTATCTCTCTGGATATTAGGATGCCATGAATACACTCCTTTGATTGATCTTTATGTCTTCGTACACACAATTCAATGGATTCCCTACATTGGTCCCATTCATGCTTATCCTAAGATTACTATGGATGATCTCCATGGACTTAGTTAGACTCATTTATAGTGGAATTACTAGGATATTTCCCCTTAGATTATAGTCATACCACTTTTTATTTTCAAACTGCATGATCTATTACTATTATTTGACTAACCCTAGATGTTAATGATGCCTCAGTTTAACCTTAGACCATCTTTAATTATTATTATGATTTATTTTAGTTATGTTGATACTTCTAGATGATTTATCTATTTAAAAAAATTATAATTAATTAACTGGTTACATGTTAGTGGAAATTACTAGCTATGGCTGATGCTGGAATGAGTTATTATTTTTCATTTATTTAAATTTATATATACCTTCACACGACTTAGTTTATATTCACATAATGGATTTTATGGATTCTATTGGTGGTGGCCTACTTGGATTTTAATGAAACACTATAAAGGCTACTGTTCATACCCAAGAAGATTATATGATCATAATTATTGAAAAAGGGAAGTTTCCTCCTTTGGACACCTAACTTGTTTCCTTCTTTTCTTAGGATGGAGCTTGGTACCAGATGACTGGGCCAGTGCTCGAGATACTTGGATAGTTTTTGGTCTTTTGTTTTGTTTTGTATAGCATGTATTTTACTTAATATATTCTACCTTTTAAACCTATTTTTCCTACATTTTAGAGACATTTCATTACATCATCATATTTTATATACTTTACTATTTAGATTTTGAGTTGATTATTTTTCATGGATGTTTATCATTATCTTCCACTACCAGTTTTGTTATTCATTATCATGATCCCACTATTGTTATCCATATTTTTTAAATATCTATATATGGAATGCTCCACTATGACCATAAGGAATAGTATTCTCACTGTCACAATGTATTACTAGATGATATCCTCTAGCGTATGTGGAGGCACACTTAAGTTCATGTGGTCCACCATCTTGGGGCACCTTTGAGTGGAACCTGGGTCGGGACACCACAATGAATAACCCCAGGAAAATAAACTATAATTATGTGTTGTGAACTTGTGGCTCTAAATAATAGTGTAATTAAATTTCATAGTTGGTGACTTCATGAGGCTACTTCGTTGTTTAAGAGGTTGGAGACTTCACGTTCTTTGAAAGGGTAAAATCATACTTCACATACACATTCCATGTGTTTTTTTTCATGATTTTAACATCAATTTTTGTTGTTTTAGAATCCACAAGCCTCATAAAATTCCCCAATCATAATTGGGTTCATTTAAAATGATATTGAGACTAATCTTAAGACGTCAAAAAATCTAGTGTAGGCTTCATGCAGTTCACTATTATAGAACCCTATATTTAAGTTGCCTTGGACACCCCTAAATTTTCACATTTTCCACCAATTATAAATAAATGGAAGCCCCTCATGAATATAATTTTTTATATCCACGAATTAAATTGGATCCTCTACAAACATGGTAATTACTAGTCCATAGAGTCACTATTACATAATTTTATCATAGTTCATGTGACGAATTCATGGTTCACATGGTCATCATGTAAAGTTATAATTTCTACATGGTAAACCACAAAGTTCTTTTTGTACCCCATGTGATTTGTTTGGCCACTAATATAATTCATTTGGTTCGGTTTTAATAACTCCCCTTTGTGGTTTTTGATCACTTTTTCACAAAATAACATCATAATATTACCTATTTTTGAAAATATGACTCCATTAATGATTCTTTATATAATTTAATTCTAGAACAAGTTTACCAAGATATCAATGTAAGGAGAGGTGAGATGATTGATAATTTTTATTCCTCCCAATGTTAATATATTATTCCATGCCATATTATTCTGAAAAAAATCTAGGGGAGTAGGATTTCAAGCTTATCCGATGTCAGATAAGAGACCTATATATGAGTTTTTACCATTTAATGATATTCCTATTCAAGAACCATGGTCTATAAATATTACAATCATATTGATTATTAACCATCAAGATATTCTATAGGAAAATATCTCTTTAAAATGTCACTTTATTTATGAGGAAAATCATTATGATAGATATACTCTAGGGTATTCCCCCTTAGGTTTGGATGGTTAAAGACATAGACAAAGGAGGAAACTCAAAGTTATGGATCTACTATATACAGGTCAAAAACTAATCATAACCTGGTTTGGGAATCCAACTAGGATTTATGTCCTAGAGGCATGTTTAAAATGGAATGGGTTTGGTTCTTCTAGGCATGTCTAAGCTATATTGAGTTCTGAAGGTAATTCTAAGTTGTTGGGTTATACGAGTCATTTAGATTTTATAGTCCTTTTACCACTACAACCATAAAATTAATCCATACATTTTGATCTAATGAGTATGGAAACAAATCCATTCTAACTTTCTTATAGAGTGGTCTATATGGGACTTGGGTATGTGTGAATTATTAGTGGAGATCCAATCATGGGATATTTGTATGATGAATTATTCCCTCCTAAATCCACATGGTACTACACGGAAAATAATAATCAACTAGAAAGGGAGATATTCAAACAAGCACAATACATCTTGGAGGAAGTGACTTAACATAATATTGGTGTCTCGTTTGGTGCCTGGGATGGAGAATTTATTAATTTCATTGGTTAAGATAATGAGATGAAAATTCCTAGGACCTATCTAGCCTATATGTCTTATGGTCTCCAATGAGAATATTTTACAATATCGAAAGAATATAATTTTGTAAAATGGGTTTGGGAATATGCCTCAAATGTTAATCAACTATTCAATCTCACAAAAATTCTTGCATTATTCATCAGCAAATATCTTTTTAAAGTGAAGGTTTCTCACATTGGAGTCAGAGTTGAAAAATTCATAATGACAACCCATAAGTCAACTAGAAGATAGATTAACTTTGTAGTGTTAATATTTTTCATGTTATATAACATTATTTGATATATTCGTAGGAGAAGGCCCATTTTAGGATCATAACCCAATTTCAAATTTTCTAGGCCTATATTGTAGCACATATGGGAGGCTAAAAATTTATCAATGACTTGGTGATACCAAATAGTTGATTCAAAACCTATTTATATTTTTTCGGTGGGGTAAATACAATTAAATTAAAGGAATGGGAAATCATATTCATGTTGAATAAAAATAAAATATTTTCTTTATGATCTATTATACACCTATTAATATTATCATAGAAAAATAAAATTAAACCCATGAGTAAATGACTTATTTGAAATCCTTGAGGGAGCATGTGCTGGCTTGAAAAATTGATCATGAGCTGATCTGTGAAGGATATTCCCAATACTAATTTATTCAGTAGTTTCACTATGTACATAATATATTTCCTAATCCTATATATAGTGTGTTGGGTGAAAATCATCTCATGATTATTTTAAAATTTTGTATGATTCTCACATGGGAGGAGTTAGAAACATAGGTTGTCCTACCACTCATTGATTCTAATATCATTCTTGTGACCGATTATGCTTAGACTTAGATATAGTCATATCCTAATGGGAGACTAGCTGGTATTTTGTCTCTATGAAAGGGATCACCAATGACCAAGGATGAGGGGGAATGAGAAGAAACAACAATAGGGGCGAGGCCTAGAAAATAAGGTTCCCTAGAAAAGCATATTACTACCTATATATCATGGATATGGGATAAATATATTTTGTGGAAACTGACCAAGCATACAAACACTACCCCCTCTGAAATTAGGATGGTTCATTAGGTGAAGGCGACTCCCCAACCATATATTCTTACTAATGTGGCCTCGTTGGAGGCTCGAAGGCAATGAGACTCTTGGTGGAGAAACTTATCTACTAATGAGGGATGATACTATCATTAGAAGAGGGAGTGAAATCCAATGAGGATTTTGTTCATATATATAGTCACACAAATCAATCAGGAAAATAATATTTATTAAGTGAATATTTATATTTATGATCTCAAGGCTATAATCAACTTTATTATAGAAAGGGTATATTATTGAAAGTAAGCAGTTGATATGCTAAGGACCTAAGTGGGATCAATAGAAGAAGATGAAACCATCCCAAATACTTCTTCAGAATAAGTATGATAAACCATTTATTTTATTATTATTATTCAATATATTTTTATTTTATTAAAAATTTTCAAAATTATTTTATAACACCTTAGTGGATCATTAATTTGTTTCTTCTATAGAATAATTGGGAAAAGTAATGACAATAGGGGTTGGTGTTGATCCAAAAGAAAGGGCTGAGGAGGAAGGTTCTGTGAACCTAATAAAGAAAATCAACTAATTGGACTCCAATGAACTAAGATATTCAGTTCCATAACTAGTGATCCTTCCCATAAATCTATACATTGAGGGCATCATAAAATGGATGCAGACAAGTGGACTGTCGACCCATATTCTTCTGAGGTGGATGAGTGAGTAAATCTGTTCACTCATTTTTTAAATCATTTCCCATGGATCAATGATTACTTATTAATTTTTCTATTGACTATTTGAGGTTACACCAGTACAATGATATCACATTCTCAAAATTATATTGCATAAATCTCTCTTGGAGGGATATCTATTGGTACAATGACTGTCGGGGCCCAAAGGAACCTGAATTTAACCCCCCTTATGGATATATCATTTAATTTTCCTATATACTTGATGCATACAGGTGATAATACATAATCGTTGGCCACCATTCCTTTATATATGAGACTAGAGGATAGTGATGCAGGGATATCAGTCTATAAGGAACCTGCTCATCAAGAGAAACGATCCCTAGTCCTTCAGTGGTGATCCTTGTGGACACAATTCCTATGAGAGTGGTAAGGGGTGAAGGTCAAGAGGCTTCTAAATTGATCTTAAATCAAGACCCAAAATATATCACCCCTATACCTATAAGTCTACTAGAAAATTTGATGGAGATTTCAGTTCAAGATGTCTACTCTAGAGAACACCTCAGTGAATTCGAACCATAATTACTAGAAGGCACATTTCCCTAAGATTGGGAACTCTTATTTGGATCATGCTAACAATCATATATAACCTCTTATCAAAAACATACATCGGGTGTGAATAAAAGGAATTCCATCTAGATTTTTGTCTCCCTGTAAGGATTAATGTTTCCAAAAGACACCCATATAACCATTTTTTTGAGAGACAGTGGTAGATGAGGCCAACATCCCCTCATCAAGTTGTGAGGATTTATGAATGATAAATTTTATACATTACTATCTTCCTTGACTAACATGTTTTACATATTTGACTCAAATAGTTCATATTCAAGGTGAAGAGGCTCACATTATAGTTTTCCTGACATCAATATGATTGACAGTGGTGGGAACATAAGTTCACATTGTACTCATTCACCCAAGGAGAATTCAAGTTAGACCTTCTCTAGTTGATCTAGTGTTGAATATACCCCCCCATAAAAAAACATGATCAAATTCAAACCATGAGGTTATTAATTCTTGTTAAATCCCTAGAATTTTTATATGGAAAATTGTATGCAATTTTATTTCCTAAACTCCTTTTGATGAAATACTATTTAAAATACCCAAACTTCATCACATGTTCTCAACACTAGAACATAACGGGTATATTTATTGATCCATCCCTGATGTAGTGAAAGATATATTTTGAACATAGGATTACGAATGAGAATAAATAATTATTTTTTATATTATAGTCATCAGGATACACATCAAATATTAGAGCTACTACACTATAGGAAGCCTCTCAATATGTTGTGACAATGGTGATATGACAACATCGCATCATGGAATAATGGGCTTGAACTGACTATATTCAACACGAGTTTTCCTATTTCAAAAAAATATTTCCATCATAGAGAGGGATATCTGGGAGAATGAAAATTTAGTTAAGTGAAGAATTAAATAGAAGATAATGATGCAAAGGCCAAGACTCCAATTCCTCAAGAAGAAGACAAAAACACCAGGATACTTGAACTTAGATACCAATTCAACCAATTCCATAAATCAATTGATAATATCTTTGATTTCATTGAATGTGTCCTATTAAATTCCTTTACTTCTCTTATAAAAACTAGGTATAGAGGATCTAGAATGTGGAAGTTCGTTTTTTTTTCAATGAAAACACATTTTGTTCTCAATCATTTTTCAAATTTATTTAACTACCATTTCATTTTTTATTCCACTTCTTGTTGTCATGTGGAACTTTCAAAGGGTAATTAAGATAAATTGAATCCATTCAAACATTAAGGTAGAATGAACATGGTCAATCATGGTTCCAAAAAAATTGATTCAAAAAAATTCTTTTTGGGAATGGATCAAAAATTAGTATAGGCATAGGTGTTATCACCATATACCAGGGTTGGTTCATTTAGAAATAGGATATTTAATCTTGGGTATGGATCATGGATGGGTATATGAATATGTGACATCACCCTACACTATATTTTCTCTATTCAGAGACATAATGAGATGAATATTCATGATGGATATCACAAAGCTGAGATTCAAAATGGGGATTCTAATTTTCAAGAGGGCTCAAAACCCTCGAAGACATATTCTCATGTTTGTTCATGGATCCTCTAAAATTATATTCCTATGATGTTGGGATGATTGAATGTTTTTTCTATTCCAAGGGACCTAAAAACCACTGCTTTCTTTTAGTGGGATCATATTGTTAGCCTCACAATGATTTTTTATTAATATTATCTCTACCCTAAATTCTGTGCAAGATTCATATTGGGAAAGCCTAGAAGGCATGATTTTTTATTCTTTCTACGACTCCATTCATAGGTTTTCAACCTAAGAAGTTTTATGAATTTTTATTTTTAAATACTCAACTTTTCCAAGTCATGAAAGATTCATTTCCAATGAGTAGATAATTGGCATTTTCCAGGGATTCCCTTTAGGTATAGTTAACATGATGAGTCACATGTATCATTCTTTTTATAGTTTAATGAATTGTAAGATAGGACTATGAAGGGTGATGTTTAAGGTTGACAAAATTGACCTAAAGTTTCATTGAAGATTATGGTCATACAAATTTGACCTAAATATAAGATAATACATCGAGTAGTAAGGGTAAGGTTGAATTGATATGAATGAAATCCCAGAGCTACCAATGTAGAGAATGTTTTATTAGGGGTAAATTTAATTTTAATTTATAGTGATATGGCCATCATGGCTAGTGCTTAAGTTCAAAAAAATTAATTGATATGGAAAATGATGATCTATATATTAGAGGAAAGGTATCAACCCAGTGAGAAAGAGGGTTGAGCACTGACATATACCATCTCATAAAGGGATAAATAGAGTTTATAGTTTTGATATTTTTACTAACTTTTTGTGGAGTTTAGGGTCGTGTGACATGGGGCGATTAAGATTCAAAAATGAGATGCCGCATCCCTCGTTTTAAAATGGTTATGATGCATATAGGCATAAGATCCTAGATATTGAATCCAATTATATAGTAAGGATTATGAACCATTTAAATAAAAAAACAATTAGTCTAAATAAAAGGATGAGAAATGAAAAGTATGTTGAAGATGAAAATTGAACATATTTGAATAAAGGGTTCAACTACAATGGTGTTGAGGAATACAAATATTTGATAAAACTCTCCATTTAATGAAAACACATCTGGTTGAAAATCCATATTGGGAAGTATATGAAGACCCATATTGGGGACATGTATGCGTAACCAAACATAATTTTACCTTTGATTTGGTTAAATATTTTATTGATAGCCATATAATTTTTATGGATAATCAAATACTTTTGAAATGAAGTAATCTTATAGAGAGGGGGTATTCAAGGAGGGCTCAATCAACCAAATTTTATACTACCGTGTATTAAAAAAATTATTAGGGTAAAGGAATGTAACATATTATTGATCTTAATTTTTTTCTAGACCAGTGGGCCCAGTAAGCATTAATAGGATTTTTAAGGCCACATAGTTGGCCCCATATGCATTGTGCCTTTTTTATATTTGATCTATTTTTTCTTAATACTTAAAAGTGGGAAGATTAGTGAACAAAGACTTGAATTTTGTACATGCCTCAATTTAGGTGTGTTCAAGCTTACAATTTTTATGTCTCTTTCAAAAGAGTTTAAGATAATTCAAATTTTACCATTATCACTAGAGTTTAAGGACATACAACATTAAAAAAATTATTATCTATGTTTAAGGTCATACAACATTCAAAATAAGAGTGAGATAGTCTCTCTAGTAAGGGTTAGATAACATGACATGAACCGTGAAATAGATGTCAGTATAGATAATCTCATGGATTCATCACACACGTTTTAAGTTTATAGTTTACATACCATTGCATTATGCAGTTTTGGGTCATGTTAAGAGAACCTAAATTGTAATAAATTTTAATATTTTGAATGGCTAAAGTAAAACAAATAATGTAATATTGAAGGGGTTTATATTCATTTAGGCATTAAGACTTTGGAATGGTTAAATCACAACCCAGAGTGGTCAAACTAGGGGAATATGGAATAAATCACACATTATTGGGATGAATACTAATCATAGTTGAACAAAATGTTCTCCTATTACAGTTTCAAGGTACACATATATTATAGAACCTTTATTTTAGGGTAAAAATGCCTCTAGTTTATAAAAAATATTATATTGTAGAAGAAAATCCATAATGGGGGAATGTGTGAATAACCAAATAAAAGTATCCCTTGACGTTCAATACACTTGTTACAGATAACTGTGAATGTTCATAATGATTCAATCACTCAAGGGATGAATTTTTTTATATGGAGGAAGGATATAAAAAGGGGTTTCATGTACCCAAAAGGCTATATCATTGTATAAGGAACATATTATGAAACCAAATATGTATGATATGAGAATATAGTCATAGTTTTTTTACCATGAAACAAGTAGTTTAATGTAATTTTATAAGGACTAGGGTGTCATGCAGTTTATCATCGTGTAATAAGGACTCGAACATCATGAAATTTAATTACACATGAAAAAGACTTGACATCTCTTGTTATAAAAGGGATTTTATGGAAACAAAACCTATGTTTAGACCCAAGATAATGGATCTGGGTGTCATTGCATATTCTATGAAGATATGAATTAATCCACCCATCTTTTCACAAATTGTAGGGGGAGGGGGGATTTGGAAAAAAACCATGGTTGAGGAATCCTATATTGGAGACTCATATATGGATATCGATCAAATATAAAATAAGGAAATTTTAGTCAGTATTTTTTTATATGGGCCTAGGATACGAGATCCATGCATCACTACATATCCTGAAATGACATGAATCAAGACACACATTATTCTCAAATTTTCTTTTATATAGTTCAAGATCATGTGAAACTGGGGAAAATTAGGATTTAACTAAGCACATGATCACTAGGAAATCTAGACCTGAATGGGGTAACTGAACTTTAATGTGAGAATGGTAATTATTCTTTGATAGTGTTTTGGGATTGTATTTGGATTAGGGATACAAGAATCACTGTGTATCTCATAGTAATAGGAATAAAGCCAAAAATATTTCATAAAATTGGGGTATTTTACCCTAATGTAGATTAATGATCAAAAAATCTTTTACTTGAATATAATTCTCAAGTAAGGTAAAGGAATCCCAACAAAAAACCACCTTATATTGTTTGAGAAGTTATGTATGATGGGTTTTATGTTGAGAAGTTTAACCTCATGAAACCAAGACTCGGGTCCCGTGTTTTTGAAAATAGTGCACATCAATCATTCTAATTAGAGTGGATCACCAATATCTCTAAGATCATACGATTAATTCTCAGTGTCATAAAGAATTTGTAATTGGTGATCCATCTGAATCACATGAGATTTCATGATAGAGAATAAAATATATGGGGGGATGTGAATCTTAGCTTAGGGTAATGAAGGTTGGAAACCATAAACTAAATATTCATATATGGACATGACTCTCATATAAGGGATTAAATCCATATAAGGTAGGATACTATAAGAAGTTTAATAACATTAAGGAAGGACCACATGTTGTCAGTTTAATGTCATGTGAATAGGATTAAAGGGGGAAATTTTCCCTTTATTCCTTCAAGTAAATTTTGGAAAAAAATAATCAAGGATCACATATAGATATATCTCTCATGTTGGGTAAAGGAGATGAAGATAGAAAAATTTGAAAAGTTTAAATTTGTGCTGGGTGGACTTAGTTTCATGCTATTTAATTTAGTATGCCAAGGACTAAATATGGGTTATCTAAAATAATATAAAACGAAATTGTATGGACATACAATTTAACACCGTGATACTTATACCATGGTATCCTAATGTTTAAATTCACTGATGAGGAACTCTACCATGTAGTTGGATTCTATGTGGTATATAATTTTAGTATGACATTTAGCATCTTGTAGTGAGGATGTGGTCTAGGTAGTTTGGAGTCTCATAGAACATATTTTCGATATGTATTTTAATGTCTTTTAACATAAAATTTATGAACTGATGTGAAATTATAAAAAATATTTCTTCATAAAACATTCATTGGTGGGGGGTTTCATATGCTCCCCATCCATGATGAAGAAGGAGTAAGCTCCATTAGAGTAAACATTGTGTATAATGGAAGGTTCCTCCCATTTTGATTCAAGATTCATAGAATTACTCATATATATCATTGGAGTCTTGAGAGCTAGAACCAACTCCATTTTGAGGAATAAGTGGAGATGAAATCTCTTATTAAAGGCTCATGTGACACAATTCTGATGGACTTATAGGATATACAATGTGAACCTATTTTTCTCATCTGGTCACCCAAAACCATTGAGTCATTTTTGGGAATGTTCAAATTCATATTTCTGTTTATTGATAAAGAATAAAAGTGAAGGTATATGGAACCAAATGGGAAACATCACCACTATTATGTATACAAATGAATATTGGTTTTCTTATATAGTAATACAGGTTATCCATAAGATTGTATGGATAAGACTATAGATCCCACATAAGATTTCATGGATAGGACTTGTTATCCTTATTTACCATTTTTTATGAATATTTCGAAGTGTCTTATTGAATGTCACTATGTTGAAATTTTACAATGTATGGTATTAGGTTGAATGATTAAACTATAAGTTGTATTCCTGATACAACTTTTTCATCTTGAAAAAGCATAAATTGGTGTTGTTGTCCATAAATATTTTTTGTGGGACACACAATATTCTGATGCTATTTGACTTTGTAAAGATAATAATAATATTTTTTTAACCTACTCGAGGGGTATAACCTCATCCAATTTGGATAATATTTTTTTGGTAGTAAGGATGTAATTTAACATCCTAGATATAGATGGGGGATATGGCCCCATGAAATGAATTCCCATGATGGGAAATAACCAAGAATATCTGGAAGTGTACTACAACTTTAGGTGTTGATGAATAAAACTAGTGTGTATCTTAATATAATTACATTTTTTTGGGTGAAAACAATGTATCCCAAGATTATTGACTTCCAACATTACCAAAGGCTCTTTATTTTATGTGAAATATTTGTTCCTGACTGATGGGAGCCACCAGAACCTACATGGAATTCTAACATAATGGTGAGGATTTTTATTATGATAAATTTGAGGATAAATATATCAAAACCTCATTTGTGGAGTACTTTAAATGAATTTGGGACATCCTAAAAAATGGAATTCACTAAACTTCATTAGATATATTCCTTATTATCTCGATAAAATAGTATAATTCCATTATATATATAGTCCGTTATGGGTTATGTACATATGATGATGACATTTACCAGTGAGTATATGATCCCGATTTATTCTTGGGTGGAACCAATTTCTATGATCTCACTCATATTGTTTCCAATTAATGTAGATACTACCCTATGATGTGAAATTTGGATGATTGACTCGTCCTATTCTGGATCTTATGGGGTCATATCAGCAATATACAACACATCAATTTGAGAATTTTTATAATTTAAGATGTAGAGAAATATTGATAATAAGGAGAACTGAAACATTAAATATCATATATAACCATGAAAAAGGATAAATTCATTCTTATTAGTGGCACATTCACTATTAACTTTCATGATTAGTTGTTCTAAATCACCCTTGGCATTCAAACAGGATGTGAGTATCTAAAGAGATAAGTTTAGGAATATAATTATGGCCTAGTACTCTGACTTATTATTTATGTAGCCCTATGATCTCAATAATAAATATTGTAAAGCCTTCTTTTTTTTGTGTGGAAACAATCAGGATTTCAAAGGCAACACTATTGAGATTCAATTTCTCTATTATTTTCCCATTTAGGCCTCAAGAGGCACCATCAATGTATGTCTCCCATAGCTCGGGAGTGGTGTGAATGTATAAAATCCTCTTATCAGGGAGATTCATATGTACTGGTGTATTCTCAGAGTTAGGGTGTGATACCAAACAATCAGTTAATGTACACCCTTTCATTAACTAATGAGGCATCAATTAGATGTTGAAATTATTTAAAATGACCACCTATTATGGAAGATTCCCCATAAACATAGAATGAATGAGGATAAACATATATAGATCTGTACAAGATATTAGATGTAAGTCAAGGTGTTGTAGACAATGTCTCAACTTTTATAATGAAAAGATTAATGTGACGAAGTTCTTTTCAATATCAGAATATAAATTTTGCATATCGAGTATGGTCATGCTGAGAAAATAGAGATTTATTTATCCATTGGCATGATTTTTCTTTGTGAAGATAGCAGAATGTGATCACTCAAAAGTTTCCACATATATAATGAGTGGATTTCCTTCCACCAACGATATAAAAAATGGTAAGGGTAGGAGATACTTCTTGAGTTCATCAATTTTTTTGACAATCATCATCCCACTGATAAGATAGCCTATTATTCCCCAATTTCTTAAGGGGGAGAATTTACTAGTGAGGTTAAAAATAAACCACTAGATATATGGAATACATTAATGAATCCCTCTTATATATTTGAGGTCTTGAGGAGGTAGAAATTAAATTATTTCATTGGTATTTTAGGTTTTGACTTAAATAACACAATAGTATACCCTGATGCCATGTAATTTTCTTTGTATCCACCCAATAACACATTTTATAGGATTCATATCCAATTTATGGTACCAATGTTTGTTGAAAATTTTCTCAATATTGGAAGTATGATCACAAAAAATGAAAGGGAGTTGACTATAGGATCATCTACATATCATTCAATGATAGTCCCCCCAAAGGGGTTTGAAGATGTATTTTATGACATGATGATATATGGAACAAACATTTTTAAAGATTACGGGCATGACACAATAGAAAAATACCCCTTTGGGTGCTATGAAAATGGTAGATTCTTTATCTTTAGGATAAATTTTTATCTAGTTATTCTCAAATTATCCATCCATTAAGGATAGGGCATGTAAGACTATGGTCATGTCTATTAGCAGTTCTATGATTTGAAAGAGGAAATAATACTTTTGGAAATAATAATTGAGATCCCATAAATCAACACAGAACTTGGTTTTCCCATTATTATTATTGATAATGATGATGTGTTAAATCCACTTTGGGTGATATAATTCCCAGATAAAGTTGGATTTGATGGTCTTTTTAGCATCAGTTTCCAGTTTAGTTGAAAGAGATAGATGAATTCTTCTTTATGCTTGATTATAAATGCAATTTTCATCAGGTAGTCCCTAACGGTAGATGGCTACCTCAATGTGTAGCAAAGTAATTTTCATGTAGATTAAAGATAACACATCCCAATTGTTTAAAAAAAAATTCCTCCTAATATTGAGAGTACATAAAGGCACTAATCCACATAGGCTGTATGCTCTGTTTTGTTCTGAGGTTCACCTATTTATGTATATCCATATTGGTTGTGATGCCTTATTAAAATGAAAGTGCGGAATCTCTATGTTTTTCTTCCTTTTTATCCTCACCCTCTTCTACCTTCTATTTTGCATTACAGGAAAAAAATAGAGGGGTATAGTGATTGAGGTCATTATCCTTTCTAAAGATAGAGTAGGAGTCATAAATTTAAAATTATAGAGACAAGGGAAAGACATTTTTATTAGAGGTATATGATGCACCGTACTGTGAAGATTTTGAAGAAAATATGGATGAATGAAAACTAGTAATATCATAATTATTCTTGAAAAAAATTTATTGTAACTCTGTATAGTGACCCATACTTTTCATACAAAAATATTCCATATTATTAGATGAATATTGGATACATAACATAAAAATCAACACCATAATTTTTATAGATTTGGTGACTTTAGATATCTGGATACATAAAAAAATTATTCATAAGAGATATACATCATCTCCCATTAAGTTTTTCATTAATAGAATCCTTCTTAGAAATATGATACTTAAAACCTTTCTTCATAACTAAGGGAAAGGAAATAAAATAAAGAGAGAGCTCATATACTCAGTAAGGGTAAACAAGGTAGATATTAATGATCAATTAAGAATAAAATTAGAATAATGGTATAAGAACATATTAGCACTTAAAATTCATATCCAACGTATCATAGATCATGTTATTAATTCATTCCATAAATCCTAGATATTTATAAGACATGAATCATAAAAGAATCAAAGAATATGATCTATGAGAGCATAATATTGGCATATGAAATATGTTTATGAAATACACATAAGAATAGAAAGTCATTTCCTTAGTCAAGTATCACAAACAAGAATATCATAGCGGATTGGGTTCACTCATCATTCCATTAAATTATTAGTAAAGGTTCTCTTTCAAGTCTATCATAGTGGAAAACATCCCTTATTGAACTAGGTTCACTCCTTATTCCAGTCCTTATTATCTCATGAGATATCCATATTTTGCCAATACATTAGAGGTAAATTTAATTTTAGTACCACCCATCACATAATTACAACTACACATATTTCTTCCAAAATATCATAAAATAATAATCATAGTATAACCGATGGAATGAAAATGGGTTTCATAAGATTTTTATCATTTCACTATAGCATAACCCATGGAAAAGAAACAAGTTTTATAAGGGTTCATAATAACTTAATAAATATATGGGAATGGAAAGGGTTTCATATAATCCTCCATAAATTATCATCATCAAAATCCAGAAAAAAATGAAATTTTATGGTATCATTAGATCAGATCCCCAATAAAGCATAGGTTACTTAGAATGATGTTATCATAGATAAAAATTTCTTTTAAATGTCACGAGAAAATTTCTTGAGAAAATACCCTTTTTACATTGAATTAACTTATTTAAAATACAATTTTTTTATATATATTATAGAAATAATTTTATTTTAAAATAACCTTTTAAAATTTTAATGTAATATTCAATGAATTTAATGGTCACAAGGGAATTAAATTTTGTTCATTCCATGTATGTTATAACAAATAATCCTTTTACATTTTTAGAAAAAAGTCAAAAGTATATCATTTGGAAAAGGACAAGAAGATTACGTTTGAAATATTTGTGAAAAATTAAATCATACATAAAAATTAATTTAAAAAATCATAGTAGAATATAAAAGTAATTCTTGAAAATATTTTTAGAAAACATGGATATAGAAGAAAAAATAATTTCGTCTGAAGATAGAAATACACTCATGTTTCTTTAAAAACATTGTTTCATTATATTGGGTTATTAAAGAGATTAAAATTAAAGAAAAAATGTAATATCTAGATAAAACCATATTAGAAGAAAATTCATGGTATTATTGAGATATAGGTCATAAAATTTCATCAATGGAAACCTAATCATATACAATCTTGATAAATAATGAGATTGTAACATAAATTACATACCTCAAGTTTGAAGTGATTCAAAAGTTTCCTAAAATAAATTATAATAAATTTAATTTTTTAATAATTATTATATCATATATGATCCACTTATACCTTTTCTGCACACATTTATTAATAAATCCTTATTGAAATCATCATTTTCTGGCGTTAACTATTTCATTTTTCATTAACATTTTAGTTTTATAGTTCTTGAAATTGTACATTGATCAATGTTTCATCATATTATGAATACTAATAATTATGTAAATATCATATATTTTCATTATATTTATATAATCAGAGTATTCCATACAATGTAGATGAAGAAAAATGAATTACAACATATGTGGAGATGATAAATCATACGTATGCATGAACGTTGTTTTCACTTTTCAACATATGGAATAAAAGAAAGTTAATTAATTATTCACCTTTAAAGAATAATTATTATATCAT
Source organism: Viscum album (assembly GCA_963277665.1). Classification (NCBI taxonomy): domain Eukaryota; kingdom Viridiplantae; phylum Streptophyta; class Magnoliopsida; order Santalales; family Viscaceae; genus Viscum; species Viscum album. Next base: position 1,472,961,997 of record OY728126.1, on the reverse strand, counting down.
AAATATCATATAAATTAATTAAATACAACTTTATTACTATCCATGAAGAGTGGAAATGAAAAATTAATCATATCGCTTCGTGAAGGTGGTAGTCCACACGTACGCACGAGCGATGCTATCAATTTCCAACAGATAGAAAGTAAGAAGTAAGATATGATTTTATAATTCAATAAGAATAATTATTTAATAAATATCGTAAGTAAACATTAAACTAATAAAAATAACCATCCGTGAAGGATGGTGATGGAAAATGAATTGTATAACCATGTGAAGGAAATAGTTCACACATACACACGAGCGATACTTTCACTCTCCATTTGATGGGAATGAGAGTGAGTAATGGTTGTTACAAAATAATAATAAAATTAGTATGTATTTTTGATAAATAAATTATCATTTTATTATTAATAACATAAATTTAGATGAGGTATAATAATTAATACTTCGATATAGGTCAGGTAGATGATTACCTCTTCTTTAGTAAACCTCCTTTAGATCCTTTCTTAATGTCCCTTGGAAGGGTATTTTAAGAATAAAAAATCCTATTATTCCTAGATACAGAATTTTAAAATATAATATTTCAGGGTTTTATTGACCTATATGACTCAAAGTTGTGTATATAATAGAAAGTATGGGGTTCCTTTTATAAGTGGGGGAGAGGACACACAATGAATTTTTAAAAGGCTAAAATGTAATGATATCATACTCAAGAAAAATGATTCATAATGGGAATATATTTTAATATTAGATAGTATAAGGTTAGAATATTTCCATAAAATTAGATTTATGAAAATTTAATTGGAGAAATTACCCACATATCTTGGTTTAACCCTCGGTAAACACGTTTTAACCCCAATTAGAGTAAATCATTTAACTGTTTTTACTATTTATTATGACCAAAAAAGAATGTGAAATTATTAATTATTTTACATGATTATTAAAAATATATAATAAATTATATAAAATTAAATTCATATAATTTCTATAATTTAATTTAAAATTAAATCTGTAAAACATGATGAAAAATTGTTTTCCATAATTTTTTTTCTTAACTATTAAAAGTGTTTATAAAAAAATACAATATAAAATTAATTATAATGAACTTAATTGGATTATTAATAATATAAATGAAATAATTTTAGTTTCAAAATAATTTTAAATTAAAATTTAACCTTCTAAATGATTTAAAAAAAATAAAAATTTCAATAAAAATATTATTTTTTAGCAGTCACCGAAAAATCAATCATTTTAGAAAATTTTCAAAAATTTACTCTATGATAATTTTGAAATACTGATTTAAAAAATTGATTCAATTTTTGAAAATACATTTTCTAAAAGTTTTATAGATTAATTTTTTTATTTTCTCATAAATTGCAATAAAAACCATTTTTGAGTCAAAAATGTATTTTTAAATAATAAAATGAATTTACTAAAATTTTAGTACTAATTTATCTATATTTTTATATCTAAAACCATTAATTTTTTTTTAAATGTGGTTATTCCAATTCACTTTTCCAACTTATCAGTTAGGTTGTAATGATATACTATATTATGGTTCATTTTGACTCTGCGTTGTGTGTATCATAAGCTATTAAAGAAATTAAATTTATTTAAAGAGAAATATATCATAAAATAATAGGTTAATAAATGTTCACCCCTTAAAATGAATTTCGACCTTGTAATTCCATCACTTTGATACAAACAAATGAGGCTATATCTGTTCTATCACATTCTTAGTTTCCCACGTAGCTTCTTCGATTTTATGACTCCTCTAGAGAAATTTAACCATATGAGTGGTGTTATTCCATAGAAATTTATCTCTACGATCCAAGAATTTTTCTAGTTTTTCATCATAGGAAAGATCATTATCCATTGGTGTAACCTTCGATTTCAGTACATTCAATGGATCAGGTATGTAATCTATATGGACATATACATGGATCACGTCATGAATTTGAGACAGGTTTGGAGGAAGATCCATGAAATAATCCACAATATCTACTCAATAAATAATATTAAAGGATAATGTATACTTGGGGATCAACTTTACCTTCCTTAAAAATATCACAACCTCATTAATTTGAGAAATTAATAGGAATAACTTCTTAGAAATTTTGAATTCCATCTTTTTCCAACGATTATTAACATAAATTTTATTTCTACATTGAGATTCCTTGATGTTATATATAATGGATATGAATTTCTATACAATTCTCATTGCTATATTAGGTCCCAATAACTTTATTTCTCCAAATTCATCCTAGTAAGTTAGAGTTCTTCACATATTTCCATAGAGGGATTCATATGGATCCATATGAATTCTTGAGGGAAATATATTGTTGCAAGAAAATTAAACTATAGTAAGGTTTTGATTCCAAACACATTTTAAATCCATAGAATATGACATCAACACATCCTATAAGTTTTTTAATGATTCTCTCAGACTGAATATTTGTTCGAGGATGATAATAAGTACAAAAATAGAACTTTGAATCCATATATTGCTGAAGACCTCACTAGAACTTCATGGTAAATATATTTTCCTAATCATATATAATATAATGTAGTACTTCATGAAAACATTAAAAATCCTTAATTTTTATAATGGAAATATGTTCAAGATATAAATATTCTCTTATAGCAATGAAGTGTGCTAACTTCATATGCTGATCAACTATAACCCAGATAACATTATGAATTTCAGAAAATTTGGGGAGATAATGAAAAAATACATAGTGATTTTTCTATTTCCATTCCATTATAGGTAAATGTTATAACATCCCTTTATACTTTTATCTCTCAAACTTAACTTTCAAACATACTAAGCACCCATATTTAAACTCTACAATATTTCTCTTCATATTGTCCCACCAAAAATACTCTTTTATATATCTATAAGTCTTTGTACTTAAAAGATGAATAAATAATGATAAAATTTGAGCTTAATCCAATAACTAAATTTTTAAATCTGGTATGGAAAAGACATATACACTATTCATGAACCATATTATTCCATCATAATCGAGGTTGAAAAAAAATAAATTTTCTCACTTTGTTTTAAATCTTTATATCTTCCTTTTCCACCTATTTATTATTAAAATGGATAGATGGTTGAACACTAATTTTAGAAAGATAATATTTATCCACTTTCTATCATGATTTTCATATCCATCCTTTGTAAATACAAAAATATTGGATATTTTTTGACCCTTATCATAGATATCCTCGCATGATCCTTTCAACTCAAATAATCTTCCACCTTGTTTACTTTCCAAGTTTGGTAATGTTATGAGTAGTAATATTTTTAATCGAATGGAACCATATTCTATGGAATGTATTCAAATCATTCTTAGTGAATATATACTTTATCCTTTTATGATTAGTATATATTTCACCCATTTTTACGTAAATATAGTACCTCCATATCATTGATTCAAAAATTATCATAGGTAACTCTAAATCATGAGTTGGGTAATTTTTCTCCAGAACCTTTAATTATTATGGGGAATAATATATAACCATAACATTCTGCAAGATGATTTATCATAGTACCTTCTTTGATTCATCATTATAGATCAAAAAACATATCCACTATAGGGTAGTGTAACGACATGGGTGTTGACTAACCATCTATTCATTTCTCTTAAATTTTCCTCACATTCATCTTTCCAAAAGAAATTATCTCCCGTTAAAGTTAAATTGGTGAGTGGATTATACTTCCATGAAAATTTATACATAAAACATCCATAATATCAATCTAATCTAAGAAAAATGTGGATCTCATCACGATTAACTGATCGAAGAAAAAAATTCAATAACTTCCATCTTTGATGGATCTAATGATATACCCTTTGTTGAGATTATAAGACCCAAAAATTAAATTTTTTTATAGTAAAAATTCACACATGGAAAATTTTTCATACAACTTATCCTTCGTTATGGTCATCACTATGGTCTTCAAGTCATCTTCATACTCTTACTTAATCATATAATATATAAAAATATCATCTATAAAGTCCAACAAAAACTAATCAAGGTAATCTCTAAATACTATATCCTTTAAATATATGAAGATAACATGGGAATTAGTAAGTCAAAATGGTATAACTATAAATTCATTGGGTCTATACCTTATATTGAAATATATATTGCATATGTATTCAATTTTTAACCTAAAGTTATAGTATCCATATCAGAGATCAATCGTGGAATAATATTAAGATCCTCATAACTAATTGAAAAAATATTCAATATGGGGTAGATGATATATATTACTGATTGCGATTTCGTTTAGTTTCCAATAATAAAGGAAAATTTACATTGATCTATAATTCTTCTTAAAATAAAGAGCACGTGTACCATATGGTGACACACTTGGATGAATATGTCCCTTATAAATATTATCGAAGAGTTTTATCTTTAATTACTAAAACTTAATAGTTTACATTCCATATGTATTCTTTTAAATAGGTGTATTAGTCGGTATGAGTTATATTGAAAAATCAACATCATGATTTAGAGGAATACTAGGAAACTATTTTGGAAATTCATAAACAAATTTCCATACAATAAGCATATCTATGATGTTGAGTTTCTCATCAACTATTTAAGATAAAAATACCTTTTTAATAGGTACCAGGACCAATATAATGGAAGTAATTTCCATTAGATGTTCAAATTTATAATTAAACCAATATCAGATGATAAGTTGTTTTGAAATATCAAACCTGACTTTCCTTCTTAGAAAATCAATGCAGGATTTCTGTAAAGAAAGGAAATACATGCCTAAGATAACATCAATTTGAAAAAGAGATAGAATATTATATTTGTATAAAGAAAATTCCCATAAAATTTAATAGTAAAAGAATCATAGACATGAGATGTGATCATCATACAATTATGGGTTTTCAGTAATATTTCAACATCTAACCATTGAGGTTGTATTTTGATACCCTTAGGAAAATCTTCAGATATAAATGAGAATAAAAATTTAAAAATCAAATAATTCATTAGTAGTTATAGAGTGTATTTTATGTGTAACTTTAACTACTTTTTTTTATCATTTCCCACATAAAAAATAGTGATCATGTGAGATGTCTCTTTTCCTCTAGGCTTAAGAGGTTTATAATATCGATCATCATCACTAACCTTTGTATATAATCACTAGTTATCATAATAGACATAATCTTTTATTTCGAAAAATTGGGGTGTGGGTGGTGCATTTTGTGGTGATTTTTCTCAGTCATGAGATAAATTCTTCTTCCCATCACTTTGGAATTCAAATTCCCAATGAGGTTCCTTTAGACTCGTAAAACATTTACCAGTCCCCTTAAGATCTTTTTATTTATGTTTCCTTCCACACTTTGAGTATAATGGAAATATCATCTTCTTCTCTCCATGGTTTTTATTATTATAATTTATTTTTAATTTCATCATCATTTTCTTATCAAAACTATGATATTGATGGGTAAATCCAATCTATATTTAAAACTTGATATCACATTAGATGATTTATTCACAAATATCAAATTAACGTATAGATAAATCCCTTAAGAGACATAGTTTTAATCCAATAAATAATAAATAAATTTAATTTTATGTTTAGTTATAATACCATAAGTGTGCCTCATGGGTCTTGTAAAATTTACCTCATAGCCACAAATGGATTCATCATCTTTCCACTTTATCTCAAAGAATTAATTATCTTTTTTTATATAAAGAATGTGAGGAAATTACTTATTGAAAAATAATCTATTAAACTCATCCCACTCCATGAATAAAATTTATTCATATTTCCAAAAGTTATTGATAAGATTTCACTGCTGATCTCTCTCCGCTTCCAAACTATAAACATTGAATTTTTTTTTTCATGTTCTGGATAATAGAGAATGGAAAATATCCTTTTATTGGTAATGATCAATTACTAAAAAACTAGTTTATTAGAAGACACACTAAAAAAGGTAGATGTTTCTTTATTATGGAATCAATAAAATATTGTTCCCTCCTTTTATCTTTTGGAATATTAGCATTATTCAGGTCTTGAGAAAGTTTCATAAGTATAGAAAGAAAATTTTGTATTCCAGCTACCATAACATTCAGTTTCTCGGGAAAAATATCCTTTCATTATCTATAATATTTAGTGTTAATACATTTCTTTCAGGTTCCAATCATTGAATAAAACAAAAAAATAGTGTAAGCAACAACAATCATTGTGATAAACCATATAACCATGAAAAATAAATTATAGGATTTCTATATCATGACACCATCTATTCAATATATGACACATTAGGTTTAAACAAGGTCTTCCATGATCAACATTTATTCGAATCCCCCATAATGGTTTATAAAGAAAATTTGATTCAACCCAAGAATATACCCCGAGAGTGTCAAAATATGTGTGCAATAAGGGAAGACTCACCATAAACTATACTGATGGTTGCGATATACTCGAACAAATATTTTTTTGGTAATTACACATTGATTTATCCATTCCAAAAACACATCTACTTGCAGTATGTAGAAAAATATTTTTTTCTAGGAAAACCACACTTCTTTATTTACAATAACTTAGGGAATTATCCTATATATAATATTATCCTATGGTTTATGACTAATGTTTTATCATACTAGTTTCCAAATGTATCCAAGACTTACTATAAAAACATCTATAGAGACCCCTACTATTCATACATAAATATTACATATTATTAGATAAATATTGAATACATAACATAGTGATCAATATTAGAATCATATAGGTTTAGTATCTTTAGAAAGTAGGATTCATAAACAACATGCGTATAAGAGATCTATATTCTCTATAACTATGTTCTTCGTAAGTATAATCCTTCTTAGAAATATCATACTTAAAACATTTCTTTACAATTCCAGGAAAGGAATGATAATAATGTATAAGATCATATGCTCAGTAAGGGTAAACAAGGGAGATATCAACAACCACTTAAATAATAAAATGATAATAACAACATGATACCATGAGAATAAAACTATAAATCTATACCCAATATATCATAGATGATAATATTGAGTCACGACATATAGCATGGTAGTTCATAAGAGATGATTCATAATTGAATCAAATAACATGATCCATGAGATCATAGCATTGGAATAAGTCATAAGTTTATTGTATACACATAATCATAGAAAAATATTTATTTGGTGAAGTCTCACTACCAATACTATTATAGTAGATTGGGTTCACTCTCTAGACCATTATATCCTTATTCAAGGTTCACTCCCAAGAATATCATAGTGGATAGAGTTTATTATTGAACTAGGTTCACTCCCCATTTCAGTCATTATATATAATTATTAAATCTATTTCAATAATTAGTAATATCTTTTTTTATTATTTTATTCTCATCATCATTATTATTATTTGACACTTTTAGATAATTTTTTAGTTTAAATTTTTAATTTTAAAATACTATCCTCTCTTATCATGCAGAAAATACAAGGCTTTCCTCTATCCTCTTTGAGTAGAACCACACAAGATGCCAGCCTAACCCTTTCAGTACCCTATTTCCAATTGAACATGAAACCACCTCTATTTTCATTATATGAAACCTTTACTATTTCCTCCCTCCTCTTTTCTACTACCCGCCAGCTATACCACCCCTTCTACCAGGTCGCACCACCACCAGGTAGCCAAATCACTTCAAAACACCATCCTAGTGTGAGAATACATCCTATTCATCATCTATTATACACCAAAAAGATTCAAACCACACTTTAATACCCTCCATGGATCCGTACACCACCTCTCTTGCATAGAGAAAACTCCAACAATTATCACCATCCTCCAGTTAAGTCTACCTTATTCATCTATCTTATACCTATTGTGAATCCTTATAACCCCTATAGTATACACACTCAAAAATTCCATCCCAATATCCTTCATTCACATCCACATGAACTAGATCCTATCCCAACACAAAATATAGGTCATCACCCTAAAATCATGTGCAGTGGTTCACACTAGAATTTCAATGATCGGTGGAGTTATGTTTTTCATGTGAAAATGAATAAAAACGACTCGCATCAATATTTTTATTAGCACAAATATGGTGATATTTTTTTATTAATTCATCTATCATGTTTTAATTTTGGTTGGCTAATTTAAATGGTGTCATATTTTCAATGAATGTGGTAGTAATTGCATGTACTTATTTTTTTCGTATTTGATTAATAATTAATTTATATTATTTGAATGTTTATTTATATAATTATATTTTTTTGATTTAAATTTTATGATGTTTTAGGAAATTATTTGGTTTCCATTCTTGTGATATGTAATAATTAATCATGATTGATAGATCACTAGATAATTTCATTGTTAGGAACTCAGTCACATGCATGAGAGAATAAAAAATCACACCCAAGTGAAATCTAAATAAATAATTATATTAATTGAAAAATTAATATTTTCTGTGTGTTTCACTTAAAAATTGCATGAGTGATACCTAATAAGTGATATTATGTGATTAATGATGACATAGATAGATACTTAGTCTTTTTGAGAAACATTTCATTGCATTTTAGTAAGTGATTTAATGATAAAATGACACAAAAATTATTCATCCAATCAGAGAATGAAATGAACAATGTTTTATAAAATATAATACTATATAACATTAGAGAATAATACCTGATATTACTTTGATTAAATTCTTATTTTGTTTGTAATTTAATGAATAAATATTCATATTTGGAAATTAAATAATTAGTATTTCATGCACCTAAATGGACTTCTGGACTCTGACACATCCATCTACCCCTATTTCTTCTCTAGAAGAATTTATTTCGCTTAGATAGTTTTAGTTCATTTAAATAATTTCTTTTTAAATAAGGGTTTAGTGTTTATAATTTTTAGTTATTAATTAAATTTAAAATTAATCTTCATGAACATTATTATGAGAGGAAATTCATAGTGTCTTCGCATATTCTCCCTATGGTTTGAACCTTCTCATAACTTCTAAAATTTTTAATAGGTTAATAAATTTTCAATTTTGACCTGTCGTGATAGAATGTTTAAAATTTATGGTTCCATTTATAAGGAGAATAGTATCATTAGGATATCCATTGAATGAGTTATTTAGGTAAAAAATTAAAAATTATCAGATTAAATCTTGGTATTTTTTTTGTCATTATATGAAAATTCAAGATAATTAGAAGTTAAAAATGGAGTGGGATGCACGACATAGTTACAATCAATACCCACCCATAAAATCCATGTTTCATGTTAAGGAACAAAATTTTACCTCACACATGATATATCAAGTAATCTTTATTTATTTTAATGATTATTATTCCTTTTAGTGACATGATCCATGCAAGAATCCTTCACAATATTTTACTTCTAGTTCTTAACCACCATTTTATCATTTTCAAAGTAAAATAATAGTTGAAAATATAGATTTCTATAATTAATGTTCTCTATCTAGGTTGAAATATATTTTAGAAAACTTTCAAAAATCATGTCCACAATCTCAAGAATTTATGGTTTATAAATCACGTTATGTAGTGTAGAAAGATATAAAGATTGACTAACCACCATTTGAAATAGATAATTCAATAATTAGGAACATGTTATTTTATTTTATCATAGAGATAAATATATTTTTTTATCTTCATTATGAACATAATGAAAAAATTGTTTCCTCAATAAATGATCAAGAAAATTAAATGACTCATCTTGTCCAACTAGCCACTTCACTACTGCTTAATGATAAAATTATGAATACTTATTTTAAGGAAAGATAAGTAGAGGTTCTATTTTAAAAACATATATTTCCAAATTTGGATAATGAGTCAAATTCAATAGATCATTCTTCTTATCATACCATTTATAAACCCCCTCCCTTAAAATTTTATTCTTCCAATCTATTCATATGTCAAGAACATGAGAGCTCAATTTTCCACTCAATCAAATATAATTACCCATTTGAACATACGATTACATGTCCCTATTATGTGAGTTAACTACCCTTACATACCAAAGTGGTAAAAATACCATTTATGTATATAAAATTTCACATTTTTATGGTGATATGTTTTTCGAGAATGAAGAGGGCATTGAACTGGGACCTGACCTTATCACGAAAGAGTCAGAATTGATTCAAGATAGCATGAATTTACCCATACAAGAGGCCAAATCATCAAATGACATTAAATCAACTCCTTTTCAAAATATTTTTGAGTTTAAAACGTTTTATACAATTGATACATTCAAAACATTTTAGAAGTCAGAAAATTAGTCAATGATAGTGGTAGAGAACAATCATAATTTTCTGGAAATAATGGAAGAATGAGATTTCTTGGAGGATTCAGAGTTTTTGGTGACACATTTTTCAAAGGAGGTATATGATGAGGTATGTATAGAATAAATTTTTGAAAAATATGTCATTCTTCACAAAACAGAGTCACCAACTCCAATTATTTCCACCTCATATGGTCCATGAATTGCAGATAAAAATACTCCACTTTAAAATATACATATACTTGAAATAATTTTGAAATTAGTACAATTAATGAAATTTTCAAGCATGAAATTATTTGAAAACTAGTGTATTTCCATATATTGTAGAATATGGAGGTGAAAAATAATTTGGATATACACTCATCTCAGATACTACCTTCAAAGATATTATGGAGATAAGATGGCCACTGAAAGAGTTTGGTAAGGAAATTTATTCTCTTATGAAAATTAAAAAAGGAAATCTTCTTAATAATCATGTTGATACCCTTTGTAAAAAAATTAAATTATTTTTTAATATTTTTTAGATGATATATATTCATTTCCCTATTATTTGGCCTATTTTCATTTCATTGCACCCATCCATTTGAATAAAAAGTTTTCCTTGAGATATTGTGCTTCGTGCAACTTAATTACATTTCTGATGAATGGATTTTACACTTCTACTAAAAAAGAATAATATTCATGATATATATTCCCATTTTATCAGAGTGGAGTTTCATAATTATGTATGAAGATGATGTAAACTTATCATTCAATGGTAGGTATCCCATCATTAGATTTTTCCATTCACTGAATTTAGTTTCAATTCATTTAGTTTCTAAGAAATAAAATGGACTATATTTACCATAATATATGATATTATAGCACTATAGTGAATCTAAATTCATAACACATATTTCTACCATCTATTTATTTATTTTATTTTTGTGTTATATCTTTGATATGATGTGGGATTTTGCTGTCAATGTGTAAATTTTATAGGTATATCAACTATGGAGTGTTATTGGATATAGGCATACTTTTTAAATCTATAAACACATAAAGAAATAAGTGTTTTATTTTCTATTATATTTTATGCTTCGAAAAACACCATCTCAAAAATCAAACTCAAAAATAAAATGAAAAAATGAAAAAAAAATAACATTCTTATCATCATTTAACCCATATAAAAACGAATGCATTTCTGTAGCAACACAATCAATGGAATACCACTTTTGTCCCAAGGAATTTTGATCAAATTATTATTGTTTGAAAATATTTTATTCTTTATAGACTCATTTAGATGATTTATAGTATTAGTCCATTATTTTAAAAAAAATTTGGAAACTTTTACATTTTTGAGACACCTATTTTCATGCATGCTCATATGTGATGTACAAAATTATATTTCCATACATGTGATGATTCTATCCCTTTTTTACATTATTTCATGTTTCTATTTTTCTTGAGGTAATATCATCCATGTTATGTATTATATAATTTTCCATGTTTTTCCATCAAAGAGATAGGAATTCTTAATGTTTATCTAAAATGATTAAGGCATTTGTTTGATTTATTTAGACACTTTGACCCACTGACACAACCACAAATATTCTACATCTTGTACCCATTAATAATCCATGAAGAATACTTTTTATTATGATCCCAAAACCGATACAATTCTTTACCCATTATTTAAATATTTGCATGATGATTTTCAATATAAATGCGGGTAGATATTTATTCATGGAGAGGTTTGTTTGAGGGACAATGAGTCCTTTAATTCACATGGATCGACATTATCCCACCATGATTAAATGTTTTATTATTTCATAGTATCTACATTCATAACATGTATTTTAATATGGAAATTTTTATTCTTTTTTGGTTCCAACAACAAATACATTTGTGGTCATTACGTGATAACCGTCACCTTTTGGGATACATATAAAAGTGATGATTCATTACTCCCCGACATTGAGTGTTTTATATATGACATACTTTAACTAATGTTCTAATGAGTATGAGCTACCTGTGTACTGTTTCTTGGGACGTTTTATTATCTACAATTCATGTGGTTTTTGAGATGATTCTCACCTATTTACCGATCCATTATGTTTGCATGAGTTATTTCCTTAAAAATAATAAAAAAACTGAATTTTATTTATAGAGGCATTGGATTATTATATTATTTGAGTAAGAATGTTTTATGTTTAGGGGAGTGAGAATTTGAGGGTTACATTTGGATTGACACTTACCATACATTGATTTCCATATTAAATCCTTATTTTTCCATTTTTCTTAAAAAACTTTATGACCCACCATCATATAGCCTTAGAGACACTTGAACCTAATGTGAAGTACTCAAGATTGATGAATTATTTTAATTTATACTAGAAGATAAGTGAAATTATTAGAAATCCTATGGTAAGGATGCACGTTTATGATAATTGAGCATAGATTTTATCAAATTGTTTGAGCGATGAGAGTTATGGAGAGGTAGGTCACATTGATGTCTGAGTGCATGCACTTGTTTTGGAAGGAATGTGAGTAGAAGGGAAACTATTTTCTAAAATTTCAATTTTAAACAAAACATGATATTTTGTGTGTAAAAGGGATTGAAACATTTTGAACCTATAATTCTAATATATTTATTTGTCTGTGGTTCAAGTTGGGTATTCTTTATGATTGTTTTTCCCATGAGTGAAAAATTCTAATCATGGGAGATTCTATGCACATGAGATTTGCTGTAATTTTAATAAACTTTAACATGATTTATTTTAATTATTTTAACCACATTTCGTGTTTTTAGGTTCTTTCTGTAGTTGTGTAGTTTTTATTATTATTTTAATTAATTATTGTAACTTATATTTTAGTATTTGTAAATTAGTATTATTTTTAGTTTATATTAATTTTATTTATAATATTTAACACTATATTATTATTATTATTTTAAAAAATAATTGTTCCGTTATTAATTTATTAATATTTATTATCATATATATATATATATATATATTAATTTTATATATTAGTATTATATATTATTGAATATCATTAAAAGTATCAATAATAGTAGTTTTAATTTTATTAGTTTATTATTATTATTTTTAAATTATATTAACACTTAATTGTTTTATAATTATAACTTAATATATTTTGTACTTATATTTTATGTATTATATTATTATATATAATCATATGAATATATATATATATCTAATTATATATAATTATTAGATATATTTCTATAATTAGTATTATTATTTTTTATTTTTTATTTTCATTATTATTATAGTTATCATTTAACACTTGTAGATAATTTTATAGTTTATTTTTTAATTTTAAAATCTTATTCTCACTTATCATGCAATAAATCTATAGTCTAACACCCACCTCTTTGGAAAAAATCACACCAGATGCTGTCATCCCCTTCCTATACCTTGCTTCCACCAAAACACCATGCTCCCTCCATTTGTAGTTGTCGCAACCTTAGCTATTTCCTCCCTCCAGTTTACTGCTACCCATCCGCCAGAACACCCCTTCTGGTAGGTTGCACCAGCACTAGGAAACTAACTCTACTACAATATAATAGGACACTATCCCACTGTGTTCTTACCTCCCCCACATCATCTCTAACACACCAGAAATCTAGGATCGACACTTACAGTGCCTCCCTTGAGCTGCACACCATCTCTCCTCTTGTGTATAGCAAGAATCAACCATCATCACTAGAATCCCATCCAGTCTTCCTTCTATATCCATATAATACATATCTTCTATCCTTAGAACCCCTAAAATACAGTCAACTCTATATTCCATCATGATATCCTTACTCCATGTCCCCCTGAACTGCATTATAACCGAACACTAGCTGCAGGTCATCGGTCTGACAATGTGTGTAGTGATTCACACTAGCATTCCCGTGATCTGTGGGGAGAATTGTTTCATGTGGAAACCATAAATGGCGTACTGTAGTGATATTTTAATTGGAATTAACATGAAAATCTCTATTTAATACTTTATGCATAATGTTGTTATCATGGTTGGCTAATCTTACTGGTGTCAGAGTTGCAATGAATGTGATTGTCATTGAATGTATTTAATTTGGTTCCATATTTGATTGTAAATTAATTTAATTTATTTGGTTGTATATTTATTTAATTATATTTGTGTTTGATTTAATTTTTATTGAGTCTATACCCATGCTTTTGTTCCTGTTCATGTGATACATAATAAGTAATCATGAGTGGAAGATCATCATGGAATTTATTTTTTTATAAATCAATTGAGAGCATGATAGAATTGTAAATATCATTCAAACAAATTTAGAATAAATAATTATTTTAAATGAACAATTAATATTTTTGTGCATTACCCTTGAAACATTCATGATTGATACCTAATAATTGTTCTCACATGAGCGTACCTGACATAAATAGATACTAAGAAGTTGTGAGAAACGGGTCATTGAATTTCACCAAGTTATTTGATGCTAATATGAAAACAACATATCAACCAAATCAGAGAATGAAATGATATATAATTTGTGTGAAAATTTAGAATACTATCTAACATCATATAACGAGACATGATAATGGTTTTATTAAATTCAGAATCGCTGAGAATTTAATGAATAAATTCTCATATGTGGAAATTAAATAATTGGCATTGCATAAACTGAATATACATCACAACTCTGACAATTCCATCTCTTAATGATTCCTCCGTAGATTAATTTAGTTAACTTAGATAGTTTTTGTTCATTTAAATAATCATTTTTAAATAGTTTTTTAATTTTTTATAATATTTAGCTTTTAATAAATTTTAAAATTCATATTCCAGGAAATTCTTCCAAGAGGATATTTCTAGTGTCTTTTCATATTCCCCCTTTGGTTCGACACTACTCTCCACTTCTATAGTAGTTAGTAAGTTAATAAATTTTTAAATTTGACATGTCGTTCCATCTCGTACCAGTCCTCACCGAGTAAACACCATGGATCAGTGGGAGTGGTTTTCAAATCATTCCAGGATATGATCTAAGTAGAATAATCTATGATTCAGTATTTCTCTTCTCTTATATTGAAATATACATCCATATATTGGTATTATAAATAATAATAAGGATCTACATCATCTTGTATAACCCTAATATTCTTATTGATAACATACTTGAGATACTGATGACAATATTATGGTATAACCCCATATATATAGACTTATGGTCTTCTAAAAAAACATTTTATATTGTGTTATGTAAGAACACCATAAACTCAACGTCTAAAATAAAATTATCAAATTAGGATTCTATTTTGATCCTCCAATGGTTCCAATTCTCTCTCTTATTATATCCCAAGATATTAAACTTGGAGGGGGGTATATCTACCTCTTTAATGGAAAAGTGTCCGAGAGTTCATAGTAGAGTAAGATTGATCCCATAATAATTTTTAATCAATTATAAATGAAAATAAACTTTTATATAACTTATGAAATATTTAAAAGGGTCAAATTTTTCCTTATATTGTAGCTTATTTGTCTTTTTTAGTTAATGAGTTAACCATATAGTATTCAATAGGATTAGTTTATTTATGCTAAATTTCATTGACCAAAACCTCTATGTTGAATTATTGAAGAGTTGATATGTCCTGAATGAGTTCTTCTATAAGTTAATTTTAGAGATAGATCACATTTAGAATTGTGAGTTTTGATGGGATAGTGACCAACTACTTCACATTTTCATATATAAATGACATGGGAGTGTTTTTTCCAATATAGGGTTTCTGATTAGTTTGGGGATTCATATAAAATGTTTTCTATATAGATAAATTATGCTATTTATTGGAATAGTGGTATTTTTTTACTCTAGAAAGCTAGACTTATCATGACTACCCACTGGTCGATGCTCTTGGGATAGATTTATGTTTTCTAATCGATCCATTAAGATGGTAGGATTTTAATGAGCCATGGAAGATTTAGGAGAAAACTGATTCTCCCAATGGTATCTCCAAATCACTTTCCCCTGCTTTTTAGCAGTATATATATATATATAGATTCAGTGACAAGATAACAAAAATATTGAGATCAATCATGATTGAATCTCCTTACCTTCTCGGCCCCCACAACCTCTTTCTCACCATCCCCAATTTTGGTGAGAGTCTTTATGCTCACATGAAAATTCTTCATCAAATAATTGTTTTACTAAGTGGATGAGATTGAATGATTCATATAATTAATCCTCATATGTTGAGGTTTTTCTTTGGTGGGGTGACGTCCATCTTTATAATAACATGGGTAATAAATTTTCATGAGTATGAACCATCTTAATAATTGGAGGAGGATCATCTTCTAAGGAAAAATTATTCTTTTTTTGTCTATATCTTTTCTTGGGGATTGAGATACTTAAGGGGATGATTTAGATGTTGTAGAAAGAACTAGGTCCATAACTGGTTGATTCATCTATTCCTTAAGTGTGTTTTGTTCTCGTTTAACTCTATTTAGAGTCAATCTAGTTGTTAAACATATATTCATTTTTTTTGGAACTAATAGTTAGAGAAAATTTTGAAAGAGTTGGGGGGGGGGTAAATTTCATGTTAAAAATGAAAAAAATGGGAAATTTTAAATATTTTATAAAAAAAAGCTAATTTGAATAAATTGATGAAATCTATCAAGTTATAATTGATAAATTTTATCTGAGTTATAAAGTTAATATCAATGTATGTTAAGTATAAAAATGAACAAATAAAATTTATAAAAGTGTAAAAATAAATATTAAATGACTCAAGTGAGAATATAAAGATATGAAGAATAATATTTGATAAGGAGTTCGATAATATCTCTAGAAGAAACCATATGTCTCTACACCTCAATTCAAGAGATATGTATTATAAATATAGTCACATGGTTTTAATGTAAATATATGAAAAATATCCCTTAGTATTAATAGAAACCCAATAACAACATACCTCAAATTTAATGAGGCCGAAGAATCAAAATTTCCATTTTTTAACAAAAATTCTAGAACCACATCTATTGGTTTTAACCGAGACACAAGAACCTAAGGTAAAAGGAGGTTTGAAAAAAGAGATATTTTCAAGGAAAAAATTCATTAAAACTTTAGTCTTATATAAATTTTTATAGATGTATATAGATAGAGAGTGAGAGACAGAGACAAGGGTGAGATCCTTTAGGATTTGGAAATAGAAGGTTGTCTCTTAAGACATTTGTTGGAGAAAGCTAAAACTTTGGTGCCTTGATTTAAGAAGAGAAGAGTTGTATGAGAATCTTGTCAATTAATTTTTATCTAGTACTATTCTGTCCTCTATTTATAGACTCCAATATTTATAGGAACATTACATAAGTCATTGGGTCAATATGAGACATTAAAGAGAAAATAATGATCTTTTTTATACCATAATAAATGTTTCCTCAGGGGGTCCATGTCAATGCCACCAGTTAACTTGTATCCTCCAAAAAGTATCCAATGCACTACTTAGAAGAATTTACTACTGTAAAAATTCCAAAATAGAGATAATGGGACTCCACCAGTTGTATGGTGGGTCTTTTAGGGAGATGGATCTTTTGTCTAATGCCACAGGCTAACCGATGCTGCCCGCTAGAACTAACTTTTGGAGGGGAACCAAAAATTTATGAAATCTCTGTATATAGTTTTCTATCCCCATATAAGGGTTAGAAAAATCCAACAATACATCATAGATATATTAAATAATGCTTCAATGTCTTTACTTATATTTCCCATGATTCATCTGATTCCAACATTTGGTTCTTTAAAAATATGTATTGGAATCCAATAAAAAAATGAGAAAAAATCAATTAAGATTTAAGATAAAAAATTGGGTAATTTTTATCATTAAAAATCCATGATATAGAGGTCCAAAAATCCCCCCCATTTTGATGATCATAAATAGTTAACGTAAAAAATGTATTAAATGTAAATCAAGTGATAATGATATATCAGATCAATTTAAGATACATGCTTAAGAGATAAAGATATACAACAATTTTCATGAGGTAAATGTGATATAAAACATGGTCAAGGAATAAATGGGATATAAACCATGCTCAAAGAATAAATAATATATACAATATGCTCACAAATCTAGCTAACAACTCCCTAAAACCACAAAAAATATCCACTTTGAAAAAAACAATTATTACCTTTTAACCTAATAATTTTTTTTTCAAAAACATCTCATAAAATAAAAAATTAAAAAACCTTAGACTTCTCCAAAATATAATGGATCAAAAACATATTACCCTTTTTGATTATAAAAAACGAAAACAAGTATGGGAAATAGAATATCATTCCATTATATTGATATTTATGACATGTTTTTAATAAAATATTGTCAAGATTGAACATGCATAAAAGTTAAAACATTAAAATCCTAATTGTATAAGGGACCAAATGAGAATATGTAATTAAAAAAAATACCCCCTATATAAAACAAATAGGTAATATAAAAATATTGAAAGATTTAATGTATATGAGTTAAAATAGAGATAAAACAATAAAGATCATATCAAATCAATTACAATGGAAATATGAGAGTGAATATCAATATTTTAAAGATAAAAGTTTTGAAAAATAAATTTTGGAAAATAAATTTAAAATAAAATTGAAAATAAAATAGAAAAGAAACTAAGAATAAAAAATATATTATGTAAAATAAAAGAAAAAGAAGTTTCGAAAAAGAAATTGTATCCTTCTTAGAGAAAATATAGACATGAGAGAGAGGAGGGATTTTGAAAATAGTTTCATGAGAGAAAATAAAATTAATGATATTGAGGAAAATACAATGTATATTAATTTTTATGTCAAAATTTATGTAGAAAAGAAAGAGTTAGGCTCCCCATAAATTGGAGTATTAAACAATGAGTCCTTGATGGGTAGAGTTTATCAATAAAATAAAGGGGAAAACCAACATCTTGAGAGATAATACACTATTTGATATATCAATGAAGTTTAGTGGTGAATTCCTACAAAATACCGAATAATATTCCCTTTTAGTACCCTTAAGGGAGAAATAATTTGAGCTAATAATGTTTGAAAATGTTGAATAATTTTCGGCTCACTTAGATTAGCTAATTCAGATTTGGGAACACAAATTTTTTTATAATGTGAATTTATTTTAGTAATTTTAAAAGAAATATGAATTTATTTGGTTATAGCATGTATATAATTTCTTCAATCACATTTATATATAATATTCCAAAATTTTAACTTTAATTACAATTTTTTTTTGTGAAATACCTTTCACAAAATTATTATTTCAAGAATAATTTTTTTTTGAAAAATCGAAATAAGGATTATTTACTTTAATAAATTGAGAACGAATTATCATGTAATTATGTTTTTCACCTTGGGTAAATTTTTAAATAGATAATTTTATATCCTTGATTTCATATATTAAAACTTCAAAATCCTGTGGATTTTTTAATTTTAAAATAAAATAATTTTTCATCTGAAGGAATTTATTTGTAATTTAAATATTTTTTGTATTAGTTTAAAATACATTTTTATAAATAATAATGATTATAAAATACATTTTTCAGTTGATCAAAAGCATATTTAATTTCTTCATAGCTTAGGGGGTCTTGAAGAAAAATAAGGGAATTAATAAGAGGTTATATAAGAGGAGTAATGTAATGACCAAACTTTTCCTGAATGTACAGATCATTTGTTATTCAGTTTAAATCCATGGATTAATATTTTTAAATGTGAAAAATGTCATAAGTAAGGTCGTAGGAGTTTATGGATTTTTTTGGAGCCTGGAGTTTTGGAAAATTGGAAAAATGAATAGACCACATGGTTAGTAGAAAATGTACAAACTAGCACACACAATATCTTATAACTATGTGGGGAAAAACAAAGGTTCAGAAAGAGACAAAATGTTTGTTTAAAACCGTGAAAATATAGGTGCATGAATGTGTGAGAAATTTCAAACTTTTTATTGTGTGATTTCACAATGATTTCACTCTATTTGGGAAACCATGCTACTTAACCATGCGAAGCTAATCCTTAAGCAGTAACTTGAGTACAGCTGGTGCATGGTTTGGCCAACTATGTGTCCAAACCAATAGCCTTTTTTAGGATGAAATTTTATTTTTGATCTTTTATCCTTAAACCTAATTTCTCTTTTCCCCTCTCCCATTTCTAGCATGCATTACTTTTATCTTCCTCCCATATCTTTTCATCTCCCTCATCCTAGGCATTGAGGTAACTCTCCAATAGGAAGTCTAAATCATGATCCATGAAAGGTGTTAGATAGATCCATGTGAGCTATTAAATTACCTTCCCTTAGATATATGTTTTTCTTTGTATCCATTGCGATATTTAGGTGCAAACTTCTTTTTCATTATTTTCAGCACTTTGGACCTTTTATATATTTCTTCCAACCTACCTTGAATATAAGGTAGATATAGATAGAGGAGTTATAAATGGCCCTAATGTATGCGGTATCATAATTTTCCCCATGATTTTTGGAATTTCATATATTTTCCATTGTTCCACATGCTTAAATTTTCTGCTTATTAGAATTTAATAAAGTAATTCATATTAAATTGATCAACACATCTTGTTTAAATCTTGAAGACCGTTTTTTAGTAGATTATAGGTTGTTTTACTTAGTCATGGAGACCCCTTGGGTTTTCTAACTTTAATTTTCCTTATAATAATTTTTCATATATTAATCCCCAAAATGCCTTATAAGAATTTGGATTAGATTACAAATGAAATTTCTTCTGTTAAAATATTATCTAAATAACCCAAGGCACCACCTAAGTGATGACTCCTACTTATGAATTTAATTTCCATGCATTGTTTAATTTAATAGAATTTATTAAATGCATTGGATTGTTCATGATGGATCAGACTTCCTTAAATTAATTAAATGTATTTAATGGAAATTAATTAAATTGGGCAGTAAGCCCATGCCACATTTTTATGCATTATTAAATTCTAATTGTAAATTGTAACGCCTTGTTGTAATTGAACTTTACTATAGAGACAAATGAGAGGTAATGCCTCATGAATAATATTATAAATATGGTTACACCTTCATATAGGATGTGGTACAATGGTAAGGGTTCTATTGAGCATGAAAGTATCACGCTCCCTTACATTAGGTGTTGATCATGACTTCTCACACTACTGACACTATTTGTATGGTGGGAAAGATGCACCATGTCCATTGTTTGAGTGTTGACATGATGGATCACTCACCACCCCAAGTGTTGAGAATGAAGTCTCTCACTCTTTATGTAATGTAGGGAATGTACCCTATTACTTGAGAATATAGGCTCATTTAGACATATAATGGATGTCTGTGTTACGACAGGGTCCATCCAGCACCTAGTTATCCTGGTTTATGGCTACTTACGTCCGCACATACATGGTTCATATAGGTGGACTCAATATTTAAATATACTAAACACACACACACATATATATATATATACATATATATTATTACTATATATAGAGTGAATGATCATTCATTCCTCCCATCCATGAGTCGAAGCAGATAGAGCCGCTAGGTGTCCTTTAGGAACATTACTAGGTGGTTATTTATTTATTCAACACTGCTAATTAATTACATAATTCTATACACAATTTAGTAATTTGAAATGCTTGGATTCCTTCTATAAACCATTGGTGGTGGCCTACTGAGTTTTTATATCACACCCTACTTAGGATTCCTTTGGTACCTAAGTAGATTATATGATTATAGGTACAGATAAAGGAAATAATCCTTCTATAATGATTTTATATGCTTAACTATAGTTGGATATTAGGATAATAGGACCAAGAATACCCTAAAGATTCTATTAGAGAATCCATTGTTCTATATAGTATGATAATTTATACCTATCCCCTATCGCAATTTTTTTTATATCAGCATGACATGCATTCATGTATATAAAATTGCATAGTGGATTTTTATATTATTACCCAGTTTCTTAGTTGTATATTCTTCTACAACTTTATTATTGTGAATATTAATAAATTCTACCACCATTGTATGTTTATGGTTATACCTACTATTCCACTCTAATAAGAGGGTATAGTCTCCCCTCTGTACCACCTTTACACCCACGCTGCTAGTTAGTAGCATCTAGCATATGGGGAGGCATGCATAAGGCCACATGAACAATGGAATTAGGGAATGGGTTAAGTGGATCCTAGGTTGGGATTTTATAATGTTTTATCATTGGTAAATCTTTTTATTTTTTTATTTTATGGGTATTAGATTGAACAGAAAGAGTTAATGGGATTTATAATTGACCCCGTGCTAGGACGTAGCTAACCCATTTATAGGGGAAACCCAAATTACATGGGATGAGTAATTGGAATTATTGAATGTTCCATTTATAGCTGATACGACTTCATCATTAGGTGAAACACATGTTTTTTGATGTTATTGATATTGTTATTATTGAAAAGGTGATTTATTATTCTAGTCCTGATGAGATGAGGGAGCTTCATTACATACATAATTATAGGCACAATATGACATAACATAACTTTGATTTTTCCTGAAAGAATATATTTTCATAATGCATTTTATTATTGTATATTTTTTATTTACTTGAATTTTTTATAGGAATGTGATGAATTTTATTTTAGGGATTCAAAAACATAATTGAAAGTTAAAGTGCCTGCCTTTACTTAATAATGTTTTTGTTCATAGGTTAAAGAAGATACCTTAAGAAGTCAATTATGGTACGTTGAGCCAAGGACCATTAGTCACATGGGATGGGACGTGTTATGGTGTGGTTTTTGTAGATTCCATATTTTGGTTCATAAAGAGCATGTGACCTCATGAATTGGAAATGGTAATCCACATAATTCAACAATTTAAAGTAAATTAAAATATTTTAATGAGCACAAATATAAAATGAATATGACTTTTATTAATCAATTATCCATCTTATACATGTTAAGAAAAGACCTATACTAGGACCCGAAAATTGTTGTGGGTAGTGAGGTATCTCTTATATTCTTATGGACCAATATGGTCTATCTCTTATACCATCAATAATTGTATTTTGGTTCAGAAAAAGAGGCGTGATTATTCCTACAGGAAGGCTATGCACCTATCCTAATTTTCTATAAGTAATCTTTTTATTTTTTAAATATATTATGAGGCATGCATTGGGAATTTTAGAATCATGACTCCACAATTTCCTCTAGTTGTACGCCTTGAAGGCAATGAAAACCATGAACCTGAGGTGGTGGGCATTGATCCACTAGTGATTCTTCCTATAGTGCCACCTATGTAACCTCTTTTTGTTCATAATATGGGAACCGACACTTAGTTTCAAAATGTATTCCTATATATTTTGCAGAATATGAAAAGTGTTGTTCGACCAGCCCTAAGTATTGAAGAGTTGACTTAGGATTTCATACAGTAAGATCCTCCCACCTTTACAGGGGATAGAGGACCACACGCCTTTACGTTGTTGCTCAAAAATATCCTTTTTATAATCAAGAAAATAGATACTCCTCCAGAGTGGAGGGTCAAGCATGCTGCTTATATAACACACATTTATTCTATGTAGTGGTAAGATGTTATATCCTTGTAAGATCAGCATAGATATGTGGTATGAGAATATTTATAGATGATCAACTATGATTATTTCATTCCTCAGACCCTTAGGAATGATAAATCGTGAGAATTCATGAACATGTAGTAGGGAAGTATATATGATATGGAATACAAAACTCTTTTTACTAAGCTACAATGGTTCGATCCTACTATAGAGGGTGATGATCTTATGACTGCCAAGATATTTGAGGATGGGTTGGTATACGCCATTCTGTCACAGGTAAATGTTATCAGGTTGAAAATTATTTATGAAACCATCAAACCAACCCTTATCACAGAGAAATATTTGTGGGAAGATGATGGTTTGAGTTATGGAGGTTTGACGCCTAGATATATCAATGATTCTTCTTTTGGGTGAAAGAGATGTTTTTAGGCTACTCGTGGAGGTAGTAGCAGTCGGGCTCCTTTTGTTGATAACATTTTGATATGTCACGAGTGTGGGAAGATGTGACACACGAAACCATATTTCTAGTGAGATCCAATGGAATGTTTATCATGTAGAAGGATGGGTCATATCTAGTTTTGATGTAAGAATTTCCCTTCAAAAACTAGTGAGTGAGGATTTACTCCGACTCCACATTTAGGAGTGGGACTAGTAGTAGCATGGAAAGAGGAAAACTAGAATACCACTGACCGGTCAGGATGAGGTGGTGATTGAGTAAGATGTATTCAGAATCATGATTCTCAATGCCAGTAGAGTAGTCATACTCAGGGAAGTTAGGTATTGTCTCAGGGACACGGTATAGGCTCATTACATGCAGTACAACCTATTCTAGATGATAAGAGCACGAAACCTTATAATGTACGAGGAAACATTCAAGTATCCTACACATTAGTGTCTTTTCTATTTGAATTAGGCACATATCAATATTTTATATCTAAGTATATTATGGGGAGCGTGGGCCTCAATATCAAACTAATTAATGGTGTTGTAATTTTTTATACCCCCGTTAGGTATCCGATTTATGGGTGTTAATCGTTATAAGGACTGTCACTTTGAGATAGGTGGATACCTGTTCATATGGATTCTTTTTTTCCTTGACCTGACAGGATTTGATTTAATCATCATGATAGACTGGTTAGTTACCTATCAAGACCGTAGTGAATAATATTGTTAGAGGGTGTTGTTTACATCACTAAAGGGTAGAAAACACATGTATAAGAGAGAATGAGATGTGTAATCTATGTGACCAGGACCCGAGCAGTATTGGTTGGGTAGTGTGACAACTCATATCATCAGTCCTATATTTGATGACCAAGGGTTACGAACCACTATTTTTCCTCCCGTAGTGGAGAATTTCATGGATGTCTTCCCATAAGTCTTCTCTGGTCTACCTTCAGTGTGAGATATAGAGTTCACCATTGGGTTAGTTCTAGGAGTATCACCAATGATATTTCCTACTTATAGGATGGAACTAATGGAATTTCTATAACTCAAGAATAAATTGGGGGATCTAGATGCGAAAGGCTTTATATGTACCAGAACTTCTCCTTGGGGTTCAATGGTACTCTTTTCCAAGATTCCAAATCATACCCTTAGTTTGGTGGATTACCATTAATTGAACCAGCTCATAGTAAACAAATCTGTATCCACTACCTTGAATAAATGACCTATTTGATCATATCTAATGAGTGAGAGTGTTTTCAATGCTATATTTGGGGTTATACTATCACCAAGTTCATTTCAGTTCATCATACATACCTGAAACAACTTTTAGGATCAGGTATGGTCTATATGAGTACTTGGTTATTCCATTTGGGCCCATTAACACACCTCTAGTATTTATGGCTCTAATGAATCATGTTTTCCACCAGTATTTAGATTCATTTTTGGTGGTATTTATTAAATATATCTTAGTGAATTCAAACTCTATAAACTTACATGTCAACCACCTTGATACCACGATGTATACACTGGGAGAGAATCAGCTTTATGCTAAGCTTACTAAATTCCACTTTTTGATTGACAAATACAACTTCTTGGGTCACATTCTCTCAGATTCTGTAATTTCAGTAGACCCAGAGAAAGTGAGAGATGTAGTTTTTTGGGGGTAGCCCAAAAATTAATTTGAAATTTGGAGTTTCTTGAGGATTTCTAGATATAATATACGATTCATTCTGTATTTCTCATGTCTTATAGTGCCACTTATTGAAAATAAATGCGATAAATTCATATGATCAAAATATTGTGAAGAAAAATTTTAGGAGTTGAAGGGACATATGAATTCAGTGTCAATAATGATTATGACTATCCAAGAAAGAATTATATAGTATACTATGATGCATCATGTATAGATCTTGTTGTTTGTCTGATACATGACGAGTGAGTCATTTTATATGAGTCTAGTTAGTTGAATCCTCACAACTGGAATTACCCTATGAACAACCTCTAGCTCACTTCTGTTGTACATGCATTATGCTGCTTGAGACACCATCTAATTGGATAGAATATTGTGTTATACACTGATCAAGAAATCCTCAAGTACATCATTACACAAGGATAATAGAATATTATACAATGTAGGTTGGTTGGGTATCTACAGTCATTTGTTTTAAAGCTTGCCTACATCCCTAGAAAAAGAAATGCTCTGGACGATGCTATGAGATAGAAGACATAGGCATAGGCAGTTCATGATCCTAGTGGAGAATGAAAACTCATAGACTTATTCCCAGAGATTCTTATTGAGGTTTAGGAGGACCATGGTTAGAATATCCTATCAACCCTAGAAATGACCTCTAATATTCCGAAACAGGTAAGAATGAGGCAAATATCTAAACCCCAAGGCCTATTACAAAGGTAAATCATCTCATATGGTGACACATCTTCAGGTTGGATAGGGGATGTGGATGATAATTCCCTATAACATGGGCATGTGTGGGTCCAATTAGACATTAGAGAGGAGGTGATAAGGGAATTTCATGCCTCAACATGGGCAGTGCATCTTGTTATCACCAAGGTGTTTCAAGACTTATGTCACTAGTTTTGGTGGCCTGGTATGAACCACATGATTTACAGTTTCATCAATTTATTTTCCACCTGTCAGTAGGTGAAGGTGGAAAATCAATGTTCGGTTGGGATTTTTCCACTGTTTTACATTACCATGATAAAATGGGATGATATTTTGATGGAATTTGTGACTGGTCTACTCAGATCACCCAATGGCAATGACTTAGTGTGAGTTCCCATTGATCATTTTATGAAGGTGAAAAATTTATTACCCATGAGAGAGACCTTCTCAGTAGATAATCTAGGGGAATTGTATGTTAGGGAGGTTGTAAAACTTCATGGAGCTCTTTTTTCTACCATATTTGTCAGAGACACTCACATTATGTCATAGTTCTGGTGGATGTTGTACAAGGACTTGGGTACATAGGTGCTTCTAAGCATGACCTATCACCCATAGATGGCTGGAATAAATAGAGCATACAAATCAGGTTTTAGAGGACATACTTCTTACATGTGTCCCTAAATTCATGGGTTCCTAGGGGAAACATATTCCCCTCACTGAGTTCGCTTATAATAAACACTTTCAGGCTACTATTGAGATGGATCCTTATGAATACTTATATTGTCGGCCTTTCTATTCACCTATGTGTTAGATAAAGGAAGGGGGTGTCTATGCTTGGACCACGTCTCATGCAGAAGAATATAGAGAAGGTATAATTGATTGAAATAGCATGCTGAAAGCTCAGTACTTATATCACTTGTATGCCAACATACTCTGATGAACTCTCAAGTTTGAGGTCAAAGTCCAAGTTTTCTTGTAAGTCTCTCCTAGGGTAGGCCATAGATGTATTCAAAGGTAGGGTATGCTCTCACCAAGTATTGTTGGACTCTTCAAAGTTGTGAAATATATTGGACTAGTGGATTACCAGATAACACATACTCAGATACATGGGACTATGCAAAATTTAATTCACGTATCTAATCTTCACTGGTATTATCTAGACCCGTCACATGCCTTTCAACTAGATGAGGTTAAATTGAATGTGGATGATTCCTTCAAGGAGTTTCCCATTCATACTGTTGGTCAAAACCTGAAGGCACTCTAAAGAAGGTTAGTTCTACTAGAATAGCTTCTATGGTAAAACAACTTTGTACATGATGATACATGGGATTTGGATGCTGAAATCCATTGGCTAGTGCTATTCTATGATGTGGCCTATTTACCCTAAGAAGGAAAACTAGGGGATGATTTCATTTATAGACACGAGGTTGAAATGACATGAAATTTCATGAAGGTGAATGTCATTTTTTTCAATTTAAATCCTTGGTTTAATCTTGGTAAATTTTCACTATTACTTATTTAAGGTCCTAGGAGAATCCAAGGCTTGTTCAGAGCCAAGAGTTTCAGAAAATGGGAAAAATGACTAGGCCACATAGTTAGTAGAAACCTTGTATCCCAGAATGCATAGTCTCTTATAACCATGAAGGGTGAAAAAAAAGGTTCAGAAGGATCCATATAATTTGTTTGAAATCATGATACTTTAGGTATGGAAACTTGAAAGAAACAGAAGACTTTTGATAGTGGTATTTCTCATGGATTGCACATGCTTTGGGAAACCATGTGCATTAACCATGTGTGGGTATTTCATAAGCAGTGGCCTGAGCATGGATGGCGTATGGTTTATCCAACCATGTGACCAAACCATGCACCCATGTTTTTGAGTGTGAAATTTCATTTCACCCCTCTTTAACCCTTAATCCAAAATTCTCTTTTCCCCTCTTCCTTCTCCAGAGTGCAACATTTTTCTCTTCCTCTCGTAGCTTTCCTTCTCCCTCAACCTAGGCATTGAGGTAACTCTCTAATCCAAAGTCCAAATCAAGATCCGTTGAAGGTTTTGGATAGATTATGGTTAGATCCCAATGTTTCTTCCTTTTGATATAATTTTATCTTTTATTCATTATGTTATATATGTGTAAGCTATGTTTAAATATTTTTAGAGATTTGGGCCATTTTCAAGATTTCTTCCAACCCAACTCAAATATGTAGATGATATCGAGTGAGGAGTCATAGACGGACCTAAGGTAGGTGTTCTTGTTGTTTTCTACATGATTTTTGATGTTTTTTAGATTCACCATAGTTCCAGACAACATCCTTTTTCCTTGTCGCATTTTAGTTAAGTTCTTCATATTAAATTGATCTGAACACCTTGTTTAACTCTCAAGGATCGTAGTTTAGTTTATTAGAGGGTTTTGACCTCATTTATGGACAACCAATGGGTGTGACAGCATTAATTTACCCTAATGATTAAATGATTAAATCCCCAGAATTCCCTCTAAGCATTATTCTTATATTAAAAAAGGAATTACCCCAGTTATAATATTATTTAAAGAATCCAAGGTACCTCCTAAGTGCATGGACCTAGTTATAAATTAAATTGACTTGTATTTTTTAATTAAATGATAAGTCTTAGATTTAACTTATTGTTCATGATGTATTTCCATTAAATTAATTAAATGGATTGAACATTAATTGATTACAAAGGGTGGTAAGACCATGCCACTTTTTTTATGCTTAATTAAATATTCATTATAAAATGTAATTACTTATTATAATTGAAATTGTCTACAGAGGTATATGAGTGGTGATGAATAGTTCTTTCTATTAAAAATATGTTTACACATTTATATAGTTTATGATATGATGGTAAGGTTTCTATTGAGAAAGATGGTATCATGATCCCTTACATCAGGTGTTTGAGCATCACATATCACATTATTGACACTATTTGGTTGGTGGGCATGATGAACCACATCCCTTGTTTGAATTTTTATAGGATGTATCACTCACCATCCCAAGTGTCAAGCATTACTTCTCCTACTATTTATAGGATATAGGGCATGAATGTTATTTATTGAGCTTATAGGCTTGTTTAGATTGGTAATAAATGTCTAAGTTATTCTCCAGTCAAGATAGCACCTATTACTCCAGGTATATGGACACTTACATACAAATGTACTTGGTTCATATAGGTGAATTCAATATATATAACTATACTATATATATATATTATTACTATACATATTTAGTGATTGATCAGAAATTCCTCTCAACCATGAGCTGAAGTGGGTAGAGATGCTAGGTGTCTTTTACGAACCTGAGTGGGCAATTATTTATTTATTCCCCAATGTTAATTAATTAATTATATATCCACAATATTTAGTTAGGAGAACTACCTAGATTATTTATAGACACCATTAGTGGTGGCCTGCTGAGATTTATCTTACACCCTACTCAGGTTTCCTTTGGTATCTGCAGAGATTATATGACTCCAGGTATAGATAATTAAAGCACCCTGGTGCGGGACTTTGTTTCGCATACCTATAGTTGGATCATTTGAGAATAGTACTGAGCATACGCTTTATATTTTAGTGGATCACCTTTTGTTCTTTTTATACTTTTTGTATAGCATGATTATTTATACCTGACTCATATTACCCTTTTTTTATATATCAGTATGTCGTGAATTCATATATATGACACTACAAAGTGGATTTTAATATTATTACTCAATTTTTAAATTTTTTACTCTTTGAATAATTTATTATTCTAATGGTTCATATATGCTTCCACTATTGTATGATTAGGATTATACCTACTATTCCACCATGATAAGAGGGTATAGTTTCCCCACCGTACCACTTTCACACCATTGTTTCTAGCCAGTAGTTTATGGTATATGGGGAGGTGTGCTTCAGGAAACATGAACCACTGACATGAGGCATGGGTTAATTAGATCTTGGGATTAGATGTTACAAATAAGAATATAGTGATGATGGAGAAATAACCTTCATTACATTTCTCCAGATGTTCTATGAGTTATTATAATTTCATTACATGATGAGGAAGAATCACTCCAAGTAAAAACATTAAGATATTTATTACATTTTTTATTTGTATTTCAACCACTTTTTGTAGATTGGGAATTCCAGTATAATATGACCCCTTTTTTATATTTATAGAATATATCCTACTAGAATTCAATTTTATATTTATTTTAGATATATCAAGATGTTTTATTATTATTTATATGTTTTTACACCATTTTGAAAGTTTTTTCATGTTCAATTTCATCATCAGTGTCCCTTCAAGAAAAATCAACATCTTTGACTAAATTAAAGGCTATGTTCTTCTTGGTTTTCTTAACTTGTAGTTCTTCTTTTAAGCCTTGAAATTTCATGGTGATCTCGTAAGTCATTAAGGATCCATTGATATATTCAATGAATATTTTATTAACATATTTTTTTTATCATGAATGGATGTGACTTTGGGATCCCATGAAGTAGGTAAAACCTATGGGATTTTCATTACAAGGGGTTTTGTGGACAAGTCGTCATCAATATATTTTATACCACTGAAAATTAAAATAAATACCATAAATGTTCTTGTAATAGATTCATTAGTATGAATATAGAAACTTTCATGTTCTTGATGATACATATCCAATATAGTGTCCTTTATTTTATTCTTTCCTTCTTATTTGACTCCAATAAGTTAGAAGTTTCATAAGATATATTTCAAGAAGAAACTGAATTAAACTCATTCTAATCAAACCACAATGTAATGAATTCAAAAATTTTAGGTCGAAATATACAAATTAATACTCAAGAGGGGGATAATTGTGAATTTTCAAAATCTTCTACAATTATAGATTTTAATACAAACTATAATTTATAAAAATATGCAATGTTATTATTCTATTTGAAAATATAAAGTGGATAAATAGAAAGAAAGAACACAACTTTTTATAGTGGATTAGGGAACAAGGATCCCCTAGTACACTCTATCAATCACTCTCTTAGAAAGCCTAGTAAATTCCACTATAATTGTCCTCATATCATAAGAATAAGAATCCACAACTGAGTTCAAGAAGTTGACAACTTTACAAGACCAAATCCAAATCCTTCTGGTTCTATAAAAGAGAACTGATATAAACGCAGCTTAGTCCAACAGGATAACAAACCACCATAACTGAGTACAAGTAGTTGAAACTCAAATAAATCAAAAGATATTAATTTGTTGAAACAGGTTAAACTTCCCAATTTCCGTAACACACAATTGACAGTAGATACATCTTGTTCATTAGAAATAATAATCTTCAAGAGAGAATAAAGCTGAAGATATCCTGGTTGCATATAGATCTTCAATTTAAAAACAAAAAAAATATAGTAGTTGAAAAATTAAAGTAGAACAAGGTAAAACATAAATATCTCCATAATTTATTCCGATAGTCAGAGTTATTCATTTTATGTAGAATTGTAAAAAGAATTTCAAAAAAATAGACTTATATATAAATCACCTATCACACATATATTTGAAGAGATATTATAAAGGAATATATATAATAGAAAATACTTTCTTCTATGTTCTAGATAAAAAATATTAGCTTGATTGGTCAAGGAAATTCAAATTTCAATTAACTAGGAGAGTCATAACTTCCCTTATAAATATGAGATATTTTCTCAAATTAACACGATTCTTTGAAACAATCAAAACGATCCTTGAATCGGTCTTCATTTATGACTTAACCATTACAGTAATCTCATATTGAAGATATATCAAGAAGAACTTCTCCATTGAGAACACAATGTAGGGTTGAGCTACGTAGCATAGGGTTCCTTTGCATAGTGTAGGGTTCCATGTCAAAGAGTAGAGTTCCTTTGCATAATGTAGGATTCCTTTTCATATCTTAGGGTTTCATTTCATAGGGTAGGGTTCAACTACGTAACATATGGTTCCTTGTCCATATTTTCATCTACACATAACGTAGGGATCAAAAATTAATGCAAGGATAATGATCGATACGTTCATCCATATCAGTATAAAATCACGAACGTAGAATTAATTAACTATATGTTTAATTTTCCAAAACATATGGTGGAAAATAGTAAATCCAGACTCCAACCCAGTGTTTCTGGTCCATACATGTGTCAATGTTTTTAACGTAAGGATGAAAATCCAAATGCGAAATCCTTAGTGTAATGTAGGGTTGATACCATACAAAAACGTTAGTTTTTTAGCGTAACTTATGGTTGAAAACAGTGTTTCTAGAATCATTACTATAACACTAAATTCCTTAAAATTAAAATTTAAATTCTTATAAAACATACTCCACAAAAAAATTATTATAAAACAAACAATGGTATTTGTGAACATCAAAATCATGATAAATTATAGAATATTTTTGAGAAAATACCATCCCAACAATATCCCACTTTTTGATGATCAAAAACCCCATAACATAATCCTTAACAAAAATTAATGAAAATATAGGATTTTTAAAACTCACAAAAAAATGATAAAGACATTTTTTTTGAAATTTCGATTTTATAGAATTATTTCGATAACAAAATTTTTTCAAATAAATGAAATGTTATGGTTTGAAAATATTC
This sequence comes from Viscum album, assembly GCA_963277665.1. NCBI lineage: Eukaryota > Viridiplantae > Streptophyta > Magnoliopsida > Santalales > Viscaceae > Viscum > Viscum album. Next base: position 1,472,928,708 of record OY728126.1, on the reverse strand, counting down.
TCCCCATCTATTTCAAATATAGTTTCAATAAACATAAATCTTTTCCCCCTTTTTGTGATATAAAAAAACATTTTTAAATAAGAAATGAAATAAACTATAGTTTAATAAAGCATAGAACTATAAATTAATAGCTATGTATTCTAGAATTAGAAAATGAAATCTAAGATTAGTAGTGAAGTATTGAACTGAAATAAAAATAAATAAAATTAAGGATGAATATACTGAAGTTAAATAGACATTAAAATGTTTTTAAAGGTTATATTACAATCCAAAATCAATAGGAGGATTAAAAATTAATGGTCTAGAGCTCAGTTTATGTAGGGACATATGGTTCTTCTGGATGAGGAAGGGAATGAACTACACTATTAAGATCAATCAACTTAAATAATAGGCTTTGGAAATGGTTTTTGAACACTTATATCCAATGATAAATCAGCTTTTTGAATCATTTAAAACATTAAAGCTCTCAACCAAATTAATATTTACAAAAGCATTCAAATATTCTTCAGATTGGATATTAGATGTCAGCTTGTCCTTTACTTGAATAATCAGTGGTCCCAACTAGGATTAATTCAAAGTTAGTTGAATCACCAGATGCCTCTGATTGTCCAACAGAACGTTTAAAGGTATTCTATCACATTGAAGAGTGTGTATAATATCATTGAAATCATCTAGAACTGAGGTAATTGCTTCAAAATTTCTATGTAATTATAGTTGTGTTTTTTGAGAAGAATTATATGCTTGATTTCTTTCTCTAAGAGACAAAAACTCTTTCTGAATCATCATCTTAAATTCATCAAAATCTGTATTCATGAAAGAATCATATTTTAATGAACAAAATTCTCTTAACATATTGGCCATAAATTCTTAAGATCTACAATTGAAACAAAATTTTCTTTTAATTCTCTTAAATGAATCTTCTAATCTTCAAACAATGATCTCGGTATAGAAACAACCTTGTCTTATTCAAACCTTTTCTCCTCATATTACAACAGTTCTCTTAAAAATGACTTGTCTTCCTCTGACAACTGTATCTTTATAACTTGGGCATTAGCCTATGAATCTAAATATTCTAGAGAATTAGATCCTTCTTGATCAAATTTAATTACATCCAATCTTGTCTCACAGTTTCCTTTTGGTATGTTTTCCAAATATGATCCTCCCAAAACACCAGAATCATGAACAATATGAGTTCTAGGATCAAGGATTTCTTGACTTTTAGCACCTCTATCAACTTGATCATATACTAGGTTCTCATGACCAGTAGCTTCTCCTTGTTCACTAGGTGTAATTACATCCACATTTCTAACTGAAAACTCAATAACAACTTCTGGAACATTAATAGATAGTCTTTTTCTTTGAAAAAGACAGACTTATAGCCTTGACTCTCATTCATATTTATCCCTATATCTCACAGATCCTACTTAAGGGATAACCATTTTATCCCCTTGAGTAGTTGCTAAAAACCTCTATTGTTTCTCATCACAAACTGGTGTAAAACGGTTTCATGAGTTTCTCCATACAAAACCAAGATTCTTGAATGTCCTTGTATTCAATGTATTAAAATGGTTATAGGATCTTCCAAAAAATATATTCACAATCTTCTATATTATTCATAGAAAAAATAAAGAAAGAATCCTAACCTAGGGATAATACACCATCTTGGATTCCAGGTGGTAGTCTTGATTTAGATAAGGAATCATAAACCAAGTTAAATTAAATATAACATTATTCAAAATGAGAAACACAATGTAAATGTTTGGAAAGATAACCTTATCAAGATCAGTGGGTTTAGAAAAAATCCATGATTGAATAAAATTCCACATAACTCGTTTGTTAGGAGAATGTTCTGTCCTAAACACCTTCTTGAAACCCTTTTTTCCATACAGATAAATAATAATGTTCTTATACGTATGTATTCCATTTTCAATGTTCCTTAAATCTGAGTGAAACTCCCCCTCATAGGGACATCTAAAAATTTCATCCATTTCAATAGATGATAATGAAACATCATTATAATTAATGTTAGAAATAATATAATATTCATCAAAATAGATACTAAATGAAGCATTCTTACAAAATTCTTTAACTTCAATTTCATAAACCATTGGAATATTATCTTCTCCAAATGCATAAAACAGGTCTTGAAATTTCATTACTTCATTAAGAGATAGATTCGTAGAATCTAAATATTCAAAATCTTTTACCATTACTTTCAAGAATTTATGAGCTTTCCCCACATCATACATACTGTTATCCAACACAACATCAACATATCTTCACAAATTTTCCATTTATGAAGTTTTTGAAATAGAAGGGTTTTACGATTTAGGGTCTTTTGTAGATGAGAAATGAAATAAAGAGGTTCTTTGTGAGTCTAATGGAGAGGAGTATGAGAGAGGGATAAGGAAAATAGTTTTCTCATGTTGATTGAACATATACTCATTATTATTTTTTAATTTGAAAATACAAATAAAATAAAATTGAAATTAAATTATTTTCAAAACAAAACAAACTAAAATAGAATAAAAACAATACAAAAAAATTAAATAAGGATTACTAATATAAAAACAAGGAACTAAAAATAAATATAAAAACATTCACTTAAACCTAAACCAATATAAATCCCCGATAAAAAAATCAAAACAAGAACTGGGAAGTGGTTTAGTAAAAATATCACCTAGTTGATAGTTGGTATTAACAAATACTGAAGATATATCCTGTTTAAGGACATGAGATCTTAAAAAATGATTCCTTATATCAACATGATTAGTTCTTAAATGACTTATAGGTTTTTTAGAAATATTAATAGCACTATTTTTATTACATAAAATAGGAATACTATTAATGTTTAGTCCAAAATCTAATACAATATTTTTCATCCACAAAACTTATGCAGAAAAACATTCAACAGACACATATTCTGCCTAAGGGGTTGATAGGGAAATTGCGTGTTGATTCTTACTAGACCACGAATATAAATATTTTCCTAAAAAGTGACATGTTCCAGAGGTACTTTTTTATCTAATCCAAACCCTCCAAACTCAACATTGGAATATGAAATTAAATTAAAATACGATGTTTTGGGGTAAATAATAGATTGAAAAATAGTTCCCTTTAAATATCTAAAAATTATTTTAACAATAGTAAGATATAATTATTTTGTATTTGATTTAAATCTAGCACAAACGCATACAGAAAACAAAATTTCTAGTCTATTAGTAGTAAGATATAAAAAAATTACAATTATAACTATATATAACTTGTTGTCATTTGGTATTACTATTCATCTAAATCAAGTTTTATATTGGTACACATAGGATTTATATATGCCTTGTTGTTATCAAGTCCAAACTATTTCAATAAATCAATAATATACTTGCTTTGATTTAAAGAATTTCCAACTTTTTTCTTGGTAAATCTAAAATCATAAAAAGAAATTTAGTTCTACCATCATACTCATTTAAAATAATTGTTTTCTCTAGATTTGAAAAATCAGGTTAAATATTTTTATTGATTGAACCAAAAATAACATCATCAATATAAATTTGAACTAATAAAATATTATAAAAAACAATTTTCTTAAAAATTGATGGATCTTCCAAACTAACAGTAAATCAAATTTTCAAAAGAAATGAACATAATATTTCATACCACACTCTAGGTGCTTATTTAAGGCCATATAGATCATTGGTAAGTTTAAAAACAAAATTTGGATTTTGAAGATTTTCAAAACTATGGGGTTGATTAACATAAAATTCCTCCATTAAATAACCATTTTGAAAAGGAAGATTTAACATCCATATGATATAACTTAAAATTCATATGTGATGCATTGGCTAAAAGGATTCTAATTACATTTAATCTAGCTACAAGGGAAAAGGTTTCGTCATAATCTATACCTTCTTCCTGATTATATCATTTAGCTACTAATCTAGCTTACTAATTAGGCTTTTTTCATGGTAATGATCCCTTGATCATATTTTTTATTCCTAAAGACCCACATACTTCCTATAATTAGAAAATTTGTGGGTCCTTATACTAGTTCCCATACTTTATTTCTTTGAAAATTATTCAAATCTTCTTGTAGGGATAATAACCATCCCTCATTATCTAAGGCTTCTTCAATCATCTTAGTTTCTATTTTAGATAGAAAGGTAGAAAATTCATCTAGGTTTCTTATATTTCTTCTAGTTCTAATTCATATATCTATGCCTACTATAAAAGTTTATAAAGGATGGTTCTTTAGGGTTCTAGTCGGTCTAGGTAGAACTCTTTAAAGTTCTTCAGTTTCATGTTCTTTAGAACTAGGCTGAACATTATTAATATCAAAATTAAAATCATTTTTAAGGGTTTCAAGTCTCATGTTATCAAAAGAGTTAGTGACCTCATCAGTTTGATATTTCTCTTCATTGAATGGACCTGTTTCATCAAACATCACATGAAATGATTCTTCAAAAATCCTTAACTTTTTATTAAAAACTCTATAATATTTAGAGGTATTATAATATCAAAAAAAATATTCCTTTATTAGATTTTTGATAGAATTTCCATGATTATCCTAGGTGTTGAAGATATACACCTTGCATCCAAAAAAATTAATGTACTTTACTTTAGGTTATCTGTTATTCCAAAGTTCGCAAGGTGTATTTTTGAAAATAGGATGAATTAAAACTCTATTAATGATATAACAGGTTGTGTTTATAGATTCTAACAAAAAATCGGTAGGAATACTGTATTCATTTAGAATAGTCCTATCCATTTTTTGAATAATTCTATTTCTTCTTTGAACAATTCCATCTTGTTGAAGTGTTCTTGGTGCAGAGAAGGTGTGTTTAATACGCAAATTTAAACAAAAAGAATTAAATTCAAGTTTATCAAATTCTCCACAACGATCAATTCTCAATGAAATTATTTTAAAACCTTTTTCATTTTAAGAAATTATATAAAAAATTTCAAAAATAGTGAAAACTTCACTTTTGAGTTTTAGAAAATAAACCCAAGTAAATATTGTATATTCATATACCAAAACATAAAAATATAATTTACCAGACAAAATTTTTATTCTTGATGGTCCAAACAAATCCATATGGATATGTTCTAAAGGATTAGACATATAATTTTTTTTAATAGATTTGAAAGATGATTTTTTTTCTTTCCAATTTGGCATGCATCCCAGAATCATTCATTATCAAAATTAAGACCATGAAAATATGAAACTAACTATTTCTTAGGAAATTTATGTAAAACATAAATATTACAATGTCCAAGTATTCTATGACAAATCCATAATTAATATATCTTAGTAGTTAAACAATTAACTTTCTGTTTACATAAGTAATTTAAGTCCAATGTATAAACATTATCAGTTCTAGGTGGTCTAAATTTAAGTAACATATATTTAAACACAAAACATTAATTGTTAGAAAAATAAACATAAAATTCATCATCAAAAAGTTCATAAATACTTATCATATTGTTATTTAACACTTTCACATACAATACTTTGTTGATTGAGATAGTCTTTGGATCTCAAACAGTTCCAACTCCAGTTATTTTTTTTGGAATTTTCATAAAAAGTGACAAGACCTCCATTCATTTGAGGTAGTGTGTGAAATTTTGATGGATCTCCACTCATATTCCTCAGATATCGACTTTCAATATACTATATAACATTTATGTTATTCAGGCCTATTTTTTACAAAAGTATTTAAAAAAAATTATTTTGGTACCCATACTTTCCTGGGTTTAGCAGTGTCAGCTAGCAGAGATCTGGGAGTCTAGACCTACTTTGTTTTTTCATATCTTATATCATAAGATTCATATAAAATCTTTGAAATAAAGGGTCTTTTAATTCCATTTATTTTAGGATTTCTCAAATAATAGTTATTTATTACATGGCCTTTTATTCCACAAAATTAACAATTTTTTTTGAAATGGGGAAAAAATAATTCGTGTACATTTTAGATTTATTACCTTTACTTCCTATATAAAATATTTCTCTTTTTGTAACATTTTTCCAAGTATTTCATTTAATATATTTTCTCATTTAGTAAAGAAATAGTAACAATCTTATAAGTTTCTCCTTTATCTTGTAAATATGTGATCCTCTTTTCACGATCATCATAGTTCGATGTAGATGTGTTAAAATTTTCAATTAACTCTTGAAGTTGTTTCAAAAAGGTATATATTTCACTTAAAATAAATTCTGAATGTTCTTTAATTATTTGGGAATTTTTAATATAGAATCAAATTTTTCTTATAACATAGAATAGTAGGCCGCTAATTTACTGTTTGAGCAGTTGGAAGAATCAGAATCAAAATTGGTTGAGTAATAGGTTTGTACCTATTCCTTTTCAACCATGAAGCGCATATTGGATTTCAAATATGATCATTATTTTTCTAAATTAGATTTATATGAATTAATAGAGTCTTTAGAAACACTTCAAGTTTCTTTCATTTCACTTTTACCTTTATTTTCATAATCATAATTTTTTTGATATCTCTTATTTGTCTTTCTCTTTTCATCTTTTAGCTGAGGGAAATCCTATCTAATATGACCTAATTTCTTGCATTCATAGCATCTGAATTCTTTTTACTCTCTCTCATTCTTCTTGAAGGATTTTAAGAATCCTATATTCTTCTTATAAAACATGATAAACTTTCTGGATAACTGATCCACTTAAATTTTAGAATTAGATGAATTAGAATTCTTATTCTTTCTGTATTCTTGTTTCATTTTTCTTCTTGGTTTATGAGATGTTACCTTTAGAAAAATGTTATACTTTTTCAAAATTATTCTATTATCTTCATTTTCTGCTTACATTTTAGATTCATAAATCATCAATGTACCAATTAGTTCTTTCACTTTCAGATCATTTACTAGTGATGATTTTCTAATAACAATAGATATACCATTCCATTTAAAAGTTAACACTCTAAGTACTTTCAATTATTGATCAAATTTTTTGATTGGTTTACCTAGAACTATCATATTATCGATAATTTCTATGAGACTTCCATTCATATGTGTGATGCTTTCTCCATCAAACATCTAAAATGTGTCAAATTTCAGTTTATCTACAACATACCTCATTTTTCTCACATTATCTATTTCTTCATAGGAAACTGTAATAATTTTCCACATTTCAAAAGCAATAGGACATTTTGAAACTTGATTGAAATCATCTGGACCTAAAATACAGATAATAGAACTCATATATTTTAAATTCATGTTATATTCCTCTTCTGTTGTCGTATCCCATGTTTTCAGTTTCTTAGGAATCTTATATGGGGTACTGATCTTTGAGTAAACTCTGAATCCAAGATTTTTAAGATAAATAGTATAACGACCCATACTTTACATACATTGTTAATACTTCAAAATTGAAGCACACTTATTACAACATATGACAAAACCACAAAGGACCGTATAGGTATAGTGTCTTTAGAAACTGGGAAACATAAACAACTGGTTCATAAATCTTCTACAGTGTCTCCCATTTATTTCATCATATCTAGGGTCCCTTTTAGCATATTCTACTTAATATCCATCTTCCTGACCTGGGGAAAAGAAAACATAAAAGGGTGAGCTCAAATGCTCAGCAAGGCAAATAAAGGAAATAAAAATCATATCATATCTTTTTGAAAATCAAAACCTGCAAAAGAGATCATAATATCTTAACATGGAATAAATCATAGAAGTGAAAATGAGATCCCCATAATCATAACATAAAACTTGAAACTTTGTGGCATGCACACATAATCATGCAAAATCATTTCTTTTTAGTCATGACTCATTGCCAAGACTATCTTAGTGGACAAAGTCCCTTTCTGAACCGAGTTCACTCCTCGTTTCAGTCCTGTATCACTGAACCGAAATCACCTTCCGTTCCAGCCATGTCTATCTCATGAGATATAAAATCTTTACCCAATGCATTGGAGGGAGATATAGGTCCCACCCATCTTATAATGAATCCTTTCTTATGTGTTCCACATAATCATAAATCATACATCATCACATAACCCATGTAATAAAAATGGAATTCTTAAACAACATGACATCATAAAACAATTCATATAAGATAAAGGAATTCATAAAAATGTTTCCATCACAACATAATCGAATCCATGTAATAATAGGGATAGAAACAGAACCCTTTTATTATCTTAGTTGGAAAATAATTTTGATAAAATACATGAACTTCATTCTTGAGGAAAATATCCTTTCTTCTTCAAAAACACTTTTACTTTCTTAACATGTCATACAATTTTAAACTAAAAGAAGTTGATTAAAATTAAACTTGAATACTTGTATAGGAATCTTCTTTGAAATAATGTTTTAAAAATCCATTCATGCCGTATAAGTTAAAAAAACATTCTTCGTACTTTTGTCGGAAAAGTCAAAAAGTACCTCGTACGACAAAAGATTCCTTTCATACATATTACTAAAAACTCACCGAAGGGTAAAAATGGATTTAAACAATTTTAGGTGGATGGAAATAATATTACATATTGATGAAACATGGATGTGGATGATAAAATACACCCCAGTAAATACTTACGAATAAACAATCTCGGATAAAAATGTGATTGTGATATTTCCCTTACCTTAGGTCCAATTTGCTTTGTACGTGTCCGAAGCTCCTGTATAATGGTTTAAATAATGTTATTGACTTATTACAGAATCATACATATTGATATTATATCATATATGGTCATATTCTTAGCTTCTTGATAGTAATATTTCATTGTTACTTGTTACTCGGGTCTTTATAACTTTTTGTTCTTATGCATGTTTTGTCGAATAAATTCTTATTCTTATCTTTAGGTTATAGATAATTCATTTCCAGAATGCTATTAGTGTGGCATATACTATATTCATTCATTCAATTTATATAATCATTATGAAATGAAGATCATGTAGAACGAGTCGCATCACATCGTGGAGACGGTATTCCGTACGTACGCACGAGTGATGATATCATTCCTATGATCGTGTAATTGTATTGGAGTATATATATATTATTTCAGTATCAATATTACTTCATAATAATCATATATAGTTACTCATTACACCATTATACCCATCCTTGTAAGGTGATGGTGGAAAATAGATTACACCACGGCGTGGAGACGGTATTCCGTACGTACGCACGCGCGGTGATTTCATTTTTTCCGTAGGATGGATAGAAGGTGAATTAGGGTTGTTTCATATTTATAATAACATATCAGTATGTAAGTAATACTGATGTTATTACTTTATCATGAAACAACTAAAGAAGAAGAAGTTGAAGAAGAAAGAAATTGAAAAGATCGGTAATGGATATTACCTCTTCTTTGGAACGCCTCTTTGAATCCTCCACTTAAGGAACTAAGATTGGTCTTTGGAGAAGACCAGGACCTCTAGGATTATTCTAGGGAAGTGGAGAGGAGAAAATGGCAGGGGTTGGCCGAGCTTGAGTGCTCAAATTGGTGTGAGGAGGAGGGGGAGGAGGTGCCCTTTTATAAGGGAGGAGAGGGGCACCTTAGGAATATCTCAAAATATTATTTTATATTAAAGTTAAAATCGGTTTATAATGGTTCCAAAGTGTCTTATTTCGAAGATAAAGTGGGGATGGGTCGCAATCCTATCAACCAATAGGATTTAGACAAGTTTAGGGTATTATTTTAACCTTATCAATTAGATTTAACTCTAAGTTAATTAATTTAACTTTTACCGTGTCTTTTTGTTTTCTTTCACTATATGGTTAATACACTTACTATAACATGTCAAACGAACCCCAAATTGTTTATTATTAATATATATATCCTTATCTAAGTAATTTGGCCGAACCTTAGATTTTTAGGAATAAAATAACAATTAGTAATATAATATTTAATTTAAAAACTATTTTGTGTCAATTTTGACACTATTTGATATATGATTTTTGTGAAAGTCATAACAGAATTATATGTTCGAACCAAGTTGATTACATCAACACTAATATATCATAGTAACCTAGAAAATTAGTGGAATTCATAAAAAGTCTCAAATTACATTTATTTTGGTATTTATATTATCAATTATGTCAATATTTCATTAATAAGATAATCACTGCATCATCTTTGTGTCATAAATAAATTAAATTATTTGATGTCTACAAATTACAAATAAAATATCATCATGTAGGAAATCTTTTTATCTTTCTAATGAATATTTATAGTCGAATTTATCTTATGTATAACCCCATATTAAAAATTATTTACTTATTAAACTTTGATTTTAACTATTTTAACCCTTCTTTAAATAAATTAATAATAAATGTCCTAATCTAATCCAAGTGGGCCTAAATGGTCATATTTTATTCCTAAGTTTGTTTTTGGTCGAATTACACTTGTCCAATAGAATTAGGACATGTGTTAGGGTAATATTAATATCATATTTACCCTTAGTTACCCTATTTACTATTAACCGCGGTAAAAAAAGTAAAAAGTTACTATTCACCAAAAAATTATTTTCATATCATTGAACCACATTTTAGTCCTTGATATTAACCGTGTCTCTCGGATTTTCGAAATTCCATTCACAGAAGCGGTAAAATTAAGTTTTATGCAAAATTCAGTTTTTAACCTACCACTTAGTGGTTTCACTATTCATCAAAAATTGAAAGTTTTCAGAAAAATACCAAAATTTCACCCTAGGCTAATTTCGATATTCTGAGTCCAAAAATGAAGTCCATTTTGAAAAATAAAATTTATAAAATTTCAAAAAGTGGTTATTACTATTCATAACGACTAGTTTTAATAGCATATTGTTGTTTAGTGAAACTCGGTATTGCGTACGGCGCAAGCTATTGAGGAAGGTCACGATTGCGTGTAAAGAAAGCCAAGCAAGTGTTGTGTAGAAAAAGATTTCTTTGATGATTTATATAACATAAAAGTCTCGGGTGTTACATTCTACCCCCCTTAAAAAGAATTTCGCCCTCGAAATTCGTCACTTTGTAACAAACAGATGAGGATACTTCTCCCTCATCATATCCTCAAGCTCCCATGTAGCTTCTTCAAGTTGGTGGTTCCTCCATAAAACTTTCACCAAGCGAGTTGTCTTGTTACGTAGGACTTTTTCGCTACGATCCAGAATCTCTATCGGCTGTTCTTCATAAGAAAGATCTTGCTCCAGTGGTACAACTTCTGAGCTGAGTACATGTGAAGGATCTGGTATGTACTTTCTCAGGAGAGATACATGGAACACATCGTGAACTTGAGAGAGATTCGGTGGAAGCGCCAATCGGTAAGCTACCTTCCCAACACGATCCAGTATTTCGAAAGGACCGATATATCTAGGGCTCAACTTCCCCTTCTTTCCAAATCTCATAACCCTCTTCCAGGGAGATATTCGTAAGAACACTTTATCACCCACTTCAAACTCTAGGTCTTTTTTTCGGTTGTCGGCATAACTTTTCTGTCGACTCTGAGATGATCTTATGTGTTGTTGAATAGATCTGACCTTTTCTGCCATTTCATCAACTAGATCAGGTCCTAATAGCTTTCTTTCCCCAACTTCATCCCAGCAAGTTGGAGTCCTGCATTTCTTTCCATAGAGAGCTTCATAAGGAGCCATCTGAATACTGGAGTGAAAGCTATTATTATAAGAAAATTCCACCAAAGGTAGGTGTTGATCCCAACCTCCTTTAAAATCCATAGAGCAAGCTCTCAACATATCTTCTAGGGTTTGAATTGTTCTCTCAGACTGACCGTCTATCTGGGGATGATAAGCAGTGCTGAAACTCAACTCTGTATCCAGAGTATGCTGAAGACTTCGCCAGAACTTCGAGGTAAATCTCGGATCTCGATCAGATATAATAGAAAGTGGTACTCCATGCAATCTTACCACTTCCTTTACATATATCCTGGCAAGCTGATCTAGAGAGAAATCCTCTCTAATAGCAATGAAGTGTGCAGACTTTGTAAGACGATCAACTATGACCCAGATAGCATTATTGCCTTTGGATGTTTTAGGAAGTCCTGTGACAAAGTCCATAGTGATGTTTTCCCATTTCCATTCGAGTATGGGTAATGGTTGTAACATCCCCTTAGACTTCTGTCTCTCAGCTTTAACTTGTTGACAAACCAAGCATCGAGAGACATATTCAGCAACATCTCTTTTCATTACATCCCACCAAAAGTACTCTTTCAGGTCCCTATACATCTTCGTGCTTCCAGGATGAATAGAGAATGATGAACTATGAGCCTCATCCAGCAGCTCATTCTTTAATTCAGGGATGGGAGGAACGCAAACCCGATTCCTGAACTTTATTATCCCATCACAATCAAGGTTGAATTCAGGAACATTTCTCACCTTCTTTTGTAACTCGACATCTTCTTTCTGTGCCTCTTTAATCTTCACATGTATAGATGGTTGAACATTCATTTGAGAAAGATAATATTTTACCCCTTCCATTATAATTCCAAGATCCATCCTTTGTAAATCCATAAATATTGGATCTTTTGTGATCCTCATCATGGATAAACTAGCATGGTCTTGTCGACTTAATGCATCTGCCACCTTGTTTGCTTTCCCAGGGTGGTAATGGATTGAGCAGTCATAATCCTTAATCAGCTCCAACCATCTTCTTTGACGCATATTCAACTCCTTTTGTGTGAAAATATACTTTAAACTTTTATGATCAGTATAAATATCACACCTTTCACCATAAAGGTAATGCCTCCAAATCTTTAATGCAAAGATTACCGCAGCCAACTCCAAATCATGTGTTGGGTAATTTTGCTCATGGATTTTCAACTGTCGTGAGGCATAAGCTATCACCATATCATTTTGCATAAGAACACACCCCAATCCCTTCTTGGATGCATCACTGTAGATCACAAACCTTTCTCCAATACAAGGCATTGTGAGCACAGGTGCACTGGATAACCTTCTTTTCAACTCCTTGAAATTCTCTTCACATTCCTCTGTCCAGATAAACTTAACTCCTTTCCGAGTCAACTTGGTGAGTGGATTAGATAATCGTGAAAAATATTTTACAAAACGTCGATAATATCCAGCCAAACCAAGAAAACTTCGGATCTCAGTTACTGTTGTTGGTCTTGACCATCTTTCGATAACCTCTGTTTTTGCTGGATCCACAGATATCCCCTCTTTTGAGATTATATGACCCAAAAATGCAACTTTTTGAAGCCAAAATTCACACTTGGTAAATTTGGCATAAATCTTCTCCTTTCTCAGGGTCTTCAATATAATTCTCAAGTGATCTTCATGATCTTCCTTGCTCTTTGAATAGACAATAATATCGTCTATAAAGACTACCACAAATTGATCAAGATAGTCTCTAAAGACTCTATTCATTAGATCCATGAAGATAGCAGGGGAATTAGTAAGACCAAATGGCATCACTATAAATTCATAGTGTCCATACCTTGTACGGAAAGCCGTCTTTGGTATATCCTCCCTTTTGACCCTTAATTGATGATACCCTGAACGAAGATCAATCTTGGAAAAGTATTGAGCTCCGCGTAGTTGGTCAAATAAGTCATCAATGCGTGGGAGAGGATATTTGTTCTTGATAGTGATCTTGTTAAGTTCTCGATAATCAATGCAGAGTCTCATTGATCCATCTTTCTTCTTAACAAATAGAACAGGTGCTCCCCAAGGTGACGCACTAGGGCGTATGAATCCCTTATCAAGATTCTCTTGGAGTTGCTTCTTCAATTCCTGCAACTCAATTGGGGCCATTCTATAAGGTGTCTTTGAAATAGGCAAAGCACCGGGTACGAGTTCTATTGAAAACTCAACTTCACGATTTGGTGGAAGACCTGGTAATTCCTCTGGAAAGACATCATCAAACTCCCGTACAATGGGCATATTCTTAATCGTGAGTTTCTCACCAACCATTTGAGATAAATAACCTTCATTTAGTGGAATCAATACCCATAAGATGGAAGAAATTTCCACTGGAAGGTTATGTTCATCCTTGCATTGATAGACGATCGTAGATTGATCTGGAGTATGAAATGTGACTTCCCTTCTTTGGAAATTGATATGAGCTCCATGTAGAGAAATCCAATCCATGCCAAGAATCACATCAAATTCCACTAAAGGAAGGATCACAAGATTTGCAGGAAGCACTTTCCCACAAACTTCGATCGGAGAAGAATTATAAACTTTTGATGCGATTGATGTGCCATTAGGTGTTGTCACAGCTAACTCAACATCTAATTGTTGAGGTAATACGGTGATACCCTTAGAAAAGTCTTCAGAAATAAAAGAGTGGGTGGATCCAGAATCAAATAAAACATTTGCTACTTTAGAGTGGATGGTAAGTGTACCTTTCACCACTTCGTTATCGTACTCCACATCGCTGATAGAAATTGCATGCGACTTTCCTTTGTCTTTAGCCTTAAGATTTTGTTGACGTCGACCATCATCATCAACCCTTGGATTTGGGCATTGATTGGCATAATGCCCCATCTCCTTGCACTTGAAACATTGAAGTGTAGTAGGTTCATTCTGTGTATCCCTTCCTTTGTTTGCATCATTAGACATCTTCTTCCCATTATCACGGCATTCAAATGCCCGATGACCTTCTTTTCCACATTTAAAACATTTACTTGTCCCTTTAAGACAACTCCCTCCATGTTTCTTTCCACACTTTGAGCATAAGGGAAAGTTCATCTTCTTTTCAGTGTGCTCTTTAGATTTTTCTTTGAATTCCATCTTCCTCTTCTTATCAAACCCATGTGACTGATGGGTTACTCCAATCTCCATCTCGACTTTGAGAGCACATCGAACGATTTCCTCGTAGCTATTGAAGTCTCTTATGGCTAACGCCCTTCGAAGACTTGGTTTTAAGCCACTAAAGAATCGATCGATCTTACTCTCAGGTTGGATAATAATACCAGAAGCGTACATTGCAAGTCTTGTAAAATTTGCTTCATACGTACTAACAGATTCATCATCCCTTTGCTTCAGTTCAAGGAACTCTTTCTCCATCTTTGTTCGGAGAATACGAGGGAAGTACTTATTGAAAAATAAGTTCTTGAACTCGTCCCATTCCATAGACTCAATTTCATCCCTTTGCCTCGTATTCTTAACAAGATTCCACCATTGATCAGCATCTCCTTCCAAATGATACACTGCTAGGATGACTTTATCATGTTCAGAACATTGAAGAACTGAAAATATCTTTTCAGTAGTACTAATCCATTGTTCAGCAACTAATGGATCAGTAGACCCGCTGAAAGAAGGTGGACGCTGCCTCATGAAGGATTCAACAGAATGTTGCTCCCTCCTTTGCTCGTTTGGAAATCCTGCATGATTCATAGCTTGAGAAAGTTGTGTGAGCATGGCTACAAGATTTTGCATTCCAGCTCCCATATCGTTTGGTTGCTCAGGGGGACAATCATTGCATTGCCCATCGCATTCCGCATTAACACGGTTCCTTCGGGTTCCAGCCATTGACTAAAACCAAGAAGAATAGTGTGAGCAACACTAATTATAATAGGAAACCACATAATTCAAGAATAAAATTTTCATGCTTAAGGTATTATCCTAGGTTATTCAAGTCCATTTCTCAAACACTAAGATTGTGTTCTATGCTTAGACTTATCCTTAGGGTTCTTACTAAGGCTTTCACATCCTAGTTTCCAAAGGTTGACTATACCTTTCCTCTGATACCAACTATAACGACCCATACTTTACATACATTGTTAATACTTCAAAATTGAAGCACACTTATTACAAAATATGACAAAACCACAAAGGACCGTATAGGTATAGTGTCTTTAGAAACTGGGAAACATAAACAACTGGTTCATAAATCTTCTACAATGTCTCCCATTTATTTCATCATATCTAGGGTCCCTTTTAGCATATTCTACTTAATATCCATCTTCCTGACCTGGGGAAAAGAAAACATAAAAGGGTGAGCTCAAATGCTCAGCAAGGCAAATAAAGGAAATAAAAATCATATCATATCTTTTTGAAAATCAAAACCTGCAAAAGAGATCATAATATCTTAACATGGAATAAATCATAGAAGTGAAAATGAGATCCCCATAATCATAACATAAAACTTGAAACTTTGTGGCATGCACACATAATCATGGAAAATCATTTCTTGTTAGTCATGACTCATTGCCAAGACTATCTTAGTGGACAAAGTCCCTTTCTGAACCGAGTTCACTCCTCGTTTCAGTCCTGTATCACTGAACCGAAATAACCTTCCGTTCCAGCCATGTCTATCTCATGAGATATAAAATCTTTACCCAATGCATTGGAGGGAGATATAGGTCCCACCCATCTTATAATGAATCCTTTCTTATGTGTGCCACATAATCATAAATCATACATCATCACATAACCCATGTAATAAAAATGGAATTCTTAAACAACATGACATCATAAAACAATTCATATAAGATAAAGGAATTCATAAAAATGTTTCCATCACAACATAATCGAATCCATGTAATAATAGGGATAGAAACAGAACCCTTTTATTATCTTAGATGGAAAATACTTTTGATAAAATACATGAACTTCATTCTTGAGGAAAATATCCTTTCTTCTTCAAAAACACTTTTACTTTCTTAACATGTCATACAATTTTAAACTAAAAGAAGTTGATTAAAAATAAACTTGAATACTTGTAAAGGAAGCTTCTTTTAAATAATTTTTTAAAAATCCATTCATGCCGTATAAGTTAAAAAAACATTCTTCGTACTTTTGTCGGAAAAGTCAAAAAGTACCTCGTACGACAAAAGATTCCTTTCATACATATTACTAAAAACTCACCGAAGGGTAAAAATGGATTTAAACAATTTTATGTGGATGGAAATAATATTACATATTGATGAAACATGGATGTGGATGATAAAATACACCCCAGTAAATACTTACGAATAAACAATCTCGGATAAAAATGAGATTGTGATATTTCCCTTACCTTAGGTCCAATTTGCTTTGTACGTGTCCGAAGCTCCTGTATAATGGTTTAAATAATGTTATTGACTTATTCCAGAATCCTACATATTGATATGATATCATATATGGTCATATTCTTAGCTTCTTGATAGTAATATTTCATTGTTACTTGTTACCCGGGTCTTTATAACTTTTTGTTCTTATGCATGTTTTGTCGAATAAATTCTTATTCTTATCTTTAGGTTATAGATAATTCATTTCCATAATGCTATTAGTGTGGTATATACCATATTCATTCATTCAATTTATATAATCATTATGAAATGAAGATCATGTAGAATGAGTCGCATCACATCGTGGAGACGGTATTCCGTACGTACGCACGAGTGATGATATCATTCCTATGATCGTGTAATTGTATTGGAGTATATATATATTATTTCAGTATCAATATTACTTCATAATAATCATATATAGTTACTCATTACACCATTATACCCATCCTTGTAAGGTGATGGTGGAAAATAGATTACACCACGGCGTGGAGACGGTATTCCGTACGTACGCACGCGCGGTGATTTCATTTTTTCCGTAGGATGGATAGAAGGTGAATTAGGGTTGTTTCATATTTATAATAACATATCAGTATGTAAGTAATACTTATGTTATTACTTTATCATGAAACAACTAAAGAAGAAGAAGTTGAAGAAGAAAGAAATTGAAAAGATCGGTAATGGATATTACCTCTTCTTTGGAACGCCTCTTTGAATCCTCCACTTAAGGAACTAAGATTGGTATTTGGAGAAGACCAGGACCTCTAGGATTATTCTAGGGAAGTGGAGAGGAGAAAATGGCAGGGGTTGGCCGAGCTTGAGTGCTCAAATTGGTGTGAGGAGGAGGGGGAGGAGGTGCCCTTTTATAAGGGAGGAGAGGGGCACCTTAGGAATATCTCAAAATATTATTTTATATTAAAGTCAAAATCGGTTTATAATGGTTCCAAAGTGTCTTATTTCTAAGCTAAAGTGGGTATGGGTCGAAATACTATCAACCAATAGGATTTAGACAAGTTTAGGGTATTATTTTAACCTTATCAATTAGATTTAACTCTAAGTTAATTAATTTAACTTTTACCGTGTCTTTTTGTTTTCTTTCACTATATGGTTAATACACTTACTATAACATGCCAAAAGAACCCCAAATTGTTTATTATTAATATATATATCCTTATCTAAGTCATTTGGCCGAACCTTAGATTTTTAGGAATAAAATAACAATTAGTAATATAATATTTGATTTAAAAACTATTTTGTGTCAATTTTGAGACTATTTGATATATGATTTTTGTGAAAGTCATAACAGAATTATATGTTCGAAACAAGTTGATTAAATCAACCCTAATATATCATAGTAACCTAGAAAATTAGTGGAATTCATAAAAAGTCTCAAATTACATTTATTTTGGTATTTATATTATCAATTATGTCAATATTTCATTAATAAGATAATTACTCCATCATCTTTGTGTCATAAATAAATTAAATTATTTGATGTCTACAAATTACAAATAAAATATCATCATGTAGGAAATATTTTTAGCTTTCTAATTAATATTTATAGTCGAATTTATCTTATGTATAACCCCATATTAAAAATTATTTACTTATTAAACTTTGATTTTAACTATTTTAACCCTTCTTTAAATAAATTAATAATAAATGTCCTATTCTAATCCAAGTGGGCCTAAATGGTCATATTTTATTCCTAAGTTTGTTTTTGGTCGAATTACACTTGTCCAATAGAATTAGGACATGTGTTAGGGTAATATTAATATCATATTTACCCTTAGTTACCCTATTTACTATTAACCGCGGTAAAAAAAGTAAAAAGTTACTATTCACCAAAAAATTATTTTCATCTCATTGAACCACATTTTAGTCCTTGATATTAACCGTGTCTCTCGGATTTTCGAAATTCCATTCACAGAAGCGGTAAAATTAAGTTTTATGCAAAATTCAGTTTTTAACCTACCACTTAGTGGTTTCACTATTCATCAAAAATTGAAAGTTTTCAGAAAAATACCAAAATTTCACCCTAGGCTAATTTCGATATTCTGAGTCCAAAAATGAAGTCCATTTTGAAAAATAAAATTTATAAAATTTCAAAAAGTGGTTATTACTATTCATAACGGCTAGTTTTAATAGCATATTGTTGTTTAGTGAAACTCGGTATTGCGTACGACGCAAGCTATTGAGGAAGGTCGCGATTGCGTGTAAAGCAAGCCAAGCAAGTGTTGTGTAGAAAAAGATTCCTTTGATGATTTATATAACATAAAAGTCTCGGGTGTTACAAATAGTCATCCATGATTTTCAATACCCATAATTTTCACAATTGAAGTTTTAGCTCGAACCATAGACATCCCTCCTCTAGGATTATCCATTTCCATCATTGTATAGACCTTATACTTTTTATCTTGCTATAGATTTATCCAAAATTTATCCTCTGATAAAAATTTTCATGTCGGAATATACAAAGTAATACAAAATAGGGGGGGTGAATTGTGTCTTCTCAAAATATTCCACAATTTTGGATTTTTACACCCACTATAATCTATGAAAATATAAATTGTTATTCTTCTATATGGAAATAAGCAACGGATAAATAGAAATAAAGAACACAAATTTTTATAGTGGTTCAGGGAATAATGATCCTCTAGTCCACTCCAACAATCACTATCTTAGTGAGCTTGGTAAATTACACTAGAATGGTCCTCTTATCATAAGAACCAAAATCCACAACTGAGTTCAAGCTATTAAAACCTTTACAAGACCAAATAAAAAGCCATATGGTTCTATTATAGTGAACTGATATAACCACAATGTAGTCCGAGAAGCTGATACTCCACCACAAATGAGTATGAGCAGTTCAAGCACAAATAAATAAAAATATATTGACTTATTGAAACATGTTAGACTTCACAATTGTTGTAGCATGCAATTGATAGTAGATGAATCTTCTTCTTTAAAAATAATTATCATTAAGAGATAAAAATTATGGAGCGATCTCAGTTGCATATAGATCTTCAATTTAAAAACAACATCAAAATAGAGGAGTCAAAAACATAGAGTTGAAAAAGAAAGAACTTGTATATCTCTAAAATTAAATCCTTTAATCAGAGTTGTTCATTTTCAATAGAACTATAAAAATAATTTCAATAAGATATACTTTTATGTGAATCACTTATCACACATATATTTAAAGAGGTATTCTGAAGGAATATATAGAACATAAAAGACTTTATTCAGTGTTCCTTATCAAAAAGGATATCATAGTTAGTCACAAAAATTCATATTTCAATTAACCAAGAGATTCATAACTTCCCTTAGAAATAGGATAGATTTAATCCAATGAACACGGTTCTTTAATTGAATTGATCCTTGAATATTTCTTCATTTATGACTTTCCCATTGTAATAATCTCGTATTGAAAACATGACTTGAAGAACTTCGCTGTTGATAACACAATGTAGGATTGAGTTGCATAACATAGGGTTCTTTTAAGGAGCGTAGGGTTCCTTTGCGTACATAGGTTTCCTTTGTGTAGCGTAGGGTTTCTTTGTGTAGCATAGGGTTCCTTTGTACATCGTACAGTTCAACGACCTAACATATGGTTCCTTATCCATATTTGCATCTGCATGTAACATAGGGTTAGAAAATTAATGTGGGGATGATGATCCATACATTCATCATTATCAGCATAAAATCCCAAATGAAGCATTAACTAACCATATGTTCAATTTTCCCAAATGTAGAGTTGTAAATAGTAAATCCGGACTCCAATGTAGGCTTGCTGATCCATAAGTGTTTCAATTTTCTAAACGTAAGGATAATGATTGAAACACAAACTCCTTACCATAACTTAGAGATGACACCATACAAAAATGTTAGTTTTTCAGTGTAACGTAGGGTTGAAAATAGTGTTTCTTGAATCATTCCTGTAAAACTAAATTCCTTAAAAATATACTATAAATTCCTATAAAATTTACTTAACAACACAATATTTGAACAAATACAAGGGTATTTTTGAACATCAAAAACATCATAAATTATAGGGTATTGTTGAGACAATACATGCCCAAAAATATATTCTCTATTAAGTTCAAAATTATCAACATGTTGGGGAGTCCACTTTTCATCAAATTATTTAGTTGAACCATACTCATGCATTATCGGTTAACTAATACTATAAAGAAAAGATAACAGTCAATTATTCCAATTGGAATAATCAGTAACATAAAAAATAGGAGCATGAAAATAAGAATTATATTCCATAATAATATAATTTTTGAAATCAAATAATATTTATTTTTTTAAAATGAAGTGAATTTTGAAGAGAAGACGATATATGATAAAAACACAAAGCACTAATTTGAAAAAAAAACTGTTGGTCAGAGAAAATATTGAAAGAGGGGGAAAATTGGGGGTGCTGAATTACCTTTTAAAAAATATAGAAAGCAAATAAAACAACAATTTAAATATAAATTTATTTTAAAAAAATAATATGAAGAAATAAATTGTATTTAATAATCAATAATTGATAAATTTGATTAGATTTATAAATTAAATATCAAAGTATGTTATTTATGAAAATTAATAAATCATTTTTATTCAAGTATTTGAATTAATGATAAATGATATAAATCATAAATTAACTAGAAGAAAAAAACATTTTATAAGGAGTTGGGCAATAGATATAGAAGATCCCCTACGTCTCCACCCCCTCAATTAGATAGATATTCCTTATAAATATGTTCCCTTTCTATTAATGAAAATTCAAGAACCACTTACTTTGGTTGTAATGGAAACCAAAGAACCAAATTACTTGGTTTTAATGGACACCTAACTAATAAAAATTCTTTTTTTAATGGAAACCTAAGAACTACGTCCCTTGGTTTTAACAGAGATTGAAGAAATAAAGGTAGAATGAGGTTTGAGAAAATATAAATTTTATAGGTGAAAATATATTCAATATCTCTTTACATATAGAAAAAAATATAGTTCGAGAGATAGATACAAGGTTTATATGATTTAAGATTTCGAAATGGAAGGTTGGATCTTGAGAGGATGTATTGGATAATGATAGAACTTCTACATCTTGATTAAATCACAGAAAATATTCAAATGAAAATTTTGTAAGGATTATTATCCAATCCTATTAGATCCTATATTTATGGCCTTTAATACTAATAGAAGCATTCTTGAAAACTTAGGGTCTATTGAAATCATTAAAAATCTGAGCAAGAGCTTTATTGACTATAATAAATGCTTCTTTGGAGGGTCTTCCTTGATGTCATTGGTTTCCTAAGATCCTCCAATAGGTTTATTGTGTACTAAATGGAGGAATATATTTATATATTACTTCTACCAGCTACCCTATAAATCCTTAAGTAAAATTGATCTACTTCCTCATGCCACCAACTAGTAGATGCTTCTCACAGTAACTACCTTAAAGAAGTGGCACCATCAGTTTCTTTATTGGAATACTATGGTTCATCTAACCTATATCCAAGTATTTAACTAATCTAATAATTCTTTATAAAAATCTTCAATAATTATTTAATTTATTCATTTATATTATCTATGATCATCAATATTTCAACATATTCTTCTTTAAAAACATGAATTGGAATCCAATAAATTAAAGTTGAGAAACACACAATGAAAAAATTAGAAACAAAATTTTATGTCTGTGATCATTAATAAACCATGAAATAGTGAGTAAAAATTGTAACATACTAATATTCTCCCTTTTCATTATTTGGGTAAATGGTGGAGACATATGAAATTTGTTCTGAGGGATTTCCCAATTTAATACCCAAAAATCAACTACCCTTTGAGGAAAATACTTGATGAAAATGAAATTATAAATGTTATGTTATAAAATTTTGTGATATTTTTAGTTATATGGATGATCATTGATTTATAATTACCATCCGTTAATAGATATTTCTACACGATTTTTAACATAAATATCCAATAAACAAAACTAAAGGATTGAGAGGCCTAGTGAATTTATAATACTTGGTGCGTAATAAATAAAAATGAAAATAAAATAAAACATATTTATTAATATCTCCAAAATGAGATATTGAGTCCCTTTAAGCTCCTAAAACATTGTACGACAATATAGAAAATATATAGACAAAATGGGTGAGCTAAAAATCCTAGTAAGGTAATAAACATTATAATGAGGCATATCATATGAGTAAAAAGGCATAACATGATATCATAAATGATAAGAATCATAGACAATAACATGGTAGAATAACATAAAGATCATAGAATCATAATATCATGGAAAAATATAAAATTTAAATAAACATAAAACATGATATAATCACAAGTAAAGGATAATTTCCAAGGCAACATCACATTGTGAACTGAATGCCATCATGGATTAGGTTTACTCCCTAATCATACACATAACATATTCTGAGACAAAAACATTACCCAATTCATTGGAACAATATATAGGTTCACCTATAATAACATGAAAATGATAATGTGTGCCAAAAAATGAACCAATAATAAGGCATAAACATAAAAATTATCCATTGAAATAAATGAGTTTCATAATATTTACATAATTTATAATCAAAAGAGATTTCCCAATGATTTTGAAAAGAAGAAAGAATTAATTATTTTGGACATTAATATCTGAGTACATAATCATAGGTTGTAAAATATAATGTTTTTTTGGAAAATACATCATGATAAATGGTAGAGAATTGGGTATAAAAATAAACTTTCAAAATGACGTTTTAAGGAATTAGCTAAATAAGTTTAAAGAAAGAATAAGTATGTAATTTTATTTTAAAAATAGAGGTAAACCAAAATGGTCACACAAAAAATATTAATTTATTTAATAAAATTATTAATCGTAATAAATAATTTAAATTATAATTACATAAAATTATTATGGGATAGAAAAGTTTCCCTTAATCTAGTTTCACTTTAAAGAAGGTATTTGAGAAATAAACTTAAAGAATATATTACCCCATAAAATGAAGGGATAATAATCTAGTTATATATTCAAAAAAACTTATTAAAAATTTACAAACATTATATAACCTAAAATATTGAGATAAAGGGATTTATAAATGGAAATTTTATGAACTAAAGAAAAAGTGTGGTTCGGAGAGATTCTTACCCTTAGGATCTAGAATCTTTCTTCACATTCACTTAAAATCCTAAATAATTAAATTATATTCATTATTTAAATAATTTATTATATATTACATCTATATTTTATTTAATATAATATAATTATGTTAATTTATAACCATTTTAATGAGGTATAATGTTTAATTTTCTTGTTATTAGGGCATTCATTTCATGGTTCCAGGGTCAGATCACTTGTGGATAATTATTGATGTTCTTGTAAAATGAGATTAAAAATATAGAAGTTAAATGAAATGGTATTCATGTAATTAAAAAAAATTTAAATGGTCCCAAATATTCTTTTGTGTTACTACATTGGAATAATTGATTTAGTAAAAATGTTAACATTATGTGGTTAGTTCATTTAGTCCGTTTTACTGACCATTGTAAACTTGATTTGTTTTATTTAATTAAATGAATATTTAAACATAAATTTTTTTCCGTATGTTAGAATACACTTATTTTACTTTTATTTAACCATAATAATATCTTTATGACCATATTTTAATTTGTTTGAGAAAAACTGATGTATGTTATTCATAGAGGCGGTGATCAACCATATTGTAAATGTTTTCATTATAGTAATGAAATAAGGGAGGGTATAAGATAGATATTCCAACATAATAATAAAATATAAGTATAGTTAGGATACATATGTTATTATATTTAGGTTTATGGATAACTTATGGGGTGGAAGAAGAAGAATAAAATTAAATGCAATTTCGTTTAGAGTTTACCTCTCCCTTTGGTTGAAACCGTTTCTACTACCCCTTAAGGATCCATGGAATGGTCTATGGATGATAACAGTATCACTATGACATGTGGTAGATGATTTGGAAATGAATTGGGAATAATTTTGAAAATATCTAAGGCTTAGAAGTTGCGAGGAGAAGGGGTGGTGATATGTGATAATTTATAAGGGGAGGATAAGGGTGTTTTTGAATATTATAAACATTAGTTTATTATTTTTCCTCAAGGCTATTAATAGTGATGAATATTGTTATTATAAATCATAAATGGTTAATTTTATTTTGATATAATTGGTGATTACATCATTCATTACTCAACAATTCATGTATTTGGATGATAATGTTTAAATAACATATTTTTCCATATATTACTATTAAGAAGAAATTATCTATTTTATAAATATATAAAAAGTTTATCCAATCCATTTTTTGATTTTTAGATTAAAAAAATGAATTTTTTTTTGAATTTTTTTCTTCTAAATATGATAATTTTTTTAAAAAAAAATCTTCATTTATTTAAAAAATACCAAATTTAGTATTATAATCAACTTTCAGACCCATTAAAAAAATAATTACGGTCTAAAAAAATTATATTATCATTATAATACAAAATAATATTAATTTATATGTCAATTTTTTAAGATAAACTATCTTTTAAATCACTATATTTATTATAAAATTGAAATTAAGACATATATATTTCATAAAAAATCAAACACTTAATTTGTCAATTTTAGAATATTTATTTACTTGTGTGCTGAAATAAATATATAATATTTTTATTTTATAAGATAATTAAATATTATTTTATACTTACATATAAGTGGATACTATTCTAATGGTTAGGTTACAATTCCAAATGGTCAGATTACTATTTAAATGGTCAAGTTACTATTACAATTGTTAGATTACTATCCCATTAGTCAGATTGCTATACCAATAGTCAGGTAAGTAATGGTCATTTGGTTTTATCTTATAGTGTGTGTTTATTATATAATATTATATTTCTATATATGAAACAATTTTATATTTAGAAAGGAAATTATATTGATAAAATTTTGGGTCACTACAAATGAAACTAATTTTCTTAGCTCTCCAAGATTCTACCAGTTTGAGTGGGTTATTCTTCATTACAGTAACAAAATAACCAAAAACCTGTACTTTCCTAAAATAGTAAGTCATATTATTTCTATCCTTGTAACTTGGGAAAAATTCTTCCTTTCGTTCTCCTTGATGAGGACCTTATTTCTCTTGTGATAATTGAAGATTTGGTGTTTCATAATATTCTGTGAGCTTGGAATCCATTACTTGTACCATAGATGGAATGAGGATGATAGTTCTTTATTTTTTCTTACTAGTCCTTTTTTTCTTGAGCTTCTAGTATTGGTTGAATTTTACCCTTAGTAAACTGAATGAAATCATCCAAACATTATGCTATATATTCTAACACCCAGAATCCACTAGAATATTTCAATGGTATGAGATGTTCTTCTAACTCATTCCACTGATTCTGTATGTATATCTCTGGTATATTTTCTGGTGGGAGCCATATGTCCATAGAGTGGGTGAGACATTTCTATCTAGAAATAAAACCCAAGACCCTTATTGAAGTTTGAGAGGTCAAGGATCATCATATTTTTTAGTTTGGAGCTAAATTTATAGAGAGATTGATGACACACATCTTCTTAGTTTTCTATATATATGGTTGGAAATTTGTTGTACCCGATAAAACATGGGTCTTTAGAGTATGAAAAAAACATCCAATCTTGGTCACCTTTTATTTTTCTATGGTTACCATCATAGGGCTATAATAAGACATGACATATGTTGAATTCCTCCTCAGGTCTCCAGTACGATTGATGGTTATGATGGTGGTATTATTAAAATTGGATAGAGAAGGGGATTTATCCACCAATTCAAGGTAAAAATTCCTATTTTTCAATACTAGTGTTCACCATCATTCTATTTCTTCTATTCGAGTGAAAAAAAGAATAGTTGAAACTAAGAAACTCTTAGGGGAATAGTTATCTAATCTGAATCCTACAAGGTAATAGCCAAGTGTGGATGACCTACATAAATTGACTATTGATATGATATATGGGACGAACCTAAATTATTTTTTGATATGAGTGTAACCAATGTGGAAGTGAAGGTAACCCCTAATTATATTCCGTCCCCAAATTCTAGTAGAGTCATTTTTTGAGGGTAGAGTTGATGGGGAAACTCGATTCTTCCCTTAGGATAGATTATCCCTTCTATTAAGAGAGTGTTTTTTTCCTGGGAAACATTAACCTCAACCCATTAGTTATACTTATAAATATTATTTACATTGAGTTATTTGGTCATAATACACTTGAGTTGGTCCAATTCAAACTCATATTGGGAAATTTTTTCCTCCACAGAAAGTGGTTCAACCTCTTTGGGTGATGCGTTCGAGGTAGCCATGATTTTCACTTAATATTTAGCTAAATATCACCATGTAAATGGTAATAATATTTTTTAAGTGGGATAATTTTGAGTTTTTCTTTGATTTTTAGTGTGTAAACCTTCCTCATCCAACTTGGTGTAGGATTCATTTTGAGTAAATACATCTTTATCATTTTCTTCGGTATTAGTATCCAAACCTCTATCATATATCAAATTGTTGGTGATGAAATTTATCTAGGAATATAAAATATCCTATATCATATCATCAACCTCCTCTAAATCATTAATGGATTTTTTTTACCTCTGGTTATCTATTGAAGGATAACTCAAATTCCTCCTGGACATACTTCTTTTTGGGGACCTGATTCATCTTATGGCCCAATCACAGTTTCATAATTCCTTTATGATTCCTACCCCAATGAATTTTTTATATAGTTTTTAGAATAGAATCAATAACAGTATCAAATAAGAATTCCCTTAATGGTTATTTGTGATATCATATTATAAGGAACTAGGAGTGTACCACATGGATAACTGATTCCAATATTTATAATGCAAACTTCTTTAGAGGAGGTAGGGGTAATAATGCCCCCAAATCTATGATATGGGGTTTATTTTCTTGTTCCACCATATCCTCCTTGTGTGACTAGGTATTTTACAATCCTAGGGGTGACAGTTGTAGTAAAAATGATGAAATTTACAATAGTCTTGTGGGATGGGACAAGTATTTTATTACTATAGAAGGGGCTTCCACATATTCAATGTTAACATTTTATGATTTCATTAAACCATGATCTTGTTTAAATTCACATTTTAGGAGTATGTTTCTTGCTATTTATGATTTCAACATTGCTGGGGGTCTTAAATTACACTGGAAGGAAGCATGTTTAACTTTTTTGGAAGCCTAATGTAGTAATATATAGATGAATCAATCCTGTTAATTGTGCTTCTTTCAGGTCTGTGGATTAATAGATTTTTTTAAATTTAGTTGCTTAAATATGATTTTTTTCATGATACTTATCTTAAGGATATCACATTTCATGAATCCTTCCATGATGGATTCTATTGACTAAGGAGTGTGGTAAAATGAAACATTGTATACTTTCCATATCACCTAATGCACAAACCTAGTGAGACATCCATAATTATTTTATAAAGAGCCTTTAGGATATCAAGGTACGAAAAATAGATATTCTCATGTTTCTTATCATATATTATACCTCATTCCATGAAGCAGGAAAAAATCATGTTGATTTCAGAGATCACTAATTATTTCAACATGGATAATGTACCCTTTATGAGACATGGGTTTTAATTTGAGATGGAAAAGGTTCTTCCATAGGTTGAGGAAAATATAGTGGATGTATTCTACACTTATTTACTTTTTATGTTTGTATTAGGAATTATCCATGGGACAAAATATAATGGGGATATTTCCATTGACTTTTTATTTTCAAATATCCATGAAATCCTCTTCAATTATAGATGAAGATTCATCCACCTGGTCGAACTAATGAAGAATATTATAAGAGGGATGGAGAGATGATGAATGTTGTTTTAGATTAAACATCATTTGGATTGAGGCATTGTTATCCAATTGTGGGGTTCCATAAGTATCTTCCCTTAAATCTTCAAATACCTTTCTATATGAAGGCTTGATTTAAGGAATATAGACAGAGGTGGAACATTCCAACTGTGATGTAGTATGGATTTGGGGATGATTTCAACAATGAATATTTCATGGAGTCATTGGGATGATTTTAATTATTGACCTATACACTATAGTAGGGATAACCTCTATAGTGACTACGACCATAATTTTATAATAAGGGATTATTAAATCATTGGGCTACTATCAAACGACACTGAATTGACAAAAAACAATTATTATTGATCAAGGAAAGAATATGGGCCTTCTACTAAGACATATGTTTCATTTTAAGACATATACTTTTAGATATTCTCTATCATGTGATTGGGGATGCATGTTTCTAATTGTGATCATCTTGAGAAGGAACCCTCCTGAGTGATACCTTAGTAAATGTTTGGATACGTCAACTAGATAACTAAGATTGATAAGGGATATGAGAATTCCCCTTGGATTCCATTGGAATATTGCAACAATGTCTCTTGATTTCTAGTTGAATGTGTTCCCACTATCAAGTGACTGATATTATATATCAATAAGTTTATTGGTTTTTTGTTGGAATATATGCCTTCCTTGAGGAGATTACTGGAATATGTTAGAGATATACAATTATAATGGGAGAATATTTAGGATCTTAATATTCATTCTCCATAATAATATTTTGATGATCCTCTAGAATGAGAAAAGACATATGTGTCATCTATGATGTGGTCTCTATGTTTGTTGATGATATCCTTCATCTGAGTGATAAATAATATGTGACGAACTCTCTCTAATTTTTAGAATATGCTAAATATGGTCTTTCACTACTCTATCCATCATATGTTGGAAGATTTATAAGAATTTGTAAGGAATATAATCCCATACACATTCTTTATTTTCTATTAGAATGTGATATTGGTATTCTTACATGATTATGATAGAAATTTGTGCTAATCTTAACGCAAATATGGGGATATATTGACAATCACTAATTTTAATGGGAATATATTCCCAACCATATACCTCACTCTATGTTGAAATTTATCATTGATCCTCTTTCCTATGAGTGAGAATCTATTATCGCTCTTGAGTAGCCTCAGAAGTATTCTGTTAAGAGGATCAAGCAGTGGGAGTATAAATATTTACCTACCCCCTTAATGTTTTTATAACATTATAATGAATAATATCCATTTAAATAATGATATATTAATACTTTTAAAGAGTTTGAGTAGGGATATTCACCCTCTCTTGACCTATCACCAGAATATACTAGAATACTTCTTCAATGGAATTGGGTATATGGGATTACCCCTAAATTTATTCTGCTATTGGGACATTTCAATAAGATTGATGTGATGGACCAATAATAGAGACTTAAATTCCATAATCCATTAATTTATATTGAAATAATTGAATGGGGGTTAAAATATCATCCAAACCTCTAGGTGATGTAATGGTCTACTTGTAAGGTTTTGTAGGAACCATTCCTGTTCCAAATCCCTAACTTTTTTGGTACACTTCCTCGGGGAGACTTTCCCTTGGTAACCATAGAATGATTTTCTAGGGTTGGGGTCTCATAAGAAAAATACTCAATAAGCTACTAATGATCTAGGGATGTACAGTATTGGAGGTGGTGATTTATGGAAGATAAAAACTCATGGAGAGGATTTAATATGGAAGTGGAGTCACCTATGGGTCCCCCTTTCTCTCTGAGATAAGGGGGGTAGATGTTATCATGTTATAGGGAAAGGATCCCCAATCAGTGGAGGTGGAAATGGGCACCACCAAATTTTCCATTTCAATCATTTTGAAGGATGGTCATTAGGGCCTCTAATATTGATTAATCTTTCAAGATAAATATAATGTATGGAATATAATGTTGAAGAAATATTAATTGATTTAAGCATTCACCATATTATTTTTTAGAATCTACGTTGGAGATATATCCTTTCTATTAGTTGGAGAAGTTTCCTTAGTAATAATGGTGGTATATGTCTTATCCTGATCTATACCATTTTTGGATCAGAGAATGTTGGTAGAAACGTATTTTAAGTCTTCTGGATTACAAAAAACACAGGAAGGAAAAAACAACTGTGCAGTAACTCAAATAAACACGTGATTTATCGATTAATTCAATAGTTAAAGTATTCCCATTGGGTTAACCATTTTTGTTTTCATGGAAGACATGAAATAGAATTTCATGGATCTATAGGAAACTCAGTTATTTTAGATACTAAATTTTGTATTCTGGTCTCACTATTTCTATCCATCAGGAAGATTATATCTTTTGGGACACATCCTAGCCCTAGTGTTTTGAGTCAGGGTGAAACTAATTTCCACAAGTAGGTTGTCACTCAGGATGTTCTAATGAAACTTTGGAATGCACTTTGGCTAAGAGGATGAGACATTAAGATCAATAACCAGTTTTTATGGAGAATTTTTGCACAATCTGGGACAATATTATAGAATTAATACATAATTATGAATCATTCCTAAATCCCAGTTCGATATTGGTCACCTAATTCCAATAATCTAATCAAAATCATATGTATTTTTTAATATTTTTATGTTTTGAGAGTTCTAGGAGATCATGTAGTCACCCTTAGTCATACCCTACATAAAACCTTTCTTCATAACATGGGAAAAGGATACATAAGAAAGGGTGAGATTATATGATCATTAAAGATAAAAATGGGATATATCAGTCATCAATAATATATAAAAATAACATGAGATTAAGGGTATGTGAATATGATATTATCATTTGAAAATCATACCTAAAAATTCATAAATCATAATCATTACATAAAATTTTGTAATTCCATAAGACATGAGTAATCGAAGACCCTATGTGAGAAATCCATACGCACCTTCATCCATGTGTGAAACTTTCACACGAGTGAAGAACATTATGTGATAATGTCATATTTGGTGCACAATATCCTTGTGTGCCTTCCTTACACACAACATTTCTTGTGTCATGCAAAACCAACATTCATTCACTTTCATAACAAGTGCCAAATATTTCCTTTACCAAATTTTGATATGATGTCCCCAAAACTATACCTACTTGAAAATTCATGAAATATATTCAACCTTGATTGTAATTTTTTCTCTTTAATATTAAATAATTCATATTAGAAAAATACTCTTTTCCATCCTTTAAATTTTTGGACCCAATAATTTTGTAAACATTGAGAAACGACATCATCCTATATATGCAATTTTATATACTGCCACCAAAGAATCAATTCCTTTTTCTTAGGGATCTATCAACATACCTTGCAATAAATCTCTCTCA
This sequence comes from Viscum album, assembly GCA_963277665.1. Lineage (NCBI taxonomy): Eukaryota > Viridiplantae > Streptophyta > Magnoliopsida > Santalales > Viscaceae > Viscum > Viscum album. The sequence goes on along the minus strand of OY728126.1, from coordinate 1,472,896,460 downwards.
AAATCGAAAACTATCCTTGGAAACCTACTTTGACAACAAAGAAAATCAACCCAAAAACACTAAAATGTTGCCTTGATGGATTTTTCCCAACAATCTCCCACTTTGGGTTCGTTGAAAAATCTTCTCATTTTGATACCTCAATAAATCTTATTCCATATTCTACCAAAAAATCATTCTTGTGATTTAGGTAACGATAAAATATTCACACAACACACACTATAATCCCACACGAGCAATGCTCAGTGTAATAAAGAAGAGTAGTATACTAATTTCATCAGTGAATCACTTCATTCCAAAAACCACTCAAATTATTGTATCATAAACCTCATTCATCGTGATATATATCATTTTATCAATCAACTTTATCTTCTACAGATTTAAAACCCCATACTTTTTGGCTCCCCCTATAGTATTCTCCCCCTATCTTGATTAAGACATTGTCTCCCTCATTTATAGCCACAAGTTCTCCCCATTTTTCAATGAACCATAAGGTCAATCCTTTAAGATCTACCACAAGGTAAAGAACATAGATCATTACATTAGGAAAAATCACATCATACCTTAAGGATATTGCATCGCACATACACAGTTTATCAAGTGTAGGGAGTTGAATGAACTCAAAGAACCATTTGATGAAATTCAAATGATTCTTTGGATAAGGCCTTAGTTAGAGTTTATAGAACATGTATTTCTATAGGAACATACTCTAACTTAAAAATCCATTGTTCCACCTTCTACTTGATAAAATGACACTTTATTTCAATGTGCATTGTACTTGAGTGATGGATTGGAGTTTTTATAATATTTATGGAACATTAATTGTAGAAATGGATTCTGATTATAGACTTCCTTGGAACTACTATATCCTCAAGATGTGACTTCATCCATAATAATTTCATGCAAGATTGAGTAGCAATAATATATCAAGCTTCTATGATGCTCAATGAAATGCAATCTTGTTTCTTTATTATCCCAGAAATACACAAACCACCAAATAGAATACACCACTTGATGTTTATTTTATATCATCTACTGAACCATCCAAATATTCATCAGTATAGCCCAATAATTGTTGTTGGTATTTTCTATTATACAACAAACCAGAATACATTGTTCCCTTGATATAATGAAATATTATTTTGAATGCATGTAAGTGGATTTATTTGGGATTACTTTGATACTTTTCTTCTTGGAATGTGGGAAAAACTATAAGCTATCTTTACTATCAAGTACAACATACTTCTAATGATTTGTCTGTATTCTATGACATTAACCACTTTCCCTTCATCATCTCATGATAGTTTCATGCCGGTAGCTACCAGGGTCATCATATACATGTTATCCATTCCAAATCTAATTAGAACGTCCTTGGAATATTCATATTGTAAAACATATGTTCTATTCCTTTGTTTTTTCACCTATAAACCACAAAATATGGTCAGTTCACTAATCATTAACATTTCAAACTCACTTTTCATGAATTTGGAAAACTGTCTACACTACACATTATATGATACACCAAAAATCATGTAATCAGTATACACCAACAGCAAAATACATTGATTGCCATCATTGTTAATATAGATATTTTAATCAACTCCACCACACTAAAAAACAATCTTCCTAAAAAACCAACCATGATTTTAACTACACACTCTTAGTGCTTTCTTAAATCCATATAACACTTTCTTTTGATGAAAAACTATGTTCTCGTCTTTATGAAGGAGAAAATAATCCGGATGCTCAATATAAAATTTTTCCTCCATAACCCCATTCAGAAATTTTAACTTGATGTCCATATATGAATTTTGAACCTTCTTTTCACTACTATTTACAAGAATAATCTGATTGTATATAGCCTCGTAACAGGTGAAAATGTTTCATCAAATCAATACACTCTATCTGGTAGTACCCCTTTCACACTAATGAATCTTTATATCAAATTAATATGTCATATTTACTCATATTATTGGAAATGACCCATTTGGACCCAATGAAATTTTTATCTGTTGGTCTCGAAACAATCTCCCATGTATTATTATTCTTAATTTGGTCAAGCTCTTCCCTCATATCCTAAACCTAGTTTTCATCTCTAGCTAGTTCATAAAAACATTTTGGTCTACATTTGATAGGAATAATTCTTGCTATAATGACTTAATTCTTCATGTCTGAACTGGCGATTGCTGATTAACTATGATGTTCTGTTTGTCAATTTTATCCCAACTATTCATTTTTCATGTAGATATAGAATTGAATTCCTCTTTATCATCATGAGTATCTTCTTCTGAATCATTATTTTCCACTTCAAATCCCCTTCAGTTTCATACCACCTTATCGGTTTCAACAAGGAACTATTCACTATGTTGTTGATGATTATGTCTATTCTCCGAAATAGTGACATCATTTCTTTCAACTACCTTTCCAAGCCTCATATTGAAAAATTTATATTATTTAATTTTTTCTAAATATCTAGGAAATATACCCTCATCTCCACATGATTGAAATTTACTATTTTTATCCTTACTATGAATAACTCATTTACTTACAAACATTTGAAAGTGTTTCATTGTTGGATTCTTACCATACAAAAAATCATATGGATAATTTTTTTTCTTAAGACATAGTAGATCCCTATTGGATATATAGACTGATGTTAATACCTCTTCCTTCCAAACTTTTTCAAATAGACCCTTTTCAATAAGAATTATTTTGGTCATATTTTTTATGATCCGATTTATCCTCTCAACCACTTCATTTTTTTAAGGAGTCTCACTAATTAAACTTGATAGATTATCATGTGTTTCACCAGATAATATTCCACTTGAATATTTTTAAATTCTATAAAATTATTAGTATAACACTTTAGAATCTTCAATCCAAGAATTATTTCAGATTCCCTTCGATACTATTTTATGAAATTGAACACATCATACATGTGGGAAATGAAGAATACACTTTCAATCCTACCAAAATCATCAATGAAAAGGATGAAATACCCATTCCCATTGATGGATATTGGTGAGATATGTCTATATACATATCAATACACCATTTCAAGAACTCTGGTTGGATTTTTTTTTATTTTTCCTTTTTTGTATTTCTGAAAAACATTCCCTATTTAAAGTAATAGAACATATGAGAATGATCACTTGATATCTTTGGGAGATCTTGAGCTACAAAACATTTGGATAGATCTTCTTGTGATGTTTGGAATATATGTCCAAGTTGATTATGCAATAAAACTTTTTATTCATATCTAGATAAAAATAACATATATCGTTCTCCACTTATATGGTAGAGATTCCCCTTCATTATTTTTTCCTATAGTTTAACTTTTCCATCTATTACTTTGATAGAAACATATTATTAGTAAATATTATAGAATGAACCAATTCACATAGTTGACTGACACTAAAAAAGTTGTGACTGAGACCTTCACTAACTAAAAAATCATCACATCTCATTTGTTTTCCCCAAATTTGGATTTTCCTAAGCCAATAATCTTTAGGCCTTCATCATTACCAAATTTGACAACACCATCCTTATCATATTTTATGCCTGTAACAATGTCCTTATTACCTATCATATGGGATGTGCATCCAATATCAAGGATCCATACACCAGAATGATCTAATGGTTTAATGTAAATCTTTAGAACCACTTCCTGTTCATCTATTTTCTTTCTTATCTAGGTTTTTGACATCATACCCGTTATAGATTGACAATATTGATTTTACTTATAGTTTGATAGAATAGCTTCATCTTGTAGAGCTTCATTTTTTTTCATTTTCATATTATTGGATGATACATTGATCTGCTGCTAATTACCACATTTAGTCTTCTTTATAACTTTTTTATTCATTGTTGATGAGAAATATCTTTCCATGTTTCTAAATCTTCTACACCTAAAATAGTTACTATCAAATTATATCCTCGAATATTGATATCTATATGGATGCATATGTTGTTCATGTTCCCTTGGTATCTTATGGAAATGGCACATACATTTTGATAATGTCCCATATTTCAACATAAATTACACCTAATGCAAGGTTTATTTATGTATGTTGTTGTAGGACCAGTTCTTACATAAGTTTGATGGATCTGAATCTACAGATTATACAAAAGAGGGGGGTGAATTGTGTATTTTTCAATTTTTCGATAACTCTTTTCTTTAACGAGTTCTGTCTTTTATACTTTATCATATTTGAACACGCATCGAAATAAGTAAAAACAAAAACACAAAGATGTATAGTGGTTCGTAGGAACAGAAGGCCCCTAGTCCACTCCACCAACACTCAACTCCACGAGCTTGGTGATTTTCACTATCTGGTCCTCTTTTCCACAGAACAGTTCACAACTGAGTACAGGCAGTTGATACCTTTACAATCCAAGGAAAAATAAAGCCTTCTGGTTCAAACATGAACCTACACAGCTTAGTACGAGAATATGGTTACTCAAGAATAAAAATAATTTCAGAAATAAATTTCTAGTTGATCTTCAAAATTGCAACAGAATGCAATTGACAGCAGATGAATTGAAGTCTATAGAAATATTGATCTTCAAGTCGAGGCAGTTCTAAGTTGATCCAGTTGCAGTAGATATAGAGATATAGTTCACAACCTCAGCAGTAGTAGATCAACAGTAGATATTCAATGTAGAATAGGTGAATATTCTATCGAGTTTCTTCTTCCTGAAAAAACAGAGCTTTTACGCTCCTTTTGAATCAGAAGATCAATCATGAATAGTTTGAGTCTCTGTTTTCCACCTTTTTCAACAATAGATCGATCACATACTCAAGTAACAGGTGTTTCAGAGAGAACATATATAATAAAGCATATCTCCTGCACATTTAGATCCATAAAAGTCACCTTCTGATTCACGATATTCAAAAATATGAATTTACAAAGAGGTCGTAACTTCCCTTAAGACTCGGCATAAAAATTTCCTATTAATTCGATCTTAAATCCATTAATAAAACGGATTTGAATCAGTCAAAGTCATACTTTAAAAACGACTTTAAATTCAGCTTGAAATCCACCCAGAAATCAGCTTACTGATCGTTGCACATAAATATCGTCTGTCAAAATTTCTGATTCCAAACGTAAGGTTGATGACGTGGCCACCAAACATAGGTTTAATAACATAGTCTTCAAATGTAAGGTTAACAATGTAAGGTTGAACACAAACATAGGGTTGAAAACGTAATGTTGAATACAAACTTAGGGTTGATCATCCATACTTTTTCTTCAACACTCAAACCTACGGTAAAAGATCCATACTTTTACTTGATCCATACTTTTCCAAGAACGTATGGTTGTTTACAAAATTAATATTGATGAACCATACTTTTGATAAACAAATGTAACATTTAGAATATACGTATGGTTCTCCTTCCATACTTTGCTGATAACCAAAACGTAGGGTTCCTTCCTAACGTAAGGTTCTTCTTCCATACTTTGCTGAAAACGTATGGTTGTTTAACCATACTTTTCTCTTATCTCAAAAAGTATACATTCTTTTCATCCTTACGCTACGTTTATCCACGTAGGGTATGAACAGTGATTCCAGAACACGCTAAAGCAGATTCCGCGCACGCTATATTTATCTAGGTAAGGTATGAACAGTGATTTCAGAACGCGCTAAAGCAGATTTTGCGCTATATTGAACATGATAAAGCAGATTCCAAATAAGTAATAAATTCTCTTTATTTCAAGAGTAAAATAAATTAATAAATTCCTGAAAAATACTAAATAAAATCATTAGAAAATAACTAAGGGTATTTGTGAGCATCAAAATTATCATAAAGAGACAGAGTATTATTTTTAGTAATCTCCCCCTATAAATAACATTAACATGTATTATTGAAAGTAATACTTTTCTCAACAAAGTTCTATGAGTGTTTGGATTATTATTTATTTCCAAATAAATTTTCAACCTCAGTGTGGGAACTTGTGGTATAAAATCAATCACCATAAATTTCTATTTGTGATCAAGCCCCATACTAGAGTTTTCATTTATATTTGACTATTGTTTCAATTTTTATGGGACTCTATAATCCAGTTACATATTCTCTATCATCTTAAAGTATTACCTTCCCAATATCACACTCGGAGTCAAGATCTTTTCTCGATCATTAAATTTTCTTCATAGACTAATGACTTCCTCTTCAAGTTATTCAATTCATTTGATTTGATATTTAGCTATGTTATTCAAACTATCAATAATCTTTTTATGTTATTTAACATTGATCTTGTACTCAACAACATTTTAAGAGTCCTATAGGAATTAAGACCAATGATTTTCAATTTCATTCATCTTATCAAACTTCAATTATTCCTGATACTTCATATAGAGTTTTTCATTGTGAACCAAATTGTTGGAATTATTCATTTTGGTTCTCCAAAAATCTATCTCCTAAATACAGGATTATTTTTCAACCATTATATCAACTCATAATTCAATTACTTCTTCATCGTTATCACCTGATTCCATTTTCTAGGATCTATCTATAACTTCCACCATAAAATTATCTTCAAAATATTTGTAGTTCTCTATATGTTCAACATCATATTAATCTAAACTGTCATTTTATTAGGAAATAATATTATTTTATTTGATGAAATTTCTCGGAAACATTTTCTTACCTTTCACATAGGTTGAATAATTTGCCATGGGAATTCTAATTTCATAATCATCATCTTCTTGAATCTTTTTTGGGAACCTTTATGAAACATGTCAAATATTTACACATTAGAAGAATGAAAGTTGGGAATTTCCATTTGAACATTATTTTTCCTCTTTGAAAATTTGATGGGATAAATTAGATTAATTGATCTGACACTTCTTATTCTTGGATATCTTCAATGGTGAAATTTTTTATGGCCATTAATGCCACCTCTTGGGATTTCCTTTTTCCCACAGACTCAAAATCTTCATTTCATATATAATATATGACAAGAGTACTGTACAAGCTATCTTGTGTCAGATCCTTTGGATCTTTATCATCCAAAATAGAATAGTTTAGATTGAACTAAGGAGGAATTATTCTCATGATTCACTTAAAAATATTTACATATTCAATAATTTCCCAAGACCATACATGTATTCCACAACAACATTCACCCTATCAAAAAATTAATCAACAGACTCATAGGGGTTCATTCTCAAATACTCATATTTGTTCAATGGAACATGCAATTTTACTTCGCACAATTTTGAATCACGTTTAGATATTTTTAATATCTTTTTCCACAAAGCATGAGTTGACTTACATGAAATAGCCTTTATATAGATTTTATTGCATAAATCTCTGCCTAATTAATTTATTTCATTGGAATTAGCATCCAATTCTCTTATTTTAGCTTCTGATAAAGTGCCAATATCCACACTGGCTGAAATAACAAGTTTTTATACTATATAGACATCAATACCTAAGTATTAGAAATAATGATACATCATATTATTCAATAATGGAAAATTATTTCCGTCGAAGATCAGAATCTATTTATGATTGACAATGTCCATTGAGAGAAACACAAAAATTAACCTTTGGTTATCAAAAAAGTTGTTAGCCCAACTTGGTTAAATACCCTAAGAGGGGGGGGGGGTGGGAGGGGGGGATGAATCAGGGTTTGACAGATTAAAATAACCACCTCTTCTAATATTGTTTCAAATTAAAAAAAACACTCTTATCTCCCTTTCCCATAATAATGTTTGAAAAGAAATGAAATCATGCATGATACGCATCAATTTTACTTTCTTCACCCTCACTGGGATATATATAAATTACATAAAATGAAAATTTTCCAATGTACCAAATCCAATAAGGATCACGACCAAATTAAGGTTTTGGATAGATCACTTATATGCCCAAGATCACTACCTTTGCAATGTGAGAGTGCACTAACTCTCCCTCTTGGTTTACGACCAATCACATTATGAAATGTCACTGATCTCTCAATTGATGTGTACTCACTATTCATTCATAAGAATATTATTTTGATCACTTGAATCAACATGTTTTATAAATAATTTTGTGAAACATTAACTTCCAATTTCATAAACATGATGAATAAAACTTTACCAAAAATTTACTGGGCAATTCCATTTTGTTCACACAACTTTTTCTATCATGAAACCTTTAGATTCTTGCATAAAACTCTAATAACTTTTGTGAAACATTTTGGATTCTTTTTGAAACTCTAAAAATCTTTGAAACTTTTGGATTATCAAAGAACTTCCTCTTACATGAAACTATTACACATTTCACACACCTCCCTTGGTCTTGTAGAAATAAGTAATGTTCTATGCACAATTAAAATTGTATTCGTTTCCTCACACAAATATTTTATGCACAACTCTTATGATTTGTCCACAAATATTATGTGATTAATAGACCTAATTTTATGTCAGGGTAGAGATACTCTAAGGAGAGGGGTAACCACCTATTTATCGACCTAGTAGACCCTACACGCAAAATTCTTATGTGCCTTCCTATGTGGGTGAAACTTTTACGCTAGCGTGTAACTTCACATTTTGATATCATATTTAGAGTGAAACAACCTTGTGCACCTTCCTTGTACACAACCTTTATTACATCATGAAAAACCATAATTTATGCAATGTTAAAACTTTTGTGCAATACATTCCTTTACCAAACTTCAATATGATGTCCCTGAAACATCACTTGTAAGAAAATTCCCAAAACATCATCACCCTTAGATGAAAATTTTTATATTTTTTTGGAATTACTTCCTTCTCAAAAAAAAACTTTTTATATCCTGTAGATTTTGGAAAAAAAATTGGGAGACCCTGGGAAACACTATCACCTTGTATATAACATTTTCTTTACCACCACGATAGAATCCATTCATTTTTCTTAGACATTTTTAGTATATCTTGTTAGAAATATATCTAGAACACAACAACTGAAATTGGACCCTACTTTGTCAACAAACAAAATCAATCCAAAAACACAGTAATTTTTCCTTGATGGATTTGTTCCCAATACACCACATGAAAGAGGACAATATGTCATATGTAAATATTCCCCAAACATTCCATATAACTCTTCTCTATTATTTCAAGGAAGTTTCCATCATTTTTAGTCAATAAACTATCTTCTAGATGGTATCATGGACCTTCACTATCCATGGAATCCCTATAAATAATTCTATGGATATGTTGTCCCACTTCCACTCCAAGATATCAAGGTTTTGCAACAAACCTTCCTGAACTTGGTGCTCAGCCTTCACATATTGATAGGTAAGGCACCGTGAGATAAACCTAGCCACACTCTATCTTATTCAAGACCACCAAAACTATCGATGATGGTCTCTGTATGTAATCTCTACAATAGTATGTATAACTAAATAAGTGGTGTGAAACTCACTCATCACCACCTCCCATATCATGACTGGGACCACCATTCATCCTTGGAAGAAGATAATGTGATTTCCTCCTTTTGAATATACACCAACTAAATACCCTATGAATATATGGTTATAAAATACCTCAGATTCAGTGTATCCTAACTGGGACACTCTCACACACTCAAGAAGTAGAGGATTCAACTACACCAACAAAATAAAATTTACACCCCATTACTCTACTAGTTTCAGTTTTAAGGAAGAAAACTTCTCAGAAGCCTCCTGCACCAAGTGATCACAGGTCTTACTACTAAGGGAATATATTACCTTGGTTTACTTTCTCGAAGTATAGACTATATCAATGTCAAATTCTTGAAGTAACTTCACCTAGTTCTGTTGTTTCAGGTTCAGGTATCTTTTTGTAAAGAAATACCTAAGACTCTGATGGTCTGAGTAAACCACAAGGCTCTCTCCCAAAGGATAGTGCCTCCAAATCCTCTGGGTGAAGACTACCACATTCATCTCTAGGTCATGAATCACATAGTGTTTTATCTTGGGGTCTCAACTAGATCAACCCATATGTGATTACATCCCACCGCTGCATAATCACACAACTGATCCCATCTCTCAAGAAATCACAATGCATTATGTACTCCACACACTCCTCTGGTAGTCTCAACAAAGGATCACTCGTCAGCCTCATCCTCAGTCCCCCAAAGGCCCTCTATCACTACTAATTACATGTGAAAGTAATCCCTTTCCATGTTATGGAAGTCAAAGGGGTTAAAATCATGGATAAGTCTACCCAAGGAATCCAATAGTAACCCTCTAATCTAAGAAAAATACACACTTATATCATGCTCTTGGATGGATCCTAAAAAACAAGTCCATATAACTTCATTTGTCCCATGACCAGTGTAAAGACCCATAAAATTCAAGGGAATTTTTCTCTTGATTTTCTTTGGAATTTTACAAGAACGTAGTTTCTGACAGCACCTGATTCCAAGGCCCGGTGTGCCAGGAATTTTAATACGAAGTTTAGCTCGGGTACGTTCAGTGAACGAACGAGCGGGTTTTTCTAAAATTTGAACCGGTGCTTGGAATTGAATTCCAAGGGCACCGATGAATTCGCAGTGCCGGTATTTTCTTAGGAACACCTTTTTCAGAGTTGCGTTTTCACAGGAGGAGTTGTTAAAAATTTGTGGAAGTTAAAATAAAAATTGAGTTACAATTTTTATTCTTTTAAGTGGTTTATCCATTGAGTGGATGTTGGGGTAACCACCCAACTTCCCATGGGAGGTTATGAGAGTGGTGGGGCCCACACGAACCCCACCCCTTCATCTTCCCTAACCTTCCATAACCCTCCATTTAATAAGTCAAGTTGAGTTAATTAATTGAGTGGATTAATTCAACTTTTGAATTTCAAATGCTTAAGTTATGTTAATAAAATAAGTAAAGGACTTATTTTATTTTAGTTGGAACATGTTGCGTTGGGGGGATTTGGGAGAAAAATGAAAATCTCTTGAAGTTATTCCTCCTCGACGAAGAACTCGAAGAACGCGAAGAACGCCAGATCCTCAGAGATCGACGACGCGACGCCAACGAATCATTTCTCCGTGACGCAACTCTCTCCTTCCGCGATGTCTTCTTCCACGACGGTTATTTCCGCGATGAACCCTCGCTCAACGAATTCGACGAGGTAGGGGTTTTATGAATTTCTATTTTGTGATCACTTCCATCGCTTTCTTCCTTCTAATTTGAACCGCATGTTATCGCAATAACGGGAGGAGGTCGGACCCCACAAACACGGTCGACCCTCCTCCCCCTTGTTGGTTGATTTATGTTGCGACTCGTGTAAGGCAGTGCCATGCCGAAGAACCATGCGGGAAATGTTAAAGGAAGGGCGGAGAAGCGCGACACCTTCGCGCCGCGCCGTTGGAAACAAACTAATCCGCGGCGCCATCACGCCGCGCCAAAGAACCTCGAAGAATCCTTGAAGACACCGCGATCGGAGCGGGGCCGCGAAGGAGAGGCATGGTGCCGTCGCGCCGCGCCTGACGGACCAGGCCGCGGCTGAGGCCGCGGCGGAGCAAGGACCGGCGGCCGGTTCCGGGCCACCGGCGTCGGAGCAGGGGGATCGGCCTGTGCCGGTCCCGTGGCGGCAGCAGCCGGCCGGCCGGAGCGGGCCGGCCGGTCAGGGAGAAATCCGGGGGTCCGTAACCCCCAGTTGGCAAGCAAAGCGGCCCCCATGTGGGGCCGCAGTTACAACAAGCGGGGGGCAGCGCCCCCCCACGCCTCTTCGCTCGACCGAAACGGCCGAGCCACCTGGCTGGCGCCAGCGAGCTGGGCCGGCTGCCCAGGCTGAGCCGCCCGACCGGACCGCCAGGCCGGGCCGCGTCCAGGCCGGGCCGGGTCGTGCCCAAGCGGGGCGGACCCGGACCCAGTTCGGGCCGACCCAAGGGGTACCGGGCTGGGCCGTGCCCAAGCAGGCCGGACCCGGACCCGGTTCGGGCCGACCCAGGGGGTACCGGGCCGGGTCGGACCGGGCCCGAACCCCATAATATCAGACTTTTTCGGTCTGTTACCCATAACTTGGGCTACAGACCTCTGATCGACGCACCATCAGTTGCGTAGGGATCCTTGGATCGAGACAGTTGTTTCGGTATATTACACTCAAGGTTTTGGAGTACTTTGTGTTCGGCTGGGTTGGTTCATACACGAAACCAACCGGGCCCTCAGAGCAGAAACACTTATAACTTGAGCTCCGGACGTCCGATTGATGTGCCGTCGACTTTGTTGGATTCCCCTTAGTGAGACAGACCTTTTGGATTACTCCGCTCGAGGTTTGGACGCAGTTAGGGTACGGTCGGGATGGTTTTGACTTAAAAACCAACTGGGCCCCTGGAACGAAAAAGCCAATAACTCTCAAACCGGGCGTCCGAATGACGCGTTGTCTGTGACGTTGAGTTCCTGTTGACGATACAAAACTTTTGGATACATCAACTCCGGACTATGTTTTAGTTGATGTATCAGCCCTTCGGCTCATGGAGCGGACCCTCCCGAACGAGCTTGCTGTGTGCGGGAACCCTAGAGCTGGCTGCGACTGCGACGACGATGACAACTGTACAGAAATCCTCTGTGGATTCGACGCCGACGACTACATCACTCAGCGATCCTACGTGGATTAGTGCTACCGATCCTGTGTGGGTCAGATTTTGTGTGGGTCAGCGCTCAGCGGTCCTGTGCGGGCCAGCGTCTACAGATCCTGTGTGGGTCTAATCCTGTGTGGGTCATTGCAGGGGTTAGTTATCTATCGATCCTGTGTGGGTCATTGCGGGGGTTAGTTACATATCGATCCTTTGTGGGTCATTGTGGGGGTTAGTACCTATCGATCCCGTGTGGGTCCGACGGCTTAGACGAATCAGTGGCAATATCTGATCATCTCTATCTTCTTACGAAGAAGTATACATGTGTGAGATAAATCTTGACTTTCAATCCTTATCTTCGATAAGTTTGACTTTATATCCTGTGTGGATTACGTTTTTCTTTCCTGTGTGGAATGGGTTGTGTTTTCATATGAGGAATGGGTTGTACTTGGGCTCGGATGCTGGATTTGAATGAGAATTGATGACTTAGGTATATGTATGGGCATATACCTAAGAAGTTTCGGATGTTAATTCGTGTTTGTGTCTTTCCTTTGTGGATTATCCATTTTGGATTCTGGGAGACCTTCGGGGGTCTCGGGGTCCCTACTGAGTAGCTTATACTCACCCCTGCACGGGCTATGCCCGCACTACGTTTTTTTGGTTGCAGACGATGGACAGCGTTGATCGTGGTAGAGGCTTGCGGAGCAGTCGGTACCTGGAGGTGGACCCCAGGGCGGGGCGTACTCGGAGCGGACGACTGGACCCGAGGAGCTGTGGAGGGTATCTGTACCCACCATTCATGTGGGACTTCCAGTGGACGGATCGAGGCTGCGGCTTTACTTTTCAGTTGTTGTACTCCCTTTTTTAGTTGTACTTTACTTTCAGTTTGGGTTTGTATTCTTTCCTACTTACTTTTCCTAACTCACTGTTGTACCCAGTTTTTACATAGTGTTTACTTCTGCTTGCTTGCTTTGTAGTGTTTGTTTACTTTACAAAGGCAATGCCTTCCCTTTTTATTGGGAATTACACCTTGGTGATAGTCTCCAGCCCCTGGCGTATGGAAGGTGGGCTTGGGGTAGTCACCGCACGAGCCCCGAGGATGGGTTGTGACAAATTGGTATCACAGGAGTTCAGTTCTACCGCAAAACTTAGGAATCTGATCTTTTTCTACGTGAAGCAATAGTGTTAAGAGTATTGAATGTGGTTATCAGTCTAGGGAGTCCAGTGTTGGTGCGGCGGGCGACGTATCCGTACACCAGGACCATGACTTCTGATTTCCGACATAATACACGAAAACATTGATTGCATGTGTGTTTCAAGTTTTCTTTGTGATTACTTTATGTCAGCTCACCAGGTATACTGTTTGACCGTGGCGCAGCTGTTTCTTTTCAGGATGGCCCCACAACGGCAGCTAGCTAGGGTTCCGAGAGTTGTGAGTGATGATAGCCCACCGAGCGACGAGGACTCGGTACAGGGACCTTTGACAGCAGAGGCACCAGCGGTACCACTACCCGTTGAGCCACTGATGCTTCCAGCCCCAACCGCTGACGATGCACGTCGCCTGAGTGCACTGCACGAGTTTCAGCATCAGCGACCGCCCAGGTTCTGCGGGGAGACGGACCCTCAGGCATTCGAGGATTGGCTGGAGGCAGTTGTACGAGTTTTTAGGTTAGTGAGGACACCAGCAGACCTTATGGTGATCCTCACAGCAAGCCTCCTGCATGCGGTAGCAGGCAGATGGTGGATCTTGATGCTCCAGGTGCACGACGAGGCATCTCTTCTCTAGAAGGACTTTGAGAGCCTCTTACACTCGGAGTTCCTCCCAACCACCCTCCGTGTGGTGTGCATCCAGGAGCTTCTATAGTTGCGGCATGGCAGCTTGATGGTCGACCAGTACTCGGCGAGATTTACAGATCTCTCGTGCTATTCGATGGACATGGTACGTGACCCATTCTTCTGGGCCTGGACATTCAAGTAGGGATTGAGGCAGGAGATCAGGGCATCACTGATCTCCCTCAGCAATCCAACACAAGCAGGAGTACTAGAGCGCGTCCTTCTCATCGAGAGCTTCCTTGCTGAGCCTACATCAGCAGCGAGACATACCGTAGGGCGGCACGTAGCAGTGTCTTCTACAGCAGGTAGTCGACGGATGACTCATGGGTCCAGGCAGAATAGACCCTCAGGCAGATGACCTGAGGACACTAGCTCAGTGGTGCAGGCCACACAGCGTGGAGCCAGTCATTCGAGAGGCAGACAGTGCTACGCATGTGGCGGGCAGGGCCACATGGCTCGTGACTTCCCAACCCACCGTGCCGAGGAGCAGCAGACGGTTGAGGGGCCACCCAGGAAGAGGCAGAAGGTCGACCGTGGTGGTCCGTAGGGAGCAGGAGGACAAGGCATAGGAGCTGGCTGAGCAAAAGGTGGTGGGCGATGCTTTGAGGCTCTACCAACACCACCACTAGGAGGTCCACCCTGACCACAGGGAGCTGGCGGGCAGAGACAAGCACAACTTCAGGAAGTGGAGGCCTACGACCACGGCGTGCCCGAGATGATTCGAGGTACTATCTGTATCTATTCCACCCTTACTGTAGTTCTTATAGATACAGGAGCGAGTCGTTCTTTCATAGTCGCTGCCCTTATTCGGAGCTCGGAGATTCCGACAGAGTCGTTGGCTCAATCCTTAGGGCTAGAGACTCCTACGGGAGCAGAATCGATGATTACGCACTGATTCCGTCAGTATGAGATTACTCTAGGAGGCAAGAGCTTTGGCTGGGATCTTCTTGTAGTGGCGTCGAGGCCTTACGACGTTATCTTGGGCATGGATTGGTTATCTACAGTCCATGCTCAGATTGACTGTATTAGGTGCAAGGTGCGATGTGTACGCACCGATAGGAGTAGATTCACCTTCACCGACGAGAAAGGAGCCTTCACAACATAGGATGGACTCCCGTAGAGGAGAGGACAACCCATCACTCATCAGTTGGATAGCCTCATCCTAGGAGCAGTTGACGTGCATAGTCTTAGTTTTCCTGAAGTGGTGGATCAGTATGCAGACGTTTTCCCCGACAACGTTCCAGGACTACCTTCTTGCAGAGAGGTAGACTTTTATATTGATCTTTACCCCTGGATAGCCCCGATATCCACCCCAGCATATCGGATGGCTCCCACTGAGCTTCGAGAGCTACGAGTACAGTTGGAGAACTTACAGGGCAAGGGATTCATCCGACCCAGTGTTTCACCTTGTTCTTCCCCGCTTTTGTTCGCTAAGAAGGCGTATGGGAGCTTGCGACTTTGTGTCGACTATCGTCGCCTAAACCAGGTGACTATGAGGAACAAGTATCCACTACCGAGGATTGACGACCTCTTCGATCAGCTCAAGGGAGCACAGTTGTTCTCGAAGATAGACCTCAGGTCAGGCTATCATCAGCTCAGAGTTCGGGATGAGGATGTGCAGAAGACGACCTTCAGATGTCGGTACGACCACTATGAGTTCTTAGTTATACCATTCAGCATAACCAATTCTCCAGCAGTGTTTATGGCCCTCATGAATAGGATATTTCAGCCATACCTTGATCGATTTTTTGTGGTCTTCATCGAAGACATTTTGATTTACTTGATGACTGAGGAGGAGCACGCCTACCACTTTCGGGTTATACTAGACACAGTCCGAGAGAACCACCTTTATGGCAGGATCTCGAAATGTCAGTTCTGGATACGTGAGGTCCACTTATTGGGACACGTCATCTCTAAGGTGGGATTTGTGGTGGATCCTACGATGATCGAGGCAGTTCTAGCTTGGGATCCACCCAGGAGCATGACAGAGGTGCGGAGTTTCTTGGGACTAGCTGGATACTACCAGAGATTTGTACCAGACTTCTCCAGAGTTGCGGCACCACTCTCAGATTTGACGAAGAAGGGTAAACACTTTGTGTGGTCAGACAGATGTCAACAGATCTTCTAGGAGCTGAGACAGAGATTGACCAATGCCCCTATCTTGAGGCTACCAGAGGAGGGAGTAGGGTACGCAGTCTACTGCGATGCATCAGGGACTAGACTCGGATGTGTCCTGATGCAGGATCGGGTAGTGATCGCCTATGGATCACGTCTGTTGAGGCCGCATGAGTATAACTACTCTACCCATGACCTGGAGTTAGCAGTAGTGGTCTTCGCTCTAAAGACATGGTGACAGTATCTGATGGACGAGTGTTTTACAGTCTATTCTGACCATCAGAGTCTCAGGTTAATTATTCTCACAGAAGGACCTAAACCTGAGACAACGAAGATGGCTCAAGTTCCTCCAGGACTATGACTTTGAAATAATCTATACTCCTGGAAAGGGGAACGTGGTAGCTGATGCACTCAGCAGGAGGATGGGAATTCAGCTACATGGGGAGGTGACATAGCAGCTAGCTGCTTTGAAGATATCCTTCATGGATAGAGATGGAGCAGCCTTCCTTCATTCACTCATAGTCACTCCTCCACTACTGCAGTGGGTCAGAGAGGCACAACGTGGGGACGCTAACTGTGAGACGCGACGTGCATAGATATCCTCAAGACAGACACCTGATGGTTTCTATTTAGTAGGAGAGAACGACGTCCTTTTTAGAGGACGTACCTTGGTACCAGTTGCTTTACAGGAAGAGGTGCTGAGAGATTTTTACACTTCCCCTTTGGCGATACATCCTGGCATGGCGAAGATGTACCAGGATCTCAGATGACAGCACTAGTGGCCGGGCATGAAGAAGGTTGTGGTAGAGTTAGTTTCTCGATTCCTCACCTGCCAGCAGGTGAAGGCAGAGCACCAGGTACCAATAGGATTGGTACAACCCTTGGAGGTCCCGGAGTGGAAGTGGGATAGGATATCTATGGACTTCGTGACTGGACTTCCATGAACTTCCAGAGGTCATGACTCCATTTGGGTGATTGTTGACCGACTCACCAAGTCGGCCCACTTCTTACCCATCAGAGAGTAGGGCTCATTGGAGAGATTGGGACATCTCTACGTTCAGGAGATTGTATGGCTTCATGGTGTGCCATCATCTATCATCTCCGATAGAGATGCTCTCTTTACTTCCCAGCATTAGAAGGGGTTGCAGGAGGTATTCAGGACGCATCTATGTCTGAGTACCGCCTTTCACCCTCAGACAGATGGTCAGATAGAGAGGACCATTCAGACTCTCGAGGACATGCTCCGCACAAGTGTCCTTGACTTTGGTCGCAGCTGGGTGGAACACCTACCCTTGGTGGAGTTCGCGTACAACAACAGCTACCACTCCACCATTGGGATGGCACCATACGAGGCGTTGTACGGTCGACTTTGTAAATCTCCTTTGTGTTGGACAGACCCTGGGGAGTCAGCACTTGTGGGACCAGAGATGGTCCAGGCCACGACAGAGAAGGTCCAGGTCATCTAGGAGTGGATGAGGACAGCTCAGACCCAGAATAATTCTTATGCTGACAGGAGGCGGAGGCCACTTGAGTTCGAGGATGGCGACCACGTATTCTTGCGGGTCTCACCACGACGTGGATTACAGAGATTTGTCCAAGGCGGCAAGTTGTCTCCATGATTCATCAGACCATTCCAGGTCCTCAGTAGGATTGGCGAGGTGGCTTATCACCTGGCTATACCACCTCAGTTGCACCGGGTGCATGACTTCTTCCACGTATCCCAGTTGAGGAGGTACGTGCACGACCTGACGCATATCATTGACCATGGGGAGATAGACGTTGATGATGGGGAGACTTTTGCGGAGGTCCCAGTGGAGATTGAGGATCAACAGGAGTGGGTCCTATGTGGATGGTCGATTCCTCTAGTGTGCATCAGATGGCAGCACGGGAACCTCCAGGAGAGCACTTGGGAGCGGGAGGCTCAGATGCGTGCTCAGTACCCACATTTGTTTCCCTAGTTTTTGATGTATCTTTACGGGGATGTAAAGTCCTGAGGTGGGAGTGATGTAAAGACCCGTAAAATTCAAGGGAAATTTTTTCCTTTATTTTCTTTGGAATTTTACAAGAACACAGTTTTTGACGGCACCTGATTCCGAGGCCCGGTGTGCCCAAAATTTTATTCAAAAGTTTAGCTCGGGTACTTTAAGTGAACGAACGAGTGGGTTTTTATAACTTTTGAAGCGGTTCTCGGAATCGAATTCCGAGGGAACCGATGAATTTGGAGCACCATTATTTTCTTAGGAACACCTTTTTCGGAGTTGCGTTTTCACAGGAGGAGTTGTTAAAAATTTGTGGAAGTTAAAATAAAAATTGAGTTACAATTTTTATTCTTTTATGTGGTTTATCCATTGAGTGGAAGTTGGGGTAACCACCCAACTTCCCGTAGGAGGTTATGAGAGTGTTGGGGCCCACACGAACCCCACCCCTTAATCTTCACTAACCTTCCATAACCCTCCATTTAATAAGTCAAGTTGAGTTAATTAATTGAGTGGATTAATTCAACTTTTGAATTTCAAATGAAAAAGTTATGTTAATAAAATAAGTAAAGGACTTATTTTATTTTAGTTGGAACTTATTGCGTTGGGAGGATTTGGGAGAAAAAGGAAAAACTCTTGAAGTTCTTCCTCCTCAACGAATAACGCGAAGAACGCGAAGAACGCCAAATCCTCGGAGATCGACGACGCGACGCCGACGAATCATTTCTCCGTGATGCGACTCTCTCCTTCTGCAACGTCTTCTTCCATGATGGTTATTTCCGCGATGAACCCTCGCTCAACGAATTCGACGAGGTAGGGGTTTTATGCGTTTCTATTTCATGATTACTTCCGTCACTTTCTTCCTTCCAATTTGAATTTCCTGTTATCGTAATAACGGGAGGAGGTCGGACCGCACAAACACGGCCGACCCTCCTCCCCCTTATTGGTTGATTTATGTTGCGGCTCGTGTAAGGCGGCGCGGTTCCGATGCACCCTGTGGGAAATTTTAAAGGAAGGGCGGAGAAGTGCGCCAAAGAACCTCGAAGACATCGTGGCCGGAGCGGGGCCACGGCGGAGAGGCGCGGCGCCGTCGCGCCACGACGGACGGACCAGGCCGCGGCAATGAAAGGACCGGCGGCCGGTTCCGGGCCGCCGGCATCGGAGCAGGGGGACCAGCCCGTGCCGGTCCTGTGGCGGTAGAAGCCGGCCGACTGGAGCGGGCTGGCCGGTCAGGGAGAAATCCGGGGGTCCGTAACCCCCGGTCGGCCAGCAAAGCGGCCCCCATGTTGGCCGCGGTTACAACAAGTGGGGGGCAGTGCCCCTCCACGCCTCTTCGCTCTGCCGAAATGGTCGAGCCACTTGGGTGGCGCCAGCGCGCCGGGCTGGCTGCCCAGGCTGAGCTGCCCAACCGGACCGCCAGGCCGGGCCGGGCCACGCCCAAGCGGGCCGGACCCGGACCCGGGTCAGTTCGACCCAGTTCGGGCTGACCCAGGGGGTACCGGGCCGGGTCGGACCAGGCCCGAACCCCCTAATACCAGACTTTTTCGGTCTGTTACCCATAACATGGGCTACGAACCTCCGATCGACGCACCGTCAGTTGTGTAGTGATCCTTGGATCGAGACGTTCGTTTAGGTATATTACACTCAAGGTTTCAGAGTACTTTGGGTTCGGCCGGGTTGGTTCGTACACGAAACAAACCGGGCCCTCGGAGCGGAAACACTTATAACTTGAGCTCCGGACGTCCGATTGATGTGCCGTCGAATTTCTTGGATTCCTCTTAGTGAGACAGATATTTTTCCTTACTCCTCTCGAGGTTTGGATGCAGTTGGAGTATGGTTGGTTTGGTTTTGACTTAAAAACCAACCGGGCCCCTAGAAAGAAAAAGCCAATAACTCTCAGACCGTGCGTCCGAATGACGCGTCGTCTATGACGTTGAGTTCCTATTGACGATATGGAAATTTTGGATACATCAAATCCAGACTATGTGTCAGTTGATGTATCAGCCCTTCGGCTCGTGGAGCGGACCCTCCCGAACGAGATTGCTGTGTGCGGGAAACCTAGAGCTGGCTGCGACTGCGACGACGATGACGACTGTACATAAATTCTCCGTGGATTCGATGGCGACGACTACAGCACTCAGCGATCCTACATGGATCAGTGCTACCGATCCTATGTGGGTCAGATCCTATGTGGGTCAGCACTCAGCGGTCCTGTGTGGGCCAGCGCCTACAGATCTTGTGTGGGTCTGATCCTGTGTGGGTCATTGAGGGGGTTAGTTACCTATTTATCCTTTGTGGGTCATTGCGGGGGTTAGTTACCTATTGATCCTTTGTGGGTCATTTCGGGGGTTAGTACCTATCGATCCTGTGTGGGTCCGATGGCTTAGACGAATTGGTGGAAATATCTGATCATCTCTATTGTCTTACGAAAAAGTATACCTATGTGAGCTGAATCTTGACTTTCAATTCTTATCTTCGATAAGTGTGACTTGATATCCTGTGTGGATTACGTTTTTCTTTCCTCTGTGGAATGGGTTGTGTTTTCCTGTGTGGAATGGGTTGTAGTTGGGCTCGGATGTTGGATCCGAACGAGAATTGATGACTTAGGTATATGTATGGGAATATACCTAAGAAGTGTCGGATGTTACTTCGTGTTTGTATCTTTCCTTGGTGGATTATCCTTTATGGATTCTGGGAGACCTTCGGGGGTCTCGGGGTCCCTACTTAGTAGCTTATACTCACCCCTGCACAGGCTATTCCCGCACTACGTTGTGTTGGTTGCCGACGACGGACATCGCTGATCGTGGTTGAGGCTTGCGGAGTAGTCGGTACCTGGAGGTGGACCCCAGGGTTGGGTGTACTCGGAGTGGACGACTGGACCCGAGGAGCTGTGGAGGCTATCTGTACCCACCCTTCAGGTGGGACTTCCAGTGGACGACTCGAGGCTGCGGCTTTACTTTTCAGTTTCTGTACTCCCTTTTTCAGTTGTACTTTACTTTCAGTTTGGGTTTGTATTCTGGCCCACTTACTTTTCTTCACTCACTGTTGTACCTAGTTTTTACTTAGTGTTTACTTCTGCTTTCTCTGTAGTGTTTGTTTACTTTAAAAAGGCAATGCCTTCCCTTTTTACCAGGAATTACGCCTTGGTGCTAGTCGCCAGCCCCTGGCCTATGGAAGGAGGGATTGGGGTAGTCACGGCACGGGCCCCGAGGACGGGTCGTGACATCCAGACCATGATCATAAATGATATTCCCTAGAAATTGAAACTCATGAATCCAAAACCGGTTCTTTGAAATATTACCATAAAGATGGTGCTCCCAAAGAAAATCTAGAACCATCCTAATGTTCTATTCATTCTACTCCCCCAAGACATATTATATGATCATGTTGTTGATGAAGATAACCACATACTTGTCTATGTACGGTTGGATGATTCGATTCATTAAATCCATAAACATGATGGGGGAATTCTTCACACCAAAGGGAGTTTTCAAGAACTCTTAGTGTTAGTAGAAACATCAGAATTCCATCATTGGAATAATAGTCTCATTAACTATCAACTAGTGGTATCCAGACTAGAGATCGATATTAGAGAATTATCTCACACCTCATAACCTGTAGAATAGGTCATAAATCCTTGACATGGGGTACATTTTATTTGTCATGTAATGGTTCAGGTGATGATAATCCACTCAAATCCACAAGATCCCATCCTCCTTTTTAGAAACAACACTAAATCTGCCTAAGGGGACACACTGGTCTTGACAAATCTTTTCTATTGAAGTTCCTAAAACTATAACAACAAGTCAAAAACATATCTAAGGGTCATATGATATTCTACTTAAGATATCTGAGGGGTATTTGGATTTAAGTTTATATAAAACTCCATCTCTTGCCTCAATGGAATTCTCGAAACAACATCATGGAAGACATCCAAAAAGTTACCCACAAGTGAATGAATTTAGATTCTTAAATATCATGATAGACAAATGGATACATTCACCAAATTATGGGTGATGGGATTCCACATCCTACTCACTAAACCCACTTTTCCAACAATGATATATCTCTCTCCCATAAGGGAGAATCCCATCCTATCTGTGTAAAGGCATACGAATCATATACGATGATAGTCAATATGGGATTAGACCATGGAAAACCAATCCATACCCAAGATGAAATCATATATTTCCATCTTGAAGAAAAAAATGTCCCACTTGAGCCTCTCTCCACCAAGTGATAGCTTAGATTACTGATAGATGAATGATATAGAATAAGTGATCCCCATAAGAACATAGAGAAAAAGATGTTAGGTTAGAGCCTCACCTGGGAGCTCCAAATATTTCACATGGAGTATAGAGATGATATAATGAATCACACATGTGTCTACGAATATTTATACAAGATCATAATAAAAACATATCACACCCCTAATCATATCATGTGCTCTTGGGCCATATGCCTCCATTTCCTAAAATAATATGTGGCCCCAACCGGCTGCTCCTTGATCCTGATGTGGGGATGCTAGGTGGTGGTGGTGGAAGGATCTCATTGCATTTTCCATCACCCACATCTCCAATTATAGGATATCCACTTGCTACTTTACTAGATCCTTCTCCCTGGGGTCCTCTCTACACTCTCTTGAGAGATCCCTGATCACGATGCTGCCTCAATCATGGTGGTCCATCAGCTATTATCCTGCGCTGATCAACATGTCTGGTTGGGAAATAATACACCATTTAACCTCATTGTCCACAAGTATAGAACAAAATCTCTCTCAGTTGAAATTATCCTATTTTCTAACCCTAAACATGTGCCCATGCCTAATCCTGAGAAGACCTCATGGGCCAAGATTCTATCGACTGGAACATGCTGGCTTCAGAAAATGACTCATCCCTATGATGTACACTGCTAGCTCTAGATACCTGGTTTCCCTCTAATAAGAAACTATCTATGAACAATTCTAGATATAACACCCTAAAATAGGTTGAAATACACAAGGTTACTACACTTGAATGAATCTCTCTATGGAGTACATGCTCAAACATCCATTGTTGGAAGTAGCTATCCATGATCTTGTTAAGAGAGCACCTTGTAAGGTCTGTGAACCTAAAAAATACTCATATATTATTATCCCTCCCCATCATAGCACTGCAGTCTTCTGAATCTAAACAGAGTGGAAGAAGTTGTGGTAGTACATCTCATGGAACAACAAATGGGACTTAGGCCACGATAGTGTCAACTCATAATGCATCTGGGTAACAACACTCCACCAACACCCATCTTCTCCATAGAAAAGTATTGCTTCCATTGTAACCACCTAATTATTAATTTTTCATATAATCCAGAAAACATGGAATATCAATAGTAAAAAATCCTAAAATTCTTAGGGATATGTCTCACCATGGAACCTTAGTAGCCTCTGGCTCTAGAAATCATAGAGTATGCTAAGCCTGTGCTCATCCTCAGCCTACCTTGACAATATGATTTGCTGCTCAACAGGAGGGGGTGCTGCTAACTAGCCACCAAGATGAAGGGTCTCATGGGATGGACCCTGAACCAAGGCCTCATCACTTATCAAGTCTTTATCATGATCCAAAACTGTTATCCTAGATAGATTTCAGTGCAAAGGCATCCTGAAACTTTAATCAAGACGTAACTTGGTCAGATGAGCATACACACACACACACACACACAATGGGGATCTTACACAAGAAGTAAATTAAAAGACTCAATCCTATATGATACATGTAACACAAATCCCTATAAACAATTTGTCGGCATGCCAATTCGATAAGAAGGCAATCAAGGTTTGGGTGAATGGATACATAGGCCACTCGTACCATCACTGGGTTCCCTGGCCTGAAAGCCATGCTCAAGAAAATTAATCAGTATTGTCCTAAATCAAAACCAAATCCTCATAAATGGAATACTCAAAACACATTCCCAAGGATTGAAACACCTATGATATTAATCTATCTTGACCTGACACAAACTGGGGCTTGAGCCACAATTACACTAATACCACCTCCGTAGGCTAGGTGTGCAGACCAGCACTAAAATTTATATTCTAAAAGGGAAATATTTTTCTAATGGGGATGTATTCACACAAAAAACTATCTCAATGTATAAGTGTATATGAATAATTACAAAAAAGATACAACAACTATAATGTAAACCAAGTATGAAAAATATCAAGGTTTTAATAGTTAAAACCAAAAATTAAATGAAAAATACACACCCAAACAAGAAATATTTACCTATCAGAAAAATTGGAAATTAAAAGTTACAGGAGAGCCCATCTCCTGATCAGTAATCTCTAACCACCATACACATTCCAATTCACCAAGTATCCATAAGCTCTTCCAAAGTCACCTTTGACCTTTCCTTTATCTACATAAGACACGACACATGTGGAAAAATCCCCTGAAAGGGTGAGTATATACATATCCAGTAGGATTCCTTGAATTCTGAAGGGGGATATGAAAGATACAAAATTGGAATAGAAATATATTTGATAGTAAATAGCTCAAACCCAAAACAAGGAAGTAACCTCATCCAACCATAGGAATATAAACACCTTTTGTAGGTAGACTACACATTGCGTCTCTACCACCCTTAGAAAGACAGTAAAAAAATCCATCCACATGGATATATATATATTCTTAAACCAAATAAACCCAAATTAGAGAGAAGGATATGACCATATCTTAGACCAAACCAGGAAAAGAGTGCCAACAGTTTCAGAAGACCATCAATGATGCACTGCATCTCATGTGTCTGCCCAAAAAAAACATCCACATCAAGCCACACCTCACCACTACACCACACATTTAAGTGGAAACAATATCTTGGTATATTACCCATTCCTGGGTACAATATGAGGACACCACTCAGTATATAGCTAGAGGTTCTATGCCATACCCAGTAGGACAATTCCACTCTAAAGGTCAAGTACCCATGCCTTGACACTATACGAGGGTTCCAACCAATAGTCGATAGATTAAGCATGCTCAACCTGGATGGAGGGTACCACTATAGTAGTTGAGGACCCATGAACTATCTCTATAAGAGAGTTCCACTAAGGTGTTATATATAGGACCCATTACCAGCCTGAGTGGAGGGTTCTACTCTAGTAGTCAAGGACCCATGCCCAGGTACAACATGAGGGTTCACGTTGATAGAAGGTAGAGTAATTATGCATAACCTAACTGGAGGGTTCCACTCTAATAGTCAAGGATCCACGCCATAAAATAATAAGAGGTTGGCACTCGAATAGAAGATAGATGGATGAAGCCTTACCAAGCTGGAGGGTGGCACTCCAATAGGCAGTCGTGGATCCATGCCCTACCTAGGAGGAGGGTTCCACTCAACGAGTAGATATAGGACCCATAGATAGCCTATATAGAGGGTTCCACTCCATATATAGGTAGAGTACCCAATCCCTATATCATTACGAGGGTTCCACTCTAGAAGCCTGCATTTATCCTTCCCAATCACTATCATTGTAATGTATATCCGAAAGAAGCATCACACCCAAAAAATTTCTCATCTTATATAAAATATGACTATAGAGTCCACCGTTATGTTCTAACTAGAAAAACAATCAGGACAGACTATAATGATCTGTAAAATTCAAGGGAAATTTTTTCTTAATTTTCTTTGGGATTTTACAAGAACGCGGTTTCTGACGGAACTTGATTCCGAGGCCCGGTGTGCCCGAAATTTCTAACCAAAGATTAGCTCGGGTACATTCAGTGAACGAACGAGCGGGTTTTTCTAACTTTTGAACCGGTGCTCGGAATCAAATTCTGAAGGCACTGATGAATTCACAACGCCGATATTTCCTTAGAAGCTCCTTTTCCAGAGTTGCGTTTTCACGAGAGAAGTTGTTAAAAATAGTGGAAGTTAAAATAAAAATTGAGCTTCAATTTTTATTTTTACTTGGTAATTAAAACCATTGGGTGGAAGTTGGGTAACCACCCAACTTCCCATGAGAGGTTATGAGGGCGGTGGGGCCCACACAAACCCCACCCCTTCGTATTCCCTAACTCCTTCAACTCACCATTAAAGTTGATAACTTATGTTAATTAATTAGGTGAGTTTAATTTGAGATGGTTAATTAAACTTTTGAATTTCAACTTAAGTCATGTTAATAAAATAAGGGAAGTTCTTATTTTATTTTGGTTGGAACTTGTTGCATTGGGAGGATTTGGGAGAAAAAGGAAAAGCTCTTAAAGTTCTTCCTCCTCGACGAAGAACGCGAAGAACGCGAAGAACATTGGATCCTCGGAGATCGACGACGTGATGCCGATGAATCATTTCTCTACAACGCAACTCTCTCCTTCTGCGACGTCTTCTTCCACGACGGTTATTTCCGCGACGAACCCCCGTTCAACGAATTCGACGAGGTAGGGGTTTATTTAAATTGTTGTTCCTGATTATTTCTATTGTCGTTCTTTGTGAAACTTTTCCGCTTGATATCGATTAACGGGAGGGGGCCGGACTGCACAAACACGATCGACCCTCCTCCCTTATTATTGAATTGTTGAGGTTCGAAGGAAAATGATGCGGTGCCGATGCACCGCATGAGATCGTGCGACAAGGATGCGCGGCGCCGTCGCGTCGCGCCGATGAAGTTGAATAAGGTCGCAGCACCGTTCCGCCGCACCAGAGAATCATGAAAACACCGTGGCCGGAACGGGGCCGCGGCGGAGGGGAGCGGCGCTGTCGCGCCCCACCGGACGGTCCAAGGATGTGGTTGAGGCCGCGATGGTACAGGGGAACCGACGACCTGTTCCGGGCTGCCGGCGTCAGAGCAGGGGGACCGGCCCTTGCCTGTCCTGTGGTGGCAACAGCCGGTCGACCGGAGTGGGCCGGCCGGCCAGAAGAAGATCCGGGGGTTCGTAACCCATGGTTGTCCAGACATGAGCGGCCCCCTAGATGGGGCCCGCGGATTACAAACGGGCGGGGGGCAGCGCACCCCCCGCACCCCTGTCCGCTCGGCAGAAAAGGCCGAGCCACCTGGCGGGCTCCAGTGCGCCAGCACGCCGGGCTGGCTGCCCAGGCCGGCCCATGCCAGCCGGGCCGGGCTGCGCCCAAGCGGGCCGGACCCGGACCTGATTCGGTCCGACCCAGAGGGTATCGGGCAGGGTCAGACCGGGCCCGAACCCCCTAATACCGGACCTCTCACGGTCTTTTTCCCATAACATGGGCTGCGGACCTCCGATAGATACACCGTCAGTGACGATGTGATCCTTGGAATGAGACGGTCATTTTGATATATTACACTCAAGGTTTTAGAGTACTTTGGGTTCGGCCGGGTTGGTTCCTACACAAAACCAACCGGGCCCTCGGAGCGGAAACACTTATAACTTGAGTTCCGGACGTCCGATTGACGTGTCGTCGACTTTGTTGGATTCCTCTAAGTGAGACGAACCTTTTGGCTTACTCTGCTCAAGTTTTGGATGCAGTTGGAGTACGGTCAGGATGGCTTTGACTTAAAAACCAACTGGGCCCCTGGGACGAAAAAGCCAATAACTCTCAGACCGGGCGTCCGAATGACGCGCCGTCTGTGACGTTGAGTTTCTGTTGACGATTCGGAACTTTTGGATACATCAAATCCAGACTATGTGTCAGTTGATGTATCAGCCCTTCGGCTCGTGGAGCGGACCCTCCCGAACGAGCTTGCTGTGTGCGGGAACCCTAGAGCTAGCTACGACTGCAACGACGATGACGACTGTACATAAATCCTCCGTGTATTCGATGACAACGACTACAGCACTCAACGATCCTACGTGGATCAGTGCTACCAATCTTGTGTGGGTCAGTGCTCAGCGGTCCTGTGTGGGCCAGCACCTACAGATCTTGTGTGGGTCCGATCCTGTGTGGGTCATTGCAGGGGTTAGTTACCTATCGATCCTTTGTGGGTCATTACGGGGGTTAGTTACCTATCGATATTTTGTGGGTCATTACGGGGGTTAGTACCTATCGATCCTGTGTGGTTTAGAAGGATTAGAAGAATTAGTGACAATATCTGATCATCTCTATCATCTTATGAAGAAGTATACCTGTGTGAGATGAATCTTAAATTTCAATCCTTATCTTCGATAAGATTGACTTGATATCCTGTGTGGATTAC
Organism: Viscum album; assembly: GCA_963277665.1. Taxonomy (NCBI): domain Eukaryota; kingdom Viridiplantae; phylum Streptophyta; class Magnoliopsida; order Santalales; family Viscaceae; genus Viscum; species Viscum album. The sequence continues at coordinate 1,472,867,878 of OY728126.1, read as the reverse complement.
GTTTTTCTTTCCTGTGTGGAATAGGTTGTGTTTTCCTGTGTGGACTGTGTTGTACTTGGGCTCGGATGTTGGATCCGAATGAGAATTGATGACTTAGGTATATGTATGGGCATATACCTAAGAAGTACTGGATGTTACTTCATTTTTTTGTCTTTCCTTTGTGGATTATCCTTTGAGGATTCTGGGAGACCTTCTGGGGTCTAGGGGTCCCTACTGAGTAGCTTATACTCACCACTTAACGAGCTATGCCCGCACTACGTTTTGTTGGTTGCAGACGATGGACAACGCTGATCGTGGTTTAGGCTTGCAGAGCAGTCGGTACCTGGAGGTGGACCCCAGGGCGGGGCATACTCGGAGAGGATGGCTGGACCCAAGGACCTATGGAGGCTATCTGTACCCACCCTTCAGGTGAGACTTCCAGTGGACGGCTCGAGGCTGCGGCTTTACTTTTCAGTTGCTGTACTCCCTTTTCAGTTGTACTTTACTTTCATTTTGGGTTTGTATTCTGGCCCACTTACTTTTCAGCACTTACTGTTGTACCAAGTTTTTACTTAGTGTTTACTTCTTCTTGCTTGCTCTATGGTGTTTTTTTACTTTACATAGGCAATGACTTCCCTTTTTACCATGAATTGTTCCTTGGTTCTAGTCGCCAGCCCCTAGCATATGGAAGGCGGGCTTGGGGTAGTCACAACATGGGCCCCGAGGACGGGTCGTGAAAAATTGGTATCAGAGGAGTTCAGTTCTACCGCAGAACTCAGGACTCTGATCTTTTTCTACGTGAAGCAATAGTGTTAAGAGTATTGAGTGTGGTTATCAGTCCAGGGAGTCCAGTGTTGGTGTGGCGGCCGACATATCCGTACACCAGGACCGTGACTTCTGATTTCCGACTTAATACATGAAAAAATTGATTGCTTGTGTGTTTCAAGTTTTCTTTGTGATTACTTTATGTCAGCTCACCAGGTATACTGTTTGACCGTGGTGCACCTGTTTCTTTTCAGGATGGCCCCACGACGGCAGCCAGCTAAGGTTCCGAGAGTTGTTCGTGACGACATCCCACCAAGCGACAAGGCCTCGGTACAGGGCCCTTTGACAGTAGAAGCATCAACGGTACCTCTTCCCGCCGAGTCACCGATGCTACCAGCCCCAGCCGCTGATGATGCATGTCTCCTTAGTGCACTACACGTGTTTCAGCATTAGCGACCACCCAGGTTCCACGGGGAGACAGACCCTCAGGCCGCCGAGGATTGGCTGGAGGCAGTTGTATGAGTTTTTAGGTTAGTGAGGATACCAGCAGACTTCATGGTGATCCTTGAAGCGAGCCTACTACACGCGGCAGCAGGAAGATGGTGGAGCTTGATGCTCCAGGTTCATGACGAGGCATCTCTCCTTTGGACATACTTTGAGAGCCTCATTCGCTCGGAGTTCGTCCCAACCTCCCTCTGTGCGGTGCGCATCCAGGAGCTTCTTCAACTGCGGCTGGGAAGCTTGACGGTCGCCCAGTACTTGGAGAGATTTACCGATCTCTCGTGCTACTCGAAGAACATGGTACGAGACCCATTATTCTGGGCCCGAACCTTCGAGCAGGGATTGAGGCAAGAGGTCAGGGCAACACTGATCTCCCTCAGAATTCCGACACAGGAAGGGGTACTGGAGCGAGCCCTTATAATCGAGAGCTTCCTTGCTGAGCCTACATCAGCAGCGAGACATACCGCAGGGCAGCACGTAGTAGAGTCTTCTGCAGCAGGAATTCGATGGATGACTCATGGGTCTAGGCAGACAAGACCCTCAGGAATACAACCTTAGCACACTGGCTCAGTGGTGCGGGGCACACAACGCGGAGCCAGTATTTCGAGAGGCAGACAGTGCTACACATGCAGCGAGCAGGGCCACATGGCTCCTGACTGCCCGACCCGCCATGCCGTGGAGCAGTAGACGGTTGTGGGGCCACCCAGACAGAGGCAGAGGGTTGACCATGGCAGTCCGAAGGGAGCAGGCAGACGAGGCAGAGGAGCTGGCCGAGCAGCAGGTGGTGGGCGACACTTTGAGGCTCTACCACCACCACCACTAGGAGGTCCACCCCAACTACAGGGAGCTGGCGGGCAGAGACATGCACAACTCCAAGCAGCGGAGGCCTATGACCACGACATGCCCGAGATGATTTGAGGTACTATCTTTTTCTATTCCACCCTTGCTGCAGTTCTTATAGACAGAGGAGCGAGTCATTCTTTCATAGCCGCTGCCCTTGTTCGGAGCTCGGAGATTCCGACAGAGCCATTGGCTCGATCCTTACGGCTAGAGACTCCTACGAGAGCAGACTCGACGATTACGCACTGGTGCCGGCAGTGTGAGCCTACTCTAGGAGGCAAGAACTTCGGCTGGGATCTTCTTTTAGCGACCTCGAGGAATTACGATGTCATCTTGTGCATGGATTGGTTATCTATAGTCCATGCTCAGATTGACTGCATTAGGCGCAAGGTGCGATGTGTACGCACCGACGGGAGCGGGTTCACCTTTACTGGCGAGAAGGTATCCTTCACAGCACATGATAGACTCCCGCAAAGGAGAGGACAACCCATCACTCATTAGTTGGCTAGCCTCATCCTATGAGAAGTTGACGTACAGAGTCCTGGTTTTCCTGCAGTGGTGGATCAGTATGCAGAAGTTTTTCCCGACGACGTTCTGGGACTACCTCCTCGCAGAGAGGTAGAATTTTATATTGACCTGTACCCCGGGACATCCCCGATATCCACTCCAACATATCGGATGGCCCCCACTGAGCTTCAAGTGCTACGGGTACAGTTGGAGGACTTGCAGGGAAAGGGATTCATCCGACCCAGTGTTTCACCCTGGGCTTCCCCGATATTGTTCGCCAAGAAGGTGGACGGGAGTTTGCGACTTTGTGTCGACTATCATCGCATGAACCAGGTGATAGTGAGGAACAAGTATCCTCTACCGAGGATTTATGACCTCTTCGATCAGCTAAAGGGAGCACGGTGGTTGTCAAAGATAGAACTTAGATCAGGCTATCATCAGCTCAGAGTTCGGGACGAGGACGTGCATAAGACGACCTTCAAATGTCGGTATGGACACTATGAGTTATTGGTTATTCGATTCAGCGTAACCAATGCTCCAGCAGTGTTCATATCCCTCATTAATAGTATCTTTCAGCGATATCTCGGTTGATTTGTCGTGGTCTTCATCGAAGACATTTTGATTTACTCAATGACTGAGGAGGAGCACGCCTACCACTTATGGGTTGTACTAGACACACTCCAAGAGAACCAGCTTTATGGAAAGTTCTCGAAGTGTCAGTTCTGGATATGCGAGGTCCACTTCTTGGGAAATGTCATATATGAGGCGGGATTTGCGGTGGATCCTGCGAAGATCGAGTTAGTGCTAGCTTGGGAGCCACCCAGGAGCGTGATGGAGGTGCGGAGTATCTTGGGACTAGCTGGGTACTACCAGAGATTTGTGCCAGACTTCTCCAGAGTTGCGGCACCACTATCATCTTTGACGAAGAAGGGGAAACCCTTTGTGTGGTCAGATAGATGTCAACAGAGCTTCCAGGAGCTAAGACAGAGATTGACCAATGCGCCTATCTTGAGGTTGTCGGAGGAGGGAGTAGGGTACGTAGTTTACTGTGATGCATCAGGGAACGGACTCGGATGTGTCCTGATGCAGGAGTGGGCCATGATCGCCTATAGATCAGGTTAGTTGAGGTAGAATGAGCAGAACTACGCCACCCATGACCTAGAGTTAGAAGTAGTGGTCTTCGCTCTGAAGATGTGGCGACACTATCTGATGGGCGAGCCCTTTATAGTCTATTCTGACCACCAGAGTCTCAGGTACATCTTCTCACAGAAGGACCTGAACCTGAGACAGTGACGATGGCTCGAGTTCCTCTAGGAATATTACTTTGAGATAGTCTATACTCCTGGAAAGGGGAACGTTGTAGCCGATGCTCTTAGCAGGAGGACGGGAATTCAGCTACTTGGGGGAGGCGACAGAGCATCTAGCCACTTTGCAGATATCCTTCGTGGATAGAGATAGAGCAGCCTTCCTTCAGTCACTCACAGTCACTCCTCTACTACTGCAGTGGGTCAGAGAGGCACAACATGGGGACACCGACTGTGAGACTCGGCGTGCATAGATATTCTCAGGATATGCACCTGATGGATTCTTTGTGGGAGGAGAGCACGATGTCCATTTCAGAGGACGTACCTTGGTACCAGTTGCTTTATGAGAGGATGTGCTGAGAGAGTTTCACACTTCCATTTTGGCGGTACATCCTAGAGTGGCGAAGATGTACTAGGATCTCAGACGACAGCACTGGTGGCTGGGCATGAAGAAGGATGTGGCAGAGTTCGTTTCTCGAGCCTCACCTGCCAGCAGGTGAAGGCAGAGCATCAGGTACCAGTAGGCTTGGTATAGCCCTTAGAGGTCCCGATGTGGAAGTGATACGGGATATCTATGGACTTCGTGACTGGACTTCCACGCACTTCTAGAGGTCATGACTCCATTTGGGTGATTGTCGACCGACTCACCAAGTCGTCTCACTTCTTACCCATTAGAGAGTAGGGCTCATTGGAGAGCTTTTAATGCCTCTACATTCATGAGATTGTACGGATTCATGGTTTTCCATCATCTATCGCCTCTGATCGAGATGCTCGCTTTACTTACCAGCTTTGGAAGGGGTTGTAGGAGGAATTCGGGACGCAGCTACGTTTGAGAACTGCATTTCACCCTCAGACAGATGGTCAGATGGAGAGGACCATTCAGACTCTTGAGGACATGCTCCGTTCATGTGTCCTCGACTTTGGTTGCAGCTGGGAGGACCACCAACCCTTGGTGGAGTTCGCGTAAAACAAAAACTACCACTCCACCATCGGGATGGTACCATACGAGGCGTTGTACGACCGACCATGCAGGTCACCTCTGTGCTGGACAGACCCTGGGGAGTTAGCACTTGAGGGACCAGAGATGGTCCAGGCCACGACAGAGAAGGCCCAGGTCATCCAGGAGTGGATGAGGACAGCACAGAGCCGGCAGAAGTCTTATGCTGACAGGAGGCGGAGGCCACTGGAGTTTGAGGATGGCGACCACGTCTTCTTGCAGGTCTCACCTCGACATCGTATACGAAGATTTGGCCAAGGCGGAAAGTTGTCTCCACGCTTAATTGGACCATTTCAGGTCCTCAGCAGGATTGGCGAGGTGTCTTATCACCTAGCTCTACCACCTCAGTTGCACCGAGTGCATGATGTCTTCCACGCATCTTAGATGAGGAGATACGTGCATGACCCAACGCATATCATTGACCATGGGGAGCTGGACATTGATGATAGGGCGACTTTTGCCGAGGTCCCAGTGGAGATCGAGGATCGATAGGAGCGGGTCCTATGTGGACGGTCGATTCCTCTAGTGCGCATCAGATGGAAGCACGGGAACCTCCAAGAGAGCACTTGGGAGCAGGAGGCTCAGATGCGTGCACAATACCCACATTTGTTCCCCTAGTTTTTTATGTATCTTTACGGGGACGTAAAGACCTGATGTGGGAGTAATGTAAATATCTGTAAAATTCAAGGGAAATTTTTTCTTAATTTTCTTTGGGATTTTACAAGAACGCGGTTTTTGACGGCACAATATTCCGAGGCCCGGTGTGCCCAGAATTTCTAACCAAAGATTAGCTCGGGTACGTTCAGTGAACGAATGAGCTGGTTTTTCTAACTTTTGAACCGGTGCTCAGAATCGAATTCCGAGGGCACCGATGAATTCACAGCGCCGGTATTTTCTTAGGAACACCTTTTTCAGAGTTTTGTTTTTACGAGAGAAGTTTTTAAAAATTGTGGTAGTTAAAATAAAAATTGAGGTTCAATTTTTATTTTTACTTGGTAATTAAAAACTTTGGGTGGAAGTTGGGTAACCACCCAACTTCCCATGAGAGGTTATGAGGGCGGTGGGGACTACACGAACCCCACCCCTTCATATTCCCAAACTCCTTCAACTCACCATTAAAGTTGATAACTTATGTTAATTAATTAGGTGAGTCTAATTTGAGAGGGTTAATTCAACTTTTGAATTTCAACTTAAGTCATGTTAATAAAATAAGGGAAGTTATTATTTTATTTTGGTTGGAACTTGTTGCATTGGGAGGATTTGGGTGAAAAAGGAAAAGCTCTTGAAGTTCTTCCTCCTCGATGTAGAACGCGAAGAACGCCAGATCCTCGGAGATCAACGACGCGACGCCGACGAATCATTTCTCCACGACGTGACTCTCTCCTTCCGTGCCGTCTTCTTCCGCGACGATTATTTCTACGACAAACCCCCGCTCAACGAATTCGACGAGGTAGGGGTTTATTTAAATTGTTGTTCATGATTACTTCTATTGTCGTTCTTCGTGAAACATTGCTGCTTGCTATCGATTAACGGGAGGGGGCCAGACTGCACAAACACGACCGAACCTCCTCCCTTATTCTTGTCTTGTTGCAGTTCGAAGGAAAATGATGCGGTGCCGACGCACCACACGAGATCGTGCAGTAAGAATGCACGACGCCGTCGCGCAGTGATGATGAAGTTGAATAAGGTCGCTGCGCCGTTTCTTCGCGCCAGAGGATCAAGAAAACACCGCGGCTGGAGTGGGGTCGTGGAGGAGGGGCGCGACGCCGTCGTGTGACGGCTGACGGTCCAAGGCCGCGGCTTAGGCCGCGGCAGAGCAGGGGAACCGACAGCCGGTTCTGGGCCTCCGGCGTCGGAGCAGGGGGACCGGACCCTGACGGTCCCATGGCGGCAATAGCCGGTCGGCTGGAGTGGGCCACCCGGCCAGAGGAAGATCCGGGGGTTCGAAACCCCCAACTGGCTGGACATGAGCGGCCCCCCACATGGGGGCCGTGGATTAAAAACGGGCGGGGGGCAGTGCGCCCCCCCGCACCCCTGTCCCCTCGATCGAAACGGCTGAGCCACCTGGCTGGCACCAGCGCGCCAGGCCGGGCCGTGCCCAAGAGGGCCGGACCCGGACCCGGGACGGGTCGACCCGGTTCAGGACAACCCAGAGGGTATCGGGTCGGGTCGGACCGGGCCCGAACCCCCTAATACCGGACCTCTCACGGTCTTTTTCCCATAACTTGGGCTGAAGACATCCGATCGACGCACCGTCAGCGGCTATGTGATCCTTGGAACGAGGCGGTCGTTTCGATATATTACACTCAAGGTTTTGGAGTACTTTGGGTTTGGCCGGGTTGGTTCGTACACGAAACCAACCAGGCCCTCGGAGCGGAAGCGCTTATAACTTGAGTTCCGGACATCCGATTGACGTGCCGTCGACTTTGTTGGATTCATCTAAGTGAGACAGACCTTTTGGCGTACTTTACTCGAGGTTTGGACGTAGTTGGAGTATGGTCGGGTTGGTTTTTACTTGAAAACCAACCGGGCCCCTGGGACGAAAAAGCCAATAACTCTCAGACTAGGCGTCTAAATGACGCGCCGTCTGTGACGTTGAGTTCCTGTTGACGATATAGAGCTTTTGTATACATCAAATCCGAACTATGTTTCAGTTGATGTATCAGCCCTTCGGCTCGTGGAGCGGACCCTCTTGAACGAGCTTGCTATGTGCGGGAACCCTAGAGCTGGCTGCGACTGCGACGACGATGACGACTATACATAAATCCTATGTGGATTCGATAGCGACGACTACAACACTCAGGGATCCTACGTGGATCAGTGCTACCGATCCTGTGTGGGTCAGCACTCAGCGGTCCTGTGTGGGCCAGCGCCTACAGATCCTGTGTGGGTCCGATCCTGTGTGGGTCATTGCGGGGGTTAGTACCTATCGATCCTGTGTGGGTCCAATGGCTTAGATGAATCAGTGAAAATATATGATCATCTCTATCGTCTTACGAAGAAGTATGCCTATGTGAGCTGAATCTGGACTTTCAATCCTTATCTTCGATAAGATTGACTTGATATCCTGTGTGGATTATGTTTTGCTTTCTTGTGTGGAATGGGTTGTGTTTTCCTGTGTGGATTGGGATGTACTTGGGATCGGATATTGAAGCCGAACAAGAATCGATGACTTAGGTATATGTATGGGAATATACCTAAGAAGTGTCGGATGTTACTTCGTGTTTGTATCTTTCCTTTGTGGATTATCCTTTTTGGATTTTGGGAGACCTTTGGGGGTATCGGGTTCCCTACATAGTAGCTTATACTCACCCCTGCACGGGCTATGCCCGCACTACATTGTGTTGGTTGCAGACGACGGACAGCGCTGATCGTGGTTGAGGCTTGCGGAGTAGTCGGTACCTGGAGGTGGACCCCAGGGAGGGGTGTACTCGGAGCAGACGACAGGACCCGAGGAGCTGTGGAGGCTATCTGTACCCACCCTTCAGGTGGGACATCCAGTGGACAGATCGAGGCTATGACTTTACTTTTCCTTTTCCATACTCCCTTTTTCAGTTGTACTTTACTTTCAGTTTGGGTTTGTATTCTGGCCCACTTAGTTGTTCGCACTTACTGTTTTACCCAGTTTTTACTTAGTGTTTACTTCTTCTTTCTTGCTCTGTTGTGTTTGTTTACTTTACATAGGCAATGCCTTCCCTTTTTACCGGGAATTACGCCTTGGTGCTAGTCGCCAGCCCCTGGCCTATGGAAGGCGGGCTTGGGGTAGTCACGACACGGGCCCCGAGGACGGGTCGTGACACATACTACTCATAATCCAAAACATGAGTCCAAACAAAGTAGATATGAGAGATTAACGTTTCCTTAAAAGGGAAGTTGTGGTACACAACATGAAAGTGGACCCACATGACATGTGGTCATACTCCATCGCCTGGTCGTGTCCCTTACAATACAAAAATCCCAGATCATGTTCCCATACATAGTATGTATGTGGAAAACATGACATGCCTCAGCCACCTGGGGTTCTTTCCATGTCTTCTAGCCATGTCCGTGTAGTTTGGCACATTGTGTGTGCCTAGCCGTTCCAATGAATGTGTTCACCCAGAGTATACACTAAGTTTTCATACACTAGGTTACACAATGTGTGTGGGTCCCACATGGTGTGTGATACTTTACTCACCTAAAACCCTATCTGCTGCAGCCAGGGACATACACACCATGTGTTCTTTTGACTACACATCATGTGGTCGATATTTTTCCAAAACATTATATCTGGTATCCATGTTCAAGATCCAATGTTTTTACCTTCATATCCATGCTTATTTCTACCCAAAACGGTGGATCTATCTCTGCTCGTCATTTTTGTCCATCTGGTGGCTATAAATTAGTATCCATTTTCCACGGTGGTTTGTTGCTCAACCCACACAGTTCTATACATACCCCGATCTATCTAAAATATCAAATCCACATGAGGAAGCACCTTTTATTCCATGATTCATCCCCAAATTTATCCTTGATTTATAATCAATTTTTTATACACAAAACCATCATGAATTTGATGGGTCTGATTGGGCTCGGTCCCACTTTACAACGTCAAATTGTGATCCCATAGTCAACCAATGAATAACGTGATGAAATTTTCGGAGAAAGGAATGAAGTTAAAAGGTTTATCAATAATTACCAAGTTTTAATGGTGAATGATCATGAACAATGATATCAGAGGTTAGAAATCAATTGAATAATCAATTTAAATTTCAATACGTGGGTGCATGAAATTGTCCACAATTTTCATAGATCATAGAAAGAGATTTATCACGATAAATAATTTAAAAAAATGACTCAAAATACAAAAATTAAGAGTCCTACATGGATATTGGATTTTTTTTCCTTGAATAATGTACTCTCTAATGTTTTATAGGAGTCATTTCATTCATTGCGGTTTGATTTTCTCTGATCCAGAGATTCACCGTCACCGAATTTGAGTCACCAATGGAAGGGGGAGAAGAATTCTCTCAATTCTCCCTGGTGAAAGTTTATAACCATAGAGAATTTGAAATGATGGGGATTTTATAGATTTATTCTTGATAGTTTAATTAATTAATTAATTAATTAATTCAATTTTTTAATCCACTAAATGTAACGCATAGGATCATTTTATTCGAATTCCCCATAAATAACTATATTAGGTCGTGCATATGGAAAGAATCATGTTACAATCTCAAAGAAGGTATCATATTTCTAATCAGAACATCCATTTAATATTTATCCAATTTTCTTTAAGAAATTGTATTCACACAATATAAAATATTGTTAGTATTTTTATAAAATTAATTCCAGGCACAACAACCCTCAGAATCGCACAACCTCTTAGCTCATGGCTCCAAAAATATATATAGAAAAATTTAAAAGTATTTAAAGGAAAAATGGGCCTTTAAATATAATAACATACATGGAATAAATATAATATATGATCACACATTCATTAAAAATCTTTTATTATCATCATAAATTCAGGAGTTAGCTGCTTTATTTTTTATGTATGTTTCAGTTCGTTAGTTATATTCCTTGATCTATATCTTGGTTCAATCATCTCTAAAATTTTAATAATGATATAAATATGATATATATATATATATTCATTATATATATATTTAAAATATCCTATAAATGTTAGAGAAAGAAAAATGAATTAAAACGCTCAAGGAGAGAGTAGTCTGTACGTACGCATGAATAGAGTTTTCATTTTCTAATGAAAATTAGTAAAGATATATAAATAAATTTTTAACATTACATAATAGATATATCATAAATATCATATATATTCATTAAATACATCATTTTATCCATCAATTTTTGGCAGTGATTGAAAATTATCATATCACTACATGGTGGTGGAGTCTGCATGTACGCACGAGCGATACTGAAATTTCCCAATTTTATAGGATGGTGGTGGAAAATAGTTATACCATAATAATAACAACATATAAATATATGTATAATAATAGATTAATTATTTTAGGTTAGATATAATATATTTAGATAAATTATAAGAAGAAATAAACTGTGAAAGATTCAGATTAGACTATTGCCTCTTCTTTAAGAGAACTCTTTTTTCTAACACATTAAGTTAGATTAGTATGATATTTGGGTAAGAATATGAGATAAATAAAGAATCAAAGGAAGTTAGTAAGGTTTTTTTAGTAGGTATTTTTTGATCTAGTGGGATCAATGTTTTTTAATAAAGAAAGATAAGTGGCTCAATTTTATAATTGAGGGGAGGGATACACAAGGAGTTACTTAAAATATTTAAAGAATATATAGTTAATTTTATGTGTAAGTGAAACTTTGGAAAATAATTAAAATATAAGATAATATAATTTTGAAAAATATTTGGATAAGTTTATGATTCATTTTTATCCTTATCACTTAGTTTAACCCCTTGAGAAACCCATTTTAACCCTAACAGTGGTCACAAAATTTTACTGGTTTAATTATTCATTATACAAAAAAACAAAAGTAACTTCATTACCAAATTTGGAAATAAGGATTCGAAAATATGGAATTAATTTTATCAAATTCAGTTTCTATATATTCAAGAAATTAATTTCAATATAAATACACAAAACCCAATGAAAACCATTTTCTGAAAAATGAATTTTAAGAATTAAATCAAGTTTTCATTCACTCATTTTCAGAATAAAAACTACTAGAATAATTATAAAATATTTTAATGAATATATATTTTATAAATTTATTTAAAACCATTAATAAATATTTATTTATTAAATTTATTGACTAAAAATCACATTACACACATAAAAACTATTTACTAAAAATACATCTTCTACCATCAAATGATTTTATATTCATCCCTAACCATTAAATAACTAATTTATGAATGATTATTAAAAAATTATCAATAATATTAATTAATATAAATTTTAAATAGTGATAAACATATAATATAAAATTTATCCAGAGAAATATATTTTTTAATAAAATTGGACTTTTAATCATGAAATGATTTAATTATAAAAAATTAAATTATTTTTTCATTGGAATTAATCATTACAATTTAATTAAGGAAAGTATTTTTATATATATTTCATTGTTTTTTAATCATATTCATACCATGAAATCAAATTAGTAGGTTATAAGGGTTATAATATATCATGGTTCATTTAGACTTATGGTTTCATGTAATGAAAGCTATTAAATAATTCAAATTTATTTCGAACTAATACATATAAAATTTCATGGTGTAACATTCTAACCCACTTAAAATAAATTTCAACCTCAAAATTCCATAACTAATATGTAAAATAATAATGATAATTATACTTCATCACATCCTCGGGTTCCCATGTAGCTTCCTAAAATTTATGGTTTCACCAAAAAACAATGATCATGTGAGTGGTCTTGTTTCACAACACATTATATCTATGATAAAAAATCCACCGTTGGTTACTTAGGAGAAAGATTATTCTCTAGTGGTACAACCTCTAAGTTATGTATATATGAAGAATCATGTATTTACTTCCTCAAATGAGATACATCAAAAAAATATTGTACTTGAGAGAGGTTTGGTAGAAGCATGATGTGGCCAGATACCATCCCTACTCAATTCAAAAGGACTAATATATATTATGTTGAGGTTTCCATTATTTAAAAATATTGTAACCTTTTTAAATAGAAAAATTCATTGGAATAACTTCTCACAAACTTTGAATTCTTGACATCATCGAAGAGTGTTATCATAACTCTTATGTCCACTCTGTGCTACCCTGATGTGTTATCGAATGGCTCCAACCTTCTTCACCAATTCCTCATCTAGATCATCTCCCAGTAGATTTTATTCCCAAACATAATACCATAATGTAATTGTTCAATACATATTTATATATAGAATTTATAATTCCCAGATATTTTATGAAATATATATTTTTCAAATAAATTTAATTTCTTCAAAACCTTTCTCTACAAATAACACCGAGTTCTAACGAACCACAATATTCTATTTATATTACTGTTTAACATGACCACTATGAACTATCCATTAAACTTGGAGGTAAGAATATTAATAATTTTTTTAAATATTAATTATAACATTTTCATAGGAGGAAACCATACTGATAAAAAGTACTTAATTTTGGGTAAAACCTTTATATGTTTTGAAAATTCTACTTTATCAAAATATGATTTTATTTCTTTTTGTAAAAAAATAATTAAATCAATTTTTGAAAATTATAGAAAATTTATTTGAAAAAATTAGCCTCATTTTTGGAATCAAAATGTGAAAATTATCCTTGGGTTAATTTTTGGGATTTTTTGGAAAAGAATAATTTTTCTATGAATATTGAAAAATATCAGTTTTTATTAGAAGATTCATTTTTGGGTAATGAATTTATAATGTTAATTTTTGTTTTAAAGTGTATTTAAAGTAAAATTAGTAAAATTATATTATAATTATAGAATCATAGGTATTTTTAATCAATTTAATAGTTAATTATTATATAAATTCTTTTTTTAATTTTTGAAACTTATCTCTTTCGAAATCAACATTTCTCCATGTTTGCGGGTATAATTTTAAATTAAATTAAGATATTTATATGAATAAAATTAAAAAAATAAATTAAATATTTGAAATCAGTATAATTAATATTATATAATAAGTTCAACCTAATATTTTACCATAATTAATAGTGAAAAATGTGAGAATTAATTACCTATATTGAGGTTAAAACAAGTTTATATGGGATTAAACTAAAAAAATAAAGGGTAATATGACATTGAAACTTGTAAGAAACAAAATTTTTGTCCATATTTAGACTTAATAACCAATATTTTCTATAATTACTCATTTTTTTCCTTTTGGCATGTGAAAAATGGTACACTATATTGTTTTAAATAATTCCATGTGTTTCCTTCCCCCCACTTATAAAAGGAAACCCCATCTCCTCTCCTCTACACACTTCATAATTTTTTTTTTCAGGAAATACCATCCCAATTACATTTATTACATACCTTAACTCATCGTAAATTTTTTATTTGGATTTTTAATTCTTTCTAAGAATTCTTTAGGTATAAACTTAAAGAGGTTCTCCCAAGAAGAGGTAAAATTCTTAAACTTGTGTTTTAGTTTTATTTCTTCCTCCACCTCCTTAAAATATTATTGAAACATTATAATGTAATAAAGTAGTTATATTATATATAATTATATGTTATTATGTAAATTTAATGATCTATATATTTCTCCTCTTCCTCAAATGATAAAAACACCATCGATCATGTGTACGATGAACGACTACCTTACAAATCGATGTTATTAGATTTCAATCAGCACCTCTCATGGAAAGATATAATGGTATAATTATTTATTATATATGATATTTATGTTGTTATTATTATTATTATAGAATCATGACATCAAATATTCCTTCTTACATTATATTCCATGGGGATATGATAACGTCGCTCATGTGTATGGCAGACTACCGCCTCATGAACCGATGTGATTCGTTTTTCACTAACGCTTTACATAGAAGGTAATAAAGATAAATTGAATGAATATATGTGATATATATAAAATTATAACGTCTATTTAATTATGATATATTATTAATCTTCATTTCCTTCTAATAATCGAGAAAATGGAAATGACATTCATGTTTAAATATAACTTACCATCATGAGGAAAAATGTAACTCATTTTATATATAAAAATTTAATAGATCTATATAATTACACATATAATTAAAATAATTGGTATTTATATCATGGATAAGTTTATGTATATAATTAAACCATTATCAAATTAAAATTATCAAAAATACCAACCAAAACATACATGAAAAAAAGAAGTTATTACCCAAAACGTGATTTAAACATGGAATTGTTGATAAATGGGTAATAAAAAGTCATATGTATATCATATATGGTATGATAAATATAATTATAGTTATATAAAAGATTTATAATAGTATTTTATTTATTATATACGGGGTTCGAACTTCTACTAAGGAATTAGAGACTTAATGTAAGGGATTTTTGTCTCAAATTTCATTCTTTGGGACATAAGATATGTTAGGAACCTATCTTATTTTATTATATATATACACAAAACAATGAAATTTTATATCATTAATATCATTTTTATGATATTTAATGTTCCATTTTATTTTAATCTTTAATTTTTGTTATGATTAAAAAGATACCAAAGTGGGGAAGATTTAATATTACAATATCATTGTTTGTCATGATTTTTTATGATTATGTTTCCAATGATGAATCCTTAAGATATATCTATCAATAAAATCATGTATTTTATTTTAGAATAATTATTTATTGATAATAAGTGTTCCATTTATCATATTTTTAAGCACTAAGGGATCAAAACTATGGGTTTTTAATAAAAATTTATTTTATTTCTCGTATTGATAGAAAATGGGGTTTCTTCCATATTGATGTTTTCAAAAAAGTCTTAAGTATGTTTTTAAAAATATACTTATATTTTTAGAGTTTTTTTACCTTTTTAATTTTCATTTTTTTAAAAATTAATCTTCTTGTCCATTTCTAAATGAGAAGCTTTTTAATTTTAACAACAATGTGGAAGGAATCTTTTTTTTACAGTGTATTTCATAAATGAAAATTTCCACCATCATGACCACTCAATGTTTTAAAGCATACATTATATGTTTTCAAGATTACATTAAAATAATATTTTTACTTTAATATTGGTTATGTTTTTATATTTTAAATAATTTATTTCAAAATAGAATGGATATTTTAAAGAAGAATGTTTTAATGACTTTTTATGGAATTTCTATTCAACAACATCAAAAACCTTTGGTGGTGCTTATTTCTTACTGGGGATATGATCTTGTTATACCCTCATTATTATTTATATGGACAATTTATTATTATAATGATGATATTTTTAGGAAACTATTTTCTTTCCCATGGGTTACGCTATGATGAAATGTGTATGAAATCTAATTCCTTTCCATGTCTTATTCTATAATGTAATGCTTCTAAAACCCATTTCATCTCATGGGTTATAATATGATTATTTTTTATGATATTTTGGAATATATTATTATTATTATTTTTATGTGAGGTTTGGGAACTATATCTCCCTCCAATTCATTGGGTAATCATTTAAATCTTATTATATAAAAAGTACTGGAATGGGGAGTGGACCTAGTTTAGTAAGGGAATTTTTATACTATGATAGTCTTGGGAGTGAACCTTAAATACTATGATGGTTTGGGGAGTGAACCCATTACACTAATATATACTTGGAAATGGTCATTGAATATCATGTAAATTATTTTCTATGCTTACATGTATTCTAAAATTCCATGCCTTATGTTTATGTTATGCTCTCATAGATCTTGATATTTTATTTCCTTATGATTAATGTCATATAAAATTGTAATATTTTGGCCATGACTTAATATATTTATGTTTTATATGTAGGTTATGGTATTCATATGTTATTCTCATGTTCTCATATGATTATTCTCGTGTTATTTTTATGTATTTCCCTATTTACCCTTACTAAGCATATGGTCTTACCCTTTGAAATGTTTTTTATCCCTAGGTTATGATTATAAGTATTATGTGTGATGTATAGAAAGGGTTATAGTTATGAGTAAATAACTAAGAGATGATGTATAACTCTTAAGAACCAGTTGTTTATGTTTCTATGTTTCCAAATGCACTATATGTTTCTCATTCTCAAGCGTGTGTTTGTGTATTGTAATTAATGTTACTAAAAAAGAAGTAATTTCTATGTATAAAAATCCTATTTCATTATAGTTGGTATTTAATGATAGGTTTAGAAAACATTTGGAAACTAGGATTAGAAAAATTTAGTGGGAACCCTAAGGATAATCCTAACTGCAGGGTAACATCATAACGTTTTAGTAATGAATAGATTATGCGGTTTATCTAGAAATATATTCATATATAGATAATACAAGTGGAAGCGGTTTTGGAATAGATGTTCCTACAGGTATTAAATCTGAAAAAGGAATATCATGTTTTACTCAAGGATTACCTAGTACATGATAATAGGCCTTACTATCCAATCAGTTTCACACTCCCAGGGGATATGATTTGTTTAATTTAAATTTTCTTTATGAACCATCATGAAGGATTTGAATAGATGGTAACCATAAATAACCTAGTTTAATACTTAGGTGTTATGGATTTAAAATAAGGTTTCTTGATTTAGATAACCTATAAATTATTTTACATGACTTTGTTTTTTTTCCACAATAATAATTATTGTCCACACTATGTTTTTTGGTTTTAGTTGATGGATGGAACTCTATGGAACCATTTTAATATTGAATGAAATGGAAAATTAAATGATTTTACCCTTGAAAACTGAATTTTATTGGATCTAGAATAAAAATTATCATTTCTATTGTCACAAAAGTTTCTCAATATATGAATCATGCTGAACTTCCAAACATGTAAAGGATAGAACAAAATTCTATTGAGCCCTTCATGAGTTTACTTCCCCCATCTTTTAGTGGTTATACTGATATTATATTTGGTGAAAAATGGATCAATACCAATGAAAATATATTTTTCATTATCTAGTTATTATAAGATGAAAAATTCATTTTGGATGTCTATAGTTTGGAAGGTGAATCATATCAATGTTGGAATCTCATCAATAATACAAGGAAACAAGATTAAATTTACTCCTTTGACTGATATGAGATTAAAATATTATATTTTAATATGAAGTTCTCTCGTATTAATTATAGAAAAATGTAAAAGGAATTACTTGAGCTAAATTAGAATCTTGATGAATATGTTGGTGCCTATGAGGAAAATTTTTCATGACTTCTAAGGTATGCTTCTGGAATTATCATCCAACCTAAAATAAAGGTTGATCAATTCTTCAGTGTATTAAAACCAACTATCCAAAGGGAATTAGTCATAAAGGACCCCAATAGATATGAATAAATTTTTCTACGTATTATAAAGGTGGAAATGTACATTATAATTACCATTAAATCATATGTTATTGATAAAAAATACAATATGGAGTTCAGGAGAAACACTATGAACTATAGACCAAAGAAGTTGAGCTTTCTTTCATGCTCAAAGTGTGGAAGAAAACATTGAGGAGATTATATTAAGGGTATTGGTAAATGTTTTAAGTAAAAAAGGGAATATCATCAAGAAATCTAATTACAAAGTTATGGGAATAAGTTAACTAATGATTAAAATTGAGAGAAAGCTCCATAGAATGAACCACATACACTCTAATGTTTAAAATGCAAGGAGTATGAGAACTATGCTCACCGGTTTCCAAATATGAAGGTAAATAATGATTTTTGACATCCATAACCTCTTAATATGAGTTAAAAGGGGATGCCTCATGCAATCTATATTTCATATGAGGGGTGTGATAATAAAATTGTAAAATTTAAGCTAACCATATATTCTAGAACTTCTAATTTCTTTATTATTATTATTGATCTACCCATTATTTTATATATGAATAATTTTATAATGGTATAAAGATTACATCCACATGGTTAGATTTATAAGTATTAGTGAAAACCCCTAATGGTAAAATTATTACATCTCGAGTATATTTTTTTCTCTCTAATTAAATTTAATTTTAATGTTCTTCCTAAAAAATATTTTCTATCATTCTATGGTTGAATTTTATGTTATAATAGGGATGGATCGAATTTATCAAGATAAACCCAACATAAATTATCAAGTAATGTAAGTCACATTTGATATTACAAACCAACCTATGATCATCTATCAATGCGTTGAAAAATATGAACTTCCAATTGAAATTGTATCCATCATATGGGTTTTTATTCATATTCAAAAGGGGTGTTTATCTCAGATGGTTTGGGTGAATCTCAACATTTATGTTATTCCTATTATGCCGTATTTTGTTCATGTATCTCAAGAATAGTTTCCTAGTCTTCCATTGAATATCAATTTTGAGTTTTCAATGTAAATCATACCTAGTGACACAAATATTTTAAAGGATAAATATAGAATGGCCCCAATTGAGTTGTAGGATTTGAAGAAGAAACTCCTTGATAATCTAGAAAATGGATTTATTTAGCCATGTGAATCACCTTCCGGTGCACCAATTCTCTTTATCCAAAATAATAATGGATCGATGTGACTTTTAATTGATTATCAAGACCTGAACAAGATCACAATCAAGAACAAATATCATCTACCCTTTATTGATGAATTATTTAATCTTCTATTAAGATCTCAACACTTTTCTAAGATTGAACTTCAATCTAGATATAATCAAATGAGCATCAAGAATGAGGATATACCCAATATTTCATTTCATACAAGGTATTGACACAATGAGTATATATTTATGTCATTTAGTCTTACTAATTCCCATACTTTATTTATGGATTTAATGAATAGAGTCTTTAGAGATTACCTTGATCAATTTGTGATAGTGTTTATAGATGATATTATTATCTATTCAAAGACAGTGGAATAGAATAATGATCATTTATAAATTATTCAAAAGACCAAAAGGAAGGATATGTCTATGGAAAATTGGAAAATTGAGAATTTTGGATATGAAAGGCCTCATTTTTGGGTCATATATACTTATGTGAGGCTATATCAGCAGATCTATCAAAGTTGGAGGCTATTTAATGTCCACCCAGACCAACCATAATGACTAAGATCTAAACTATTCTTGTTTTGTATATATATTATTGAACATTTTTTGAGAATTTACTATGAATATATAATCAAATCACCATATTAACATGAAAGGGAGACAAGTTCCTTTAGAGAGATGAATGAGAGAAAAATTTCAAGGAACTCAAAAGAATATTAGTTAGTGAACCTATTATTATGTTTAAATATATTTCAGAAGGGTTTTTAATCTTTTGGGATGCATCCAATATTGTATTGGGATAAATTCTTTTGAATAATGACATGGTTATATATTATGCCTCATGAAAATTCATGTTTCGTGAGAAAAATTACCCAACACATGATTTGGAGTTAGCTATGTTAATTTTTTCATTAATGATATAGAGGTATTATATTGACAAGGAAAATTATGATATATATATACTAATCAAAAAACTTTAAAGTATATATTCACATAGAAAGAGTTGAGCATGAATCAGAGGTTATGGTTAGAGTTGATTAAATATTTTTACATCTCAATCCATTACCATCATGAGAAAGTGAACAAGGTGGAAAATGATTTGAGATGAAAGGATCATGATAGCTTATCCAAGAAGAGGGTTATAAAATATTTAACATCTATATATTTAAAAAGGATAGATTTGGGAGTCCTGAAGGAAGGGGAGAAATATTTTCTCTCTAAAATAAATGTTAACAATCTAAATATGTAAATATTAATGTGGCACAAAAGGATGATATTGAGCTGCAGAAGACAGTGAGAAATATTACTGAGTTTAAACTTGATTGTGATGAAACAATAAGTTTCAAGAACCATATTT
Organism: Viscum album; assembly: GCA_963277665.1. Taxonomy (NCBI): domain Eukaryota; kingdom Viridiplantae; phylum Streptophyta; class Magnoliopsida; order Santalales; family Viscaceae; genus Viscum; species Viscum album. Next base: position 1,472,847,482 of record OY728126.1, on the reverse strand, counting down.
GAAGGAGTTGTTAGTGGAGGCTCATAGTTTTTCATTCTCTATTCATCCTAAAATTATAAATATTTATAATGATTTGAAAGAGTATTTTTGGTGGGATAACATGAAAAGAGTTATCAAAAAGTTATTATCTCAATTATTGGTATATAAGCTAGTTAAGGATGAGATGGAAAATTATATATGGATTCTATATCCATTACCCATACTAGAATGGAAATTAGAAAACATCACCAGGCATTTTTTCCTCAGACTCCCCAAAACATATAAAGGGCACATTGCAATATGGTTTATAGATGAATTCCTTACAAATTCATTGAAATTCATTGATATCAGATATTATTTCTCTTCATACCTGCTTCTAAGAGTATCATTAAGTAATTTGTAAGGTTTTACGGAGTACCCCATTTCATTGAATCTGATTGGGATGTGAGTTTTACCTTAATGTTTTGGAAAAGTCATCAGAAATATCTTGTTCTAAGGATTTAAAAGGTGGATGGGATCAAGACCTTCCTCTAGTTGAGTTTTTATACAACTATGTCTTTTATTGGAGTATTTAGATGAACCCTTATGAGTCCCTCTAAAAAAAGTGTAGAGCTCCAACATAATGGAATGAATTTAGTGAATGAAATATATTGGGACCTGATATAGTTGAAGAAATAGAAGGGAATGTTAGATACATGAAATAACACATAAGGGTGATATAAATTTTATAGAAAATTCATACTGATAATAATCAATGTGTTCTTGAATTTAAAGTTTGTGAAAAAATAATTCTAAATTTTTTTCCATAGATAAAGGTAATGAGATTTGGAAATAAGGGGAAAACAATCCCTAGGAAGAGTAGGCCATTTGAGATTATTGATTGTATCGGGGTGGTATCATATCGGTTGGAACTTCTACCAAACCTCTCATAAGTCCACTATGTGTTCCATGTATTTTAATTGAAGAATTACATACCTGAACCTTAACATGTACTGAACTTAGTGGTTTTACCATTTGATAAAGATAATTATTATGAGAAATAACTAGTGGAGATTATATATCATAGAGAGAGTTTTTTATAAAACAAGCTGACTCACATAGTCAATGTTTTTTGAGAAAACCACCATTTTGAGGAAGCTATGTGAGAACATGAGGATGTAATAAAGTAGAATTACACTCATTTTTTTTATATGAGAGTGACATAATTTCATGGGTGAAATTATTTTTAAGGTGTATTGAATATAATACCCCAAGATTTTATGAAATATATATTTTGAAATAAATTTAATTTCTTTTATTTCTTTCACTACACGCAACATCAAGTTCTAACGAACCATAATATACTATTTATATTAATATTTAACGTGGATGTTATAAACTAACTGTTCAAATTGGAAATATGAATATGAATAACAAAATTAAATTTTAATTCTGATGGTTTTATATAAAGAAAACATATTCATAAAAAAGTACATAATTTTTTGTAAAGTATTTATATGTTTCAAAAATTCTATTTTCTCAAAAATGATTTTATTGTTTTTGTGAACATATAATGTAATTAATTTTAAAAAAAATTAGAAAATTTATTTTAAAAAAGATTTTTTTAATAAACATGTCAAAATTATCTTAGGGTAAATTTTTGGGATTTTTATGAAAAGATTAATTTTTTGATGAATAGTGCAAAATACTAGTTTTAATTGAAATCTTAGTTTCTTTTTAAATAATTTATAAGGTTATATTTTATTTTAAAATGGTTTATAAAAGTAAAATTAGTTCAATTATATTATATTTTAAAAAATTTAGGTCTTTTAAATTTAGTTAACATTTATTTTCTATAAAAACATTTTATCTTTTGGAAGTTTTCTCTTGGGAAACTGCTTTTTCAGTGCGTATTTCTATTTAATTTTATATTAAATTTTAACAATTATTTTACTTGAATTTTTAAAAATTGATTCCATATTTGGAATCATTAAAATAAACATTATCAAATAATTCTAACTTAATTTTTTTTCATAATAAATAGTGAAAATAGTAAAAATTAATAACCGTAGTTAAGGATAAAACTGGTTTAACTAGGGTTAAACTAAAATGATACTAAGTAAAATGACATAGAAACTTGTTCAAAAGTAATTTAATGGAAATATTTAAACCTTAAAACCTATAATGTTTTATAATTACACATTATTTATCCATTTATCAGGTGAAAAACATGGGTACACTTTATTCTTTTAAAAAATACCATGTGTGTCGTCTCCCCCACTTATAAAAGGCATCCCCTCTCGTATCCTCTTAACATTTCCAAAACCCTTTACTTCAGACAATAACTTACTAATTAAATTAATTAATTACATAATCTAATACTATATTCCTTATTTTATTAGAAATTATTCTAAGTAGTCTTTTGGTATAAACTTAAAGAAGCTATTCAAAGAAGTGGTAAAATTCATAAACTTGTGTTTTTGTTTTATTTCTTATCCACCTCCTTAAAACATTATTAAACCATGATAATATAATAACCTAATTATCTTTAGTATAATTATATTTTATTATTTTAATTTAATTACCTACATCTTCCCCATATTTCCTCAAATGGTAAATGAAACTGTCGATTATGTGTATGACAGACAACCGCATCACGAACCTATGTTGATCATTTTCCATCACCACCTATCACAACAAGATATAATGATAAATTTATTATATATATATATTGTATTTATTATATAATTATTATTTTTTATTCATGATATCAAATATTCCTTCTTACTTCCCATTACTTGGGGATACATTTACATTGATCGTTTGTACGACTAATAACCGGCTCATGAAGTTATGTGATTTATTTTTTACTAACACATTACATGGAAGGTAATTAGGATTAATTTTTTTTAATATATAAGTTATATATATAATAATAATTCATATTTAGTGGTGTTATATTATTTACCTTCCATTCTTTCGATCCATCGAGAAAATGGAAGCCACATTCATGTGTACATACGACTTACCATCTCCATTAATATTGAAACTCATTTCCTAGATCTAACATTAATTGATTACATTAAATAAATATATAATAAATATTTATAATATTTATATAATGGTTAAAATTATTGATATTATGGAACCATTATCAAATAAAAAGGCACAAAAGTACCAAACTAAAACATACTCAATGAAATTAAGAATCCATTACCCGATGCACGATTTTACTAATGAATCATTGATAAATGGGTAATAAAATGTCTTATGGAAACAAAATATGGTATTATATATATTAATATTGTAATTTAATATATTTATAATATAAATATATTTATAATAAATTATGTTCACACGTTTATGAAGGAAGTTGAGACTTAAGGTAAAAGATTTTTTTTTTCAAAATGTCTTTATTGGGATATAAGATATGTTTTGCACCTATCAAATTTTATGATGTGTATATACTAAAAATTGAAATGTTATATCATGAATATGATTATTTTTATGATATTTAATGTTTCATTTATTGTTAATATTTAATGGTGCTTATGATTCAAAAGATACCAATGTGGTAAATATTTTGGGTTTCAATCTCATCATTTATGAGTATTGTTTATGATTATTTTTCTAATGATGAAAACTTTTAATTTATATCTCAAGAAACTCATGTATTTTATTATTATATGATAATTTATTGAGAATGCATGTTTTACTTTAATCTCCATCTTTTTAAGTACTCAAGGGATAAAATATATGTTTCTTCAGGAAAAATTGATTTTATTTCTCTCTTCAGTTAAAATTGATTTTTAATCCATGTCAATATTTTCTAAAAAGATTCAAATATGTTTTTAATTTTTTTTAGGATTGTGTATATTAATTTTTACAATTTTTTTTTAATTCAAAAAATCGTTGAAAAGTAATATTTTTGTTTTTTGAATGCGGTTTTTTGACTTTAACAAAAATGAAGAAGGAATAATTTTTTTAAAGTGTACGATATGGAAAAAAATATTCTCCTATAAAAACCTCTCAATGTATTAAATAATACATTAAAAGTTTCAAATATTATATTAAAATTAAAATTATTCTTTAATTTATTTGTTGTTTTTATATTTAAAATAATTTCTTTCAAAATGGATTGGATATTTTCCTTAAGAATGTTTTATTTATTTTTTATAGAATTTCTATTCATCAACGATAATAACCTTTCTTACTGTTTATGTATTATTATGGATATAATCTAGTTACAACATCCTTATTATTTATCTAGATGATTTACGATTATGATGAAGAGATTTTTATGAAACCCAATTCATTTCCTTAGGTTATGATATGATGAAATGCATACAAGACATATTTCTTTTACATAGGTTATGATTAGTTGTAATACTTATGAAGACCATTTAATTTAATGGGTTCTAATATGATTAAGGTTTTTTAATATCATGTAACACATTTTTATTTTTTCTAGTAGACAGTTGGGAACTAAATCTACCTCAAATGAATATGGTAAATACTAAAATATCTTGAGATAAACGAGAATAGAATGGGGAGTGAACCCATTTTAGTGAGAGAATTTATCCACTATGATAGTCTTGGGAGGGAAATTTGACTAGTACAATGGTTTTTGGAGTGAAAACATTCTAGTATGATAGACATGTAAATGACCCTTGACTATTATGGAAATGATTTTCTATGATTATGTGTATTCCATAATTCCATGTCTTATGTCATGTTATTATATCTTGGATCATGTTATTTTATTTCAGGTTTATTCAATTCTTATGAACTACAAATACTTATGCCATGAATCACGATTTTGATCATTTATAGGCAATGTGTTGTTTTCATATGTTATTATCATGTTCTCATACCCTTATTATCCCATTATATTTATGTATTTCCCTTTGTTACCATTACTAAGAATCTCATATCACCCTTTCTTATCTTTAATTTCCCTAGGTTATGATGATAAGTATTACATGTGATATGTATAAGAAGGTTTCTCATTATTAGTATATAATTGAGAGATTATATAGAAGTCTTATGAACTCGTTGTTCATGTTTCCATGTTTCAAAATGCACTAAACCTTTATGATCCCAGTCTTGTGTTTGTGTAATATAATGAATGTTCATAAAAAATATGCAATATATATGTATGAAAATCCTAGTTTATTATAGTGTTTCATAAGTATCCATATAAATTATTGTGTGAAAGTTTTTGTTATATGTAAATTACACAATATGAAGGTGTTGAACCAAACCACCATTCGAATCAAGAGAATAAGATTTTAGAACATCCTTTAGGATTTGAATGGTCATGTTAAACTAACCATCTATATAAGGATGATATATAGTACTAAAACACAACTCTTTATTTCCATGAAAACTAATAAAGAGTGAAATATTATTTGCTAGTAATGAAATGTGTTGACTTTATAAGAAAATCAATTATAAACCAAGTAAAATTATTCACTTTTTGTGTATTTTAGAGTCCTATGATGTAATCGATGGTTATGTTTTTTGATATCTATTCTAGTATGGTTAATGGTTGTAACATACTCATAGACTTATGTCTCTAAAACTAAACATACTAATATACCATGCTTAATGATACTTACTCTACAATATTTCCCTTCATGTTATCCAACCAGAAATTTTTCCCAAGGTTTCTACACTTGTTCTTACTTCTAGGAGGAATATAGAATGATGTTCTACGATATTTATCCAATATCCCATTATTTAATTATAGAATTTATGGGACACATTCTTAGTTCCAAAAAATTATCATTACATCACAATATTGGTTAAACTAATGAACATTTCTTACCTTCTTTTTCTCACTATATCTTCCTTATGATTATCTTTAATCATCAAAATGATAATATTTTGGACACACATTTGAGAAAGGATAGATTTATCCCCTTCCCTTAATATTTAAAAGCCTATCCTTTATAAATCCATAAATTTTGGATCTTTTTTGATCATTATCATGGATAATCTAGCACTATCATTTTGAATAAAAGCATAAACCCCCTTATTCACCTTCCATGGGTGGTAATGTATGGAGTATCTAAAATCATTTATCAACTCCAACCATTTTGTTTGGAAATTTTTTAACTCTTTATGGGTGAATATATACTTTAAAATTTTATATTAAATAAATATATCACACATTTAAACAATGGGATAATTCTTCCATATTTTTAATGAAAAAATTACTACAGCTAAATCAAAATCATTAATAGAGTCATTTTATTCATGATATTCAATTGGAATGAAGAATAATATATTAACATATAATTATTCATAAGAACACATCCCACCCACTTTTTTGATTCATCCCTATAATTCATAAACTCTTTTCTATTACTGCGATGTGTGAGTATAGGTGCATTGACCAACCTTATCTTTAACTTTGTGAATTTTTGTCACATTCCTCTATCCAAAGGAACTTGAATCCCTTCCATGTTAACTTTGTGAGTAGATTATAATTTCATGAGATATTATTCAAAAATATTCAATAATATATACACATTCCAATAAGACTATGAATCTCAATCATAGTGGTTGGTCTAGGAAAATGTTTATCAACATCCATATTAGAAGGATCTACTAATATAACCTCACTAAAGATCAAATATACCCATAATGATACTTTATGTAACTAAAATTCACACTTTATGAATTTGTAATATAGTTTCTTATTAATCACATGTTTTTACATAATTGTCATGTGATATTTATGATATTCCATACTCTTAAGAATATATATATCATCTATAAGAATAACCCCAAAATGAAAAAGTTAATCTATGAAAACTATATTCATGATATCTATGAAGATAACATGGGAAATAGTAAGACCAAATGGAATCACTATAAATTCATAGTTTCCATACCTCATATACAAGAATGTATGGGTTATATCAACCTTTTTGACCCTAATTAGATGATATCCATATCAAAGATCAATCCTGGAAAAATATTAAACTCCTCAAATTAGATGTAACAAATAATTAATATGGGTAAGAAGATATTTACTCTTCATATTTATCATAATATGTTCATGATAACAAATATATATTCACATTGATACTTTTTAATTATTAACAAAAAAGAATAGGTAAACCCTATTGTAACACACACAACCATATGAATCATATCAAGATTCTCCAAGAGTTAATTTTGGAATTCCTACAACTCAACCAGGGTTATTCTATATGGTGTATTTGGAATAAGTGTAGCACTGGGTATGATTTCTATTGAAAACATAATATCCATATTTAGGAGAATAAAAGGTATTTCCCTAGGAAATGCATTAGCATATTCCTGAACAATAGGATTATCATCAATTTTGGGTTACTCAGAAACTACCTGAGATAGATGAACCTAATGAATAGGTATCATGAACCATAAATGGATGTAATTTATATTAGAATATCATATTAATCCTCGCACCAATAAATGATCATATTTTTATTTAGAATATGAAATATGACAACCCTTTCTTGGAAATTGATATGAGATATATATAAATAGAGAAAATCCATGCCCCAAATCTCATGAAATTCTACTTGAGGGAGAATTAAAATATTTATGGGAAGAGAATTCTTATAAGCATAAATATGATCACCTAAACTTTTTAATGGAGGATAAGTATTTCTTAACCAGCATGACCCAATTCAGCAATTGATGTAGCATAGAACCTTCCATGGTCTTGGAGTTAGCCCTTGTATTAGGGAATTAAATAAGAGAATTCCTAAGTTCCCCATGAATAAGGTATTAAACTATAAATAATACTATAGGATGTAATTTATTTTCCTCTATAAAACTTTTTATTTTTTCCCATAAATCATTTTCTATATACCATTCATTTCTATAGATAAAAAAATTCACTTTCATTTGCGGTATTTAAATGTGTGCTTATTCACATATTCATTACAAATAGGAAATTTAATATTCATTCCTACATAGTACATATCACCAAATAATTATTGAACCTATATATTTCTCTAACAAAGTGAGGTAGAAAACTCCAAAGTGTTCATATTTTCAATCATAATTCGAGATAGATTATTTGGCGTAATCATTAATATTTCACATTCTAGATCCTACATCATTTTTTTCTCATGAGAAAAATTATTTTTTATCCATCACATTTTTTATTTACATGATTTATATTGGTCCCAACCATTGATTAAAATCAAAAATCATAGTATGAGAAATAATAATCATTTTGATAAATCATATAATCAGGACAAATATATCATAGGATATTTAAATATTGACACATTATTTTCAATCTATGACATATTATGTTTAACCTAGGTCTCCATAATAATTATCTATTCAAATAATTTATAATGGTTTATAAATAAAATATAAATTAAGCCATGAATGTCCACTAATAGAGTCCAGAGAGGCATGTATTCTTAATCCCAGTCATTATGCACCAGTGATGATTGAGTTAATTCCCAATCCACCCCGTTTAGAGGTTTCACCCCTAGGAGAATCTTGGATAAAAATTAAAAAAAATTATAGTAACATGGTTGTGTTATATGTTTTAGAAAAAACACACACATTTAATTATCATAACATAGGATTTCATCCTATACTAAGAAATATCATAGGGGTTCTCACTAAAGTTTTCTAATCATAATCTCCAAAAAAACCAAACCTTTTTATAATACCAATTTATGTGAAAAAAATATTACATCCCTAAAATTATATCATTTCATATGAATATTAAATTTATATCATTACAATACATGGAATAGGGAAATAATGTTTTAGTGCATTTGTAGACTAGAAACATAATCATCTTATTTCATGAAATATATTAAATATATTAAAACAATTTCTTATCACATAGTATATTTATTAATAATACCCTACATAAACCACTCTTCATGACATAAGAAAAGTAAACATAAGAAATAGTGATCTCATTAGATCACTAAGGGTATATATGGCAGATAATAGTCATTGATCATATGTAAATATGTGATGATAAAAAATTTATAGGAATATGAGATTAGAATTTTTAAATCTTAATGAACAATTAAAAGATCATAATAATGGATTAAAGTGTTTCTAGTTCATAAGGCATGAATCAAAGAATAATTAAAGATAAAAATTCATGAGAGAATAAAATTGGAATAATAATATGTTATAAAATAGTGTCAGAAAATGTGTTGCATAATCATAATCTTAATAAAAAAATCATTTGTGAATGATCTCTACCAAGACATTGATCACATGTGGGGATTAGGATAACTACCTATGTACCCTCTTTGTTCTTGGGTTATCTTACTATGTAACCTCTTTCAGGCTTGGGATATCCTCTTTTATACCCTTTAAGACCATAAAAATTAAAAATTACTCAATGAATTAGAGGGTTTTAATAGATCAACCCATCCCATAATCATAATGGATTCATATATATGCCACATGATCTTGAAAAAATATACCATTTCACAATAGATTAATACATGTAAAATAAAATGGGTTTAACAAACTAACCCAGGTTTACCAAAATCATCACTCGATCTGTCCTTCCACAAGATCCAAAGTGCATTCTCGATCGCCATGGGCTGGAAACTAGCACCATGCATAACCATGTTTCACATGGGAATAATTTGTGTATTGGTAAACCGAAATGTCCAATACATAAAATTGTATATCCACACCAATATCACCAGAGTCAAAAAAAAAACAAAAGATAAACAGATACCACACATAATGAAATACATCACAATAAAAAACATTTCATAACATGACACACACATATATATATATATATAAATTTCATCTCAAAAAACCCCAAAACAAAAAATAAAGGATACAATTACACACAAGGACCAAACATGCATCCCAATGTGAATAAAATTATAAAAAAGACTTGACATGTGTCAGTACCATTGAGACCATGTCTCCCCTACAAAATAGTCGATCACATTAATCACGAAGAGTCACCCCAGAACATAGTTCCCTTGACTTTACCCATGTCCTAAAATATGAAATATTTAGATTCCCAAAATCCCTAGAAGGGTGTGAGGAATAAATCCAGTATGATACCACCATGAATCTATTTAAGGATTTTACCCATGAAAACCAAAAAACTATGTTGAAAACATTTTTAAAACTATTTTATTTGAAAACATACCATTTTCTAGTACACATTTAAATTCATTTTGGTTTTACATTTCAATTGCACTTGGTTTCCAAATTAGTTTCCAACATGGATCAAATAAATAATCAAGGAAAAAAATTATTAGTAAAATAAAAAAGGCATAATCGAGGGTGAGCATAAAATCAAGAGCATGTTACCACATCAATGTAAAATGGGTGTAATATATTTCTTCACATAAAAATGGAACTAATAAAATGTATAAAACATATATAAACTAATCTGACATGAGTAATGTTCAACTAGGTCTCTAACCAGTAGGACTATCATGATTTATTAAACATGTATTTGATCTATCTAAGAAAATGGAATCTCTCACGATCATCCCCCAGCCAAACATGGAAGCTCTCATGGTCCTCCACCCCAAAGGCTCCCTCCATCCCTTTGAAACCAAAATAAAGGCATGCACGATCCTCCCTCTGACAGTTCACACAGTCACATAAATAAACCAAAATTTAATCTCACATAGACTTACCTAAGAATACTTAGATGGTCCATTGAACATACCCCTCACTTACACCCTAGTTAACCCATGTGCTAATCCATGGAAACCCGATCACAGACATGCACCCATATCAAAAAAGCTACAAAATAATCCATTTCATAAAAAACCATTCCAAATTTTTCAAAACACCTTTCTTTGGGTAAATTAATTTCTAAAACCAATTTATAAATCCTTTTAAGATCATAAAAATCTATTCGATATATTTTTATAATCATTTGGTGTGCGTATAATCTACACCCATTTGAAAAATATTCTATAAAAACCCAAATTGACCAACCAATTACTGAATCACATAAAAAATAGAATACACAATGAGAACAATTCATTTCAATAGAAATTTAAATTTTAAAAACCAATGGGAATCATAACTTTCATGGAAATACATAGAAAAAACCCATAAATAGAGTCACCAACCTCAAATTTTGTCAAAATCCAATCACCTTTGATGAAAAAACCTGAAATAAGTAGAATAAATCCTCACAAATATAATACAGAAAGAAACAAAACAAAACCCCCATTAAATACCATATATTCATACAACATCCTCATTAGGGTTCTACACCTACATAAAAATGGAATAATAAGGTTTACAAAATGGGGAAGAAAAATAAACCAGGAATATTTGGACTTACCACATTAAAAGTCAACAAGATTCCAATGAGAAATATCCGCTAATGGAGAGAGAAAGATCCAACACCAAGGGTAAGGGGATTCACATAATGGAGGATAAAAATGACCCCCAAAAAAACATAAAAACTGATATGGGAAAAATAGAAAAAGTCCACATTTTATGTGATTTGAATAGGGCCGCATGATTTGGATGCGTATTTAGGAAAATTATTTACGAACCATGATGGTACCACTATCCACCAAAAAATGGCTACATGGTTTCCCATAAGGTGTAAAATAATTTTTAAAACCATTATCAAACCATGTGGAACCCACTATACCTACCTATAAAACCCTTGTAAGGTTTTCCACATGGATATACAAACCATGCACTAATCATGCCCCTTGGTCTGTCCTCCCAAAAATTCCTGATTTCATATCATGGTACCTAAGAACCCGAATAAGACATAAGGAGATAAATTAAACTCAAATTAAATATTCCAGTGACCCAATGGTTGTCACAAACTCCACAACTTTCCACTTTGTTCCTCCGAAAAGTCCTCAAACATCCTTTAAAGAAAATAGATTAGGTTACTACTCCCTCACCAAACCTTTTGGATCCCCAGTCTCAAGGATATCACCTCATTACTACTAGGGAACATTGAACAATGGTATCAAATTAATACAAGTCACCTTGTTCATAACATCCATGATACGAATAGGCTACTCCACCCTAGGGACATCAGTTTTTACTTCAAATATTCCAAATCCAACAGATGACATGGGTATGGAATGTATCTCTTAAGTTGGGAGACATGAATAACATCATGGATTCAGGTCATCAATGGTAGAAGTTCTATCTAATAGGCTTCTTTGACAAGATGAACCACAACAAGAAATGGCCCCATGTAATGTGGTTCCAATTTCCCATGCTTTCCCAAACAATGATATCCTAGATGTACTAATACCCGTATGAACACATGATCACTAGCCACAAAATCCAATGGGGAATGAGTACAATAATTATATGAATCCTGACAGCCCTCATATTCCACTAATAATTTATGAATCAATCTCACTATCTCCTTCATCTCCTAGATGAGGGTCGAACCAACCAAGGAATTCTGGCCTACCATAGCCTAGCACAAAGGGGATTTTCATGACTACCAATAAAATTCCTCAAATGAGGGAATCCTAATCAAATTATTATCATTAATTTAAAGTAAAAATCACAAAATGATAGGTTCCTTTCCCATTAACCCCTGAAATCTATCACAAATGCCCGCATAGAATTCTTTGAGAGTATAGAAGGTATACTAAGACTGACCATCTTTCTGTGGACGAAATGCAATGCCCTACATCAAGAGGGTTCCTAAAGATTCTTGTATTCCTTTGGAGAACCCTGAAGTAAAAAAGGAATCCCAATATGACACTATTCCTAAGGCCATGAACAGAGAAAGTCTATCAAACATACATGTATCTGAGGTCCTCTACCTTTATCAACTCCCTAATGGGAATAAAGTTGGAAGATTTCACCCAATGACAGAAAATCACCGATATGTATCTTAGATCCTTAGTGATGGAAAATATTACTAGAGGGGCGTGAATATTATTTTTTAAAATTTAAAGATAAAAGAAATCCGATTATATTAAATAAAAGTCTTTAGTTATGTAGTGTTATATAAATAAAGTGCAGTGGAAATAAAAATAAAAAACAAATGGATTTATAGTGGTCCATATAAAAAAGAGCATGTTCCACTCCAAAACCTTCTCTACAACTCTAGGATATTGGTAACCACTAAAAAACTCACTTTTAAATGTGACAAAACCTTTTTATAGACCCAACCATTTAATCAACTCAGAGGAAAAACCTAATCTGTTATAGGATAACAACCTACTCTTCTTACCTGAATTTTGAATGAGATTCATAAAAAAACTTCCTTTTAGGTGGTGGAATAATAAATATAATCTGGGAGATCATTAAAATTTTTAAAATCATAAAACAAACATTTATAAATTACGAATAGAAAAAATAAATTACAAAAATAAAAGAAATATAGGTAAATTAGAAGACGATTAGAAATGTCTAAGATGTCGAGGATCAATGATTATTGATCACTTGGAAGGAAAAAATTTAGAAGGTGAAGTCCTTTTATAATCAAATCTAGGTTATATATATTACAAAAGTTCATGAAAAATTGAGAGCAGAAATAATGTTAAAGTTGTATCAAGAGTTATTTGTAGATGATCTGCATTGTTGCTATTTTATTCTATGAAGATATATCATAGATCATTAAAAAAAGATCTTTTAGAAGTGTGTCTTGGAAAATATCTGCAAAATTTTTTTTATAGAATAAAAAATAAATATTATTACCAATAACTTTGTTTGTTAATGTTTTTATAAATAACATAGTTACAATTGGAATTTATATTTAATCATTAAATATTAATATATAAAAAATTAATATTTTTTGTAAATAAATTTTAAAAAATTAACAATTATAAAATCATTAAAATAAAAATATAATCTTCTTGAATATAAAAACATTATAAAGTTGAAAAAAGGATCATTAAAAAATATGTGTACATAAAATAATATTATAACTATTTTTTACACACTTTTAAAATTTAAGATCAACCTAAAATAAAATAACATTTAACATAGTAATTATCTTAATAACATGAATTAAAAAAATAAATAAAAATTTGAGAAACAAAATTTTAACTAATAGTGGATTAAAATCCAGATCATAGATTTGCAAACCGTTGGAGTCCAATGAAAGAAAAATAGAGAATGATGGATGCTTTTTTATACCACTGAAAAAAGAGCGGTGGATTATTCTTGCTACTATTAAAACTAGAGAGGGAGGTGGATGTCTAATGGTGAAAAAATAGAGTAGATGACACCCTTAAAATTACAAGAAAAAACTAAATTGATCCAATTAAAACAAAAATAATTCCGTGATACTGAAAAACCAAAGGATTTATGAGAAGAAATAAAAAATATGTGATTATTGGATGTCCCATAGTGGCTCATGACCCACTGTTAGAGATGTAAAACTTTATCTAATGACCTTTAGGTGGGTCCCAACTGTGACTCATGAATTTTTTTTATGATGAACAGGTTGATACAAAAGATAAAAAAAAATTGATAAAAAAATAAAAAAATATTTGAAGAGAAAAAAAATTCTAACACAGCCAATCAAATAAGGAAGAGTTCCTATTGGATCTTAAATAATCTTTAGACAATTATCTATATAATAAATAAAAATAAATAAAAAATGGGGCATGAAAAAGATCCATCATTGATATCTAAATGTAGGTAAAAATGATTCACCATTGAAGTCCAATAGTGGGTAAAAATTACTCACCCTTGATGTCCAACAGTTGGTAAAGGTGATTCACCATTGATGTCCAATGATGGGTAAAAAATGACTCACTATTGATGTCTAACGGTGGGTAAAAATGACCCTCCATTGAAGTGTAATGGTGTGACCATTAATAAACCACCAAAGAAGACATTGAACCATCTGAATAGTAAGATGATGGAAGATCTGAAATAAGAATAAGAATATATTAATATTGAAACTCGAATGAAGATATAAGAAGAAGATACCAAGACCAAGCAAGAGAAACCCGTGAGCTCAATAGAATTCCAAATACTGGTTAGAATTAAGGGAGTATTTTGATACAAACACTGGTGTACTATAAAATGAGTTGACAACCAATGAAGTTGAATGAAAAAAATCAAAAGGAAGAAGCACATGAGTTCAAAATAGGATGCAGGGTAAATAAAGAGGATCCAATGGGTCATGGGGATTCAATATGATGACCAAATCATGTCATATTTTTAACTCGGATAAACAATGTAACTCAAACTACATCCCACATAGAATTGGTGATGTAGAGGATGAGCAGTATAACATACAAGCAGTGTTGATCATTAGTTTTAGTTGGATACCAGGGATCAAAACCAGTTACACTTTTCCCACACATAGGACTTTGGCCAAGTGGGATACCTATCCCATCATATGTGCCTAGTGGGAATTCATTTTAGTAATTTTACCTGATCCCACACACATTGAACATACGCAATGCACACTAGCCTTCTTATGGGATTCCTGTGGAAGTCCATTCCATAGGGTTGAACTAATGGGTCCCCTAAGTTGTTTAGGGATATCTAAACTGGCTCACAAGAATAACTGAAATGTTGTATTTTATATAAGAAAAAATAACCTTATGTAAATAAAAATAAAACTAACATTAAGTACAATAATTAAATTTTCATAAAACATGTAACTAAAAAAATTATTAACTTATAATCATTCTTTAATTTTATTAAAAGTGATGAGATAGTAATTTATCAAAATAGATAAGATTGTGAAAGTGTTAAATCACCAATTCCAAATGCTAACAAATGCCCTTCTCTGTAAATTACAAAACCAAACATTTTTTATAATTTCAACAAAAAATCCCCACCCTTTTGAAATTTATCAAAAATTTTATTAGTATATAAATGAGACTCTTTTTTAATATAAAAAATTACTTTTATTTTGACAGTAAAATATTTTCAAGAGGAAAACTAATAGCTTCACTATTAAATGTAAGAAATAATTATAAAGAGTTATAGTTTAACAAATTATTTTTAATTAGTACTTTCTAATTACCATTTTTTTATAATAGAAAAAAAAATCAATTTAAAACATATGTAATGTTTTTAATGATTGTGATTATAATAATAGTCATTTTAAGCATATAATATAACTAATTAAAATTTCATATTCTCATATTTAATATAATCTAAGGGTTTTGTGATGATTTCAGATAACTATCTCTTGGTAGGAATAAATTAAAAGTATATATAACCTTTATTTTCATGATCTCCAGTAAAATTAAATCGTATATATATGTGTTTAATTATAGATTGTTTAATAGGGTTTATAAAAATTTAAATAGAACATGAGTTATCACAGTAGATAGGAATTTTATCAAAATTGTTTTTAAAATCATTAAAAGTTTGTTTAATATAAATACTCCTAGATAAGAAACTAGTCACATCAACATATTCAGCCTTAGTTGTTTTTAGTTAAACTGATGGTTGTTTCTTAGAGCCCCATGAAATTTAAATTTTTCCAAAAGGAAACACATACCTTTATTGATTTCCCATGGTCTTTGATCTTTTTTATGACCATATAAATATTTATCAAGCTTAAAAACATTATGGTGAAAATTATTACTTATAAATAGAGAAGGTTTTCTTACATATACATTCCTTGAAATAATTCCATTTTAAAAGGATGTTTTTTACATCCATTTGAAATAATTAGATGTTTTGAAAACTAGAAGAGGATAACATAATTATAATTTCTTCTATCCTTTAAAAATGAGAACAATATTCTTTATAGTCAATTCCCTATTCCTAGGAATAACCTTGAGCCACTATCCATGTTGTATTTTTAACATTTTTTCCAGTTTCATGAAGTATATTATGAAAACTCCATTTAGTTCCTATAACAGGTTTATCATTTGGAAAAGTAACTCAATCCCATAATTAATTCATTTAAAACTGATTTTATTAATCATGAACTACATTAATCTAATTTGAATCAATTAAATCATTTTCAACATTGATAGGAAAAATGTTAGTGACAAATACAAATTTGGAATAGTAAAGTAAAACATATTTTCTGGTTTGAATTCCAGATTCAACAGTACGAATAACTTTTTCAATAAGAAGATATTTAAGATTTTTATATTCTTGTGGATTAGTTTGAGAAGATACATTATCCCCCTCAATAGATGTATTATAATTATCTTTGTCACTATATTCACTAAAATTAAATTATGTAAAATCATCATTTTCATTGAAAGAATTAGATTCCTACTTATTATAATTGTGTTCATTAAACTTAACATGCACAGATTATTCAACAACAAAATATTTTCTTTTTAAAACACTATATGTTTTTTTATAGAATTGGAATATCCAAAAAATTTCCCCTCAACAAATTTAGTCAAAATTTTCTAAATTATATTTTGTATTTAAGATAAACACATTAAAGTTAAAGACCCTAAAATAATCAAATTTATGTTTAAATCCTATGAAAAGTTTATAAGGGGTATTTTTTTTTAATGGTATAATAGAAAATCTATTTAAAATGTGAAAATCTATATTTATAGCATATTATGAAAAAAAATCATGTAAAATAAATTCTTTTATGATAGAAATTTAAATTTCATTAATATATATGTTATTTCTTTCTACCATAAAATTATACTATGGTGTCCTAGGGGTTGATAAATAATGTTTATAACTATTTGATTCACAAAATTTATCAAATTATAAATTCAAAAATTAAAAACCGTTATCACTTCTAATAGAGATTATTGAAGCTTTTTTGAAGGCTTGAATAAGATTCTAGAATGAACAAAATTTGGGTAAAGTCTCATTTTTATGATATAAGAAATAAATCCCTAAAACTGTAATATAATCATGTACAATTACTAATAAATACTTTCTAACCCCAAAATTATTAGGTTTTATAGGTCCAAAAAAGTCAATTTCTAATAATTATAAATATTTAAAAGTACTAACATCATTTAGAAATTTATATATTTATTTTTGGTTGTTTAACTTTAAAAAAGTTATCACACATGAAGTAATTACATGTATGTAACTTGGTTGGTTGAAGAACCTATTCATTCTTTGATAGTTTCTGCAAAAATCTAAAATTTTCACACCCAAGCCTCCAATAACATAGAGTTACATATTCTTCTACTACATTCAGACACTTAAACTTTTATTGGGTTAGATCAGATAAATCAATAGTGTAGAAATTTTCTTTTCTATTTAAAGACAATAAAATTGATTTATATTTAATAATAGTATATATATAATTTTAAATTGCAAAATTTCAACCATCATAACTCAATTGAAATATACTTATAAGATTATGTTTTACACTAAGTAATGACAAAAATTTTTAAATAATAACTATTTTATAAAGACCTACTTTACTAATACCTTTAATATGACTTTTATAGTTTTCTCCAAATGTGAAAAGGCCACCATAACATGAATTAAATGAAAAAAAACTTGTAAATATTACATATAATGTGCCAAGAGAAACAAATATATAATTACCATGAGTCATTTATATTTATAAGATAGATTTCCTAAAATTAAACAGTCAGGAAAACCGTTTTTTATCCTTGCCAAATTGGGTCCAATTGGATTAGTAGCAGGAAACATTAGCACCCAAATTGATTTAAATAATTTATTAGTGCACTATTTAGAAATTAATTCATTAGAAGTGAAAGTTATAGTATTCCCAAAATATTTCATAAATCTCAGTGAACACTCATTAGCATATTTTCCTTTCATTCTTCACTTAAAAGTGGTCACACTTGAAATGATTCCTTATGAGTTTTTAATAAAGTGAGTTCCATTTAAAATTATCGTTATACTACTATATACGAAACCATTATTATTGGTGTTTAGTTTCATTAAATACATCATATTATTATATTGTTTTTAACCATTTACAAAAATGGATAAATCACTTTTAAGATTAACAACATCATTTTTCAAATCCATATTCTCCTATTGAATAGTTTCTAACTCTCTAAATGATTTTTCATTGGATTGAAAACCTATGATTCTTAATTTTTTATTTTATTTCCGTAATTTATTACTTTCATTTTATACTTTAGTTAGATCATCTAAAATTAATTAAATATTCTAACTTTACCTTTATCATTTATTTCTAGAATGTTTTGAAGCCTTTTATTTTCTTATTTTTAGTTCCAGAAGATTAGAATTATTATCCTCTTCAGATTTATCCTTATTGGAAATAAAAAATTTCAAATTATTACATTAAATTTTCATTTTATCATTTTATTTAGCTAAATTGTTATTATTTATATTAAATTGTGTATAATTTTCAATTATTCTAAGTCTATAATTTTTTAAATATTTATTTTCTTTAAGTAGTTTCTTAACATTAGAATGAATAGAATCAGGATCATCGTATGAATCAAAAAAAAAATTAGTTTCATATATAGATAATTTATTATGATAAACATTTGTTGGAGTTATTAACTGAGTAAAGAGAGAATCATTTATATCACATTGAAAACACATCATGGAAATATTGCATATCTACTGTTCAGTTCTGGAATCACCACTTGACTTAGAACTGTCTGCATAGTGCCAACATCCAAAAAATAATTTTTTTAGATTCTTATTTTATCTTTGTCTTTATTTGGATGTTTAATTTTATGGAAGCTAGTCATTATGTAAAATTTCTTCCTGAACTCATAATAGATTAACTCTGAAACATAATTATTGTTATTAGAATTATTGTTATTAATAACATTGGATTTAAATTCAATAATTTTTATTTTAGTATATTCATCATCAATATTTTTTGTCAACTCTAACTCATATTATAGTAGAGAGACTATATGTTCAACTAATGTGTACTTCTTAAAATTCTTACTCTCATTGATTTCCAAATTGTTTTCAGGACTTATTTCTAGAAGATCTCTTAATACTCTTTTCACTTGAGCTATGTTTTACAAAACATTTCTATGAGGACTCAGACCATTGGTTATAATTTTGAACTGATGGAACATCCAGTTTACATATTCTTCATCTCCCATCTTGATGTCCTGGTATCCTTCTAGTAGAATTCATATATTGGTTATCTTCATCCTATCTGTACCAAAATGAGTGACTTTTAAAATCCTATATATGTTATGGGCTATCTTACAAGATGATATATGGCTATAGACACCTCTACTTGTAGCAAAATATAAAATATTTTTTACTTTCAAAAAATATTTTAACATGTCATTTCCTATGAGTGTCCCATGATTCACTTTGGGTAGCTCATATGGCTTATCTACGATAGTCCAGTGATCTAAAATTAGTTGTTTCACATAGAAATCCATTCTATCATAACAATAGTCGTAGTCACTCCATTAATTAATGGGGGTTTCTGTAGAATCTATCCATCATTGGTATTGAAACCAACCATCATAATAAACAACTTTTCATTTGTTCTTTAGACTATTAATTCTCGGATATCAGGTTAGAAAAAAGTTAAAAATAAGAAACATTAATAATCAGAGAGGATAATTATCCTTTAAAGAAGTTCCAACCTTCTTATATAATTTTTTTGATTGTTAGTGATAGAAAAGATTACTCGAGGGGGGGGGGGGGGGTGAATTGTTCTTTTAAAAATTTAAAGAAAAAAATAATCCAATTTTATAAAATACAAGTCTTTAGTGAGTGAAATGTTCATGAAATAAAGTGAAATAGAAATAAAAAGAAAGAACACAAGGATTTATAGTGTTTTAGATCAGAAATATCCTAGTACACTCCTTAACCTCCCCTATTACTCACAGAGATTTGTACCCACTATGAATCTCGCTTTTAATAGTGTGATAACCATATTGTAAAAACTGCCTTTTAAAAAACCTTTAGATTAAACCCTATCTGCTATAGTAGTCCAACATAGTTTGATTACTCAAATATTTACTGGGAGTCACAATATGAACTTCTTTTAAGGTGGTGGAGTCACTATAAGAATGAAAAACATTCTTTTTATTGGGAAAATAAAAATCTAGAGTTGAAGAAATTCATCCCAGCTAGAAGAATATTACACAAATAAAACATATATAGTGAAATTAGAAAATGATTAGAAATGTAGAATATGTGGAATCTTAATGATCATTGATAAATTGTAATGAAAAAATGGTGATGGTGATGTCCTTATATTATCACCGAGGGAGTAAAAAAGTCACAGAAGTTTGTGAAAAAATGAGAGAAGCCAAAATATCAAAGTTGAATAACAATTTATTTTTATAATGATCTTCACAGGTATGTTTTCTTCATTGAAGATGTATCCAAGAACCTTTAAATGAAGATCCTATAGTATGATATCAATGTACAGTATCTACATGAAACTTGTTAGAGAATAAAAATGAAATAATATGACGGTTACCTTTATTTGTTAAAGCTACACTAAATCACATATTTATAATTAGGATTTATATTTATTCCTAAAATATTAATATAAAACAATTAATATGATGACTAAATCAATTCCAATCAATTCAAAATTATTAAAAAATTTATATAAAAATATAATCTTCTAGAATATAAAAATATCAAAAAGTTGTAAAAATAGAGTATCACATGAATTCTAAAGTATAAGATTAGGTGTAAATAAAAAGGTTCTACAATTATTTTTTACACACATTTAAAATTTCAGATCAAATTAAAATAATAAAATATTTAAGAATGTAATTATAATAATAACATCAATTAATAACAAATGAAAATTTTAGAAACAAAATTTTAACTAAAGGTGGATTATAATTATGGGTGTAGATTGACCTACCCTTGGAGTCCAATGGTGGAAAATCGAGAACAATGAATTATTTTTTCTACCACAGAAAGAAGAGAGTGGTGGATTATTTTTTCTATAATTGAAAACAAAGAAATTGGTGGCTGCCGAATGGTGGAAAAAATATAATATGTTACTATTTCACATACAATCAAAAATTAAAAATATTCAACCAAAACAAAACTAATTCCATGCTACTGAGAAAACAAAGGATTTTGGACATGAAATAAAACATATGCTATTCTTGGATGTCCAATAGTGATTCATAAACCACCATAGGATATTTCCATTGGTGAATCTTGACTAACCATTAGGTTCCAATGATGACTCAGGAAAAACATTTCTGAGGAATAGGATAAAACAATAGATAAAAAAATGTCTGATAAAAAAACAAGAAAAAACATTAAACAGAAAAAAATTCTTCTACACCAAACAGAATAAGGAATAACTCATGTTGGAGCTTAAATAAGCTTCTTCCAAGTCTATGTGAAATAAATAAAAAGAAATAACAATCAGTGGATGAAAAATATCCACTATTGATATCTAATAGTGGGTAAAAATGAATCACTGTTGAAGTCCAATGGTGGGTAAAGATGACCCACATTTGACGTCTAATGGTGGGTAAAAATGACTCACCATTAATGTCCAACTGTTGGTAAAAATGAATCACCATTGATTTCCAATAGTGGGTAAAACTGATGCACCATTGAAATTTAATGGTCTCGCCATCAAGAAACCATTAAATGAGACTTCAAATGAGTCGAATAGTGAGACAACATATGACCATAAAGAGGAAAAAGAAGAGATGATCTTTTGAAACATGAATGAAAACATGAAAAAGATTCCAAGAACAAGAGGGAAAAATCCGTGAGGTCGATATGATTAAAAATATTGGTTTGAAGTAATGGATTTTTTTTTGATACAAACACTAATGTACTAAATAATGTGTGGAATACGGAGGCAGACAACTAAAAAAATAAAAAAGAAGTGTAATAGTTCAAAAGAGGTTATGGGTTAAATAAATAGGACTAGATGGATCACATGGATTCAATCCTACGGTTGAAATCATGACTATGTTTTTAACTTTTATGAATAGTGTAACTCAAACCTCTCCCCACATCAAATTAGTCATGTATAGGATGAGCGATATAACATACAAGTGGTTCTGGTCCTTGGTTGGAGATGGCTATTAGGAATCAAAACCGGTTAAAATTTGCACACACACAGGCCTTCGACCCAATGAGCTACCTATCCCAACTCATGTGACTCATGGGAATACTCTTTGAGCGTTATACACAAGACCAAATGCATTAAACATGCACTATTCACACAGACTACTCTAACCTTTTCATGGTCTACCTGTGGAGGGCCATCCTGTGGGTTGACCCAATGGGTCCCCTATGTGGCTCACAAGGATGGCCCAAATTTTTTATTTTATAAAATAAAAAAATATTAAGTAAATAAAAATAAAACAAACACTAAGTATTAAAAATAACATTTTTAAATCATGTTATTAAAAATAACGATTAACTTTTAATAAAAGTTTAATTTTAAAAAAATTGACGAGCTAGTAATTTTTCAAAACAGATAAGATTATTATAGTATTAAATCACCAATTTCAAATACAAATAATGGAATATTTACATGTTAGAGTATAAGGTAGTACGATCATGAAATACTTAGAGATCTTGTCCCACTACAACATTGGAAGGAGAAGTGGCCGTAACAACTAATATAGTATCTAATACTCACTTTAATCCGTTGGAAGGTTAAGAATCTGAAAAAAAAGACTTCCACTACATGTCTCATTGTAAGACACGAATACCAGCTCCTTAGAGTGTAAAACATCTTGGTCTCCCCCATGGTTAATGACCCAACAAGAATAATCTTCATCATGCATCACCACTGTATCAGGGTCAAAGAAAGAACTATATACTTTCTTAAGAGAAGAGAACCACCAGGGGATAGAGAAATGTAACCCATGGTCTCTCCACCATTTAAATAGCTTCTAATATACTAGAACTCAGGGTTAGATACATATTCAATCCTGATCTGATTGTTTAGAGAAGGTGTAATCTTAACACTATCCAAGAATACCTCCCCTCTATCCTCATGCACCTCCATACCCATATCAGAAAACAAAATCATTAGACCCCACCCATATTCTTAATTCCCAAACATCCTTTACTAGGAGCTTCACTATCAACATGTCGATGATTATGTTTCCCTTCCTGAGTGTATAAACAATCCAGAAATCAAAATTATGAAGGTATTTCACCAAGAATCTATGTATATGGTTTAGTTCCATGTGGTTGAAAATATAATTCAGGATCTTATGATGTAAATAAACTATAAAATGGTCACCAAATTGATAATGCCTCAATGTATTTAGAAAATCATCATAACTAATACTTCTAGGTCATGGTTTGGATAAATATTCTCCTGAGGACATAGATATTGTAAGCCACAGATACCCACATGGCCATCCTAAATCAACAAAAATCCTAACCCCACACTAGAACCATGAAAAACACAACATAATCCCTCATAAGATCAATAGGAATCACAATAGGCATGAATATTAGATAGGATTGTGACTTCTCAAAAAAACTTTATCACTTTTCACGAAACTTAATATTTACCCCATTTATAGATAAATCCTTCAAGGGAGAATCCACCATAGATAATTCCTAAAATAAATTTCTATAATACCAAAAAAATACTTATAAAATGCATATCTCAGACACATTATTAAGATACTTTCAAGACATGATTGAAATAACATTCTTAGGATCTATTGAATCTCCTGCCTGAGAAATCACATGGCCCAATAATTTTAGTTCTTGAATAAAAAACTTTCACTTCCAAAGCTTTTCATATAGACGATACTCTCTCAAAATACCTAAAGCAACCACTATATGGTCATCATTCTCTTATTTAATGTTATAATACATGAAGATGATGTCCATAAACACGAATATGAAAGAATATATAAAGTAATGGAAGATCCAGTTCAGTAGTTCCATAAAGACTACATGAGCATTGGTATGACCAAATGAAATGACCAGATACTTAATCTTACCTTGCTAGATTCAAAAGGTGGTGTTTACAACATCCTATTCCCATAACCTCAGCTTCTGGCACCCAGAATTTAGATCAATCATTGAAAACCAGTGTGCTACCATAAGCAAATCAAGAAAATCATCAATTGTGGTAAATGGGTATTTTTTGGTATAGGGGCATGCAACAAAAACCGGAGGGATGGGGATTTAAATATTTTACATTACCAAAGTGATGAAACTTTTTCATCTACATCAATTTGAGTACTGATATATCCCTATGATCTCACATGGTTTAATTAGAGAATAAAAAGTAAAGAATGAGTACCTCATTCTGATTTTAAGCGTGCACATTTTTCATATATCTTCGATGAACATTTATTAAAGGATCTAATGATAAACCCTTCTTGATCATCCGAAAACAATTCTAAAATCTATAAATATTCCAATCATTGGATTTTGGGTCCTATAAAAAAACTCCAGTGATCTCTTTGATGTCACGACAATCACCATGATCTCCTGCATTTGATCCGTGAAGACACAATTAGATTATTCACTCAGATTGAATGATTGTCTCCCTAGGATTTAGAAGGAGAGACAATTTTTCAAATTTGAACTGAGTGAATAGTCACATGGTAAGATATTCCCTATGACTTATATACTAAGAGCCTAAATACCCGGTTTGGGTTTCCCGAACCCCGTATATTTAACATCGACTAAATAAGTAATTAACAAATAGTTATGAAAAACTAATTGCATCATAAATATTATTTTTATTTTATTACATAACTATAATATATATTAAATATATTAAATTATATAACCATTCCATTACCATGACTCATAATTTCTATTAATATTAATCGAACCTGGAATATTAAAATAGTATTAATCCATATAATATTAATCCTTGTATTTACATATAAACATTTATGTACCATTAATAAATAAATTCAACAATCCTTACTTGAATAATAACGAATTTATTTATTTTTCAATGATCGATAATACTTGGACAACTCTTGGAACCCATGGTTGGTCCCACTATATCTTATATACATATTAACATGAATAGGGTAGATTAACCTATAGGACCTAATATGAATAGTAGAAAATAGTATTCAAAGACCTATACTAGAATCTAGGAACCCATCAATTCCCCTAATGAGATAAATAGTATTTATAGCAACAAAAACCAACCTAAGAACATACATTGTCTAATATAATATCTTTATCATACAATATCTCATAAATCAGGATATAAACTTATGTCATCATCCTTTATTAATTTATTATTTATTGATCTATTTGGCTAGATTTACCTATGAATACCATGGCCATGGATTTATGAAGGTACTACCATCTGTATCAACTAGGCCCAAGATATCACATCTTCAACTCAGAAGTGAAAAATTATATCATGGTCATCAAACCAATTATATACCACCACTCACACACCCTCCAGAAAATACCTCACCACAAATTTAATGTCATGGTATTTTCCTTTCATAAAAGAAAATAATAAAATGAAACACATTGATACTGATCTCAAGTTAGGATACCAATATTGATGTTTGTAGATAGAAACAACTAATGACACCCAAAACATGTGGTGTTTCTATTAGCGGGTTTGTCCTCATGATCTCAATTACTAGAGATCACAAAGCGTGAACTTCATAAGAATAAGTCTCAATGCATATGATCCCCCAACACCTAATAGTTATAGATCGTATGTTTCCTATCAGTATGATGTATCTAAACCATAGGAAATTACTTTAAGATTACTGTCATGGTATCTCTCAGTTCTCATTATATCCTGAGAGATGCTATAACCCTTTGATATTATATGTAATCCAAGGAAATCAACATAAATATAGTGGATACATAATTATCAACACTATTATAGTAATATAAACACATATATATATTTAAAACCATTTACATGTAGTGGTGATCATAGTACACACATAGGAAGGTTTTAGGGAACCCAATTTCAACACTCCCAGTTGAACTAGATTCAACAGCTAATAAGTATCAATCTGCTAGCTATCACATGAAAATCATGCTTCTAATGAGATATGGATTTTGTTAGGGAGTCAACCGCATTATCCTCTATGGATACTCTTGTAAATATAAATTAACCTTTCTAGGTAAAATCCCTCAATTGATGAAACTTATGAAATATATACTTTGTCCACTAGTGTGACATGGGATCCATGGAAATGACAGATACTGTAGTGTTGTCATAATAAAATGGAATAGGTTTTCAATACTACACACAAAACCAATGTTTTATACAAATATTCATATCCAAACTTATATATTTTCTATATTAGAATCCACGATATACTCAGATTCTACTATAGAATCAACAATCATATTTTTCTTCGAGATTCTCCAACTCACTGCACAACTATTCAGATAAAATATGTAGATTGATTGCAATTTCAGATAATCATGATCTACCTAGAAAATTGAATTAGTGTATCCTCCCACTAATATTTCCTCATCTCTTATATAAACCAAGAACATATAATTCTTAAACCTCATGTACTTTCATATTGTTTTTACAGTTTCCTAGTGTAGCTCTACTGGATTAGCTTGATATCTGTCCAACATGGTTAAAGAAAAGGTAGCATCAATCTTAGTACATAACATGACATACATGATATATCCCAATTATGAGGGATAAGTTATTCTAATCATTATTTCAATATTATATTATGTTTTTTGAACCATTTTCTTTGAGATATTGATACCATGTGACATTTTCAACAACCCTCTAAAGATTGTTCCAAGAATTATCTGAGATAAATCTCGATAGATATTGATCCCTAGACTGTAGTATACTTAACCTATGTCTTTCATAGAGAAGCATTCATTTAACCAAGTATTAACTGACTATGTGACTTACACTCTTTTTTCCATTAAATAATATGTCATCAATATATAATACTATGCAAATTATGGAATTCCCATTAACTTCATTATTGAAACTTGGATAAATTTTGATCCCGATGAAACCAAATTATATTATGGCCTCATTAAAATGAACATTCCATGATCATGATTCCTACTTTAACCATAAAATGGATCTCTACAGCTTGTACAATTTACTAGCACTATCTGACCTAACAAAACCTTCATGCAGAGTAATATAGACATCATCAACCAACATCCAATTTTGAAAAGTAGTTTTTATATCCATTTTAAAAATATAATATTCATGAAAGGATACTATATCATGAAATATTCTGATGGATTTCGGCTTTACTACTACTGAGAAGGTTTTTCCATAGGATGATGTGAATGTTTTTTCATGGTTCCCACTTTTCCTTAAAGTGGATTTTAATAAAAAAAATTATTTGGAGTTTTATTCATAGTCAATGTGTTTATTTTGTCTGAAAACCTAATCTACCATTCATGCCTCATAGGTATTGAAGTTACAATCCATGTCTTGAATTTCTCGGAATACCCATTTTAACACAATGTATTTTACATTATATGAAGGGTCTACCAAAATCCAAACATGATTTTTTTACATGGACTGCATCTCAGAATGTATGGAATCATTCCATTTATAATAATGCTTTACTTCTACTAATTTCTTGTAGTTTATAGGTTCCCCATCCTCAAAGAGTAATGTTTCACTTGGATCATTGAAAAGAAAACCATAGTGATATAGTTATCTAACATCTTGAGTAGACCTATGTAATATTTATGTCCCAGGAACTTCTTTATCTCCCACTATATTTTGTGAGGATGGTTCCTGTACCAACTCTCATAAATATGGATAAAAAACTTCATTGAAGTCAATATTTATCCTTCCATTTCAATTGAAATTTTTTCCCCTTCTATAAATTCGTCTTTACATTCCACAATAATGTTTCAATTATAAGTATTATATAGGTAATATTATTATTTTTTCATTAAGACAACCTATAAAGATGAACCACATCCATCATGATGATAATTTGTGACTTGGTATAGTCTTGAAAATAGCCTTGCATCCTCATACATGTATGTGTGATAGATTTGGTTTCTTTCCATACCATATCTCATATGGAATCCCATATATAGATTTATTTGGTACTCAGTGAAGGGTATATTCCACTTTCTATAAGTCATATCCCCAAAAATTAAATGGTAGAGTTTCTTGAATCATCATTGATCTAACCATGTTTAGAAAGGCCCTATTCCACATTTCACTAACACAATTCTAATGTGGTTTATAAGGAGGAGTGAGTTGGGATACTATCCCATATTTCTTTAACTGATCAATGAAATCTGGGATATGATACTCTCTGACTCGATCTAATAGGAGTTCCTTAATATTCTTGCCAAGTTGGTTTTCTACTTCATGATTGTATTCCTTAAGCACATTAATTAGATTTGAATTATTCTAAATTATGAAGCTATATACCTACCTATTATATTTATAATGTACCACACTTTAAATATATATATTAATTCAACAATGAAGAATATTTATTACACAACATAACAAAAACCACGCCAGAACCTTCTAGGTTTAGTGTCTTTAGAAACTGGGAAACATAAACAACTGGTTCAAAAAACATCCACATTATCACCTAATTATTTATTCATAACTAGAATCTTTTTTACATATCTTAATTAATAACCTTATTTATGATCTTCGTAAAAGAAACTTTTGAAAGGGTGATCTGAACTGCTCAGTAAGGGTAAAAAATGGAAATATCAACCATATAATAATCCTAAGAACATAACATTTGAAAAACTTATTCTACATATAAAAGATCATAATATCATGTCATGGGATAAATACAAAAATTGAAATGTAATCCCAATAGTCATTACATAAGACATGAAATTTCGTGGCCTACACACATAATAATATAAAATAATTTCATATTACTCAAGGCTCATTACCGAGACCATCATAGCAGACAAAGTCCATTACTGAACTGAGTTCACTCCTCCTTCCAACCTTGTATTACTAAACCATATTTATTTTCCATTCTAGTCATGTATATCCCATGATATATAAATATTTACCCAATGAATTTTAGGGAGATATTGGTCCCACTCATCTCATAATGACACCATTCTTATGTGTGCCTCAAAAACATAAAAACATTCACCATAACATAACCCATCAAATAAAATGGTATTCTTAAACATCATTCCATCATAATTGATATAAAAAAATGTATTTAATAAATATCACACAATAAAATAATAGTAATATCAGGGTTAGATATATAACCCAATTTAAAGAGTAACATCTTAGATGAAAACCAATTTTAAGAAAACACTTGAAATTAATTCCTATGGAAAATATCCTTTCTTATTCAAAAAAAATTTCCTTCCCCAAAATTCCACAAAATTTTCGAAGAAACAATTTTATTTGGAAAAACATTATAAGATTGTAGTGTAAGAGTCAAGGAAATAAGGCACTATGAAATAATAAAAATCCATTCTTGTCATATAAGTTAAAAAACATTCTTCTTGTACTTTTACCAGAAAAGTCATAAAGTGCCTCGTATCGAAAATTTCAAAATATTCCATTCCTTACATTTAGTAAATATTTATAAATGGGTAAAATTATATATGAAAATAAAGAATATTTTTAAATAAAAATTTATGAAACATGGAATTGGATGATAAATATACCCCAGTAAATACATACGAATAAACAATCTAGGATAAACATGAGATTTACAATGTTATCCCTTAACTTAGGTCCAATATGATTTGTATGTATCCAAAAATCATGTATATTGATTTAAATAATGTTAATAATTTATTCAAAAATCATAATAATTTTTATGATAACATTTATGATCATATTTTTATCCTTTTATTAGTAACATTTCATTGTTACTCGTTATTCAGGTATTAACTTCTTTATGATATTATGGATGTTTTGTTGGATAAGTTATTATTACACTTTTTAGGTTATAGATATATCAATTATAGAATGGTATTATTATAATATATATCATATTTATTCATTTAATTAATTTATATAATCATGCTTTAATGAATATTATGTAGAACAAATCAGATCACACTATGGAGATGGTAAGTCGTACGTACGCACGAGTGACAATATCGTTCCCATACATGTAAAATGGTATCAAAGTGGATGGTGTATAATATCTTCAAATAAATATAAATATATATATATATATATATATTAATCCTGTAATTGTACCAATCCATGTAATGTGGCGGTGAAAAACGGATTACACCACTATGTGGAGATGATAAGCTGTGCGTATGCACATGTGGTGATTTCATTTTTCATAGGATGGGTAGAAGGTGGAAAATGGTTGTTTCATAATAAAAATAACCTATTAGTATATAATTAATACTGGATCTATTAATTTATAATGAAGTAACTCATGAGGTTGAATAATAATAAAGATGTTTGAAAGAATTGGTAAATGATATTACCTCTTCTTTGAGGTGCCTCCTATAAATCTCCTTGTAGAGCACTAGAGTTTGTATTTGAAGATTACCAGGACATATAAAATGTTTCTAGGGAAGTTTATAATGGAAATGGTAAGGGTATGGTTGATCATGAAGGCTCAAAATTATGTTTATAGTTGAGGGAGTAAGTTCCCTTTTATAATTGAGGTGAAGGGAACATTTGGAAACCTCAAAAATATTAATTTATAATAAAATCATAACACACATAAAAACCTCTAAAATGTCCCAATTTAGATAATGAGATAAGATATGGTTGTAATGTAATCATGAAATACAATTTAGACAAGTTTTTATGTCAATTTAATCATTATCATTTTAATTAACACTTAGTTATTCTATTTAATTTATAACTAGAGTAACAAATATTTCAATATTAAAAGGTTGAAATATTAATTTATTTGAAGTAAATTAGACCATAAATGAATAATATAGAATTATATAGACCATATAATAATTATTTTATTTTTTAGAAATGTTATATGATTTTTAAATAATTTAAGAAGATCTTATTTTGACAAAATATCGATAGTGTCAATTTTTACACTATTTATTTCATGGTTTTTTTAAATATCAAAATAAGAAGTGAAACTAGATAGAAATATTTTATTATATCCCTAATGTGTCAAGATAGTCTATAAAATTAATTTAAAATAATAATTATACCAAACTATATTTATTACAATATTTTTAATAACATTTATTTGATCTCTTCATTGATAAAATAATTACCCGATAAATTTCGTGTAATTATTTAATATACTTATTTGTTGGATAAAAATTTAAAATAAAATAATAAGATGAATATAACTCAATTATAGTTCACGAGAATACTTTTAGTAGAATTTATCTTTTAAAAAAACAACAATAAAAATGAAATACTCTTTTAAAACATGAATGTGACAAATTTATCTTCACATTAATTAAAATAATATAAGTGTCATAATATCTAATATAAGACTCCAAATGGTAAATAAGTCGACCCTTGGAAGCTTATGGTCAAGTTATAATTTGCAAATAAGGGGTTTTCTTGTGTTTGAGCCACTTGATGGATATTAATGTTTTAATAAAAATTGTTTCAATGATTTCTCATAAATTAATTAATTTTTTCATCATCCAAGTATAAGTCTTTATGGTAATTATTTTTTTCATAAATATTTAAAATAAAATTTCACGATAAATATAAAAAATTTAGATTTCAAATGAGTATTTATAATCTAATTTATCATATGTATAACCTTATATTAATAATAATATAAATATTAATGTTTGAGTGAGAAATATTTTACTTTTCATTAAATAAAATAAATTTAATGTCCAAATATCATCCAAGTGGGTTTAAATGTATACCATTTAGACCCAAGTATGTTTATTTAAAATTATAATCATCAAATTATATTAATAAAAGTGTTAGGGTAATTTTGTAATATTATTTTTACCCTTAATTATGAGATTTACCATTTTACTGTCTTAATAAAATTTACCAAGGTTACTATTTATATTTCCCAAAAATAAAAAAAATATATTTAAGTTATTTGGACCTAATGATTACAATTAGGAAATCTATTTTTCTGAATTAAAAACAATGAATTTTTAATAATTAGTTTAAAATTATTCCCGTTGTGGAACTGAGAAAACGTGTTTTAAAAGTTATAATATTTCAAAAGATTGAAATATTTTTTCATCTGAATTTAATGTAAAATTAATTACAATGACCTAAATTATATTAAATGGGAAATATATATTATATTTATACTCTGAAACCATTAAAAAATATTATTGAACCATATAGATTATTTCAATGAAAAAAGTTATTTTCATTAAAATTTACCGTATTTTAGTTATTCATTAAAACATGAATGTTATGAGAATAATTTCGGAGATTCATCCAACGTAAATTTTTATATCTTGATTCAAAATAATATGTTTATGTTTTCATATAAAAATTATTAATTTGTGAAAATATTAATTTAAAAGGGGTTTTCCATTCAAAAGTGTAAAATTAAACTTAAAAAAATAAGTTGTATACATCAAATAGGGTTTTATTCATACCCTGTGAACAAAATATCCATTAGATGGATATAAAAAATATTTCATTTAGTATATAAAAAATATATATCTCATTAATTTAATTACTTAAATTAATTCACTCAAAATAAAAATATCGAATTAATTGTTATCTTTCATAAATAATTGATAGTCTATGAGTTCACAATGCATTTTCATAAGTTAGTTATAATTATTACCAAAAACCTAATGGATAGGCTATAATGGTAATTTTATATTGAGGGATTCTTGTGGTTCTTTTAAACTCATGATTGCGTGCAAAGCAAGCTACTAAATAAAAAATTATTTAAATAAAATATTTCCTAAAAAACATCAGGGTGTTAAATTCAACCCCTATTAAACTGAATTTCACACTGGAAATTCATCACTTGAAAAAAGTAGATGAGGATACCTCTCCCTCATCATATCCTAAAGTTCCCATGCAGCTTCTCTAAATTGTTGGTTCCTCCATAAATCTTTAACCAAGAAAGTGGTCTTGTTTCGTAGAACATTTTCACTACAATCCAGAATCCCTATCGGTTGTTCTTCATAATAAAGATCTTGCTCCAACGCTATAAATTTTGAGCTTAATAAATGTGAAGGATTAGGTATGTACTTTATCTATAGAGATACATAGAACACATTATGAACTTGAGAGAGATTTGATGGAAGTTCTAATCATTAAGCTACCTTACCAACATGATCCAAAATTTCAAAAGGAACGATATACCTATTGCTCAACTTTCCCTTCTTTCCCAATATCATTACTCTCTTCCAGGGAGATATTCATAGAAAAACCTTATCACCCACTTAAAAATCTAGGTCTTTTCATCAGTTTTCAACATATCTTATTTTGTCAACTCTAAGATGCTCTTATGTGTTGTTGAATAGATCTGACCTATTCTGCCATTTCATCAACACGATCAAGTTATAATATATTTCTTTCCCCAAATTCATCCCAAAAAAATTGGATTTCGGCACTTCTTTCTATAAAGGGATTCATAAGGATCCATCATAACACTAGAGTGAAAGCTATTGTTGTAATAACATTCCAACAAAGGTAGGTGTTTATCCAAACCACCTTTGAAATACAAAGAGAAAGCACTCAACATGTCTTCTAGAGTTTGAATTTTCCTCTCATACTGACCATCTCTCTGAGGATGATAACTAATGCTAAAGCTTAACTCTATATCCATATCATGCTGATGAATTTTCCAAAACTTCGAGGTAAACCTCAGATCCCGATCACTTATAATGAAAAGTGGTACTCCATACAATATTATAACATCCTTTATATATATCTTGGAAATCTGATCAAGAGAGAAATCCTATCTAATAGCAAGGAAGTTTGTTGACTTCATAAGGTGATCAAATATAACCCATATAGCATTTTTAACTTTAGATGTTTTGGGAAGTCCAAAAATAAAGTCCATAGTGATGTTTTCCCATTCACATTCTAGTATGGGTAATGGTTATCAAACCTCCTTAGACATTTTTCTCTCATCTTTAACTTGATGAAAAATCAAGTATCGAGAGACATAATTGATGACATATCATTTCATGCCATCCAACAAAAATACTCATTCTGGTCCCTATATATATTTGTGCATCAAGGGTGAATAATGAATGGAGAACTACAATTCTCATCCAATATATCCTTATTTAATTCTTGTAAGGGAGGAATACAAACCTTGTTTTTGAACCTTATTATTTCATCACAATCATGGTTGAATTCAGGAACATTTATTACCTTCTTTTTTAGCTCTACATCTTTCTTCTATGCATCCTTAATCTTCACTTGCATATATGGTTGAGCATTCATTTGAGAAATATAAGATTTCTCCCCTTACTTTAAAATTTCAAGATCCATCCTTTGAAAATCCGCAAATATTGTATTTTTTGTGATCCTCATCATGGATAGGATAACATGGTCTTGTTGAAATAAAGAATCTTCCACCTTGTTGGATTTCCTAGGGTGGTAATGTATTAATAATTCATAATATTTAATAAACTCCAACCATCTTTTTTGGTTCATATTCATCTCCTTTTGTGGGAAAATATACATTAAACTTTTATGATCAATATAAACATCACACCTTTCACCATAAAGATAATGCCTCCATATTTTTAATGTAAGGACTACTGAAGCTAACTCCAAATCATGAGTTGGGTAATTTTTCTCCTGAATTTGCAACTACCATGAGGGATAAGCTATCACCATATCATTTTTCATGAAAACACATCCCAACCCCTTCTTGGATTCATCACTATAGATCACAAACCTGTCTTTACTACAAGGCAGTGTGAGAACATGTGCACTGGGTAACCTTCTTTTTAGCTCTTTCGAATTCAATTCACATTCCCTTTTCAAATGAACATAACTCATTTTTGAGTCAACTTGGTGAGTGGATTAGTTAATACTGAAAAACCATTCACAAAACATCAATAATATCTATCCAAACCAATAATACTTTGGATATCATTTACTATTTTTGGTCTTATCCAACTTTCAACAACTTCTATTTTTGATGGTTCCACAGATATCCAATATATTGAGATTATGTGACCCAAAAAATGGAACTTTATAAAGCCAAAATTCAAACATGGTAATTTTTTTTATAAAGATTATCCTTTCTCAGGGTCATCAGTATGATTTCCAAGTGGTCTTCATGCTCTTACTTTCTCTTTGATATAAATAAATATCATCTACAAAGTTTACAGAAAATTGATCAATATTGTCGCTAAAGACTCTATTAATTAGAGCCATGAATATAGAAAGATCATTAATATAACAAAAACACATCACTATAAATTCACAGTGTCCATACCTTGTACAAAATTTCATCTTTGGTATATCCTCCTTGTTGACCCTTAATTGATGATAACCTGAATGAAGATAAATCCTGGAAATGTATTTATCTCTTTATGGTTGGTCAAATAAGTCATCAATGTGGGGAAGAGGATATTTTTTCTTGATAGTGATCTTGTTAAGTTCTTGATAATCAATTCAGAGTCTCATTAATACATCTTTCTTATTAACAAAAAGAACAGGTTCTCCCTAGGGTGACGCACTAGGGAGTATGAATCCCTTATCAAGATTCTCTTGGAGTTTCTTCTTCAATTCCAACATCTTAATTGGGGCCATTCTATAAGGTGAGTTTGAAATAGGCATAACACCTGGTATGAGTTCCATTAAAAACTAAACTTTAAAATTTGGTGGAAGACCAGACAATTCCTCAAGAAATACATCATCAATCTATCATACAATGGGTGTATTATTAATCATGACTTTCTCGCCAACCATTTGAGATAAAAAATTTAATTTATAGGGATCAAGACCCATAAAATAGAAAAACATTCTACTAGAAGGTTATATTCATCGTTGCATTGATAGATGATAATATATTGATTTGGAATATGAAATGGGAATTCCATTCCTTATGAGATATATATAGAAAAATCCAATCCATTCCAGGAATCACATCAACTTCTACAATAGGAAGGATCACAATATTTACAGGAATAATTTTCCCACAAACATCAACCGGAGAATAATTATTGACTTTTGATGATATATTTATTCCATTTTGAGTTTTCAAAGCTAACTCAAAATATAATTGTTGAGGTAAAACAATAATACCCTTAGAAAATTCTTTATAAATAAAATATTGGGTGGATCCCGGTTCAAATAAAACATTTTCTACTTTAGAGTGGATGGTAAGTGTTCCTTTCACCACTTCATTATCATAATCCACATAGTCGATAGTTATTTCATGTTACCATCCTTTATATTTGGACCTAAGGGTTTGTTGATATCAATCGTCATCAATAACCCTTCGATTAGGGAATTTATTGGAATAATTCCACATTCCCTTTCACTTGTAATATTGAATACTAGGAGGTTCTTTCTGTGTAGCCTTTTTTTGTTTGCATCAGTAGAGATATTTTTCCCATCACTTTAGTATTCAACTACCCAATAACCTTCATTTACACACAAAAAATATTTACAATTCCCTTTGAGACAATTCCATCCATGTTTATTTCTACATTTTGAGCATAAGGGAAAAGTAAACTTCTTTTTAGTGTGGTCTTTAGATTTTCCTTTTAATTAAATTTCACTCTTCTTATCAAACCCATATGAATTATAGGTTACTCCAATCCCCATCTCTACCTTTGTATCAAATAAAATAATTTCTTCATAGTTATTGAATCCCCTTATGGAAAATTCCCTTCAGAGACTTGGTTTTAATGAATCGATCAATTTTACTCTCAGGTTGGATAATAATTCAGAAGCATACCTTGCAAGTCTTGTAAAATATTCTAGGTAGGTACCAACTAATTAATCATCCTTCTACATAATTTAAAGGAACATATCCATATTTTTTCAAATAATATGAGGAAAGTACTTATTGAAAAATATGTTCTTGAATTCTCCCCATTCCATGAACTAAATTTCATATCCTTGCAACATATTTTTGATAAGATTCCACCATTGATCAGCTCCACCTTCCAAACAATATAATTCCTAGATGAGTTTATCATATTCATAAAATTATAGAACTAAAAATATCTTTTTAGTGGTACAGATCCATTTTTCAGCCACTAATGGATCAGAAGAACCATTTAATGAAGGTGGACACTGCCTCATGAAGGATTCAACCGAATTTTTCTCCCAACTTTTCTCATTTGGAATTCTAAAATGATTCATATCTTTAGAATGTTTTGTGATCATGGCTAAAATATTTTTCATTCTAGCTCCCATAACATTTGGTTTCTTTGGTGGACAGTAATTTCATTTCCCTTCGCATTCAGCATTAATGTAGTTTCTTCAAATTCCATCCATTTACTAAAACCAAGAATAAAAGTGTGAGAAACACTAATCATAATGGAAAAAACACACAATTCCAAACTTAAAATTCAATTTAGGACACTTTTTCTTTTATCCTAGGTTATTCATGAACATCTCTAAAACACTAGGATATGATTGTAACCTATAATTTCTAACAAACTAGGAATCGATAGACATAATCAATGTCATCTCTTTTGATGCCATCTAACCAGAAATAATATTTCAGGTGCCTGTACATTAATGTGCTTCTTGGGTGAATAGAGAATGAAGAACTATGAGCCTGATCCAATAGCTCATTTTTTAATTCTTGTATGAGAGGAATACACACCCTATTCCTGAACCTTATTATTTCATCATAATCGAGGTTGAATTAAAGAACATTTCTTACCTTTTTTTAGCTCTACATATTTCTTGTAAACCTCATTAATCTTAACGTTTATAGATGGTTGATCATTCATCTAAGAAAGATAAGATTTATCCCATTCCTTTAAAATTTCATGATCCATGATTTAAAAATAGATAAATATTGGGTCTTTTGTGATCCTCATAATGGATTGGTTAGCATGGTCTTATCAACTCAGATCATCTTCCACCTTGTTCTCTTTCCTAGGGTGGTAATGTATTGAGAAGTCACAATCATTAATCAACTCAAACAATATTATTTGGTGAATATCCCGCTCCTTATGTGTGAAAATATAATTTAAAATTTTATGATTCGTATATATATCACACCTTCCACCATAAAGATAATGCCTCTATATTTTTAATGAAATTATTACCCCATCTAACTACAAATAATGAGTTGCATAATTTTTCTCATGAATTTTCAACTACCCTGAGTCATAAGCTATCACCATATCTTTTTTCATGAGAATATATCCCAAACTCATCTAGGATTCATCACTATAGATCACAAACCTTTATCCACAATAAGACAGTATGTGAATAGGTGAGTTGGATAATCTTTTTTTAGCTCTTTGAAATTCTCTCCAAATTCCACCATCCAAAAAACTCAACTCTTTTCCAAGTAAACTTGGTGAGTGGATTAGATAACTGAGAAAAATCTTTCACAAAATTTTGATAATATCAAACCAAACCATGAAAATTTCGGATCTGAGGTTCCATTTTTGGTCCTGGACAACTTTCAACAACTTATGTTTTTGATAGATCTGTAAATATCCCTTCTATTGAGATTATGTGACCCAAAAATGGATCTTTATGATGAAAAAAATCACCCTTGGTAAATTTATCATAAATATTATTTTTTCTCAGGGTCATTAGTACAATTCTCAAGTGCTCTTCATGCTCTTCCTTTCTTATTGAAAAGAAAATAATATCATTTATAAATACTATAATAAATTGATCAATATAGTCTCTAAAGAATATATTCATTTGATCCATGAAGTTAGCAGAGGCACTAGTAAAACCAAAATGCATCACTATAAATTGAAAGTCTCTAAACCCTATACAGAATGTTGTCTTTGGTATATCATCATTTTAGACCCTTAATTGGTGATATCATGAATGAAGATAAATCTTGGAAAAGTATTGTGCTCCGCATAGTGGGTTAAATAAGTCATCAATGCGAGGAAGATGATATTTTTTATTGATAGGGAACTTGTTATGTTCTTGATAATCTCTTAAGTGTCTCATTGATCCATATTTCTTCTTAACAAACAAAATAGGTTCTCCCTAAGGTGATTTAATAGGGTATATGAAACCCTTATAAAGATTCTCTTAGACTTTCTTCTTCAACTTCTACAAATAAATTGGGGAAATTCTATAAGGTGTCTTCCAAATAGGCATAACACATGGTATGAGTTCCATTGAAAAATCAACTTCACAATTTAGGGGAAGACCTGAAAATACCTCCAGAAAGACATAATCAAACTCCCGTACAACGAGTTTATTCTTAATCATGAGTTTCTACCTAACCATTTGAGATAAATATCCATAATTTATCGGAATCAAGACCCATAAGATGGAAGAAATTTCTACTGGGAGGTTATATTCATCTTTGCATTAATAGATGATCATAGATTCATATGGAATATGAAATGTTACCTCCCTTACTTGGAAATTGATATGAGCTCCATATAGAGAAATCCAATCCAATCCAACAATCACATCAAAACAAACTATAGGAAGGATCACAAGATTTTCAAGAATCAATTTCCCAAAAACATCAACAAGAGAATAATTATAAACTTTTGATGTGACAATTGTTCCATTAGGAGTTGTCAAAGCTAACTCAACATATAATTATTGAGGTAATATGGTGATACACATAGAAAATTATTCAGAATTATAGATTCGGTGGATCGAAAATCAAATAAATTATTTTATACTTTAGAGTGGATGGTAAGTTTACCTTTCACCACTTCATTATCGTACTCCACATTGCCGATAGTGACTGTAAGTGACTTTACATTTTCATTGTCCTTATGAGTTTGTTGAAATCGATCATCATAAATAACCTTTGGATTAGTGAATTGATTGGAATAATGCCCCATTTCCTTGCACTTGTAGCCTTGAATTTTAAGAGGTTCATTCTTTGTAGCATTTTAAATTTTTTGCATCATTAGATATCTTTTTTCCCATCACTTTGGAATTAAAATGCCCGATGAACTTATTCTACAAACTTAATTCATTTAAAAGTCCCTTTAATACAATTACCTCCATGTTTCTTTCCACACTTTGAGCATTAGAGAAAATTCATCTTCATTTTAGTGTGGTCTTTAGATTCTCCTTTGAGTTCCATTTTTCACTTCTTATCAAACCCATATGACTGATGGTTTACTCCAATCTCCATCTGAACCTTGACAATCCATTGAACAATTTCCTCATAGATATTGATGTCCCTTATGGATAATTCCCTTTAGAGACTTGGTTTTAATACACTAAATAATCGATCAATTTTATTCTCAGGTTTCATAATAATTCCAAAAGCGTACCTTGTAAGTCTTATAAAATTTTCTTCATAGGTACCAACCGATTCATCATCCTTCTTCTTCTATTCAAGAAACTAATTCCACATCTATGATATAAGAATATAAGGAATGTACTTATTGAAATATAAGATCTTGAACTCGTCCCATTCCATGGACTCAATTTCATCTCTTGGACTCGTATTCTTTATAAAATTTCACTATTTATTTGCTTCACCTTACAAATGACTTACTACTAAGATGAATTTATCATGTTCAAAACATTGTAGTGCTGAAAATATCTTTTCAGTGGTACTGATCGATTTTTCATCCACTAATGGATCAAATGACCCGCTGAATGAAGGTGGACGCTACCTCATGAAGGATTCAATTGAATGTTACTCCCTAATTTTCTAATTTGGAAGTCCATCATGATTAATATCTTGAGAATGTTGTGAGAGCATGGATACAAGGTTTTTCATTCCATCTCCCCTAACATTTGGTTTCGCAGGGGGGAAAACACTTGCATTTCACATCACATTCATCATTAACATGGTTCCTTCAGGTTCTATCCATTGACTAAAACAAAGAATCATAGTGCGATAATAACTAATCATAACGGTAAAACCACATAATTCAAGAATAAAACTTCAATTTAGGACACATCAGGTTTTATCCTAGGTTATTCATGAATATCTATAAGACAGTAGGATATGATTTTAACTTTTTCTTAGACATATCCTTAGAGTTATTAGTAAGGTTCTCTCATCCTAGTTCCTGAAGGATAACTATTCCTTTGCTATGATACCAAATATAATGGCCCATAATTTACAAAAAGATATTACATCAACATTGAAGAATATTTATTACATAACATAAAAAAACCCGCACCAGGAACATCTAGGTTTAGTGTCTTTATAAACTAGGAAATATAAACAACTGGTTCATAAAACATCTATATTGTCTACCATTTATTTCTTCATAACTAGAATCCTTTTTCACATATCTTTCTTAATACCCTTCTTCATGACCTGGGGAAAAGAAACATATGGAAGGGTGATCTCAAATTATCATTTAGGGTAAACAAGGAAAATATTAATCATATCATAATCATAAGAGCATAACATTTGAAAATA
The DNA here is from genome assembly GCA_963277665.1 of Viscum album. NCBI lineage: Eukaryota > Viridiplantae > Streptophyta > Magnoliopsida > Santalales > Viscaceae > Viscum > Viscum album. The sequence continues at coordinate 1,472,805,312 of OY728126.1, read as the reverse complement.
TTACCCTGTATATAAAAGATCATAATAACATGTCACATGATAAATCATAAAAGTGAAATGTAATCCCAATAGTCATGATATAATACATGAAATTTCATGGCATATAGAAATAATAATAGAAAATCATTTCATATTAGTCAAAGCTCCTTGTCGAGACCACCATAGTGGAAAAAGTCCTTTACCAAACCGAGTTCACTCCTCATTTTAGCCCTATATTACTAAACACAATTTACTTTTTGTTCTATTCATTTCTATCCCACGAAATATAAATCTTTACCCAATACATTGTATGGAGATATTGGTCCTACCCATTACATAATGAAACCATTCTTACGTGTTCCACAAAAACATAAAAACATTTACCATACCATAACCTGTGAAATAAAATGGGTTTCTTAAACATCATTCCGCCGTAATTGATAAAAAATGGATTTTCTAAATAACACACAATTAAATCATAATAAAAACAGGGTTAGAAATATAAACCTATTTGGAGAGTGTCATTTTATATGGAAAATAATTTCTAGAAAACACTTGAAATTAATTCCTGAGGAAAATATCATTTCTTCTTCAAAAACATTTTCCTGCCTCAAAATACAAAAAAAAATTAGAAAAATTATTTTATGTGAAAATAAACTTGTAATATTTTAGGGTAATATTCAAATAAATAAATAATTATGAATGTGTAATAATCTGTTCATACCGTACAAGTTAAAAAAAACATTCTTCTCATACTTTTGCGGGAAAAGTCAAAAAGTACCTCAGACAGAAAAAGACAAAAGAGCCCATTCATACCATTTAGTAAAAATTAACCAATAGGTAAAATTATAGAAGGAAATATATAATATTTTCAAAATACATATTTTGGAATCATGGACGTGGATGATAAATATACCCTAGTAAATACATACGAATAAACAATTTCAGATAAAAATGAGATTTGAAAAGCTATCCCTCATCTTAGGTCCAATATACTGTGTATGTATCCAAAACTCCTGTTTAATAATTTAAATAATGTTACTGATTTATTTCAGAATCATAATAATTTTTATGATAACATTTATGATCATATTTTCATCCGTTTTTAGAAACATTTCATTGTTACACTTTATTGGGGTATTAACTACTTTCTATTTTTATGCATGTTTTGTAAGATAAGTTCTTACTACTATTTTTAGGTTTTAGTTATATAATTTAAAACATTTTATTAGTATAATATATATCATATTTATTCATTAAATTCATTTATATAATCATTCTTTAATGAATATTATGTAGAACGAATCACATCACACCGTAGAGATGGTAATCCGTACGTAATAATGAGCGATAATATCCTTTCCATAATTGGTGAATGGCAATGAAGTGAATGATTTATAATACCTCTGAATAAATATTACTATATATATATATATATATATATATATATTAATTCCATCATTATACCCATCCATGTAAGGTGGTGGTGAAAAATGGATTACACCATGGCGTGGAGATGTTAAGCCGTACGTACACACGCGTGGTGATTTCATTTTTAATAAGAAGGGTAGAAGGTGGAATATGGTTGTTTTATAATAATAATAACCTCTATGTATATATTTACTATTTGATTTATTACTTTATAATGAAACAACTCATGAGGTGGATTAAGAAGAAAGAAGTTTGAATGAATTAGTAAATGATATGACATCTTCTTTGACGTGCCTCCTCCAAATATCCCCTTAGTGTACTAGAGTTCACCTTTAAGAAGACCATGACCACTATTATGTTTATGGGGATGTTAGGAAGGTAAATTGGTAGGGTATGGTTGACCTTGAAGTCTCAAAATGAAGTTATTATTTGATGGAGGAAGTTCCCTTTTATAATTGAGGTTAGGGGAACTTTTTGAAACCTCAACAATATTAATTTATAATAAACTAAAACCCCACATAAAAACATATAAAATGTCCCAATTTATAATATTATATGATAAAGTGTTGTAAATGCATCAACCAATAAATTTTATGAATGTTTTTATGTCAATTTAAGCATTATCGTTTTAATTAACACTTAGTTATTCAATTTAATTTTTATATAGGGTAAACAATAATTCAATATAAAAAGGGTGGAATGTATTCTTATTTGAAGTCAATTAGTCCATAAATTAATGACATAGAAAATGTTAAACCAAATCATAATTATTATATATTTTTAGAAATGATTTATGATTTTTAAATAATTTAAGAAACCCCTATTTTGACAAAATATAAATAGTGTCAATTTTTACACTATTTATTTCATGGATTTTTAAAATATCAAAATAAGAATTAAAAATTGATCAAAATATTTTATAATATCTCTAAGGGGTCAAGTTAATATAGAAAATTTCTTTGAAATAATAATTTTCCCAAATTATATTTATTAAAAAAATTAATAACATTTATTTGATCTGTTCATTAATAAAATAATTACTTCCTCAATGTTGTGTAATTATTTATTATACTTATTTGTTGAATAAAAATTAAAAATAAAATATTATTATGAATATAAATCCATTATATTTCATAATATTACTTTTAGTCAAATTTTTCTTCTGAAAAAACAAACATTAAAAATTCTACACTCTTTTAAAATAGGAATGTGACAAATTTATCTTCACTTTAAATAAAACAATATAAGAGTCATAATAACATCAATAAGCCTTCAAATGGTCAATAATTCGACCCTTTTATGGTTATGGTCGAGATACATTCAACCAATAAATTTTGTTAATGTTTTTGAGCCTTATGATGGTTATTAATATTTGAATAAAAATTGTTTTATTGATTTGTCATCAATTAATTAATTTTTTCATCATCCAAGTATAAGTCTTTAAGATAATAATTTATTTTATAAAAAATAAAAACAAATTTTCTGGATAAATATTTTTTTTATTTGAAATTATTATTTATAATTTAATTCATCTTCTCTATAACCTTATATTTCAAATAATTTATTTATTAAAGTTTGAGTGAGACATATTTCACTTTTCTTTAAATAAAATAAAATAAATTTACTAATCTCATCCAAGTGGGTTCAAATGGATTCAATTTTGACCCAATTATGTTTTAGGGAAAATTATAATCATCCAATTATATTAATACAAGTGTTAGGGTAATTTAACAATATTATTTTTCCCATTAATTACCCGATTCACCCTTTTACCGTGTTAATAACTTTTACCGAAGTTACTATTCATATGCCCAAAAATAAAATAAATATATTTACGTAATTTACACCTATTGATTCCAAATATGGAATCAATTTTTCAAAATTTAAAACATATAAATTATAGTAATTAATTTAAAATTAACCCCATTGGTGAAATGAGAAAACAAGTTTTAAAGGGTAAAATATTGCAAAGGATTGAAATGTTTTTACATCTAAATTCAATGTAAAATCAATTAAAATTAACTACATTATATTAAACTGTAAAAATATATTCCATTTATAATTTTAAACCATACAATAATTTAGTTTAACAATATTACTTATTTCAATGAAAAAGTTGTTTTCAATTAAAATTTATCGTATTTTTACTATTCATAAAAACATGAGGGTTATCAAAAAAATACCCGAAATTCATCAAAAGTAAATTTTTATACCTTGATTCAATATAATATGTTTATTTTGTCATATATGAATTATTAATATGTAAAAATCATAATTTAAAAGGGGGTTTTCATTCAAAGGTGTAAAATTAAACTTTTAAAAAATAGGTTTTTATAAATCAAATAGGGATTTATTCATACCCTATGACTAAAATATCCATTGGATGACTATAAAAAATATTTTATTAAGTATATAACACACATATATCTCATTAATTTTATTACCAAAAGTAATTGCCTCAAAAATACAAATATCTAATTGATTTATATTTTTCATAAAAAATTGATAGCCAATGAATTCACAATGAATTTTCATAAGTTAGATATAATTATTACTACTAACCTAACAACTAGGTAATAATGGTAATTTTATATTAAGTGAATCTCTTGGTTTGTTTAAACTCACTATTTTAAGTAATGAATGATACTGAAGAATAAAAATTATTTAAAGAAATTATTTCATAAAAACATTTGGGTGTTACAATAGTCGTCATTAAAAGTAATGAAATATGAAAACCCACCCCTTTACTCTATAGAAAATGGAACAAAAATTTCAATTTCAATTAATTATATTAATTAAGTAGCTCTTAATCCCTTGTTAGATAAGGGTTTTTGGTTATTTTCCCTTGTAAATGACCATGACTTATATCCAAGCGTTTTATCTTAACCAAGTCTAAATACCATTCCTGATGTAATTTCTGTAATCACTTCTCATTTACATGACCAATCATGAAGTTTCATAGGTGGGTGTTACACGAGTCACACTCACTAGTTTTGTCTTTGATTTTCATTATCGTGTTTTTGAGTTTAGATATATATAAAAGTTTTTTAAGACGATCCATAAGATAACTAGTGTTATCCTTGTAAAAGAGAAAACATTTATTTACAAACATGAAAGAAAACCACAGAGTGTCAAAAACTTGACAGTAATGTTATGTTTCTAGTAACTAAGGAAACATAGTAATAATTAATTATTCCAATAACCAAACAATTAGGCACAGTCAAATAACAATCTCCAACCTATAAGGTTCCTAGAATCACACCATTTGTAGTGAAAGGATCCAATTTTACCTTTGTATTATTCTTGAATCTATTTGGTTCCTATATATGAATACATATGGGTGAGCCAGATGTTTTATCCAATACCAAACACATAGATAATTTATAATTTCATTCAATGACAAAAATATATTAAGTAAAAGAATCACCTGGAATTTTATTCCGAGCTCTAAAATTCTTGTTCCTATGCCCTTTCATGCAACATAGAAATCAGATAGCCTCCTTATCATTGCCCTACCTCTGTATCATTTTCCTTTTTGAAGGATGGTGCATTAGTGTCTTTGGATTGGGCATAGATTTTGATCCCTTCACATTTCCAATCCTCTTCTTGTTCACCATAAGTAAGGAAGGATTGGTATTCTTTATATCCTCATCATCTTGTAAAAATAAAGCCAAAAGTTTTGGGAATGAATTAGTCATGTTTTTCTTATTTAGTTAAAAATAAAATTTAAAAAGATTGACGGTAAAGAGGAATGAATGAGATCTATAGCTTGTTCTAGGTTCATTTTGAACCTAATGGATTCAAGTATCTCAATTTACCTAATCATATTTAGTACATGAGTTCCTTCTTGATTGACTTATGCTATCCTACACCTATATAATGCACTATATATCTCATACCTTTCTTTACTAGAACTCTCCTTATATAACTGTTGGAGATGGGAAATCATCTTGTAGGTATATTCATCCTCATGCATGTTCTATAGTTAAAAGGACATTGATGGAAACATGACACATTATAAATCTAGTGCATCATCCATATATTTATTATACTTGACTTCTTACACCATTTTTTCTCCTTGAGAAAGCTCAACATGATATGAGGAATCAAGCTCATAAAGCCTCCTCTCTTGGCATAGTACTATGAACAAGTTCCTATAAAACTCCTAGAAGTAATGAAAAGTCAATATATTTTCATTATTCAGTATTGATTATAGTTATATTGTTCTGGTGGTGTTGGTGACCTATGTTTTTGATCTATAAATAAATTTAGTAGTCAGTACTTTTTCTTTATTACCTATTATAATTTTGTATTAAGTAATTATTAAATGCATAAATGTCTCTGAATATATTATCAAACCTAAATAGACCTCACTAATAAATTTATAATACTGTATGTATTGAGTATTATATTGGAATGGATTTTAAAAACCTCCATCATAGTCCACAAGTTGTGGTTAAACCAGTACTCATATAGTTTCAATGTAGGCTCTATCTTGGCTAACCACATTAACACGCAATTGCTTCATTGGTTGACTAATTTTCTAGATTATTGGAATAGTAACCTTGAATCACTCAATTATTTTCCTCTAAAGTGATGTCAAAATAATTATGGCTAGGCCTTATCTACTAAATTTAGTCAAGTCAACTCAATAATCTCATAAGAACTTCCTAGTAGTATGAGGCATGCTCAATTATTGATGAAAATCACCCCGAACACCCAGTTTAGTTTAAATTTGAGCAACATAAGGCATTATGACTTAATATATCTTTGAGGGAATTGGTTATTTATTGACTTATGTAAACCATTTATATTAAAAACATTAAAACTATGTTCTCATGATCAAAACTGAACATGCATTAATAGAAAAACATATGACATATCATAATTCATTTTTTCTTGTTTATTATTTTATGTTATCTCGTAGAAAACATGCACTTTCATAAAATAAAAAACAATTCATAAATGAAATAATTTTACCCAACTCGTATTGAGCATCTAATATTTTTTGATCTACTTTAAATTTTAACAGATCAACACTGACCAAGGGGGGAACATTCCTGAGTGGATACTTGAATCGTATTGTAGCTTTCCCACTATCCATGGTATATAATTCTCATCTAGTGTACTACCTTGTCTTGGCAGGTTCTGAATCATAAAGCCTCATCATCTAATGTAAAAATATTTTATGTTGTTGGAAAGGGGGTCTAGGGGTGTAATATACAAAAATAAATTAGACACACAGGTTCTTATATATATTAAATAAAAAATTATTCATAAACATTGATTTAATTACCTACTTAATATAACCATCACACACATGTAGTAAATAATTAAAGAAATTAATCCAGACATACCAAGGTATGGTTACTAGCTCAAGACCAGTCAGTATAACAAATAAACACATAATTAAATAGTAATAAATTTAACATTTGATAGTATTCAAATAAAATAAATGAATTATATTAATTCAAATATTTTTTTTATTTGGCCTTGAATTTAATTTAATTTTAATTCAAAAAATTAAATAAATAAATAAATATAATTTGTCACTAAAATTAAATTATTATTTTTGAATATAATAATATAAATAATTTCAAAACAAAAATTCTTATTAATCAATTTAATTTTATACTAAAATGTAATTAATTAAATTAAATTAATGTTTTTATATTAATTTATCCTGGGCCCCAAAAACCCCTTATGGGACCATTGTAGGCATGGATATAACCCCACAAGCCTGTTTTTTACAAGACATACTCAGTGAAGGGTTGTTCTGGGCCATGCAGACCTACCCAGACCTATTCTTGGTCAAGATGGCATGCCTGACCCATTTTGGGGTAAATCAGGTCTGACTATACCAATGGAGGCCGTGACAAGGGATACCTCATGACTGATGCATCACACAAGGGGCGTGGGTTCTAGATTAGTGCGAAATTATGGTCAATTGGGGAGCCTCATAGGAGGTAGGTAGAGGCATGATGACCAAGAGGAGGTGACCTCATACTTGTGATGGCTGATTAGTGGTCTGGTATAGGTTGGAATGATGTCTAACGTCTAGGATGGGATTGGATGGGATCTAGGTATGATGAAATTGATGGGGAAGGCAACATCACAGTGGCGGCACATGATCTCAATTAGGATGATGGTGATGGTGGCATTTTGGTTTGCAGGGTTTTACCATCTCATGAAGGGAGGTGGTTGAAGGGTACTCCTATAGTGGCATGGTTTTTCTCCAACAACATTTGGTAGTAGCATGGGAAGAAATGAATCCAATAGAGGATGAACCAGTTGGATCTCTCTGTTTAGGGAGGATAGTGCATCCATGATCTACTATTCGACTACATTAGGCTCATAGGTGGGGAGGGAACAGACAAGAAAGGGAGCTAGAGGGGAGGTCTCATGAGGAAGAAGAGGTGGGAGGCTCAGCCATGGCTTCCCAATCCAGAAAATTCAAGGCGCCAGGGGAGAAATAGGAGGTGCCAAACTGGATCAAGGAAGAAGATGAATTTATTGTGAATCCAAATCTTTTTCCCTTCTTTATAATAATTTATAATAAAGACCATATCAATTATTTTGACAAAAAAAATCCTTTTTTTGGGTTCTGAAGTAAATCTATCTTCCATTCATAGTCCTCACTTTATTTTTATTGAGAAAGAAAATTAAAAGCTTATTAATAGGGTTTTGAAAAAAAAATGTTTTTATTGAAATATTCCACTATCAATGGAATCATGGTTCATCTGATGGATTGAATCCTACCCCTGGAATCCAATAACCCGAATCTAGCTGGCCAGCTACCTAAAAAGTAAACGAATTAAATCATATATATATATATATTATTAAATTTTAATATCCAATTTTTTTAATATATGAGAAAAATAATTCTGATCCATAAATTTTTTTATGTCTAAAGTGTAGTTGGATTTTTTGGGACCAATTTCAGACCATCTACATCAATTTAAATAAAGATAAATTTTCTTGGCATAGAAAGTCCATAAACTAACTCTAATTCCAATTTCTGGATATGGGGTTTGCACCTAAAGTTGGTGGGATAAGGATCTAATTTTTTTTCATCACCAGAGAGATGAAACTTCACTATCTCGGGTGATACAATCCATAGTACAGTATGAGTTTCTCACAAACTTTAATTTTCTCATAGAAAAAATAGAACACATACCTTATTTTGATTTAAAGTGTGCATGTATTTCAGAAGTCACTGGTGACAATTTCTCAAAAGATCTGATGCTAACACCCTCTAGATCATCCACACACACTTTAAGAATATTTTCATATGCCACTCATTAGATTCTAGGTGCAAGTATGGAGCTCTGATGATATCTTTGACATCACAATGATCACAATGATCTCTTTCCTTTGATCCATGCAGACTGTCTACGATTTTTTGCTCGTATTGAGTGATTGCCTCTCTAGGATTCGGGAGTAGAGAAAATGCTCCATTCTAACTATTTTAAGAGTCACCTAGAAATAAATTCTATATGACTTATATAGTGTAATTCTAAATACCTAGATACGTTTCCCCGAACCCCGTATATTTAACGTTCACGAAATAAGTAATATGTAAATAGTTATGATGAACTAACTATGTTATATATATTATTTATATTTTATCACATACATATAATATATATTAAATAATAAACCTCAACGATTAAATTTATTCTTAATTTCAGATAATATTAAATTAACAACGAATTTTAAAATAATATTTTTTCATATAATATTAATCCTTGTATTTACATAACCACTTGTAAATATTTTTAAAAAATTAATCCAACCAAATTATTATTTACCCAAATAATAACAAATTTATTATTTTATTTGTGATCGATGAAAGTTGGAAAACTCTCAGAACCCAAGGTGGGGACCACCTTGTCCTACATACCTATTCAACTAAATAAGGAAGATTCATGAATTCACTATTGTGTGGGACCCTCTAATCCCTTATCATGATAGTAGTGAATAGAATTCACATACCAAGAGTGGAGTATATAAACCCATCCAGGCCTCTAAATAGATAAGTAATAGTCATAGAAACTACTATCGATCTATGAGCAGACATTGTGTAATATAATATCTTTGACATGTGATATTACTTAAAGTAAGATAAACACTTTTTTCACCATCCTTTCTTACTTTATTATTTTTTTATCTCTTTAAATGGATTTAACTTCAACTACAATGGCCATTGATTTATAAAGGTACTACCGTCCTGATCAACCAAGCCCCAAAAAGCACGTCCTCTGCTCAAAAAATAAAAATTCTATCTTGATCATTCAACCAATTCATACGACCAGTGAAACACCCAACAAAAACTACATCTCCACAACCTCATTTCCATGGTTTTCTCTTTTCATCATAGTACATGATCAAATGGAACACATTGGTAATGTTATCATGCTTGGAGACCTATAAACATGTCCATAGAAAGGAATAAACAATGAAATCCAAAACATGTGGTGTACCTATTGGTAGGTCTATACTCATGATCTCAACTACTAGATATCACCAAGTGAGAACTTTATGAGAATTAGCCTCAATGCTTATGATCCCCCAACACTTGATAGCCAAAAATCATTTGTGTCCAGTCAGTATGATGTATCTATACTGTAGTACATTAATTTAATATTACTATAATGATGTCTCTAGGTTCTCATTATAGACTAGAAAGTACTACAACAATTTTATAGGACATTTAATCCAAGTAAATTACCATAAATATAGTGTACACAAAAAATATCAAGACTATTATAGTAAGATAAACACATGTTTATATATCAAACTATATAAATGTAGTGGTAATAAAAGTAAATACAAAAGTTGGGTCTAGAGATCCCATTTTAAATAGTATTTATTATCCACAGTCACCTGGTTAATATTACGATAGTCTATGCAAAGTTAGAGGCTCCCATATGCCTTCGTTGTAAATAACACTAACAACGTGAATGTTGACATGAAGGGGTGGATAAAAAATTCCCTCAAGATTCTATAGCTAGACTATCAACACCATAATATTTGATAGATACATCTGATAAGATGGAAAGGATATCAGACTCATATGGTGAAGCATATTGAAAGTAAACTGAAACTCTCGCTGGGGATAAAATCCCAGAAAATGGTTTGGAAACACATGTAGGTAAAAATCCACCACTAATGGAAGATTTCCTACTGAACACTACTCAATACCCTCAAGAAAAAACGTATACAACAATCGTGAGATAAACCACAAATCTGAAGCCCTTGGTTCTAACTTCCTTGATTACGGATCCCACTCACCCTGAAAGACATGAGTGATACCATAAGGAGTAAGGAACTAGACCCTTCTGTGATAACAGTAGACCAATTAATTGCATATAATTAACTGATCCATGCTACTAATAAGGTAAAAAAATGTCTAGGTAAAAAATAAATAATACCTCAGTGAATTCCATGCTGGATACCAAGACATGAAACTAATAACACTTAAAACCATCATCCTTATTCTTACCAAAAAGGTTAGAAAATCCATAGAATAATCCATTAACTAGGCTCACATACCCAAAACATAAATCAAATAATGTGAAATGAAAGAGTGGAATGTTCCAGTTTCAAATAAAACCAATTCTATATAATAATTAATAAACACTTTACCTCTAATAGTGGTTGTTATAGAATTTGGATCCTATGGAAAATCCTATACTAAATGGAGATTCATTGGATCTGACCCTCCCATTACCCTCTTACCCTAGTCATAATATCTCTTACCATGATGGTGAGATCATACACCCTTGGAATCCTCTAACTGCACCTGAGAGACCTTTGAAAACATGGAGATCACATTTCCCCCTTACGAATTCAATTAAAAAGGTTCTCGATATTCTCTGCGTACTCAAACCAATGGAATATCACCCAAATATCTAAGAAATTCAACCTAGTGTGTCATTACTTCCTAAAATGATGAAAAGTGATGAGATTACATCACGATGATTCCATAGTAACAGAACAAGAAGAATCCTAGACAATCTTTCCACTACCCCTATGAGACTTAGCCCACTTTCTCTTCTATCTTTATGAGGAAAATTTGCTACCATCTACTTAATGAACACCAAAATTACCTATCATTCCAATCAAAGAATCCATATACATAGTTTCCTTGCCCAAAATCTCTTAATAGGTTAGTAGATAGAGAATAATGGACTTAGATATAATCATTTTACATAATCCCTAATCAAAATTCATATCATTGAGGGAATCATTCACAAGTATATAGATAGATACATGAACCAACTTAGTAAATCTAGTAGTATACCCCATCACCAAATGATCACCCTACTCCAACTTTAGAAAATCATAGGCCTTAGCCATCCTCATGGTCTCTAGGTAGAACTACTGATTAAATGAATCTTTAAAAGTGTTCCATGTGAGTTATTCATGCCTCCTTGAGAGCACCATCAATTCCCACAACATACTACTTGTTCCTTCCAACACATACATGGAAATTGGACTTTAGAGGTCTCAGGGGTCTTCAAGAGCTCAATTATCTCCTTGATATGATCCAATCACTCCATAAAATCCTTGGGTACATATTAACAATGTAAAACTGGTGTATTTTTCTTCACAAACTTTTGATCACGAAAAACTATAAAACATGACTATTTCAAGGGTTCAAAACCATGGCAATAGGACCCAAAACAGTGAACATAGGATAAATCCATGATTTTGGCCAACCGTAGCTGCCATCGCTGTGGCAGTAGGTCCCATCCCATTTCCACAGTTTTAACCATGGTAGTAGCTTCCTATTTCTATGGTTTTGAAAACTGTGGCAATAGGCCTCACAATTTTCCACTGTGGTGGTTGACCTATATACACAGTTTAAACCATGGCTATAGCCTTGGAAAACCGTGTGAATAGCTTAAATAAAAAATGTAAATGCTAAGTTTTGGTTCTTTCACCTCCTGTTTTCGAACCTACGACGCTCACCACTACACCGCTGAATGCTTCACATATATATGTATATATATTGATATATATATATTATTAAAATCCATGGAAATATCCACAAAACCATGGAATTAGGCCTTCCCACCAATAATTTGGCTGGAATGCTTTTTGTCGCAGAATTGCAGGAACCCTATAGACACGGTTTTGGAGAACTATGGCTATAGGACATTGAAAAAAATATCCTATAGCCAAAATTTTGAGAACTGTGGCTAGAAGCCATATAACTATGCCTATAGTTCACGAAAAACAGACCTATATCCATGGTTTTAAAACCATGGCTATAGACTATAAAATAGTGTCTATAGGTCCGTGGAAGTAGTTTCATTTTCTAGTAGTGATGTTCTACGTTTCTTGTCTTCTGATGAACACCGACTTATCCAAATGTTTGTATCATATAAATCACCGACTCCACCAAATATGGGTTAAGATGAGGGTTTTCCTATAGAGTAATCTAAATTGTTTTCCCTCTTTGACTTACGGATATCCGTTTGGGAGGTATCATCTATAATGAATATAAAAAAAGCTTAATTAAGGACAATATAACCTTCAACCCCCAAAAAAGAACCAAAAGAAACCCCCATATATAATGGGTATTAGGAATCTACACTATCATTACAAGTAACTCCAAATGGAAAATAAAGTAAAAAATAAAAAATACCACATATTTACTACTGTTAATGGTTTGGATACACAGTTTTGAAAGTAATGTTACAACCATTAAGGTGTCAATAGAGTAGCAAGAAAGTATGCATGGGTTGGACACAGTAACTACTAACCATGAACCAACTCAAGACCTCTATATTTCACCCCCAATGCTAAAACACACACACAGTATTTCCCTAGGACTTAACAAAAAACTGAAAATAATGAAAAATACCCTAAACACCCATAAAATTTCTCAAAACATAACTAAAATTCCGTAACACCCATGGAAACTTGAGGATTGAGATGAAGAAGAGATATCCAGGCACTTTCCCATTCATACCTCTGAAGGATTGATGTTCCTTAATCTAGTCTACCACAAAATCACAAATAAAAAAACCTACACTAATTCAATTTTTTAATTAACCAACCTAGGTCAACCCAACCCATCACCCAATCCATCCCACCATACAACCCGAAGTGCATTCCTGATTTCCATGGGCTGGTGACAAGCATTGGGCATAACCTACTATCACTTGGGAAATGTTTCAATACTAGTAAACCGACAAGACCCATCTATAAAATCAAAAAATCACAATAATATCATCAGATTAAATAACACAAGATACAATAATAAAATAAACAACGACATGCATCACAATACAAAAATACAATAATAGAATATACATATAAGAACCCGGTTATTATTATTGAGGTAAAAGTTTCTTCTTTTCCTTTTTTCCTTTAGTGTTTTTGGTAAAATAAGGAAAATGATGAAAAATAATTTTTTTTGGGTACATGCCTTGTACTTTTCCACATGCCATGTACTTTGGCCGTGTGGGAAGAGTACACAGGGCGTGTATGACTGCCGGTGATGAAGGGTGTAAAAACTGACTACACACCGTGTACTTAGTATTTTCTCACCATGTAATTAGTCGGCATGTGAACAGTATGGTAGTGGAATTAGCTTCCAGCTGAATGACAGTACATGTCGTGTACTCATGTCGACATATGAACAGTGCGGCGGTGAAAAGTATCTGCCAGTGGAATAGTTAAAAAAAATGAAAAGTACACATCATGTACTTGAGAGTACACATCGTGGAGTTTTGTTGTTTTCTATTAAAATAGGCAGTAGCCTCCTATTTTAATAGAGGAAGCTTACGATGTCAGAAGAAAATGGGATATGTGGTCGGATCTTGAAGAAGATCCCGATCGTCGACCGGAACTCGGTTTCCTTCGCTGATGGTCTCCATTGAACCGCGTGGGTGATTTATTCACTCTTCCTTAACCTTTATTTCCAATTATTTCCTGAGGGAAAGTTATTTACATTTGAACAGGTAATCCTCTATCCCAGATCTATATTGTACTTGGATGTTTTGGAAGGCTTCATTCCTGTATATTGATCAGAAGAGATCAAGGTAGGTGGTCTGATGTTTAATTCCAACTGTCGTGTTGTTTTTGTGTACCATTGTGTTACACGCCCATGTTTTGGGTGTCTTATGGATGAGTCATTTATTAATTAAATACCTATAATTGTGTAGGTAATTTGATTAATATGTAAAATTGTTGTTTGGGTTCATTTCTTGGATCCACAACCACCTAGTGGGTGCGTTCCCTTGTTTAGCCATTTTCCTAGGTTACCTGAGGGTATACCGTGATTTTAGCATGCTTTGAATTTCCTTGAGAGGAATTGTATATAAATTTCTTGCTTACGTTTTGGGCTCGGCCCGGTTACTTGATTTTCCTGAGGGTAGTGTTTCGTTTAGCCTATATGAAACTTTTCTCATGCCTGTGGGCAGTAGTTTTTATGCTTGTGGGTGACACATCGTACTCCTACGTGCAATATTCATTATGCCTATGGGAAATCATCTGAGGGTTTTGATTATGATTACCTGAGGGTAAGGATTTTAATGTCTGCAGAAAATGTTTATTTTTCATATTCCCTGTGGTGATTTTACATGTCATACCTACCAAGATAACGCATTGGCTTGGTATTGTATTAACATGTACTTGTTAGATATCTTATTATAGTTTTACTGCAGCATTGTTAGGGAGATTATCACCTGAGGCGGAGTCTTAGGAACTTATAATTCCATTATATTTAATTGTTTAATAATAATAAAATTGGAATGGAACTAGTAGGAATGTTTACTTTTTCGTACTTCCTTGTTACTGCATTTCATTACTACACACTGATGTTGCAAAAACTCACTGACAGTTGGGAACATGCCTTTGGTGGATGCCTACTGGGATTTATTTCTCACACCCTATTTGGGTCATGTCTTGGGCCCAAAAAGATTATATTTCTACAAGTGTAGACAAGGGAAAGATTCCCTATACAGGTACTTGATTTTTGTAGTGGAGTAGGAGAGCATGTGACCGAGCTTAGGCTTGCGATGCTGCTGAGTTCCTACTGTGATTATTTATTTTGATTTTCTGTATTTGTTCCTTGTATTGAATTGTTTTAGATTGCAGTGTTTCCGATTTTGGATGCTTTCTTATTCTTAGGGACATGTTGCATCATTATATATGATTGTTGGTCTTTTCCTTATTTTCGTACAGTGTCCATTTCAGCATTGGTATTGTTTACTGCTTCCGCATTTTGTATGTTGATATCTATTTCAATTGCACTAAACTTTGAAAAATGAGGGCATAGTTTCCCCACTATAATACCTAGTCCCTCGCTGCTAGTCGGCAGCCTCGGGCATTTGGGGAAATGCACTTGAGGTCATGTGACCAACAGGGTTTGGGTAACCCGTTGTGTGGCACCCAAATCCGGGATGTTAAAAAGTGGTATCAAAGGATTTATTTTATCTTGATTTACTATTTGGTGCCTATATCATGGGATAGGACAGAATTGGTACTTAGTAATAAGCTGTGACAGGGAGTAGCTTACCCATGTACAGGGAAAAGCCAATTTACCTAGAGTTGCAATTTTTCTGATTTTGTAATTTTACAGTTGATTTGATTCACCGTTGGGTGATGAAATTGTGGTGTGCTGTTTATATTTTTATACAAGTGTTTTATTTAGTTTCAACCTGATGAGATGAGGGTATGACATCACATGAATCATTTAGGCACATGTTAGAATCACATGCCCTGTATAGTTTCCATGCCATGTAGGTTCATTAAAAATTGCATATTGTTGTGATAAATGTGGTGCTAGTAAAATTATGTTGTTGTGATAGATGCCTTTATTAAATACCTGCTATTTGATAGGGTATTATTACATAATGTTTTGTAGAATGAACGCAAAACTTTGGTTCTTGAGGAGTATGGGCCCTCATTGACTCGGATTTGGTGGATCATTGACTATTTACCTTGTTTATAACATGTATAAGATTCTAAAATTTGATTCACGGGGAGTATGGGCCCTCACATATCGGAATTTGGAAGTTAGGTTTTGTTTTAGTGTTTTCTGGGCTCCAGAGTAGTTTTTAAGGCATATCCGAAAAAACCCAGAATACACGCCGTGTAGTTTTGACTACATGCCATGTATTCTTCTGTTCGGGAAGAAATGATCAATTTTTAAGTACATTCCGTGTACCATATGTACACGCCAGGCATTTTCTTCCAGTGTCATAGGCCGTGTGGGCAGAAACCTGGGACAACGAAACCTTGAGGGTGCACGCCGTGTACCGATTGTACACGCCATGTTGTGTTGAACATGTGTCCGCCGTGTAACTAACAACACAGGCGAAGGAATCTGAGCTTATACATGTCGTGTCAATGAGAAAAACATAGTGTAGTTTAACCCAGGGATTTGGCCATGTAACTAACAACACAGGTCGGTGTTACCCTACCGTGTACACGCCACGTGCCTGTGGGACACACCGTGTAGTATTCATAGGGGAGAGACCGTGTGGACTTGGCCTTGTGGGTAGGAAGATGGAGTGGTGAACACATCGTGTGTGGGTGTAACACGCCATGTAGTGTCATTTGAGTAGCCGGTCGTGTCATTAACAACACGGGAAGTTGGAAATTAATCCATACACACCCTGTCTATTTGGAACACGCCGTGTAGACTAAGACGTGTACTCTGACGTGTAATGGACAACATGGATCGGTGAATCTCGTCTAGTACACAACGTGTAGACCTTATACACACCGTGTAGTTGAGTTCAAATGAGTGTCGTGTGGCTAAGATGTGTATAATTTCTCGAGCAAGGAAGGAAAATTCAAGTACACGCCGTGTGTGTGGACAACACGCCGTGTGTGTGGGGTGTTACACAACCAGTTTTGGAATAAGTACATTCCCATGTGAAATACTTAAAGGAACACACCGTGTAGTTATTATAAACACCGTGTAGTCTTGTTTTGTAAAACATGAATGTTTTCTTTCTCCTATTCTCTTCTTAGACTCCATATTTTCAGTCCTTGGAGATCTTAATAAAAGGTGTGTGTTTATCCTTGTAGAGTCATGCCACCGAGACGACCTCGAGTTGTTCTCCAGGAGCGCGGAAACAATTATACTCCAGAGATGGTAGGCCATGTGCTACCGATGGATCCTTCAGCAGAGCCAGATGCGGCGCCAACCACTATACTGGGCATAGGCGCTGATGCGCAGTTCCGTGAAGGCTTCATGCGATTTATGCAGACCTTCCAGGGAGCTCTGTCGACTGCTACATCTATGGCAGAGTTGACGCGTATATTCCAGCAATATCATCCGCTTACGTTTTCAGGGGATTCCGGACCACAAGCTGCAAAGTCTTGGTTGGGTTCTATACAAACTATCTACGAGAATTTGGAGACACCTCCAGGGAGGAGGGTCAAGCTCACTATATACATGCTTCACGATTCCGCTAAGCGATGGTGGGATGTTACCACCCAGACCGAGCATCACAGAGACATGGCTTGGGAATATTTTCAGGCAGCCTTCTATGACATTTTCTTTCCGGAGACTCTAAGAGAATATTGAGCTTGAGAGTTCATGAATCTATAATAGGGTTCCATGTTAGTGATGGACTGTTATACTCGCTTCACTGAGCTATAGCGTTGTGCATCTGTTCTAGTGGGTTATGAGATGTTGAGGGCTAGACGCATTGAGGATGGTCTTCGATATGACATCCGAGCACTGGTGAATGTTTTCAGGTTTCCTATAGTGCATTCTATTGTGAACCAGACACTGATTACTGAGAATATCCTATGAGAAGGTAGTGTCATAGGCCAGGGCGGTTTGACACCAGTTTCTGTTACTATTTCTACCAGTAAGAGGAAGAGGGAGATAGATTTCTCTCACAGTGGCAGTACTAGCCTGATGATTTCTTCAGTGTCCTAGTTATGTGCTACCAGTGTGGCAGAGAGGGGCACAAGAGACCTTAGTGTCCACGTGACCTAGTGGAGTGTTGAGCTTGTTGAAGGATGCGTCATCTACAACGTTGGTGCAGAATGTTTCCACCAGTGGCTAGTGAGAGGGGTTCTGTGCAGACTCTACGTGTGGGAGCAGGGCCAACAACTTCTTACCAGTCATGAAATTGGTATACGTCTGGATGTACAAGAATAAGTGGGGGTCATGGCCATGGTATCCAGACACTAGGATCTTAGAGACAACATGGCGGGTTAGCTCAGGGTAGCCAGGCTGTGTCACAGGGTCGCGACACTGGGCAGGCATATATAGTGCAACAAACCCAACATGAACAGAATCCCGGACCATCCACTATCAGAGGTACTATTCTAGTTGCTTCTGTTTTTTATTCAGTACTTTTCGATACTGGAGCTACACATAGCTTTATATCTGTGCCCACTGTGGAGAGCCAGGGGCTCTGTGTTTCTTCTACTTCTGATATTATGATTCTAGAAACTCTGTTGGAGGCTAGAACGGCTGGTGTGCGTCAGTGTAGGGAGTGCCCCTAGATGTTGGTGGGTATCACTTTTTGTGGGACCTCTATGTCTTAGAGATGACGAGCTATGGTTTCATTCTTGGGATAGACTGGTTGGTACCCTTTCATGCCTTTGTAGATATCTATCATCGCAGGGTGAGTTTCACATCACCAAAGGGCGGATATTTTCTATGCAAGGGTGAATGGGAGGTCAAGGCGAGCCGAGATGGACCCGAGCATCGTGTGTGGGGAGGAGTGACATCATAGATTGTGAACTTATATCTGGATGACCAGGGAATGTGTCAGAAGGATTTCCCTCCAATATTTGATCATTTCAGGGATGTCTTCCCTGGAGAATTTTTGTGTCTCCCACCAGAGCGAGAGGTGGATTTATCTATTGAGCTAGTTCCAGGAGTAGCACCGGTGTCCATTCCTCCTTATAGAATAGATACACCAGAGTTGCAGGAGCTCTAGAGGCAGTTGGAGGAGTTGCAGGCAAAGGGTTTCATCCGAACCTGTATTTCTCCTTGGGGTTCACCTGTCCTATTTGCTAAGAAGGCGGATGGTACCCTCATATTTTGTGTGGATTATAAAAAGATGAACCAGTTGATGGTCAAGAACCGATATCCCTTTCCATGGATTAAAGATCTTTTTGAACAACTTCTAGGAGTACGAGTGTTCTTGGAAATTGACATGATATTTGGATATCATAGGTTACACATCAGACCATCTGACATACCGCTTGCAGATTTTCAGAGTAGATATGGTCTATACGAGTACTTGGTTATGTCGTTCGGACTCATGAATGCACCCGCAGTTTTCATGGCTCTAATGAATCGTGTGTTACACCTTTATTTGGATTCTTTTTGTTGCAGTATTTGTGGACGATATCTTGGTGTACTCTCAAACTCGATACGACTATGATATCCATCTTGAGATCGTTCTAAGTACAAAAAGAGAGAATCAGCTATATGCTAAGCTCCCAAAGTGCCACTTTTGGATGGACCATATACACTTCCTGGGTCATATCATCTCAGAGGAAGGAGTTGTGGTAGACCTAGAGAAAGTGAGAGTAGTAGTTTCTTGGGAGCATCCTAAGAATGTGTTTGAAATACGAAGTTTCTTAGGGCTGGATATTTACTACAGGAATTTTATACAGAACTTCTCCCACTTAGCAGCGCTGTTGATGGGTTTGACTAAGAAGGGTGTGAAGTTCGTTTGGTCAGAAGCTTGTGAGATAGCCTTTCAGGAGCTGAATGGAAGGTTGACATCAGCACCAGTCCTGATACTTCTAGAGCAAGGGAAGAGCTATACAGTTTACTATGATGCATCAAGTATTGGGCTGGCAGCTGTGTTGATGCAAGGAGATCAAGTAGTTGCATACGATTCTCGGTAATTGAGGCCACATGAGAGGAATTAACTGACACATGATCTCGAGTTGTCTGTAGTTTTTCATACGTTATGTTGTTGGAGACATTATCTCTTGGGGTAACATTTTGTGGTGTTTACAGACCCCAAAAATATGAAATATATCTTTACCCAGCACAAATTGAATCTGAGACAGTGGAGGTGGGTTGAATACATTCAGTCCTTCGACTTTGAGCTTGTTTATACACCTGGTAGGGGTAACACAGTTGTTGATGCACTGAGTACGAGGAATCAGATACAGGAAGTGCAGGAGGCCAGTAGAGAGTGGAAGCTCATGGATTTTTTCTCTGAGATTCATTTGTTGGTGCATTATAGTTAGGGGAAAACCTATCTTTCTTCCTTAGCTGTGACTTCTACCCTCTTGTATAGAGTGAGGATGAGACAACTATCAGATTCAGAAAGCCTAGTTCTACGAGAGTCGGTGGCAAGTGGGAACCCTCCTCCTGATTGGACGATAGGCGATGATGAGGTACTGCGTATCCATGGACGAGTTTGGGTTCCAGGGGATATATGCGAGGAGATGATGCGGGAGTTTCATGCTTCAGATTCGGCAGTGAATCCCGGAGTAACCAAAAGGTATCGCGACTTGAGACTTCAGTATTGGTGGTCGGGTATGAAAAGAGAGGTTGCTGCTTTTGTTACGAGATGTTCCACTTGTTTGCAGGTGAAGGAGGAGCATCAGAGGCCAGCCAGACTGTTACAATAGTTACCCATCCCAGAGTGGAAATGGGATGATGTCGCGATGGACTTTGTGACCGGGTTGCCGAGGTCACCTCAAGGCAATGATGTTGTGTGGGTTGTTGTAGACAAACTAACGAAGGTATCTCACCTTTTGCGGATCAAGGAGACCTTTGGTGTTGAAGAGATTGGGAATTTTTATATCCGAGAGGTAGTACGCTTCATGGGGTCCCTCGTTCTATTGTTTCAGATAGGGACACTCGTTTTATGTCTATTTTATGGAAGATTTTTTTGAGGGCACTGGGTACATAGGTTCTTCTGAGCACATCTTACCACCCTTAGACCGATGGATAGTTAGAGCGTAGGATACAGGTGCTTGAGGACATGATGCATGCATGTGTTCTAGACTTCGGGGGCTCTTGGGAGAAGCACATACCCCTGGTCGGGTTTTCCTACAATAACAGTTTTCAGGCAACTATTGAGATGGAACCTTATGAGGCCTTATATGGTAGGTCATGCGGATCACCGCTGTGATGGTTTGAGGCAGGTGAGGCATCTTTACTGGGACCACGTCTCATGCAGGAGACTTCAGAGAAGGTCCAGTTGATTCAGAAGCGGATGCCTACTATATAGTCTCGTCAAAAATCTTATGCTGATCGCTGCAGATGACTCTTGGAGTTCATGGTTGGAGATCAGGTCTTCATGCTTGTTTCACCGAGGTTGGGACACAGGCGGATCAAAGGATAGGGTAAACATTCTTAGGTATGTGGGGCCGTTTGAGATTCTGGAGAGAGTCGCCCCAGTTTCCTATTGGTTTCAGTTAACACAGAGGTACCGGGCCATACATAACATCTTCCATGTATCTCAGTTACGCCGTTATCACTCAAACCTATCTCACGTCTTTCAACCTGAGGAGGTCGAGCTTCAGGGCGATTCATCCTTTAAGGAGCATCCAATTCGTATTGTTGATAGGAGCACAAATGTTTTCTGAGGCCGGTCAGTTCCTCTCATACGGGTGTTATGGCAACATGGATGAGTGAAGGACAAAACCTAGGAGTGAGAGATAGTCGTACGTGCTCAGTGGGAAGAGTTTTTCTCAGATTTATCTTCACCGCTGTTGGAAGGGGAATTCTGGGACAAATTTCTTTAAGGGGGGAAGTTTCTAAGAACCGAGTTCTTATTATTTAGGTAAGAGTTTCTTCTTTTAGTTTTTTAGATTAGTGTTTTTGATAAAATAAGGAAAATGGAGAACAATCCCAAATTTTGTGGGTACACGCCATGTACTTTTCCACACACAGTGTACTTTGGCCTTCTGGGAAGAGTACACAGGGCATGTAGGGATGCCGATGATGATGGGTGTAAAAACTGACTACATGACGTGTACTTAGTATTTAGACATCGTGTAATTAGTTGACATGTGAACAGTAAGGTGGTGGATGTAGCCGCCAGCTGAGCGACAATACATGTCGTGTATTATGGAATACACACTGTGTACTCATGTCAACAGATGAATAGTGCGGTGGTGAAAAGTAGCCACCAGAGGAACATTTAAAAAATATGAAAAGCACACGCCGTGTAGTTGAGAGTACACGCAGTGTAGTTTGTTTGTTTTTTTTCTTAAAATGGGCAGTAGCCTCCTCTGTTGATAGAGGAAGCTTACTACCTCAAAATAACATGTGAGGGATTACCATAGCTTAGAGAAGCTCCCAATCGTTGACCGGAACTCGATTTCCTTCGCTAACGGCCTTGATTGAACTGTGCTGGTGAGTTCTTCACTCTTCCTTAACCTTTCCTTCAAATTCATTCCTGGGGTAATGTTATTTACATTTTAATTGGGAGTCTTCTATCCCAGATCTATGTTGTTCTTGGATGTTTTGAAAGGCGCCGTTCACGTATATTGATCAGAAGAGATTAAGGTAGGTGGTCTGGTGTTTAATTCCAACTGTTGTGTTGTTTTTGTGTACCATTGTGTTACACACCCATGTCTTGGGTGTTGTATGGATGAGGCCTTGATTAATAAAATACATAGAATTCCGTAGGTAATTTGATGAATATGTAAAACTGCTGTTTGGGATCATTTCTTGGATCCAGGGCCACCCCGTGGGTGCGTTCCCTTGTTTAGAAGTTTGGCTAGGTTACCTGTGGGTATACCATGATTTTGGCATGCTTTGAATTTCCTTGAGAGAAATTGTATATAAATTTCTTTCTTAAGTGTTAGGATTAGCCCGATTACTTTCTCAGTCTGAGGGTAGTGTTTTCTTTAGCATGCATGCAACTTTTCTCATGCCTATGGGCAGTAGTTTCTGTGCCTGTGGGCGACACCTCGTATGGCTACGGGAAATATTGGTTATGCCTATGGGCAATCACCTGTGGGTTTCGATTCTGATTACCTGAGGGTAAGGATTTTCATGTTTGGGGAAAAAAATTATTTTTCATATTCCCTGTGGTGATTTTACATGTCATACCTGCCAAGCTAAAGTAGAGGCTTGGTATTGTATTACCTTATACTTGTTAGATAGCTTGTGATATTTTTGCTGCAACAATGTTAGGGAGATTGTTAGCTGAGGTTGAGTCTCGGGAACTTATAATTAAATTATATTGAATTGTTGAATAATAATTAAATGTAAATGGAACTGGTAGGAATGTTTACTTTTTATTACTTCCTGGTTACTACATTTCATTACTGCACACTGCTGTTGCACAAACTCACTAACAATTGGGCACAGGCCTTTGGTGGTTGGCTACTGGGATTTATTTTTGACACCCTATTTTGGGTAATGTCTTGGGCCCAAAAAAATTATATTTCTATAGGTTTAGAGAAGGGATCGAGTCCCTATACAGGTACTTGATTGTTGCAGAGGAGTAGGAGAGCATGAGACCAAGCTTAGGCTTGTGATGTTGCTGATTTCCTGCTGCACTACTTTATTTTGCTATGCTATATTTGTTCCTTATATTGTATTATTTCAGATTGTAGTGTATCCTATTTCGGCTGCTTTCTTAGACTTAGGAACATATTGCATCATTATATATGATTGTTGGTCTTTTCCTTATTTTCGTATTGTGTCCATTTCAGAATTGGTATAGTTTACTGCTTCTGCATTTTATATGTTGATATATATTTATGCTACGCTACACTTTGACAAATGAGGCCATAGATTCCCCACTATCAGTCCTAGGCCCTCGCTGTTAGTCAGCAGCCTCTGGCATTTTGGGAAATGCGCTTGAGGTCATGTGACCAACCGGGTTCGGGGCACCCATTGTGTGGCACCCAGATCCAAGATGTTACAATACACATATAATTACATGGAATCTCAAAAAAACCCAAAAAACTCAAAATAAAGGATAAAATTCACAAAAGACCAAAACACACACCCCAACGAATAAAAAATTCTAAAAAAACTCCACCTAAGTGACTCCATTTGAGACTATCTATCCTCCACAAAAAATGGATTACAATAATCAAGAATAGACTCCCTATAACGTAGTTACCTATCCTTTACCTATGTCCTACAAAAAAAAATCTATGAACACCTAAAAGAACTAATAGGGTATGAGGTAAAAATCCAAATAGGATACCACCATGAATCTATTTAAGGCTTTTACTCATCGAATCCAAGAAACTAATTTGGAAATAATTCCACAACTATACCCCTATGAGAATATACTATTTTTAAATTGATCTTTAAAATCAATTTGATTTTTTATTTGAAATGAATCGATTTTAGAAAATAATTTCCAACATAGATGTAATAAATAATCAAGGAACAACACGATCAATAAAAAAACAAGGAATCACCATAAAGAGGATAAAAACAACAACATGTAACCACATTGAAGGAAAATTGGAATAATATATCTCATCACAATAGAATGGAATGATTTGAATGTATAAAAAATATATAAAAAAACACTACATGTGTAAAATTCACAAATGGATCAAATAGTTAGGTCTATCATGAGTGAGCAACTAATCCAACATGAGAAAATTGAAGATCTCATGGTATACCCTAGGCCTGAAATGGAACCACTCATGGTATTTCTACCT
Source organism: Viscum album (assembly GCA_963277665.1). NCBI lineage: Eukaryota > Viridiplantae > Streptophyta > Magnoliopsida > Santalales > Viscaceae > Viscum > Viscum album. Next base: position 1,472,780,292 of record OY728126.1, on the reverse strand, counting down.
AAAGGCTCCCTCTATCGCTTGGAAACTAAAACGAAGGCTCATACAACCCTCCCTCTGATGGATTACATGGCCTGTCAAAAGAACCAAAATGAAAGTATGCAGGACACATGGTTCCTCGAACAAAACCCTAACTCACACCCCTGTTAAGACTTATGTTACTCTATGCCAACATGATTACAAACATGTGTTCATATCAAACAAGATATGACATAAGATATTTCATAAATAACCATGCCCATTTTATCAAAAAAAATTCCAGGGTTTTTTATTTTTTAAATAACTTTAGAAATACTTTAAAAACCTTTAAAAACTATTCGAGTCTTTTTTGGAAACAATTGGTGGGAATACAAGACACAACAATTTGGAAAACCTTCTTTAAACACCCAAATTTCTCATCCAGTCCATGAATCACATCATAAATGGAATACAAAACAATAATAAATCATTTTAAATGAAATTTAAGCAATAAAAAATGGATATTATAAATTTAAATGCAATCTATTGAAGACACCATTAAATAGAGACACTTATATGGATTTGGACCAAAATCCCATCACGAAACACCTAGAAGTAGTATAAGAAATACCACACACCTAAGAAATAAGAAAACAAACAAAAATCACCATTAACTACCCAATATTCATCCAGAAACCTGACTAGGATTCCACACCTCCTACAAAATGGATGAACAAAGCTTTAAAAATGGGGAAGAAGAATAAACCAAAAATATTTGGACTTACCTCAAGATAAAAAACAAATATTCCATGGATAAATCACTATAAAGGGAGAGGAAAATATCCACCACAAATGGTAAGGGGTAGTATATGAAGGGGGATTAAAATGATCCCCAAAACATAATAACCTTATAGGGATAAAATAGAAACATTTCAAAATTTAAGTGAGCTAGATAGGGAATCGTGGTTTGGATTAACAATTTCCAAAATAATGTGCCTACCATGTCGGTGGCACTGATCACCAAAAAAATGGCCACATAGTTACACATAAGAAGATACAAGGTTTCTAAAACCATGCTCAAACCTTGAAAATCCCACTATCCCAACAAAAATAATCCTTGAACAGTTAGACATATAGATTGAAAATCCATGTGCTAACTACGTGCCTTGGCCTGTCATACTAAAAACTCATGATTTTGTCTCTAAGTGTGTATGAACCCCAAGAACACCTTAAACGATAAATAAAAATTGAAAGTAAATGTACCAGTTACTTGATGGATTTCACAATGAATTTCATTAAGATCTCATAATCATAATAAATAACCATACACAAAAAGAATAAATATAGTAACATTGTATCATATAACATGTAAATAATAATAAATATAAATAATAATTTTATTGATAAAAAAACCATTAACATATCACTAGAACATTTCTTTAGGAAAATAACGATTTTATTTTAAAACCCCTTATTTAAAATCAAAAAATTTACATAATATTAGGGAAAAAATTTAATTATTAAGTAATCTTGGAAACTATTATAGGATTTTTTAAATTAATTTTTAGTCTTGATGGTTGGAGGATTCATTCATATAATATACATTAAAAAAAATATTTAATTTACACATTTGAAAAAAGTTACACCTTCTGAAAATGATAATACAAATCCCCTTAAACATTATATAAAACATAAAAAATGGGTGAATATTTATTCAATAAATAATATTATAATATTAAAAAATTATTGAAAATATTTTAATGGAAATATAGACATGGTATAATAATTTTCTCAACCGAAGAGAGAAGAAATCTTTGTTTTCCTTAAAAAGAGATTTTTGACTTTTGAGTACTTAGAGTGTAACACCCTGACCCTAGTTACCCAGAGTTGGTGCATTATTGCGTAACATTGGCATGATCACAAAAGATCAAGTCTCGAAAGACCGATTAGTTTAGTAGTCTTGGAAACACTAGATACATTCATAAGTCTTACATTACATCGTAAAGTAAAGAAAAACTACAAAAAATACTTGCTTCGTATCCCCTCATACTATCCCTACAGGTCATTCATAATATACTTCATCACATCCTGGAAAAATTAAAACATTGAAAGGGGTGAGCTCAGATGCTCAGTAAGGATAAAAATATAGCGGAAGCTTTCATAAATAAACATAAACATTTAAGGAAATGTATAAGTACAACAAAAGCCTTTTAAACTTGAACTTCAACATAATATGGAAAAAGTAAAATGAGATAATGCCATTTACTTATTCACATGGATATTCTACTAGTCGAATAATGACATGAAATATCAATAACCACTTTCATAATGATGGAATACATAATGCCAGACTATCATAACCATGTAGCCAAGGTCTCGTGCCAAGACTACAAATAATATTTTGTCAAGGCCTCATTCCAAGACACTAGTTTGTCTCATGAGACCTGCCGATACATCAAGGAGCTATAGCAGGCTCCACCCGTCACTTATTAAGTCCAATGCATTCCTCATATAAATAGGTTTAAACATATCATAAACCATAACATAATCGTATCACATAAAACATGCATAAAGGAAACATAACATTTCCACATTTCAATCACTAGATATCAATACAACACATTGAAAAAATAAAAACACTTTCAAAACCATTTTCAATACCAAAATAAAGGAAAATTAAAACATTGTATTTATTTTTCATTTAAAAAAAAGTTATGGCTTGAAGAGGAAGCCGAAACTCAAATAATGGTCACGGCGGTGGAGAAGTAATTGTCGCTGCATATGTACGACAAGAAAAACATTACTTTTTGTCATTTAGTAAAATGCTTCGTATAAAAATATTCCTTTTGAATAAATGTAAAAGTCAAAGGGGTTTATACACCGTATAAAAGAAAGTTGTGTATAAAATAAAATATGTCTCAATGAAAGGAGATTGAGAAGAAGTCCCTTACAAAGATTATTTTTAAAATAAAATTGATTCACTATATATACACATAAATGAAGTATAAATACATGATAGGACATAATAATATCATGACATAATTTGAAAATAGCAGATTAACCCAAAGAATAGAAATTGGGTTAAGAAGTTCCCTTACCTCGTCTCCGACTTGACTCGATCATTCTTTGATCTCTTGAATAATAAACTAGAGTTAATTTATATTTGCTTAAGAAACTTTTTCATGTTCATTATTCCTTTTATATCACTTATTACCATGTTATGAACATTATGTAATTATTTATGTTAATAAAAGTCGTTTTGTCGATCTTTGGTACTTGAGTCAAAAATATAACTCTTATAATTAAAAGTTGTTCATGTGGTGAAATATCCATTATATCAAGAATTATATTCATGATTTAGATATCATATATAACATATATATCCATTATATACATGCATTTATAATATTACATAACATTTAGAGGTAAGAAATGAAATGCAACGTTCATGGAGACGGTAAACCGTACATACTCATAAACACTACTTTCATTTATATTTCATATTTAATGGAATGAAATTATAATTATATAAAGGTATACTATAATTACAGTATAATATAATGTATTATACCATTTACTCCATCCTTTATACATCCCACATATGGCATTAACGATTCAAATCACTTTGAGGGGGCGGTAGTCCGCACTTCCTAAAATGAAGATATCACATTTACCCATAAAACTATAGTATTATAATATTCCAAAAATAATCTTCAGAAATGGTTTAACGTTAAACAATACTATCCAAAGATCAACTTAATCCATTCCAACCATTATAGTTATCCAAAATACCTCTATCCAGACTTTCTCTAAATGGTCTCTAAATTCCAAAATCAATTGTAACATCAGATTCCCCAAACAAATTAATGTTTCTCTTTTTGTCACATACTAAAAATATGATTAACTTCATCATATAAAAACCTTACTGAAACAACAAGTACTGTAGTACAATCCTTATATATATCACATTATTCTTATAACCAGAATATAATCCTTGAGTCCAAAAGTCCCAATACATTAATTACTCCACTTCAACTGTAGTAATAGCATAAGATTGGCCTTGATCCCTTGGCCTTTTCTGAGGTAAGTTTCCCAGACGCTTAGGACATTCATTTGCATAATTCCCCATTTCCCTACAATTTTAGCATTCAACATTGATAGCCTCTTTCTTTCCCTTGCAATCACGAGCCTGGTGACCTTTTTCTCCACATTTATAACAAACTCCCATTCCTTTTAGGCAAGTACTAGGGTGATTCTTCCCACAATTATAGCATAATGGAAAATCCTTCATTCCCTTTTTCCCTTTATCTGTCTCTTGTTCCACTGTTCTCTTCTTCTCTTACTTTACTTTATTGTCATAAGATTTAGAGAATTCCTTTTCTGTCTTCATAGCACACGAGACTATATCTTCGTATGTTGAGAAATATTGTGATACTAATTCTCGATGAAGAAATGGTTTTAACCCATAAAAGAAACGATCAATATTACTTATTGGGTTACATATATAATCTGTAGCATACCTCTCTAACCTTGTAAAGTTTGCCTCATACTTTACGACATTCTCATCCTCCTTTTGTCTCAGACTCAGAAATTGCCTTTCCATATCTGCTCGATGGTCATGAGGAAAGTATTTTTCTAAGAAAATTTCTTTAAACTCCCTCTATTCCATACATGATACATCTTCATCTTCCTTTATATTTTGAATCAATGACCACCATTGATCGGCATCTCCAGTGAGGCGATAAACTGCCATGATAACCTTCTCCCTTTCGCTACTCCCCAAGGCGTGGAATATTTTCTCTAAGGAGTTTATCCATTCCTCAGCTACTAATGGATTTGTACCCCCATTAAATGTTGGTGGTTGTTGCCTCCTGAAGCGGTCTAACATTGATCCTCCATATTGCGGATCAGGGTGCTCCATACGAGTAAGGTTATTATTCATAACCTGAGTGAGTTGTCCCAGTATGGTAATAAGTTGATCAGTACCAGTTGTATCTCCAGATCCACAATAATTATCTTGAGCAGGAGGGAAATCCCTATACGGAGTGCGTGCATTGATACGGTTTCCATTCCTTCCACTAGGCTCCATTTCTAAACAATGCCATAAACTAGATTAGTTTATGAATCAAAATACATAATTCCATACTTGTAAAATACTTAACATAAATTGAACTATTTATGGATATAATCCATAATCATAAAAAAATTTCTTTGAGGAAGTATATACTCGTAACCCTTCATAGTGGTTTGTAAAGAAAATGAGAATTATCCTAAGCATATCCCCTGGGAGTGTCGTAACCAAGAGTGCAGCAAGGCCCGTTGTCGTGCACCAGTTCCTGTTCGAGTCTAGCTCAAAGTGGTGTTTTCGGGTTTTACCCCTAGGTACATCTGTGCTAGAGCCGCCTCTACCTGCTCGTATCCAGACAGGGATGTATTGCTCGGAAAACTCACAAAATCTCTATAACACAAAAATTATAGGAAGTTCTTCTATACTAATCCTCAAAGTCTATCTTCGGGATATGTGCTCTAATTAGATTTTATCTAAATCTAGCTTCCAAGGTTAGTAATAAACTAACTCTGACACCAACTGTAACGCCCCGACCCTAGTTACCCAGAGTCGGTGCATTATTGCGTAACATTGGCATGATCACAAAAGATCAAGCCTCGAAAGACCGATTAGTTTAGTAGTCTTGGAAACACAAGATACATTCATAATTCCTACATTACATCATAAAGTAAAACAAACTCCAAAAAACATCCTTTCTTAATATCCCCTCATACTATCCCTGCAGGTCATTCATAATATACTTCATCACATCCTGGAAAAATTAAAACATTGAAAGGGGTGAGCTCAGATGCTCAGTAAGGATAAAAATATAGCGGAATCTTTCATAAATAAACATAAAAATTTAAGGCAATGTATAACTAAAAAAGCCTTTTAAACTTGAACTTCAACATAATATGGAAAATATAAAATGAGATAATTCCATTTACTTATTCACATGGATATTCTACTGGTCGAATAATCACATGCAATATCAATAACCACTTTCATAATGATGGAATGCATAATGCCAGACTATCATAACCACATAGCCAAGGCCTTGTGCCAAGACTACAAATAATATTTTGTCAAGGCCTCATGCCAAGACACTAGTTTGTCTCATGAGACTTGCCAATGCATCAAGGAGCTATAGCGGGCTCCACCCGTCACTTATTAAGTCCAATGCATTCCTCACATGAATAGGCTTAAACACATCATAAATCATAACATAATCGTATCACATAAAACATGCATAAAGGAAACATAACATTTCCACATTTCGATCACTAGATATCAATACAACACATTGAAAAAATTAAAACACTTTCAAAACCATTTTCAATACCAAAATAATGGAAAACTAAAACATTGTATTTATTTTTCATTTAAAAAAAGTTATGGCTTGTAAAGGAAGCCGACACTCAAATAATGGTCACGGTGGTGGAGAAGTCATTGTTTCCACATAAGTATGACAAGAAAAACATCCCTTTTTGTCGTTTAGTAAAACACTTCATATAAAAATATTCCTTTTGAATAAACGTAAAAGTCAAAGGGGTTTATACACCGTATAAAAGAAAGTTGTGTATAAAATAAAATATATCTCAGTGAAAGGAGATTGAGACGAAGTCCCTTACAAAGATCATTTTGAAAATAAAATAGACTCACTATATATACACATAAATAAAGTATAAATACATGATAGGACATAATAAAATCATGACATAATTTGAAAATAGGAGATTAACCCAATGAATAGAAATTGGGTTAAGAAGTTCCCTTACCTCGTGTTCGACTTGACTCGATCATTATTTAATCTCCTGAATAATAAACTAGAGTTAATTTCTATTTGCTTGAAAACATTTTTCATGTTCATTATTCCTTTTATATCACTTATTACCATGTTATGAACATTATGTAATTATTTATGTTAATAACAGTCGTTTTGTCGATCTTTGGTACTTGAGTTAAAAATATACTTCTTATAATTACAAGTTTTTCATGTAGTGAAATATCCATTATATAAAGAATTATATTCATGATTTAGATATAATATATAACATATATATATCCAGTATATACATGCATTTATAATATTACATAACATTTAGAGGTAAGAAATGAAATGCACCGTTCATGGAGACGGTAAACCGTACGTGCGCATGAATGCTACTTTAATTTATATTTCATATTTAATGGAATGAAATTATAATTATATAAAGGTATAATATAATTACATTATAATATAATGTATAATACCATTTAATCCATCCTTTATACATCCCACATATGGCATTAACGAATGAAATCACTTTGAGGGGGCGGTAGTCCGCACTTCCTAAAATGAAGATATCGTGTTTACCCATAATGGAAACCATAAAGGTGTGCCATAAATGGAAAATACAGAAGCTTAAGTAAAACATAAACATATTATATATCATATATAAATATAGTGACATCTTAATGGCCACCTTTGAAGGTGTTATATGAGTGTTGAACAATCATCGTTTCGTGAGGTAGAAATTCACCATCCACAGAAACAGTATGTTATTTAACCATTAGATGTAGGTGTGTGTAAGTGTAGCTCGAATCCTTCTTATAAAAAAAATCCTAGAATATTTATTATACTGTTTTTGTTACAAAAGAAATGAATAAAAAGAGTTTAGGGGGTTGGAGAAGCAAAATAAAGCATAGGTACACAAGAGAAAACACTACCTTTAAAACGGGTAACTCTTTTTGATTTGAGCTCAAAGGATTCCTCGGGAAGACTACTGCCCAAAGTGAGGATTCTAGGAGTAAGAGAGGGAAGTGGAGAGAGTATTTGTGCAGATTTTGGCCGAGCCAAATGGCTTGACGGTGTGAATTAGGAGGTAAAGGTGGGGGCCTTTTATAAGAGGAGAGAAGGGACACTCTTGGAAATATTGAAATGATACTTTATTATGAAATGATTTTCGGATTCTAAAGGTCCCACAAGGATATATTTAGAGGATAAGGTGATAAGGGTTCTAAATATACTCATACAATAGGTTTTTGACAAGTTGAAGCCTTGTATTTTACAATATCTTTTCATTTTATTTAAATCGTTAATTAATGAGGTAATCGCTGCATCATCATAGTGTCATAAATAATTTAATATATTTAATGTCTAATTTTTTTAAAAAAAAATCATGATGTAGGAAATATTTTTATCTTTCTAATTAATATTTATAGTGAAAAATATGACTAGTATAACCCCATTTAGAAAATGTTTTAGTAAAACAACTCATGTTTGTGACATTTTTATTTTAACATTAAATAAAACGTTTTTAATGTCATTTTCCTACCAAAGTGGCTCCATGAGGTCCCCAAGTTGACCCATGTAATTTCTTGGTCGCCCATGACTCATAAAATAGGGGTAGGACAAGTTTAAAGGTATTTTCATATTTTTATAATATCATTATTACCTTAACTTTCACTAATTACCTTTAATCGCGATTAATTAAACTTAAAAGTTACTATTCACCAAAAAATTATTTTAATCCCATTGAACCACATTTTACTTCCTAATGAAAAACATGTTTGTCAGAATTTTTAAAATCAAATCACAGAAGTGGTAATATTTCATTTGAACGAAAAATCAGTTTTTTAACTACCACTTAGTGGTTTCACTATTCATTAACAATTGAAGCTTTTCAGAACAATGCCAAAATTTCACCCTAAGATATAATTGATATTACGAATTCAAAAATGATTTCTATTTTAAAAAATTCAAAACATATAAGTTGCATTAATTAATTTTATAATTAATTCCTTCTGTCACAACAAATAGCATGTTTTTAATAAACAATATATATCAAAAGATTGACAATTGTTTATGTCCAATTTCAAAGTGAAATTAATTCTAATGACCACCATTGGATAAAATGGTAAAAATATATTCTAATTACACTTTAAAACCACTAAATAGTAAAATTTATCAGTATAAATTATTTTGATTAAAAAAGTTGTTTTTAAGTATTTTTCACTATTCACCAAAAATTGGAAGTTCTCTGAAAAATACCAAAAATTCAACATAGGATAATTTTGATATTCCAAATACAAAAATGAAGTCCATTTTGAAATATAAAATTTATATAATTTCAAAAAGTGGTTATTACTATTCATAACGGCTACTTTGATTGGTTGCGGTGTGTTAGAACTCGATGTTGCGTACAATGCAAGCTATTGCATTATTGAATGAGAAGCATATCGTGGAAGCTCAGGGTGTTACATAGAGAGAGGAAAATAAACAAAAAAATTTTAATCTATAAAAATATACATATAATAAGAAAATAAATAATATTTTTTAGAGATAGATCATTTAATTTCTTCATCTGAAATTTGAGCAAAAAAATCCCAACAGAAAGTGTGATTGTAGCAGAAAAGTGACACCTCTTTGGAAACATTTGAATGATAAATACATTGAATGAAATAAATCAAATGAAACATTAAATTATATTAATATAGAGATATTAATGATATAAAATATAAAATGGGTAGTATATACACCACATGAAATAATCAAGTGGTGAATATGGAAAATGTATCACAGAAAAAATGAGATGAGAAACCCTAACCGCAAGTTTGACTTACTTTGTAAGTTCTCCAACCTCATGATTAATAAATTTAAATTTATTATAAATCTATACATTAAATATATTAATAATTATAATAACAATAATTATCTACATATAAAATCTTATCACCCATTAATTAACAATCATTCATTATCATTATCATTTCAGTTATTAACAACTTCATTTTTATGCATGTTTCAGTTTAACAGTTATGTTCCTTGCATTTTGATCTTGATAAATTAATATTTAATTTTAATAATGATATAAATTTCTTAAATATTAATTATATACATATTATTAGATATTCATAATAGTAATATATATAAAAATTAATTATATCGTTCATGGAGATGGTAGTTTTTATGTATGCATGTATACTATTTTCATTTTGTAACGAAAAAAAGAATGAAATATAAAGAATATTTTATCATTATGGAAACATATTTCTATCATATATATTTATTAAATACATAATTTTACCCATAAATTTGTAGGTATGATTTAAAATGTATCATATCTCTATGTGAAGGTTGTAGTCCACACATACACATGAGCAATACTTTCATTTCCAATTTGATGGAAATGATGTAGAAAATGGATTCCCCATAATAATAATAAAATATTTTTATATTTATGATACTATATTAATTATGTTAGTATATATAAAATATATTTAGTATATTTATAAGAATAAATAAAATTTTAATGAGTCAAGTAAGATGGCTACTTCTTCTTTAAGAGAACTCCATTCAATTTCACATTAATCCTTATTAGGATGGATGTTGGAAAAGAAAAAATCTCAAGAACATACAAGTTGAATATAAGAAGGGTTTTGTCAAGTATTTACCAAGATATAATTCTCAAAGATTCTCAATAAGGGATGATAAGAGGTTCCCATTTATAAGTGAGGGGAGGGACACACATGGAATTATTTAAAACATTTAAACAATATATTGTCTATTCAATGTGATGGTGCTAAGAAATGGAAAAAATATAATATATGATAATATAAGGTTGAAATATCTTCAAAAAAATATTATTTATATATTTTTATGTGGAAATAATACCTTTGTTTCTTAGTTTAACCCTCGATAAACCCTTTTAAACCCTAATCTGTTAACAAAATTTTATTGTTTTTACTATTTATTATGAACAAAAACGATAGAATACTCAATAAATATTTTGAAATTATTATATAAAATATGGAATTAATTTTATAATATTCAATTTATATAAGTGTAATAAATTAATGTTATAATAAATGTCCAAAAGGCAGCATAAACCGTTTTTTCAAAAAATTCATTTTAATCATAAAACTGAATTTACATTCATTTTTACATAGTAAAAACTATTTGATGAATATTATAATTTTTGATTGAATATAAATTCTATAAATTTAATTAAAATAATTAATAAATGACTATTCATTTCATTAAGTAATATAAAATCAAATTTATCATAAAATAATAGTTTTCTAAAAAACAAATATTTTTACATTCAAATGATTTTACCTTCATTCCTAACCATTATATAACTACTGTACAAAACAATATTCATAATTTAGTAATAAATTTCATAAAAATATTCTTTTTATAAATTGTTACTTATATAAAAATTATTTTTATGTAGAAAAATATTTTTTTTTTGAAAAATAAGTCTTTTGATATTGAAAAGATTTTATATTAGAAAATTTGAATAATTATTTATTTACAATTAATCAATATATTTGAAATATGGAAAAAATTTATATACATATATATTCCATATATTTTTAATACTATTCATAACCCCAAATCCAATTATTATGTTATAAAGTTTATAATATTTTGTGGTTTATTTAGACTCGAGGTTGGGTGTAAGGAAAACTATCAAATAATTAATATTTATTTCAGAGGAATATATATAAAATATCACCGTGTTATAAGTTGAATTTGGGATGAAAAACTATTACTTATTAAGTTTAAAAAAAATTTCTCACTTCCTTTAATTTGATATTACCCTTTTCATTGGTTAGGATGTGTAGTTTCTTATTAGGTTACCCCACCACTCTCTTCTATATGCAATGTAGATAATGTAATGTAAATAGAATACATGGATTTTTACAATGTTTGACCACAATATAAGAACATACCCATTTACATTTCGACTCCCTTAATTTCATACTTTTTTTAGTACAACTCTTATTATAAATTAAATTCGGTGTAGTAAATTTTTATCCATAACCCACATTGTGAATCCCACACATTAAGCCTCAATGATTAAGATTATATTGACTCTTATTTGTTTATAATGTCTCCCAAATCATGAATAGGTATTAAAATATAACATCCTCTTTCACTGGAGTACTTGAAATATAGAATTGTTCCATTCATGATAAAATTAATTCTAGATCTCTCACTTCCCCTAATACATATTATCCAAACATCTCAACTTTCCTTGGAACATGATGCTCTAAAATACCTAAAGACACTAACTTAACTAAATATTCCTTGAACTATTTGGTTGGAGACCTTGTCTCTCAAAAGCATCTTATCATCACTAGAATCATTCATTGAATGACATTTTTTACTTTTTATAGGCTCAACCATCCATGAAATTTTGGAAAATCATAATTACTAAAATTTGAGATTTTTTCAACTTCAAATATTTCATTGAAGGTCTTAAAGAATATCTTAATGTTTAGAAGTCAACAATATTAATCATTTCTAAAAAAAATGATCATCAGAATCTTCTTCAAAACTCACCTAGAGTCTAAAAATTTCTTTCCTAAATATTGGAACATTGAACATCCAATGAAACAAAATTGTAATTTACTTTGAATTCATGAAAATGTAATGTCCATCAATATTTTTTTGGTGTATAAACTTATAGACTCTTCAACAAAAATGTTATAAACTTCATTTTTCATATTTAATCAGACATTTCATATACCTACAAACCAACCAAACTTATAATTATTCAATTTTTATACTCATCATGATTTCCCAAATAATTTTTCCCTTGAACACACAAATGACCACATTGATATATTTTTCATTTTCTCTATTTGGAAAATTTTACGAACAATCAAACGCTCATGATGCATTTCATATTTTACAATAAAATATTTTTGTAGTGAAAAAATTAATATAATGATTAATATCTATTTATAAAAACACTATATGTGCACAATTTTAATTTGTTATTTTTGGGATCATCTAATGTAGTGATATTATCTTCACCATATGACGGGGTTCATATAAAGGTGGGGTAGGGTGATTTCCATCATCCCTTCTAGTTTCCATATTTTTTATACTAACATTTCACTATAATGGGCTTCATCATCTTCTATTTCTTAGGCTCTATCATTCTATAAGGAGTCTTATTCTAGTATTCTTCTAATGAAACATTATTTTTCAGATCCATCTTCCAAAAAAATGAACTCACCACTATATGTATGTTCTTAAAATAATAATATTTTATTCACCACTTCTAATAAATTTACAAATTCCATATTCCATTAAATCTATGTTCCATATCAAATAATATATGTTTTTCTGCAACATTCATAGTGTAACCCATGTGATTAACTTTTGTTTTGTGCATCTGACTTACATAAATAATTCATGTGCATACTGTTACTATGTCGCATTCAACTACTAAGAACAAGTGTTTTGAGTTACATATCAAAACACCAAATACATTACTTCACAACTCTAACAAATATAACCAGAAACTCCTCTATTTCTCATCTCTTATCTATATATTATTCCTCTGAAAGGATCATCACACATGAAAGATGAACCAATCCACATGAAAACTATAGAAGTGTGTTGTGGAAGAATACATCAAAAGAGATGATATATTATGGTAGTTAGTTTTGTCCTATAAAATCTATTATTACTAGACCAACTTGCCCTATATATTCAGGTAGCCTTTAATAAACTCTATGGTTAACTTAGATGAATCTATTTTTTTCTGATAATAATGTATTTATATAATTTTCATTTTGAGACAAAAAAATACATGAAATTACCATGAATCTTGATTTTAAAAAATTAATACATCAATATGAGTTTAAGTAGTCATATAGTCCCAAGTTTATCTATATTACCCTCTCTTCAGGTTGGTGTCAAGATTCATCCCAAATACCCTCGTTCTGGTTTTCATTATATATAAAAATATATCTTCTTATATAATTCCTAGATCCTAAACTTTTAGTCTACATTAAATATACTCTTATTAATCCTTTTTTTATATCCTGATGTAAATATATGAAGTTTTTATTACAGTAATGAAATACATGATATCATTTCTATAAGAATAACCACATTATATTAAACTTACATTTATTTATAAAAAATATAAGATCACATGCAACACTTTTTAAATTGATTATTTTCCTAAAGGTTGACTTAATGAAATTTTTTTATCCAATTTAGTACAATAACATTAGGTTTCCTTTAATTCATTACACTAACTTCTATTTTGGTAATATAAAATTAATTTTCTTGGTGAATTCATCAATTATATATTTTTTTTTGATTTCAAAATCTATGAAACATATTTCTTCAACTTAAAATGTTGATGTTAGTGATTAATTATTCTTCAAAACATGTCATAAATAATGTAAATATTATCATAATAAATCATTATATTTATATATATATTTTTATTATAATTATGCCATGAATTTTTCCTTCATCTTTCATCAATAGTAACTTCCTTGTTCCTTCAGCTAATGGTATTTCTACTTGTGATGAGGTTTACTTACAAATTTTTTACTTCCAAAAAACCCATATTAAAATTCAAGTTTATTAATATCCTCTATCAAATTCAATGATTTTTTTCTTTCCAAATATTTTTACTTAAAAAAAATGATATGAAACTTCCACTTGATTAATCTCACATAAAATATTCCTTGAATTTTCCATAATTCAATAACAATAAATAAACAAACTTCATTATCGTCATCGTCTCATGGGATCTTCAATCACCCCATTTGGATTTTTATCAATAATAATTTCCGTTTAAAATTCAAAGAATTTCTATCCCCATTTTTGATAATAAATTAAAATATTCTCTTGTAAGTGACAAATATTTTTATCTCCCTTAATTATTTGAATTTAAATCCCCGTTATTGATATATTTGGGCGAGGGATGACCGTTCTTAATTTTTTTGTTTTATCCCATTTTAGTCCCTTTAACTAAATATCAAAATTTATTTTTTTGTGAAAAGGATAACATATATTTTTTTAAGAAACATTCCAAAAATCAACCAACACTAATCCTCCATAAGCTAAGATTGATACAGAAAACAAGTGTAGTTAACTCAAACATTAAATATATCCATAAAATTTACTAAGTGGTGCCGTATTTTATGAAATATTATTTTTGGGATAGGTTTAAAATATTTTTATTTAATATATAGTCTTTCTTCCATTTAAAAAATGGATCAAAAATATTAAAGCATAAAATAGTAAGAATCACCTTTTATGTAAAAACATTTTCATCATCAAAAAATAAATTATCCCCCTTTTAATTTAAACATTAGTTTTCATATAAGAATGGGAGAAGATATAAATAATTACTACTGAATATAGAAACATAAATTGTTTTTATTTTTTATATCTATAACTTCTTTATCACCATCTAGAGCTTCATCCTCTTTATAATTCAATGTTTAATTTACCAAATATTTATAATATAGTTTCATAACAAAATTTTGTTCATAAATTTTCTCTTCATTTGAAATTCCATATGTTTTTGGAGTCACAGATTTTGTTTTAAGCGGAAATATCCCACTAAATTATATCACCTTGAATTGTATTTTATATTAAACTTTATTACAAACTATCAGGGAATAAGGTGGATATTACTTTCTTCACTAGTTAGAGAAATATAGTTGTGACAATTTTCAAAACCCATAAATCCCTTTAAAATTAACAGTATTTTTCTTCATACGACCCACTTAAAATTATAAATATTCTTCTTATTGTGTGATAAGAATTTCATTTACTTGATTTTCTTTTTTCACACAATTTGGATGTTTCTTTCTTAATTTTAGGTAGTATGAGACCTGAAATTTTGTTTTTTTATAAACCAAATTCTTTGCTTACTCCAATTTATTTGGATAAAAATCCTGAAATACTTTGAAATATGTTAAAATTTCTTCTTTTTCAGTGATTTTTTAAAGAAACACTTCTTCCTTATGATGGTTTCATCCTTTATCTTTCTAGAATCTCATGACTTGATAATATTATCATTCATTTTTCTAGAGTGAGTCCTATTAAATTACCCATTCAACATATATTTTTATCTTACAGTTAGTTACCCATTAGAATTAACTTTTGGTGAACCTCAACTTCCTCACTGAAGGTTTCTTCCCCCTTTCGAATCCTCTTATGTCATTATCATATTGATATAATTTGTTACATGATATGTATTCCATTAACCTGAAAATTCATGGTGAGTTTACAACTCTCTATGGGGTGTCATTTTATTCTATAGAAATATCATATTTTATTAGGTGCGACATATTCCATTTCATTATTACTGGGATAACTATTCTTTGTAACTCCCTTTTATTTACTTCCTAACTTAGAATCAAAATATATCATCCAATCATTTTTCTTTAGATATTGTTGTATCCTTCCATTATATTTATCTAACTTGTTCCTAGTAGTTGTAAACTACCACTCACCATCACATTGATCACTTACCCCAAAATATCCATTGAAATTTTCAGGATATTTATATTTTTTATTGGTTAATAAACATTACTCTTTACATGTACATTGGTTATACTTAGATCAATTTATCTTAACATAAATTGTATTACCCTTTAGTGAAAAACTTATCTACTCTTTATACCATGTAATACTATTACAATAATCTATATCCATGTTTTAGAACATTATATATCATAAATTTTAGATTATAAACCTTGGATTCTCCCGTTGTATTGTACTTTGGATGGTGGATTGTACTTCATGAGATTATTCCTTTTGTAAAACATTTGTGGAATTCCTTCTCACATTCTTACTTAATTATTTCATCACATTACTGGTGGGAATCACTATATTTTCCTTCAATCATTTTTTATTGTACATGAATTATATTTTACACCACTCAATAAGATAAAATTAGTGATTTTTTTGATATTTGGCTTTACAATTTTCCTCAACTTTTCAGAATAGGGAACTGTTAATGTTTTTAAATTCTCACTACTGCTAGATTGAGTGTTTTGATAAGTAAAAATACCCTTCAAAACGTTTATAGTGGATCTTTTCTTAATGGCATATGATGATTGAACTTGAGTAACTTCCATGTTTCTAATATATATTTCCAACTCAAGACACTTTAAATTTATTATATTTTCTTGATATTTAAATAATTTCAATTTCTCTTCAAATTTATCTTTTAACTTCTAAATCATTTCTTCTTGCATCTTACTTTTGTTCCATAGAGAGCTGTCAAGATATTTAATTCTTTTTTGATTTTATTTAAAATTAAGAGGTCTTGACATTTATAAAATATCCTAATGCATAGAAAACTTATGACAACAAATTCAAAGTAATATCATTCTCATAAAAAATCCTTCGTAATTCCTCTATGACTAAATTTAATTTTTCATTAAACATAATACTAAATATTCTTTAAATTTCTAGATTAATGTTTGTGTTTTACATTTTTAGAAGTTATTTCCCAATGTACCTTTCATTCCTTCGAGTTATGATTATAGTTATGTTTTTTCATATTGTTAACTCATGATAAATGAATTTATATATTCTATAAATTCATTAAGAATTTATTTATATAAGGATTTATTTTATAGTAAAAATCATTAATGGTCTCAATAGATTCCTATAATTCACAAAAAAGGTCTTTTTCTTATTATAAAGGATTTATTCTATCATATTTTACAAAATAAATCCCAGTCACCTTAACATATGATAGTGTTGGATCCTCCTTCCACTAATTCTGAGAGGAACACTTCTACTACTTCTAAGTAACTTTCTTCTTCCGGTTATTCAATGTTTTAGCTAACACCTCCACGGTTCTATTACCCGGTATAACATTAATTTCCTTTAGAATTGGGATAACTTCCATATATTCTAGAGGAAATTATTTATTGAACTTTTGAAAATATACACTTCATAAATATTGGGAACAAAAATTATTGATCCAAAAAAGGGAACCTACCCTTTCGAACCAATTGATATTCATAGTGGTTGTGAAATTACCCTAATGGGGGGGGGGTAATCAAAGGTGATCATATTTTATAAATCAATTTCAATTTAAATATATTACTTCTTATAAGTTAATCAGAACTATGAAATTTTTTAGGATGTATGATTGTTTATTATTTTCCCTAACCACTTTCTCTGTGTTTACTCACTTTATGTCACATATTTTTCACTGATTATTTTTTTGATCAATTACATGTTGTGTGGAATGTTTTTATCCATAACCCATAGTGTGCATCCTACACAATAAGTCACATGACTTCATAAATTCTACCAAAATCAGATTATATAGAATCCCATTGGTTATTAATGTATCTACAATCATAAATTGGTCTTCGAATGTATATTCTTATTCTACTAGAGTAATTGCATGCTAGAATTGTTATGATTCCAGTAAATATAATTTGGGACCTTTAAATTCTTTAGAAGCTGATGTTATTATCTTCCCAGCTTTCCTAAAAGCAGTCAAAAATATATTAATGCAACTAAATTTTAATTGAAATATTTGGTCAATAACTTCCAATCTAAAAATCATCTTCTCATCATTAACAACTTTCTCAAAATTTGATCAACCATTTTTATAGATGTAAGCTTCCTGATAGGTTATGTTAATCATAAATTCCAAACATATATATTTTTTCACTTTCAAATATTTTGTCGAACACCTTTATGAATGTCCGAAAATTTAGGTCCCTAAAATTGTAATTATATCTCAGTAAAATATAGGTGTCAACATCTTAATAAAAATGAAGTTACAATCACAAACATTATTTTATCTATATTGGAACATTTACTATCTAGTTTAGCATCATCATAATTTATGTTTCCTTCAAAAAATAAAAAGACCCCTAACATTTTCTATTATTTTAACTTATAGATTCTTCAATAAAAATGTCACAAACATTATTATTCACATTGAATTGTAAATTTACACCATCTCTACATCACTAAATAATATAATGCATGAATTATCAAAAATTATCATGCCTGACTTAATCATTTTTTTCCACTAAACAGAAAAATGATTAAATGCATGGATTTATTATTTTCCCCCATATGATATATTTTATGGACAATAAAAATCCTTTTGATGAATATAATTTTCTATACTAAAAAACTATATTTATTTTAACACATTAATATGATGATTAATATCTTTTGATCACAACACTTCTATATAAATTCAATTATTATTTCACCTTTTTATAATCATCTTATAAAGAATAATTATGCTCACCATCTGATGAGGTTTATTCAAAGGTGGAGGAGTTTTAGATTCCTTCAGACCTTCCAGTTTCAATATTTACTATACTAGAAATTTTATACACCAATATTATTCAACTATTATTTTTTTGTTCTATCATTTGATTTGGAATCTTGTTCGAGTATTCTTCTTCTAGAACATTATTTATTGTAATCAAATTCCCAAAAAATGAACACATTACTATATATATGTTCTTATGATGATCAGAGTTCATTAATTTATCATGAAAACGTCCCAAATAGCATATTCATTTAAATTATGTTAATTATCCAATAATACAACCATTTATTCCATATTCTTAGTGTAACTCACATGATGAGATTCAGTTTTTTATCAAACATTCAAAACTCATTTTGGTGAATGATTTCACCACATGATACTTAACTCCAAACAACTAGTATTTATAGTGGCATATCAGAAAAACCCCTACTAATATTTATACCACTGAAAAATATATAAATCCTATCATATATTTCTCATATACTGTTTATAGATCATTATTCCAATTTCTACTTCATTCAGGGAAGATGGACCACAAAACATGAAATCTTATGTATTGTATTGGGGAAGAATAATTCAATTAGAATAAGATAGTATCATGAAAGAATTATTAATACTCTACCAACTCCCCACATGCATCATGGTAATTAATTATATCCTCCAAGCTCTAATTATGAAAAACAGGTTTCCTTATGATAATACTATCTTTGTGGAACATTCATTTCACACCCAACAATGTATGTGAAATAACCAAATTTTTTGGGTTTCTTAACATCTTTCATCAAAACTAGTGTAATATATTTTACATGAATGAGTTCATATATACATTACCAATGCTTTTATATAGAATTTAGATTCATCCCATGAACCCTCATTCTGTTTTATTTACATATATAAACTTATATTCTTCTAGAATTTATAGATTATAAATATTTAGACTGCATTGTATCTACATTGGTAAACTTCATCTGATATCATCTTGAAAATTTATGCAATTTTTCTTACACTATTACATAAAATAAAATCATTTATACATGAATAATAACCTTTCATTAAACTCACTTTTCTTTATGAAAAAAATATAAGCGTTCATAATTGAAATTTTTTATTAGTACTATTATTTCGATATTTTCATGATTGAACCCTTTTAATCCAATGAAGCTCTATACCTTTTGGTTTCCTTGTATACCTTACACTAACTTTTCTTGTAGTAATTTATATGTCTGTTTAATGATGAATTAATCATCCTAATTATTATCTAGATTTCAACATCCACAAAAATTACTTCTTTAATATAAAATATAGAAGATGGTTCTTCATTATCCTTTAACTCAGTTCATAAATAAAATGAAGCTCAACACAATAAATAAATAAATATTTATGGATGATTTCAATTATATTTTTTTTCAAAAATTATTCCTTTATCCATAATAATTAGTTACTTCCAATTTTCTTCATATTCTGATGTTCCTACATTTAATGTGTTTTCTTTCCATAGTTTGTACCGTAGAAACTCCCATAGGAAAAAAATCTTCATCAATATCCTCTAACATAATAATTGAATTTTATTTAATTCATTTAAAATAAATATAAAACCTTTATCATCATGATATAATGGAACTATCATTTATTAAAGGTTCTCCATCATTAAATTAAAGAATAATTATGCACAATTAGGATACCCTAGTTTAAATCCATAAAGGTAGGAACTCTGTAGTTTATCTCAATCCAGAAAGGTGATGAATGTTCATAGTGTTGGGGTTGGTCCCATTAAAGGGTCTACCTATGAATCCTTATGAAATTAATCAAAAACTATGATATTTGATGTCATTTAATAGGATATGTTATTCATTTAGGTTAATGTGATAATGATTATTTATAAAGAATTTAAATTAATATTGATTGGAATTAAAGGAAAATATGACTGATAATGGTTAATGTAGGAATTATGTACATGTGACCTATTCAGGTTGACCTCAAAGTGAATATGGCCTAATGAGGATGAGTTTAATTTGGCAGGGAATTTGTAGTCATGGGGATTGATGTGGAATCATAGAAAATATGGCATGGATTATAAAGATATAGATATACCTTGGGGAGATGTGGTCCTCTAAAAGGGGTGAATTATTTTATCGGAATTATGTCCCCAAAAGTGGTAGGGTTTGAGATATTGGGTTTAAAACATTAGATAGGAATCCTATGTGTCCAGATTAGTAGGAATAAATGAATACATAGTTTGACTTATACATCTTAAGGTCATGTGGTATGGGTGTATGATATATTTTAACCCAACAAGGAAGGGATGTTTGATATGTAGTTTAGATATTGTATCTAGGACTAGATAAAGATTCCTAAGATGCATCTCAATTATTATAATAGAGTTATCAACTAAATTTATAATCCCATGCAAGTCATGTTAAGTGTGGGAAAAAATATATATATGATTAATCAAATTTCATTGGTGCACAATAAGAAATTTAGTGGGGTTTATACATGTGGTACCCTGAAAGATATGCTTTTTCCATTGAATATGGTCCCCATGTAATTAAAAATCACAAGGAATATGACCTTTTGAGGCAGTTTTCCCAAAGTATAGGTACCTGTGAAGATGAGTTGGAGAATTTACATTTAAGGCTGCCCTTTGGGATTATAGATGATTGAGTGTACTACAGTGGTTTCTATTGATGGGTCTATGATTAGGTCTCACACCAGATAGGAATCCCAAAATACAACTCAAGAATTGGGATATCATGAGTGAGGATTACACATATATATATGCTACCTGAGTGTAGATTTTTCGAGCTCATTGATGTCTCAAAAATAATTAGTGAGAACCATATTGGGAATTATACCTAAAACATTGTCCTATATCCTCACGATAATGTTGACTCGGAATTGAACAAAATAGTATCTTCCTAACATGGTCTCTCATTATCATTTAAATATATTATTATGACCCCATGAGTGTTTTAACTCTATATAAGAACAATTTCCAAGCCTATTTTTATCAAGGGAATAAACGATTAAAGGGGTAAATGTTAGTGTGTGTACCCTAATCATATGAATTAGGTGTCACTCATCTAGAGGTAATGATAGATAATGATCAATGATCCCATCTCAAGAAAATTAATTGTCTCTCCTCGTATGTTTTCAAAGCATTAACAGTTCTAACAACATGGAACAAGGGTCCGTCCAATGGGTCATTAAGTCATAACTCAATGTTTCACCCTTTTATGTATAGAGAAATGACCAAACAAGTGTTTAATATTTAAAAAATCTTAATTTAAGGTCCATTACATTTAATTCAAACCATGAGATCATATTAGGCATATTTTCCAAAACATTTCATTGGGTATATCCATTAAAGGCATAATCCACAAGGCAAATGGATTAACCAATTATCCAATTCATTTATACATTCATTTAGTAAGGTGTACATGAAATTTATTCAGAAAAATCATTGAGACATTTAGAAAAGGGGGGGGATAATCCATGGCACAACACTAAACACACCACTTGAGGGGTGTTGATTGTTTTTAAAAAAGGGAAATATGGGACTCTAAGGTATAACCCACCAAAAGGGGTGCCATAAGACATGGCGATCCACCATAGATTTTATTATCTATAAAATAGGATCATACTACATATGAGAAACAACTCATAATGATTTAATTAATATTGAATAGAATCTTCAGAATGGTATAGTGAGAGAAACAATGACATAATTTATGAAACACAGTGAAATGAAAGGAAAAGGCCATGACCACCTTCCTTAGCCTCATAGAGTTTCCTTGGTCTAATTTTGGGATTTTATTCATCCTAGGTTAGAAGAAATTGAAAAAACCGTAAATACCTGAAAATGAGGCAAACGAACTTGCACCCAAAAAACATAATGGATGGGATGAAGAACTTGAAATAGATTATAGAGGACTCGATATCATACCTCTAGCATTCTATAGGTTTTTATGGAGAATGAATATGAGATCAGATAGAGGGGAAATATGAATTCCAAGCTTAGAGAGGGGGGAGACTTTATGAGAGGGTGGAGGGGAAGTGAGATGCTAGAAAATAGTGGGAAAAAAGAAATAGGGTTTAAACATTAAATAGGGGAAAATTAGAAAATTCACACATAGTTTACAATGTGCAAGGTTTGGCCGCATGGTTGGAAAATAGTGCACCAACAATGCACCATTCATTTCTACTAAGTGGTAGATAACATGGTTTTCCACACAATTGGACTAACCATGCACAAAACATGAAAAATCTACTGCCAATGATTTCTAATGGATCACATGGTTGTGTGTCCTAGGTCACATGGTTGCAGAAAAACTGTGCGACCCATTCATTCATCCCATTTCGGGGCTCTGAGCTCTGAACAAGCCCCAGATGCACCTAGTCCCTCTTTTACTAGATTAGGAATCAAATTTAGGTCCATTTAAAGGAATTGAAACAAAAAAGTAATGCTCCATACCACGGATATAATTTGGGTTGTTTAATATTTATTATTATAATAATATCACTAGTTCATGGATTTTATTTATTGGTTATGTCAAGTACAGTTTTAGTTATAGGCTATTGAGTTATACTAACATCTTACTCAGGTGACCATAAAAATTTTCTAGCCAATTAGAGATTAGTTTTTATCATTTTTCGTGGAGAAGAGTCCCAATGTGGCATGATTGGGAGGGATAACTTAGATGTAGACAATATATTAGTATAAGGTAAGCCTCATGGATGGAAATAAATCCTCTTATATTTTTATTATTATTATTTTATTATATATGTGGTCGGACCATTTGGTTTTCAGTTCAGATATATGACTATATGATGTTTTTTATTTGTTATAACATGATTCTTGTGTATTTTATTTTTCATAACATTATTATAGTTGTAGATGTTGTTTAGTTTTTTTAACTAGTTTCTTCACTCTAATATGAGGGTATAATATCCCCACAATAACATCATAGACCATCTGATCTTATTGATATCCTATGGAATATAGGGAGGTACACATGATGTTATATAACACTATGGTCTAGTTATTTTTGATTGAGTTTGTTTGGGGTATTATGATCATTATGTATATCACATTGAATACATTATGATACTTATAAGGGATGAGAAAATTTATCATGGATAGTTTCAAATTATCAATATTTTTTTTAGTATTTTAAATTAATTTTTAGTATTTATTTTGTTTAATGAATTTTTTAGAAGCTTAATAAAGTTTAATGAACTATAAAAATGAATTTGGGAATAAAAATATTGGATTTTAGTATATAAATGGAACCCAATACTCAGTAGCTGGGTACCAGAAACAAGAAAAATGGAAATTTAGTACTTAATAGCATCCAATAGAGTTTTAAAATACCCTTCCAATATTAACAAGTTCTGAATGGATTGATAATATGTTTTAGTTCCCACCAGGAGGTACCTTGTGGTCTCATACCAACCATCAGATAGGTTATGTAATATATTTTTTAATTAATGGGAAATAAAATATTTTTTTCTTAAAAACCAAACATCCTTAAATGTTTTTCTTATGGGTTTTACCTTTAGTATGTTATATTACACTGTCTCTTCGTCTTCTTAATCCAACACCTCCTCTCCTAAGGGGTTCTGTCGTTGATCTATCTCCAATACTCTACCATGTAGTTATATAATATCTCTTTTGGTGAGTCCATAGTGAGGAATCCCCTCTTGATCATTATTTCTACCACAACTTGGGTGTATAAAATGAAATAATAATAATTACACTGTTATAGTTTTCAAAAAAACATCGAAGGTAGAAATTTATTTTTCCCTCTAACACTTAGATTAGGGTTTATCATTTTTTATGGTTGGTGTCCTCTCCTCTCTTATATACTATTATATTGTTATTATTTGTAGATACCTAGGGTAGAGTGTGATACAAATGTAATTTTTTTCTATCCTATGAAAATGTTATTTTTTAATTAGTTTTATTAAATTTATTTTTGTCCCTTACTTTGTTTTTTATTATATATATATAGTTACTTGGATTAATTTATATTTTCCATTGATATTTATTCCAAATATATGCCATTTAATTTTGAGAATTTTAAATAGGGTACAATTATGGTTGTAAAGTATTTAAGAAACCTTGTATGAGGTAGATTATAGGACAAATAATGGTTATAAACTATATATATGGGATATATAGATATAGAATAAATGTTATATTTTACTTCATAATAGGGGATATAGATATATACATAGCTATAAACCTAATATATAGAATATATAGACCATTCTTTCATCTTGAATTTCATGCTTTGATTTAAAAACATTTATTTGATTTCCATAGTGTCTTAGTTATCATATTGGAAATAAAAACTAAATTTTATTAATTATTTTATTTTTATAACCTATATGATATATTATTCAAAATTATTCATTGATTGACTTGGTAAAATATGCTACCACATCAGACAATTGATTTCATGGTTGATTAATTGGTGTTGTGTAGTGACTACCTTTTGGGTAAATTGTAATCACAGCCTACACATGTCCCTTCAGATGTGTGGAAATCCAATTTTATATGTTCTATGAAAGGGTAGGCCCCAAAAAATGAGTGATACTAGTTTACAGATATAGGGCACATAATATATTTTTAAAGATATCTCTGGATTGTTATTGTGGGTATAGAGAATGTAGTTTTTGATTTTATTTCATGATATTATATATATGGGACTCCATTTTTTATTATAACCTAGGTCTAGTTTACTTCCATGTCATCTCATAATATTTGTATGCTAACATTGGGTATATTTTAGGTCTTATATCATGTAAATATTTTATGATATTCATAAAATATTGTTGATCATACATTTATTTCATTATTATTTGGTGATATTAGTTGAGATTAAATCACTTCCTTCACTATTTTATTTTATCTATTTGTCTTTACAATATCTTATAGTGATTATAAATAATTAATAAGGTCTAGTGGTGATTTACATCAGATCATGTGATCAAAACTATATTTTCTATGATTTTATACCAATTAATAATTATATATGATCAAAATAATTCCATAACCACTTGTAACACCCCACTGAAGAATCAATTCAATAATCCACTTTTTTTAAATAAAAACACTATTGGATTTTTTATTGAATTGATTTATATTCAAAAAATAATTAAATAAAAAAAGTGGGAAGGGGTTACTTTATGTCAAACCTTATACTTCTGGAGGGGTTTTCCCTTTTTTAACAAAATTTGATTCAAAATATATTGAAATTTTTATTCAATTATTTTTTTTACTTAAATTATAAATTGTTTAAAAATATCTAATATTGATTTATTATGAGAATTAAAGAATGATGGTATCTTCTAATTTTCATACCACATTAAAATTTCATCTATTTAATTAAATTTTAATTATGAGTGATCAACTTAAGTGTTTTCATGTGTAGAGTTGATAAATCAAATTTATAAAATTATAGAGATGATATTATAATAATAACATCATTATATTGTTTCTTAAAATTAGTTTGAACTTGTAAAAATATAATAAAATATGTGAAAACAATGTTCATTTTTTCATATAACATATCATTTCCACGAATGATGAAATTAATTTTTCTATTTATAACTTTTATATATGAATATATATATATAAAAAATGAATATATATTATATTTCTGTCGTGATAAAATTTATATATATTATGGAACATATATCAAATTACAAATACTAGAACTAGTTAACTGAAATATTAATGAAAAATGAAATATTTAACACTCAAAAATGATGGTTTTAATGTGGATTTATCAATAAAAGGGTGTTAAAATGTAATAAGTGGAACATATATGTTTCTATAATTATTTAAATTAATATAAAATGAAATTATAATAATTTTAAATTAATTATACAGGAGGATAAACAACTTTTGAAGTTAGTGAAGTATACGGTAAGATATTTTCATCTCATAATTATTTCAATGAGACACTTTCCATATTCACCACTTGTTTCTTCTACCTGGTTTATATAATTAACATTAATTTATTTTTTGATAATTTCCATGAAAATTATGTTTATTGACATATCCATCTATGTTTCAATTTTTTATTAGGTGTTATTTGAAATTTACCAAGTGGAAAGGGATGTATCATACAATCTCATTTTTTAATGGAATTTTTTTATAAAGTTTATGATGATTCAATTTTTTTTTCATATATATCAATAATTCCATTAATTTCTTTATTATATGGTTAAAAATATATATTAAATGATTTATATTACTTTCCCCTATTTAATAACTCGATAGACTAAAATTAGTATTTTAAGAGAAACTAACTTTATTTATCTCTTCAGTCAAAAATAATTTCTCTTTTATATCTTGGTCTTATCAAATGGTTTTTAAGAATGTTTTTAATATTCCTCAATTTTTTTAAAGAAAATTTTACCCATGATTTACTTTTTAATTTTTTTTAAATGAAATGTTATTGTCATTTTCTGAAAGAGGTACCTTTGAATTTTTATAAAAAATGTGAATTGAATCCTTGTTTCAATGTACACCACAAGAAATGAATTTCCAAATTCCATGAAAAATTAATAATTTTAAGATTAATTTACAAGTTTCCATGTTTATTTTTTTAAAAAATATTTTCCTTATATTTGGGAAATATTTATTTTTAAAATATCTGATTACAATGTGAAAATCATAATTTCCACAAGAAATGTTCCAATGATCTTTGAACAGTATTTTTCATCTATGAAAAACATCGTTTAATGTAACTTATTATTTAAAAGTTATATAATCAAATTATACAATCTAATATTATTTTATGGATCATTTATGATGATGATTCTTTAAGGATGATTCTATAAAGCATGTTTCATTTCCATGGGTTAATTATGTTATGATGAAACCTATTTGAAGACCATTTCGTTACCATGGGTTATGATATGGCAAAATGATGAAATGTTTAGGAAAATTGTTTCAATTTCTTGGGTTATTATATGATGAAAATTTTATGATCATTTTTCACAAATATGTATGATTTTCATTATTTTCTTGGGTGGGTTCATAATTATATAGTCATATAATACATTAGAAAAATATGGATATCACATGAGATAATTAGGTCTAGAAATTAGATTAAACCTAGTTCCGCAAAGGACTATACCCACTATGATAGAATTAGGAGTGAAACTTGGAAAAAAATATGATGAAATAGGGAGTTATCCCAATACACTACATTATTCTTATTTGTTGTCCTTAGATAAAAATTGATGTTATATACTTATGTGGATGAAAAAAGAATAAGAATTGTTCCAATTTTATTCATTTATGGTTCATGTTATTAGATTCATTTATGATTCATGTCTTATGAACTCCCATGATTTATTCCATGATTCAATATTATGATCTATGATATACTATGTATGCTTAGGAAATATTATGCTCTTGTACATATACCCTTATACTCATCTTATTCATTAGTGATCATTGATATCTCCCTTATTTACTTTTATTGATCATTAGAGATCACCCTTTACTATGTTTCCTTTATATAATTTATGAAGAAAGGGTTTATGTATGATATTTCTATTAATGGTTCAAGTTATGAAGAATTTAGTGGGAGATTATGTAGATATCATATAAACTAGTTGTTTTGGTATCCTTGTTTCCAAATACACAAAACATATATTATTATGGTAGAAATAATTATATTATATAAGAAATATTTATCTAATAAGTGAAAATATTTATGTATGAAAGGTATGTGTCACTATAGAGTGTATCAAATGAAGTTTTAGTTACCTTTAGAAACTAAGATAAGAAAAACATAGTGAGAACCCTTTGGATAATCCTATGTAAAGGTGAATATCTTATGTTATGGTAAAGAAAAGTGTGTGTTTTTTCTAGAAAAAACGTCATATATAGATTTTTCAAGTAGATATGGTTTTGGAAGAAATGAATCTATGGTTAATAACAACTAAAAGGGTTTGTTGAATATATCATGACCATCATTCTGGTGCATGGTGAGTGTGGCCTTTCTATGAACCTAGTTTAACACATCCAAGGGATTTGCTTAGGTTAAATAAAATTTTCTTTACAAACCATTATAAATGATTTCAATAGATGATGAACATGTATGGATAGGGTTAATACTAGGGTATCATTTATTGAAAATAAGGTTTAATGATTTAGGAATCCTATGAATTATTTTTCACGATTGATCACTCCAATCAACAACTCCAGATGGTCTTTCTATCCATTTTGATTTTAATTAATAATTGATGATATAATTTTAATGATGAGGTGGTTATATGTATAATAAAATATTAAATTAAACTATTTGAGAATAGTTATGTGAATTCATATATATCAGGAAAACCATCAAGGAATGTTAATTCATAACCTCAATTATTTGATTTTTAATTAGTAGTAAAATCTCTTAATGGTATGTTGATAAAATTTCAAGTACATGATTCTTCACTAATTTAATTTTAAGGGAATTTAAATATTGAAAATATCATTATGTTCCGTATAGTTTAATAATATGTTATCCTTGGTATGGTTTGAATTTCCTTATATAAATCCCACAACAATTTCTGTGGAAGGGAAGTCACATTATATATTCCAAACAAACCTATGATCATCTATCAATGAAATTATAAATATGAACTTCCAAATTTATGTTGAATCCATTATATTGGTCATTACTCCTATTAAAAAGGTGTTTTTATCTCAAATGGTTGGGGAGAAACTCAACATCTAAGATATGATTATTGTATGAGAGTTTGTTTATGTTTCTCCAACGTAATTTCCAAATCTTCCACCAAATCATAATATTAGTTGTTTAATAGATCTCATACCTAGTGCTACAATTTTTTTAAAGAATTATTATATAATTCACCCCATTAAGTAATAGGAATTGAATATGCTACTTCATGAGAATCTTGATATGGGATTCATTTAGCCAATCACATCACCAAGGGTGGAACCAATTATGTTACTAATAAAAATGATATATTAATACTGATATGAAATAATTATCAAGAACATAACTAGATAAAAATCTAGATTAAGAAACTTATTCCTTGTATGGATTATTTTTTAGATCATTTAAATAGAGTTAAATATTTTTCAAGACTTATCTTTGATCTTTATACTATCAGTTTAGGGTCAAAAATAAAGACATACCAAATATGACCTCCTATGTGAGGTATACACACTATGAATTTATAGTGATTCCATTCTATCTGAAAAATATCTATAGATTTATCATAGATTTAAATAATAACATCTTTTTATATTACCATGATTAGTTTTTGGTAGTATTTTTATGCAATATTGTTGTATATCCATATTGAAAGGAAGGCCATGAAGACCACTTCACAATTGTTTTGAAGACCATGATGAAGGATAATTTGTATAAAAAATTTACCAAGTTTTATTTTTGGATATACTTTTTTTCATTTTTGTGTTATATAATCTCAAGTGAGGGTAAATATGCGGAGCCTTAAAATACATATGGTATAGAACATAAAACAACACCTATCATGGAGAACGAGATCAATATTTTTATTTGTTTTGATAGAGATTAATATTTTTTGTGGAACATTTGTCCTGGTTATTTCATTCACTCAACAAGTTAACTTTAAAGAAATCCATAATCCGTTGGAATAATGAATGTGTGGAATAGATCAATGAACTAAAGAGTAGGCCAGTCAGTGCACTATCACTTACACTACCCTACATTTGAGAAGTGGGTTTGATAATTTTTTGTGAGTAAAATAAGGGACATGGATACATACACATGAATAATTATATGATTATTGTTTATGACTCATGAAAATTAAAGGTCCATGATAAAAATTACCTGAAACACCCCAAGTAAATAAATAATATGACATTTTTCTATTTATCTCTTTTTGTAAATAATATTTTAATAATACTTTAAAGGGAACGCTATGCTCGATGGCATACCCATTACGCAACAATGAGTTTCTTTGAAATCTTACGCTGCACTCTAATAATAAAATAATATTATTTTAAATGGTAGTTAGAACATAGTCGTTGTATTGGTAGGAATGAATATAAATAACTAAAATATGATAATATATGTTTTTTAAATGTCTTTACATTTATGCAATGAATGATAAAGGCTTAAAATACGAAAAGAATTCAATTTTAGGCATATATACTCTAATTTTTACTAAAGGTCCTCTTATCGCCCTTTGATGGAGAACCTTCATTAAATATAGTTTTTGTCACTCTTATAACTTCTATTGGACCAAATAAAATTATTCCTTAGAATCGGGACATCAAAATTTACTTTGTGTAAATTTTTGGTATCTTTCCGATAAAGATCATTTTTAATGAATAGTGAAAAATGTTGTATTTTAATTCAAAACCACTTTTTAATCTAATTTATTTATATGATTAGATTATCTTTTGAATTGTTTTTAAAGTAAAATTAGAATATATTTTTACCATTTAATCCAATAGTGGTCATTGGAATTAATTTCACTTTGAAATTGGACTTAAACTAGTGTCAATCTTTTAATAGATATTGTTTCTTAAAAACACGCTATTTGTTTTGACAGTGGGAATTAATTATTAAATTAATTAATGCAACTTATATGTTTTTAATTTGGTAAAATAGACATCATTTTTGAGTTCGGAATATCAAATATATCTTAGGGTGAATTTTTGGTATTTTTCTGAAAAACTTCAATTTTTGATGAATAGTGAAACCACCAAGTGGTAGTTAAAGAAACTCATTTTTCATTTAAATGAATCTTTTCCACCTCTGTGTTTTTAATTTCAAAAATCTGACATACATTTTTGTCATTAGGAAGTAAAATGTGGTTCAATGGGATTAAAATATTTTTTTTTGTGAATAGTAACTTTTGTGTTCTTAATCGCGATTAGAGGTAATTAATGTAGTTTAAGGTAAAAATAATGTTTTAATGATATGAAATGACCTATACACATGTCATAACCTTATTTTATGTGTCATGGACAACCAAGACAATCCATGTGTCAACTTGGGGACCCCATGGAGCCACTTTTCTAGGAAAATGACATTAATAACTTCTTATTTAAAGTTAAAATAAAAATGTCACAAACATGAGTTGTTTTACTAAAACAATTTTTAAATGGGGTTACACAAGTCAGATTTTTGTCTATAAATATTCATTAGAAATATAAAATTATTTCCTACATCATCATATTTTTTTTATAATTTCTAGACATTAAATTAATTAAATTATTTTTGACACCATGATGATGCATCGATTACCTCATTATTTAACGATTTAAATAAAATGAAAAGATAATGTAAAATCTAAGACCTAAACATGTAAAAAACCTATTGGGTTGGTAGATTTCGAACTATTATCACCTTATCCTCTAAATATATAATTATGTGACCCTTTTTATCCTAAAAGCATTTCATAATAAAGTAACCTTTTATAACTTTCTATGAGTTCCCCTCCTCTCCTCTTATAAAAGGCCCCCACCTCTACCTCCTTACCCACACCTCTGAAGCCTTTGGCTAGGACAAGATCTGCTCTTTTTGCCTCTAAACATCCATCTATTACTCCTATAAGCCTCACTTTGGGCATAAGTCTTCCCAAGAAAGCCTTTGAGCTCAAATCAAAGAGAGTTACCCGATTTTAATGTAATGTCTTCACTTGTGTTCTTTTGTTTTATTTTGCTTCTCCAACCCCCTAAACTCTTTTTATTCATTTCTTTTGTAAAAACTAAAGTATCTTAAATATACGTGGATGTTTTTATAAGAAGTATTCGAGCTACACTTACACACACCTTCATCTAATGGTTAAAGAACATACTGTTTCTGTTGATGGCGAATTTCTGCCTCACGAAACGATGATTGTTAAACACTCATATAACACCTTCAAAGGTGGCCATTATGATGAAACTATATTTATATATGATATATAATATGTTTATTTTTTACTTAAGCTTCTGTATTTTTCAATTGTGGCATACCTTTATGGTTTCCATTGTGGGTAAACACGATAATTTCATTTAAGGAAGTGCGGACTACCGCCCCCTAAAAGTGATTTGATTCGTTAATGAATTATGTGGGATGTATAAAGGATGGATTTAACTATATTATATATGATATTAAACTCGAATTATAATATACCTTTTTATCATTATGATTTCACTCCATTAAGGTATGGGATAGAAATGAATGTAGCGTTCCGGCGTACATACGGATTACCATCTCCATGAACGGTGCATTTCATTTCTTATCCCTAAATGTAATGTACTATTATAAGTACATATATATAATGGATATATATGATGTATGTTACATATAAGTGATGAATATAATTATGGAATTAAAATATACATACCACTCATTTAGTTTTAATTCCATTAATATGACATAGAAATGAAAGTAGCGTTCATGCGTACGTACGGCTTACCGTCTCCATGAACGGTACATTTCATTTCTTACCTCTAAATGATTATGTAATATTATAAATGCATGAATATAATGTATATATATGATATATATGATATCTACATCCTGAATATAATTCTTGATATGATGGATATTTTACCACATGAACACCTTGTAATTATAAATAGTTTTTTTGACTCAAGTACCAAGGATCGACAAAACGACCATTATTAACTTAAATAATTAAATAGTGTTCATAACATGGTAATAAGTGATATAAAAGGAATAATTAACTTGATAAAGGTTCTTAAGCAATTATACATTAACTCAAGTTTATTTTTCAGGACGTCAAAGAACGATCGAGTCAAGTCGGACCCGAGGTATGGGAACTTCTTAACCCAATTTCCGTTCTTTGGGTCAATCTCCTACTTTCAAATTATGTCATGATATTATTATGTCATATCTTGGATTTGTAATTTTTTAATGTGTACTTATAGTGAATACACATAATAGATCTATTTTATTTAAAAAATGATCTTTGTAAGGGACTTCGTCTCAATCTCCTTTCATTAAGGCATATTTCGTTTTATACACAACTTTCTTTCATATGGTGTATAAACCCCTTTGACATTAACTTTTATACAAAAGGAATCTTTTTCTACGAAGCGTTTTACTAAACGACAAAAAGGAATGTTTCTTTTAACGTACACGATGACAACGACCTTTTTTGTCTTCGTGAGTATTATTCGGTCTTTGGCTTCCTCAACAAGACGTAATGTTTTTAAAATGAAATAAATACCATATACACTTTTATGTATTTTGGTATTGAAAATGATTTTTATAATGGATTTATTATGTCAATATATTTAAGTGATATATTGTGATCAAAGTGTGGAAATGTTTTCTTTCCATTATATTTGTTTTATGTCTTATTATTTAATAATGGTACTTGGACATTTGACAGGTGGTTACGTGATAAACCATATGACGGGTGGTGCCGTGAATACCAGGACGGGTGGTTACGTTATAACCTCCAATGCATTGGGTATGGAAGTCGGCCGTATGGCTATTCCATTAAGTGATATGTATGGAAGTTGGTCGTATGGATATTCCATTAAGTGATATGTGTGGAAGTCGGTCGTATGGCTATTCAATTAAGTGATATGTATGGAAGTCAGACGTATGGCTATTCCATTAAGTGATATGTGTGGAAGTTGACCGTATGGTTATTAAATTTAAGTATGTTCATGTCCCAAGTTACCTTCATATGTTATGTGTTCTTTATTGGGTTTTATGGTAATCTTTTGGTTACAAAAGGGTAAGTATTGATCTTATATTTAGTGAAGAGTTTTTACTACTTCATAAAGGTTAAAAGTATTACTTTGATAAAGTATACATGGTTTACTTGTTGTTTTGAAAAAATAACAGTTTTTATTCTTTGTGTTTCCCTTACTGAGCTTTTTATGCTCACCCCAAGTATTTTTTTGAAATGTTTTTCACTGGACTTAATGTGGAATAGTGTCAAGGATGGGATCAAGGGAAAGTCATTCTATATAAAACATGGAACTAGACATGTTTCTTTTTAAGAGTTTTTATTTTATGGAAACATAGTATAAGTGTCTAATTGTAATCTTTTGAGATGTGATAGTTAAGATCTAATTCTCTAAAACTCTAAACCTGAAAAGATCCTAAATTGGAATTATTCATTTAATTCAATGTTAAGTAATATTTATGGCTAGGGCCTTATAGTTGGTATCAGAGGTCAGTTTAGACAACTTTAGGGATTAGGAGTTTTTGTTAGTCACATAGTTAGTCCCTATATCAATTAATTATGTTAAATCCTTGTTTTATAATTTTTTTTTTCAGGTCAAGTAATTTCAGTTATGAATGGAAGGAAGAGGATCTCAAATGACATTCATATCTCTTCCTGATGAAATGCTTGCAATAATTATTGCAAAGTCATGTTCAGATGATTGTGAAACTTTTTCTAGCATACAACTCACTTGAAAGTAGTTGTTTGAGATATCAAACACCTCCACTATACCTCGTTATCATCGTGGATCATGGGTTGTATTTAGACAAATATTAATTTCACAATATTCTCATATTTTCAAGAAAGGTAAATATTATCAAGGTATTTTCAAATATTTTACCTTATCAGAAGATTTTGAAGCATATTATGATTTTAAAAATGGTGCTGAACAAGGAAACCCTTGCATAACCTATTTATATTTTATATTAAAATATTGTCTCTCAGAACATACATATGTTATTTTAAAAGGACCAATAATAGAAAGTTTCAACTCAAATTCTGTCCGACTATTTTATAGAAATCATGTTTTATCAGATGTTTTGGAATTATATGTCATACATGATTATTTTCCAAAACTGTTTTTCTGTGAACACCCATATGACCCATGTTGTACAAGGTGTATTTGGATGGAGGAAGGAAATGATTTTTAAGGATCTCTAAATCATTTTTTTTATGCATGGGAATTCTACCTACGTGAACAAGATGACAATGAAACTGAGTGGACACCATGATCAAGGTATGCTGTTATTCATTTTACGAATCATTTTATTTTATCTTATGGTGGTGAAATAAGACTTCAAGAATTAAGTTGTTGAGATCGTAATGAATTTGGATGAAAATGAGAGGTATAAGGAAACTATTGAGGTTAAAACATGTTAGGGTTATTTTTGGAGTTTTATAAAAAGGAAAACACACAGAACGTGTGACAACCCGTCGCGTCAGACAAAGATACGGGAATCGAACCCACAACCAAAGTGTGACTGGTATTTATCGCCTACCACTGGACTACGTGAAGTCCCTGGTTGGTATGACATATTTTTTTTAGTTAGATGATTTTATGAATTAAGAGTAAGTTGATTTTGGGTTATCTATGGAAATTATTAACCGATCATGGAGGATATGTGTTTAGGTTAATTACTTTTCAATATGAGACTTTAAGAGCAACTGCTGTTATTTGGAGATAAGTGTTAATTTGTACCTTGGAAGACTATGTTATTAAATCCTTCAAATATTTGGGTTTCAATCTTATTTTGGTTTACTTTGAAGAATTTTATGGAAAAATTGTTTATCAAATGGTCTTCGTTGAACTTTGGGTTTTGTTGGACTAATTTTGGAGATTAAGAATAGATTTTCTTTTTATAAAGTGTTATCCTTTTGTGGATTATCTGATCTTGTTCTAACAATTTTGGTTTTGGTAAGAGTCTAAAGACATGGGAAATATATATTCCTCTTTTGTGGATTAGGTTATTCTCTAGAAGTTGATTATAGTACTCTTAGTGTGAACAATTCTTCCTAAATACTCATCATTTGGGAAAGTATGAGTTTGTCTAAGAAATCTAGTAAAAGTTAAAAGTCAACATGACAAGTAAATATGTTTCCTTAAGATCAAAAATAAATTCCTCAATGAAAAGTAACTTAAAACAAAAATGTTGTCTATTAACTTTTCCTACAGGGGAATCGAATACCATTTAACCCACCAGAATTTTGTGATTTTCTTGTGGTTAACTTTCTCCTAAACATGTTTTCTATCACCCTCCCTTAAAACATGACCCTTTTCTTTTTCTTCCATATCCATGTTTTCCTACATGTAATCCTAGTATGGGTTAACTCGGGTGACCTCTATACTTCTCTTTCTTTCTTTTAAAATGATTTTTTTACCGACTCTTGTTTCAATGTGGGACTTTCAATGAAGTTTCTGAGCCCAATTTTAAAATTGCGAGGACACAATTCCCAAAAGGGGGGA
The DNA here is from genome assembly GCA_963277665.1 of Viscum album. Lineage (NCBI taxonomy): Eukaryota > Viridiplantae > Streptophyta > Magnoliopsida > Santalales > Viscaceae > Viscum > Viscum album. The sequence goes on along the minus strand of OY728126.1, from coordinate 1,472,743,016 downwards.
AGGATGTAACACCCCAAGTAAATAAAGAATATGAAATTTTTATATTTATCCCTATTTGTGAATAAAATGTTAATATTACTTTAAAGGGAACACTATGCTCGATGGCGTACCCAGTACGCAACAATGAGTTTCTTTGAAATCTTACGTTGCACTATAATAATAAAATAATATTATTTTAAATGGTAGTTAACACGTAGCCGTTGTATTGGCAGGAATGAATAGAAATAACTAAAATATGATTATATATGTTTGTTAAATGTCTTTACATTTATCCAATAAATGATAAAGTCTTAAAATATGAAAAGAATTCAATTTTAGGCATATATACTCTAATATTCACTAAAGGTCCACTTATCGCCTTTTGATGGAGAACCTTCATTAAATATAGTTTTGGTCACTCTTATACCTTATATTGGACCAAATAAAATTCTTCCTTAGAATCGGGACATCGAAATTTACTTTGTGTAAATTTTTGGTATCTTTCGGATAAAGTTCATTTTTAATGAATAGTGAAAAATGTTGTATTTTAATTCAAAACCTCATTTTAATCTAATTTATTTATATGATTAGATTATATTTTGAATTGTTTTTAAAGTAAAATTAGAATATATTTTTACCATTTAATCCAATATTGGTCATTGGAATTAATTTCACTTTGAAATTGGACTTAAACTAGTGTCAATCTTTTAATAGATATTGTTTCTTAAAAACATGCTATTTGTTTTGACAGCGGGAATTAATTATTAAATTAATTAATTCAACTTATATATATTGAATTTTTTAAAATAGACATAATTTTTGAATTCGGAATATCAAATATATCTTAGGGTGAATTTTTGATATTTTTCTGAAAAACTTCAATTTTTGATGAACAGTGAAACCACTAAGTGGTTGTTAAAGAAACTGATTTTTTGTTTAAATGAAACTTTGCGACCTATGTGTTTTGAATTTCAAAAATCCAACATATATGGTTGTCATTAGGATGTAAAATGTTGTTCAATGGGATTAAAATAATTTTTTTTTGTGAATAGTAACTTTTATGTTCTTAATCGCGATTAGAGGCAATTAATGTAGTTTAAGGTAAAAATAATGTTTTAATAATATGAAATGACCTAGAAACATGTCCTACCCTTATTTTATGTGTCATGGACGACAAATAAAATCCATGGGTCAACTTGGGGACCCCATGGAGCCACTTTGGTAGGAAAATGACATTAATAACTTTTTATTTAAAGTTAAAATAAAAATGTCACAAACATGAGTTGTTTTACTAAAACAATTTTTAAATGGGGTTATACAAGTCATATTTTTGAGTATATATATTCATTAGAAATCTAAAACTATTTCCTACATCATAATAGTTTTTTTATAATTTTTAGACAATAAATAAATTAATTTATTTATGACACCATGATGATGCAGCGATTACCTCATTATTTAACGATTTAAATAAAATGAATAGATAATGTAAAATATAAGACCTACACATGTCAAAAACCTATTGTATGGGTGTATTTAGAACTATTATCACCTTATCCTCTAAATATATAATTTTGGGACCCTTTTTATCCGAAAATCATTTTATAATAAAGTAAGCTTTTATAAATTTCCAAGAGTGCCCCTCCTCTCCTCTTATAAAGGCCTCCACCTATACCTCCTTACCCACACCTCTCAACCCTTTGGCTCAGCCAAGCTCTGATCTTTTTGTCTCTCCACATCTCTCTCTTACTCCTAGAATCCTCACTTTGTGCAGAAGTCTTCCCAAGGATGCCTTTGAGTTCAAATCATAGAGAGTTACCTGATTTTAAGGTAATGTCTTCACTTGTGTTCTTTTGTTTTATTTTGCTTCTCCAACCCCCTAAAATCATTTTATTAATTTATTTTGTAATAACTCCAGTATAATAAATATACTAGTATGTTTTTATAAGAAGTATTAGAGCTACACTTACACACACCTTCATCTAATGGTTAAAGAACATACTGTTTCTGTGGATGGTGAATTTCTGCCTCACGAAACGATGATTGTTCAACACTCATATAACACCTTAAAAGGTGTCCATTAAGATGAAACTATATTTATATATGATATATAATATGTTTATGTTTTACTTAAGCTTCTGTATTTTTCATTTGTGGTATACCTTTATGGTTTCCATTGTGGGTAAACACGATAATTTCATTTTAGCATGTGCGGACTACCGCCCCCCAAGGTGATTTGATTCGTTAATGCCTTACATGGGATGTATAAAGGATGTATTTAATGATATTATATATGATATTATAATGGAATTATAATATAACATTATATCATTATGATTTCACTCCGTTAAAGTATGATATAGAAATGAAAGTAGCGTTCCTGCGTACGTACGGCTTACCGTCTCCATGAACGGTGCATTTCATTTCTTATCCCCAAATGTAATGTACTATTATAAGTACATATATATAAAGGATATATATGATGTATGTTACATTTAAGTGATGAATATAATTCTGGAATTAAAATATACAAACCAATCATTTAGTTTTAATTCCATTAATATGAAATAGAAATGAAAGTAGCGTTCATGCGTACGTACAACTTACCATCTCCATGAATGGTGCATTTCATTTCTTACCTCTAAATTATTATGTAATATTATAAATGAATGAATATACTGGATATATATGATATATATTATATCTAAATCATTAATATAATTCTTGATATAATGGATATTTTACCACATGAGTACCTTGTAATTATAAAGAGTTTATTTTTGACTCAAGTACCGAGGACCGAAAAAATGACCATTATTAACTTAAATAATTACATAGTGTTAATAACATGGTAATAAGTGATATAAAAGGAATAATTAACTTGAAAAGGGTTCTTAATCAAGTAGAAATTAACTCATGTTTATTATTCAGGACGTTAAAGAACGATCGAGTCAAGTCAGACCCGAGGTAAGGGAACTTCTTAACCCAATTTCCGTTCTTTGGGTCAATCTACTACATTCAAATTATGCCATGATATTATTATTTCCTATCTTGTATTTGTACTTTTGGTATGTGTAATTATAGTGAATACACATAATAGATCTATTTTATTTAAAAAATGATCTTTGTAAGGGACTTCGTCTCAATCTCCTTTCATTATGGCATATTTTGTTTTATACACAAATTTCTTTTATACGGTGTATAAAACCCTTTGAATTTTACTTTTATACAAAAGAATCTTTTTCTAGAAAGTGTTTTACTAAAAGACAAAAAGGAATGTTTCTTTTAACGTATGCGGTGACGACGACCTTTTTTTCCACTGCGAGTATTATTTGTTCTTTGGCATCCTCAACAAGCCATAATGTTTTTAAAATGAAATATATACCATATACTCTTTTATGTATTTTGGTATTGAAAATGGTTTTTATAATGGATTTATTATGTCAATATATTTAAGTGATATATTGTGATAAAAGTGTGGAAATGTTTTCTTTCCATTATATTTGTTTTATGTCTTATTATTTAATAATGGTACTTGGACATTTGAAATGTGGTTACGTGATAAACCATATGACGGGTGGTGCCGTGAATACCAGGACGGGTGGTTACGTTATAACCTCCAATGCATTGGGTATGGAAGTGGGCCGTATGGATATTCCATTAAGTGATATGTATGGAAGTCGGCCGTATGGCTATTCCATTAAGTGATATGTATGGAATTCGGTCGTATGGCTATTTCATTAAGTGATATGTATAGAAGTTGGCCATATGGCTATTCCATTAAGTGATATGTGTGGAAGTCGACCATATGGTTATTCCATTTAAGTATGTTTATGTCCCAAGTTACCTTCATAAGTTATGTGTTCTTTATTGGGTGTTATGGTAATCTTTTGGTTACAAAACGGTAAGTATTGATCTTTTATTAAGTGAAGAGTTTTTATTACTTCATAAAGGTGAAAAGAATTACTTTGATAAAGTATACATGGTTTACTTGTTGTTTTGAAAAACTAACAGTTTTTCTTCTTGGTGTTTCCCTTAATGAGCTTTTTATGCTCACCCCATGTTTTTTTTTGAAATGTTTTTCACAGGACATAATGTGGAATAGTGTCAAGGATGGGATCAAGGGAAAGTCAAGCTATATAAAACATGGAACTAGACATGTTTCTTTTTAAGAGTTTTTATTTTATGGAAACATTATAGATAATGTCTACTTTGTAATCTTTTTAGATGTTATAGTTAAGATCTAATTCTCTAAAACTCTAAACCTGAAAAGATCCTCAATGGGAATTATTCATTTAATTTAATGTTAAGTAATATTTATGGCTGGGGCCATATATTACCCAACTAATTATTTGGACATAGATGCTATAATTTTTGAATATAATTTAGGGAGGAATTGTATTTATTGAGAGTTGTGTTTTATATACCAATCACAAAATTTCAAAGTATATATTTACTCAAAAAGAGATAAATATGTGCCAAAGAATATGACTTGAGTTGATTAGATATAATGAATAATAAATAAATTTCCACCATGAGAATGAATATGAGGAGCTAGATTCTATGATTCAAAAGGATCATGCTAGCTTATCTATGACGATGACTACAAAAGATCAAATATTCAATATTTTAAATGGATGGATTGGGAAATATATATGTAAGGGGAGAAATATTATTTTTATATAATGATTATTAAACCATATATCCATGTGATTATTAAGAAGGTATAGAAGAAAGATATAATGTTGGAAAATAAGTTGAGAAATGTACAGGAATTCAACCATGATTATGACAAACTGATAATGTTCCGGAACCATGTATATTTCCTACCTGTACCATATTTAAAGGAGTTGTTGGATGGATATTATATTTCATCATTATTTATTCATCATAGAATTATAAAGATGTATAGTGATATAAAAGTATGTTTCTAGTGGGAAAACATGAAGATTGATATTTCAAAGTTTGTTTCTCAGTGTTTGGTATGTCATAATGTTAAGGATGAGAGATATAAGTCTATAGAGATTTTTTAACCATTACCCATACTGAAATAGGAATAAGAAAACATCATATTTTATTTTTTTATTGGACTCCCCAAAATTTCAAAAGCCTATAATTTAATTTAAGTTGTTGTAAATAAAATTATGATGTCAGCACACTTCATTGCTATTAGAGTAGATTTATCTCATTTTCAACTTTCCAAAATATAAATTAAGGAATAGGTTAAGATACCTTTAGTATCACATTATATTTTATCTGATTGGGATCCAAGTAATAACTCGATGTTTAAAAAACGTCAACAAAAAAAAAATATATTTTTTGTTATGTTTTAGTATAGCATATTATCCTCAGAAATATGGTAATTGTAAGAGAACTATTTGAACTCCAGATGATTTTATGAAGTCTTGTTCCATGGATTTCAAACCTGATTGGGATCAACACAATTCTCTATTTAAATTATCTTATAAAAATATCTTTCAATTGATAATTGATATGGATACCCTCAATGGAAGGAAGTATAGAAATATGATGAATTTGGTTGAAGTAGGGTACTTAATGAAATTGGGACCTAAGATAGCCAATGAAATGGAAGAGAAATTCATATAAACTAAGAAACATATTAAGGGATATTGGAGTTTATAGAAAATTTATGATGATAGTCATTAATGAAATATGTACATCAGATTTTGTGAGAATATATTCATCTAAATTTTTTATGGAATAATTTTAGGAGATTCAGAATGAATGGAAATTTGATCCCTAGGTATACTTCTCCCATCTAGATTCTTGATCAAGTAGAAATAGTATCTTATTAGTTGGTTCTTCCACCAAACCTCTCTCAAGTTCATTATGTGTTCCATATATCACTCTTGAGAAATCACATAACTAAGACCAAACATTTACTGAAATTTTAGGTTTTACCACTAGATCATGATGTTTCCTATGGAAAAAAACTATTATAAATATTTCATATTAGAGATAATGTGAAACAGAACAAGACTATTTATTGGGTTAAATTTATCTGGAGGAATTATTAATTAAAAGAAGTTACTTAGGAACACGAGGTTGTTATTAAGAAGACATGTACTCATTTTTTGTAATAGAGTGTCTTAATTTTAAGTTCAAAATCCATTTTAAGTTGGGAATAATGTTACACCGCAAAATTTATGATATATTTCACTTCAAATAAATTTAATTACTTCGATATCTTGTGATACATGCTATCCTCAGTCAAAATAAATCATAATATTGTATACCCTTACATCCTAGTAGTTATATTGGAATAATTAATTATGATAACCACATTTAGATAATTTTTTATAAATGTTTTAGATAAATAAAACACATTGGTAAAAAAAACCCAGTTTCGATTGAAGTCATTATATATATATATATAATTGATTTTTATGATTTTTTTAAAAAATAATAAATTTTTTTTTCCATTTTTAGAAATTTTATTTGATTAAATGAAATTAATTTTAAAATCATCTTTTAAAATTTATCCCATTTAAATTATTATAATTTTCTAAAAACCCTATTTTTGAAAAATAGTGAAAAATATTATTTTTATTGAAAATTTCTTTTTCATTTAATGTATTTATATGGTTAAAGTTTTTTAAAATTGTTTTATTAGTTTTAGTAGATCAATTATAATATAAGTGATTGAAATTTTTTCATCCAAATAAATTTATGTTGAATTTTATTAAAATAATTTTTATACTTCAGAAAACATTTTTTGGAAAATAACACTTTATTTACATTTTTTGGACGGGTGAAACCCTATCTCTCCATCATGGATCTGTTCTCCCCGGGTCTTCGATGCTCTCGCTTCTCCGTCACCCCTCTCCACGGGTTTCTTTTCCTTCAACATTTGTTCTCCCTCTTCTCTAACGTCTCCTTTTCCCTCTTCTAGGGTTCGTCTTTCGGAGATGGTTCTCCATCTATTTCTCTTGATTTTAGCACTTTTTCATCCCCCTCACCCTCTTCGAGGGTTTCTCCTCCTTAGGAACTGGCCCTTGTGTCTCAATTTAGCCCTGATGAAGGCACTTCGGTTCTTTCATTCGCGATGATGATTCTTCTACAAGGAGGTCCTAGGGTTCCTGTGGATGCCTTCAGACGCCCTTTCCGCAGGCTATGACCTCCTGTTCCACTGCTCCTCTCTAGGTTGGTTATAGAGTGGTGGTTCTAGGTGGTTTTGGGATTGTGCAGTTCAGAGATCGATGGATCTCACAGTGCTACTAGGTCGCTTTCCCCTGATTTGTTTGTTCCTGGTTTTTCTCCTCATTGTCGTTGTCACCGTTTGGAGCTCTCGGCCACTGAATAACTGCTCTGAATGAATGTTATATTTCACCTTTTCTGGTCGGAGTCAGAGCAGTGGCAACGACTAGGTTTTGGGAGGTGTTGTTCGGCGGCCACTGCCATTCTAGACACAGATCTTCAACGTTGGTTTATTTTTTTTCGGTTTTCTTCCTCTTGTTTTAGGAGATGGTTTTTCTGTTTTGTTCTCGATGGTGGTATGTAGAAGGATTGTGATTTTACAAGTGGTGTTATTTTTTGGTTTTGGAATTGGTGGTTTGGTTGTTACTAGATTGATGCAGTACGATACCATGGTGCTATTTTTTTCAGAGAAATCGGTGGTCTCCGCCGGTCTGCAACGTCTGATGCGGTGGTAGGATGGTGAAGATGATTAGGTAATGGACGAAAAAGTGGTACTCGTGATGATGTTGAACGATGATGGAAATAGTAGTACTCATTGATGAAGACTTGGGTGGTTCAAAACATGATCTCATTGGGTTTTTATGATGTTTTTGAAATTTGAAATATGTAATGGGGTTCTTTTGTTTATGGTTCCCGCTCATCCTCAAAGCGGCATTTGAAAATCTAGTAAAAATAAATTTTCAGTCTTTACATTTTTTGAGTTTAATTTTAAATTAAATCATTCCACTTATATGAATTTAATTAGATAAATGGATTAATTATATTTGTTAATCATAATTAATATTGTGTAAAATTTTCAACTTAATTTTTGATCATAGATATTTTAAAAATAGTATTAACTTGTTAGAACTGTTATGGTTAATACAGGTGTACGAGGAGGGTGTTAAACAAAGAGATAAGGGTATGTTTGTCTATTAATATTCTATAAATAATTTTGGATAAAAATATTTCAACCTCATCATATCCCATGACTAAATATCTCTCCATTTTCAATTTTTTGTCTTCATTATGGAATTATTGTATTTTAATCTTTTATGAAACTCCAACTGTGACCTCTCCCCCAATTATAAAAGGATAGCTCTCTTTTCTCATCATTACATTACATTAATCCATTTTTATTTAAAAAAACTGAAAATATATATTATAAAATTATATATACACTATTTATAATTAATTTAATTCTATAAATACAATTCCAAGGGTCCTTGAGAAAGGATCTAATTGAGGCCTTCTAAAGAATAGGTAATCATCATAGCAAACCTCTTTTAATTTACCTCCTATAATACCTCCTATAAATCGATGGTATTCATAATAAAATAATAAATAAATTATAATAAATATAATAAAATGTTATTATGATTATGGAACCACCAATATCCACCCTTTATTCTTTCATATGGGAATCGAAAGTATCGTTCATGCGTACATGTGGACTACCGCCTCTGTGTAATGATTGAATTCATTTTCTATCAGTATATATGATGGATGGGTTTTATGATGCATTTAAAATTTTAAAATAATATTTCTGAAATAATTATACTTCTATAGTTACATTGTTTTAACTACCTTCTCACCTTCCAATCCATTGGAAAACAATAACGTCACTCGGGCGTACTTGTGAACTACCACCTCCACAAAGCGATGTGATTTTATTGCTTTATGCTTTAAGATATCGTAATAAGAATATATTTTATGAATATAAATTATATATATGATATATAAATTATTCTATAATGGTGAATAATTTTCTATATTTCTTTCATTCCATCCATCAAAAAGTGAAAATAACATTATTGCATACATACTACCTATCGTCTCCATGAACAATGTAATTAATTTTTCTATATCTTCATTTTAAAGATGAATATATATATATATATATATTATGATATTTATATCATTATTTAAAATAGTTAGATGATGAAAACATGAACAAAGTATAAGGACCTAAGCTTCCAAAAAAATTGTCCTGAAAAAAATAGCTAACACTCAAAAATGATGATTTTAATACGAAATTATAAGAAAATTGTTGTTAAAATTTAATAAGTGGAACATATATGAAACTATAAGTATTTAAATAGTTATTTTATTAGATTGAAATAAATTTTATATTTTTATATAGGATGTTATAGTTATTTCAAAGTAAATCAGACTTGAGGTAATGGATTTTCATATCACTTTTATTTCAATGAGACACATTCCATATGCGCCACATATTTCTTTTATATTCCATATATAATGTCCATGAATGTATTGTGTTATTATTATCATGAAATTTATATTGATTTTAATATCTATATATGTTTCTCTCTTTTATGAGGCTTGATAGAAATGTTACCAAACTGGTAAGGGATTTATGTTACAAGGTCATTTCTTGTCAGGACTTCTTAGGATCAGGTTTCAAATTATGAAATTTTATGAAATATATCTCAAGAATCATATGAATTATCTTCTACTCTGGTTATTAATTTTTATTACATTTTTCCTTTCATTTTCATCTCTTTAATAACTTAAGAGACACCAATAATATTTTTATGGAAAAACAACATTATTTCTCCCACCGGTCAAATATCTTTTTTCTTCCATATCCACGTTTTCATAAAATTATTTCAATAATGTTTTTAATATTTTATGATGATTGTTTTAATTATTTATACAAATTATTTAATTTTTTAAAAATAGTTTAAAAATAATTTTATTTTAATTTTATAAACTAGATACTATTGAATTTTTATCAAAAAACGAGAACGAAATATTTGTTTTAACATACAATATATGAAAAAAAATTTCCCACCATCATGACCAATCAATTATATGAAGCTCACTTTTCAAGTTTCCATAGTTATTTTCCAAGAAAATTTTTTCCTTAATATTTTGGAAAATTTTAAATTTTAAATATTTTATTTCAGAATTTAAAAGGTTATTTTCCTTATGAAATGTTCTAGTGATCTTTTAAAGATATTTTTTATCTATGGTAACATCCTTCACTTTTACTTATACTTTAATGGTGATATAATCGAATTATGCCTTAAAATTTCATTCTTTGGATGGATTATGATAATGATGGTTCGATTATGATTATATGAAACTCTTTCTTTACCACGTGTTTAATTAAGATATGATGAAAGGAACCTGTTTCATTTCCATGGGTATTGTTAAGATAAAATGATCAAATGTTTATGAATACTATTTTATTTTTAAAAATTATTCTATGATGATTGTTTTCTGATTTTTTCACACTCATATGTGTGTTTTTTATTATATTATGGTTGGGATTGGAATTATATATCCCTAAAATTCATTGGGTAATGATTGATATATCATGAGATAATAAGGACTAGAATGTGGATTGAACCCTGTTCAATAAGGGACTCTATCCACTATCATAGTATTGGGAGTGAACCTTCACCAAGGATATGAGGGAATGAGGGTGAATCCAATCCACTATGATAGTATTTGTAGTGACCATTGACTAAGAAAATGATTTTTTAGGCTTATATATATTCCACAAACATAAGTATTATTCCAATGTTATTCTCTCATGGATTATATTATTGGATTACTTTATGATTCATGTATAATTAACTATCATGTGTTATTACAAGATTCAGATTATGACCTATTATATGTTTAGTATTATTTTCAAATGTTATGCTTATGTTCTCATACACTTTTTCTAAAGTTTTCCTTTAGTAATAATTGATATCTCCCATATTTACCCTTACTGAGGATTTGGACTCACTCTTTCTGATGTTTCCTTTCCATCGGTTATGATGAATAGTTTTAAATATGATATGTCTAAGAAGGGTCCTAGTCATGAAAAAAATAGTGGGAGATGACATATATATATATATATATTATGAATTAGTTTTTATGTATCCAATATTCCAAATACACTAAAACCTATACGATCCTAATGTGTATAATTAATTTATGTATTAACTATTCATCTAATATTATATAATATTTATTTATTAATATTATGCATCACTATAAAGCTCACCAGAAATAGTTTTTCTCAACCAATTCCATTTACACCAAGTGCTAAACCAACTACATAATTAATCTACCTAATCCAATCAATTATTCATGAGAAGAAAATGGCTACCATTTTTCATAATTCTCAACCTATATCCGTTTTTATTATCTTTAAAGTAAATATAGAAAGGTTATATCATATAAAATCCCAAGACACAACCATTTCTAGGTTCCTTTTACCAAATTATCTATTTAACATGACCTTAAAGTACTTCAAATCAATCCTAATAATACAATATTAAACTATAATACATAATATTCCTAGATTCATGACTTTAAATGGTAGTTTATTTTTCCTTGAGACACAACCACAAAATTAAATTCTTCTATACAGGATGCATGACATTAAATTAAAATTATTTGGTCCTCAATGAATTAACTTAAAAGGAATGAATATAGTCCATGTGAAAGGAAGTTATAAGCAACTACATGTATAATTAAATTGAACTTAATTTCTGGTATTTTGATTTCATTCATATAAATATATAGTTTCCCATCTTACAAGCACAATCCCAACTCCTCAATGCATACTACCTCCTAGGAAGAAATAATTTCGGGAGTTCCATACTGTATGGATTTATACTAGAAAATAAATAACAAATAATAGGTAATATGGGAATATCCTTATACAAATATATGGATAAAATATAAAACATATATATGTTCACATAGGTGTATGGTAATAATTAACCACTTTCACAATAAGGGTAATAAGTATTGTTTTGGAGAATGATTCCATAAATAGGTCTATAATCTACAAGAGATCCCTAAATTGGAATATAAGTCCCTTAGTGGTATTTTTAAACCTCACATCATCTTAATCACCACATGAAATTCAAATCTCCATTAGTTTATTCTAATTATCACATTCCATTGTAAATATGGTATATTTCTAGATAAAAAATAGGACGTGAACATGACATGAAAAATTAGTGAACCTAAGATAAAATATTTTATCATTGGGAGATATTTATTGACATTATATTTTTATTTTTGATACGACATTGATGGTTTCCTTGTTTTTGTTTTCTCCTTTCAGACACTCTTGTCACATCCAAATGGACTACTTAATCAATGAACCAGTAAGAATAATATTCCTATGCTAAGCTGTGGAAAATAATTAGACATCCCATTTTCCTACACATCATCAAAATATTACTAAAAAAATATATTATTTTTCTATAATTATTTCTACATCTTCACAAACCCAATAATAATTTTCACCTTGCTATTATATATAATGGAATGTGGGGAACATTTTGGATCGATACTATAATCACAAAATATATATTACCACTAATGAGGTAGCTCATGAGATTATTGAGGAGCTGAAAATTTATAGGTCATTCAATAAATTATATTTCAATAAGTGTTAGGAGACTCCCATCTCCTTGTCAAAAGATTTTTGGATCCTATCCCTATAATGAGGTAATTTTTTTCCTTACTTATATTTTGGAGGTAGATAAGAATATCCACCACATCCAAAAAATATATTTATAAGTTTACTAGGGAGGATCTTATCAATCATGATGAATTTTATAGCAACCATTCATTAACCCCTAGGGTAATTAATGAGAAAGCTATTTTGAGTCCCCGATTCTAACTATTGAGAATAGGGAATTCATGATGTAGAATGACTAGGTACATAGATTTATTGAAACTCAAGAGTCTACTGGGAGTGATAATGAAAACATTGGTTGTTTTCACTTCAGAACCACAAATTTTTTAGGTTATTGTAGAAGCTCAATCCTCAACCACATACACTAAATAACATAGGTAATACCTCAAGGGGATATTAAATAGTAATGCCAAAAGATTTATTTATACATTTTCTTCATTAGATTCAATATAATCTTACTGAAATATCTCAATGATCACCCAAGGTTAGTTCAAAATCATCGTAACTAAAACAATCATGTATCATTATCATGAACTAGCTAGGTCACCATCTGACCCGATGCCCGACTCGGTATACGACATGGCCCAAAGGGACTTCATCATCCCCACATGCTGGAAACTATTGTCAGGAATGAAAATAATGAAGTTGGGAATGATTTATCCAAGAAAAGATAAAAATAAGATAAATAAAATAAACTGGCAGTGGGAATAAAAAAACAATGAGGAAAAAATACCTTAACTGACATCATGGGTCACCATAGAACATAAAAACCACACTCTCTCTAAGATTGATAAAAACTAAAGGAACATGAAACTGTAAAATAGAGTAGGTGTGAGCACCGAGATGATCAGTAGGAATTCCAAATAGCAACAAGGCCTTATTACCATTCCTTTAAAAAAAATCAATCTAGTTTGAAAATAATACATGAAAATAACATTTATTTCTATTTGAAATCAAGTAGAAAAATTAAATTTTTAAGGAAATCATGTCTATTCAACTATATTTTAAAAATAGTTTGTAGCATTCATTAACATTCTAAAATGAAAGGCAAATAGTTTAAATTAAAAAATGGATTTTATAATGGAGGGAACAAGCTTGAAGTATATAAAATAGAAATAATTTCACAAACACCATGTCATAAACGAGAACCATGGTCAAACACTATAGGTAACTATCACAAATGGGACCCTAGGAACCTCGTACGTTAGTGAAATGTGGTATAGAAACCATGACCACCAATATTTTGATACAGGATCCACTAGCAGGGGGAACCTCTGTAACCCAAGTAGTCTCCCATCCTCATCCATAATAATTTTGTTAGTTTTATAGAGTTAATTATTCTAGAACCAAAAAACAATAACAAATCATGAGAAGAACTACAATCGAATCATCTATCTTACTAGTCATAGTCTGTCCATCTAGATACCCTGGGTTTCCCATGTTATCTATTTCATATGGTGGTGAGTTTTCACGGAACCAAAAAACAATAACAAATCATTTTATTTATTAAAAAACACATTCACCCTCTCACCACCGATCTCCCTCATTTGGTACATCCCCCTTTTTCTGTCACACAAAAATTTACAAGACTCTCTACTGGGCACATATCATAATTTACACATTCAACGTACACACCATCTTTCTAATATAACTGGGTATGGATCAAGAGGGGTTTTAACTTTTCCCAAATCATTCTTAAAGTTCCAAAGGGGATTAATTACTTGAAATGGGTACTTTTCATTTTGTAACACCTACTCACCCAATGCTTTTTTATTCCCAAAATGATTGAAAGTTCAGATAAACAACCAAGGTACTATATGTTTAAAAATTAGTATAAAAAAATTCTTAAACAATGAATTTATTTCAAGAAATTAAAACAACCATTTATTCTTAATTTCACACCAAACCCCATTTTTAGAAATCACATTTGATCTTTTTTGGAAAAATCAAACATGTCATTACACTTTTATAACTAAAACAGTAGTATTCTAGAATCCTTTTGAAATATTCCTTACAATTGAAAAACCATTTATGAAAACCCTTTTCAAGAAAAGTTACTTAAGAGAAAATTAACGTTAGAAGTACAATTCATTTTTATTAATAAAGGAATAATAATTTCTAGCAATCTCTACCATATTTCATAGCATATATATATTGAATAAATATAAAACATGTTTTTATAACATGAAATTAATCATAGGATTAAAATTAAATGCATAAGAATTGGGGATCACCTCAGGACACACAAATTTTGACGATGGAAGCTCAAGACCACTTCAAATACACACATATACATTTCCATGTATATATACCCTTTGACTCATGTACATATTCCCCATTCCATTATACAATATGCACAAAGGGGATACATATATACATGATTACCAATGTATATACATATAGGTCATTGCTGCCAAAGATTCGAACCCACACCGCGATGAACAAAACATCCTACAACAGTAAAAATGAGTCTAAAAATTAACTAAGTCAAAAAAAAAACAAAATTAAATTGGGAATCAAGAGAAACCTCACCCCAAACAAGTTTCTCAAACTTTATATTATTTAATAAATAATATAAAAATTTTATAAAACATGTCCAAGGATCATCACATGGTTTTACACACAAATACCCACTTAAATCTCCTTTTTAAATTAAAAGAACACAAAAATCATAACAAAACAAAATAACCAGCCCTTTCATCAGTTAATATACAAAAAAAATTTCACTTCCTATAAAATAATACAAATTAACTGCAACACATGAAAAATACACCTTTCATGGGAAACATGTCACAAAGCTAATTCATGCACCCAAAAGTGTTTTTATTTGACATTGAAAACTATTTTCAAATCTAAAAACATTTCCAAACTAGTAGTTATCACTTTACCCATAAATACCAACAAATTTCCTTTCCTTAAAACAATTTAGCTAAAGTGAAAATAGAAAAAAAATTATTTGTCAAAAAAATCTCAAAACGACAAACGCATATCTAATCAACAATAAATTTCAATTCAAATTGCATAATAAATTTAAAGAAAACATTATGGAAAATAAAGAATAAATAGATTCATACAACAATACAAATAACACAGAATCACCTACCTCAAAACAGTGGAGGACGGAAAGAGACAAACCAAAATTTTGTGGCTTCAATGGTGGATGCATAAACTTGATCAAATCTAGCCTGAAATACCCATAACACACTCTAGGAAAAAGGAAGAAGTAAAAAATCGAGTTTCCAAATACCCTAGGTTTTGGAAAACCCCTACACAACCCACAAAATCAAGGTAAACGAAAATAAATGGGTACTCACCAGATGAAGGTGCGGCCGCCGAATGGAGCGTTTGAGGAGAGGATAACTGACCGATGAAGGGGGGTTATGAATAGGGAGGCAACACACCAGAGAGGGTGTCAGACGGTTCACACACACTGGAGAGTAGAAGGGAGAGCGGGGATCACAACGGTTGTCGGGGCAGCATGACGGTTACACGAGGTGCTGGAGTCACTCACTAGAAGGAAACTGCTCGAAGGATAGCAACAAAAGGGAGGGGTGGTGGCAGGACATAGGGGAATAGGGGGAGGGGTGATGTGTGACACAAGGGGGAGGATAATTAAAGAGATAAGAAAAAATAAAAAAAATAATATAAGGGAAAAAAGGAAGGAAAGAAAAAACCGAAAAATAAATAAAATAGAATAAAAGAATAAAAGAAAAACCTATTAAATAATATCAAATTTTATACTAATAATAATATTATAATAAAACCAACCAAAATAATAATATCATTATTTATTATTATTATTATCATGAATAAAACATTCTCTTATTATGGTTGGACACCGACCATGGTCGCACATCCGTAAAAGAGCCCACATTATTTTTTTTAATTAAAACTGGTTCAAACTAAAGCTAAAAAGAAAGACCCAAAATAATTAAAATAAAATAAAGCATCGGGTCGGGGTGTGACAATTCTCCACACCAAGACACTTTCTCCCCACAAAAGTCCCAAAATACTTTATCAACCCATGATTCCAAGAAAGACGACGAAGATACTTAAAACACAACCTCAATCACCCGAATACTGAGAATTCAAAATACCCACAACCAAAAAATTCCTTTATCTAAAAAATAGAATCACCAAGAAAAATAACCAATGATTATAAATTCACCTCCAAACACAACTAATACATGGAACACCCTGACCCCTAACTTAGGAATCAATAGGGCCCACTAGAGACCTCAAATAACACTCGTCAAGTAACCCAATACCCGAGATAACCATTAAAAATGGTCAGGGTCGGGTGGAGCAGAAGCAAGGTATTAGCCCACCAAACACACTTTGAAGACATAGTTTACCACAGGTTTGTCACATGGTTGTCTCTCCACTATATTATGATTCTTTTCAAACATTGGTTCTCTAAATGAAGGTGACTCAAAAACCTAGACAATACCTATTACACTGTCTTGACCCTCCAAGATGCCCAAGTTAAACCAAACCAACACAAGAGGAGATACTGAGAAGACCCCTAGTGGGTATCCCCACCATTCTAGAATTTTCATAACACAATGACTATGAAAACCCTGCTTTTTATTACAACTTAAACATGCTTTATTACATAAAACTTCACTTGATACAACAATGAAGATCGAGAGGTTTAGTGTCTTTGGGGCTTAGGATCATTACATAAAAATTTAAACATGAAATACAACATCCTTATTGAAAACTTCCTTTACATGACCACTACATTCCTTCGTACTTAGCATTGCATGGGATAACCTGAGGACATGCATAAAAAAAGGGTGAGCTATAAAGCCCAGTAAGGGAGTACACAATGAATAACATGAGGAGTACAATACATGTTAGGCAATAGGCATATCAATAGAGCATAAGAGAGACATGAACATAAAGGCATGATAAAGCATGATAATCATAACATGGAAATGTGGCAACAACACTTAACATTGAATTAGCATGAGCCAAGGCTCATTGCACATGGAGCATGAGTAAACCCTCATTGCACTTGAAGCACGAGTAAACCCTCGTTTCACTTGAATTAGCATGAGTCAACACTCATTGCACATGACGTATCATGATACTATACTTTACCCAATGCATTGGAGCGCTATCAGGGCGCACCCTTCTTAAACATTTCATTTCATGCATAAGTGTGCCACATGGATCATAAAACATGGATTCATAAAACATAATCATTTATTCCACGATAAAGGAATGTGGAATTCATACATGAAACTTTACAATCAATAAGTAAACATGCATAAAGGTGAACACCCTTGATGGAGAAATGGGCATGGTATTCACTACACAATGATAATGGCTTAGAAAATCGGTGTGATTTCGGCAGCGTAACGGCGTGACATAAGAATTCATAAAAAAGGCTGATGAGAGAGAAAGGGGTTCCTCATCATATTTACATGTAATGGACAGTAAGAAGGTCATATAGATACATGTCCCAACAATTGAAAAGGAATTTAGATTCATGATACAAAAGTATTGCTTGAATATAGAAGAGGAGAAAAAGGTTCCTTTCGGAATTTCGGCATAGTAACGGGTGTACATGGGAGGCATTTAATGAGAGAGAAAGGGGTATCCCATCATTCAAACAATAAGAGGGCAGTATGGGAGAGGTGAGAAACCATACCCCAACATTCATAAATTAAATTAAAAGGGCAATACAACTTAAAGAAAATTGACAAAAAGAGAAAGGAAGAAAAACCCTTACTTGGAAGTGTGCTTCCAAAGGCTAGAGAGAGGCTTGTGAAAGGATTCTTGGGAGCTTGGGGCACCTTGAGAGGATTCTAGAGAGAGTAGGGCAGAGTTTGGACGAACTTCAAGGGCTTTGGGTGAGGAGGAAGTGGGAGCTTGGGTGGGTTTATATAGGAAAGGTGAGATAATTCTTTATTATTTAGGTTTGGGACCCCTTATATTAAAATAATCCAAACCACAAACCATCCCATGGTATTTGCCCATGGTTTCTGGAAAAGGGAAGAGGAAAACAATATTTTACAAGGCCAAGGTCCGAACTTATTAAAAAATTAGGGTTGCTTATGTGGAGGTGAGTCACACTCCCATGGAAATTAATTTAAAAAGGCAAAGTGTTGAATAAGTCTTGAGGGCTCCATTAATGCTTTGAAAAGTGAGTCAAACAAACCCAAAACCTCATTATTTTATTGATAAAACACATATTGGCCGAACATAAGGATTATGGTATTTTATTACATCACCATTGGGTCATTATGATGTCATAAAACACATTATATATTTAAATGGTATTTAATTTTTACCCAAAAATTTGACTGTCTCAGAAAATTATGAAAAATTCACCGTTGGATAATTTCGACGTCCTGATTCCAAAAATAATATTTATTTTATCTAATTAATTTTCTAAATATGTGAATTTTCACTTTTAAAATAAAAACCGACATTTATAAAAAATTCACGGGTTTTGACAGAAATGGCTTTCAAACCTTAATAAAAATTTTAATTGCATTCATAAAATTATAAGATCATTTATATTTAATAAAAATTAATTTAATATTAATAATAATATTTTATTAAAATATTATTTAATTAAAAAATCCTTTAATTTAATAAAATATAATTCTTAATTAAATAATAACTAAAAACATCATTTGTACTTTAAAAACTAATTAAAATGCATCAAAAATGACTAGAAATTATATTCATTATTATATACAAAAATAATGTACATGAACATGGTGCTACTTATTTGTTACATAACCCCTTAAAATAGCCGCATAAGACCTAAGGGTAAGGTGTGCGATGGTGACAGACTCTTGGGGTTGCTCGGATAACATCGCTCGAGTGGTAATCTCTACCAACTTCCATTTTTCCCGTAGACGATCACGTTCGAGCTTGACTTGATGAAGCTCAGCTTGGGCTTGGTCAAGGGCAAAGCCCAAAGACGCCACCTCTTTACTGAGCTCCGACAAATGGGCTTCGTAAGGGGCAATTCTACTGGATGAGGCCATCGCTTCCTTTGTCTGAGTAGAAAATTGGTTCGTTAAAGCCTTATATTTAAACTACCCAGATGATCACTGTTCAACGGCTATAAAAGTAACGGTCACAAATCTTAACGTAAAACTTAAAGAAGTTGACATCTTATAAAAACATTTTTCATAAAGAAACATTTAACTGGATCAAGAGGGATTTTCCATTAATGAAACTTTGGGTCGTTACAACATTCCCCCCTTAAGAAATTTCGCCCTCGAAATTTTCCTTTTCCCACACTAAAACAAATGTGGGTAACTTAGCTTCATCATATCCTCCGACTCCCAAGTTGCTTCTTCAAACTTGTAGTTTCTCCACAACACCTTGACGAGGGGCATTGTCTTATTTCGTAGAACTTTTTCTCTACGATCTAAGATCTTCACTGGTTGCTCCTCATAAGAAAGATCGTCTTCTAATTGTACCACCTCGGAAGAGAGTACATGTGAAGGGTCTGGTATGTACTTCCTTAAGAGGGATACATGGAAGACATCATGCACCTTGGCCATAGTAGGTGGAAGTGCTAGTCGATAGGCCACAGCCCCAACACGATCAAGAATCTCGAATGGGCCGATGTACCTTGGACTTAACTTCCCTTTCTTCCCAAACCTCATGACCTTCTTCCACGGAGATATGCGTAAAAACACCATGTCTCCGACTTTAAACTCAAGGTCTCATCGACGATTATCTGCATAACTCTTCTGTCGACTTTGGGCTGCCTTGATATGCTGCTGAATGGTTTTCACCTTCTCCACCATTTCTTCGACCATTTCTGGTCCAAGCAGCTTACGTTCACCGACCTCATCCCAACATGCCGGTGTTCTGCACCTTTTCCCATATAGGGCTTCATATGGTGCCATTTGGATGCTCGAGTGGAAACTATTATTATAAGAGAACTCAACTAGAGGAAGATGTTGATCCCATCCTCCTTTAAAGTCTATTGAGCACGCTCTCAACATATCCTCAAGTGTTTGGATAGTCCGCTCGGATTGGCCATCAGTTTGAGGATGATAGGCCATACTGAAGTTTAGTTCAGTATTCAGAGCATGTTGAAGACTCTTCCAAAACTTAGAGGTAAATCTTGGATCTCGGTCTGACACAATAGATAGTGGTACTCCATGCAACCATACCACTTCCCTGATATATATCCGTGCCAGTTGATCCAAAGAGAAATCCTCTCGAATAGCAATGAAGTGTGCAGTCTTTGTAAGACGATCCACAATAACCCAGATTGCATTGTTGCTTTTGGATGTCCTTGGAAGTCCAGTGACGAAGTCCATGGTGATGTTCTCCCATTTCCATTCTGGTATGGGCAATGGTTGCATCATCCCCTTAGACTTCTGCCTCTCTGCCTTCACTTGCTGACACACCAGGCACTTTGATGTATATTCGGCGATCTCCTTCTTCATATTATCCCACCAAAAGTTTTCTCGGAGATCTCGATACATCTTTGTGCTCCCTGGGTGAATAGTGAAATTTGAACTATGTGCATCATCCAAAAGTTCCTTCTTCAGCTCCGAACTTGATGGGACACATAGTCTTTTCCCAAACCGCACAATTCCTTCTTCATTAACATTAAACTCTGAGGATTTTCCCTTTTTGATAGCTTCCACTTTTTCTTGGATTCTCGCATCATCCTTTTGAGCATCCTTTAACCTTTCCAAAAGAGATGGTTGAGCAATCATTTGTGAAAGGATTGATGATGTTCCCTTCTTTATGATTCCCACGTCCATCTTCATCAAGTCTAAGAAGATTGGATCCTTCTCAATTCTCATCATTGATAGAATTGCTGGATCCTTTCTACTTAGGGCATCCGCTACCTTGTTCGCCTTCCCAGGGTGGTAATGTATTGAACATTCATAATCCTTTATGAGCTCTATCCATCTTCTCTGGCGCATATTAAGCTCTTTCTGTGTGAATATATATTTAAGACTCTTGTGATCAGTATATATCTCACATTTCTCTCCATAGAGATAATGCCGCCAGATTTTCAAGGCAAAGATCACCGCCGCCAACTCCAGATCATGCGTTGGATAGTTTCGCTCATGGATTTTCAACTGTCTTGAGGTATAGGATATCACTTTATCATTCTGCATCAGCACACATCCTAAGCCCTTCTTCGAAGCATCACTGAATACCACAAAAAGCTCCCCACTTGTTGGTAAAGTGAGCACAGGTGCAGTGATAAGCCTCCTTTTCAACTCCTTGAAGCTTTCTTCGCATTCATCACTCCAAGCAAACTTTACTCCCTTTCGAGTTAGCTTGGTAAGAGGGTTGGACAATCGTGAGAAGTTTCTCACAAATCGTCGATAATATCCAGCTAACCCCAAGAAGCTACGGATATCAGTTACCGATGTTGGCCTCGGCCATCCCTCAATTGCATCTGTTTTGGAGGGGTCCACAGATATCCCATTGCTTGTGATGATATGGCCCAAGAATGAGACCTCCTTAAACCAGAACTCACACTTGCTGTACTTGGCATAGAGCTTCTCCTTGCGCAAAGTCTCCAGTACAGTTCTTAAATGCTCCTCATGATCCTCCTTGGTTTTGGAGTATATTAGAATATCATCTATAAAGACTACCACAAATTTATCTAGGTAATCTCTAAAGACTCTATTCATCAAGTCCATGAATATTGCTGGAGCATTGGTGAGTCCAAAAGGCATTACTATGAATTCATAGTGCCCGTACCTTGTACGAAAAGCAGTCTTGGGGATATCTTCCTTCTTCACCCTTACTTGATAATATCCCGACCGCAAGTCGACCTTGGAGAAGTATTGTGCTCCACGCAGCTGATCAAACAAGTCATCGATTCTTGGGAGAGGATACTTGTTCTTTATCGTGATTTTGTTAAGTTCACGATAATCGATGCAAAGCCGCATTGACCCATCCTTCTTCTTGACAAAGAGGACTGGTGCACCCCATGGTGATGCACTTGGGCGTATAAACCCTTTATCCAGATTCTCCTGTAGTTGTTTCTTCAGTTCTTCAAGCTCAACCACAGCCATTCTATATGGAGTCTTGGATATTGGTAGCGCCCCAGGTATAAGTTCAATTGAGAACTCAACATCTCTTCTTGGAGGAAGACCAGGAAGTTCCTCGGGAAATACTTCAGTGAATTCCCTCACAATAGGCATTTCTTCAAGGGTGGTTTCTTCCTTGGACTCAATCATCTAAGCCAGATATGCGTGCTCATAAGGTAGTAATATCCATGCTTGAGATGATGGAGCTAAAGGAGATTCATCTTCCTCCTGACACTTGTAAAGAATCGGGGGTCGATTCTCCATATGGAGTGTGATTTCCCTCTCCCGACAATTTATGTTGGCTCTATATAAGGAAAGCCAATCCATGCCAAGAATTGCATCAAATTCCACCAAAGGGAGTATGACGAGGTTCGCCGGGAAATTCAATCCACCGATTATAATAGGGGAGGACTTATACTCATGGGATGCAATGATTACCCCATTTGCCATACTCACCGACATCTTTACTTCCATGATTTGTGGTGGTGCAGGGATTATTCTACTAAACTTTTGAGATATAAAAGAATGCGTAGAACCTGAATCAAAAAGTACGTTCGCTATCCTTGAATGAATAACTAGCGTACCTGTCACCACTTCGTTGTCGGGGTTCACTTCGGCAGAAGTGATGGCAAAAGCTCTTCCTTGCTGTCTTGGAGGTTGTTGACTGCCTCCGATAACCCTTGGATTAGGGCACTGATTCGCAAAATGACCCGGTTCTTTGCATTTGAAGCATTGAACAACGCGTTGAGGTTCGAACGGAGCGTTCCTCCCCTCCGTCGCAGCCGCGGGTCCTTCTTGCTGACAGTTAACAGCTAGGTGCCCTTCTCTTCCACACTTGAAGCATTTTATTGTCCCCCTAAGGCAATTTCCAGGGTGCTTCTTTCCACACTTTTGGCAAGTGGGGTGCTGGAATTTCTTAGCGCCGTTGGATTTATCCATCGGACCACCAGCATTGAAGTCCACCTTCCGCTTCTTGTCCCCATGATACCCCTGTGATTATACGATCTCCATTTCAACCTTGAGGGCACATCGGACAATTTCCTCATAGCTGTCGAAGTCATGGATCGCTAATGCTTTCCGCAAGCTAGGCTTCAGCCCACCAAAGAAGCGGTCAACCTTGCATTCGGGGGTAACGACAAAGCCGGAAGCGTATCGTGCAAGCCTTGTGAAGTTTTCCTCGTACGCTCCCACAGATTCCTCATCTTTCTGCTTGAGGGAAAGGAAGTCCCTTTCCATCTTAAGACGGAGGGTGCGTGGAAAATATTTATCGAAAAACATCTTCCGGAATACCTTCCATTCCAAAGCCTCGATCTCCTCCTCAGGCTTCGTATTTTTGATCAACGTCCACCATTGATCAGCTTCACCCTCCATACGATAAGCCGCCAGGAGAACCTTCTCTTTTTCAGAGCATTGGAGGATGGAGAATATCTTTTCAATGGAGTTTATCCATTGTTCAGCAATCGTGGGATAGGATGATCCACTAAAAGTAGGAGGCCTTTGTCTCATGAAGCTTTCAATAGCGACTTGTTCTTTCTTAGGGGGGGTTGAACGTTCCTCTTGAACAGTGTTTCTATTCAAAACTTGAGTTAGCTGAGAGAGAAGCGTGACAAAGTTCGCGATTCCCGCTCCCATTGGATTGGGCATCTCATAAGTACAGTCATCACACTGATCTTCACAACGGTTGTTAGCCCGAGTTCTCCTATTACCGGCAATTGGCTGGAATAAAAGGAAAGTTAGGGGTAACACATAAAGGGTAATCCAAAGACAAAAGTTGATGACTTATAAATAAACTTTAATCTCTTTAACTCATGAGTCTATAGGATTCAATCCAGGCTTTTCATGATCTTCCTTCTAACATATATTCTTAGTGGGCATTTTTCCCTTAATAAGGGTTCATACTAAGATTGTGAATTTATCAAAACATATCCCCCGGGAGTGTCGTAACCAAGAGTGCAGCAAGGCCCGTTGTCGTGCACCAGTTCCCGTTCGAGTCTAGCTCAAAGCGGTGTTTTCGGGTTTTACCCCTAGGATACATCTGTGCCAGAGCCGCCTCTACCTGCTCGTATCCAGACAGGGATGTATTTGTTTGATAAAACACTTACTTAGTATTTACCAAAACTTAGGGATGTTTTTATTATGCTTAGTCTTGTATCTAAGGCTTTACTAGGGTTTCCTAATCCCAAAAATAACTAAACCTATCCTCTGATACCAACTATGACAACCCTGCTTTTTATTACAACTTAAACATGCTTTATTACATAAAACATCACTTGATACAACAATGAAGATCGAGAGGTTTAGTGTCTTTGGGGCTTAGGATCATTACATAAAAATTTAAACATGAAATACAACATCCTTATTGAAAACTTCCTTTACATGACCACTACATTCCTTCGTACTTAGCATTGCATGGGATAACCTGAGGACATGCATAAGAAAAGGGTGAGCTATAAAGCCCAGTAAGGGAGTACACAATGAATAACATGAGGAGTAAAATACATGTTAGGCAATAGGCATATCAATAGAGCATAAGAGAGACATGAACATAAAGGCATGATAAAGCATGATAATCATAACATGGAAATGTGGCAACAACACTTAACATTGAATTAGCATGAGCCAAGGCTCATTGCACATGGAGCATGAGTAAACCCTCATTGAACTTGAAGCACGAGTAAACCCTCGTTGCACTTGAATTAGCATGAGTCAACACTCATTGCACATGACGTATCATGATACTATACTTTACCCAATGCATTGGAGCGCTATCAGGGCGCACCCTTCTTAAACATTTCATTTCATGCATAAGTGTGCCACATGGATCATAAAACATGGATTCATAAAACATAATCATTTATTCCACGATAAAGGAATGTGGAATTCATACATGAAACTTTACAATCAATAAGTAAACGTGCATAAAGGTGAACACCCTTGATGGAGAAATGGGCATGGTATTCACTACACAATGATAATGGCTTAGAAAATCGGTGTGATTTCGGCAGCGTAACGGCGTGACATAAGAATTCATAAAAAAGGCTGATGAGAGAGAAAGGGGTTCCTCATCATATTTACATGTAATGGACAGTAATAAGGTCATATAGATACATGTCCCAACAATTGAAAAGGAATTTAGATTCATGATACAAAAGTATTGCTTGAATATAGAAGAGGAGAAAAAGCTTCCTTTCGGAATTTCGGCATAGTAACGGGTGTACATGGGAGGCATTTAATGAGAGAGAAAGGGGTCTCCCATCATTCAAACAATAAGAGGGCAGTATGGGAGAGGTGCGAAACCATACCCCAACATTCATAAATTAAATTAAAAGGGCAATACAACTTAAAGAAAATTGACAAAAAGAGAAAGGAAGAAAAACCCTTACTTGGAAGTGTGCTTCCAAAGGCTAGAGAGAGGCTTGTGAGAGGCTTCTTGGGAGCTTGGGGCACCTTGAGAGGATTCTAGAGAGAGTAGGGCAGAGTTTGGACGAACTTCAAGGGCTTTGGGTGAGGAGGAAGTGGGAGCTTGGGTGGGTTTATATAGGAAAGGTGAGAGAATTCTTTATTATTTAGGTTTGGGACCCCTTATATTAAAATAATCCAAACCACAAACCATCCCATGGTATTTGCCCATGGTTTCTGGAAAAGGGAAGAGGAAAACAATATTTTACAAGGCCAAGGTCCGAACTTATTAAAAAATTAGGGTTGCTTATGTGGAGGTGAGTCACACTCCCATGGAAATTAATTTAAAAAGGCAAAGTGTTGAATAAGTCTTGAGGGCTCCATTAATTCTTTGAAAAGTGAGTCAAACAAACCCAAAACCTCATTATTTTATTGATAAAACACATATTGGCCGAACATAAGGATTATGGTATTTTATTACATCACCATTGGGTCATTATGATGTCATAAAACACATTATATATTTAAATGGTATTTAATTTTTACCGAAAAATTTGACTGTCTCAGAAAATTATGAAAAATTCACCGTTGGATAATTTCGACGTTCTGATTCCAAAAATAATATTTATTTTATCTAATTAATTTTCTAAATATGTGAATTTTCACTTTTAAAATAAAAACCGACATTTATAAAAAATTCACGGGTTTTGACAGAAATGGCTTTCAAACCTTAATAAAAATTTTAATTGCATTCATAAAATTATAAGATCATTTATATTTAATAAAAATTAATTTAATATTAATAATAATATTTTATTAAAATATTATTTAATTCAAAAATCCTTTAATTTAATAAAATATAATTCTTAATTAAATATTAACTAAAAACATCATTTGTACTTTAAAAACTAATTACAATGCATCAAAAATGACTAGAAATTATATTCATTATTATATACAAAAATAATGTACATGAACATGGTGCTACTTATTTGTTACATAACCCCTTAAAATAGCCGCATAAGACCTAAGGGTAAGGTGTGCGATGGTGACAGACTCTTGGGGTTGCTCGGATAACATCGCTCGAGTGGTAATCTCTATCAACTTCCATTTTTCCCGTAGACGATCACGTTCGAGCTTGACTTGATGAAGCTCAGCTTGGGCTTGGTCAAGGGCAAAGCCCAAAGACGCCACCTCTTTACCGAGCTCCAACAAATGGGCTTCGTAAGGGGCAATTCTACTGGATGAGGCCATCGCTTCCTTTGTCTGAGTAGAAAATTGGTTCGTTAAAGCCTTATATTTAAACTACCCAGATGATCACTGTTCAACGGCTATAAAAGTAACGGTCACAAATCTTAACGTAAAACTTAAAGAAGTTGACATCTTATAAAAACATTTTTCATAAAGAAACATTTAACTGGATCAAGATGGATTTTCCATTAATGAAACTTTGGGTCGTTACAATGACATCTACACAGGAATTCCAAATTTACTGTGAGTCATACAGATTGAAATATTCATCAAGAAACCACCATCATGGTCCGAACTACATGGAAAAAATTCTATCACTGGCCAAAACCCCACCACAGGGGAGGGTTTTGATAGTTTAAACCCCTAACCAAATTTCGAATTGGACAGGAACACGTCAATTCCAAATGACATGAGAACATCCAAAATGAGTACAATTTTGATCCATAACTGACCCACAAGAAGCTAAACTACTCAAGATTATTCATTTATATAGAATACCCACTATATTTACAAGAATACGGGATCTCTGAAGATCCTTAAATACCAATAATAACTCCCATAAATAATGACCAAAAAAATTTGACAAGGAATTTATGCCCCTCATAACAAAAATGAAGTCTCTAAAAATGATGCAATAATAGGTAAAACTAATTCATCCCCTTACTTACAATGTAGAATTAAGTCAGACCAAGCTCATCCCCCATCCAATGAGTATTGATTGAGTGCAAGATTCACCCCAAGACCTATGGTTGGTGCCCTGATGTCTAAAGAATCTACCACCTCACAGTAATAATCTGATTACCTTTGACCAGAACTTCCTCCTCTGGAAGAGATACCTATAGTCTTCTCCCCATGACCCATGAGACCAATCCGTCAACATACCAACTTAGAATTATGGTGAACGACTTAGAGTGCCCAACTGACCATGCTATAGATAGTAAATAGTTTGGTCTATCAAGCACTCAACCAAAACTGATAGAAAGAGAAATCCAAGAACATGTCCCTTTAGTTCACACTCCTCATCAGATGGGAAACCTTGACATAACACAATATGAAAAATACGAACAATGGTTACGAGATTTAAAATGACTTTTCCACACTAGCACTGGGGAAAATTAACAAAATCTTTAGAATGGTCAACACACATCCTTCACCATCTATTGAATGGTCAAGAACCTATCAGCTTCACCACTTTCTATCACATACACTTCCATAGGTACAACCAAATGATGAAGCTAGTATTGAGGATCACTCAAGAAATCCCCATTCGCAACAAAAATTATATGATCACTATTTACTAGTCTAGTCGTCCTCTTCCAAACAGACTTGAGTGAACTTACACCAACACAATATTTAGAGTTCCTCAAAAACAAGAGACACTCCAAAGTTTACCAAAGCACTCAATGATATTCAACTGACCTCAATGTCTAGAAAAAACTGACACAATTGAGAAGAACCCAACTTCGCCACTCCACTAAGAGTCTAGGATAAGACAAGAACTAAGAGAGAAAGGATGGAAACCTAAGGGAGTATTTCTAGGAGGAATATCTCAAACAAGAACCACAAAACCATCCTTCTACAAAACCAAGAACCTTAAAAAACAAACTTTCACACCTCAGACACAAATCAAATAATTACAACTTAAGAAATCAATTCATTCTCAAAGAAAAAACCTTCTTAAAAAACCAAGAACTATAAACCAAATCCAAATAGCTCTATTGAAACTACTATTTTCAAACCGGACTCAAAAACATTTTCTAATTCCAAATTCATTTAAGAACAAAAACCCATTTTAGAGAAAAAACCACTATTCTTCTAAGGTCCTATAAGAAAAAATCTACCAAAAATCCTAAAGTCACCAAAAAAATTTGGAAAACATAAAGAAATTTTCTATCCATTTAACCAAATACACTTTCCAGGAAATAAGATGGAGGCTTTGAAATAAATCACCCACCATTGGTATTCCATGATGCCTCACAGATACGAATTTCCATTACACCCAGGAAACCATCCACACGATCCACCAACTATCTATTAATCACATCTATATACACACGCGATCATACATAAGAATACTATTGTACAAAATTAGGGACTTTTACTTTCAAAACAAACCATTTCCAAAATTTGAAAAATAGTTTTTCTAAAACCATTTCAAAGGATCTAGAAAATTATCAAAATTATTTCCATTTCAAAAATATCTCACTTGAATTTCAAATAACCCAATACGTTCTTTTAGAAATTTGATTTCAACCAATCAATTTCCAAATTCCATAAACAATGTACAGGGGAAACAAACCCCAAAATCATGCCAATCTTAGAACAAGAAAAAATAGGATAAACCCTAAATTTCGTTTTCCTTTTCAAGCCCCTTCATGACAACACAAAACTGAACCAAGACATAACCAACAATAAAGTACTGGGATAGAGAACTAGAAATCATGCCTAACCCAACTACATGATTTAGTAGACCATGCCCCAGGTGAGCACAACAAACCAAGAGTGTCTCGAACCATACTGTCAATTATCACCTGGGTCACTACTCCATGTCAGACCACACACAATACCAGTATAATTCTAATTTCATCCCCTATCCACATAAACCCAAGCCAAAACAATCCCAGAATACACCAGGTTAACTGATGATCAGAATGAGCAGGAGTTTGTGACACTCTTCCTGCACCTACCCCTTGAGTCCTGATAGTCCAATCTCTGATCTACCTAACACCCCGAATATCAAAACAAAACATCCTCTGATGCGATTTTTTTCATGAACTGATCCGAGTCTTTATCCTAATCTACACCCAACTCGGTCCACAACATGGCCTAAAGGATGTTACCTGTAGAGACCCGAAGCTTGACGTACATGAACATTACATTAATTTTGCGGAATACTTAGTACATAAAAAAACACACACACAAGTATCGTAATAGTTTAGTGTCTTTGGAAACTCGGAATAAAATCTTCTAATCGTGGTGAAAGATATTCAACATCTCACATAAAGATCTTCCTTTTTTTTACCTAAAACCTTTCTTTATATCCTGGGGAAAAGAAAACATAAAAGGGTGAGCTCAAATGCTCAGTAAGGGTAAAAAAAATATCAATCACATCATATTCATAAGAACATAACATTTTGGAAATCATAACCTGCAAAAGAGAGAGCATAATTTCATAACATGGGATAAATCATGGCAGTGAAATGTAATCACAATAATCATAACTTAAAACATGAAACTTTGTGGCATTCACACATAATCATAGAGAATCATTTCTTGTTAGTCAAGACTCATTGCCAAGACTATATTAGTGGACAAAGTCCCTTTCTGAATCGAGTAACCCTCGTTTCAGTCCTGTTTCACTGAACCGGTATAACCTACCGTTCCAGCCCTGTCTATCTCATGAGATATAAAATATTTACCCAATGCATTGGAGGGAGATATAGGTCCCACCCATCTTATAATGAATCCTTTCTTATGTGTGCCACATAATTATAAATCATACATCGTCGCAAAAACCCATGTAATAAAAATGGGATTCTTAAACAACATGACATCATAAAAAAATTCATATAAGATAAAATAAAAAATTTTTCCATCACAACATAATCAAATCCATGTAACAATAGGGATAAAAACAGAACCCTTTTATTATCTTAGATGGAAAATAATTTTGATAAAATACTTGAACTTCATTCTTGAGGAAAATATCCTTTCTACTTCAAAAATACTTTTCCTTTCTTAACATGTCATACAATTTTAAACTAAAAGAAGTTGATTAAAAATAAACTTGAAAACTTTTAAAGGAAGCTTCTTGGAAATACTATTTTAAAAATCCATTCTTTCCGTATAAGTTAAAAAAAACATTCTTCGTACTTTTGTCGGAAAAGTCAAAAAGTACCTCGTACGAAAAATGACAAAAGATTCCTTTCATACATATTACTAAAAACTCACCGAAGGGTAAAAATGGATTTAAAAAATTGTAGGTGGATGGAAATAATATTACATATTTATGAATCATGGATGTGGATGATAAAATACACCCCAGTAAATACTTACGGATAAACAATCTCGGATAAAAATGAGATTGTGATATTTCCCTTACCTTAGGTCCGATTTGCTTCGTATGTGTCCGAAACTCCTGTATAATGATTTAAATAATGTCATTCCCTTATTACAGAATCATATTCATTGTTATGATATCATATATGGTTCACTTATGACATTATATTACCCGTTCTTTTGTAAATTCCATGTTAAAGAAGCGTTTTGGGTAAAATCGTTTCATTTATCGTAGGTGTTTTGACTTGTTGTTATTGACATTATTATTACTTATATCATGATTTACTTACTTCCAGAATATAAAATATGATTTATATATCATATATATTCAGTATATATATATATATAATAGATAGATAAATGAAATGAAAAACACCGTTCATGGAGACGGTAGTCCGTACGTACGCATGAACGCTGTTTCCTTTCCTTATTGTCTTGAATGGAAGTAAGTAGATGACATACATATATATATATATACATAAATCCAGTATATTTATAATGTCATATATTTCATTATTATTTCTTATATATACTTTATAATCATTCTTTAATGGTTAACATGGAGAATGAATCTCATCGCGTCGTGGAGACGGTAGTCCGTACGTACGCACGAGCGATGATATCATTTCCATAAATATTGAATTGAATTGGAGTGGATTATACAATATATCAGAATCAATATGATGTTGTAATAACTATTTATAGTTATTCTTTACACCATTATACCCATCCATGTAAGGTGGTGGTGGAAAATAGATTACACCACGGCGTGGAGACGGTATTCCGTACGTACGCACGCGCGGTGATTTCTTTTTCCGTAGGATGGATAGATGGTGAAATAGGGTTATTTCATACTTATAATAACATATCATTATATGAGTGATACTGATGTTATTACATCATAATGAAACAACCTAAGAAGAAGAAGTGGAAGAAGAAATAAAGATGAAAGAATTGGTAACGGTAATTACCTCTTCTTTGAAGCGCCTTTTGGAGACCTTCTCTTAGGGAACTAAAATTGGTCTTTGAGGAAGACCAGAACCTCTAGGATGTTTCTAGGGAAGTGAAGAAGAGATTTTGGCAGAGGTTGGCCGAGCTTGAGTGCTCAAATTGGTGTGAGGAGGAGGGGGAGGAGGTGTCCTTTTATAAGGGAGGAGAGGGGCATCTTAGGAATATCTCAAAATATTATTTTATATTAAAGTCAAAATCGGTTTATAATGGTTCCAAAGGGCCTTATTTCGAAGCTAAAGTGGGTATGGGTCGCAATCCTATCATCAAATAATATTTATACAAGTTTAGGGTATTATTTTAACCTTATCAATTAGATTTAACTCTAAGTTAAATAATTCAACTTTTACCGTGTCTTTTTGTTTTCTTTCACTATATGGTTAATACACTTACTATAACATGACAAATGAACCCCAAATTGTTTATTATTAATATATATATCCTTATCTAATTCATTTGGCCGAACCTTAGATTTTTAGGAATACAATAACAATTAATAATATAATATTTTATTTAAAAACTATTTTGTGTCAATTTTGACACTATTTGATATATGATTTTTTTGAAAGTCATAAAAGAATTATATGTTCGAACCAAGTTGATTAAATCAGCACTAATATATCATAGTAACCTATAAAATTAGTGTAATTCATAAAAAGTCTCAAATTATATTTAGTTTGGTGTTTATAACATCAATTATGTCAATATTTCATTAATAAGATTATTACTGCATCATCTTTGTGTCATAATTAAATTAACTTATTTGATGTCTAAAAATTACAAATAAAATACTATTATGTGGGAAATCTTTTTAGCTTTCTAATGAATATTTATAGTCTAATGTATCTTATGTATAACCCTATATTAAAAATGTTTTAGTAAATAAACATTGATTTTAACTCTTTTAACTCTTCTTTGAATTAAATAATAATAAATGTCCTAATCTAATCCAAGTGGGCCTAAATGGTCATATTTTATTCATAAGGTTGTTTTAGGTCGAATTACACTTATCCAATAGAATTAGGACAAGTTTTAGGGTAATATTAATATCATTCTTACCCTTAGTTACCCTATTTACTATTAACCGTGGTAAAAAAAGTAAAAAGTTACTATTCACCAAAAATTATTTTCATCTCATTGAACCACATTTTACTTACTGACATCAACCGTGTCTCTCGGATTTTTGAAATTCCATTCACAGAAGCGGTAAAATTAAGTTTTATGAAAAATTCAGTTTTTTTAACTACCACTTAGTAGTTTCACTATTCATCAAAAAATTGATGTTTTTCAGAACAATGCCAAAATTTCATCCTAAGCTATATTTCATATTCCAAATTCAAAAATGAAATCTATTTTACCAAATTCATAACATATTAGTTGCATTAATTAATTTTATAATTAAATCCCGCTGTTAAAATAAATAGCGTGTTTTTAGGAAACAAAATATATCAAACGATTGACACTTGATTATGTCTGGTTTAAATGTGAAATTACAACCAATGACAAACATTGTATTAAATTGTGAAAATATATTCTAAATATACTTTAAAACCACTCAAATTAATAATTTATCTCTATTAATTATTTCGATTAAAAAAGTTGTTTTTAATTATAATTTAGTAATTTTCACTATTCATCAGAATATGGAAGTTATCCGAAATGTACCAAAATTTCACCTTAGGCTAAATTCGATATTCCGAATCCAAAAATGAAATCCATTTTGAAAAATAAAATTTACAAAATTTCAAAAAGTGGTTATTACTATTCATAACGGCTAGTTTTAATAACATTTTAATAGCATATCGCTGTTTAGTGAAACTCGTTATTGCGTACTACACACGCTATCGAGGAAGGTCGTGATTGCGTGTAATGCAAGGCAAGTCAAGGATGTGTGTTGTGCAAGATCCTTTTCGTGTAGCGTACAACACAAGACATTAGTGAAATAAAAAGAATATTTTTCATAAAATCTCGGGATGTTACATTCTACCCCCCTTAAAATGAATTTCGCCCTCGAAATTCGTCGGGGTTATAAATGGTTTACTATTCGAAAGATTCTTTAATAGAATCCCACATCGTAAAAAGGAATACCAAAACCAATCTTTAAAAACAAAAGTATGAAACCTAACGATTACCCAAATAAACTAATCACTGGGTTTCCACATAGGTGAAAATATGGATATGGAAGAAAAATCTAACCATCATGTTCTGATGGAGAGTGGTAGAGAACATGGCTATGGAAAAGCCAGTAATCACAAAGCCATAAATTTGTGACGATCTAAGGTACCATCTGATTCATCAGATATAAGATCACTAGGACAACATTTTTGGTTTTCAAGATCGTTTCCCTAAAGTTAAAGAATTTGAATTAGAATAAATACTTACTTTATGTTGGTACAACCTCATTGTTGTTCGTTCCTTTAACAATTTCAACTTCATCTCTTAAATAAATGAAGTTGAATTTGTTATTTGTGAAGTGTTAGCAGATCATGTGATAGAATGACGGGTCATTCCATCTGTCTCAAACAAAAGGTTAGCAAAAATTATATACATAAGTCGATCTATAGTGAGATTAATCATATATTGTTCCTAAAATGGACTTATACTTCATATATCATACGACTTAATATAATAAAACTAGTTTCTACTAAACAGGGACTTCCTGTAGGCCAGTGGTAGGCGATAAAGGCCAGTCGCACTTCGGTTGTGGGTTCGATTCCTACGACCTTGTCCGACGCGATGGGCTGTCGCCCGTCCTGCAGGTTGTCCCTTTTTCTAAAACTATATTACTATAACATCCCATCAATAATATCGAAAAAACTTCTATCCTTAAACAATACTAACTTATGTCCAACATAATCCATTCTAATCTTTAGGCTTATCCATAATACTGCAGTCCACTCTCATAATATAGTGAAAACGATTACCAGAGATTTAATACTATCGTTAATCCCCATATATATGTCTTGTTGGTCACATTCCAAACATTCAAAGGCCTTAATCATGTATTCTCTTGAATACCTTAGTGAAAACATGAATGCAGTTTAAAGTTAACACTTTCCACATACCAAAATCCTCAAAATTCTATATACTCAAACCATGATATCACTTAGTCCTTATATCAATCATGAGCTCATGAATACTATCAAACATATTAGATTCTCTTTATCCCTTCATTATGCGCATATCATCCACTTTCCAAAAAAAATATCTGAATAACCTTTCATTGTTACTCATACCATTCATCATAAACTTTCAAAACTTAAGGAAAGACAATAGTGTAACAATCCTTAGATGTATTTTTATTCTATAGTACAACATTACACTTGATAAACATGTAATCATTCCACTACCTTCATAAACCATTGACCGAGCTTCAATAATTCTTTCATCTCACATATCATTTGTAGTCTCTTCATCATCATCAACATAAATACTTCCCATACGACCATACTGATTATCTTCATGAGACTTTCCCTTAGGGCATTGGTTTTCATAATGCCCGTACATTCCACATTTAAAACATTTAACCATTGTTGATGTCGTAGCAATACCATTATCCTCATCCATGGTGTTAACTGAACCTTTTCCTTTGCACTTACTTGCTTTGTGTCCTTCTTTTCCACACCCAAAGCATCTTCCAGTTCCTTTGAAACATTCTCCTTGATGCCTCTTCCCACATGATTTACATAGGGTAAATTGAACTTTCTTTCCTCTATGATCATCATAAAACTCCATCTTTCTCTTATTAGCCGAGTCAGGAAACTTACCAAATTTTACTTTATTGATCATATTATGAGATTGCTGATTCGGCATAATAATGATGTTTGGACTTCCAAATCCCATTTCACTATTAAGAATATCATTCCATTGTCCATCATATCCTCCATTATCGTGAATCATCTTGTTTCCAGCCATTTTCTAAAACCCAAAAAAGAATAGTGTGAGAGGCAAAAATCATGCTAGGGAAAACAACATAATAAAGGGGGAGTACCTTCAATATCTAACATCTTAGGTTTAATTCTATGATCGTTAGCATAGTTCTAGTACTATAACCTATACGTATACTTAACCTTAGGGACATCCCTAGACATACCGTAGAAATATCTCTAGGGATCTCACTAACGTTTTCACATCCTAGTTTCCAAAGGTTGACTAAACCTTTCCTCTGATACCAACTGTAGAGACCCGAAGCTTGACGTACATGAACATTACATTAATTTTGCGGAATACTTAGTACATAACAAAAACACACACACAAGGATCGTAATAGTTTAGTGTCTTTGGAAACTCGGAATAAAATCTTCTAATCGTGGTGAAAGATATTCAACATCTCACATAAAGATCTTCCTTTTTTTTTTACCTAAAACCTTTCTTTATATCCTGGGGAAAAGAAAACATAAAAGGGTGAGCTCAAATGCTCAGTAAGGGTAAAAAAAAAATATCAATCACATCATATTCATAAGAACATAACATTTTGGAAATCATAACCTGCAAAAGAGAGAGCATAATTTCATAACATGGGATAAATCATGGCAGTGAAATGTAATCACAATAATCATAACTTAAAACATGAAACTTTGTGGCATTCACACATAATCATAGAGAATCATTTCTTGTTAGTCAAGACTCATTTCCAAGACTATCTTAGTGGACAAAGTCCCTTTCTGAATTGAGTAACCCTCGTTTCAGTCCTGTTTCACTGAACCGGTATAACCTACCGTTCCAGCCCTGTCTATATCATGAGATATAAAATATTTACCCAATGCATTGGAGGGAGATATAGGTCCCACCCATCTTATAATGAATCCTTTCTTATGTGTGCCACATAATCATAAATCATACATCGTCGCAAAAACCCATGTAATAAAAATGGGATTCTTAAACAACATGACATCATAAAAAAAATTCATATAAGATAAAAGAAAAAATGTTTCCATCACAACATAATAAAATCCATGTAACAATAGGGATAAAAACAAAACCCTTTTATTATCTTAGATGGAAAATAATTTTGATAAAATACTTGAACTTCATTCTTGAGGAAAATATCCTTTCTACTTCAAAAATACTTTTCCTTTCTTAACATGTCATACAATTTTAAACTAAAAGAAGTTGATTAAAAATAAACTTGAAAACTTGTAAAGGAAGCTTCTTGGAAATACTATTTTAAAAATCCATTCTTTCCGTATAAGTTAAAAAAAACGTTCTTCGTACTTTTGTCGGAAAAGTCAAAAAGTACCTCGTACGAAAAATGACAAAAGATTCCTTTCATACATATTACTAAAAACTCACCGAAGGGTAAAAATGGATTTAAAAAATTGTAGGTGGATGGAAATAATATTACATATTTATGAATCATGGATGTGGATGATAAAATACACCCCAGTAAATACTTACGGATAAACAATCTCGGATAAAAATGAGATTGTGATATTTCCCTTACCTTTGGTCCGATTTGCTTCGTATGTGTCCGAACCTCCTGTATAATGATTTAAATAATGTCATTGACTTATTACAGAATCATATTCATTGTTATGATATCATATATGGTTCACTTATGACATTACATTACCCGTTCTTTTGTAAATTCCATGTTAAAGAAGCGTTTTGGGTAAAATCGTTTCATTTATCGTAGGTGTTTTGACTTGTTGTTCTTGACATTATTATTACTTATATCATGATTTACTTACTTCCAGAATATAAAATATGATTTATATATCATATATATTCAGTATATATATATATATAATAGATAGATAAATGAAATGAAAAACACCGTTCATGGAGACGGTAGTCCGTACGTACGCATGAACGCTGTTTTCCTTTCCTTATTGTCTTGAATGGAAGTAAGTAGATGACATACATATATATATATACATAAATCCAGTAGATTTATAATGTCATATATTTCATTATTATTTCTTATATATACTTTATAATCATTCTTTAATGGTTAACATGGAGAATGAATCTCATCGCGTCGTGGAGACGGTAGTCCGTACGTACGCACGAGCGATGATATCATTTCCATAAATATTGAATTGAATTGGAGTGGATTGTAAAATATATCAGAATCAATATTATGTTGTAATAACTATTTATAGTTATTCTTTACACCATTATACCCATCCATGTAAGGTGGTGGTGGAAAATAGATTACACCATGGCGTGGAGACGGTATTCCGTACGTACGCACGCGCGGTGATTTCTTTTTCCGTAGGATGGATAGATGGTGAAATAGGGTTATTTCATACTTATAATAACATATCCGTATATGAGTGATACTGATGTTATTACATCATAATGAAACAACCTAAGAAGAAGAAGTGGAAGAAGAAATAAAGATGAAAGAATTGGTAACGGTAATTACCTCTTCTTTGAAGCGCCTTTTGGAGACCTTCTCTTAGGGAACTAAAATTGGTCTTTGAGGAAGACCAGAACCTCTAGGATGTTTCTAGGGAAGTGAAGAAGAGATTTTGGCAGAGGTTGGCCGAGCTTGAGTGCTCAAATTGGTGTGAGGAGGAGGGGGAGGAGGTGTCCTTTTATAAGGGAGGAGAGGGGCACCTTAGGAATGTCTCAAAATATTATTTTATATTAAAGTCAAAATCGGTTTATAATGGTTCCAAAGGGTCTTATTTCGAAGCTAAAGTGGGGATGGGTCGCAATCCTATCATCCAATAAGATTTAGAAAAGTTTAGGGTATTATTTTAACCTTATCAATTAGATTTAACTCTAAGTTAAATAATTTAACTTTTACTGTGTCTTTTTGTTTTCTTTCACTATATGGTTAATACACTTACGATAACATGACAAACGAACCCCAAATTGTTTATTATTAATATATATATCCTTATCTAAGTCATTTGGCCTAACTTTAGATTTTTAGGAATAAAATAACAATTAATAATATAATATTTGATTTAAAAACTATTTTGTGTCAATTTTGACACTATTTGATATATGATTTTTGTGAAAGTCATAACAGAATTATATGTTCGAACCAAGTTGATTAAATCAACACTAATATATCATAGTAACCTATAAAATTAGTTTAATTCATAAAAAGTCTCAAATTATATTTAGTTTGGTGTTTATAACATCAATTATGTCAATATTTCATTAATAAGATTATTACTGCATCATCTTTGTGTCATAATTAAATTAACTTATTTGATGTCTAAAAATTACAAATAAAATACCATTATGTGGGAAATCTTTTTAGCTTGCTAATTAATATTTATAGTCTAATTTATCTTATGTATAACCCTATATTAAAAATGTTTTAGTAAATAAACTTTGATTTTAACTCTTTTAACTCTTCTTTGAATTAAATAATAATAAATGTCCTAATCTAATCCAAGTGGGCCTAAATGGTCATATTTTATTCATAAGGTTGTTTTAGGTCGAATTACACTTATCCAATAGAATTAGTACATGTTTTAGGGTAATATTAATATCATTCTTACCCTTAGTTACCCGATTTACTATTAACCGTGGTAAAAAAAGTAAAAAGTTACTATTCACCAAAAATTATTTTCATCTCATTGAACCACATTTTACTTAATGACATCAACCGTGTCTCTCGGATTTTTGAAATTCCATTCACAGAAGCGGTAAAATTAAGTTTTATGAAAAATTCAGTTTTTTTAACTACCACT
Source organism: Viscum album (assembly GCA_963277665.1). Classification (NCBI taxonomy): domain Eukaryota; kingdom Viridiplantae; phylum Streptophyta; class Magnoliopsida; order Santalales; family Viscaceae; genus Viscum; species Viscum album. The sequence goes on along the minus strand of OY728126.1, from coordinate 1,472,702,958 downwards.
TAGTAGTTTCACTATTCATCGAAAATTGATGTTTTTCAGAACAATGCCAAAATTTCATCCTAAGCTATATTTCATATTCCGAATTCAAAAATGAAATCTATTTTACCAAATTCATAATATATAAGTTGCATTAATTAATTTTATAATTAAATCCCGTTGTTAAAATAAATAGCGTGTTTTTAGGAAACAAAATATATCAAACGATTGACACTTGATTATGTCTGGTTTAAATGTGAAATTACAACCAATGACAAACATTGTATTAAATTGTGAAAATATATTCTAAATATACTTTAAAACCACTCAAATTAATAATTTATCTCTATTAATTATTTCGATTAAAAAAGTTGTTTTTAATTATAATTTAGTAATTTTCACTATTCATCAGAATTTGGAAGTTATCCGAAATGTACCAAAATTTCACCTTAGGCTAAATTCGATATTCCGAATCCAAAAATGAAATCCATTTTGAAAAATAAAATTTACAAAATTTCAAAAAGTGGTTATTACTATTCATAACGGCTAGTTTTAATAACATTTTAATAGCATATCGCTGTTTAGTGAAACTCGTTATTGCGTACTACACACGCTATCGAGGAAGGTCGTGATTGCGTGTAATGCAAGGCAAGTCAAGGATGTGTGTTGTGCAAGATCCTTTTCGTGTAGCGTACAACACAAGACATTAGTGAAATAAAAAGAATATTTTTCATAAAATCTCGGGCTGTTACATTACCCATCCCCACGGGCTATACACTAGTGTCATGCATCAAAATAAAACAGTTGGGAATGATTTAGAACATAAAAGATAGACAAAAAAGATAAACCGAATAAACTAGAAGCAGGAATAAAAATATAATAAGCAGCAAAAATTACCTCATGTAACCTCATGGGTCACCATAGAACATAAAACCCACACTCTATCCAAGAGAAATCCAAACTGGAGGAAACTAGAACTAAACAATAGAGTAGGCGTGAGAACCTAGATGTTTAGTAGGAATTCCAAATAGTAACAACAAACTATGAACCTTTCTTTAAAAATAAACTCAATCATTCTAGTTTGAAAATAATACATTAAAATAGCATTTCATTCTTTTCACAACCAAGTCAGAAGTTTAAATTTTTATGGAAAGTATTTCTATTCCACTATATTTTCAAAATAGTTTCAAGCATTCATCAATATTCCAAAAATAAAGGTAAAAAATTTAAATTAAAAACATGGATTTTAAAAAGGAAGAAACAATATTGAATCAAATAAGATAAAAATCATTTCACAAACACCTTCAAATAAACAAGAACCTTGGTCAAACCCTGTATGTTAATAGCATAAATGGGACCCTATGCACATCTTAACTCAGGGAAATGTGGTGTAGAAACCATGAAAACCAACATTCTCATGCACAAGACACTAGTAGGGGGACACCCCCATTTCCCTAGTGGTCTCCCATCATTATCCATAATCATTTAGTTAGTGTTACAGAGTCAATAATAGTAGAAGAAACTAAGATGAACCACTTCCGAATCATTTAGCATCCTAGTCCTATCCTGCCCACCTAGATACCCCAGGTATCCCATGTGCTCTATTTCAAGTGGTGATGAGTTTTCATTAAACTAACGAACAAGAACATATCATTTTCTTGATTCGAAAACATACTCACCTTCTCACCACTGACCTCCCTCGTGGGTACATCCCCCATTTTCCATCAACCAAAAATGCACAAGCCTCTCTACTAAGAAAATTTCACAATTCACACATTCAATGTGCACATAATTTTTCTAAAACAAAAGTTAATTCTTTAAGAGGGGGTTTCCATTTCCAAAAATCAGTCTTAACATGCCAAAAAAGATTAATTACATGCATGTGACACTTTTCACTTTGCAACACATAATCAACCAACACATTTCATTTACAACCAGTTTCATTGTCCAACTATACAACCACGGTAATATATGATTACAAACAAGATTAAAACCATTATTTAAATAATTAAATTCATTCTAGAAAGTCAAACCGCAATTTATCCATGAGTTCACACAAAAACCCATTTTTCGAAATCACATTTGAGATTTTTGTAAAAACCAATAAGGGTATAATAATTTCTAATAACCACAACCATATTTCATAGTATGGGTATATTGAATAAATAAAAAGAATGTTTCTAAAACAAAAAGCAATCATGGGATACAAATTAAAGGCATAGGAATAGGGAAAATAATTTAGGGCACATAACTTTTGGCGATGGCAGCCTGAGACCACTTCAACTACATGCATATATAATTACATATATATATATATATATAAGCATTAACCCATGTAAATATTCATCACGCCATGAGGGAATTTGTATAAGGAGGATACTTATATATATATACATGTTTACCCATGTATATTCATATAGATCTTTTTTGCCGATGACTCGAACCCACACCGTGATGATAAAAACACGATACAACTGTAAAAATCAGTTTAAAAATTACTATAGATAAGAAAACCAAATTGAACTGGACAGCAAGAGAAACCTAACCACAAACATGTTTCTCACCCTTTATATTATTTAATAAACCATTTAAAAATTCTATAAAACATGTCCAATGAGTGTCACATGCTTTTACTCACAATAACCAACTTAAAATACCTTTTTTGAATTAAACACACACCGACACCATAACAAAACAAAATATGTAGAAATTGCATCATTTAATAAACCAAAAAAATTCTCTTTCTATAAAATAATAAAAAATAAGTGCAACACATGAAAAATAAACATTTCATGGGAAACATGTCACAATGACAATTCACACACCTAAAACTGATTTTCTTTCACATTGAAAACTGTTTTGAAATCCAAAAAACATTTTCAATGTAGTACTTATCAATTTCCCATTAAAGACCAACAAATTCCATTTCATTTAAATAATGTAGACTAAGTGAAAACATAAAAAAAATACTTTTCCTTGGTAAAAAATTTAAGAACAAAAAATACACATCAAATACACATCAAATTTCACTCCATATTGCACATAAAATTTAAAGAACACATTAAGGAAAACAAAGTAAAAATGGATTAATCCAAAAATAAAATTAACATTGAATCACTTACCTCAAAATAGTGGTGGACGGATTGAGACAAACCGAAATATAGCAGCTTCAATAGTGGATGCCGAAACATGATCAAAGAGACCATGAATGACCCATCTCAATACCTAAAAATAAGGGAGAAGTAAATAATAGATTTACCTGAAACCATAGTGTTTGACCAAACCCTACACAACCCAAAAAATTAAGGTAAACCATAATAAAGGGGTACTCACCAGAGGAAGGTGCATCCAATAGAGGGAGTTCCAGAGGAGATGATGGCTGACTGGTGAAGGGGGTCCATGAATTAGGAGGTTGTGCACCAGAGGGGGTGTAGGTTGGTTTACACATGCAGAAGAGGAGAAGGGATAGGGGGCTCAAGAGGGATGTCAGGGCAGTGCGAGGGTAGCCTGAGGTGCTGGAGATGATCACCAGAAGGAAGATGCTAGAAGGAGAGTGACAATAGGGAGGGGCGGCGATGGGATGAAGGTGAATAGGGGGAGGGGTGAGGCATGATGCGAGTGGGAGGAGAAGGAAAGAGGGAATAAAAAAGAAAAAAGAAATAAAATAAGGGGTAAAAAGGAAAAATAAAAGGAAAAATAAATAGAAAGGAATAAAAGAATAAAATAAAAACCTTATAAACAATAAAAATTTAATACTAACAATAAAAAATAAGAAAACAAACCACAATAATAATAAAATTATTATTTTGTTATTATTATTGTAACTAAAACATTATTTTATTAAGGACTGACACATCGCATAGTCTCTTACTCGTATAAGATCCCAAATTATTTTTTTAAAATGAAAACTAGTTTAAACTGAAGCTCGAAATTGGGACACAAAATAATTAACATAAAATAATGATTCGGGTTGGGGTGTGACAATCATTGAGGAAATAATTTATGATTACTTCAGTAGAACATTCATCATTGAGGGAGATCAACCACTGTGAAGGTCCTAATTGTAGAGTTATTCCAAACATCTCTGAAGGTCCTCCTTGGGATCCACATCATGGATGTCCACCCCATGAAAATATGGAAACTTGTCACTAAGATAATCCCCATGAGAACATGGAGACCATTCATGGAGATCCTGTCTAAGACCATTTGAATAATATATTCTGAGTTAGATCATATGGTATAATAACATCCAATAGTTACCGAGGTCCTCCTCATGATGTCAATTGCAGTGGTCCAATTTACATTATAAATATCAACAAATGAAGTGGTCCTCCACTTAACAATCAAGAAACAATCAAAAAACATATATGTTATCCCCATTGTTTTCAAGTAATAAATAGTATAAATAGAGTCCATACCCTTTTCAATCAAGAAATAATCAACAAATATATAGGTTCTCCAAATTTTTTTCAAGTATAAAATAATATAAATAAAGGTCCTCCTTTTTCTAAATAAACCAATTGAAAAAATTGTGGCCCTTCCATTGGTAATCAAGCCCAATTATCTAGATGTCCTTCCAATGGGATCCATTAATAAGATCCTCCCTATAATTAATTTAATAGTCCATGTGGAGGTCCTCCACATGTTAATGATTAAAAATCAACCATCATGGATTCTCTCCTAATGGTTATCAAGCTAATACCTCTAGAGGTCCTCCCAAAGGGTCTGATCAGAAGGACCCTCCCTATGATGAAATTAATAAAAAATATAGAGATCCTCCCCATAAAGTCAATTGATAAATCAATATAAATGGAGGCCCTACCCATGTTCTTCATTATGAAGGACCTCCTTGAAAAAATAAATCTTTTAGGCATGATATTACTCTATATATCATAGTAATTCTAAAGTTTACCTCATACCAAGTGGAACATGAAATGCTGAATTTGACCACATCTAGTACTCCATAATCAACACATAATTTTCCCCCAATTAAATTAGAAAATTTTAGAAATAATCTTTATTATTTCTTCCACCATATTGTGAAAACTTTTAAGTGTTAAATGATATTCAAAATGATCTGACTCCACTAAATGGAATGAAAAATAAATTACCTTTATGGTTACACAATTTTCAATAACCCCTGCTAAATGATGAGGAAATTTAAAGTATCATTTGGATGGATTTGGTTATTAATAAAATTATAGTAATGTTTTATCCCACTTCTACCCCCATTCTAACATTCCCTTGTTTTTGGAATAGGAATTTATAAATAATATCTATTTAAAACTATGGGTAAAATTTCATCACCTTTAATCTAGAAACATTACTTATCAGGAATATGTTATTGACCTGAAGGTTCTAGATTATTTGAGTTTTGATGATGATCTAGATTCTATTTTAATGGTTTAGAATCCAAAATCGTGAAAGCATTATGAGTGTCTCAAACAATACTACCTCTATGGTTTATATCCACTACAACAAATAATACAAAACACATCATCCAACATACACATTAGTGGTTCAGGTGAATAAAAAGATCTTGACTTCACTCCACCTACATGAAAACATGGTTTTTTAGGTAAGTTGATATGTAATGTCATTTATTTAGGATAGGTCTTGGATCCTAGATTAAAATATAGTATCCAATTTTTCCAATGAAAATATTCATCCATATATCTAAATAATTTACTCTATGGTAATAGGCCATATAAAAACTTCTACACCAGGAAGATAAAAATGTGATATAGTTAAATAGTTTTCCAAAATAATTTTCTTTGAAAAGTGAAGAAAGTTTGATACCTTGAAACTCTAATTCATAGAATCCAAGAAATAAACTTCATCCACATCATAAAATAGTGTGATATTGAATTTTTATGAGAGATATAACAATAACTATAAAGATAACATAGTTTCATCCCTATCCCATAGTGTGGGGAGAATGTTTTACTCCACCACCATGAGTGAAACCATCAAATATTAAATGGGGTACATCTATAACTATATAAAATTATTGTTTATCACAGTCTATGGGTATGAAGAAATTTTTACCTCCCCCAACTATGATAAAGTAAATCTTATCTTGGTTGGATGAATATTTAAAAGAAACACATCTACTGTATGATTCCCTAATATTTCACCACTCTTCCCCTCTTGTAGGATCACATTAAATACAAGTTACAAGATATTTTTGGAGGATCACCATCCATGACTTATTTTACAATTTTTTTCATTATGAGTTCCAAAAGAAGGAATTGAATTCTTAAAGGGTTAAATGTCCAATAAAATTTTCAGTGGGGGTAAAACAAAGGGATATTATGATCTACCCCTCCTAGGATACTCATATAGTATATAGGTTCCTTACTAATCTTAATAATAATATGATCTAATTCATTCAATGTGATTCATAGAAATAAATTCATTTGATACACACCTCATAGTCAATAAGGAATATGATACTAATTCAGAGGAACATGATGAGGAGACATTTTTTTAGACTTTCTTCTACATCAAGGTGTGTGGATATGGTTTCCTAACTCAATATTAAAGATAATATTGATTTGAGAGAACATTTAATCATCCCACTTCCTCCCACTTCCTCCCACTTTGTGAGATTATATCCATAAAAAAATGGGTTCGGTTATGTCCACGACCTATCCATGACCAGATGGAGAAAAATTAGTTTCCACTAAGGAAAATATTTACCATTAAAATGTTATGTTATAATGCTTGAGGTAACTTAATGATGAATTAATTAGTGTCAATATTCACATTGAGTGAAACTATCAATCTAAAGCTGTTATATCTACTTCATTGAACCTACTCAATAAGAGAAAATTACTTAACTAGGAAGGGTTGAGTCAAGCCATACAAACAATATGAGATCAAATAATCTTGTTTTTTAGACCCTAATATTGACCAATTATCAAGAATATCCTCCAACATAGAAATAAATACCATTAGTTAATGTGAGTTATCCTGGGCCAAATCAGGCCAGTTATTTTCCACACCTATATATATGTTAACTATATCAAGTTCTTATAAATATTTCCATATAGACAATGGATTAAGAAGTAATAATAAAAGATCTTTTTAAGACCATTGAATCTCATACAACTTAGATGAAGGCTGTAGAAGGGTGATGAGAACCAATGAAACTATAACAGAAGCTACATCTAGATTGGGTGTCATTGATAGCTCCTCTATTTAACTTTTGGAATCCCACCTTCCTAATATTCAATGGAATAAGAGTCAAGGAATAAAATCTTATTCATTTTTTTCTCCGGGAAACCCTTTTCTGGAAAATCTATAGAAATAAGAAATGGTGGAAAATATATGTTTCGTGAATAATTTAGAAGGACCTAAATTTTTATAGTATAAAAATATTGTAAATAATTCCGGAATCAATTAATATGACCCAAACAATAATTCCTCTCTTTATTTAGTTAAAATTGAGTATGATGATCCCTCAAATTATAAATAGCATAAAAGTGATAGTGTTTCAAACCTCATCATCAGGTGGAATGGTTTAACCTATTCATTGAGCATGCATCTCTCAAAAGAGTAGTTATTTCATATTTTGATCGAGAATATCCAAAATGAGTTAAAAAAACCACATGCCCTATTAAAACATCTGGTACCATTTCAAGAGTTTAGTTCAATAGAATAACGGTTGGAAAATTATCTTTTGAGTTTTAAGGGAAAATATAGGCCATCATCCTCAAAACTAGAATGAATTTAATGATAGATGACACTCTGACTGTCACCCTTAAACCTATGTCATTTCTATTTCTCTCATGCCAAATAAATAAAATGAATTATATCCTTCTGTGAAGTAAAAACAACATTCTTGTGAAGATAAAAAGGAGGAATATAATAAATTAAAATTTAAAAATGGGAATAATAATGTTTATTTATTATAAAAATAGAAGTACAGTTGGAATATCATTTCCACCCTAGAGGTGAAATTGCTGATATTTCCTAAAATCAAGAGGCCCAATGTGGTAGGGTTGATTGATCATCGTGATTATTACCATTACCATTTTATTTAATGACATAATATCTAGTAATTATTTTTTATTCAAGTATATTCTCTATAAGATAATAGATTTTGTGTGAGTGATGTTATGAAATCACCGAATCATGTAACTTATGTTTATGAAACTACAACTGTTGGAAATAAAGGTGAGTGTAAATAGGTCTTAAATGGAATGAAAATAATTTTGAGGATCAGAAGAATAGAAATCATACATGTGGTGAAGAGATAATGATTATCCCCCTAAAAATATCAAGAGGATCATCAATATGATCCTAAGACTTCTAGGGTTTGTCATGATCTAATTATATTTATCGTCCCTACTAGATAAATAATATAACAGAAAACCCCATTATATATGAAGCGTAACTCTCCCAAAAAATCACACCAAAAATACCCCATTAATCTTAACCAAATGAGGGTGTCATTTTGATATATAGTTATAAAACTTAATCACTATGCTGAAGAACAACCATGAAGTTGTAAGAAAAGGAAACTGGATAAAAAGTGTGACATATTGAAATATATCTTCATCATCATTACCAGGATTTCAATTTTTAATTATATTTATCTATCTATATAACTATAGGACGATTTTATGAGACTCCTTGAAGACCATATATGTTCGAGTCTGATATAGCTATATCTCTGAAATACCATGCAAAATTGGTTTTTAGAAAATTCCATATTCCCATCAGTTTTTTGGTTTAAGATTTATCAACTTATATAATTGGAAATATTAGGTCCTTATATGTATTTTAAATTCTCAAGTATGTAAACATTTACCATTACATAGTTTAAAATAGTTTAAGAATCAACCCCATCATGATTCAAATGATTCACCATTTTGGGATATAGTGAAGATAACATATTGCATTCCAACCTGATGATCTATGAGATTGATTAAATCATAAAAAGTACATTTAAAGGAGCATGATAAGTAACCAATTCAGATAAATTGTTTTTAAATCAAAATTTATGTTAGTTCCTTAAGAAATAACTTTTAATTCCATGTTGGGATGGTCTTGGATCCACATGCATGTAAGAGTTCCCTATTTATATCATAATTTCAGAAAACATCAGTTGATGGGATGATCAGGATACTTGATAATGAAAAATCCATAATTTAATCTTTCCAATCCCAATACATTGACATATGGTATTAAAAGGGGGGAGCAACCATCAGTGAAAGATATAATAAACATTATTGTAACTAATGCACCAAATGATGCTCTAATCAATCCACGGACTGGAATTTGTAAAAAAAAAATTATTTCTTACCAATCTGATTAAGGAAACATCTCTAGAACTGGGGATTAATAGTTATATGTTATTCATTTAAAAGGATTATCTTATTAAATTCCTCTCATATGATAGCCAAATATATTATTCTATTAAAAAAACTCAATTAGTATAGGAATAGACTATTATACAATTTTTTGTGAATCCATATAGACATTGAGAATCTATACTTGAAAACAAATTTTATTAAAATTAATTCAACACAGGAAATGATATTTAAGTATAAGGATAAGAAATCTCAGAGATGAATAGTGGGTTTATGTATATTTTCCTACATTCATATCATGTTAGTCAATCCTGACAAACCCTCACATTTCCGAGATAAATGTGATTTTGATAATTTTTTATATCATCTCCCAATTATCAAAAAGAGAGTCCATAATCCAATCATGAAAACAAATAAGAAGAAGAGACCACAAATATGCCTAAAGAATTTGAGGATTTTATATTAACCACTATCAGTATACTATGATAGGTGAATTTGGGTGCTGAAGAAGTCCAATAGTCTATTTTACTTAGTTCCACTATGAGCCTCAATGAATTAAAATAATATATCAATTTCCTTAAGAAACAGTAGGTTACATTCACGTATAATTACATATAAATTATCATATTTTCCATCAAGTATAGATTCTTCAGCTAGTTTTACCAATAAAAACATTGGTTATAAACAAGTAGCATAAGTAATGAATAAGACTCATTATTCCATGATGGAAGTTAAATATGTTAATTTAATCATGTAAAAAATCATCATGGAGGTCTAATAACCTATGTGTATTTCCAACATTATTCCAGTTAAGAACAAGAATGAGAAACTTATGATCATCAATGACTTGCGGTATTTAACCCATCAATTCCAAAATGATGATTTCATAGTTTTAATCACACTATTGTTAATTTACAAAATAACCTTTTTTTATTCCCTCTCATTTAGAGATGGGTATTGCAGCTATAAAAAAATACAAATGGAACTAAAAGTTAAATAATCCAAAACCTTTAGGGAACTAAAGGGTTATATTTCTATAGCATTATTCTATTTGTATTGAATAAGGTTAGGGACACCTAACAACATTTAATCAACAAAATATAAAATTACATTATATGAAAAATAGTGGATTCATGTTTGATCATATAGTAGTCAAATCCCATAAGTGCAGGGATCATAATATTTAGTTTGAGGTTTTATTTAACAAGTTACAACAACATAGCTTGAAACAAACCCAATGAAATGTGCCTTTGGTGTGACAACAAGAAAATATATTTGATTCATGTAATACCATTACCAAATCTAAGTCATCCCAGGTGAAAATGGAAATTATTGATATTTCCCCTTCTTGAATCCTTCGGGAGCTTTTAGGGTTTAAATCTAATCTATATTACATTAATAACTTCATATAAAACAATTCTATTAAATATCTCCCCATCATAATATTGATGAAGAAAGGGGAAACTTATTCTCTCTATAAATATTATTTGGTTTTCTTTAATAACCTCAATAAGTATCTTATTCATCTTCTATTTCCTTTTCCACCCATATAATTAAAACCTGTCATCCTCTATATGGTAGTCACAGAGATATTTATTGGTTCAATTCTTGATCAAAATAATTATACATAAAATTATAATATACTCTAAAATAATAATAGAATAATGTTGAAATACGAGACTTGATACATTGATATCAAGAATAACTTCATTGTAATGATCTTTATGGTGTACAACACTAAAATTATCTACAACACCATGATGTACATTTGATTTATTGTATGGATATGATCAAATACATCCTCAGTCACAACATGTTGTTGGAAATATTAGAAACATGGTTTTAATTATACAATAGTTTGATATTCACATTGTACCCTAGACTGTGATAAGGAGAGAAGTGCTAGTATATTTTCTTAAAAGTCACCCTACCTCGGAGGAATCAACACTAGGCATAGAACACCCAAATATATAATTTTTCTACAAATATTAAACTTTCTAAACATGGAAAATGTTTTTTATAGGGATTATCAAGAATCAATTGATAAAATTATAGAGTATCTGAGACACATATGGATTAAAATATGGATTATGATCATATCCCGGATAAAGGTAGTCATCCCCTATTCTTTAATTCTCTCAGAAGGATTTTCCAACAAGGAGTCAAAATAATAGACTTTCATCATGTGTTTGGAACTACATCTATAGATAATGATTTCCCAATTAAAAATCAAAGGAGATTCATAATTGGTTATTAAGAAAAGTAATGGAGACTATTATACTAATAAGTAGGAACTAATACTGTAAAGACCCATAAAATTAAAGGGAATTTTTTTCTAAATTTTCTTTGGGATTTTACAAGAACGCAGTTTTTGACGGCGCCTGATTCCGAGGCCCGGTGTGCCCGGAATTTCTATCCGAAGTTTAGCTCGAGTACGTTCAGTGAACGAACGAGCGGGAATTTATAACTTTTGAACCGGTGCCCAGAATCGAATTCCGAGGGCACCGATGGAACCGCAATGGCGATAATTGCTTAGGAACTCCTATTTTGGAGTTGCGTTTACACGAGGGGAGTTATTAATTTTTGTCGTAGTTGAAAATAAAATTTAACAATTTTTATTTTTCCCACTTGGTAGTTTTATCCTAAGTAAGGATGTTGGGGGTGGGACCAACTTGTGATAACCAACCTTGAGAGGATAAAGTAGGGTGGGACCCACACGATCCCAAACCCTCACTTTCCTAACCCCTCTAAACCCCCCATTTAAGTTTTGTTAAGTTATCACCTCATTAATTTTTTAACATCTTATGTTAATAACTTAAGTGAGTTAAATGTGGGTTTTGAATTTTCAAACTCTTGAAATTCAAAACCTATGTTGGGTTAATAAAATAAGTGGGTGGATTATTTTATTTTGGGGGTTAGTTGTTTTTGTGGTGGAGACTTGGGAGAGAAAGGGCTAAGTTTGAAGTCTTCTTCTTCTTCAACATCGACGAAGAACGTGATGAACACAGTTCTTGAACGAAGAACACCTCTGACAAAGAACATCGTTCTTCAACGAAGAACATCTCTGCCGAAGAACGCGACGTATTATTCCAACGACGTTTCCTCTTTGAACGCACCTCAACGACAACGGAATCGACATTCGTTTTCCACGACGCCCGACTTCCGCGACGCTCGTCTTCCGCGGCTCGTTAACGTGCACCGTTCCTGGACCCAGGTAGGGGTTTTATTCATTTATTTGTTCATGAATACCAACTTGTTGATCTTCGTGGATTTAACCGCTTGTTATCGAATAACGCGAGGGGGTCGGACTGCACAAACACGGCCGACCGTCCTCCTTAATTTTTATGATTGATTCCTTTGTGGATTGGTTCGGGAAGGTGTGGTTCCATCTCACCACACGGAATCGAGCGAAAGGAAATGCCCGGCGCTGTCGCGCCGCGCCGTGGAAAAAAGTTTAAGAACGTGACGCCGTCGCGCCGCGTCGAAGAAAACCGAAGACGCCGCGGCCGGAGCGGGGCCGCGGCGTAGGGGCAAAGTGTCGTCGCACCGCTTCAGACGACAAGGCCTGCAGCCGGTTCCGGGCCGCGGCGGAGCAGGGTGACCGGCGGTCGGTACCGGGCCACCGGCGACGGAGCTAGAAGGGGACCGGCCATCGCCGGTCCCGTTGAGGAGAAACCGGCTGGCCAGGTCGGGCCGACCAGACAAGGGGAAGCCGGGGGAATTAATTCCCCCGGCTGGATTTCAAGCGGCCCCAATTAAAGGGGCCACCGTTTTTATAAAGGAGGGGAAACTCCCCTCCCTTGCCATGCGCGGCACAAAGGCCGCGCTGGCCACACGCGCTGCCCGCGTAGGCCGCGCCGCCGGCCGGGCCGGAATTCCGGGCCGGGCCGGGTCGTCGGGCCGGGCCGGGTCGTCGTGCCGGGCCGGGTCATCGGGCCGGGTCGCCGCCCGGGCCGGGTCGACCCGGTTCGGCCGACCCAGGGGGTACTGGGTCGGGCCGGGCCGGGTCCAGACCCCCTATTTTCGGACTGAGTTGGTTCAAACGCCCATATCTTGGGCTACAGACCTCCGATCGATGCACCGTCAGTTGAGTAGAAATCCTTGGAACGAGGCGGTCCTTTAGGTATATCACACTCCAGGTTTCGGAATACTTTGGGTTTGGCTGGGTTGGTTCGGATACGAAACCAACCGGGCTCTCGGAGGGGAAACACTCGTAACTTGAGCTCGGGACGTCCGATTGACGTGCCGTAAAATTTTTTGGATTACTCTTAGTGAGAAGGATCTTTTGGCTTACTCCGATCGAGGTTTGGATGCCGTCGGAGTATGGTCGTGTTGGTTCGCTCACGAAACCAACCGGGCCTTTGCAACGAAAAAGCCAATAATTCACAGACCAGGCGTCCGATTGACGTGCCGTCTGTTTCGTTGAATTCCTCTTGATTAGAAGGAAATTTTGATATACTTCACCCGAGTTTTAGATGCAGTTGGAATATGGCCGGGTTGGATTGTACCCGAAATCCAACCGGGCCCCTGGAACGGAAAATCTGATATCTTACAGACAGGACGTCATTTTGACAAACCAGGTCATCTCACTGGGTAAATCGTTTGACTGTGTCACGTTGTTTCTTTTAGGATGCCTCCCCGTGGATGACCAGATAGAGCCCCGAGAGTTGTACATACTGACAGCCCACCGAGTGACGATGCCTTAGTACGGGGCCCTATCCCAACGGAGGCACCAGCAGTACTACTACCCGTTGGGACACCGATTCCACCAGCCCCAGCAGCAGAGGGTGCACGTCGCTTGAGCGCATTGCACGATTTCCAGCGCCATAGGCCACCCAGGTTCCAAGGAGGGACGGACCCACAGGCGGTTGAGGATTGGCTGGAGGCTGTGGTGAGAGTTTTTAGGCTAGTGGGGATGCCAACAGACTTCATGGTGATCCTTGCTGCTATCCTTCTTCAGGCAGCAGCTGGAAGATGGTGGAGCCTGATGCTCCAGATGTATGACGAGGCGACACTTCTTTGGGAAGACTTCGAGAGCCTGTTCCAGGTAGAGTTTCTACTAGCCACCCTTCGAGCGGTGCGTATACAGGAGCTACTTCAGCTGCGGAAGGGCAGCATGACAGTGACACAGTATTCAACGAGGTTCACAGACCTCTCGCACTACTCCACAGATATGGTACGGGACCCGTTCTTCAGGGCCCGAACCTTCGAGTAGGGGCTCAGGCGAGAGATTAGAGCTTGTGTTGTTTCTCACAACATTCCGACGCAGACAGGGGTGTTGGAGAGAGCCCTCTTAGCGGAGAGTTTCCTTGCTGAGCAGTCTCCAGCAGCAGGACCCACCACTAGCCGGCTTGCGGTAGAGTCTTCTACAGCAGGCAGTAGACAGATGATGCAGAGGTCCAAGAGGACCAGACCTACCGGTGGCCGACTGCACGACTCAGGTTCAGTTGTGCGGGGAAACCGGGGTGGGGTCAGAGCCAGACGTGCCGAGAGTGGACAATGTTACTCCTGCGGCAGAATTGGTCACATGGCACATGACTGTCCGACCCGCCATGCAGATGACCAGCAGTTAAATGAAGAACCTCCCAGCCAGAGGCAGAGGTTAGATCAGGGAAGACTACAAGAAGCAGGCGACCATGGAAGAGGAGCTGGTCGTGCAGCTGGAGGTGGACGACGCTTCAGGGTGTTGCCACCCCCACCACCAGGAGGCCCACCCCGACTGTAGGGGACAGGAGGACATGGGAGAGCTCAACTTCAGGCAGCTGAGGCCTATGGTCATGGAGCTCTGGAAGCAGATAGACAGGAGCGGGACTAGCTTCCGACCTGGAGGCTATTGATCCTGTTGCTTCTAGTTTTGTTGATGTTTGTCTATAGTTGCTTCGTGTCTTTGTACTATGAGCTGCAATAATGAAAAGACACTTATCTTTGAAAAGTTTTCTTTCCTGTCCTTTTTGATTGGTTGATACTGAGTGGTCCCGGTTAAGACTATTGACTTGACCCTCACTTTCGAGATTTCTACTGGAGGAGACCTAGTGACCTCACACTGATGCCGATAGTGTGACTCAACCCTTGGAGGAGAGAGTGAGAGTTGGATGTCTTGGTAGTTACGTCGAGGCCTTATAACGTCATCCATGGCATGAATGCATCATTCATGTCAGGATTGACTGTATTAGGCAATGAATGTGGTTCATCCCAGGGATCAGACCGGATTTCTCTTATCGGCAAAGAAGAAATCATAGCAGCTCTTGTGAGACTAGAGAAGGTCCAGGTCATCCAAGAGCAGATGAGGACAGCACAGGGCCGACAAAAGCCTTATGCTGACAGGACTTGGAAGCCTCTAGAGTTCGAGGATGACGATCACGTCCTTAGATGGGTCTCACCGAGACGAGGTTTACGGAGATGTGTCCAGGGAGGCAAGTTATCTCCAAGGTTCAACGGACCTTTCTAGGTCCTCAGCTGGGTAGGCGAGGTGGTTTACCGCTTGACCCATCCACCTCAGTTACACTAGGTGCACGATGTTTTCCAGGTATCTCAACTGAGAAGATATGTGCTTGACCCTTCGCATATCATCAACCATGAGGAGCAGGACAATGGCGATGGGGTTACTTCCACGGAGGTTCTAGTGGGGATCAAGGAACGATAGGAGCGGATCCTAAGAGGACGATCGATTCCTCGGGTGCACTTTCTCTGGCAGTACGGGAACCTCCAGGTGAGCACATGAGAGCGGGAGGCTCAGATGCGTGCTCAGTACCGCTTTTATATACCTAGTTTGTGTTGAAGATTTACAGGGACGTAAATCCCTGAGGTAGGAGTAATGTAAAGACCCGTAAAATTCAAGTAATTGTTTTTCTAAATTTTCGTTGGGATTTTACAAGAACACAGTTTTTTACGGCGCCTGATTCCGAGGCCAGGTGTGCCCGGAATTTCTATCTGAAGTTTAGCTCGGGTACGTTCAGTGAACGAACGAGCGGGAATTTCTAACTTTTGAACCGGTGCCCAGAATCGAATTCCGAGGGCACCGATGGAACCGCAATGGCGATAATTGCTTAGGAACTCCTATTTTGGAGTTGCGTTTACACGAGGGGAGTTATTAATTTTTGTCGTAGTTGAAAATAAAATTTAACAATTTTTATTTTTCCCACTTGGTAGTTTTATCCTAAGTAAGGATGTTGGGGGTGGGACCAACTTGTGATAACCAACCTTGAGAGGATAAAGTAGGGTGGTACCCACACGATCCCAAACCCTCACTTTCCTAACCCCTCTAAACCCCCCATTTAAGTTTTGTTAAGTTATCACCTCATTAATTTTTTAACATCTTATGTTAATAACTTAAGTGAGTTAAATGTGGGTTTTGAATTTTCAAACTCTTGAAATTCAAAACCTATGTTGGGTTAATAAAATAAGTGGGTGGATTATTTTATTTTGGGGGTTAGTTGTTTTTGTAGTGGAGACTTGGGAGAGAAAGGGCTAAGTTTGAAGTCTTCTTCTTCTTCAACATCGACGAAGAACGTGAAGAACACAGTTCTTGAACGAAGAACACCTCTGACAAAGAACATCGTTCTTCAACGAAGAACATCTCTGCCGAAGAACGCGACGTATTATTCCAACGACGTTTCCTCTTTGAACGCACCTCAACGACAACGGAATCGACATTCGTTTTCCACGACGCCCGACTTCCGCGACGCTCGTCTTCCGCGGCTCGTTAACGTGCACCGTTCCTGGACCGAGGTAGGGGTTTTATTCATTTATTTGTTCATGAATGCCAACTTGTTGATCTTCGTGGATTTAACCGCTTGTTATCGAATAACGCGAGGGGGTCGGACTGCACAAACACGGCCGACCCTCCTCCTTAATTTTTATGATTGATTCCTTTGTGGATTGGTTCGGGAAGGTGTGGTTCCATCTCACCACACGGAATCGAGCGAAAGGAAATGCCCGGTGCTGTCGCGCCGCGCCGTGGAAAAAAGTTTAAGAACGTGACGCCGTCGCGCCGCGTCGAAGAAAACCGAAGACGCCGCGGCCGGAGCGGGGCCGCGGCGGAGGGGCAAAGTGTCGTCGCACCGCTCCAGACGACAAGGCCTGCAGCCGGTTCCGGGCCGCGGCGGAGCAGGGTGACCGGCGGTCGGTACCGGGCCACCGGCGACGGAGCTGGAAGGGGACCGGCCATCGCCGGTCCCGTTGAGGAGAAACCGGCTGGCCAGGTCGGGCCGACCAGACAAGGGGAAGCCGGGGGAATTAATTCCCCCGGCTGGATTTCAAGCGGCCCCAATTAAAGGGGCCACCGTTTTTATAAAGGAGGGGAAACTCCCCTCCCTTGCCATGCGCGGCACAAAGGCCGCGCTGGCCACACGCGCTGGCCGCGTAGGCCGCGCCGCCGGCCGGGCCGGAATTCCGGGCCGGGCCGGGTCGTCGGGCCGGGCCGGGTCGTCGTGCCGGGCCGGGTCATCGGGCCGGGTCGCCGCCCGGGCCGGGTCGACCCGGTTCGGCCGACCCAGGGGGTACTGGGTCGGGCCGGGCCGGGCCCAGACCCCCTATTTTCGGACTGAGTTGGTTCAAACGCCCATATCTTGGGCTACAGACCTCCGATCGACGCACCGTCAGTTGAGTAGAAATCCTTGGAACGAGGCGGTCCTTTAGGTATATCACACTCCAGGTTTAGGAATACTTTGGGTTCGGCTGGGTTGGTTCGGATACGAAACCAACCGGGCTCTCGGAGGGGAAACACTCGTAACTTGAGCTCGGGACGTCCGATTGACGTGCCGTAAAATTTTTTGGATTACTCTTAGTGAGAAGGATCTTTTGGCTTACTCCGATCGAGGTTTGGATGCCGTCGGAGTATGGTCGTGTTGGTTCGCTCACGAAACCAACCGGGCCTTTGCAACGAAAAAGCCAATAATTCACAGACCAGGCGTCCGATTGACGTGCCGTCTGTTTCGTTGAATTCCTCTTGATTAGAAGGAAATTTTGATATACTTCACCCGAGTTTTAGACGCAGTTGGAATATGGCCGGGTTGGATTGTACCCGAAATCCAACCGGGCCCCTGGAACGGAAAATCTGATATCTTACAGACAGGACGTCATTTTGACAAACCAGGTCATCTCACTGGGTAAATCGTTTGACTGTGTCACGTTGTTTCTTTTAGGATGCCTCCTCGTGGATGACCAGATAGAGCCCCGAGAGTTGTACATACTGACAGCCCACCGAGCGACGATGCCTTAGTACGGGGCCCTATCCCAACGGAGGCACCAGCAGTACTACTACCCGTTGGGACACCGATTCCACCAGCCCCAGCAGTAGAGGGTGCACGTCGCTTGAGCGCATTGCACGATTTCCAGCGCCATAGGCCACCCAGGTTCCAAGGAGGGACGGACCCACAGGCGGTTGAGGATTGGCTGGAGGCTGTGGTGAGAGTTTTTAGGCTAGTGGGGATGCCAACAGACTTCATGGTGATCCTTGCTGCTAGCCTTCTTCAGGCAGCAGCTGGAAGATGGTGGAGCCTGATGCTCCAGATGTATGACGAGGCGACACTTCTTTGGGAAGACTTCGAGAGCCTGTTCCAGGTAGAGTTTCTACTAGCCACCCTTCGAGCGGTGCGTATACAGGAGCTACTTCAGCTGCGGAAGGGCAGCATGACAGTGACACAGTATTCAACGAGGTTCACAGACCTCTCGCACTACTCCACAGATATGGTACGGGACCCGTTCTTCAGGGCCCGAACTTTCGAGTAGGGGCTCAGGCGAGAGATTAGAGCTTGTGTTGTTTCTCACAACATTCCGACGCAGACAGGGGTGTTGGAGAGAGCCCTCTTAGTGGAGAGTTTCCTTGCTGAGCAGTCTCCAGCAGCAGGACCCACCACTAGCCGGCTTGCGGTAGAGTCTTCTACAGCAGGCAGTAGACAGATGATGCAGAGGTCCAAGAGGACCAGACCTACCGGTGGCCGACTGCACGACTCAGGTTCAGTTGTGCGGGGAAACCGGGGTGGGGTCAGAGCCAGACGTGCCGAGAGTGGACAATGTTACTCCTGCGGCAGAATTGGTCACATGGCACATGACTGTCCGACCCGCCATGCAGATGACCAGCAGTTAAATGAAGAACCTCCCAGCCAGAGGCAGAGGTTAGATCAGGGAAGACTACAAGAAGCAGGCGACCATGGAAGAGGAGCTGGTCGTGCAGCTGGAGGTGGACGACGCTTCAGGGTGTTGCCACCCCCACCACCAGGAGGCCCACCCCGACTGCAGGGGACAGGAGGACATGGGAGAGCTCAACTTCAGGCAGCTGAGGCCTATGGTCATGGAGCTCTGGAAGCAGATAGACAGGAGCGGGACTAGCTTCCGACCTGGAGGCTATTGATCCTGTTGCTTCTAGTTTTGTTGATGTTTGTCTGTAGTTGCTTCGTGTCTTTGTACTATGAGCTGCAATAATGAAAAGACACTTATCTTTGAAAAGTTTTCTTTCCTGTCCTTTTTGATTGGTTGATACTGAGTGGTCCCGGTTAAGACTATTGACTTGACCCTCACTTTCGAGATTTCTACTGGAGGAGACCTAGTGACCTCACACTGATGCCGATAGTGTGACTCAACCCTTGGAGGAGAGAGTGAGAGTTGGATGTCTTGGTAGTTACGTCGAGGCCTTATAACGTCATCCATGGCATGAATGCATCATTCATGTCAGGATTGACTGTATTAGGCAATGAATGTGGTTCATCCCAGGGATCAGACCGGATTTCTCTTATCGGCAAAGAAGAAATCATAGCAGCTCTTGTGAGACTAGAGAAGGTCCAGGTCATCCAAGAGCAGATGAGGACAGCACAGGGCCGACAAAAGCATTATGCTGACAGGACTTGGAAGCCTCTAGAGTTCGAGGATGACGATCACGTCCTTAGATGGGTCTCACCGAGACGAGGTTTACGGAGATGTGTCCAGGGAGGCAAGTTATCTCCAAGGTTCAACGGACCTTTCTAGGTCCTCAGCTGGGTAGGCGAGGTGGTTTACCGCTTGACCCATCCACCTCAGTTACACTAGGTGCACGATGTTTTCCAGGTATCTCAACTGAGAAGATATGTGCTCGACCCTTCGCATATCATCAACCATGAGGAGCAGGACAATGGCGATGGGGTTACTTCCACGGAGGTTCTAGTGGGGATCAAGGAACGATAGGAGCGGATCCTAAGAGGACGATCGATTCCTCGGGTGCACTTTCTCTGGCAGTACGGGAACCTCCAGGTGAGCACATGAGAGCGGGAGGCTCAGATGCGTGCTCAGTACCGCTTTTATATACCTAGTTTGTGTTGAAGATTTACAGGGACGTAAATCCCTGAGGTAGGAGTAATGTAAAGACCCGTAAAATTCAAGTAATTGTTTTTCTAAATTTTCGTTGGGATTTTACAAGAACACAGTTTTTTACGGCGCCTGATTCCGAGGCCAGGTGTGCCCGGAATTTCTATCTGAAGTTTAGCTCGGGTACGTTCAGTGAACGAACGAGCGGGAATTTCTAACTTTTGAACCGTTGCCCAGAATCGAATTCCGAGGGCACCGATGGAACCGCAATGGCGATAATTGCTTAGGAACTCCTATTTTGGAGTTGCGTTTACACGAGGGGAGTTATTAATTTTTGTCGTAGTTGAAAATAAAATTTAACAATTTTTATTTTTCCCACTTGGTAGTTTTATCCTAAGTAAGGATGTTGGGGGTGGGACCAACTTGTGATAACCAACCTTGAGAGGATAAAGTAGGGTGGGACCCACACGATCCCAAACCCTCACTTTCCTAACCCCTTTAAACCCCCCATTTAAGTTTTGTTAAGTTATCACCTCATTAATTTTTTAACATCTTATGTTAATAACTTAAGTGAGTTAAATGTGGGTTTTGAATTTTCAAACTCTTGAAATTCAAAACCTATGTTGGGTTAATAAAATAAGTGGGTGGATTATTTTATTTTGGGGGTTAGTTGTTCTTGTGGTGGAGACTTGGGAGAGAAAGGAAAAAGTTTGAAGTCTTCTTCTTCTTCAACATCGATGAAGAACGTGAAGAACATTGTTCTTCAACGAAGAACACCTCCGATGAAGAACACTGTTCTTCAAAGAAGAACATCTCCACCGAAGAACGCGATGTCTTCTTCCAATGACGTTTCCTCTTCGAACTCACCTCGACGACAACGGAATCGACATTCGTTTTCCACGACGCCCGACTTCCGCGACGCTCATCTTCCGCGGCTCGTTAACGTGCACCGTTCCTAAACCGAGGTAGGGGTTTTATTTATTTATTTGTTCGTGAATACCAACTTGTTGATCTTCATGGATTTAACCGCTTTTTATCGAATAACATGAGGGGGTCGGACCGCAGAAACACGGCCGACCCTCCTCTTTAATTTTTATGATTGATTCCTTTGTAGATTGGTTCGGGAAGGTGTGGTGCCGTCGCACCACACGGAATCGAGCGAAAGGAAACGTGCGGCGTCGTCGCGCCGCGCCGTGGAAAGAAGTTTAAGAACGTGACGCCGTAGCGCCGCGTCAAAGAAAAACGAAGACGCCGGGCCGGAGTAGGGCCGCGGCGGAGGGGCGCAGTGTCGTCGCCCCGCGTCAGACGACAAGGGTCGCGGCCGGTTCCGGGCCGCGGCGGAGCATGGTGACCGGCGGCCGGTACCGGGCCACCGACGATAGAGCTAGTAGGGGACCGGCCATCGCCGGTCCCGTTGAGCAGAAACTGGCCGGCCAGGTCGGGCCGACCGGACAAGGGGGAGCCGGGGGAATTAATTCTCCCGGCTGGATTTCAAGCGGCCCCAATTAAAGGGGCCACCGTTTTCATAAAGGAGGGGCAACGCCCCTCCCTTGGCATGCGCGGCACAAAGGTCGCGCTGGCCGCACGCGCTGGCCGCACCGCCGCGCCGCCGGCCGGGCCTGGCCGGGTCGTCAGGCCGGGTCGCCGCCCGGGCCGGGTCGACCCGGTTCGACCGATCCAGGGGGGTACTGGGTCGGGCCGGGCAGGGCCCAGACCCCCTATTTTCGGACTGATTTGGTTCAAACACCCATATCATGGGCTACGAACCTCCGATCGACGCACCGTCAGTTGCATAGCAATCCTTGGAACGAGACGGTCGTTTCGGTATATTACACTCAAGGTTTCGGAATACTTTGGGTTCGACCGGGTTGGTTTGGATACGAAACCAACCGGGCCCTCGGAGCGGAAACGCTCGTAACATGAGCTCCGGACGTCCGATTGACGTGTCATAGACTTTATTGGATTCCTCTTAGTGAGACGGATCTTTTGGCTTACTCCTCTTGAGGATTGGATGCTGTCGGAGTACGGTCGGGTTGGTTCGCTCACGAAACCAACCGGGCCCTTAGAACGAAAAAGCCAATAATTCACAGACCGGGCGTCCGATTGATGTGCCGTCTGTTTCGTTGAATTCCTCTTGATGAGAATGAACTTTTGGTATACTTCGCCCGAGTTTTGGATGCAGTTGGAATATATCCGGGTTGGATTGTACCCGAAATCCAACCGGGCCCCTGGAACGGAAAATCCGATATCTTACAGACAGGACGTCCATTTGACGAACCGTCAACGACATTGGTGATCACGTTGAGAAAAGGTCTCTATGAGTATACCCTATGAGAGTTCGGGGTACAATTGAGATACGGCCGGGTTGGTTCGCTCACGAAACCAACCGGGCCGCTAGGACGAAAAGGCTAATAACTCACAGACCGGGCGTCCGATTGACGCGCCGTCTGTTGCGTTGAGACCCCTATGAAGAGGCGGTCCTTTGAGATAATTATTCATGGGACTTTGAGATACTTGGAGTATCGACCTGTAGCTCGTGGAGCGGACCCTCCTAGAGACGAGCATGCGGAGTACGGAGACCGTGTACCCGGCTGAGACCTGACGACTGCTTGACCGATCGATTCGGTGTGTTTCGGATAGCCCAGTGGGGAGCGCTTGGTTGTAGAGGCAGACCCTCGGCAGATGACCGCTTGGTTGTAGTGGCAGACCCATGGTACTCAACTGAAGGAGTACCTCTGGAGGCTATGAGGGGGAGCGCTTGGTTGTAGCGGCAGAACCACGACGGATGAGCACTTGGTTGTAGCGGCAGACCCGAGGTACTCAACAGAAGGAGTACCTCTTGAGGCTATGAGGGGGTGCGCTTGGTTATAGCGGTAGACCCATGGTGGGAAGCGCTTGGTTGTAGCATTAGGACCACAGTACTCGACAAGAGGAGTACCTCAGCAGTCTTAGGTTAGTGAGCAGTACCTCGGAGTCGTGACAGGACCACTATACACTCCAGAGACGGGGCTCTTCAGCAGTTACAGTTTCGATAATGAAAATCCTGGTTTGAGCTGAGTCTATGACCTTTGTGTTACCTCTTTATTGAGATTGGTCACTTGATAACTTTGGTATATGTATG
The DNA here is from genome assembly GCA_963277665.1 of Viscum album. Taxonomy (NCBI): domain Eukaryota; kingdom Viridiplantae; phylum Streptophyta; class Magnoliopsida; order Santalales; family Viscaceae; genus Viscum; species Viscum album. The sequence goes on along the minus strand of OY728126.1, from coordinate 1,472,679,264 downwards.
GGCGTATACCTGGGTAGTGGTTATCCATTGATTTCATAATCTTTGTATTTCCTCATGAATGAGATGGGTTACTTGATAACTTAGGTATATGTCTGGGCATATACCTAAGTAGAGGTTATCTGTTGAGATCTTCCTTGTGGTTATCCTTGTTGGTTTTAGTGAGACCTTGAGGGTCTCGGGGTCCCTACTGAGTATATTTATACTCACCCCTGCACGGGCTATGCCCGCACCTCGTTGTGTTGGTTGAAGATGACGGGCAGTGCTGACGGAGGCCGAGTGTTTAAGGACTGGACGGTACCCGGAGGTGGAAAACATGACGAGTTAGTATCCGGAGGTGGAATTCACGGCGAGACGACACACGGAGGAGGTTGATGGGCGAGATCGTTGTGGAGGCTATCTGTACCTACCCTTCAGGTAGGATCTGTGGTGGACGATCCAGGAGTTGCGCCATCTGTACCTACCCTTCAGGTAGGATCTGAGGAGGACGACCCAGGAGCCGCTTCCGTTCTTCCAGCTGTTGTTTTTTTCTGTTGTATTTTTGTTCAGTTGTAGTTGTAATTTCAGTTGGGTTTGTATTCTGGCCCATTTACTTTTCAGCACTTCTCTTTGTACTTAGTGTTTTACTTCCGCTTGTACTCTGTGGTGTTTTGTTTACTTTTATAAAGGCAATGCCTTCCTAGTTATCGGGATTTATGCATTTGGTGCTAGTCTCCAGCCCCTGGCATATGGAAGGTGGGCTTGGGGTAGTCATGGCACGGGCCCCGAGGACGGGTCGTGACAAATACCTCTCCTTATCTATAAATAAGATTTTATATCACAATATCTTTCATAGATAAATTTATGTAATATTCAACAATCATAGGATGCGCTTGATGATTCATTAGAAAATGTAGCTACTACCATGGAAGACCCCAATCAAGATGAGATAGTGATGTATATTTTATATTGGTGGGTAGTAACTCCATTTATCAGTAAAAAACAATGAATTTAAATGAAGATAATTACACCATAGGTTAAATAGGATCCTTACCCTCTTTAATAAACACAATATTATTTAGATGTATACTATAATGTAGTATCTTCACAATGGGATCTTCCCATTTTTTTGAGCTAAAAAGGATAAAATCCTTCGATGAGCCAAAAATTTATTCTCTATGACATTCTAAATTTGTATAAATTCATATCAGAAATTATTTTTTGATGAGAAAATTCTTAGTTGAATTACAGGAAGAGAGACACCGACCATTATGAAGTAATTACATAATAGCACATGTGGTTCTCACTAGTCAGGGACCAACTATTGAGTCAATAAGGTTTTCCTTATGACTTTTCCATTCTTAATACTTGGGGGATATTGTTGAGTCAATAAGGTTTCCTTATGACTTTACCATTTCTTTGTGTTTTGAAAATCACAAACACATTATCTCAAGGAAAATCTATTTCTACCCGATGTTTTACTTCTATAAGGAAAAATTTACTTCCCCAAGTAAATTTATCCTTACCATGTTTTCATTGTTCATATCATAAATTTTCTAAGTGTAAAATTTGGTTTGGAACCAAAACCTCAAAATCCTATAATTACCTAGATATGAAGCATTTTGTTTTAGGATCCGAATTCTCAGAAAACTAGTTACGAAATCTTGTATGTTCTAAATCTGTATTCTCGAAATTCAGACTCTAAACTCTTCTGAGTTATGAATCCGAATTCTGAATATGAATTCTGATTAAGAACTCTTCTATGTTGTGAATTTCAATTCTAAATACGAATTCTGGTTACAAAGTCTTCTAAGTTCTGACACCGAATTCTGAATAAGAATTATGGTTATGAACTCTTCTAATTTTTGACTCTGAATTCTGAATACGAATTCTGGTTACAAACTCTTCTCATTTATGACTCTGAAGTATGAATATGAATTCGAGTTATGAACTCTTCTCAGTTCTGACTCTGAATTCTGAATACGAAATCTGGTTACGAACTCTTCTCAGTTCCGACTCTGAATTCTGAATACGAATTCTGGTAACGAACTCTTCTGATTTCTAACTCGGTGTTCTCTGAATACATACTCCGAACTCTTATGAATTATGACTCCAAATTAACATGAACTCTAACTCTGATCTTTTTATGTTCTGGTTCTAAATTCTTGTGAATCCAGATTCCACATTTCCTTGAAATTCAGACTCCAGAATTCTATAGAGTTCAGGTTCTAAATTCCTAGAAAACAGAATCCGAATATCCTTATATTATAGACTCTGAATTATTTTTTGGTTAGACTACGAACTTTCATTTTCTTACATTCCGAATATTGGATTTTAGTTATGTAACCATTTTTTTTCTTACACTTGTTTTGTTATAAAACAATGTCATGTTTTCAGTTACTAACCAACCATTGTTTGAGTGACATGTGTATAGGTCCCTCTGAAATTCAAGGGAAAATATGACCATTGGAGGAGGGAGTCGACCATTGAATCCGTGCCTATAAATAGAAGCTAATTCAAATGATCTCGGAACTTTTGGACAACTTTTGATCAGAAGTGATTTCTAGAGAGATATACTCTCATGCTTAGTGCATAAAAAAAATTCTTGTTCATATTTTCTTTGTGCGACTCTGATTGATGTTGTGTACAATCAAGGGCTTCTGGGGATAGGAAGACAGAGGTTATGACTACCGTGAAGTTGAGGGATTTCATGTTGAGGAAGACAGAGGTGTCGACTATCTTGAAGTTGGGGGCTTACGTGGATAGCAAGACAGACTCTGATCTTCGTATTGAGGGCTTACCCTAGTGTGGGTAAGACATACATTCTTGAAATTATAAATCAAGGGACCTTTATCCAAGGTTTTTGGATACCCTTCTCTTTAGGTTAAAAGATTTACTACCTGATACTTGTTTTGTTACATGTTTTCTGCTGCATTTGTATTGTTGAGGAAAGTATAACTATCTTATACTTCCATATACCTATACTCTTATTTTGTAAGATTCTATACGCTTTAAATTAGAATCATTGTTTTTGTAAACTTTCATCTTAGTTTCATTTTCCAGAACCATATTTTCCGGATTCACTTTCTCGGAATCATATTTCTGTAATCAAACAAGTGTGTAGAACTAGAGGTTTTTTGAATTACCTTGTTTAACCTTGTTAAATATAACCATCCTTAAAAGTTACAAAAGATTTTTTTAAGTGTACAATTCACCCCCCTCTTGTATTTTGAGCATCATTAGATACACCATACAATATCACTATTATTTAAATCCTATATTTGGTATTTTAGACTATATCATACTCGCATACCATCTCAACAATTGGTATCAGAGGATTGGTTCAATATGAATTAATCTCACGATTAGACTCAGAAAATAATTCATCTCATTCTTTTTTGGAAGCAGTTTTTCGGACTCATATATTTCAGATTCATTTTTTTCTTAGAGATACTCTGGATCTATTTTTCCTTGTTTACAAACTATTTCTTTTAACAAGTTTCTGTGGAAAGATCTTTCTATAACATGGAAGGAATCAATATTGGTTCCATATACAATCTCAATCCATCAATACCACCTATTTTTGATGGAAATGATTATGAATATTGGAGAGATCGTATGAATACATTCATTTTCAATACTGGTGTTAACAATTTAGTTATGCTCACTGGAAGATATAAAATCCCTGACAAGGAAGTTTGTACTTTTAGAAATTAAGAAAAGCATGAATTTAAACTGAATTATAAGTTACGTAATACTTTTCCTTGTTCTGTGACTAGAAAAATATATAGACAAATTTCATGTTGTGAAGCAGCAAATTGTATTTGGAAGAAACATGAAGTTACACATATTGGAACTTCCAATGTTTTTGAATCTAGAAGAGCCATTCTCAGAGCTGAGTATCCTGGTTTCTTCTTTCCTTATAAAGAAACCATATGTAAGGTGCAACTAAGATTCATGACTATTGTGAATAGTTTAAAATACATTGTTTAGAAATTATTAGATGATGAAGCTCTTATTGATAAGATCATAGACATCATTCCCAATGAGTGGGAATCCAAGAGGACTTCTATTGATGAGAATAGAAAGGTTACTCAGATTTCTTTTGATGAAATGTTTGGAACTCTTCATCAACATGAGACTTGAATGAAGAGAGATGCTAATAATGTAAAGAAGAAGAATAATAATGGAAGTGTTTATTTTATTACAACTTCAAATCATATGAAGTCTAAGACTCCAGAGAGAGTTAACAGGACCCAATCTAAGAAGGTTGTTACACAATCTGAATCTAGTGGAAGTGAATCCTCAGAGAATAAGTTATCAAATCTTGCTCGAAGGATGAAAGAGATAGCTGGACATAATATCTTTCAATCCCGATACAAGAATAAATAAGGAAAATATAAGAAAGATTTAGAAGTTACATGTTATGAATGAAAAATAGCTGGACACATAAGACCTGATTGTCCTATTCTTAAGAGAAAAGAAAGAAGGTAAATCATTCTGAGGGAAAAGAAAGAAGTAATACAAGGCTAAAGCTAAAAATGTCTTGAAAGATAATGACACCTGGAGTGCCTGTGGTGGAGACTCTTCAGATGAATCTTCATATTATGAATCTTCTGGACAGAATAATATTGGTCTAATAGAAAAACTACCTATTGAAAATCATTTATTAATGGCTAAGGTATACAATTCTGAATCAATGACCAATGTTTCCTTGAATTCTAATTATTGTAATGATAAATACTATAACACTTCTGATGAAGAATCTTCTTCTGATGAAGATAATATTTTACCTACCTATGAAGAAGTTCATAGGTTTTCCAAACTTCTTGAGATTGAGAATTCAGAACTCATGAAAAAACATGATAAGGAAAAATCAAGGAATACTATTCTTACTAAACAAATATGAGATCTTTCTAATGATCTTGATAAGGAAAATGTTGATTTTGAAAGTATTTCAAAAAATCACTAGGAGTTAAATTCTTAGAAGAATAAACATTCTAAAGATCTAGAAAACGCAATTTCTATGAAAAATGTTTTGGATCCTAACTCTAGTTCAAAATAAAATGTTTTAAAAGATAATAACTTGGTTATCAAATTGAAATCTGATATTTTTTCCTTGAGGAAGTGTTTGTCAAACATTACTTTTGGAAAGGAAAATTTTGATAAAATGTATTCTCCAATCCGACCTCTAGTGAATAGTTCTAGTTTTGGTTATACTGGTTCTAAACCAGTTTTTAGTAACAATTACTTTGTTCCTCAAAGTGATCCATTCTGCAGTAAGTTTCAGTGTTGTGGGCATTGGGCAAAAAATTATTCCCTAAAAAAAACTCAGTCTTTAGGATTTCATAAATCTTATTTTTTTAAAAAGATGTGGATGACTAAAATTTTGATTTCTGAGAATTCCAGATCCAAGAAAGTTTGGGTTCTAAAAACCTAACTTTTTCTTATTTCAAAGAATATAGAGAAAGTACCAATAGCAACACATGGTACATGGATAGTGTATGTTCCCGGCATATGACTGGTAACAACAACTATTTTGAAAAGATTATCAAGAAAAAAGGAGGAAAAGTAACTTTCAAAGATAATGTTTAGGGAGAAATTATTGGTATAGGTAATATCATTCTTCTTGGAAAAACTTTGATTTAAAATGTTTTATTTGTTAAGAGTCTTAAGAACAACCTCATTAGCATAAGTCAATTATTTGATGAAGGTTACCATGTGAATTTTAGGAATGACATGTGCTTAGTACACAATTCCAAGGAAGAGTTTATTCATTCTACCCATAGGCAAGAGAATGTTTACACACTAAACATTGAATACCATAGGAGCCAAGATCTACCTTGCCTTAGTGAAATGGAAGATCATTCTTGGTTATGGATTAGAAGGTTAGGACGTTGTAACCTTAGGAACTTATGCAAACATTATATAAAAATATTAGTTAAGGATTTACCAGAGCATTGATGTGATTCTTCAAAAGTTTGAGACCCTTGTCAATATGGGAAGCAACATAAATCAATTTTCAAATCAGTTGGTGAAGTCTCAACTATTGATGCATTACAGTTAGTGTATATGGATCTCTTTGGTCATACACAAACTGGAAGCATTGGAGGAAAGCATTATGTATTTGTGTTAGTTGATGATTACACTAGATTTACGTGGGTCTATTTTCTAGCAAAGAAGTCTGAAGCTTTTTATTATTTCAAAAGTTTTAGAGCCCAAGATAAAATTAGAAAAACTTTCCATTGAAAACTATTCATTGTGATCATGGAGTAGAATTTAAAAATTCTGATTTTGAGGCTTTTTTAGTAGAAAAGGAATTACTCATAACTTCACAGCACCCAGATCAACTCAAAAAAATGGTGTTGTTGAAAAAATAAATAGAATTTTTCAAGAGATAACTAGAACCATGTTGAGTTAGTATTCTACAGCCAAACATTTTTGGGCTGAAGCTGTAAGTACTTATTTCTGTACTATAAATCGAGTTTTTGTTAGACCTTTTCTTAATAAAACTCTTTATGAGTTATGGAATGGTAGAAAACCTAGACTTTCCTACTTTAAGATTTTTGGTTGAAAAATATTCATTCTGAATTCTAAAGATAATATATATAAATTCACACCAAAATCTGATGAAAAATTTTCATAGGCTACTCCATAACTTCTATGGCTTATAGAGTTTTCAATAAAAACACCAGTACTGTTGATCAAACAGTACATGCCAAATTTGATGAAACTGGTCCCTTTATTTTTAAACAACCCCAACCTAAATCCTCGGATGTGTTTTCAAAAACTGATTATCAACCATTGATAGAAGATCCTTCTAATAAGGAAAATTTCTAAGAAGAAACTTCTGAAATATTTACCTCAGAATATTTCCTACCCTATGTTGGTGAACAGGTTTTACAAAACCCAAATCAGCTGTTTCTATAGAATCATCCTAGTGATAGTATAATTGTTGATGTGAATCAACATATGAGGACTAGAAGTTCCTTAAGAAATGAAGTAGAAAATCTAGAATTATTTTCCCAACTACAACCAAAAATAAATAATGAAGCATTAATTAATGATTATTGGATTAAAGCCATGAAAGATAACATAACTGAATTCTAAAGGAATAAAGTCTTGACCTTGGTTGAGAGACCTAAGGAAACTTCTGTTATTGAAGTAAAATGGGTCTTCATAAATAAGTGTGATGAAAATGGAATAACTATTAGAAATAAATCTAGATTGGTTACTAAAGGCTGTAATCAACAAGAAGGAATAGACTATGAAGAAACCTATGCTCCAGTAGCTAGACTTGAATCTATTCGTATTCTATTTTCTTTTGAAGCATTCTTCAATTTCAATCTTTTTCAAATTGATATGAAATGTGCTTTCTTTAATGGTTATGTTCAAGAGGAAGTCTTTGTTGAACAACCTCCTGGTTTTGAAGATAAAAATCATCATGATCATGTTTTTAGACTTACCAAAGCTTTATATAGCCTTAAACAAACACCTAGAGCTTGGTATTATAGACTGACAAGATTTTTACATCAAAATAATTATGTTAAGGGAAATGCATATCTATCCCTTTTTATAAAGAAATATGAGAAAAATGTTTTGATTGTTAAAATTTATGCTGATGGAATTATATTTGGTTCAACTCAGCAATCTTTAACCAATTCCTTTGCGGATCTAATGAAACTTGAGTTCCAAATGAGTCCGATGGGTGAGTTAACATTTTTCCATGGTTTTCAAATCTCTCAAAAACCAGAATGGATATATATATCCCAACATAAGTATATTAAAGATATTCTTAAAAATTAGGGATATGACAACACTAAAAGTATAAGTACTCCCATTGGTACCTCAAATACACATGATCTTGATGAAGCTAAGAATCCAGTAGATCAAACATCTTTTCGAGGTATGATATGCAGAATACTTTACCACAGAGCTAGTCATCCAGACATAATGTTTTCAGTATGCTTATGCACAAGATATCAATCCAATCCTAAGGAATCTCATTTAAAGGCAGTTAAAATAATTTTTCATTAATTAAAGGGAACCATGGATTTAGGAGTGTTTTATACTTCTGGAAATGATTTTTTTTGAAAATATTTTCAGATGCTTACATTGGTGGATGTAGAATAGATAGAAAGAGTACATCTGGAACTTGTCATTTATTAGGAGATTCATTAGTTTCATGGTTATGCAAGAAGCAACACTTAGTAGCACTTTCCACTGCTGAAGCTGAATATGTAGTAGCTGGAAGTTTTTCTGCTCAAGTGTTGTGGATCCAAAACACACTCACAGACTATAGTATGAGTTTTACCAAAACACAAATTTTATGTGACAATAAAAGTTTCATTTCACTTAGTAAAAACCCACACATAATTCTCGTGCAAAGCCCATAGATATTAGGAATCACTTATTTTAGGGATCACAAACATAAAAGAGATATCATTCTTAAGTTTATCAGAATGCAAGATCAACTTGTTGATATTTTCACAAAATCTTTACCCTCTAATAGATTTGAATACATTAAACAGAAGTTAGGAAGGATAAACTTAATGTAATATTCCTTGTTAACTATCTGTTGAATCAATATCCATACAGTAATAAACTCCTTTTCATAGGGGGAGTACATTTGTTCATAAGTTTTTCATGTTTTTCGTAATGAAAATTTTCGTAGTCAGTTTTTCAAACATTCCGCAATGAAGATTTTGGTAGTCAGTTTTTTTCAAACATTTTGTAATGAAAATTGTCATAGTTTGTTCTTCAAAATTTTTGTATTGAATATTTTCATACTTTAAATTTTTTTTAATGGAGATTTTCTTACTTGAAATTTTCATAATGAAGATTTTCATACTTGAAATGTTTCATAATGAAGATTTTCATACTTGAAGTTTTCAAAATGAAGTTTTTCGTACATGAAATTTTCGTAATGAAGTTTTTCGTACTCATGTTTTTTTTCAGAATCTAATGTCCTTCAAGAAGAATTTTCCTCAATACGAATAATTCTCCTGAAAATACGAAAGGTATGATTTTTTCTTGAGTTTTCTTAATCACCTTTTACTTGCATGTAGTTTCTTTTGTCTTTTAAAATTTCTCGGATTCTATTTTTTTTAATCCAAATGTTTTCCGTTAAAAACTTCAAAATATTGGATCCTAACAATTTTCCTTGAGGCTATCATTTCAACCATCAGATCTGATCAGAAGAATTCTCAGCCATTGGATTGAGATGGGTAGATGAATTGTCGCATCAACGTCTATATAAAGGACCCCCTAAGGGTTGTCGCACATTTCTTTTCAAGCTTTTGAGTGTCAAATCTCTATCCCTCTTTTAAAATCCCGTTTCATATTTTCAATGGTTTCTTAATTCCGAATGTCTGGCGAAGTTCCTTCTCAAGATATTTCTTCTGTCAAGCTGATTGTATAGTGGCAAGTATACAGAGAAAGGCTGGTGCATCCGAATTTCTTCAACTAGTATGACTCCATTATCTCCAAGAACATCGAGATTAATGGAAGGGAAAGTCTTTCCATCTCGAATCCAATGGCTCAAGACTTGGTGTATCTGGATCTCTTTATTGAGTTTTATGAGTTAGTTAGTTTCTTTAAGGAAGAAGGGGGAGATATGTTTTTATTAAAGATTTATGGAAAAACCTCTGCCCTTTCAAACACCAAGGCTGCTAGCTTGGTGGGGCTGTCCTATGAAGGGGAAGCCGAGTTCTGTTCCCACATGCTGCCAGATATTCAAGGAAGTTTTATAAAGTTGAAGGCTATGTAGCGTGTTAGACTTTCAGATGTCAAGACTACGAAGATTTCTCACCTCTCAACAAATAATCGGATCCTTGAATTGTGGGTTAAAGGGTTTATCATTCCGAGGAAGGGTGACAAAGACATGCTGAAGAAGAGTGATATATATATATTGGATTTTTTGGTATATCTAAGGAAGATCAATCTGATAAAGAATATTCCCATTACGATAGAAAATATCAAGAATGTGAACTTGAAAGATCATATTCTTATGTACCTGGACATTATTTCCAAGATTATTGTTCGATGCTTGGAGTCCTTCAAAATCCCTTGCAGTTCAATGTCGAGGAATTCGAAAGTTATGCTAATCAGTGATGATACTCTCAAGAGGATGAAAGTTTGTTTCTATAAGGAGACATGATAATTCTATGACTTACCAGAGGAAGAGGATGAAGCTAATCTGAAGGAATAAGAGGTTCCTAAACCATCGAAAAAGGAGGAATGAAGAGGAAGTTGAAGGAAGTGATAAAAGAAGGTAAAATCTCAGAAGCTAAAGGAACCCAATCTGCACCTCCAAAGCCCAGGAAGCTAAAAGATTATCTGGATGAGGTTGTGGCCAAGTGGAGGGAGGATAAGAAAAATCAGAAGGAAGGAGAACCATAGTTTGGCTTGGATCCTACTGAGGCCAAGGATTTGAAAGAGAAGATAGGGGATGAGCTTCATAAGCAAGATAAGAAAAAGAATAAAAATAAGAAGATGCTTGAGGCTAAAATTTGTCAACCCTTATGAGGGATACTGAAATATCATTTGATAATTTCTCAGTACCGAAATCGTTCTTGGTTGAGACTTTACCTGAGACTCCGTGTAAGATTTTTATGACTTTAGAAAAATCCCAAGAGAAGGTTGTTGAAGAAAAGGAAGATGTCGAATAAGTGGAAAAAGAAGAAATTAATGGTGGCACTGAAGATCTTATCAAGAAAGTTGAAGATTATCATGAAAATAAAAACCCTTCTAAGAATATATCAATCCGAACAGTTGAAGAAGATTCTTCGAAGTTCCCAACTCCTAGGAAGGATGAGGAAGGTGAAGACGAGAAGGGTGAAGAAGAGGTTAATAAGTTTTCTGAGGAAGAAAGATATAATCATCACTTTATTCACACAGAGAATTCTGAGGCTGGAGCCGAGAAGGAGAAGGTTGATGAAGATAGAATTGTTTAGCAGTCTGATAACGAACATGATTATACAGATGAAGAAGTTGTTCCGAGAACCAATAAGGGAAAATAGTTGGTTGATGATACACCTACCAAAGTTTTTTTTAAGGAAAACGAAAGCTGGTGGATCTTCTAAGAGGAAGTTGGTTGAGATAGAGGAAGAACCATCACCAAGAAAAGTGTCAGATTCAGAATCATCAGCTCTGGGACATGACTTTGTCCTTCAATCTCTAAAGAAGCTTGTTGACACCATTCTGATCATTCCTACCATTGAATCTAGATGTCAGATGCTCTAACATAGCTTGAATCAAAAATAGGATTCTGTATCCATGGTGATGGATAGGTGTGTAATGATTGAGGCTGATTACAAGAATATCCTTATCAACTACGATACCTACAAGAAATCTTGTAAGAAAGTGGTCAGCTACTCAAAGAATATAGTTGACGATTTGAGAGAACATGATGAGTTCCAAGATGATGTTAAGGAAACTTTTGATAACAAATATAGAAAAATCTAGGATCTCACAAATAGCTTTGAGGAAAATCTAAATCTTGAGTAGTATACTTGGATTCAGGAAGTCAAGGATCTGAATGGGAAGTTGTACTCCATTGTTCAAAGCTGGAAGAGATAAAGGGATCTCCGGATTGAGAGTGAAGAAAAGCTAGAGAAAAAATATGACTTGATGAAGGTTCAGGCAGAGGCTCTAAAGGCTGAGGATGATAGGATCAAATCCTTAGAGAAGAAAGAAGATGAATATCACAAGGAGATGAAGAAGCTAAAAACCATTGTGAAGAAATTCATACCTAAGGAAAAGGAAGGAAAATAAATCGGATCTTTTGTTGTATTTTTTTCCTTGTACAAATTCTTCAAATCTTAATGAAATTCTGGTTGCTCATTTTTTATGGATGTTTGTACCGATATTTCAGGTACCATACTTTTTTCCATTCCCTCAAACTCTTTTTGTAAATCACAAAGGGGGAGAAGGAAAATAATTATAAGCAAAGAAGAAATATCCCTAAGTAAGGGGGAGTTTATCTAAGGGGGGTTTTAAATTACAGAGATTTCCGTACTTAAGATAATGAAAAATCTGATTCCAGACATCTAGAATTTGATCCCTAGTGATACAAAGCCTAAGGGGGAGTTAATCGTATTCATCTTTTCCAATTTGTAAAGGGAGATAAGTTTTATTTGTAAAGACTAGAGAAATATTTTCTAAGTCCTTATATTATTTTTTGTAAGGATGTTTGTGCTTTCCAAAAATGGGGAGATTGTTGAGTCAATAAGGTTTTCCATATGACTATTCCATTCCTTCATACTTGAGGGAGATTTTTAGTCATTAAGGTTTCCTTATGACTTTACCATTCATTCTTGTTTTTGAAAATCACAAAAACCTTATCTTAAGGAAAATATCTTTTTACCCTGTGTTAGCTACTATAAGGAAAAATTTCTTTCCACAAGAAAATTTATCCTTACCATGTTTTCATTGTTTATATCATAATTTTTCTAAGTGTAAAATTCAGTTTGTAACCAAAATCTCAGAATCCTATAATTACCTAGATATGAAGCATTTTGTTTTAGGATTTTAATTCTCAGAATTTTGGTCACGAACTCTTCTGAGGTTTAACTCCAAGTTATTGTAATTCAGACTCCGAACTCTTCTGAGTTCTGACTCTGAATCCTGAATACGAATTCTAGTTAAAAACTCTTCGATGTTCTGACTCTGAATTCAGAATATGAATTCTGGTTACAAACTCTTTTGAGTTTAGACTCTGAATTCTGAATACAAATTCTGGTTACAAACAATTCATAGTTCTGACTCCAAATTATGAATATGAATTCTGGTTACGAACTCTTCCGAGTTCTGACTCCGAATTCTAAATATGAATTCTGGTTACGAGCTCTTTTGATCTCTCACTCTGAATTCTTAATACGTATTCCAGTTATAAACTCTTCTGAGTTCTGACCCTGAATTCTGAATACGAATTCTGGTTACGAACTCTTCGAGTTCGGACTCAGAGTTCTCTGAATACAAACTCTGAACTCTTATGAGTTTTGACACCGAATTCTCATGAACTCTGAATCTGAATTTCCCTGAAATTCAGACTCCATTATTCTATAGAGTTCAAGTTCCTAATTACTAGAAAAAAGAATCCAAATATCCCTGTATTATAGACTCTGAGTTCATTTTTGGTTAGTTTCTGAACTTTCATTTGCTTACATTCTGAATTATTTAATTTAGTTATGTAACCATATTTTTACTTACACTTGTGTTGTTATAAAATGATGTTGTGCATTCAGTTACTAACCAACCGTTGTTTGAGTGACACATATACAAGTCCCTCCAAAATTCAAGGAAAAATATGACCGTTGGAGGAGGGAGGAGACCGTTGATGTCGTGCCTATAAATAGAAGCTCGTTTGAAAGAGCTCAGAAATTTTGGAAAAATGTTGATTTAAAGTTATTTCTAGAGAGAGATACTCTCATGCTTAGTGCGTACTGAACTTCTTGTTCAGATTTCCTTTGTGCGACTCCGATTGTTGCTGTGTACAATAGAGGGCTTACGGGGATAGGAAGATAGAGGTGCCGACTACCTTGAAGTTGAGGGATTCCATGCTAAGGAAGACAGAGGTTCTGATGACCATGAAGTTGAGGTCTTGCCGGGATAGAAAGAAATTATTCAATCTTCATATCGAGGACTTACCCTAGTGTGGGTAAGACATAATTTCTTGAAATTATAAATCAAGGGATCTTTATCCAAGGTTCTTAGATACCCTTCTCTTTGGGTTAAAATATTTAATACTTGTTACTTGTTTTGTTACAAGTTTTCCGCTGCATTTGTATTATTGAGGAATTTATAACTATCTTATACTTCCTTATACTTGTACTCGGATTTAGTAAGATTCTACATGCTTTAAGTTAGAATCATTGGTTTTTTAAACTTTCAACTTAGTTTCATTTTGCGGAACCATCTTTTCCAGATTCACTTTCTCGGAATCATATTTCCTGAAGCAAGCATGTGTGTAGAACTAGAGGTTTTGTTAGTTACCTTGTTTAACCTTGTTAAACATAACCATCTTTAAAAGATCCAAAAGAATTTTTTAAAGTGTACAATTCACCCCCTCTTGTATTTTGACCATTATTAGATACTCCATACAGTATCTATGTTATTTTGATCATACATTTGGTATTATAAAGTATATCATACTCACATGCCATCTCAAAACCAACCTCTTCCATCTAATTAGAAGACTTAGGCATTTTTTCTATCAATGATGCATGATTGTATGGAATTCACTAAAATGTGTCACATAGATCATGTCATGAAAATTTCATCCATATACTCATAGAGATAATAAAAACTATTAAATTATCTTTCCCATTCACCATTTGGGTGATATATGTCATTAGTCCGTAACCTCAATCCCCGATTAGACAGTTAAAGTTCAACCTTACTATAAGAAACTTCTTCTCATAATGGGAAAAAACTGTGATGTTAAAAGATTTTAGGATAATGGTTGTGATCAATTTAATAATTTTTGACTTCATTACCAAGTTTTATATCCCTTATAAAATCATAAAGGGAAATGAAAACAAATTTGTTACCACCAAGATAAAGAATCTATACATGAATTATAATATTCCATAAAATCATTATTCCCACTATCATGTGGTGGAAAATAGTTTTTTTAATTGATCAAAAATATATAATCAAATATTCTATAGAAAATTATATAAATGGAAAGAATTACTATACAACAAAGATTTTGTATTCTTTGTGGGATTATCTCACAACAACCTATACTCACACATAGTTGGCATATTATTCCCACGTATATGGGATAAAATAATTTTAGACTATTGGGGATAAATTTACTTTACTATAAATTTCCATTTGTGAAAAATAGCCGGTCATGAATAGTCTTAGTTTTGTCTTGATGAGTTTATGTGAATTAAAGAGAGAAGGTAATGCACACTATAAAACCTTGATGTATATCAGAACCATGAAAATCAAGAATTCAATAAGAGTTTTTTTCCATCACTCAATAATCCACAGTTAATTTGTATTGGATATGAGAATTCCAATGATACTCTAAAGAAACCATATAAATAGGATTATAAATGTGACGAACCTAAAATTACACAAATGATATACTCTAATTGATATTATTCCCTAATACTAATGGATAGAGAGTATATTTCACATACCAAAAATGCATTGATTCTCAATAAATACCTTTCATAACTTTACATTGGGCTAATTTAAGTCCTCATTGCATGGATTTAAACTGTATTAGAATAAAGTCCAAATTTTATGACCTTAAACTACTTTTCATAATGTTTTATCTGGTATAACCAATAAATTACTTGTAGTTTTCTTCTTAATATGACCTGATTTACTTACTTGAGATTTTTATCTATGTAAGACACTCAACATATAGTTTTCCCATCCATAGGCATATGATAAGATAAATATTCTCCAATATTAAAGAACAACTCTTAGATTTATTCCCACT
Source organism: Viscum album (assembly GCA_963277665.1). Lineage (NCBI taxonomy): Eukaryota > Viridiplantae > Streptophyta > Magnoliopsida > Santalales > Viscaceae > Viscum > Viscum album. The sequence continues at coordinate 1,472,663,825 of OY728126.1, read as the reverse complement.
CTTACATGATAAATAGTGAAGTCATGATCTCTTGTCCCAGATCTAATCACCTATTTCATCCACTCTAATTCCCCACACTATCATAGTGTTTGTTTCTTTACCAATTAACATAAAATCACTAATAATATCATTACAGTAGGATAGACTAATTTCATTTCTATCCTCACATCATTCAAATTTACATATATACACTTTTCCAAATAAATTCATGTTTCTTGATTACTATTACCACATGATACATAATGATATGTGAACCACCTATTTCAGACCATTCTATAGTCCCCAATTCTCTATATCACATTGGTTCCTGGGCATTCAATAATTCATGCCAAGTCTTTCTTTATTTGACACTATTTCTAGAAGATAATTTTATTTACCATGAACTATATATGGATTTATTCTTATTATTGAAGGATATATAGATATTTATGGACCATATGTTCTAGACCCATCTATAAATAGGCCTCCAATTCTAATCCCCTTAAATATTTGGTAACATACCAATATTAACTGTTTCTAAGGTTGATTATTCTAGTTTCCTTTGGAATATTCTCTTCCCTTATTTTATACTTTTTACCTTAAGTGTTTGAATCACCACAGATCTACCATAAAAATTGGTAACAAGTATTTCAAATCTCTATAGAAACCCTTTTATTGGGTAAAAAATATGTCTTTCAGATTCTACCCATTTATAACCAACCAAATGATTATTTTCATCTTATAGAGAGAATCCTATAATTCTATAATCCATCAATAACATTACAATGGAACCCATAATTTGAATGTGTTCAAAAATATACCTCAATATACCAGTCTAATTGTATAATAATGGACTCATCATTCAAATTTGATCAGTAGTTATCCAAGCCAATCCATTTTATATCACCTTTTCTAAATTCAAAAAATTGAATTTATAAATTAAATCACTCTTTTCCGTAGTCTAATGGTTTTAAAATGATTAAAATTATCAAGCTAACAACTTGTATTGTTACATTCCTCTTGGTTGTTTAAATACAGTGACCTTAAATCATGTACACCTTTCCTTAAGAATGTACATTATATTATTAGTGTCTCTATTCTCATCATGTTTACCCTACCCCCATTAATATATTTGACAACCCATCTTTTGGTAAATATATATGACCCTAAACTTCATATTTACTTAAGTAAAAGCTACATGATTTTAAAAATCTTCGAACCTTAGTCTGTCTTGAAAGACCTGAAACACCCAATGAAAGGGTACTAACTTTGGGGAAAACCCATAATGGGAGACATGGGTAATATTTGAGTCTCATCATGAAATTTCATTAACTTACATAACCTTGTAAAAATATGTATATCTATATAGTTAGAATTGATTAAAGATAGAAATCCGATCAGTTAAATTCCCAGAATGGGAAGGCCAAACAAAATATATTTTTCCTCCCATCAATTCTCTCCTATTCACAACTTAGAAAAAAGATAGAGTTAAAATAAAAATTCCTAAATTCATAAAATTACAACTATGTATCCTTAGAAAAAGTCAATATGTGTTTTCTAGTAGTAGAATTCAATAAAAATATGAGATCAATTTCATGTTCCTTGTATGTTGGGTTTTTTTCAAATATATAATTATGTAACTATGGGGTGCTTGATCCTTAGTAGGAAATTATCCCCATTTTTATCTTATATATATTGGGTCATTAATTATATCATACACTAATCATGGCATATTTTTATGGTATATACACCATGGATTTGGATTTCCTATATACATATATGAGAATAAGTCTGCGAGGAAATAAAAATCTATAATCTTCCATCTAACTTGATAACCTCAACTTACTATGATGGTATATATACATTTCATATCCACCTAACCTATATTAATCCATAAGAATAATCCTTTCCAATGATTGATGGATTTAAAATTTTCATCTTATAGTCAATAATTTTGGGACTATTATTTTCAAAATATGTTATAATTTAATGTTTTAATGGATTATGTTATTATGATATCATTTCTCATATGATTATATAAGTAATCAATTCCAATATTTGGAATGACACATTTTAGATGTTAAAAATTTCTAAAAATAATCGTTTCTCATCGATAAAAAAAGGATAGTAATGCCCACAATTTAAAGATTCTCTTTAATATCCAAAAAAATAAAATTCTTGTAGATTATAGTGTTTTCTCTTCCAATTCTCATAATTTTTCCACTTATTTACTAGACACATTTATGATTAATCAAATCCTATCTAACATTGAAGCTTATTTTTCTAAAGGAAATAGTATTTCTTCCCATATAGAAGCATACTCCTTTAAAATTTTCAATGATCTTTTGATTCTATTCCATCCTATCTATATTCAAAATTATATCTTAATGTAATAGGGTTTGCACATTGGTTTATTCATCAGATATACTCTTTTCTTCTACCATCACATCAAAATGATGGTCTCCTTATTGAAGAAATTTATTCATGAGTTTAGTAGAATGAGATGAGGATTTATTTGAGGAGTGATTCATCTATATATTCTACTATTTCTCCCATCCATGAATTATCCACTTCATAACATCATAAATAGTTTGGTAGTCAAATAATGATAACCATACTATAAATAAAATTCTATTTATTATTAAAAACATCAATATATTTTTTTCGTTAATAATTATTTAAATTATATTCGACAAATATCATCTTTCAATTTTTCAAATAATAGTGGATTCAGGATCTGATTCAAAATTGATAATGGATAACTAAAAATATGTGATCAATTGGAAAATTGAAAGAAACATAATTTCCAAATTTTATAAACATTACAACCTCAAAACAAATATATTCTCTATACCCTTCATTAATTGAGGAATATGTGGAGTAGATTCAATAACTTTTCACTCCATTATGGGTAATATCAACAGTGTAACGAATTTTAAAGACAAATATGTTAGTATATTATAACGATAAAGAAAATATAATGTTTTAATTTACATCTCGCCACTAAAGCACCTACTTCCCTAGATATCACCATATCAACATATAGTTTAACAGGAAAATCTTCTTTAAGATAATATAGAGTTATATTGAGCATTATAAAATAGATGTACTCTATTGATACCATTTTTTCGTATTCTATATAGAGTTTGGTTCATCGCTTAGTATTAAAATTTGATTAGTTGGAGTGATAGGGGTGTCTTCACCCTAAATGAAAATATGGTCAATAGTGGCCTTTGTAACATACCACACAATGATTACTCCAGAAATTTGTGCAATTTGGAGGTCCTCTTAGAAAAAAAATTCATTTGAAGAAATTTTTGTTTTACTCTAGGTGGAACATATAAATTCACACTATATTATCCCACAATATTAATAAATAAACACAAATAGGCTTGATAGTTTTTCTATCTCATGCAAAAATTAACCTAGGAATATTCTCTACATAGTGGGATACATAACTTAAAAACCTATGTTTTCATGTGATACATAACAGTTAAAAATTATTCATAAGTGAAGAAGACATACATCTATACAACTCTTTCTTAAAATATATAAATTCAATGATATATAAGGGGATTAATTTCAACATTATTAACAGATATTAATCTATAAACAGTTCAGATCTATTAACATATTTACTCCTTTCATAATATGAAATGAATAATATGATCATGAGATGTGGTAATTTTATTCAGTTAACATACTTGAGATATGTAATCTTTCACAAAGAGAAGTATTTGGATTAACTACAGCCACGAGAACCTCAACTTTAGTGCTTAGATAATCCACCCATTGGGTTGTTATATAACCCAATATAACACATGGTTCCACTTATGTTGTTGAAACTTCACCCATAACTACCATAATCTTGACATCAATATTAGGAAGAGGCCCTTACTAATGATCCCCTATATTTCTAGAAACTTTGGTCATAGGGAACTTTCCTAAAAAAAATTTATAATGAAATCACTAAGAGAAAAATAATAAGGCCATAATAAGAATGTGAGAAGTAAATTATAATATTTATATCTTTTCTTATGGGGATATGTGTACCTATTATAGCCGTACACTTTCACTTTTTATATAAATTCATTGGACAATGGGGTTTTGTTCCCAGTAAATACTAAAATAATATATGATGAATACATAATATTCCAAATCCATCCACATACATAATTACATGATATTTGATAAATACTAATTTTCCAGCATGGTTACTGAATCCACTACACTACTATTGAAGTTCAACCTTCAATTTAATAAGAAGATAGTATCAATTCCACAACAACCACTATCATCTATAACAAAAATAGTTCTGAACACATTGGATGAAATTAATAATATTAGATTGAAACTTTCAATGATGGATGAATTTCACATTTACAGGATCAGTAAACTTGTATCACTTCATGTCAATATATTTATAGAAAATTATTTTAGTGGAACCACACATGAACTTCCCCTTAAATAATTTGGTAACGAGGACCCTAATATTAGTTTCATTCATGAAAATCACTCAATTATTGTCTTAATTACAAACCTAGAAATTATTATGCTTGAGATAAATGTTATTAGGTTCCAATAGATCACCAATTTGAGTAATATGAAAGAATTTCTAAAGAAAATTTCATAAATCAAAATTATTTTTCACATTTTTTTAAATATTCCAAAATTAGTAGGCCTTAACATGGATATAGTTTGAAAGTGAATATGAAAGTACCAATGTGAGCCTAATAGATGGTTGATGTTCTTTTATCTTTAAATAAAAACACAGAATTTATTCTTTTGTTTGAGAACCACATCATTACCATCATCTGAGAATTTCAAATCAAGATTATGATGTGTTTTCTCTTCAATAATGAGAATCTAGAAAGATATCAAGTGTGTTGGACATAGGTAGCCAAATGATTTATCCATAACACATTTTATCTAGAGATTCATGAATCCCTATATTAATTTCTATGGGTTTGAAGACTTAATGACTCTAATAATGTAATTTTTTAGTATATCCCAAGGAAATATAGAAATATATTTGTCGGTATACCTTATTTTTAGTTCAATTGATGCATTTAAATAGGGAAACCAAATTTTATCTTGGGTAGTATTCTTGAACATTATCACTCATAGCATTACAATCACTGTAGGATGTTATTTTACCCTGACATATGTGTTGGGAACTACCAATATTCATTTTTTTCAATATAACTAATGAAAAAATAATATGGTTCATAAAAATTCTAGATTATGCCTCTATCAATTAGTGGTGATAGAAAATAGTCTCTTATTACCATCTTATATCATTGTGCTTCGTAGCTGTCAAAACCATCATATATTTATTTTTTTGGGACCTATCTATATGTGGGTAAATTTAATTATGAATGTATTTCCAAATATTGAGGTCCTTATCATCCTTCAAAAATATTAATAAAATTTTAGAGAAATCCAGGTTGAAAAGCATACATCTACATCTCAAAATATGAATTTTTTTGTGGACATTATATGTATTTAAATGATTCACTACCTATGATCATAGAACTTTAAATAAAAATAAGTTGTTGAATAATGGTTTATTAGTATATATTTGAAATATACATTGCTGGATTTTTTGCAACATTATTACTATCAACTCAAAATCCTCTCCTCAACCAGCCTTTCTGCCACCACAAAAGTACCTAGCCTCTTGTCTGTGTATAAAATTTTAAATAGGGATTTTCTGAGCCAAATCACAACAATTATAATGATAGAAATATTTGGGTCTGTACAAAGGTTTAAATTATATCCCCATATTATTGATTATACCTAATCTATTTTGGGACAATAAGAGTATGGAGTTCCCCTATTGTTCATGGTATGGAACCTAGAATAGACTTTTGAGGGTAAACTATTTCCATATGGAATTGGAATGATCTTTATCTCTTATTTGAAACTAATTTATGTTTTTGGATTTGGTTTTTTATTCATGTAAAATTTTTCTATCATCTAGTAATGTGATATCTAGTGAAGGCATTTGTGTGATATTCCTCTAAACATATTTTGGGGAAAGCAGTTCATCAGACAAACCTCTACGGATTGTTTCTCAAAAGTTACTATTCATATCCCATAAGATACTTCTCACTTATCTATGCGTAATGTGGAATATGGTAGTTTGAGGAATCTAAAACTATACATGTTTATGTATAATTTTATAATTCTTATATACATATGATTATGCAACTAAAATAGTTTTATATATCACTATCACATTGATTTGGTATTCAAAACCCAATCACATCTATTGGTCCTAGTATTTTTACAAAAATTTAGATTTAAATACATCCCTATGATTAAAATCACAATCCTTTCTATAGACTTGGAGTGGATTAATTGTCGATCGTAGGAATATCATGGTGTTGGAAGGGGTCTTGGGCTCTAATTGAAATAGTTATTTTCCTATTGTAGACATGGAATTCGATATGATGAAAAGTGTGTTAGTGATCCATTAATTAATATAAATCCCCCAAAATGATATTTTGGATATTTCTATGCTTCTATTCTCTATGAACTAAGTGTATACAATGTTTTCCCTAAGTCTTGCCATGCTAATGAGAGTTAGGAGTCCATAATAATATAGGGGAGTAGAGTTCAACAATACAAATTTATTTTCAATTTCTTGGATTCATCTAAGAAATAAAAAATCTATATGACTAATATTTATAGACTCTACCTTCTTCCAAATTATTAATATGTTTTCCTATATGGGAATATGTGAATGTGTTAAGAATAGTGCTTTTAGATGTGGTCATTTTCCTATATGTAATTTTGACAAATATTTATCTAAATTTGTATAAAACTAATGAAGGAAAGTGAATATGGGAAAAAATGAATGAAATAATAAAAAAAAAATTAAATATGTGAAAATTTATAAAAGGAAAATTCATTTTTGAGAAAAATATGAACCGAATTCATTGAACCACAATGCTTTCATCTAGCTGGGTGTTACCATATGTTTGTGATCACCCCTTTGTGATTACTATTATTACTTAAATAATGGTATACCTAGTCGAGTTCACTCAAACCAATTCTAGACCATGTATCCATGAATCTAGTGTGAGTCAATGATTCCCAAACTCACTGAGAGTAGGGAGCACACTGAAGACACTTATGAGAAAAGAGAGAGTTGAATATTTTCAAGAAACCCAAAAGTAAATATTTACACCCAAACTAAGATAATAGCCCATAATTATAGATGGAGAAAAATTATATCACATATCATACTAGTGATAATCTGTCCAATGAAGTGAATTTTCAATTTATGACACTACAATAATGTGCGTTCCCCCTTGTCTCAACCTAGGCATGCACCCCTATCATAGTCAATGTGCTTGAACCACCTATTCTAACCTAATAGAAAGGATATTTTCAATCTATTTTCATTTATGATTTTCATTTTCATTATTCTTTTATCATTTGTATAATAATTGGATCAAATTCATGGGGTGACAGTCATTTATTTGAGATAAAAAATTACTAAAGATGAAGATTCAATGAGGTTTGATAATTGTCAAAGGGAACCAAATATAACACCAAAATATCCAAAAACCAGGCCTATAAATTACCTCACACTCAACTTCCTTACACTGTACTTAGTCCCTATCCTCTTCACACAATTCCAATCACTCTAACTCCTCATTCACTATAGAGTTCTCTATCTACTCACACACTTCCTAGATTTTAGAATCTTATTACCCTAACTAGTGCCCGAACTCCACCCACCCTTCCCAGAACATTACCTCCTCTTACCCTACCAAATGACTAAATTCATCACTCTATTCTTAGAACTATGTCTCCTCATACTCTACATATCTCTATCCCCAAAGATTCTCTACCCTATTCCCATCCCTCATTAAATCTATATAGGAAATCACATGTTTTACTCCCTTCACTATAGTTCTTTATGTTTTTTAAGGATGGTTTCAATTCCATATCAGGAATCCAATTTAAATTTGACTATACAAATTCCAACATATCCCCCATATAGAGAGTGAAAAATGGAGATTTTATGTTCTAGAAAGTGACATCAACTGTGATAAGTACTTCTTAATGCTTAATCAAGAATTCCAAAGCCCCCCAATTTCTCTTATGGACTACTCATTACGCCAGAATTTAAGAGAAATAACGGTAACACAATGTATTAATGTCATTTAATGTTTTTTATATTCAAAAACATCATGAAAAAGAAATTCACTCATACCCTATTATGGTTTGAGATAAGTTTCATTCCCAATAGTTCCACAAGGGAACAAATTAACCTAGGTCATCCTAGGAATACCACAAGTTCACCAAGTCATCCACACTGCCCCAAGGCCCCAACTAGGGTTCCAATTTTCCCAATCTATCCCAAGAGTACCAATTGGATTCTAATTTTACTTGGATATCATGGAACATTACTAGGGAATCATTTCAACCTGAAATTATTTGGACCACCACTAGGGAATGAATTCTCTTATTGTTTCCCAAGATTAACAATATGTTTGAAATTCACTAAGGTTATCCCAAGAGAACGACTAGGGCCCCAATTCATGTAGGTTCCCTAGGAATAGAATTAATAGGGTTCTGATTTTCAAAAATATATTACCTATGGTATTTATTAGGGTCACCACTCATGGAATATAAATCCTCCCAAGGAGTAATCTTATATAACCTTTAAGAAAACAATTGGCTACCTTGTTCACTAAAACATCCAACCTAGGAACCCCATTTGTCTTAATACCCTACATAGGATAAATAAAATCCATTATATTGAAAGGAAAAAAGGATTTATTGACATTATTTTATGTAGAACAAACCTGCATGGAGTTTCATATAACTAGGGACCCTCACAAACCTATTGGAATAGATGATTGAAAAATTGAGTTCATCTATGTTCTAACACTTTATATCAATCATGTATTCAGTTGATAATGTGAATATGGTATCATGTAAGTGATATACCACTCTTTATACTATATAATTATAATATTCCTTAGGATATATCAAATGATGTTTTCCTATGATAATAAGGATTCCCCCTTTCGGAAGACCAATGGGATTTTATCAATCCTATACCTCTTGGATCACCTAAATTCGCTGTTCTAAACTTGAACCGTGTCTACAAGGAGGAAGATCAACTTTATAATTATCATCCATATTCCAATAAATTATCCATGAATATAAAATGGTTTTTGATCTAGTGTATGTTATAAACCACCTTCATCTGGCCCATCTATTGAGTTATATTAAAAAGGGCTTCTAATAAAGAAGCCGCACAAATACCATTTCTATGTACCTTCCACATAGTATTATATTCTATATGATTCAGATTTTTTCATAATTACTCGTAGTTGTATGACCATAAAAAAATATATAATGGTCTTAGATGCATGGCTATAAAAATAAATTTATTGGTATTAGATATAGGACCTCAAAAGGATGTTATTTATACATAGACACATGAATATAAAAATAACGTCATTGATCCTCAATATATAAATTTAAAAGTTATATGTCTAGTCCAATATTAATGAAATTAAAATAACTTCTATTGTATTTGATGAAAAATATTAATTGGACATTATTTGTCCATGGTTTCACAACATTAAAAGGAGCCACAATTTTTTATATCTCCTGACCATAAATGGTGTGAAATGAAACATTAAATGGAACCAACTATAGAGGTTATGATTGATTTGTTTTATATATGTAGGTATCTCTTTTAATGGGCTCAATCCCAATACCTCAACACATATAGAATCCCTGGATGAAGATAAATTCTAGAGTGACCAATTATACTGATCTAAAGAATAGCATAACTAACCAATGATGGGGGATATGTGAAACCTATCATGTATATATATTGAAAATATATGATACAAACAGATGTTCACATCGTGTCATGGTAACATCCAATCACTTTCTTAATAATGGTTATTGGTGTTGTTTCCATGAATGATTTCATGAATACACCATTAATCTATAAGAGTGTCACAGAGAATAAAATAATTACATTTATGAGAGTCAACCTGTCATCCAATTTATCTCGACATAAAATTCAATTATTTTTCTATTTATTGAAATTTCCATTCAACTATGATATAAGGGTCTATAATAAAACAAAAAAGTAGATAGGAATGTTCCAAGATCAATGATGAAAGATAGTAGAGTGACAATGTAACACATAATTTATGTTTATTTCTTAAGTTCAATGTATATTTTTTAAAAACATTTACATTGGTAAATTGTGCGGGTAATTAATAGTCATTGTGATTTTGGGGTATCAACCAAATGGTTTATTTGGTGGTAAATCAATAAGTATAAGGTAGTAATTTTCCAAATGGAAAAGGTTAAGCTTCATAATGGGGACCAAGAGGGTGATTTAATATTAGAAACAAATCAAGGGTTAGTTAAAGAGACCAAGGTGATGAAGGGTCATTGGGGACTTTAAGTGGAAAGACCATTAGGGTCTAGGGAAATTGGGAATTTAGGTCAATAAGTGACCTATATTTTGAGATAATAAGAAATATGACTAGTGGGGTTAGGGACATACTAATGGGTTTGTATCATGACATAAATCAATGTGGATATACTATGGTAACCTAGTGAAGGATGATTTTAATTATAATTATTGATGTATAGACTTAAATGATACACTAACATCAAATATAGAAATTTAGGTTGGGTTTTTTTGTGACAAGGATTGCACACAATCACTTAAATATTTGTATTTAAAATACTAATAAATTATTGTTTTTTGTCACTATGTTTTTCGAATTCCACTTCGATCATGATGTTTTGAGTCAATTCAGACCTTCTTCTTACGAGAATGTGGTCACCATTACTTTTAAAAAAAATTAGAGTTCACATAGGTTTATAGGAAGGGAGTTTGGCCTAATCTCACTGTTTCAAGGTGGAGTTATTGTCAACCATTGGACTCTCTTAGGGATCTAAAACATATTCACGAATCTTTTCCAATAATAATATTACTAATATTTACCATCATTTAATAGATCTTACATTGACATGAAATGATGTAATTTTTTTTTATTAGATTTTTTCTATAATACTTTAATTATTTAAGTATCCTATGGTTTAAAGCTGCATAACTATATACTCTATAATTTATTTCCATTTAGGGAGGAAATAAGTGTTAGGATGTTGGGATATGACCCATTAGAGGGGATATTTCTGTATACCTACGAAAAGAATCATAACCCATATTGTTTGTTACATACTAACATGAAACATCACACATTTTATGTTTATGTGATTGTGACCAATGGAGTTCATTTTAAAGTCATGGAACCATGACTAGTGAATATATTTTTAGGGTTATGTAACTTGGATGTAGTGAAATTCCTTCTAAGTAAGTTCTTCTAGCACCAAGTGATGTTCATTTTAAGGACATATGTTTCGGACGAATTTAAATTAATTTTAATGTTTTGAATATATCACCTATGTGGTGTTTCGATTGTACCTGAAAAAGGAATTGTATGTATCCTAGTTATGAGGAACAAAATTTGACATAGTTTTAATTATAGAGTTGACAGTCATGTGAAATTATCAATTATTATTGTTTAACCTCTTGTGATAATCATTTTATACTATAAAGATTAATTTCGTACATGTAGATCTACATAGATAATGTATCCTAGAAATGGTTCATGTGGGACTTATGTATGGAAATATCATTATATTTCATCCTGTCTATTGGTAAATACCTATGAGAAGGTATGGTTAAGATCACTAATATGGAATATTTAACATTAAGAAATAATTAACCATAGGGAATATTTAGTAATGATGACTCATAGGGAACATGATTAATTGAGGAAATATTATTTTAATCCTTTGTAATATGGCATAGTGAGTCATAATATAGTGCTTGCATATAATAGAAGACCATATCACTTCTTGGCTGCAGGAAGGATACATGTTGGGGTTTCTTCACATTCTTCCTAGAGGTTCTTAACCTGATTAATGACTTAGGTGAAGGAATATTTTGGTGATTTCACCTAATAAGGGTCATGTGATATGTTCCTAACACATTTAGTGGAACAAATATGTTCATTAGATACTTATGCTGATAATATGCTTGTTATGGGGTATCCTTGTTGAGATCCATGTTCTAGAGGATGTTTCATTCGGATCTTCATGATAATTATCCTCCTTATCAAGGGAATAAATGATAATAATTAATCCAAGGGTCTAATGAGTTTGATAGAAAAACAAAAAAATATTATCAAGTGAATAAATAATCCAAAGTTTGGTGAAAAAATATTCATAGCTCTTCTATGTACCTCATGAGATTTTTTAATGAGTCCTAGATTGTTATGTGCCCATGGTGGGGTAGAGGGAAGATTGGCACTCAGGTATAAGAACCTAGGGGAATTTTCACCATGCTATAAGGACCTGGGTAAATTAATTCAAAATATGAGACCTAGGAAAGGACACATAAAACCATTGGACTAGGGCGAAGAGGTACCATATTGGGGTTCCAGGGTAAATTTTCTCCTTGATATTACATGTATTCAAGAGTGGATCCCAAATTTTATGGGTAAGGTGGAGTATCTCCATTTTATGGGTTCCGTTAAATGGTCTCCCTTTTATTGGTTGGGGTAAAATCTAACTCTAGTAAGGATTAAGGTGATGTGTTGCCCTAGTTGAAGGAATATTGAAAAGTTCTCACCGATTGAGGAGTCCAAGGGATGGGAGTCCCTCACTATATTCTTTATGTATAATATGAGATGAGTTATTTCATGAATATTTATGTATTAAAATTTTTAGTTGATTAAACTATCCTTAATTTCTAATAATCACGTAAGGTTTTGAATTAATAAGCCTTCTAAATTTGGAGGAGAGAATTAAACTTGCATGCTGGTGGATTAGATCATCCAAGTCTCTCTATTAGTGGTCTTGGATCCTTATCATGATTTAATTCCCAAATATGGGTTCATCATGATTATTTATAGACCAATAAAGGAGAAGGTACATGTATTAGTGGGTAACTATGCCCTTCACCCTAGTCAAGCCAGCAACATTTCATATTAGATCTTGATTATGTAGTGAGGTCAAACATAAATGTTTTTCATAAGTAGTATGAGTAAAAAATATGGGAATTTAGGGTGATGATAACTCTAAGGTGGTGTGCATAAAGAAGACTTGGTTGAAATTGCATTGTCATGTAGAGGTTTTTGAGTTTCATTCACACCTTTCTTGAAAAGTAATTTATAATATGAGTAAAGTATTCATCCATACCAAAAGCGATCACAAATGAATGCCCCTTAAAATTAGTTCTAATTGGAACAAGGATGATACAATTAAGAGGTAAATGTAACTATATCATAAAATTTTCATTAAAGGGGGATCATGTGATTATGTTGGGGATAAGGGAAAGGGTTATTGTTAATAACCAATAATGCTAGTATATAGGAACAAGATATTTCTAACGAATGTTAGAACATGGTAATAAGATGTATCCCACCAATTTAAATAGTGTGGAAATAACCAAAATTCATACATCCTCATGATTTTAGTGATGCTAATATCTTTACACTCTCTTCCCTCCCAATTCTCATTCCCAACTCATGTAAAATTAAAAAATTCCCCATTTTCCAAATATTCATCATGTTAAGATGGACAAACACACCTAGGAACACCTAGTTTGGTGTGGTACCATAACCTGGGTGAAAGAGTCTTGGTGGAGATGGATAGGAAAAGAGGTCAAGATAAATTAGGATGGGAGAAGAAACGTAAGATTATTTTTCCTTTTCCAAATTTTATTATGGTGATATTTTATTCTTATCCATATTTACTCTTAAATTTTCATCATTCTTTAATCTAATAAAATAAGGCTGTGTATTTTTTTCTTGTTGGAAAATACGGGCCACACTTCAATCACTATTTTAGATATTTAATCCACTACCCATATTAATGTACATATAAAATATTCCAAGAACATATATGATGACCAGTGCATACCACACATTCTATATCTTTTACACGTTATATTAGGGAATCATAAAAAATATTAACCATTAGATTTCCATTTTTTATGGTCATAACCTTCTAATAGGTGAGTAAATCCCATGTCTTGGGGATAATTTTCTAGAAATTGTGTCATAGGGTACGCCTCTCTATAAAGTGGAAACATATTTTCATAGGAGGTGTAGATCAATAATGGGGAGGTGATCCTTGTATATATGTTTTACCACTCTAAATCCACAAAAAATAACCATGAATACATATCAAATCCCTAGATTAACTTTTATTCCTCAATATTAAGCTGATAAAGAAATGAAAAACACCAATTTTGAGTAATTGATTGTGACCACTGTCCTTAGGGAGGTGCTAATCTTGAGAGAATTCCAACATACCTCGTTCTGCAGACATGTGTGAAGTTTATGAATTAATTGAGCACAACAAAAAACTATACAATAGTTTGGATTTTGAAGAACTATATAAATAATAAGGATAATTTATTTACTGAGATAATATACTATTGGATCCCATAGAATAATATGTTACACTTGTTCTATAGATAAATGAGGTGAAATTTGTGGGACATATAAAAGTTACCTAGTGAGACCAAACCTAAGGTTATGTATGATTAATTCTTTCATTGAATAATCTCTAGGTGAGAACATTGATTAACTCCTTAATTAGTTCAATACTTATTGATATAAGAAATTAATTCCATGGGGAATGATCCCTACCCACTGATAGATATTGAATTTGAGATTTTGATGAAGATATTTTTGGTTATGTATGAAAATAATAAAACATTATCATGCCCAAAAGTATTTAAATTTTTTCATAGAAGGAGAGTCCCAAGAATGTATTGGGTTGAATTAGAGTGAGGCTAATACAAGTAATGTTATTATAACATCATCCTTGAATTCCCTCCCTGAACATATCTTGTTGGGTTCCTCACAATGTGGATGATTAGGTGCATACTTCTAGTGTAAAAATCTCATAATGATGTATGATTGAGTACCTTCATAGTAGAATCCCCATTGGTAGAAAGGAGTACCATCAAACTAGAAGTATCACTGTTATCTTAAATCCACTGATTCTTGTTGTATATCAATAATTCCAATTCCACGTTCTATACCTTCAGGCCATTTTATATTTTTTGGGTTTGGTTGGAAAAACAATTCAACATGTATGATATCCTTGATGGTGTTTAGATCCCAAGGAGTAAATTTAGTCCATTAATTAAAATCATATATTGTATGAGACTACTATATTTGAAGGAATACAAGTCTTTGAATAACATGGATTTTCACTCAAACATCAAATTTATTCCTTATAGAAACCCTATCTATAGAGACTCGGGTTTTTGGCCCTGTCAGACTTTGGAATATTTATACGAATAATTCCAGAGCTAGGAGCAAAGACGACGTGCGATTCCGAGGCCCGGTGTGCCCGGAATTAAATTTATAAAAATATTAAGTATTTTTATACTATGCATGTGGCAGGGGTTTGATATCTCCTAAACGGTAGCTCAGAACCGAAATCTGATGGCACGGTTGTGTCCGGAATGTGCCGTTTACCCTAGGAGAGGTGTAAACTTTGCGGGCGCATGCCTGCGGTGAGAAACGCCACCAGGGGCGTTTCCGTAAATAAGTGGCGAAGTTAGTGTGCGAGCGTCGGCTCGAATAACTTCTGAACGGAGTCTCGGATGGAAAATATGAGTCCGCTGTTACGTTTAGAATGGCGCATTTACCCTAGGGGTGACCTTACTTTTGTTCGCATCGGGCGTCGGGTCCGAGGGGGGTTTGGCGCCGGCGGGCCGCTGATATAAATATCAGCGCCCCCCCCCCCTTTACCGTTTCTCTCGGCGTTCTTCGCCGTTCTTCGCCGCTGCTCCGCCAAATCGAGCAAACGAAGTGCCCACGAGCTCAGAATTCGACGGTGGACGTTCCAGGAGCGCGCAACGGAAGCTCTGGAGTGCGGATCTGAGGCAGAACATCGGCGTTTCGCCTGCGAGGTAGGCAGTTTTGAGTTTTAACCCCCGATCCCGTTTTTGCTGCGTATTTTTTTTTTGCAATTTGAAGCCGTAGCAGTGTAGATCGGGTCCCGAGGGCCGTGTAGACGCCTCCAGATCGCAAAACGGACCACCGGGGTGCCCCCGGCGGTCCGCGGAAGGTCCGCCGGCGCGCGGCGGAGGGCCGCTGGCCGGGACAGGCCGGCGGCGGCGGCCGGTCCAGGCCGGTCGGGGCCGGTCCGACCTCTTTTACTATACAGGGGTCTTTAAACCCCCGTATCTTGCAAACCGGGAGCCGGATTCGCGCGCCGTTTGCGGAGACGCGACCCTGACGACGAGGCGGACCCTCCGGTGTGGGTTAGATGGTTTAAAGGTTCGGGATCGTGGCCCAGGAGCTAGAAACGTCGTATTAAATAATATTATTTTATTATTTTACGACTTCGGGCCGTTGTGACTTCTACCCGGAGCGTCCGATTGACGTGCCATCAGTGGCATTAAGACCCTGATGGTATGACAGACTTTTTGAGATGGTTTTCGGGTGTTGGGACTGAGAACGGGATGTGGGCCCCACGAGGCCGGGTTTTGGCGTTTGCGGAGAAACACAGCTTTTGCACCAGGAGTCCGATTTTGGCGGATTAATAGTCGATCCTGTGTGTTTTTCCGAGGGGATCGCAACGGTGCGATCCGTTCGATGAGTTTCAGAATCCAGGCATGGGCCCCACCAAGTCTGGCCTTCGGTGAATAGTACCTTTTTCACCGGGTGTCCGTTTTGGACGAGCGAGTAGTCGATTCCGCTTGTTTTTCTGAGGGGATCACCGTGGTGTGATCTGATCTATGGGTTTCGGGATCGTTGTGTGGGCCCCGCACGAGCTAGCTACGGTGAATAGTGCCTTTTTCACCGGTGCTCCGTTTCAGGCGAGTAAACAGCCTATCCTGCGTGTTTTTCCGCGTGGAATGCGATGGTGGCCTCGGTTTTGGGCTAGGAGGTGCGCAGTGTGGCGTTGTGGCGGGTTGCTCGGGTTAGCAATGTTTGGACCAACAGTGGTTGAGGGCTCTCCCTTGGTTCGTTCCTACGAGGGTTCGTGTGGTATCACAACCTTCGTATGGGTTTGTAATCCTCTTGATGGGATGTTTAAACTATTAGAGTTGTGGTATCCCTCCGGTGGGCCCGGAGTGGATCCTCTAGAATCTTTACCCTAGATCGGGTTCTTGGTATCGCTGTGACTGCTTATTTACGGGCGGCGATCCCCTATCTAGCAGGTTAACCCCGTAGGGTTTGTGGCATCATCAGAAATATGATCCCCTACGCGGTGGGTCGTGCTTAGTAGGGTTACAGTATCGTTGGTTATGCGATCCCCTACTAAGCATGTGGTTTATAGTAGGGTTTCGGTATCATTGGTTATACGATCCCCTACTCAGCGCTTGGTGTCGGTAGGGTTGCGGTATCGTTGGTTATGCGATCCCCTACTCAGCGCGTGGTTTCGGTAGGGTTGCGGCATCGTCGGTTTGATCCCCTACATCGCGAGTTATATCAGATAGGGTTCCGGTATCGTCGTGACCATATTTATATGTACGATGATCCTCTATCTGAGTGTGGAGTTCTGTCGAGCGTCAGATCAGGTTGTGGTATCCCCCAACGGATCTTGGGTGTGATCCCCTATATGTGAGAACTACGTATGCCAGATTGGGTCGTGGTATCCCCCAGCGGACCCTGGGAGTGATCCCCTATCTGTGAGCTACGTATACCGGAGTGGGTCTTGGTATCCCCTAGAGGACCCTAGCGGTGATCCCCTATCCGAGGAGTTTGGTGGTTATGTTGTTTTAGCGAGGTTTCCTCAGTGATGTTATCCGATGAGCGTGGACTCTCGGGTGAGCGTCTGAGATGTTTGTTTGGGACCCGATGGAGTGTATCTCTCGGATGAGTGTAATATGGTATAACAATGTTCGTGTGGTGTACTCTCCTAGTTGGGGGAAGTTGCTGCTAATGAGGTCGGTACCTCTTGTGTCTTTGTGGCGTGAGCTGAGTATATCTGGTTTGTTCAAGGTGTATGTATGTGCATACACCTGAGATGAGCTGAGCTGACTTGTTGTGCTTAGCCGAGGATGGTCACGAGATGGAGTTACTCTCTCGTCTGGGTTCCCTCTAGGTGGGTTGAGCGGACTGTTGCCTTTCAGTTGCTCCCTTGGGTTTTGGGTTTTTGGGGTGCCTACTGAGTATGTTTATACTCACCCCTGCACGGGCTTTGCCCTCACATGTTTGTGTCTTGTGCAGACCACATGCCTTTTGACGGAGTCCCAGGAGGACCCGGAGCAGGCGGAGCTTGATGAGCGAGTTGACCGGGGTGTTTACCGGAGCTGTGCCGAGGGAGCTTTCCAGCGGGTGTTTGTGGAAGCGTTCCCCTTCTTCAGAGCAGGTTGGACGCGCTTTGTAGTTTTCTTTTGGTGGGCCCTGTTTTTCCCTTTGTACTTTTTCCATTGCTCTCTGGTTGTGGGATAGTGTATGCATGCATTTACTTTCCAGTTTCTATATCTCTGAACTGTTGCATGGAGGTGTTTGTGGGAGCGTGTGTATAGGTACCTTAGGCTAATTCCTCCCATGTGTGTGATAGCCTACTCGGCGCTGGTTGCCAGCCCCTGGCCTATTGGAGGCGGGCTTTGGGAGTCGCGGCTCGAGCCCCGTTGGGTCTGGTCGTGACACTATCATAGGAATAATTATGGATGGTGATAATGACTACTATGAATCACTTCAGTAAAATATGGGCGTAAGGGACTAAATTCTGTTGGTATGAATTGATTTTGATATCATTTAATTTTCTTATACACCATATTGATTTTCATATAAATTCTGATCTATTCAATGAAAGTTGTAATTCTAGTGATGAATCCAATTATAGAAAACATCCAATAGTAGTGTAGAAACTATTGGTAGTGATGGAATAGGAGATCACTCATGTTGAGATAAGGCTACAATACTAAAATGTGTATTTTATTTTGAAAAAAAGTACACCCAATATTATACATCGTCATAACCAAATGAGATAATAGAAAACAATGTTCCTAGGGTTACCAAATCCTTGACCTTGGAAAGGGAAAAAGGTATACTATAAAATCCCATAATAAAAGGAAAACTGGAGATAAATATGATACTATGAATAAAACTAACTTGTATGCCTCTCAGTTTCTCAGAATTGATGATCCAAAACATCATGAATCTAATCATTTGAGGTTTAATCCGTGATAATGAATTAGGGACCTAGTTAATTATATGTGATCATGAAAATAGATGAAGTAAAAGGAGACCGATTCCTCTTCAATGTAGAGAGGGGAGTCAACTAATGAGTCCTTAGATTACATATTCATTGAGGATTTATAGTTATTTCTCAGTAGGAATTTTATTTATGATAATATTTGTTTATTAGTTTCCCTTCAAGGAAACATCCATATTCTTAAATGTTTCAATTTGAAGGATTTTAGGTAATTCAACTTTGTCACCATTACTAACGAGGGTTGAAAGTGTGTACACGAGTTATTGATAGTGGTACACAACATAGATAACTGGATCCTTATTATAAATTTTTTATAAGATATGATGAAATAAGGTTCTATAGATGAGATAATGAACACTTGCATTGATTATAAGTGGAATGAATTATTTAACCCTAAATATTAATGGTAAATATAGGCTTTAATAAAATTTAATTCCCCTTA
Source organism: Viscum album (assembly GCA_963277665.1). Classification (NCBI taxonomy): domain Eukaryota; kingdom Viridiplantae; phylum Streptophyta; class Magnoliopsida; order Santalales; family Viscaceae; genus Viscum; species Viscum album. The sequence continues at coordinate 1,472,644,138 of OY728126.1, read as the reverse complement.
TAAACTTCTTATAATAGTCTATAAATTGCCCTTTTCCATAGAACAATGATAACACATGAAACATAAGTGTCTTGAGTAAACTATGGGTTGAACCCAAATTATAATTATAGAAGAGGTTTCCACCCTATAAGGGGAGTAAATTTCATCTTGCTAGAGGAAGATAAAGGATGAAAAGGGGACAATTCCACATTTGATACACCCAAATTTGGGATCTTTTCCCCTTAAAATTAGTACAGATAGCCTATTGAGAATGAGAAGATGTTAGTGGAATGTTGAAATATAAAATAATAAAATGTGGATGAGAGATAGGGGTTATTCATTGATCTCATCAACATTTATATAGTCAAATACTAATGTCATAATTCAATGGGTGTAGAATTACACTTTTGAATTAGTGATTACAATGAGATTTACCAGGAATGTGATGAAAATGAGCCTCAAGATATTCCATTATCCTCCACTGAAGAAAGAGATACACCAGGGGTGGAGGGAACATCAAAAGTTACTATTACAAACAGATCTGTTGATGGACGTGTGTCTTGAATAAGAATAACTAATAAATTAAATTAGTACTTTTTGTATCACCCTTATGACTTCATCTATATTGATAAATTTGATAAGTCTTACTAAATCCACAATTATGGAAGATGAAATATTGTCAATTCTCAATATCCACACTTCTTTAACACAGTTTGGAAACATTATCAATGAATTGGATGGGTTTAAGTCTCTCCTTCTTGAAATTTTCTAATTATTATACTGTATTAACATGATAATGTTTCCCTACAACTCATATAAAATATTCTTTATAAATTTTGACCAAGTTACTTCACCAATGGGTGACTTGAGCCATCACATATCTTCTGGTGGAACAATTTACTACTCATGAATTTCCATGGGTGGATCATCTTGAGTAACCTAAAATAAATAATTAAGGTCCCTTGAGAGGTTCTAATATTTAAATAATCAGTTCTCTATAGGTTGAGGGAGAGACTAACATGGGATTGTGAAGAATCTTATGGTTCATCACCTCATAAAAGGAGGTGATGATATTCTCAAGGATCTAAATATTGAGACAACATTAATTGTCAAGGTACCTATTAAAATAGAAATAGAAGGTCCTACTAGGGAAGAATACCATAGTTAACTTCCAAAATAAGCATAAATAGCTGAGGAAGCCAAGTCTTTAGTGTTAATAAGTGAGTACCTATATGTATCTAAATGAATTTCGAATTAACCTGTTTATGTGTGCACTCCTCACATCACTTTTGGAAATATCGATGCTAGCAGAAGAGACAACCCAAGAAACAATTATCCCAATACTATAACTACTAGATCAAAAATATATTTGGCCTATCTCACTACTAATAATATCAAAGGGGGATTACCATTTAAAACAGTATAGTATATTGGTGCTGAAGTGTATCACAAAGTTTGGAAGAGAATTTCAGTTAGACCAAAAGTATATATGTTTACCATGATAGACATGGAGGTATAAAATAAATGACATATATAAGTTGATCTCTAAAAACCCTATGGAGGGTCGACATGAGATACTACCCAAGCCTCACCACTAGTTCAATACCAATAGATATAGAGGGTATAATTGTTATCCAATATACAAGACCATGAGAAAGATTATCTATTAATAGGAACATGAGTAGATATCCCAATATTGTCTCTCTTAGGTAGAGATCATGGAATACATTGGAAATCATAGATTTAAAAAAATTCAAGAAAATTCCAATTATGTGGTGGTATGGTGGAGAAACCACACATTATTAATGAAGATAATATAGTGGTGGACTTTCTATTTTAGGATATAATTTTAGTTGAAGAAATATTGAATGAACATCAAAGGATTCTTGAAGATTTTTAAAGAATGAAATATATGATTGTAATAGAGAATAAGAGTTATAGACTACAATGGAAGATGAATCAGTGTATCTATCTAAAATTTAGTACCTTATCAATGAATCTAAATGATAAATCAATGAAATTCATGACATGAAATACTGTATCGTATTACATTTCTTCTCTTGTAACATTATTCAATTCCTTATTTTTGGATATGAATTGATACATTAACAAATGTTCATTCCAATTAATTTTTTCTTATTTAATGAGAATATCTTTTTTATGAATTAGTTATCAACTCATTAACACTTATCCACTGTTGATCACAAATTCACGAAAAACTATGAAACTTTCTACTAATAATATCACGATAACAGAATCCATATTATCTTTTAATAGGGATAGATAAAGTAAACAATAATATCCAAATTCTTTTTTCAATGATGAAATATTGATCAATCCATTATCTCTTGGACATGTTCGTTGAGATGGATATTTTGGGGTTGAATATAGAAACATATATACCATTAATATAATCCAGAGTGAGTCTTCTATATGAAGGATTGTGTAATTTTGTTTCTTCCTGAGCATGTGAACATTGATGGATACATGTGGGATGATTATGATGGAATATGTGACATCAACAGAAGTTAACATTATATCACTCAAATAATATATATATTTTCTTCTTAGATGAGTACTTTTTATCGGTATAGGTAGGTTAGATATAATAGTATATATACCCTCACAATAATCTAATATTAGTCCTTTCATATACGGATGTTTAAAATGAATAAACAAGATGAATATTATGAATGGGGATTTTGGAATGAGGACTATGTTATTTTAAAGTGAAAAAGAACACGAATATTATATCTTTATACATTTCCCAAATCCATTTGAACCAATATGAAAGGAATAAAGGGAGTAGTTTATACTTTTCCAAGGAAAAGTGACATCATTTTCAAGGATTTATTTTTTATAGAGCCAAATTCTTGACCATAAATATTTATGACATTTCATTTCAGAACTAATTTTTTCCTAATCCATGGACAAGGAGGATTAGTTGGTAGGGACACAGATTTTTCATAGGTCAAACATTGTAGGTTTTCAACCTATAAAGTTTCACACCAGTTATTTTCTCAAATAATCTAAATTTTTAGGTTATGTGAGGTTCATTACCAGAGATAAAATTGTATAATTTTTTCCAGGACACACATTATGGGTTTTATACTAGAATGTTCTATGTCTCTTTCCTTGGGCAGTTTAATGTGTTGCAAGTTATAACATTATTGTTTGGGTTTAGGTTTATAAATATTTGAGTTAATGATGAGGTAGTATACCTAGTAGTAAGGGTTAGATAAACCTACTATGAATGATATCTCACCACCACTAATGTTTATATATTCTAGGACTATTTCATGAAACAAAAGGCCACGATTCCCAAATTTTTGTTCCATGTAATTTAGCATTATGTGATGTGGAACATAAGGGGTATATTGGTAGGATTTTACAATCATTCATTAAGAATGGGTATGATTCCAAAAAATTTAACCTTAATGGTATTTAAATATATTTGAATAACTATATTATAAAATTTGAAAATCATAACTTGATCCATTTGAACTAATAAAAAATGGAATGGAATATGTATGTGTAGGATGAATGTTGACCCAATTTCCATGATGGGGTGCACTAAAATGTTTTCAAAGGAACACCATTTTAGATTACCTTCCCCTTAATATGAAAATATTTATTTATTGGTAAGTGTTTAATATAGTGGAATAAATAACATTACCAACCAGTGGTGTCCCATAGAGTAAAATGTGCCTGTAATTGGTAGCTATGAATGGATTTTAAAAATTCAAACACTTATTGAATTAACTAGATTTATTGAGAAAGGTTAATCAAGAAGGTTTTGAGAATCCCAATGGTTATTCCATGATTTATTTAACACCTTATTTGGGTTAATGGAAATAAGATGAAATTTCATGAACACTAGTATAAGAGAGAAGATGTATGGTATGATCTAAATATTTCATATACTAGTGCATCCAATGAGAATAGTTTGAATTTGTATAGGGACATATGATGGACACAAAAAGAATTGTGAATCGTTCATTTTAACAATAAATTTTTTTGAAACCATTAAATGGAATTTATTAATGATCATATACTTGAAATTTCGTTAGATCACCTTTTATTAGTTCTTACTAGAAAAAAAATTATGTCACTTCCATTTTTTGTTACATGCTCTTACAAATTGGTCCATTGGAGGATGGATTTAAAGGTCATTCTTCTTTGACCCATAATAGTTTGTGATTATGTTTGTATAGTTTTGAGCAAAATAGAAGGAAGTCTAACTAGAACTAAATAAAGGATTCACCTGATGGTAATAGAGATCATAGTTCTAGTATTAAAAATCCCAAGAATGGGTGGAAATAGTTTAAGGTCATGATCATATAATAATTTTTTTGTGTTTATGTCTTGATAAATTTTACCGAGTGATGATATAGCCAATATAGGAAGGTAAATGTGACAACTAAATTTGAATTCAATCAGAATTCTATTAAAAATTATCTCATGGATGGGTACAGATAATTCAAGTAAATTGCGGTCAAAATGATGATATATTAGGTTCACAGTCACAAAAGTTTTAAAAAAATGATACTCTTTGTTTTTTGGGGGTGAAGAGATAACCCAACATGAAATAAAATCCTAATTATGAAATATATCATCTCATAATTTTATGGCCATAGTGATTAGATTAACGAGGGGGTGTATGAAATAAATACTCATACGAGGATTAACATCTAAAATGACCCAATATTATTTTAATTGGGAATGATGATGGTGTAAATCATGACCTTGGGTATTTGAGTTAGGAAGTGATGATAATGTAAAATTATACTGAGCATGATCATTGGCCAATATTCGAATAATGAACTCTATGATAATGTTTTTGAGGGCATATAGTGATAGAGAAACTTTTTCTCAGGATGAAATATGATTCTACTTGGCTATAAAAAATATGGTCAAAAATATATCATTATAGAGTTGAGTTTTATCTTTGAGTTGAATGCGCTCATTACCTGTATCCATGAAAAATTTATGGGGACTCAAAATAATAATTGGTATGAAGTGTGGTTAATGGGATGGGTATATTAAAAAATTGAGATAGAAATAAAAATCCTAATACAACCATGGTTGGGATGTTATGGCCTATTTAAAAAGAGTGTATAATATTTGGGCCCAAAATATATGGTTAATAAGACACATCATATCCCCGAAAAACATAAATTTATCTATACATAGTTCTCAATAAAAATTATCTGTGTGGATTTATATTAAAAAATTTAAAGAATAATTTTTGTTCTAGTATAGGATTCGAAATAAAATAATCTCTATAACACTCTGACAATTTATTATTTTTTTCTTCAAATAAATTTAATTTCATTGATATATTGTACTACACAAAACATCGAGTTTTAATAAAATGTGACATAATATTAAAATATTATTATTTAATATGATAGTTATTACCTAACCGTTGGAATTGTGGGTATGAATAGGATTATATAAATTATGAAAATATATTTTTTACACAGTTATATAAAATTAATTCTTTTATGAATAATTATTTATAAATGAAAATAATAACCATTTGAAAATAAATGAAATATTTTCCTAAAAACCTATTTTTCTACACACAACCATATTTTACATTAATAAATTAAATAAATATCTTTTTTAATAATTTAAATTAAATTAAAATGTATTATACATTCAATAAATGGTTTAACATTCATCTTATTTGTTTTATATGCATATGATGCGAATAAATCCAATTTTATGCTTTAAAACTCTCTTATCCTAAAATGTAGTTTTGTCAAAATTTGATCACTTATCAAAAAATTATTTTTTTAATATTTAAGAAAATTTATTTTCAAATATAAAATTTATTTTTTAAACTATAATTTCCAAATTATCCTTGATTGAATTGTTTAATATTTTATGAATATATAATTTTTCATTGAAAGAAGATGTGTTTTTATTAAACATTACCTATTCATTCAAAACATTTAGAATATTAACATCATATTTATATGGATTCAAAATTAAATTTAGTTCAATTATATATTTATTAATACAATTTGGGGCACTTAAATCAATTTTATATTTATTTTGTATATAAAAGTTTTCCAAACTCTTGATGATTTTCTCTATATAAAACTGTTTTTTCGTCACATCTATGGGTATAATTTTAAATTAAATTATTCCAATTATGTGACAGGAATTTGGAAAAATTGATTCCATATTTGGAACCTGAATAATTAATATTTTAAAATAATTTCAAGAAAACTTTTGGTCAAAATGAATAGTAAAAACATTAAACAATAATCACCACTTTTACGCTTAAAACAGATTTACCAGGGGGTTAAATGAAAAATATAAAGTGTAAAATGACCTATAAACATGTCCAAAAAAGATTTTATAGAAATATGTATACCTTATCACATCTATGGTCTGATAATTTCCCACTCTGGATTCTTTCTTGCACGTGAAAATCATTGGTTCACATTATTATTTTCAAAAACTTAATGTGTGAACTCTCCCCCAAACATAAAATACCACCCCATGTCCTCTCCTATTATAACATCCAAAACCCCCTTTTTTTTAAAAAAACTATTATATTCCGATAAATAATTCAATAATATCATACTATATGGCTTAGTTTTATAATAAAACCCTCATAATAATGCTTTAGGTATAAATCTAAATAGGCTCTTCGAAGAAGAGGAATTTTTTTGAAAATTGTGTTTTTGTTTTATTTCTTCATCCACCACAATAAAATCATATTATACCATCTGAATATATTAAAATAATTATATTATATATATAAATATAGTATTATGTTAATTTTATGACCGACATATTTCTCCCCTTCACTAAAATGAGAATTGAAATTGTTGATCATGTGTAGGGCGGACAACCACCTCATGAACCGATTTAATTCTTTTTCCACCACCACCTCTCACAGATGGATTCAAGGGTGTATTTATTACTTATATTTTATATTTATGATATTATTATTCTTATTTTATCATGATGTGACATGTTAATTCTTAATTTCCAATGGATGGGGATATAGTAACATCGCTTATGTGTACAGTGAACTAGCACCTTGCGAAGTAATGTGATTTATTTTTCACCAACACTATACATAGACGGTAAAAGAGAATTTTTATGCATGTATATGATATATACGAAATAATAAAGACTCTATAAATCTTATATATTATTTACCTCACTTTCATTTGATCCATTAAGTAAAGGGAAAACAACGTTCATGTATACGTAAGACTTACCATCTCTTTTAATGGTGAAAATAATTTTTTATATCTATAAATAATCGATTGATGTAAATAAATATGTAATATATATATATTTTAATAATTTATTTTTTTAAATAACGGATATTATTAAACAATTATCAATGTAAAAGGAACAAAAATACCAAACCATAACTTATAAGAAAAACGAAGCAGTTATTACCTAAAACAAGATTTTATCAATGACTTTTTGATAAACAGGTAACAAAACATCATGAACAAATAATATAAGGAATGAAAAATATGATTATGTTTCAATAATTTATGTATAATAAACATATATTTACTATACATGAGGTTTAAATATGTATGTTGTATGTTATAATTTAAGGTAAAATATTTTCTTCCCAATTTTTCTTCTATGGGACATACATTATGTTATGAAAATTTGTTATTTTATATGGTGTATATACAACCATTTTGACATGTAATATCAGGAATTCATTTATTCTCATGTTATATTTTGTTTCACTAAATATTATTCTTTAAAGGGTCTTAAAAATCAACATTATCAAAGTAGTTTGTGTTATATAAAATAATATCATCATTTATATGGATTGTTTATGACTATGATTCCAATATTGAAGAACTAGGATCTATCTATCAAGAAAAGCATGATTTTTCTTATCATATGGTTATGTCTTGAGAATATATTTTTTTGCTCCATTTTCCTCTCTTTATGTATTCAAGAGTACAAAATAATGTTTTTAAGAAAAATTTTATTTATTTGTCTATTTGGTTGAAAACCCAATTTCATCCATATCTATTTTTTTTTAAAAAAATATTTAAAATCTCTCTACATTACCCAAAATATTTATTAATGAAATTTATATCCATTTTGGAATTTATAAAAATGGTTTAAAATGAATCTTCATGCTCTTCTCCAATCAATGACCATTTTTGTCATAACAAAAATATTTAAGGAATATTTATTTTAACATATGTCACATGAATAAAATTTCACACCATAATGAGTATTATATTCCTTGAAGAATCCATAAAACATGTTAAGGGTTTTCAACGAAAATTATTTTCCCATTATTTATTTAATTTCAATTTTAAAAATGTTTTTTTTCTATAAATGTTTTTTTACTCATGAAATGTTATAAATTATTTTCAATGATTCCTTTTTTAGTTTCAATGTTTATTTTTAAATAAATTGATTTTTGAATTTTTTTTCTCTCTTTTAAAAAGTGATTTTCAAAGTGGAATGGCTATTTTCCTCAATAAATATTCCACATGATCTTTTAATATCATTTTACATATAATATGACATCATTTGATGTCAGTTATCATTCAATGGGAAATAAACCAATGATACCATTCATATTCATTATTTGAATGGTTTATGTTTATGAGGACATGTTTCTTTTGAATCATATTATTTTTCCATGGGTTATTATATGATAACATGAAAAATTATTATGAATTTTTTTTTCTTTTTCATATGTTATGATATGGTGAAATGTTTATGGAATAAATTCATTTTAATAGGGTTTAATATGATGATTTGTTATGATATTATGGCCCATGTATGTATGATTTAAATTATGTGATGGATGGGCCATATATCTCCCTCAAATTAAATCGATAAATATTTAAATATCATTAAATAAATAATACTGGAATGGTGGGGGGTGAAACTAGTTTAGTAATGTACTTTTTCAACTATGATAGTTTTGGGTGTGATCCTTGACTATTACAATAGTTTGGGGAGTGAACCAATTACTCTATGATCGACTTGTAAATGAGATTTTATGAGTATAGAAATGATTTTATATGCTTATATATGCCAAAATTACCTATACTATTCCACTATTTTTATCTCATGGATTATGTACATCGATTCCATTATGATTCATATTTAATGAACTATCATTATTTATGCCATGATGCAATATTTTGTTATTTGAAATGTAGGGTATGATTTTAATATTTTATAATCATGTTTCAAACTCTTCTTATCAGGTTATGTTTCTGTATCTCTATTTTTAACATTACTAAGAAACTGAGATAACCATTTCTTATATTTCACTTTTTTGGTTATGAAGAAATGTTTTATGTAGTATATTTCTGATATGGGAGACAGTTATGATGATATTATTAGGAGATGATGTAGTTCAATTATAAACTAGTTGTTTACGTTATCTTGTTTTCAAATGAACTTTCCCTTTATGGTCCTCAGGTAAGTATTTGAGTAATATAATGAATGTTCAAGAAAAAGATGTAATATTTAGGAATAAAAATCTTGGGTCGCTATAATCTCCATGAATTATTCCCATGATATAAGGTTTGAGTTTCTTTAGGAGTAAATAATTTAATATTAGTTTAGTTTCATTGATATAAACCATATACTAGGCACCATTTTAAGGATATGAAACTAATTTAGGTAATTTTTTTCATATAAGGTGGGCCAATATAATCATTTAAAGGTATAAATCAAATTTTGTGAAGTTTAACATCATGAAACTAGGACCTGAGGGTAATTTAATATTTGACATAAGATGAGGACCAATTTTAAGTAATTTAGAGTCATGTGCAGTGGACTCAGGTGTTCTAAAACTTATTGGTCTTATGCCGAGAACCTTTAGGTAGAGTAAATTTTTCTGTTATAGATCATGAAACAATGAAATATATTCATCTTAATAATGAACCTGTAGAGGAAAACCCATCGGAAATGAGTTAATAATCAGATATCAGGATGTATCCAGGGTTTTATTGGGATGACTATTATGGTTTAGGCTAATAATATAAGCATAAATACATTACCTATTTTAAATATAATCTATGAATGCATGATTCATATAGATTCATAGTATATGGTCCATTGGATGAAAACTAATGTGAATGGATACCCATAAACTAGGAATGGGTGGGTGAAATTGATAGAAATTTCAGAAATAGCTAAAATAAGTAATTGTGAAATCCTTGTTTATCACAAAATAGAAATCATTACACACATAGTTCTTAGGAATTCCCAACAAAGATCTTACCATGTGTATGAGACATAGTAATTATTTAAATGGTTATCATTATGTTAAAAGGGGGAATAGAACACATATGCAGTATTGAAACCAAGAAATCCAAAGATGCACCATAAAAATGCATGACCTTGGGGACTCCTCACATGATTTGGTTTTGGTATCATCCCCTGAGAAATTTTGATATGAAGATAGAATCTATGGATAGGCCTCAGTTTAGAGATCTAACTATCTCTAAATATCCCATAATAACACGAGTCACACCAAATATTATTTTTAATAAATGATATCCTTATAAAGGTATTGATCACATATAAGGGGGAAGTGTAAAGTGTATGTATTCTCTAACAGGGGATAATAATGACACCGAATGTACATTAGAAAGAGAACATCGATATATTAAAACTAGGAATGAATATGGAATGTCACACAAGAATGTTTTTGAGGAAAATTTTTCTTTAAATAATTTTTATTCCTCAGTAGATTGTGTTGCATGAAATCGTTAGTTTAAACAAAACATTATATGACCTTAGTATAAAACTCCCATTATAGCTTATTCGTTTTGTTAGTGGGAATAATTATCAGTAACTTTTGAAAATGCATCGTTAATTATTTACCTATCAATTATTTATGAAAAATATAAATTAGATATTTATATTTTTGAGTGAATTACTATTGGTAATGAAATAAAGGATATATATATGTTATATACACAATAAAATATTTTTATTCATCCAATGGTTATTTTAGTCATAGGATGTGAATAAACCCTATTTTTTGAATAAAAACCTACATTTTTTAAAAGGGTATTCATACACCATTAAATGGAGAACCCCTTTTAAATTAAGATTATGAAACATTAATAATTTTTATATGACAACATAAACATTTTATTTTAATGTTTTATGTAAAAATTTAGTTTGGTTTAATTTATTATATTTTATGATAACATTCAGGTTTTGATGAATAGTAAAGACACACGAATTTTTAAGTGAAAATAGATTTTTTCATTGAGAAATTTTATACTGCTAAATTATAATATTGAATAGTTTTAAAGTATAAATAAAATATATTTTTATCATTCAATATATAGTATTCCATTAGAAATAATTTCACATAGAATTCATATGTGAAAACATTTCAATCTTTTGCAATGTTTTGACTTTAAAAAACCTATTCTCTCATTCCGATAACATGATTGATTTTAAATTAATTACTCGAACTTTTGTGTTTTTAATTTTTAAATTGGACATCAAATTTCGAATCAACAGTTCCAAATTATTTTAATAAGTTACTTTTTTTTGGGAATAATGAATAATAACTTTGTTAATTTTTTTTATTACCATGGTTAAAGGTAAACTGGGTAATGAATGGTAGAAACAATGTTATAAAATAAACTTAACACCTGTACAAATATGATTGGATGAATAAATTCTACCCTTATAATCCATCTAATAGCCCAAAGGCCTTAAATGTTTTTTACTATTAATAAAAAACCCCTTTTAAGGGAAGTAGGGGGAACCCAGACATCATAGACTTAAGATAAATCACAACCCAAAGGTGGGAAAATAAACTCGGAATGAAAACATGGATCGGTCCCTCCCCAGTGTATTAATCCTGATGAAGCTCTCCACCATTACATGGCTGTCCAGCAAGCAAGTGTCATGTGTCAAAGAATAGGCCCGATCTGATGGCTCTCACCATACCCTCTCAAACATCCAAATCCGAACAGTTATGCATCGGTGAACCGCAATATCTGAACCTCTTCTGGGACCAGTTCCTAGTGATCAAGTCCAACATTTGCATTAAAACATAGAAAAACAAAATCACCATCGTAGATCACCTCACCGACGCCAGATCAAGTCCCACCACACCGTTTCCGCAAGCCACTCTCGACACCTCACCGGCAAGAAACCAAAGGGTAGGCCCTCTATGATGCAGGATGTCAGGCCAGCGCCACCCAGGGCTGGAAGGCCCAACAACTGCACCAAAGGAGCACCACTAGGGAGGGGAACCAAAATGACCATACCAAAAGTGCCACTCTGGGCTGAAACTAATAAAATCAAGAAGACCAGAACCCTCGCCGGATGCCAAATTAGATGAACTCACTACAAAGGTAAGAGAGGAACCCGCAGAACCAATAACAGTGCTTTCCATCGCCAACGAAATCCCAAACCATCCACCGCAATAAAAAAATCAAAAATTCACAAACCAACCAATGTAGAAATCACGCCACATTGAAAAACCTCCACTTAGAGACCAAAAAACAGAGATTCCCCTCCCCCGAGCCACTCTGGAACCTACAAGGAACCACACCGGAAACATTGGAGCTGTCGAGAGCCAAGCCAACCTCGCCGCGACAAGATCCAGGTGAAAACTGAAAGCCGAAGCACCGATCTACACAATGGGAAGAACAAGCCATGCCATGCTCCTAGTGGAATATCAGACAAAGACCAAAGAACGCTGTAGAAGACCGAAGAATGCCGGCTGCCAAAACCTATAATTCGAGGACCGAAGCATGTCGTTCGCCAAAACATGGAATCCGAGGACCGAAGCAGGCCATTTTCCAAAACCTAGAATTCAAGGACCGAAGCTTTCCAATCCACCAAACCATCGAGGATGATGATATCCAGGGAATCACCGAGGACGATGAGATCTAGGGCCATTGACGCACCATACTGAGCTCCCGGGGATGATGCCGCTGAGGACCGAAGCAAGTCGGAGGAGGGAAGAAGGAGATGCAGGGTGAAACCCTAGCCGCCTTGGGAGAGTGGGAACCCGCCGCTCAGAGGCTCACACTTATCAAAAGGTAATTACTTCAGAATATCCTACCCTTATAATATATTTTAATAAATTTAATCACTTTATGGCCATTTACCTATGAATATGCCATGAATATAATTAAAAATAATTAATGTTGGAAAATGTCAGAATCTCATTTTATATAAGTATATTAACATTAATATATGGATAACTAGTACATAAAATCTAATGTAGATAGTATCTGAAATGATAAAATAATTACCTATTCTATATAAATTTATTTAAAATTTTCAGAGGATAAATAATTACCATTAATGATGACATAATAGTGATGTAGGAATTATTTTGTTAATAGAAATATCAAATAAAAGGTCTTAAATATATTAAATGAAATATCATATAAACTAATTAATATACTACACTAATTTTATAGGTGTCTAAGAAATGTTAGGAGTGTATTTTATATTTTGGTTCTAATTTATTTTATTTGAGGATTTTTTTTAAAAGTCAAATAAATAAATAGTTTCAAAATTGACACTGTTGATATTTTATGAAAAATAACATTTTATTAAATTATTTAAAAATCATAAATATATTTAGAAATTATAAAGTGATAATGATAAGATCTAAAATATCATAGCATATCCATTTAGGGTCAATTAAGTCCATATAAATAAATATTTATAACCATTAAATATTAATAATTTTATTATCACAATTAAAATTTAATATAATAACTATGTGTCAATTAAGAAGATATGGTTTAAATTGACAAAATAACTTGTTCAGAATTTAAATTTTGATTATGTTACAACCCTACATCATCTCATATTCTAAATTAGGACATTTTGGTAGTTTTTAAGAAGTGTTTGATTTTATTATAAATTATTATTTATGGATTTTACAAAAGTACTCCTCACCTCAATTATAAAAGAGAACCTGTTCCCTCACCTATTCACTTCATTTTGAGCCTTCAAGTTCAGAAATACCCTAAAAGTTTTCATTTTAAACTTTCCTATTTTCATTATATAGGTTATGGTCATCTTAAAATACCAACTCTAGGGCTCTAGGAAGAGATTTAGAGGAAGCATGTCGAGAAAGAGGTAATCTCTTCTACAGATTCCTTTAAGCTCTTTTATTCTTCTACATCATCTTAATTAGATTTTTTATTATAAATTAATAACACCAATATCACTCATATACTTATATGTTATTAAAAATATGAAACAACCATATCTCACCTTCTATACATACTACGAAAAATGAAATCACCGCACGTGCGTACATACAACTTACCGTCTCCACGCCGTGGTGTAATCTATTTTTCACAACCACATTACGTGGATGGAAATAATGATGGAAATAATAACTATATAAGATTATTATAACATTATACTAATTATGAAATACCATACACCATACACTTCAATACCAATTAAAATTTTTGGGAATGATATCATCACTCCTGCGTACATATGGCCTATCATCTCCACAATGAGATGCGATTGATTATACAAGATATTCATTAAAAAATGATTATATACATGAATTGAATGAATAAATATGATATATATTATAGTAATATAATTCTGTAAATTATTTAACTATAGCCTAATAACTGGATTATAAACTTATCCAACAAATCTTGCATAAGAACATTAAGTAGTCAATATATGAATAACGAGTGACAATGAAATGTTACTAAGAAAGGGATAATAATATTTTAATGCCCCAAACCCAGTTACCCAGAGTCGGTGCATTATTACATAAAATTGGAATGATCATAAGGAAATCATGTCTCGAAAGACCGATCAGTTTAGTATTATTGGAAACAAGATTCATACATAAGTTCAACTTTACAACTTGAAACGAAATAAAACACAAATATATTTAATTAGAAACATCCAAGCCTCCTAGAGTATGCATGTTGGTCACTCAAAAATAACTTCTTCATATCCTTGGAAAATGAAACATAAGAAAGGGGTGAGCTCAAACGCTCAGTAAGGGTAAGTAATACAACGTAAAAATGACATAAATATTAAGCATGGTAAATAATTGAAACCACATGCCTTTACCAATAATAAACATGAATACTTTTATGGTAATAATATGAGATGAGTAAATAATTCCATAATAAAACATAATCATGGGTATTCTACTAGTCTAATGACCACAAGAACCATTAATATTATTTCCATAATGAGGGAATGTATAATGCCGGACATTCTGAAACATTTTGTCAAGGCCTCGACCAAGACGTGTAAAAATGATTAAGGCCTCGGCCAAAACCATAAATCAAATTGGGAAAGGGCCTCAGCCAATTCCACGTCTAGTTGTATCATGAGATCTACCGATGCATCGAGGAGCTATAGCGGGCTCCACCCATCACATACTAAGTCCAATACATTCCTCATATAAAAAGGTTTAAACATATCATAAACATTCGTATTAAAACTATCATATGAAATTTCAATAATTTAACCATAAATCATGAATGGTATAAAAATAGCACATCCACATTAAAACATATCAAAAATACTTCAATACAATATGGAAGGTTTGTATCATAATAAATCAACTCAAAATAAACTTAAAATCCATCAAAGGATGTTGAAATAGATGAAATCAAAACTCTTTTTAGAGAAATATCTCTTTTTACTTCGAAATCATTTAAGAGTCACATAATTATAAAATAAAACATTTATTTTTGAATTATTATTATAATCTTGTAAGGGAAGCTTCTATGAGTTTATAATGGTAGAAAATAGCCGCACCCACCGTATAAGGTAAAAAAGAGACATTCTTATCTTAATTTTGTCGAAATGGTTAAAAAGGACATTGTTTGGAAAACGATGGAAAGATTCCTTTATAAACATCTTATAAAAAGTAAAACAAGGGTATAAATGAATTTAACCCATATTATGTAAAATATTATGAATGTTTTGAAATAAATTTTTAAGAAACATGGATGTGTATGATAAATAAGTCCCAGTAGATAATTACGTATAAACAACCTCGGATAATGAAGAGATTGTGAAATAAACCCTTAACTTGTAATTTTCCTTGGTTTAGGGTAGGTGAACCTATTGTATGATGGTGAAATAATTATTATTAAATTATAAAATAATAATATACATTAATATGATATCATATATGATCTTTTAACATTTCTTTGTTAATAATATCTTATTATTTATCATCGTTTAGGGTGTTAACTTACTCATTTTCTTTTATATATTTTATTACATAAGCCATGTTTGTTATGGATAGGTTGTATCTTATTCATATCCAGAATGATATCAAGTCCTTAAACATTATTTTTAACCATCAAATGAAAATTATTCTTGAATGGATATGATGGGGAATGAATCTCATCGCGTTCGTGGAGACGGTAGTCCGTACGTATGCACAAGCAACAATATCATTCTTTTGATATTAAAATAATGTATAATTGGATGGTATATCATATATATAGAATAATTATCATGTTATATTTATTATTTACATGAAATAAACATCATTATTATACCCATCCAAATAATAAAGTTTTGAATATCAATTACACCACGACGTGGAGACGGTAAGTCGTACGTACGCACGTATGGTGACATGTCATTCAAACGATGGATAGAATACTAAATATGGTTGTACCATATTTATATTATAATAAAAGTATATATAATATACTGGAGTTATTATTTTATAATGGAAATAACAAATAAAGAAGAAGTTGAAGAAGAAAGGAACTTGAAAGAGGTGGTGAAAACATTACCTATTCTTCGGGTTGTTCCTTTTGATTTGATCAAAAGGTCTCCATAGGTTGGATTTATGATCAATCTAAGGCCTCTAGGTTGAAGTGAGGGAAGTTGAGAGAATATTTGGGCTGGGATAGGTTGATCCAAAAGGCTTTGAAGGTATGAATTTGAGATAAGGGGGAGTTCCCTTTTATAAGAGGGGTGAGGGGCACCTTAGGAAAAGCTAGAAATATTATTTTATAATAAATTCATATTCGGTTTCTAATGGATCAAAAGTGGATTATTTAATGTTTAAGGTTTTTATGGGTCTAAAACCACCCAGACAATAGGTTTTAGAAAGGTTTGGGTCACTATATTAACCTTATCTTTTAGTTTTAACTCTTAGTTAATTAATTTCACATTTACTATGTCTCTTTGTATTTTTATATTATATAGTTAATAAACATACTATAAGCTTCGAAGCTAGCCCCAAGTGGTCCATTAATGATACACCTATCATTATATAGGTCTATTGGCCGATCCTTAGATTTTTATGAATTTAATATCAATTAATAATATAATATTTGTTTGAAAAACGCTTTTATGTCAATTTTGACACTATTTGGTATTTGATTTTTGAGAAAATAATAACATCATTATTACTTCAAATAAACATAATTAAATCAATCCTAATATGTCATATTAATCTAGAAAATTAGTGGAATTCAAAGTCTCAAATTACATTTATTTTGATATTAATAATGTCAATTATTTTAATATTTCATTAATGTGGTAATTATTGCATCACCATTGTGTTATAAATAAATTAAATTATTTAATGTCTAAAAATTATAAATAAAGTACCATTATGTAGGAAATATTTTTATAATTTTACTTAATATTTATAATCAAATTTATTTTATGTATAACCCTATATTAAAAATGTTTTAGTTATTAAACTTTGATTTTAATTCTTTTAACTCTTCTTTGAATTTAAAAATAATAAATGTCCTAATCTAATCCATGTAGACCTAAATGATAATATTTTATTCCTAAGGTTGTTTTTGGTTGAATTATACTTAGCCAATAGAATTAGGACATGTGTTATGGTAATAATAATACCATTTTTACCCTTAATTATCCTATTTACTTTTAATTGTGGTAAATAAAAGTAAAAAGTTACTATTCACCAAAAATTATTTTTATCTTATTGAACCACATTTTACTCCTTGATATTAACCATGTCTCTCGGATTTTTGAAATTCCATTCACAGAAGTGGTAAAATTATGTTTTATGTGTTTTTGAAAATTCTCCTAGGAGATGGGTAAAAGAAGATGAAAAGTTCTATAAAATTTTTATATATCTAAAATTATTTTAAATTGACTCTAATTAATTAAATTGAACTTATATAGTTATTATGTATCTATTTTGACCTAAAATAAATTTAAATAAAATAAATAATTATTTAAATAAAAATTCAGTTTTAAACTATAACTTAGTGTTTTTTAACTATTCATCAAAAATCGAAAGTGTTCAGAAAAATATCAAAAATTCACCCTAAGCTAATTTTGATATTCCAAATCCAAAAAGGAAGTTTATTTTGAAAGTTAAAATTTATAAAATTTCAAAAAGTGGGTATTACTATTCATAACGGCTAGTTTGATTGGTTATGGTGTGTGTTAGAACTCGACATTGCGTATAACACACGCTACTGTATTATTGAAAGAGAAGCATACGGTGGAAGCTTGGGGTGTTACATTCTACCCTCCTTCAAATAATTTCATTCTCGAAATTTCTAGAATACTACATCATGAAAATACTCAGGTGGTTCTTCATCATAAGTTCCTCAGGTTCGCACTTTGCCTCTTCCATCTTATGGTTTCTCCATATAACTTTTACCAGACGAGTCATCCGGTTTCTCAGCACTTGTTCCCTTGTATCAAGAATCCTGACAGGCTCTTCGCAATAAGACAGATTAGGTTCTAGTTCTAATTCCTCATAGGTGAGTAATGCGTTGGGTTAGGTGTGTATTTTCTCAATAGTGATATGTGGAACACATCGTTAACTTTGGAGATATTTGGCGGCATTTCCAAATGGTAAGCTACAACCCCAATTCGTTCTAGAAATTTGAAGGCTCCGATGTACCTGGGACTCAATTTACCCTTCTTACCAAAAAGTATAACCCCCTTCCATGGAGATACCTTCAAGAAAACATGATCTCCTACCTAAAATTCCAAATCCTTCCTTCGGTTATTGGCATAGATCTTCTGCCTACTTTGAGCTGCATTGATGTGGTTTCGGATAACCTTTACCTTTTCCATCATTTCCTCCACCAATTCTGTCCCTACAAGTTTTATTTCACCAACATCATCCCAACAGGTTGGTGTGAAACATCTCTTTCCATATAACGCTTCATATAGTGCCATCTGAATACTTGAATGGAAGCTATTGTTATTGGAAAATTATACCAGATGTAAATATTGATCCTACATACCCTGAAATTCAAGTGAGCAAGATCTCAACATATCTTCTACGGTTTGAATAGTCTATTCTGATTGTCCATCTGTTTGAGGGTGGTAGGCAGTGATCAAACGAAGTTCAGTATCCAGGGCCTTCTAAAGACTCATCCAGAATCTTGAAGTAAAATGTGGATCACGATCAGAATCAATTGATAGGGGTACTCCATGAAGTATCACAACATCATTAATATATAGTCTTTCTAGACGTTCCAGTGGTAGATCTTCTCTGATAGCAAGAAAATGTGCTGACATGGTAAGACGATCAATAATAACTCGTATTTCATTGTTCCTTCTAGGATTCTTTGGTATCCCCATAACAAAGTCCATCGTAATATTGTCCCATTTCCACTCCGGTAATGGAAGAGGTTGCATGACTCCTCTAGGCTGTTGCCTTCCAACTTTCACTTGTTGACAAACGATACATCTTGACACAAAATCAGCAATCTCCCTCTTCATGTTGTCCCACAAAAAATGTTCCTTCAAATCTCTATACATTTTGGTGCTCCAAGGGTGTATTGAGAAATTGGAACTATGAGCATCATCTAACAATTCTCTTTTCAGATCAGGTATATCGGGAACACAAAGTCTCTTCCCAAATTTCAAAATTCATTCTTCATACACAAAGTCTCTCAATATCCCATAATTATTGTCTTTAAACTTTTTTTGAAATTCTTCATCATCAGTCTAAGAACTCTTAATCCTTTCTAGTAAAGATGGGTTGGAAACCATTTGAAAAAACATTGATGTTTCACCTTCCATGGTAATTCCCATATCCATCTTCACTATATCCATGGAAATTGGATCTCTTTAAATTCTCATCATGTTCAAAACTCCATGATCCTTTCTAGTCAAAGTATCGACCACCTTATTTTCCTTCCCCAGGTGGTAGTGTATCATGTACTCATAATCCATGAGTAGTTCAAGCCATCGCCTTTTCCTCATGTTGAGTTCTTTCTATGAGAAAATGTACTTCAAACTTTTGTGATCAGTATAAATCACACAGTTTTCACCATAGAGATAATGTATCCATATCTTCAAAGCAAATATTATAGCTGCAAACTCCAGATCATGAGTAGGATAGTTTTTCTCAGGAATTTTCAACTGTTGTGATGCATAGGCAATAACCCTATCATTCTGCAGAAGGACACAACCATGTTTTTTCTTCGATGCATCACTATAAATAACGAAATCATCATTCCCCGATGGTAGAGTCTATATAGGAGCATTGACTAATCTTCTCTTCAGTTCGTCAAAACATTGTTCAAACTCTTTTGTCCAAAAAAAATAACCCCTTTACGTGTGATCTTCGTTAATGGGTTTGCCAATCGGGAACAATTCTGGAAGAAATGCCGATAATAACCTACTAAGCCAATAAAACTGTGTACCTTAGTTATACTCATTGGTGCTGGCCATTCTTGGATTGCTCTTGTCTTAGAAGGATCAACAGAGATTCCATCCTTAGAAACAATATGACCAAGAAAAGAGATATCCTAAAGCCAGAATTCATAGTTTCTAAATATCCCATATAGTTCATGTCTTCTCAGAGTCTTTAATATAATGCGCAAGTGATTTTCATGATCTTCGTAGCTTTTGGAGTATACCAAGATATCATAAATAAATACAAATACAAAGTCATCAAGGTATTCCATGAAAACTCTATTCATTATATCCATGAATACAAAGGGTACATTAGTCAATCCAAAAGGAGTTAATGTAAACTCATAATGATCATACCTGGTTGGAAATATTGTCTTCAGAATGTCTTCCTTCTTCACACAAAACTTATGGTATCCAAATCGAAGGTCAATGTTTGAAAAGTATTGAGTTCCATGTAGTTGTTCAAATAAATCATCAATGCGAGGTAGGGGATACATGTTCTTTATTGTTATAACATTGATTTCCCTGTAGTCGATACATAACCTCATAGATCCATTTTTCTTCTTAACAAAAAGGACAGAGGCGCCCCATGGAGAAACACTAGGGCGAATATATCTTTTTATTACTCAATTCATCTAGTTGTTTCTTTAGTTCAAATAACTCCATAGTGGCCATTCTATAAGGGGTCTTCTATATGGGCCTTGAACCAGGAATTAAATCAGTGGTAAAATAAATTTCTCGTTCTGGAGGATTTCTAGGTAAATATTCCAGAAACATATATACATATTCTTTGAAAATAGGTACATCCTCTATTAGAACATTCCTTTCCTCACCCACAGTCATTTCATTCTATTTTTCCCCAATAAATGAATTTAGTTTTGCTACTGGGGGTGGATCTAAATAAGAATCAAGTGGTGACGATTCTGCTCTAATGATAAGGTGTTCCTTATCATCATCATTAAAAATCTTAACCTCCTTATTATTACAATAAATTTTCGCATCATGGTCCGAAAGACAATCCATACCGAGGATTATATCAAATTTGGTCATGGGTATGATGATTAGATCAGCAGATAAAGAACATTTATTAGCCCTAATGGGAATGGATCCATAGAATTTTGTAGCAATGATACTTCTCTTAGGAGTTTTAACTGACAACTCCCTTGTTAAATCAAAATGTAAATATATAATTTTCTTAGAAAACTGGGGAGATATGAAACAATGCGATGATCTAGAATAAAATAAAGAATTTTTTAAACATGAGGAAACCATTAAATTACCTACCACCACGACTTTCGAGGATTCAACCTCAGTAGTAGTGATTTCATAAGATTGACCTTGATACCTTGGCCTTTTCTGAGGTAAGTTTCCCTGACGCTTAGGACATTCATTTGAATAATGTCCCATATCCCTAAAAATGTATCCTTGAACATTGACAACGTCATTCTTTCCTATACAATCACCAGCTATATGGCCTTTCTATCCACACTTGTAGCATACTCCTTTTACTTTTAGACAAGAACCAGTGTGCTTCCTTATGAAATTATCACAAGGTGGAAATTCAATTGTTCCCTTCTTCCCTGTGTCCTTATTTCCTTTCCCATAGTATTCAGCAGATCTCTTCTTCTCTTGCTTCGATTCAAAGTCAAAAGACTTAGAGAATTCTTTTTCTGTCTTGGTAGCACATGAGACAATATCTTCGTACGATGGGAATGATTGTGACACTAATGCTCGACGAAGAAATGGTTTTAAACCATCAATTAAATGATAAATATTACTTCATGGGTTACATATATAATCTCCATTATACCTTGATAACATTGTAATGTTAGCCTCATACTTTACGACATTATCATTCTCCTTTTGTCTCAGACTCAGAAATTGCCTTTCTATATCCGCTTGATGGTCACAAGGAAAGTATTTTTCTAAAAATAGATCTTTGAACTCCCTCCATTCCATATTTGATACTTAATTATCTTCTTTTGTGTTTTGAATCAATTAACACCATTGATCAACATCTCCAGTGAGGTGGTAAACTGCCATGATAACTTTTTCCCTTTCACTACTCCCCAAGGCATGAAATATTTTCTATAAATAATTTATCCATTTCTCAGCTACTAATGGATTTGTAATCCCATTTAATGTTGGTGGTTTTTGCCTCATGAAGTGGTCTAACATTGATCCTCCACGGTGTGGATCAGGGTGCTCCATACGGGTAAAGATATTATTCATAACCTGAGTGAGTTGTCCCAGTATGGTGATTAGCTGATCAGCACCAGTTGCATCACGAGCTCCAATATAATTATATTGAGGAGGGAAATCCCTACATGGATTGCATGCATTGATACAGATTCCGTTTCTTCCACTAGGCACCATTTCTAAACAATGGCATACACTATATTAGTTTATGAATCAAAATACATAAATCAAAACTTGTAAAACACTTAACATAAATTGAATAGTTTATGGATATAATCCATAATCATAAAAATGTTTTCTTTGAGGAAATATATACTCATAAACCCATCATAATGGTTATTAAAGAAAATGAGAATTATCCTAAGCATATCTACCGAGAGTGTCGTAACCAAGAGTGCAGCAAAGCCCATTTTCGTGCACCAGTTTCTATTCGAGTCTAGCTCAAAGTAGTGTTTTTGGGTTTTACCTCTTGGTGCATATGTGCCAGAGCCGCCTCTACATGCCAGTATCCAGACAAGGTTGTATTGCTCAGAAAACTCACAAAATCTCTACAATACCAAAATTCTAGGATGTTATTCTATACTAATCCACAAAGTCTATCTTAGGGCTATGTGCTCTAATTAGAGTTTATCTAAATCTAGCTTCCATGATTTGTACTAATCTTCCTCTAATACCAACTATAATGCCTCGACCCCAGTTACCCAGATTCAGTGCATTATTACCTAACATTGGCATGATAATAAGGAAATCATGTCTCGAAAGACCGATCAGTTTAGTATTATTGGAATCAAGATTCATATATAACTTCAACATTACAACTTGAAAAGAAATACAACACAAATATATTTCATTAGAAACATCCAAGCCTCCTAGATTATGCCTGCTGGTCACTAATAACTAACTTCTTTATATCCTTGGAAAATAAAACATAAGAAAGGGGTGAGCTCAAACGCTCAGTAAGGGCAAGTAATACAATGAAAAAATGACATAAATATTATGGATGTTAAATAATTGAAACCACATTCCTTTATGAATAATAAACATGAATAATTTTATGGAAATAATATGAGATGAGTAAATAATGCCATAATAAAACATAATCATGGGTATTCTACTAGTCAAATGACCACAAGAACCATCAATATTATTTCCATAATCAGGGAATGT
Organism: Viscum album; assembly: GCA_963277665.1. NCBI lineage: Eukaryota > Viridiplantae > Streptophyta > Magnoliopsida > Santalales > Viscaceae > Viscum > Viscum album. The sequence goes on along the minus strand of OY728126.1, from coordinate 1,472,620,147 downwards.
ATAATGCCGGACATTCTGAATCATTTTGTCAAGGCCTTGGCCAAGACGTCTAAAAATGATTAAGGCCTCGGCCAAAACAATACATCAAATTGAAAAAGGGTCATAGCCAATTACACATCTAGTTTTCTCATGAGACCTACCGATGAATCTAGGAGCTATAGTGGGCTCCACACATCACTTAATAAGTCCAATATATTCCTTGTATGAAAAGGTTTAAACATATCATAAAAATTCGTATTAAAACAAGCATATAAAATGTCAATAATTTAACCATAAATCATGAATGGTATAATAATAGAACTTCTACAGTCAAACATATCGCAAAACCTTCAATACAATATGGACGTTTTGTATCATAATAAAGAAACTCCAAATCAACTTAAAATCCATCAAAGGATGTTGACATAGATGAAATCAAGACTCTTTTTAGAGAAACATCTCTTTCTACTTCGAAATCATTTAAGAGTCAGATAATTATAAAATAAAACATTTACATTGAAAATATTCTTATAAGCTTGTAAGGGAAGCTTCAACGAGTTTATAACGGTAGAAAATACCTGCACCCGCTGTATAAGTTAAAAAAGAGACATTCTTACCTTAATTTTGTCGAAAAGGTTAAAAAGGACCTTGTTTGGAAAAGGACAGAAAGACTCTTTTATAAACATCTTATAAAAATTCAAACAAGGGTATAAATTAATTTAACTCATATTCTGTAAAATAGTAAGATTTTTTGAAATAAATTTATAAGAAACATGGATGTGGATGATAAAGAGGTCCCAATAGATAATTACGTATAAACAACCTCAGATAATGATGAGATTGTGAAATAAACCCTTAACTTGTAATTTTCCTTGGTTGAGGGTAGGTTAACCTCCTGTATGATGATGAAATAATTGTTATAAAATTATAAAATAATCATATACATTAATATGATATCATATATTATCTTTTAACATTTCTTTGTTAATAATATATTAGTATTTATCGTCATTGTCAGGTGTTAACTTACTTGTTTTGTTTTATATGTATTGTTACATAAGCCATGTTTGTTATGGATAGGTTGTATCTTATTCATATCCATAATGATATGAAGTCTTTAAAATTTATTTTTAACCATCAAATGAAAACTATTCTTGAATGGATACGATGGGGAATGAATCTCATCGCGTTCGTGGAGACGGTAGTCTGTACGTACGCACGAGCGACACTATCATTCTTTTAATATTAAAATAATATATAATTGGATGGTATATATTATATAAAAAATCATTATCATGTAATATTTAATATTTAAATGAATTAAACATCATTATTATATCCATCCAAATAACAATGTTTTGAATAACAGTTACACCACGACGTGGAGACGGTAAACCATACGTATGCACGTATGGTGACATGTCATTCAAAGGATAGGTAGAATACTGAATATGATTGTAACATATTTATAATAACATCACAATATATAGAAGATACTGGAGTTATTATTTTAGAATGTAAATAACAATGATAGAAGAAGTTGAAGAAGAAAGGAACTTGAAAGAGGGTGGTGAAAACATTACCTCTTCTTCGCGTTCTTCCTTTTGATTTGATCAAAAGGGATACTTAGGTTGGCTTTATGATCAATCACAGGCCTCTAGGTTGAAGTGAGGGAAGTTTAAATAATATTTGGGTTGGGTTTGGACGATCCAAAAGGCTTTGAAGGTATGATTTTGAGAGAAGGGGGAGTGCCCTTTTATAAGAGGGGTGAGGGGAACCTTAGGAAAAGCTAGAAATATTATTTTATAATAAATTCATATTCGGTTTCTAATGGATATAAAGTGAATTATTTAAAGGTTAAGGTGGGGATGAGTCGAAAACTACCCAACCAATAGGGTTTAGTCATGTTCGGTTCACTATATTAACCTTATATTTTAGTTTTAACTCTTAGTTAATTAGTCTCACATTTACCATGTCTCTTTGTATTTTTAAATTATATAGTTAATAAACATACTATAAACTTCCAAGCGACCCCCAAGTGGTCCATTAATGATAAAGCTATCATTATATAAGTCTCTTGGATGAAACTTAGATTTTTTGTAATTGAATATAAATCAATAATATAATAATTGTTTTAAATATTATTTAATGTCAATTTTGACACTATTTGGTATTTGATTTTTTTGAAACTCATAACAGCGTGATTAATTCAAAAAAACATAGTTGAATAAATCCTAATATGTCATATTAACCTTTAAAAGTATTTTATTTCATAAAAAGTCTCAAATTACATTTATTTTGATATTAATAATATCAATTAATTTAATATTTCATTAATTAGGTAATTATTACATCACTATTGTGTCATAAATAAATTAAATTATTTAATGTCTACAAATTATAAATAAAATACCATTATGTAGGAATTTTTTTTATATTTCTAATTAATATTTATAATCAAATTTATTTTATGTATAACTCTATTTTAAAAATGTTTTAGTTATTAAACTTTGATTTTAACACTTTTTACTCTTCATTGAATTTAATAATAATAAATGTCTTAATCTAATCCAAGTGGACCAAAATGATAATATTTTATTCCTAAGGTTAATTTTGGTAGAATTATACTTATCCAATTGAATTTTGACATGTTTTAGGGTAATAATAATATCATTTTTACCCTTAATTACCCTATTTACTTTTAGCTGTGGTAAATAAAAGTAAAAAGTTACTATTCACCAAATATTAATTTTATATTATTGAACCGCATTTTTCTCTTTTATATTAATTGTGTCACTCTGATTTTTGAAATTCCACTCACAAAAGCGGTAAAATTATGTTTTATGTGAATTTGCAAAATTCTCCTAGGAGATGGGTAAAAGACTGTGAAAAGTTCTATAAATTTTTTATATATCTAAAATTATAATAAATTGACTCTAATGAATTACATTGAACTTATAGAGGTATTATTTATCTATTTTTACCTATAATAAATTTAAATAAAATAAATAATTATTTAAATAAATATTCGGTTTTAAACTATAACTCAGTGTTTTTTCACTATTCATCAAAAATTGAAAGTGTTCAGAAAAATACCAAAAATTCACCCAAGGATAATTTTGATATTCCAAATCCAAAAATGAAGTTCATTTTGAATGATAAAATTTATAAAATTTCAAAAAGAGGGTATTACTATTCATAACGGCTAGTTTGATTGGATGTGGTGTGTGTTAGAACTCGAGGTTGCGTACAACACACGCTACTATATTATTCAAAGAGAAGCATACCGTGGAAGCTTGCGGTGTTACAAATATAATAATATATGATATCATAAAAATTATTATTATTCTAGAATAAATCACTAAAATTATTTAAATAATTACACAGGAGGTTCGAATACATACGAAGGATATCTGACCTAAGGCAAGGGATAACTTTGAAAATCTTGTTTTTATCTGAGATTTTTTATTCATAAGTATTTATTGTTTTATATTTATCATCCACATAAATGTTTCCTAAATATGTATTTAAAAATATGATTTATATTGTAATATAATTTTTTAAAGTCAATCTTACCCATTGGTGAATTTTTACTAAATAGTATGAATGGAATATATTTTTCTTTTCGGTACGAGGCACTTTTTGACTTTTCTGGAAAAAGTATGAGATGAATGTTTTTTGACTTTGTACAGAACGAAAATATTTTTATTCATTAATAATTCCTTATTACCTTTAATCTTCCCATTAAATCTTAAAATGTTATTTTCACATAAAACTATTTCTTCTAAAATTGTGTGGCATTTTGAAGAAGGAAAACATTTTTAAAGAAAAAATGATATTTTCTTATAGAATTAATTTCAAGTGTTTTCTCAAAATTATTTTACATATATGATTACACTATTTTAATAGGGATATATTTATAACCCTGTTATTACTATGATTTTATTGTGTGTTATTTAGGAAATCCAATTTTTTATACCAGTTATGATGGAATGATGTTTAAAAGACCATTTTATTTCCCAGGTTATGCTATGGAGAATGTTTTTATGTTTTTGTAGAACATGTAAGAATAGTTAAATTATGTGATGGGTGGGACCTATATCTCCCTCCAAGGAATTGGGTAAATATTTCTATCTCACGATATAAACATGACTCGAACAAAAAGTAAACCTAGTTTAGTAAAACAGGGCTGGAACGAGGAGTCAAGTCAGTTCAATAATAGACTTTGTGTACTATGATGGTCTTTAAAATGAGCCTTAACTAATATGAGATTATTTTCTATGATTATGTGTGTATGACACGAAATTTCATGTATTATGTTATGACTACTGGGATTACATAGCACTTTTATGTTTTATCCATTGACATGATATTATGATCTTTTATATACAAGATAAGATTTTCAAATGTTATGTCCCTATGATTATGATATGATTGATATTTCCCTTATTTACCTTTACTAATAATTTGAGTTCACACTTTCATATTTTTCTTTTTCCCATGCCTTGAAGAAGGGTATTGAGTAACATATTTCAAAAAATAGTTTAGTTATGAAGAAATAAGCATAATATAATGTGTTTGTTTTATGAACTTGTTCTTTTTGTTTAATAGTTTCTAAATACACTAAACCTATATTGTGTTGGAATGTTTTTTGTTATGTTATGTAATAAATATTATTCAATGATGAAGTAATATATATATGTAAAGTTTGAGTTTTTACAGTTGGTATCCGAGCAAAGGTATAATTATCCTTTTCAAACTAGGATGAGCGAACCTTAGTAAGAACCCTATGGATATGTCTATGTATAGGTTACAATCCTATCCTAGTTTTTTAAAGATGTTCATGAATAACCTAGGATATAACCTATAGTGTCCTAAATTGAAATTTTATTCATGAATTATGTGGTTTTACAATTATGATTAGTGTTCCTCACACTATTGTTCTTGGTTTTAGTAAATGGCTAGAACCTGAAAGAACCCCATTAATGATGAATGTGATGGGAAATGCAATGATTTCCCTCCTAGAGCCACCAAATGTTATGGGTTCTTGAATGAAAACTCCTCTATCCTTGCTCACAATACTCTCTGAAGTTTTGAATCACACATGACTTCCAAACGAGCAATGAAGGGAGCAACAATCTATTGAATCCTTCACGATGTAGCATCCACCATCATTCTGCAGGTTTTCTAATCCATTAGTGGATGAACAATGGATAAATACCACTAGAAATATATTTTCAGTTCTACAATGTTCTGAACTTGATAAAGTAATATTAGCAGCATACCATTTTAAAGGTGATGTTGGTAAACGGTGGAATATTATTTAGAATACGAGGAAAAGAGATGAAATTCAGTCCATGGAATCTGATGAGTTCAAGAACTTATTTTTAAATAATTACTTTCCTCGTATTCTTCAAAAAAATAAAGAGAAGTAGTTCCTAGAACATAAGAAAAAGGATTATGAATCTGTCGGTACCTACGAAGAAAATTTTACAAGGCTTGCAGGGTACGCTTCTGGAATTATTGTCCAAACTGAGATTAAAATTGATCAATTATTTAGTGGATAAAAAACAAGCCTCCAATGGTCATTATCCATTAGGTACATCAAAATATATGAGGAAATTGTTCGATGTTCTCTTAACGTTGAGATGGATATTAGATTAACCGATCAGTCATATTGGTTTGACAAGAAGAGAAAAATGTAACTCACAGGAAAATATAAAGACCACACCGAAAAAGATGATTTTTCCCTTATTCTCAATGTGTGGAAATAAATATGGAGGTAGTTGTCTTAAAGGTATTAGTAAATGATTTATGTGTGGAAAAGAAGTTCATTGGGCAGTTGATTTCCTAGGTTATGGGAAAAAGATGTATAATAATATGAACAATAAAAATGATGCACAGAATGGACCTCCCACACTTCAATGTAAAAGTGCAAGGAAATGGGTCATTATACCAATCAATACCCTAATCAATGGGTTATTGATGATGATCGATGTCAAAAAACTCTTCTGTCCAAATACAATGGAAGGTAACATGCAATCACAACCAGTGATGTGGAGTACGATAATGAAATAGTGAAAGGTATACTTACCATACAGTCTAATGTAGAAAATGTTTTTTTTCTAGATCCACCAGTCTTTTATTTATTAAGAATTTTATAAGGGTATCACTATATTACCACAACAATTAAACGTCGAGTTAGCTGTGAAAACTCCTAATGGCACAATGGTTGCATCAAAAGTTTATAACTCTTCTCCGGTTGTAGTTTGTGGGAAAGTACATCATGCATATCTTGTCATCCTTCCTAAAGTGGAATTTTATTTGATTCATGTAATGAATTTTATTTCTCTATATAGATCTCATATCAATATCCAAGGAAGAGAAGTCACATTTCATTTTCTAGATCAATATATGATCATTTATCAATGGAATGATGAGTATAACCTTCCAGTAGAAATTTCTTCCATCTTAGGGGTCTTGATTCCTATAAATAAAGGTTATTTATCTCAAATGGTTGGGTAAAAAATCCTGTTTAAGAACACAAACATTGTATGATATTTTGAATATGTCTTTCCAAAGGAATTACCAGGTCTTCCAACAAATATTGAAGTCGAGTTTTCAATACAACTCATACCAGGTGGTCTGCCTATTTAAATGACACCTTGTAGAATGACCCCAACTGATTTACACGAAATGAAGAAGAAACTCCAAGATAATCTTGATAAGGAGTTCATATTCCCTAGTGATTCACCTTAGGGAGAACCTATTATTTTTATTAATAATAATTATGGATCAACGAAACTTCACATTTATTATTGAGAATATAACAAGATAAATACCAAGAAAAAATATTATTGTCCCCACATTGATGACTTATTCGACCAGTTACACAAAGCTCAATACTTTTCCAAGATTGATTTTCATTTAGGATATCTTAAATTAAGGGTCAGAAGGGGGGATATACCAAATATTACATTCTGTACAATGTATGGAATCTATGAATTTATAGTGATGCCTTTTAGTATTTCTAATGCCCCTACTATCTTCGTGGATCTAATGAATAGAGTCATTAGAGACTATCTTGATCACTTTTTGGTAGTCTTTATAGATGATATTATTTTCTATTCAAAGACCAAGGAAGAACAAGAATATCACATGAGAATTGTACTGAAGACCCCAAGGAAGGAGAATCTTTATGAAAAATATACCAAGTGTGAATTTTGGCTTCAAAAAGACTCATTTTTGGGTCACATTATCTCAAAAGAGAGGATATCTAGGGATCAGAAAAAATAGAGGTTACTGAAAGATTGTCAAGACCAACAATATTAACTAAGATTCAATGTTTTCATTGATTGGATGGATATTATTGATGTTTTTTGAAATATTTTTCACAATTATCTAATCCACTCACCATATTTAATTGGAAAGGAGTTATGCTCGTTTGGATAGAGGAATGAGAAGAGATTTTCAAAGAGTTAAAAAGAAGTTTATCCAGTGAACCTGTGCTCACACAACCTTGTAGTGGAGAAAGGATTATGATCTACAGTGATGCATCCAATAAGGGGATAAGATGTGTTCACATGAAAAATGATATGGTGATAGCTTATGACTCACGAATGTTAAAAATTAGTGAGAAAAATTACCTAACTCAAGATTTGGAGTTTGATGCGGTAATCATTGCATTAAATATATAGAGGCATTATATTTATTGTGAAAGGTGTGATATTTATAATAATCATAAAAATTTAAATTATATTTTTCACACAAAAGGAGATGAATATATGCCAAAGATGATGGTTGTATTTGACTAGAGATTACGAATTCTGAATACATTTCCACATTGGGAAATTGAACAAGTTGGGTGATGCTTTGAGTTGAAAATACCATGATAGATTATCCATGGTATGGATAAAAAATGATCCAAAATTTATGTATTTTCATAGGATGGATCATGAAATTTTAATGGAAGGGGATAAATCATATATTTCTAAAATTAATATTCAACCATGTTTATTAGTGAAGATTATGGTGGTGAAGAAGGAAGATGTAGAGATACAAAAGAGTGTGATAACTGTTCCCGAATTCAACCTGAATTGTAATGGAATAATATGGTTTAGGAATAACATTTTTATTCCTCCCATAAAATAATTAAAAAAGGACATGTTGGATGAGGCTCATAGTTTATTATCCTGTATTCATCATGGAAGAACAATGATGTTCTGGGAAATGAAAGAGTATTTATGGTGGGATGACATGAAAAGAGATGTTGCCAAAATGTCTCCTGGTGCGTGGTTTGTCAACAAGTTAAGGCTGAGAGACATATGTTTAAGGAGATGTGACAACCATTACCCATACCAATATGAAAATGGGAAATCATCACTATGGACTTTGTGTTATTGGGCTTCCATAAACATCTAAAGGACATAATGATATATGTGTTATAGTTGATCGTCATACGAAGTTTCCACACTTCATTTCTATTATAGAGGATGTCTATCCAGATCAGCTTGTTAGGATATATGTAATTGAAGTGATAAGACTGCATGGAGTAACCCTTTACATTATGTATAATCGGGCTCTAAGGTTTACCTATACGTTCTAGAGAATTATTCATCATGCTCTAGATACAGAGTTATGTTTTAGCACTGCTAGTCAGCCTTAGATAGACAATAAATCCGAGAGGAAAATTCAAACATTGAAAGTCATTTTGAGATATTTTTCTTTGGATTTAAAAGGTGTTTGGGATAAAAACCTAACATTGGGGAAATTTTCTTACAATAATATTTTTCATTCTAGCATTTAGATGGATACTTATGAAGAACTATATAGAAATATGTTCATAACTAAAACTTGTTGGGATGATGTTGGGGAAGGAAATATATGAGGACCTGATCTTGTTGATGAAATGACAAAAAAAGTCCGATCTATTCAACCACACATAATATCAACTCAGAGTTGACATAAAATTTTTGTTGCAAACCAAATAAAATACCAAGAGTTTGAAGTGGGTGATAAGGTGTTTCTATGAATTTCTCCCTGGAATAGAGTAATGAAATTTTGGAAGAAGGGAAAGCTAAGCCCTGGGTATATCAGTCCTTTTGATATCCTGGATCATGTTGGGAAGTTAGATTACTAATTGGTGCATCCACCAAATCTCTCTCAAGTTCATGTTGTGTTCCATGGATCTCTCCAAAAAAGTACATACACGATACTTCACATGTACTAAGCTCATAATTCATACCACTGGAGCAAGATCTTTCTTATGAAGAACAATAGTTGGAGATTCTGGATCTTAGTGAAAATGTTCTATAAAACAAGAACTCTCGCTTGGTTAAAGATTTATGGAGGAACAACCAATTTTAATAAGATACATGGGAACTTGGGGATATGATGAGGGAGAGGTATCCCCTTTTTTTTATTTCCATGTGATGAATTTCGAGGGTGAAATTCAGTTTAATGAGGCTAAAAAGTGACACCCATATGTTTTTTATAAAAAAATTTCATTAAATAATTTTTATTCTTTTTTAGCTTGCATTGCAATAAATCGTGAGTTTAAATGAACTAAGAGACCGCCTAAGTATAAAATTACTTTTATGGGATAATCGTTAGGTTAGCAGGAATAATTATTACTAACTAATGAAAATTCATTGCGAATTATTTGGATATCAATTATTTCTGAAAAATATAAATTATATATTTTTATTTTTGCATGAATGAATATTAGAAATTAATTTAATGGGATATATATTTTATATACTTAATAAAATATTTTTATTCATCTATTGGATATTTTAGTTATATGGTGTTAATAAACATAATTTGTTGTATAAAAACCTATATTTTTTAAATGGGAAATCATACACCTTTAAATGGAGAACCCATTTTAAATTAAGATTCTGACACATTAATAATTTTTATATGAAAGCACTAATGTTTTCTTTTAATGAAGGATATAAAAATTTACTTTGGTTGAATTTATGATATTTTCTGATAATAATCATGTTTTGATGAATAGTTAAAAACACTAAATTTTATGTGAAAACAACAATTTTCATCAAGATAATTTATATTGTTAAATTGTAATATTGATTGGTTTTAAATTATAAATAGAATATACTTTCATTATTAAATATATTTGATGACATTATAAATAATTTCATAATGAATTTACATTTAAAAACTTTTCAATATGTTTCAATGTTTTAACTTTTAAAAAACCCGTTCTCTCATTCCGACAATGAGATTAAATTTAAATTAATTACTGAAAATTCTATGTTTATAATTTTTAAAATGGACTCTATATTTTGAATATGTAGTTTCAAATTATGTTAATAGGAAACATTTATTTTTGGTCACTATAAATTGTAATTTTTGGTAATTATTTTTATTACCATGGTTAAAGGTAAATCAGTTAATTAATGGTAAAAGTAATATTATAAAATTACCATAAAACATTTAAAAATTATACTTTATGAAGAAATAAGACCCTTATGATCTTGTTTTTTGATATTTAATCACGTGATGGCTACTTAATTACGAATATGATATGAATATAATAAAAACTAATGAATGGGACAAAATGTCAAAATATTATTTTATATAAGTATATTAATTTTATATATGGATAAATATGAGATAATAACGACTATAGATATTCTATGAAACTAAAACATAATTACATACATCATATAAATTTATTTATAATTTTTAGAGATTACATAATTACCATTAATGATTACACAATAGTGATGTAGAAATTATTTTATTAATAGAAATATCAAATAAATAGTTTGAAAAATATTAAAATAAACATCATATGAACTAATTAATGCTCTACAAGAATTTTCTAGGTGACTATGAGTTTTTAATGGTTTATTTAATATTTTTTTTCAAATTTATATACACTTTGGATTTTTTTAAAAGTCAAAAAATGAATAGTGTCAAAATTGACACTATTGATATTTAATAAAAATAAAATAAATCTAAATTATTAAAAAATCATAAAAATATTAAAAAATTATCAATTGATAATTATTAGATCTAAAATGCCATAAAATATTCATTTATGGTCAATTATAACCATATAAGTAAATATTTATATTTATTAAATATTTTGAATTTTATTACCAAAATTAAAATTAAATAGAATAACTAAGTTTCAATTAAAAAATAATGTTTAACATGACAAGATAACCTGTCAAAAATATATTGGTTGATGCGATTCAAACTCTATATCATCTCATTATCTAAACTGGGTCATTTCAGAGGTTTTTAGGGAGGGTTTTATTTTATTATAAATTATTATTTATGGATTTTCCAAAAGTTCTCCATACGTCAATTATAAAAGGGAACATCCTCCCTCACATATTCAATTCATTTTGAGCCTTAAATATCTGCAATACACTGGCATATTTCCTTATAAACTTCCCTATTTTCATTATAGAGGTTCTGGTCATCCAAAAAGACCAAATCTAGTGCTCTAAGAAGAGATTTAGAGGATGCACGTCGAGGTAGAGGTAATGTATTTTACTGGTTCTTTCAAACATCATTCTTCTTATACTTATTCTTTGTTATTTGTTTAATTATAAATTAATAAAATACTTATCCCTTATATACTGATATGTTATTATAAATATGAAACAACCATATTTCACCTTCTATCCATCCTACGAAAAATGGAATCACCGCGCGTGCATACGTACAACTTACTGTCTCTAAGCTGTGGTGTAATATATTTTTCACTGCCATCTTACATGGATTGGTGTAATGTTGGAAATAATAAGCATATATGATTTTTATAACATTATATGAATTATTAAATATCATACACGATCCACTTCTATACCATTCAATTATTTTGGGAATTATATCATCGCCCATGCGTATGTACGATCTACCGTCTCCACGATAAAATGCGATTCATTCTAAATGATCTTCATTAAACCATTATTATATAATTAAATCAAATGAATAAATATGATATATATTATTCAAATATCATTCTTTAAAATAATTAACTAAAACCTAAGAAGTGTAAAATGAATGTGTCCGACAAATCTTGCATAAAAACATAAAGTAGTCAATATCTGAATAACGAGTGACAATGAAATTTTACTATTAAAAGGATGACGATATAATCATATATTATATCATAAAAATGAGTATGATTCAATAATAATTCAATAGCATTATTTAAATTATTATATAGGAGGTTCAGAAACATACAAGGGATATCAGACCTATGTAATGGGACAACTTTGCAAATCTCGTTTTTATTTAGGATTGTTTATTCGTAAGTATTTACTAGGGTGTATTTATGAACCACATAGATGTTTCATAAATATGTATTTAAAACTATAATTTATATCCTTAAATAATTGGTTAAGGTCAACCTTACCATTGGTGAATTTGTACTTAATGGTATGAATTGAATGTTTTGTTATTTTCGGTATGAGGTACTTTTTGATTTTTCTGGAAAAAGTGCAATAAGAATGTTTATCAGTGTTTGAAGGCCATCACCCACATGGTTGAGTTCTTTGAGGGTCTTTTGAGGTCTTCTTCAGTGGTTAGGGTGGTGGTTATGGAAGGTTTTCTTGGTTGCGTTCATTGTGGCTCTGTGTTTGCGTTCGAGTTTGTTTCAGGTTTTTGGGCTCCGTCTTTGGTGATGTGCTGCGATGGTCATAATGTTGTTTGGGGTGGCGGCAAGGACCTATATGACGGGCGAGTCATACGGCGGATTTCCCAGTGATGATGTGTATTCTCGGCTGAGCGCCGGTGTCTGCTTTCATTTTCAATGGTGGTGCTTCGATCTGATGAGGATGATCAGGGTGAGTAACGGCGGGTTGATGTTAGGTCGATGACGATGTTTTCCTATTTATGGTGTCAGCGGTGACCTTCTTTGATGTGATGATGGAGGCACATGATGGTATGGTTCCCGGCTCGAGGCGGTTGTGTGTCCTGAGGGCTCGTGTGGTGTGCGGCGTTGCGTGGACCAAGGCGTAGAAATGATTTAACTCGATATTTGTGATTTGACAATTTTGAAAATTGTATTCGACTTTTCGGGTACCGTGCAGTGACGTGATGTGTGATTTTTGTGTTCTCCTACCAACTTGTTTGGTTACCGGTAAGACTTAAACCTTCTTTTTAGAAAATGAAAAAAATGGTTGGTCGATGTTTAAGAATCTCATTTTATTTCATGGGTTATGCTATGGTGAATTTTTTTTTTGTGGACCACATAATAATTGTTTAATTAAGAGATGGGTGGGACCTATATGTTCATCAAATGCATTGGTTAAATATTTATATCTCATGATATTGACATTATTGGAATGGAAAGTAAATCTGGTTCAGTAATACAAGACTAGAACGAGGAGTGAACTCGGTTCAGTAATGGATTTTGTCCACTATGATGGTCTCGGGAACAAACATTGACTAATATTAAATTATTTGCTACGATTATATGATTAAGACAAGAAATTTAATGTTTTATGTTATGAATATTGGTAATTCATGACACTTTTATTATTTATCCCATGAAATTATATTATGATCTTTTATATGATGGATAATAATTTCAAATGTTATGTTCTTATGATTATGATATTATTGATATGTCCCTTATTTACCCTTACTGAGAATTTGAGCTCACTATTTCTAATGATTATTTACCCAGGGTCTTGAAGAAGGGTATTAAGTAATATAAGTCAATAACGAATCTATTTATGAAGAAATAAGTGGGAGACAATGTAGATGTTTTGTGAACTTGTTGTTTATGTTTTCCAATTTCTAAAGATTCTAAACCTATACAGTCCTTGTGTGGTTTTTGTTATGTTATCTAAAAAATATACCTCGATGTTGAAGTAATATATATATATGTAAATTATGATCCATTATACAGAGGCTATGATAATTATTGGAATAATAAATCCAATCATCACTACATATCTTGATCTATTAGAAATCAATACACATGTAGTTATAAAAAGGGATAATATAAGTCATAGGTTTAGTGAAATATTACATCATGGTATTATAGTATATCCATAATCATTGAATCATTATGTAAGGACAGGTTCCTTTTTAGATCAAGATCTTATATAGGGGAGAATGTTTATGTACATATTTCCTTGGATAAGGAATCATAAGATGAAAACTCTTACGTAAACCGGGGTTGCATGTAATTGAGTTAGGTCACATAGAATAGACCAGTATTAATTGTTTAAGGTTTTATAGGATATAATATATATCATAAAAATCTAATTCACATGACAAGGACTTGGAAATTTTGTAGACATAATTCAATCAAAAAAATTGAGTGTATTTAACTTAATTCCGAGTTAACAGAAATAATCTGATAAGAATGAAGAGACCTATTACATTAATATGTTGTGAAGTTTGATTAGGTTGAAACATGTTCATGGTTCCAATATATGAAATGTAAGAATCACTAAATATCATATAATGGTAAGGATAAATCCATAAATAGTTCTTATAATATGATGGTAATTTATCTCATTGTCAATTTTTGAATAGATTAAAAAAACCATCCAAAAATTTTTACTGGTATTTTACTCCTCTATATAGAAAACATGTCTCATAAAACACCATTTCAAAAAGTTTAAAATGTCATATATATAGTTTACCACTGGTTTTTTTAATTCTATTAAAAAATGACTATGTTAGTTTTTGTTTCTGATTGTACAATGTAGGTCAATTACATGTAGTTTAGAGTCTTGTAAAATGAAATTTATGATATGTAGTTTTATATCAATATTATAAAATGACTGATCAAAATAATAATTTATGGAAATATTTTCTCTTGAAACCTTTCAATAAAATGTGGTCGCGATATGATCCACATCCATTTTTATCATAAAAAATACTTCATTAGAGTACGCATTTTGTACAATGTAAGGTCCTTATTAATATGGATATAGCTTTTGGGGTTTCTTCATACACATCAAGGAAGTTATTAGAGCCCAAAATAATTCTTTTTGAATGAATGAGAGTACCTAATTCTTCCATTTTGACACCCAAAAAAATTTATTTGAAATGTCTCAAGGTTATACAATGTTCAAATCCTTTTCAAATAATGTCTCTCCAACTCATCAACTATATCTAGGATTTTTTATCTTCATACAACATATTTCATATGGAAAATAAAGAGAGAGGGTTGATTGAACCACAATGGGATGGTGACCACTATCTTGTATACATTAAAATATGGATTCACCTTTGTGGAAGTTCCTGTTGTGGTAGGATATTCACATAGAGAATGAAATATCTTATTCAACCATGGTTTTTTCATTTTCCGCTATATTCTATAAGATATTAGATTGGGTAATTTTTAAGTCCACTATCTATCCACTAGATATGTCATGACAGAAAGATGAATGGTTAGACTATATATTATAGTCATGATACAATTTCTCCAATTGCTGTCATAAAAATTGGTGTAATGTTTTATTAATATTGTGTGGGGAGAAAAAAATATGGGGATTATATTATACATCATGAAATTGATGATATGATTTATTCTGACAACTTGAGAGATATTTCCTCAAATTATTTTGATATGAAATCCAAGGAAGTAATGATGTACTTGAAATTATTCTCTATATCAAAGTGATATAGTCTGATTATATCTCTTCTTTATATAGAAAATGACCAATAATATTTGTTAATATGTAACAAATCCAGGTGTTTATGAATGAAGTTTCAATGCATTTTACAAGAATGAAACATCTTGTTGAATTCCACATAGTCTGTCATCATTAAGGAATATAAATATCCAATCATTTTAATATTATGAGAGTTCTTAGTTTTTGGTTGATGAGAATCAGAAGTGCCAGAATGGACCTCTTCTATGGTAGAAATGGTATATCCTCTATGAATTCAGCTGAAGTGGAATATATCAAAGCTTCACTTATAGAGAACATTATATGAATATAGGTCAATGTGGAGGATGAAATTTATATCATGACATTGGATATACTATTTCTAGGTCTATATTGTGGTAGAATCCAATTCTTTATGTAGTTTTTTATAGCATACATCCAATTAATTTGCGAATGGGTTAGTGAGAAGATATAATTTACTTGAAAGTGGGTTTTATTGAATTGATTTATATATTATATATAATTATTTAATAAAACACCTCGAAATTATAATATATTACTGCCATTAGATCAATAAATTTGTTTCATATCTTACACTATACACAAATAACAACTCAAATGAAACAATGGTATATTAAGATAAAATATACCGATTTAGGTATAAATGTTAATAATCCAACTCTTGAATTAGAATGAGTTAATTAAAAAACTAATTTATGAACTATATTATTATATAAAAATAGAACTTTTAATATGAATTAAATTCAATTAGTTTACCTAAAATCCCTAATAAGATCATTTTTTATTAGAAAAGTATTATTCTAAAATAAATTATTCTACGTGATACACATGTCTATTTCAGGAAAAATATTAATAATTCTAAATTATGTTTGATATTAATATTTTAAAAAAAAAATTAGATGGAAAATTATAATAAATATTAATTGTTGGTCGGAGTGGACTCTCAAGAGGGGGGGGGGGGGATTGAGTTCCAATTAAAATTTCTGTTAAAAAAAGTTATCTTAAATCCCCCTATTTAAAAACAATGTTAAACTGTAGTGAATTTATACGGAGTGTGAATTTTCAATTAGTCTCTCAAATATTGATTAGGTCTCAGTTAATTTAAACTGAAGATTAAATTGACTTTTGAAACTAACTTACTGGTTTACAATAAGTATAAACACTTGCTAATTTAACTATCAAAGTATCTTTAAAACAAATTATATTTCAAAGTATATAGCAGTGGAATATGATATATATATATATATATAGTATACTTATGACTTAATCTAAAAAACACAATAGATATAACCAAGAGTTTCAGTCTCAAGCCAAGACTTAGTCCTCTCAAACAACTTATATAAATTGATCCACACCCTAGATCGGGGTAAACAACAGTGAACACACTGTCTAGGTACAAAGACCTCTACCGCAGTTCTACGTGGGAAAACAAACAACATCTCATAGCTGTCCTAGTCTTACTCGACCTCTACCACTATCCACAGTGGGATACAAGGGAGTTATATAGTTTGAATGAGGATTTGAGAATCCTCCAGCTTATCTCAAGATACACTATGTGTGTAGAATAAATAGGGTACACACACTGCTCGAAATGTAAAGAAAGAATCACTAAAGTAAGTATGAGTGAGATTAGAAAATCTTTAGTGATTGGCAGTGCATCTCTAGACTTGTTTGATTTGTCAGAAAAGCTTCTGAGTCCTTCTCTGGTTTTTGTCTGAAAAAAAAGAGTATCGTTTTCTTCCTTGGTTCATTTTATCAGCCTGAGTGTATCAAGTGTTTGTTTTAGTTCTTCACTCAAGATTTAGCTTGTGTTATTCTCTAGAATGAGCAGATTCCTGTATGTCCAGTGTTCTTGGAGTATAGATGTAGCCTTGTGTGAATTCACTAAGTTTGAATGCTGTTGAGGATTTTTCTTTTTCACCCTTCATGTGCCTTCTTAGATCCTTGATTATCGTTGTATTCACACCCCATGTTTTCTTTTTGTTGTTCACACACGCACTCACTTATTTCAGCTAGGTCTTTATCTTCCCTTTTATAGCTCTCAGATGCGAAAAAATGTAATGATTAATTTTTGCATTGGTACTAGGTACAGATCCCTGACATGCAAATAGATATCATTAAATAACATTAACTTCATTAAAAACCTCAAATGTAACCGTTATCTTAATAAACAAATAGTATTGAGAGTATAGAGTTTGACTGGTTGTTCAATCATTAGTAAACTTCTATTGGTAGACGTGTACGATGGATTTTGTGTAGCAGTGCCCTTCCATCGGTTTCTATTTGAACTTGTATTGGTAGATCTTTGCATCGGTAGATCTTGGTATCAGTAACTCCTTATATCGGTAGCTCTTACTCTATATATCGATAGCTCTGTATATATTGGTATCTCCTTCTATCGGTAGACTTACTCTATCGGTATCTCGGTAGACTTGTTCTATCGGTACATATCAGCATCTCTGAACTTGTTCTATCAGTGACTCTGTCTATCGATAGCTCTGGTCTATCGGTAGCTCAAATTTGTATCGGTCACTCTTGGTTAGTTCTAGTCATTATGTGTATTAGTAGACTTATGCACATCAGTAGATCCATTCAGTACTATCGGAAAACTTGATAACTCTGTATCGATATCTTCTTCAATGCTTACTGGTGGAATTGTACAATTCAGTAGCTCTGCGTATCGGTGACCTTAGATTATCGGTGACTCTGTCTATTGGTAGACTAAGTACAGGTAGCTTTGTACCAGTAGATATATGCAGATTAGTGACTAACATTTATCTGTTTTATGCAAAACATATCCGATTTGGTTATAATTACTTCAGAACTTATACAAACATGGATAAACATCGATTAACATATCTCAAGGATTATTTTAATATTATTATCATCTTGATAGTAAAAATATCATAGATTGAGTGAATTAGAATATAGATAAACAATAATTGGGAGTATCAAAGTATGTGAAAGCATAATTGGGATTATCAAAACAGGTGAGGTCAACAATTTCCCCCTTTTTGATAATCCCAACTTAAGATATAATAGCTTTAAAACAATGAGTATTTGTATCAGAGGATATATCATTCAATGCAATTATCTCAGAGAAAATAGTATGTTATAGAACATAATGTATCATAGGTAGAATTAAATACAATTATATCAGAAGGTCAAATCATGGTATCTTTTCCTTAGAAAATATTTCTCCCCCTTTGAGAATATTTTTCCCTCTTTGATACTCTGAGAATATTTCTCCCCCTTTGTGATAATAAAAAACTGGGAAACAAGAAAGAGAAAAAGGAACACAATGAGAAATAAAGGAAATCCAATTGTATTAGATGTTGCAAAAAGGTACATAGATAGAAAACAAAATACAAATGATTCATATCAAACATCTTATCCACTTGTTCAATCCATATCCTCAATGTGAGATTTTTCCTTTGGTTCAAAAGAGGATTCAGACTGTGTGGATGTTGGTGAAGGCTTAGGAATTCCAAAAATGATCATAGGAGGCTGAGCCACAGAAACTGTTCCTGGCTTGTACCGAAGAGTTATTTGAGTGATCATAGTTGTGAGGCTTCGAATGGCTTGAGCAGGAGTCATCTGAACAGGAGAAGAAGTAGAGGCAGTGGCAGGTAAGGCTGGAGGTATAATCACTGGACTATTATCGACATGCAGGAAAGGCAACAAAATATTTTTGAAATACATAATTATTCATCCTCCCCTCTCCATAGCATATATGAAATCATCCTTGTTCTCCATGAATTTGTCTAAGGCTGGAGTCAATTCCCTTAGTCTGCTGACTTACTCTCTGAAGGCTTTACTGACATGACGTAACTTCAGGTTTTCCAAAAAAAGTTTGAAATTATTATTGAGTTGATGCTTAGTGTAAATATTTTGGAAATAGGACTCCACCTTATCTTTCACTTTTTTTTGAGAGACAGAATCTTCTTTCATATAGTCTTGAACTATCTTCATTATTTCTCTAGCTGAATCTCTAGTAGAAAGCACAAATTTTCTCAGGTCGGATGTGTCCACAGAGCCACTGGTTGATGCTGAACCAAGCTCCTCCTTCATCACAGCTCGAAACTGATTCAAATATACTGATCGTTTAGAAGAAATAGAACCAATAGAGAAAGATACTGTTTCCATGAATTTCTTGGTCAACCCACTAATAAGATTTTGAACTTTGGAATCCTGGGGTTTAAGATGATCTTTCATGGAGGGTTTAAAACCTTCAAACACTAAAACCATCTGGCTGATAACACTTTTGACATAGGCTAAGTCCTTGTCTGCTTGAGATTTTGAGCTCATGTAAGATTCCAAAAAGATAACAAATTTCATTAAAGCTTCAACAACTAATTCCAGTCTAGAAACTTGTGTCTGGAAGTCTGTAACTTCTTCAACTATTTTTACCACAAAGGTTGACAAATTACAACCGAGAGATAGTTCAAAAGATTTTTCCAGGTTACTCATCTCTTCCACAAGGCAATGCTTCAACTCAGCAACAGAAGTACTAAATGACTCTTTCATCTCATCCTTTAAGGATTCAAGGTCAGCGCTGGTGATCATATTAGCAGGAGAAATCACAACAGGTGCTCTTTCAGATGATATTCTAGCCACTGAGTCAGTCATATTTGATTGGATTGATGACACCAGTGAAGCTTCCATCTTTGTCTCTTCCACAAAACTATCCTTAAGACTTTTCTTCAAAGTATCCAGGTCATGAATTCTGAAAAATCTTTAGGTAACAACTCAGTCTCAACATTATAAACGATTTTTGGCCTATTTAGAGATGCATCACTATCAAAATTAGGATTGTATAATCGATAAACAACAAAACCTGGGTCTTCTTCCCAGTTATCAATATCAACAGCCCCTGTCACACTTCCAAACTTGGTTCGATGCTCCCCCTCAATAGGTGAAGTCTCTTGTACACCAAGCGAATTATCAGCAGGTCTTTCTTACTTAGGAAAATATTCTACTATAAATACCATCTCTGCAATAGCAGGAGGGTTCTCTAGATTATGTACAACTTCTCCCATTTCTCTTACTACATCCTCAGTAGGCACAACTGAGCTTCCAATTAATGGACTCTGACATAAACTGAATGAATCAGAGGCTTCATACTAATTTTTCTTTTCTTCTTTATGCTGAGGGGTAGGCTGGTCTTCCTCATCAACAGGAGTCTCTCCTTCTACCAAGGCTTCCTTTCCTGAAGAAACAATTTCAGCATCAAGACTTGTAGGTAAGTCTGGATCTCTTACATCATTCAAAGAAGTTTCTTCTTCTTCATTCTCATCACTATACTCAGGTTCTTCTTCATCAGGTCCTAGACCTGGATCCCTCACATCGTTATGTCTTGAAGGATGATTCAAAGGATTTATTTTATCATATACCTTCGGGTCATCATTATCCCACTCTCCTCTCCATGGGTTCCAATTTATCATTATGTATTTGAAAACTGTGGTTATGATATAGAAGTTGTTCCTTACTACCACTGTCTCATCTTGAGACTCAGCTACCCCATTCACTTTGATCATCACTAATATCTACTTGGCAAAAAATAGGGCATTAGTCTTTGATTTTGGCGTGGTCATGTCTTCCATTTGGATCATCAGAAATCTGCACCGATTTACTTTTACACAATGCCTCAAGAGATGCAGAAGATAGATATCCTGATATCTTAAATTCACAAAGTCTCCTCTCATTGGTATTAAGACAGGCTGAACAAATTTGAACAGTAATCTATTCTCTCCATCCATTTCAGTAGCAAATACTTGTCTTTGATTTCCATCACCAGTGATCTCTTCCAAGGCAGTCTCATAATCGAATATATCACTTTTAGGCGGCATAGATTTCAAGACATATCTACATACACCTTCACGCGTAACCTTCAAGCATTCATCCCACTCAACAGATGAAAAAGACATCTCTTTTACAATCACAAAATAAGTCACTCGGTTCTCATCTGCTGATTATTCAAATCTTACAAACTCATAAAATTATTTCACTAGCTTCGGATAGTAGGGGCCATTGTTGTTCGAAAAGAAATATACCCATTTTTGATCTTCTAGCACTTCGAGCACTAACGACTTGCTAGGAAGAAACCATTCTACGCAAAGCTCTTTTTCAATCACAATAACTCTATTTTGAAAATGAGGATTCATTGGTCGCCTACCCGACCTAGTTCCACCAACACTACCACATGATTATTGCTCATAATTTTGCTTCTTTTCATTCGGCTCATCAATGTCATCTCTGATGGTAGGAAGTTTGGTTTTTTCCATCACTCGTTCGAGGGATTTAGGGTTTTCGTGAGATTCAGGAGCTAAGGTTTTAGGGTAAGGGTTTGAGACTTAGTGTATTGAGAAGTAGCTAGGATACAGTTTTTATCATTTAATAATCATAAAATAAATAAATAAAATGAAATAAAGTAAAAACAGTTCATATTCTGGCGGCAGACATAAGTTTAAAACATCACACTCATCGGTAGGGTTTATCGGTGAGAATTCTGATCAGTGAGGGCTTCATTGGTGAGTTTACATCGGTGAGGTATTACACATCAGTGAGGTTATATCGGTGAGGTTACATCAGTGAGGTTACATCAGCGAGGTATTACATCGGTGAGGTATCCACATCGGTGAGGTAGCTATCGATCAAGGTTAATCATTCCTAAATCATGTGTAATGTAACTTAACCTATCCGAACTCAAAGGTTTGGTAAAAATGTCCACTAATTGATGTCTAGTACCTATAAATTCAAAAGTAATATCACCCTTTTGGTAATGATCTCTCATGAAATGGTGCCTTACATCAATGTGTTTGGTCCTAGAGTGATATACAGGGTTCTTCGAAATGTTTATTGCACTAGTGTTGTCACAGTTGATTGAAACATGCTTAAAATCATATCCATAGTCCAAGAGAGTGTGTTTCATCCACAGAATTTGTGCACAGCAACTACCAGCAGCTATATACTCTGCTTCGACAGTAGACAAAGCCAAATAATTCTACTTTTTACTACACCAAGATACTAATGATTTTCCCAATAAATGACATGTTCCAGATGTGCTTTTTCTATCCAACTTGCAACCAGTAAAGTCAGCATCTGAATAACTCATTAACTCAAAGGATTGCCTTTTGGGTTAAACAAACCTAAGTTTACAGTGTGTATAAGACACTTAAAAATTATTTTAACAGAAAGTAAATGAGATTCTTTTGGATTAGCTTGAAATCTTGCACACATACATGCACTAAACATAAAATCTGGTCGACTAGTAGTAAGGTAAAGTAAGCTTCCAATCATAGCTTTGTAATTTGTTTGATCCACTGGTTTCCCAGCTTCATCTACATCCAATTTATAGACTGTACTCATAGGAGTGTCACTTTCTTTAATATTATCCAAACCAAAATGTTTTTAAAAGATCCTTTGTATATTTACTTTGATTCAAAGTAATACCATTTTCATTTTGGAAAACGTGAAATACAAAAAAATATTTGAGTTCTCCCATTAAACTCATTTCAAATTAATTTTGCATACTATTTGAAAAATATGTACATACAGAATGTTTAGATGATCCAAAAACAATATCATCAACATAGATTTGTACTATTAAAACATCTTTAGAAATTCTTTTAATAAAAAGAGTTGGATCAACAATCCCTTTAGTAAAACTTTTTGAAATAAGAAAATCACTAATTCTATCATACCAAGCTCTTGGAGCTTGTTTTAAACTATATAAAGATTTAGAATGTTTAAAAACTTGATTTGGAAAATGGGTATTAGTAAATCCAGGTGGTTGTTCAATAAAAACATCTTCAATAATTAAACCATTTAAAAAAGCACTTTTGACATCCATTTGATATAACTTGAAATTCAGATGAGAAGCATTGGCAAGTAAGATCCTAATGGTTTCTAATATTAATACAGTTGAAAAGGTTTCCTCATAGTCTATACCTTCCCCTTGACTATATCCTTGTGCAACTAGCCTTTCATTGTTTCTAACTATATTTCCTAATTTATCAACTTTGTTTCTAAAAACTTATTTAGTGCCTATAATTAATGTGTCCTTAGGTCTGTCAACTAATTCTTATACTTTGTTTCATTAAAATTAATTTAAGACTTCTTGCATAGACATTACCCAAAATTCATCATCGATTGCATCATTGACATTTTTAGGTTCTAGCTATGAAAGAAAGGCTTGATGTTCAACCTGGTTTCTTAGAGAATCTCTAGTATGTGTCCCTCTATCCAGATTACCAACAACATCATCTAAAGGATGATTCTTTAGAATCCTTTTTGATATAGTAAAGGTAGGACTAGAAATTTCAGGTTCATCTATAGGTTCAGGTTCAACAGAGGAAGATTCTGGAATATGTCCCGAACTAGATGTTTTTACATCAGGTTCTTTAGATTTATCATTAAGGTCCAAGACATCCAAATATTCTTCATGATTTTCAAGAGTGGTTTTAGGCTCATGTGGATCAGTTTCATCAAACTTGATGTGAACAGATTCTTCCACACATTTGGTTCTTTTATTAAAGATTCTATAGGCTTTGATAGTTAAAGAATAGACAAGAAAAATTCCATCATCACTCTTAGAAGAAAACTTATCCAGATTATCCTTGGTATTAAGAATAAAAACTTTGCAGCCAAAGACTCTGAAGTAACTAACTTTAGGTTTCCTATTAATACATAATTCATAAGGGGTCTTCTTGAGAACAAGTCTAATTAAGAATCTATTAATACTATAACAAGCTGTATTCACAGCTTCATCTCAAAAGTAAACAGGAAGGTCATACTCATTAAGCATGGTTCTTGCTATTTCTTGAAGGGTTCTATTTCTTCTTTCTACAACACCATTCTGCTGAGGTGACATAGAAGAAAAAAAGTTGTGACTATAGCCCTTATGTGAGCAATAAGATTCAAACTCTTGATTTTCAAACTCACGACCATGATCACTTCTAAGGTTTTTAATCTTAATTCCACTAAGGTTTTCTACAGACTTGGAGTATTTAATAATGTAAGAACAAGCTTCAGTTTTGTGAGCCAAGAATTCTAACCAAGTATATCTATAAAATTCATCTACTAAGACATAGAAAAGTGATTCACATTTAAACTAGAAATTCTGAAGGTCTAAACATGTCCATGTGAACCAACTTGAGAGGTTGAGAAGTTGAGACTTCTTTCTTTGATTTAAAAGAAACATTATGTTGCCTTCCCTTTTGGAAGGGATTGCAAACTTTTTCATTTGTGAATTCATGTTTGGGTAGGTCTCTAACTATGTTCTTTCTAGTCATATTTCTAAGTGAATATATGTTGTAGTGTCATAATCTTCTATGCCATAGCCAAGACACTTTATGAAAAGCATTTAAACTAGTAACATTTTTCTTAGCTAAAGAATTTAAATAACCACTACAAACAATTTCATTTCTCAAAGAAGAAAATACTAAAACATTGTTAGAGTTAAAAAAATTACAAGATTCTTTTTAAAACTTAACATTAAAGCCATCATCACATAATTGAGAAATACATAACAGGTTATACTTAAGTCCATCAATAAATAAAACTTTAGAAATCAAAACTGAATCAATGTTACCAATATGGCCTAGGCCGATGATTTTTCCTTTAGTGTTATCACCAAAGGTGACATGGACTCAATCAACTTTGTTTAGGCTCTTGAAGCATGATTAATCTCCAGAAATATTCCTTGAACATCCACTATCCAAGTACCATATCTTCTTGTGAGAAATCTTTAAGCAGGTCTCCTACAAAACAGATTTAAACAGAAAATGATTTTGGATCCCAGATCTTCTTGGGTCCAGAGAGGTTAGCAATCAAAGCTTTAAGTACCAAAATTTGTCTTATGGGTCTCATATAATTTACAGAATCAAAATATTTTGAAAGATAAACTCTATTTGATCTATAACTATGTGAATAACTAGTTGAATCATATGAATTTCCCAAACTGGAACAAGATGAATTTTGTCCAGATTTAGGAATATTTTTTGTTTTAGTAAACTGTCTTTTTCCAGGTTGATAACCTATTCGAGTAGCATACTTTGGTGCCACTTTATTTCCCAACATTTGAGTTAGTGTATCTTTTCCCTTTGCGAACTTTTCTATGTCCTTTCTATGTTTCTCATTAGACATTTTCAGTTCTGTATTTTTCTTTAAAAGTTGAGCATTCTATTCCTTTTTAATATCAAAGGCAGATTTAACTTTTGTAGAGAGAGAATGTTGTTTCTTAAGTGACTTATATTTGTAATTAAAGTTCATTACATGTTTCTTCTAGTAAGTTACAATATTCAAATAGTTCATCCTTAGACATATCTTTAGAATCAGAATCAGATTCTGCATCATCTCCAGAATAATAAGAATTTAAAACAGGAGTATCTAAGGTTACCTCAGATGTGTTGGTCATGAAACACATGTTGGCACGATTCTTTTCAAAATCAGTAGCTTCTGATTCACTTGTTCTGTCTTTTGAAGCACTCCAAGTAGATTTCATAGTATTCATGTACTTCTTGTCCTTATAATCATATTTATTTTTGAATTTTAGTTTTGGACAGTCAGCCTTGATGTGTCCATTTCTTTTGTATTCATAGCAGACTATATCATATTCCTTATCCGATTTCTTCTAGTCCTTCTTCCAGTGACCCTTGTTGTCATACTTTCCTTTGTAATTTGTTTTTCTAAAGAATTTATTTTTCCTATAGAACTTCTTAAATCTCATGGCTATTTGAGCCATCTTAGAATCACTGTCTGAATCCAAATCTTCACTGGTTGATCTTTGAGTAGGTACATGCATTTTCTCCTTGTCTTTTCTCTTTAATGTAGTAGACATGAAAGCCACCGATTTTCTATTGGGTTCATCATCTTCTTCCTTATTTACTTTATGTTCTTCCTCACACATCATAATCTTAACAATTAATTCCTTAATTGGGAGTGTGCTTATGTCGCATGATTCTCTATTTGAAATAGAAGTTCCTCTCAATATTTTTGGTAGACATATTAAGATTTTCATGATTTGTTCCTTTGCTGGAACAGCCTTTCCAAGAGAGCTCATAGTGTTGACAATCTCAATGAACCTGAGATACATGTCAGAAATAGGTTTATCAACCTTCATTTTAAAATTATCATATTTAATAGTATATGTATTTAATCTCATTTCTTTAATATTGGTTGTTCCTACATGAGAAACACCCAAAGTATCCCATATTTCATAGGCAGTTTTACAAGGAGACATTCTATTGAACTCTTCATCTCCCAAAGCACAATACAAGGAATTCATAGGTTTACAATTATTATTGTAATAAGTCGTTGTAGGTTCATCCCAAGTTGTTCTATAAGTTTATAGAATTTTATATTGTGACTCTATAGCAGTCCAGATATCAAAACCCATACATTCCAAATGAATTTTCATCTTATGTTTCCACTAGGCATAGTTGTTATCATTGAACAAAGGTGTCCTGTTAGTAGCAGCACCCTTTAGTCTATTGTCCATAGCTAGATTTTAGAAAATAATTTTAAGGAGATAAAATTTAGAACTAACAGAAATATAAGATCTTTAAAGATGCAACTAAAATAACAGTTGAAAAACAGAGTGTTTTGAAAACTTGTATTAATAAAAACAACCTCTGATACCAAATGTTGGTCAGAGTGGACACTCAAGAGGGGGGGGGGGGGGTGAATTGACTTCCAATTAAAATTTATGTTAAAAATATTTCTCTTAAATCCCCCTATTTAAAAAAAACGTTAAACTATAGTGAAATTATACAGTGTTTAAATGTTCGATTAGTTTCTCAAATATTGATTAGGTCTCAGTTAATTTAATCTGAAGATTAAATTGACTTTTGAAACTAACTTACTGGTTTACAAAAAGTATATAAACATGATAATTTAACTATAAAATTATCATTAAAACAAATTATATTTAAAAGTAGTTAGAAGAAGAATATGAAATATATATATATAGTATACTTATGACTTAAACTAAAAAGCACAGCAGATGTAACCAAGAGGTTCAGTCTCAAGCCGAGACTTAGTCCTCTAAAAAAATTTATATAAATTGATCCACACCCTGGATCGGGGTAAACAAAAGTGAACACACTATCCACGTACAAAGACCTCTACCACAGTTCTACGTAGGAAAACAACAACAACACACATTTTTCTAGGTCTTACTCGACCTCTACCACTATCCACAGTGTGATACAAGGGAGTTATAAAGTTTGATTGAGGATTTGAGAATCCTCTATCTTAGCTCAGGAGATAGTGTGTGTGTAAAATGAACAGGGTACACACACTGCTCTAAATGTAAAGAAAGAATCACTAAAGTAATTATAAATGAGTTTAGAAAAGCTTTAATGATTGGAAGTGCAGCTCTGGACTCGTTTGATTTGTCAGAAAAGCTTCTAAGTCATTCTCTGGTTTTTGTATGAAAAACATGGTATCGTTTTCTTCCATGGTTCAGCTAATCAGCCTGAGTGCATGAAGTGTTTGTTTTAGTTCTTCACTCAAGATGTATCTTTTTTTCTCCTCTAGAATGAGTTGCTTCGTATATGTCCAGCGTTCACGGAGTATAGATGTAGACTTGTGTGAATGCACTATGTTTGAATGCTGTTGAGGATTTTTATTTTTCACCCTTCGTGTGAATTCTTAGTTCTTTGATTCTTGCTGTATGCACACCCCATGTTTGTTTCTTGTTGTTCACACACGCACTCACTTATTTCAGCTAGGTCTTTATCTTCCCTTTTATAGCTCTCAGCTTCTGCAAAATGGAATGACTACTTTTTGCACGGGTACTAGGTACGGTTCCCTGACATGCAAACAGATATAATTAAATAACATTAACTGAATTAAAAACATAAAATTTAACTGATATCTTAATAAACAAATAGTATTGAGAGTATAGAGTTTGACTGGTTGGTCAATCATTAGTATCCGTCTGTTGGTAGATGTGTAAGGTGGATTTTGTGTAGCAGTGCCCTCCCATCGGTTTCTATTTGAACTTTTATTGGTAGCTCTTTGCATCGGTAGATCTTGGTATCAGTAACTCCTTATATTGGTAGCTCTTACTCTATATATCGATAGCTCTGTATATATTGGTATCTCCTTCTATCGGTAGACTTACTCTATCGGTAGCTCGGTAGACTTGTTCTATCAGTACCTATATGCATCCGTGACCTTGTTCTATCGGTGACTCTGTCTATCGATAGCTTTGGTCTATCGGTAGCTCAACTTTGTATCGGTTTCTCCTGGTTAGTTCTAGTAATAATGTGTATCAGTAGACTTATGCACATCAGCAGATCCATTCAGTACTATTGGAAAACTTGATAACTTTGTATCGATATCTTGTTCAATGCTTACTGGTGGAATTGTGCATATCAGTAGATCTACGTATCGGTGCCCTTAGATTATCGGTGACTCTATCTATCGGTAGACTAAGTCTATCAGTAGACTAAGTATGGGTAGCTTTGTACCAGTGGATATATGCAGATCAGTGACTAACACTTATCTGTTTTATGAAAAAACGTATCCGATTTGGTTATAATTACTTCAGAACTTATACAAACATGGATAAACATCGATTAACATATCTCAAGTATTATTTTAATATTATTATCATCTTGATAATAAAAATATCATTGATTGAGTGAATTAGAATATAGATAAACAATAATTGGGAGTATCAAAGTATGTGAAAGCATAATTCAAATTATCAAAACAGGTGAGGTCAACAATTTCCCCCTTTTTGATAATCCCAACTTATGATATTATAGTTTTAAAACAATGAGTATTTGTATCAGAGGATATATCATTCAATGCAATTATCTCAGAGAAAATAGTATGTTATAGAACATAATGTATCATAGGTAGAATTAAATACAGTGATATCAGAAGGTCAAATCATGGTAGTTTTTCCTTAGAAAATATTTCTCCCCCTTTGTGATAATAAAAAAGTGGGAAATAAGAAAGAGAAAAAGGAACACAATGAGAAATAAAGGAAATCCAATTGTATTAGATGTTGCAAAAAGGTACATAGACAGAAAAGAAAATACAAATGATTCATATCAAACATATTATCCACTTGTTCAATCCATATCCTCAATGTGAGATTTTCCCTTTGGTTCAAAAGAGGATTCAGACTGTGTGGATGTTGGTGAAGGCTTAGGAATTCCAAAAATGATCATAGGAGGCTGAGCCACAGAAACTATTCCTGGCTTGTACTGAGGAGTTATTTGAGTGATCATAGGTGTGAGGCTTCGAATGGCTTGAGCAGGAGTCAGTAAGTCTTACTCTGTTTGTCTATATCTCTTACGCTGTGTATCGTTAGCTCTTTATATATCAGTATCTCCTTCTATCGGTAGACTTACTCTATCGGTAGCTCGGTAGACTTGTTCTATCGGTAGCTATCTGCATCTATGACCTTGTTATATCGGTGACTCTCTCTATCAGTAGCTCGGGTCTGTCAGTAGCTCTACTTTATATCGGTCACTCTTGGTTAGTTCCAGTGATTATGTGTATCGGTAGACTTATGCACATCCGTAGCTCCATTCTGTACTATTGGAAAACATGATAACTCTGTATCGGTAGCTTGTTCTACGCTTACCGGTGGACTTGTACATATCAGTAGCTCTTTGTATCGGTGCCCTTAGCTTATCAGTGACTCTATCTATCGGTAGAATAAGTCTATAGGTAGACTAAGTACCAGTAGTTCTGTACTAGTAGCTATACGC
The DNA here is from genome assembly GCA_963277665.1 of Viscum album. NCBI lineage: Eukaryota > Viridiplantae > Streptophyta > Magnoliopsida > Santalales > Viscaceae > Viscum > Viscum album. The sequence continues at coordinate 1,472,589,792 of OY728126.1, read as the reverse complement.
ATATCAGTGGCAAACACTTATCTTTTTTATGCAAAACATATCCAATTTGGTTAGAATTACATCAGAACTTATACTAACATGGATAAACATTGATTAACATATCTCAAGGATTATTTTAATATTATTATCATCTTGATAATAAAATATAATAGATTGAGAAAATTAGAATATATATAAACAATAATTGGGAGTATCAAAGTTTGTTAAAGCATAACTGGGATTATCAAAACAGGTGAGGTCAACAATAATAATAATAGTTAACATTTGAAAATTTCATTTTGCAGTTAAAATAAGTTTTTTATTATATTTTATGATTTTATCAAAAAACTAAATTTATAAAATTTTTAATTTGAAATTAATAAATATTAAATTCATATTTAATTCATCATATAAAAATATAATTATTAGTGATTTTTATGTTTTTATTAAATGATCATTTTTAGTCAAAAAATATGATTTTCACACAACAAGTATTTAGTATAAAATTACAGTTACACAAGAATGAACTATAAATTAATAAAAAAATTGGTAAAAAAATAAGGATTTTAGGAATAAAATTATTCATTTAAAAATATTCATTTATCTTATGAAACCAATAGAAATAATTTTTAGATATAATAAAAATGTCACTAAAAAAAAATTAGTATTTTCGTTAAATCAAGTAATTTCAAGGAAAGATGATTTTTTATTGAATTTAAAGAACAATAAAAACATTTTATTTTAAAATAAATCAATTTGTTTCATTTATATAATTATCCGAGATAACTTTATCGCATATATAAATTTTAATCTTAAAAAATTTATTTCGTTAATAAAACGTTTTACGCGATCAAGTGTATTTGTTTGAAAATAAATTTTTAGTATCATTATAAATTATATTTGATAAAATTAATTTATAATTTTAAAACAAAGGTATCAAATTTTGTAATTTTTTTAAATTTAATAATTTATATTAAAATTAATAACTAAGAATTAAAATTAATTATCATGTTAAAAGTTTAATGTCTAATCTGAGTTTAACCTAGTGTAAAAATCCAAAAAAAATAAAATAAGCACCATGGATTTCATGTTTGATTTTTTTCTCAGAAAATTTATGTTTCCCTTATATATTTTTCCATTGTATTTTATTTGAAATTAGAATAGTAACATCAGATTATTGAACATGTTAAAGGTACTCCCAAAACAGCCCTTCCTTCAATTAAAAAAGTGTAGCATCTTCACCCCTTCAAGGTGAACATTTCATTAGAATTTATAAATTAATTTATTCCACATTTATTTCCATATAATATTATCCCATGAACATAAATCATGGACACTCATATTTATCCTAATCCGGTTAAATTTAAGGACACTTCCAAGGAAAAATCAAGTCCCCGACTTGAGTATTATCAACTACATAGTTTTCTTCTTAGTTATTTTCTTTAAAACATCCTATAACCACACTAATATAATGATATTATTATCATTTATATACTATAATGTTACTATATAATGTTCATTATCTTTATTTATTCATATACCTCATCCATTAAGGGAAAAAAATATTTGTGTGCTGTGTAGACACCACCCCGACAATGTAATGTGTTTCTTTTTCACCTTCTTGGCTTTAAATATTAAATATAATGATGAAATTAAATGATAAATGTCATTTTTATGATATAATTAATTTTTTATATCAAATTTAAGACCCTATTATTGTAATTATTAAAATAATATCACCAATAATTTAATCGTTTAAAATAACTGTATTATGAGGATATTCTTTTATTAAAAAGGGGAAATGTTTTCATATCATTTATTTATTATTATAATTACATAAAATTATTATATTTAACACTAATAAACAATAAATTATATCATTATAACTCTTTTATAATTATATTACTATAGTAAGACCACATAATCATTCATCAAATCAGGGCATGATCATGTTTTTGTCGGTTTAACCACTTAATTGAACAATATTTTTATTGAATATGAGAACATAATTCTTGGGTTAATATGATAAATATATATTCATGAAAATATTTTTTTTGTTTTTTTTGAATATTTTATATATATATTTAATTCATAAACTTGGAAAACACCTTTTTTTGTTAAAAATCAACAAAACATACTTTCTATCGATATCAAATTCAACTTTCAAGACTAAAACACTAAAGAAAAGAATATAAAACATCATAAATTATTAAAAATAATCCCAAAAAATAACTTTAATGACCTATTAATTATGACATTTGGATGAATAATTAATACACACACTACTATTATGAAACTAGTATAAATGATCAATGCTATAGACACTTGATGTAAAAAATCATATTAATTCAGGGAGGGAACAAATATTTAAGAAGAGTAAGAATATAAATGTATATGATCATCATTCTAAAAAATTGATTAATAAATTTTTTTATGTTACATGATTTTAAATTATGTTCATAGAAGTCATGATAAGAGTTAAGGGTTTTAATCTCCATTTCCATTCATTAAGACAAGTATTTTTTTAATGAAAATAATTTCCTTAATAGTGTGTATATACATCCTATTTGAGATATCCTATCTAGAATTTTATTTTAATGATGGTATTTCATGTTCAATTATAATAACTATATTTCAATGGGTATTAATTAAAGTGTTACTCAATCCACAAGGATTTTCTTAGTCTCAATTCTAATTCTTTGAGACTAAATAAAATTTGGAACCATGTTTCCTTTTTTATTGTGTATTCACTACCAATATATATATTTTTGAAATACTAATTTTATTTAATGTGATTTTTTATCCAAATATTTTTACCTAATGAAAATTTATATTGATTTAGTTGTTTCCCCGGTAGTGACTATTTTGGTCACTCAATTTTTGTTCATTGAGTTGTGATTATTATTTGAACAAACTTTATATAATTTGGGTAAATTCCCCCATATTATTTTATTTTGTGGTATTCAATAATTTTTATAGGGATATAAATTCCTAAAACATAAAACATTTTATGAAAATTCCTCACTTCTTGGTTTATGTTCTTTTGAAACTATCCACATTCATCTTATGGGTGACTTATGATCATGTATTCACATAACCACATAACTATTATTATATACTAAATGAAAATTGAATTTCATATAATTTTTATTTTATAATGATCACCAAGAATAAATGTTACTATTAACTTGGGGAAATTTTTGGTATCCTTTGTGTTGTTATTTTATTGAAGATGATTAATGGAAATTTAACTTTGTATTGTTTTTTAATCGGCCATATTTCTCAGGATGGTTTATGATAATGTTATCCATTTTATTAACATGGGAAAATATATTGATATTATTTATTTATTAAATTTTAACACATGTTTATGAGGAATTTATATTTGGTATTCTTTATTATATGGATTTCCTTGTTTTTATTCTGCAAAAGGTTCATTGGTGAATGATAAAAAATAAATATTGGCTCTTATGGTGAATGAATTAGACTCAATCAGGTAATAGGTGGGTCCTATAATTATATAAACCATCGATGCATCAATAGATCTAATTTGACACAACATGTTTGTTTTAGTTTTATTCCTTTCCCTATAAAAAAGATAGCTCATTAGCTTTAGGATTTGACTACATGATGTATTGACTATGGTATTGATGACAAAAAAATTTCTTGACACAAGATCATAGTAGCATGTTTTTATTTTCTATAGTTATTTATTCCATCAACATAAGATCGGTATTATCGATATCTATGTTTTCATTTATTATCATGGAAAAAACATGATCCAAGTTCCATGTTCATTATAGATTCATGTAGTTTACTTATTCAAGATATAATATTTATGCCATTTTTATTCCACGATTTCATCTGTTGTATTTTTCCAGTACCGAGAGATTGAGGTAAACACTAATTAAGATTTAATATCCCCAGGTTATGAAAAAATTAGAACATGTAACTTATTTAAAAGGATAACATGTCTAAAAAATATTTTTGGTAGAAATTTAAAACTCATTATGGAATAATTAGTATAATATATAATAGTGAAATTATACATATTAAAAAAAGAACATTTCATTTACCTATATATGGTTTTTATCAATTCTCTAATTATCTTACCTAAAAAGATAATTTTGATGTTTGATATTAAATAATTTTAATTTATTTTTTAATTAAGGATATCTATATATATTATTTTACACTCAGTATCTTTGAATATTTCTAATGTATGTATCTATGAGAACTAGATCCATGAGTATGGGTCTGGTAAGTCATAGTTGGTTTCAAAGGAAATTTTTAGATAACTTTAGATATTATGATATAGATCGAGGATAATTTATGTATCGATATGTTAAGGTTGATCACAATTTCAAAATTATAGATAACCATTTGGAATAATATAATATTTAATGTTAAGTTAATAATACCCTTTTTATTTAGTGATTTAAATAAAATTAAATTAGTGAAAATCCTAATAATAAGTCTATGTACTTCATAACATCAGGATGTTATTCTAATGTAGAGATTATATGATTTATTATAAAAATACATCCCTATCTAGATACTGTCATGTGGATGTGGATGTGGCACATATTCACCAAGGATTAAATAAATCAAAAGGGTTGGTAGAGAATTGACTCAATCATCACTTTGATGCACGATGAGTATCCCTAAGACTAAACACCTATCAATACACTCCTAGGGGAAACATTTTTGCTAATTACAATCTCTTTAAAAACCATTATGAAGGATATAATAATTTTCATAATTAACTAGGAAAGGGAACTTAATGGAAAAATAACTATGGACAACCAAGGGTTGGTCATAGTAGAGTCACATGTTTATCCGAAAGTATCATATGTAAAAAACAACGTTTTCAAAAGGGAAGAAATTTTTTGATTTCTGTTTTCATGTACTTATTTTTGATGTTATCATAAACATTTTGTTTTACTATTTGTTTGAAACGAGATTAATAAAATCATGCTAAGAAAGGTATTTACTTATAATCCACTATGTCTTATAACCAAATAAGGGAGCATTTATAAATGGTTGATAATATTATTATATTTCTATTATGATGGAAAATGTGGGTTTCCTATTCTTAAGAATGGTAGTTAGATTGATTATTTCCATAAACTCTTACAATTTTTCATTTGTGGGAGATATTTTTCAATTATATTTTAGTATATTCCAAAATTTATATGCATTATGTGAAACTTATAAGGATTATTATTCAATAGTATTGTTGTAAAGGTTTGGTAAAAAATATTAAATGGTATTAAAAACCTTGAAGATTAATTTTTTGAAAGGTGATATTTTTTTATACTATCAAAGAGAACTATATTGAGGTATGGATAAATCTTATGTTTAATATAAACATTATGATGAGAAAATAAAGGATGGTATAACAGTGAATAAGTATATTATATATTAATTTGTAACGTTACAATTGATAGTTGATTCATAATTTTTTTTGATAAGTTCATCTCAAATTTTGGGATAATGTAATATAGTGATGAGTTTGTGACCTTATGAACTAGTGGTTAATTCAATTTGGGGTTTAAAGATGGAGATAATTTTTTTTGGAATATATAATCACATCTTAGTTAAACTTATTATAATTTCAAATAGATTTTGTCAAACGTATATTATTGAGGGTATATGATCAGTTTATATACATGATTGGGTATGTGATTGTAAGAATGAATATTTTTTTAGGAAGGATAATTTTGATTTTAAATGGATATATTTCAGTGATTATAGAGTTTATAATATTTTGATAACGTTCATAGAAATATGGGATCTCTATTTTAATGATTTGGTTAATAAGTATGTGAGAACCTGACTTGATGTTACCTATGTTAAAATAAGAATGATATATGTTAAATTGAGGGTTATATATGTTGACATGTAATAACTATAGGGTAAAAAGATAGTTTTATAAAGTGATATATATTGAGGTTAAATTTACTTATTATTATATATAATAATTATTCTATAAATATCATCACTCATGTTAAATAATTTGGTTTTTGTAATGGATGAAGCTTGAAGAAACAATTTCAATAATTGATTCCATGGAAAATGTAGAAAATTTCTCAATGAAAAACCAAATGTGACAAGGTTAGGTGTGATAAATATTGGGTTATTCCAAATCAGTTATTGATTTGTTTATTAAAAACCCAAACATTATTAAATCCCAAAAAACAATAAAGAAGAGAAACATAGAGTCTCATGGAATATCAAGTGACAATGATGTTGATGAAAAGAGGATTCAATTTCTTATGTGTAAAAAAGGTGCAAATAAGCATGGGTGAAATTTAGTTAAAGGGATTGTTTAATATTATAAGTGTGGAGATTAAGTTTATCAGATTTATGAGTGTAATTGAAAGAGATAAGATACAAAAATTAATTTCTTCTTTTATAAGAGAGTTGGGTATTATGTGAGTCAATGCACACAAAACCCTGGGTCATTGTGGGAGATAGTAACCAACGATCATGAAAATAAGGAAAATATTATAATACTAATACTTAAAATTTAGATAGTGAGTTTTTAATGGATATTTTCTAGTTTCCTATGATATTTATGATTTCACCAACCAATGGATATTGAGTTGTAAGAAAAACCTATAGTGGTTTAATAATCTTATAAATAATTTTCAGGGCTTGTGGGAAGTTATTACTGATGGATCAAGATATATATATATATATATCCATTAGTATAATTCAATTTGAAATTCTGAATGGTTTTCCTCTCCTTATAAATCATGTATAATTTTTTTCCTATAGACAAACATCTTTTCATATCCTAAATTAACCCATGATCTTCTAGAATTGTATAGTTAATTATTATTTCCCAAAAAATTTACATTGATCTTATGAGTCAAATTTTTTAAACACAATTTATTTAGGGGGAAATTAACACCAAATAATAATGTTCTATGATTACCTTTAGATAAGTCAATTTTGTTATAGCTTACCCCACACGAAATATCAAACATTAAAAACCATGATATATTTAGATAAAATTTATGTATTTATGTACAACAATTTAAAAACCTAGTTATTGAATTAGGAGTAATGAATAAGAGTAAATTCTATATAATCTATATGTATATAGAAAATAAAGTCCTATTTAAATGTTAATGAAATTAAATTACTTTACCTAGATTAACAAATAAGATTTTGTATTGTTCAGAAAAGTATTTTTCCAATTTTTTTATTTATGTGATAGACATTTATTCTTCAAGAAAAATATGATTAATGATAAAATATGTTTTATATTAATAGTTGGTTAACCCCAATTTAGTCAGATAATGATATGAAATAAAAATAATAACATTTAATATCTGAAAATTTAAAATTCCAAGTAAAATAGTTTTTAATTATAATTTATGTTTTTATTAATAAAATTAATTTATATGTTTTTGAATTTTAAATTAATAAAAATGAATTTTAAGTTTCCTCATATCTATTTTTATAATTTTTTATCTATTTTTTAAAATAGCCTTTTTTGTTGAAAAATATGGTCTTCATGAAACATGTAATTTGTTTCACTTCACCATTATATAATAATGATCTAGAAATTTATATCACCATTTAATTAACGACATATTAATTTTCTCAATGGAACTATTAATTTTAAAATATTCTTTTAACTTATAAAACCATTGGAAATCATTTTCTTATCTAATTAAAATTTTACTTTAATAAAAAATGGTTTTCAATATTATTTTTTAAATAAGGTATATTATTTGGAGATTAGTATTTTTCTTTGAATTAAAGTCTAATACCCTTTATTATTTTATAATAAATCAATTAATCCCCTTAATATTACTATTAAATATAATTTTGTCAAATATTAAAATTTAATGTTTAAAAAACTATTTATCTAAAAATTATTTTTAAGCGGTTATGTGTATTTTTTAAAATTAAATATTAGAATACTTAGAAATTTTATATGATAAAATTATTATCAAAAATAAAATTATAAGTATAAAATTAGGTGAATATTTCCATATTAATATTTTTCATAATCATTAATTAATAAGGTTAAAAATTAATTATTTTTTAAAAATTAAAAGGGGTAAACTGAGTGTAACCTAGTGTAAAACTAATAAAAAAAATTAAATAATGTTGATTAATTGAATTATTGAGAAATATCCTTGCCAAGTATTGTTTCACCTACATTTTTTTTCTATTTTGGATTCTTTGAAATTTGAATAGTAAAATCAAATTATTTAAAATGTTATGGGTGCTCCCAAAACTATACTTCCATTCACTTAAGAAAAGGGAACATATTCACCACAACATGATACACCATTAACCAATATTTTCACATTAAAATACTTTATTTTTATCTCTCAAGAACCATCTCCCATGAACATAAACTCTTGGACACTCAATGTTATCTAATCACTTCAAATTCAAGGAGGTTTCCAAGGAAAATTGGAATCCCCAACGTGAGTATTGTCAACCAATTAATTTTCTATTTTTTTATACTATTTAACATTTTCATCTAGAAAAAATAATATAATAATTTTATTATCATTTATATAATTTAATGTAACTTTATTATGTTCATTACCATTATTTACTCATATACCCAATCCATTTAAAAAAATCATTCTTTGTGTATTGTGGGAACACCACATCCATGAAAAAACGCGTTTTATTTTCCTTCATTATCTTAAAAGATTTGATATAAGGATGATATTAAAGGATGAATTTGATATTTATGATATCATTAAATTTTCTGTATATAATATTAAAGGGCCTAATATTTATATGATTAATAAACAATCATTTTTAATTTAAAAAATTAAAATAAGCGTCTTGAGAGGATAATCTCTTAATTAAATTGTGTAATTTTATTCATATCCATTTTTCACTCATATAATTCCTGAAAATTAAAATATACCACAATAATAATCACTAAATATGATCATTATTCATCTGATATAATTACTTTATAAAAAATATATTTATAAGCATTCATTAAATTAGGATACGTTCATGTTTGGGTCGGTTTAGCCACCTAATTAATCAATACTATGAATTAATTTCATGAATATCTAGGGGAAAAACATTATTGGTATAATTTTTTATATATATATATATATTATTGTTATTCTAACGATTTTATATCTATATTTAGTTCACAAAATAAGAAAACACCATCTTTTCGTCCAAAATGAACAAAACATGCTTATTATTGATTTAATATTCCAGGCCAAAGACATAAAAACTCATGAAAGGTATTTGAAATATAAAAAATTATAAAAAATAATCCCGAATAGCAACATTAATGAAATTTTAATGAAAAATATTGTAAAAATAATGAATAGAGGCACCTATATTATAAAACTAGTATAAAAAATCAAAACATAGACACATAATGTGAAAAATAACAAGAATTCACATAGATAATGGCTATTTATGATGATTGTGAATTTAAATAGATAAAATTAAAGTAATAAATTAAGTGATTAATATATCTATTTTTATTTTAAAGGATTATAAAGTATGATCCAAGATTTTTGGACAAGAGATAAGGGCTTTCATCGCAACACCCCACCATTAAGACAAAAATTGTATTTATGCACCTGATTTCATTTCATTAGTGTATATATTTAATATTAGTGATATCATATCAGGTTTTAAATTTTAATCATTATATATAATATTCAATTATAATCCACCACATTAAAGAATTTTTATTAAAGTGGTGGTCAAGCCACAAGGGTTTTCTTAGTCTGGATTCCGATTCCTTGACACTTAATACGTTTTGTGCACCATGTTTCCCTTATTTAGTGTATTCATATAAAATGGATATTTTTTCTATCATAATACTTTTATTTCAAGGTATTTTCCAGATAAATAATTTTCTTTTATTCACATGTCTGTTAATTCAGTTATTTTACCATTAATAAGGGTTTTTAGTAACTCAATTTTCATTCGTTTAGTTATGATTGTTATTTGAACTTACTTTATATATGATGGGTACATTAATCCCATAGATTGTATTACGTGTTATTCTATCATTATATTTTGTGGATATATATTCCTACCACCTAAAAACTTTGATAAATATTACTCACTTCTTGGGTTATGTTCTTTTGAAACCATCCATGTTCTTCCTAAGGATTTCTTATGACCATGTATTGACATAGATGTATACCCATTACTCTATTATATCTAAAAAACAAAATTTTAATTTATATAGATTGGATTATTTTAACCTATAAATAATTCTGTTATATTTGAATATGGGAAATTATTGGAGTTTCAGGTGTTATTATTCCATTAAATATAATTATTGGAAATTATATTGTGTATTTTTTGACCACAAACCATCTTTATTTGGATGGGTTATGATAATTCTTCCACTTTTATTGATATAAAGATATTTATTGACATTATTAATGATTATTAACTAATACATTTTTTGATAATAAATTTATATTCCAAATTCTTAATTATATAGATATCCATATTTTCTATTCAGAAATAGGTTCCTTAAGGAATTATAGTAAAAGACTTGTGGAGTATTATTTTGAGTGAATTAGACATAATTAGTCTACAGCTAGGGACTATAATTATATTTTCTCTCAATCCATCGATAAGTATCTTGAGACAATATAGGTTGGGATTTTGTGTATTCTTCTTCCAATAACACGATAGTGTCTTGGCACAAGTCATTCATAACCTGATGTCTTGACTTTAGTTTGGACGATATGTAAATGTCTTGGAACATGGTATTGGAAATATAATTTTTATGCCTATAATTATTTAGTTCATAAGAATGGAATATGTGTTATTGATATAGATGTTTTTATTTATCTTCATGGATATAACATGATCCAATTTTCATGTTGATTATAGATTCCTGATTTTTAATTATTACAACAATAATATTTATTATTGGTCTATTCCACGATTCCCATAGTTGTATGTTTCCATTATGGTGCATTTTATATCACCACTTATTTTGTTTCCATTTACAGTGGTAATGAGAGAAATTCGTTCATATGATGGGTTTATAAGTATAATATGTATGTAAGTTTTTTTAGGAGATATTAATGACTCGTTATGGATTAAATAGTTTTATATATAATGGGATATTATTTTATTTGACACAGAGAACATGAGATTTATCAATTTATGTTTTATCTTAATTACTGAAATATCTAAACCTCAAGAGATCCTATAGATATAAGAGATGTAAGGAACATTAATCATTTTGTAATTAAGGATTGTTATATCTAGGCTTTTACAACTCTTATTAAAGAAAGTATGTAATGTATTTATCTATGAGCATCGTATTAGAGAGTGTGTCGATAGTGCATAACATAGTTGAATGGTGAGCCCACCCTTTTATGTGTGATACGAATGAAAATATCATCCTAATATTGATTTTCCATGGTCATATATTCATTGTCCGGTATAATAAATTGGGCGATCTATAAACACATAAATTGATACAATATTGGTTATAAGGGGAACTAGGCCATCAAGCCTCATAAATAATCTATTAAAGGAATTATATATTTTATATTAATGGTTTAGTAATCATTGATTTTCATGATTATAAACTATGAATCATCATATATATTCTATCAAGCTACTGGGATTTTAAGCTCAAGATGCAATACTATAATAATGAATTTATTTTATTCATCATTTTTAGTAAATGTCTCTTATAGTATTAAAAAATAATTAAGAAGTTCATTTTATGGGGAGAAAAATAAAATCCTTAATCCGACTCAGTTAGGGTTCAATTTATCTTTCCATGTCTATTTTCAGATTTTGGAGGAACTATAAAAGTATATATCTCATTTTTGAGAAGTTTTATGGATTTAAAATTCTACTTCATTGAGGAGTTATATGTTTAGTGATGAGTCCTCAAGAACAGATTTTAGTACAAGAAAAGATAATAACAAATATTGTTTTAATACATCTAGACACATGAATTGAATATCAAACTAATTTAAAATAGAAAACCACCATTTTAGATACCTAGTTAACATAAAAACATTACGTTTATATTTGATCATGTTAATAAATGAAACAAAGAAGACCTTATGATTCTATATATATTCCCTTAGCTATTGTATTATAAAATTAATGTAAGGATATGCTCTTTTATATTTTTGGGTCGCTATTGTAACACCCCAGGTAAATAATGAATATGAAAATTTCATATTTATCCATATTTGTGAATAAAATATTAATATGAATTTAAAGGGGATGCTATGCTCGATGGCATACCCAACACGCAACAACGAGTTTCTTGGGAATCTTACGTTGCACTCTAATAATAAAATAATATTATTTTAAATGGTAGTTAACATGTAGCCATTGTAATCGAGGGAATGGATAGAAATAACTAAAATATGATTATAAATGTTTTTAAATGTTTTTACATTTATCCAATAAAGGATAGAGGCTTAAAATACGGAAAGAATTCAATTTTAGGCGTATATGCCCTAGTTTTCACTAAAGGTTCACTTATCAACTTTTGATGTTGAACCATCATTAAATATAGTTTTGTTCACTCTTAAACATTCTTTTGGACCAAATAAAACTCTTATTAAGAATCGGGACATCAAAATTTACTTTGTGTAAATTTTTGGTATCTTTCCAATAAAGTTCATTTTTTAATGAATAGTGTAAAATGTTGTATTTTAATTCAAAACATCTTTTTAATCAAATTTATTTATATGATTAGATTATCTTTTGAATTGGTTTTAAAGTGAAATTAGAATATATTTTTACCATTAAATCCAATAGTGGTCATTGGAATTAATTTCACTTTGAAAACAGACTTAAACCAGTGTCAATCTTTTGATACTTATTGTTTCATAAAAACACGCTATTTTCTCTGACAGCGGGAATTAATTATTAAATTAATTAATGTGACTTATATGTTTTGAATTTTGTAAAACAGACCACATTTTTGAATTTGGAATATCAAATATATCTTAGGGTGAATTTTTGGGATTTTTCTGGAAAACATCAATTTTTGATGAATAGTGACACCATTAAGTGGTACTTATAAAAACTGATTTTCCCATTTAAATGAAATTTTTCCATCTTTGTGTTTTGAATTTCAAAAATCTGACATACATGGTTTCCATTAAGAAGTAAAATGTGGTTCAATGGGATAAAAATAATTTTTTGGTGAATAATAACTTATTAAGTTTTTAATCGCGATTAGAGGTAATTAGTGTAGTTTAAGGTAAAAATAATGTTTTAATAATATTAAATGAACTTGACACATGTCCTAACCTCATTGTATGTGTAATGGCCGACCAATACAAGCCATGGGTCAACTTGGGGAACTTATGGAGCCACTTTGGTTGGGAAATGACATAAATAACTTTTTATTTAATGTAAAAGTAAAAATGACACAAACATGATATGTTTTACTAAAACAATTTTTAAGTGGGGTTATACAAGTCAGATTTTTTATTATAAATAGTCATTGGAAATCTAAAAAGATTTCGTACATCATAGTAATTTTTTGATAATTTTTAGACATTAAATAAATTAAATTATTTATGACATCATAATGATGCAGCGATGACATCATTATCTGACGATTTAAATAAAATGAGAAGATAATGTAAAATCTATGACCTACACATGTCAAAAACTTTTTGTATGGGTGTATTTAGAACCCTTACCACCTTAGCCACGAATTATATCAATGTGGGACCTTTTAAAACCGAAACACATTTTTAAATAATGTAATATTTCTTACTTTCCAAAAGTGCCCCTCCTCTCCTCTTATAAAAGGCCCCCACCTCTACCACATTTCACACACTCCTCAAGCCTTTGGCTCGGCCAAAACCTGCCCATTTACTCTCTCCAAATCCCTCTCCTCATCCTAGAGTATCCCCTTTGGTCATAATCCTTTCAAAGGAAGCCTTTAGGCTCAAATCAAAAGGAGTTACACTTTTAAAGGTAATTCATTCTCTCATGTTCATTTGTTTTATTTTGCTTCTCCAACCCCCTAAACTCTTTTTATTTACATCTTTTGTAACACCACCAGTATCTTCAATATACTAGGATGTTGTTATAAAATGTTTTCGAGCTACACGCTCACACAACTACATCAAATGGTTAAAGAACATACGGTTTCCGTGGATGGAGAAATTCTGCCTCCCGAAACGATGATTGTTCAATACTCATTTAACACCTTCAAAGGAGGCCATTATTATGTAACTATTTTTATGTATGATATATAATATGTTTATGTTTTCCTTAAGCTTCTGTTTTTTTTCATTTTGGGCATACCTTTATGGTTTCCGTTATGGGTAAACGCGATATCTTCATTTAAGGAAGTGCGGACTACCGCCCCCTCAAAGTGATTTGATTCGTTAAATACCATATGTGGGACGTATAAAGGATGGAACTATGATATTATATATTATATTATACTGGAATTATAATATACCTTTATATCATTATTATTTCATTCTATAAAATACGAATTAAAAATGAAAGTAGCATTCATGCGTACGTACGGCTTACCGTCTCCATGAACGGTGCATTTCATTTCTTACCTCTAAATGATTATGTAATGTTATAAATTCATGAATGTACTGGATATATATGACATATATTATATCTAAATCATGAATTCAATTCTGGATATAATAAACATTTGGCCACATGAACAACATGTAATTGTAAGAAGTCCACTTTCGACTTAGGAACCAAATATCGGCAAAACAAATATTATTAACTTAAATGATTACATAATGTTTATGACATGGTAATAAGTGATATAAAATGAATAATTAACTTCAAAAAAGGTTCTTAAGGAAGTAGAAATTAACTCAAGTTTATTATTCAGGAGATTAAAGAACGATCGAGTCAAGTTGGACCCGAGGTAAGGGATCCTAATCCACTCTTTCTTTTTAAGTACACTCTTTTATGTCATTCATTTTAAAGCTCATATTTATTGGTATTGGGATGTTATTTTATATTAATATTACTGTAATTTTTATGTTCATGTGATTAGAGAATCTATTCTCTCTCATCAATCCATTTTGGAAGTTTTAAGTGGCGCCGTTAGGCTGCCGAATTTTCGTAAGAGATCTAACCTCTCTCTTTCTTTTTAAGTACTCTCCTTTATGTCACTTCTTTTAAGTTCCTCTTTGTTATGTTGGGGGATGTTATTTTATATTACTCTTTCTATAAACTTTATGTTAATATGATGAGATACCCTATTTTATCTCTTCAACCCATTTTTGTAAGTTTTATGTGGCGCCGTTAGGCTGCCGAGTTTTCGTAAGGGATTTTTCATCTCACTTTTATTCCCGTGAGATTTATGCTACATTTGCCACAAATTCCATTGAGTGGTGTATTTACTGCCCATTATTCTACTCATTGTGTAATATACTTTCGTTTATGAGTATTTACATCAATGATCTATTGTCCTTCTTTCATGGGGTGTATGTTTTGAAAGATACCCAAGTCGGTAAGGGAACCTTTCACCCTCCTCTTTTTTTAAAAGACTTCTTTTGTTGGGTATTTTAATTTACATATTTTTATGTTGGGATATGTTCTCATATATCCTTATTTATGTAAATTTTATGTCCATGTGATGAGATACACTTTTTATCTCTCATCAACTCATTTTGATGTGATGTCGTTTGGCTGTCAAGGGAACTTTTTAACCCAATTTCAATTTCTTTGGGTTCAACATGTAGTCATTGAATATGTCATCCATTGATTATGTGTGAATGAAATTTTATTATTTTACACTTAATATCCACTTATATTGGGTGTACTTATATTTGTCACACATATTTTTGAGATTGATTTGTCCTTAATTTAAGGATACCTTCTCTATAAGGGATTTCATCACATTTGACATTTCTATTGAGGGTTCATTGTTGTTATGCACCAATTCACTCTTATATGGTGTATATACTGTCCTTTGGAGTATTATATCATGAATCCATTTATTCTCATGATATTATAATGTTCTGACTAAATCTTATTCCTAAATTATTGTATTCAAGTGTCTCTAATTTTTGGTAAAACCTCTTTAACCAAAATATCGTTTTAAATGTTTTAATTATTTGTTCTTATTAATATCCATGTTTTCAAAATGGTTTTAAGGATTTATTTATATGGATATTAATGGTTTAAAATTTTAAGCTTCAAGGTGGTATGTGACACTTTGATTCAAAAATCTCTTTATTAAATGTTTTAAATGGTTTTGGAAATGGTTTCTTTTTGAATGGATTCATTATTTCAATATACTAAAATGTTATATTGTGATTGAAATGTGGAAATGTTATGTTTCCTTTATGCATGATTTATGTGATACATTTATGTTATGGTTCTTGGGCATTGTTATGAAAATGGGTGGTTCCGTGATAAACTATGGGCGGGTGAGCCCGATATAGCTCTCCAATGCATTGGGTAACATGAAGGAGTGAAAAGTTAAGGTTTCTCCGAAGAGATTTAGGGAATATACTGTGATGGCTATTCCAAATTTAACCAAGAGGGTTACTCCCTATGTAAGAATGTTATGAATGCCTCAAGTTACCTTTATGTCATATGTTTTCTATGATTTATTCATGATTTGATGAGGTATGTTAAAGAGCTTATGTTTTATGGGTAAATTATGATCTCATCCTTATGTATATATGTACCCATGTTTCCCTTCCATATTTTTATATCCCTTGCTGAGCTTTTTATGCTCATCCCAAGATTTTTGAAATGTTTTTCACAGGTCAAGGGAAAGGTACATGATGTGATGATAGTGTCAAGGATGTGTCAGGAAGGAATCCGTGTTTTATTTTAAATATGTTTCCGTTGATGGGAAGAACTAATATTGTCTTTTATGTAACCACTTTGTTTAAATGTGGAATGTAATGCAAGTTTCATGATCTAATTCTCTAAAACTCTAAACCTGAAAGGATCCTCAATGTGTAATCTTGTAATAACGCAAGATTAAGTAAGGTTTAAGGCTGGGGCCTTATAGTTGGTATCAAAGGTCGGTTTAGATAACTTTAGAGGTTAAGGTATTCTTTAAGCATAAGTGACATTACCATAATGGTTAGGATTTCAGAAAGAGTCCTAATTTTAGATAAAGTGAATGACTAAGTATATCTTAGTGTTTACCTTCCTCATTAGTACATGATGGTTTTGTTGATATACTCACACTGAACTTTTTTGGTTTTAGTAAATGGCTGGATCTAGAAGGCACCAAAGTGACAATGGGTTTGAAGGAAACTATGGTGGTTCTCTGATTAAGATACTGGATGAGATGGGGGATTCAATGAGGAATCTCATAGTTGTTCTAAAACAACTATCAAGGAGTCATGATCAATCACTTCAACCTTGGTGAGTTCTCTAATGCATCATGTACGAGATGACCAACTCGATGTGGAAATTCAGGTAATAATTATTAAGGTAACCATTAGGGTTTATATGATCCTTACTTTTGAGGTAATTATGGGTTATTATATGATATGATGGAAAACGAAGGGCATGAGATAAACTTGAGGTTAAAATATGTTATGATTATTCTTGAAGATTTTATCTCTTTTTGGGGAATGTTTTAAGAATTATATAGTTTTGGAAAAAGGACAACACGCAGACCGTGTGACAACCCGTCGCGTCAGACAAAGCTGCGGGAATCGAACCCACAACCAAAGTGCGACTGGTATTTATCACCTACCACTGGACTACGTGAAGTCCCTGGTTAGTTTGACCGATTCTTTTTAGTTATATGATTTTATGAATTAAGAGTAAGTTGATTTTGGGTTATTTATGAAAATGATTAACCTATCATGGAAGATATGTGATTAGGTTAATTACTTTTCAATACAAGACTTTAGGAGCAACTGATGTTGTTTGGAGATAAATGTTACGATTTAACTTGAAGACTATGTGACTAAATCCTTCAAATATTTGGGTTTCAATCTTTGTTTTGTTTACTTTGAAGAATTTTATAGACAAATTGATTATAGAATGGTCCTCGTTGAACTTTGGGTTTTGTTGGACAAATTTTGGAGATTAAGCATAGATTTTCTTTTTAAAGGGTTATCCTTTTCTGGATTATCTGAACTTGTACTAACCTTTTTGGTTTTGGTTTTGGTTAAAGCCTAAAGACATGGGATGTATATAGTTCTATTTTGTGTATTATGTGATTCTCTAGAAGTTGATTATAGTACTCTTAATGTGAACAAGTCTCCCTAAATACTCGTCTTTTGGAAAAAATATGAGTTTGATTAAGGAATCTAGTAAAAGTTGAAAGTCAACATGATAAGTGATTATGTTTACTTATGAATAAATTCCTCAATAAAAAGTAACATAAAACAAAAATGTTGTCTATTAGCTTTTCCTTCTGGGGAATCGAATACCGTTTAACCCATCACAAGTTTGTGATTTTCTAATTGTTAACTTTCTCTTAGACATGTTTACTATAACTCTCCCTAAAGAACATGAACCTTTGATTTTTCTTCCATTTCCATGTTTTTCTACATGGAATCCTAGTATGGGTTAACTCGGGTGACCTCTGTACTTATCTTCCTTTATTTTAAAGTGAGTGTTTTACCGACTCTTGTTCCGATGTGGGATGTTCAAGGATGTTTCCAAGCTCAATTTTAAAAATTGCGAGGACGCAATTCCCAAAAGGGGGAAGGATGTAACACCCCAGGTAAATAAAGAATATGAAATTTTCATATTTATCCATATTTTTGAATAAAATATTAATATGAATTTAATGGGGATGCTATGCTCGATGGCGTACCCAACACGCAACAACGAGTTTCTTGGGAATCTTACGTTGCACTCTAATAATAAAATAATATTATTTTAAATGGCAGTTAACATGTAGCTGTTGTAATGGAGGGAATGGATATAAATAACTAAAATATGATTATAAATTATTTTAAATGTTTTTACATTTATCCAATAAATGATAGAGGATTAAAATACTGAAAGAATTCAATTTTAGGCGTATATGCCCTAGTTTTCACTAAAGGTTCACTTATCACCTTTTGATGTTGAACCATCATTAAATATAGTTTTGTTCACTCTTAAACATTCTTTTGGACCAAATAAAACTCTTATTAAGAATCGGGACATCAAAATTTACTTTGTGTAAATTTTTGGTATCTTTCCAATAAAGATCATTTTTTTAATGAATAGTGTAAAATGTTGTATTTTAATTCAAAACCTCTTTTTAATCTAATTTATTTATATGATTAGATTATCTTTTGAATTGGTTTTAAAGTGAATTTAGAATATATTTTTACCATTAAATCCAATAGTGGTCGTTGGAATTAATTTCACTTTGAAAACAGACTTAAACCAGTGTCAATCTTTTGATACTTATTGTTTCATAAAAACACGCTATTTGCTCTGACAGCGGGAATTGATTATTAAATTAATTAATGTGACTTATATGTTTTGAATTTTTTAAAATAGACTTCATTTTTGAATTCTGAATATCAAATATAGATTAGGGTGAATTTTTGGGATTTTTCTGAAAAACATCAATTTTTGATGAATAGTGACACCATTAAGTGGTACTTATAGAAACTGATTTTTCCGTTTAAATGAAATTTTTCCATCTTTGTGTTTTTAATTTCAAAAATCCTACATACATGGTTTTCATTAGGAAGTAAAATGTGGTTCAATGGGATAAAAATAATTTTTTGGTGAATAGTAACTTATTAAGTTTTTAATCGCGATTAGAGGTAATTAGTGTAGTTTAAGGTAAAAATAATGTTTTAATAATATGAAATGCACTTTAAACATGTCCTAACCTAATTTTATGTGTAATGGCCGACCAATACAAGCTATGGGTCAACTTGGGGACCCCATGGAGCCACTTTGGTTGGGAAATGACATAAATAACTTTTTATTTAATGTAAAAGTAAAAATGACACAAGGATGATATGTTTTACTAAAACAATTTTTAAGTGGGGTTATACAAGTCAGATTTTTTATTATAAATAGTTATTGGATATATGATAAGATTTCGTACATAATAGAAATTTTTTTATAATTTTTAGACATTAAATAAATTAAATTATTTATGACATCATAATGATGCAGCGATGACATCATTATCTGACGATTTAAATAAAATGAGAAGATAATGTAAACTCTATGACCTAAACATGTCAAAAACTTATTGGATGGGTGGATTTAGAACCCTTATCACCTTATCCACGAATTATATCAATGTGGGACCTTTTAAAACCGAAACACATTTTCAAATAATGTAATATTTATTACTTTCCAAAAGTGCCCCTCCTCTCCTCTTATAAAAGGCCCCCACCTCTACCTCATTTCACCCACTCCTCAAGCCTTTGGCTCGGCAAAACCCTTCCCATTTACTCTCTCCACATCCCTCTCCTCATCATAGAGGTTCCCCTTTGGTCATAATCCTTTAAAAGGAATCCTTTAGGCTCAAATCATAAGGAGTTACACTTTTAAAGGTAATTCATTCTCTCATGTTCATTTGTTTTATTTTGCTTCTCCAACCCCCTAAACTCTTTTTATTTACTTCTTTTGTAACAACAAAAGTATCTTCAATATACTAGGATGTTTTTATAAGATTTGTTCAAGCTACACGCTCACACAACTACATCAAATGGTTAAAGAACATACGGTTTCCGTGGATGGAGAAATTCTGCCTCCCGAAACGATGATTGTTCAATACTCATTTAACACCTTCAAAGGTGGCCATTATGATGTCAATATTTTTATATATGATATATAATATGTTTATGTTTTCCTTAAGATTCTGTTTTTTTCATTTTGGGCATACCTTTATGGTTTCTGTTATGGGTAAACGCGATATCTTCACTTAAGGAAGTGCGGACTACCGCCCCCTCAAAGTGATTTGATTCGTTAAATACCATATGTGGGATGTATAAAGGATGGAACTATGATATTATATATTATATTATACTGGAATTATAATATACTTTTATATAATTATTATTCCATTCTATAAAATACGAATTAGAAATGAAAGTAGCGTTCATGCGTACGTACGGCTTACCGTCTCCATGAACGGTGCATTTCATTTCTTGCCTCTAAATGATTATGTAACGTTATAAATTCATGAATGTACTGGATATATATTAAATATATGATATCTACATCATGAATACAATTCTGGATATAATAAACATTTGGCCACACGAACAACATGTAATTGTAAGAAGTCCACTTTCGACTTAGGAACCAAATATCGACAAAACAAATATTATTAACTTAAATGATTACATAATGTTTATGACATGGTAATAAGTGATATAAAAGGAATAATGAACTTGAAAAAGGTTCTTAAGGAAGTAGAAATTAACTCAAGTTTATTATTCAGGAGATTAAAGAACGATCGAGTCAAGTCGGACCCGAGGTAAGGGATCCTAATCCACTCTTTCTTTTTAAGTACACTCTTTTATGTCATTCCTTTTAAAGATCATCTTTATTGGTATTGGGATGTTATTTTATATTAATATTACTGTAATTTTTATGTTCATGTGATGAGAGAACCTATTCTCTCTCATCAACCCATTTTGGAAGTTTTAAGTGGCGCCGTTAGGCTGCCGAATTTTCGTAAGAGATCTAACCTCTCTCTTTCTTTTTAAGTACTCTCCTTTATGTCACTTATTTTAATCTCCTCTTTGTTATGTTGGGGGATGTTCTTTTATATTCCTCTTTCTATATACATTATGTTAATATGATGAGATACCCTATTTGATCTCTTCAACCCATTTTGGTACGTTTTAAGTGGCGCCGTTAGGCTGCCGAGTTTTTGTAAGGGATTTTTCATCTCACTTTTATTCCCGTGAGATTTATGCTACATTTGCCACAAATTCCATTGAGTGGTGTAAGTACTGCCCATTATTCTACTCATTGTGTAATATAATTTCGTTTATGAGTATTTACATCAATGATCTATTGTCCTTCTTTCATGGGGTATATGTTTTGAAAGATACCCAAGTCGGTAAGGGAACCTTTCACCCTCCTCTTTTTTTAAAAGAATTATTTTGTTGGGTATTTTAATTTACATATTGTCATGTTGGGATATGTTCTCATGTATCCTTATTTATGTAAATTTTATGTCCATGTGATGAGATACACTTCTTATCTCTCATCAACTCATTTTGATGTGGTGTCGTTAGGCTGTCAAGGGAACTTTTTAACCCAATTTCGATTTCTTTGGGTTCAACATGTAGTCATTGAATATGTCATCCATTGAATATGTGTGAATGAAATTTTATTGTTTTACACTTAATATCCACTTATATTGGGTGTACTTATATTTTTCACACATATTTTTGAGATTTATTTGTCCTTAATTTAAGGATACCTTCTCTATAAGGGATTTCATCAGATTTGACATTTCTATTGAGGGTTCATTGTTGTTATGCACCAATCCACTCTTATATGATGTATATACTGTCCTTTGGAGTATTATATCATGAATCCATTTATTCTCATGATATTATAATGTTCTGAATAAATGTTATTCCTCAATTATTGTATTCAAGTGTCTCTAATTTTTGGTAAAACCCCTTTAACCAAAATATCGTTTTAAATGTTTTAATTATTCGTTCTTATTAATATCCATGTTTTCAAAATGGTTTTAAGGATTTATTTATATGGATATTAATGGTTTAAAATTTTATGCTTCAAGGTGGTATGGGACACTTTGATTCAAAAATCTCTTTATTCAATGTTTTAAATGGTTTTGGAAATGGTTTCTTTTTGAATGGATTCATTATTTCAATATACTAAAATGTTATATTGTGATTGAAATGTGGAAATGTTATGTTTCCTTTATGCATGTTTTATGTGATACATTTATGTTATGGTTCGTGGGCATTGTTATGAAAACGGGTGGTTCCGTGATAAACTAAGAGCGGGTGAGCCCGATATAGCTCTCCAATGCATTGGGTAACGTGAAGGAGTGAAACGTTAAGGTTTCTCCGAAGCGATTTAGGGAATATACTGTGATGGGTATTCCAAACGTAACCAAGAGGGTTACTCCCTACGTAAGAATGTTATGAATGCCTCAAGTTACCTTTACGTCTTATGTTTGCTATGATTTATTCATGATTTGATGAGGTATGTTAAAGAGATTATGTTTTATGGGTAAAGTATGATCTCATCCTTATGTATATATGTACCCATGTTTCCCTTCCATATTTTTATATCCCTTGCTGAGCTTTTTATGCTCATTCCAAGTTTTTTGAAATGTTTTTCACAGGTCAAGGGAAAGGTACATGATGTGATGATAGTGTCAAGGATGTGTCAAGAAAGAATCCGTGTTTTATTTTAAATATGTTTCCGTTGATGGGAAGAATGAATATTGTCTTTTATGTAACCAATTTGTTTAAATGTGGAATGTAATGCATGTTTCATGATCTAATTCTCTAAAACTCTAAACCTGAAAGGATCCTCAATGTGTAATCTTGTAATAACGCAAGATTAAGTAAGGTTTAAGGCTGGGGCCTTATAGCTATATCCAATATCATTTAATTGATATTGTATAATCTATTTTACTTTCCCACTTATTTTTTTCTAATAATGGGTGCCATGTGATCACTCCATGGTTTCCACATAATCGTTGAGAGGCTCCCCTTCTATTAGAAACATCTAGGCTGGTTGTTGGAAAAGTTACAATTTAAAATCATAAAAAAAACTAATGATCTCCTTCCCACTAATAGTTAACCACTTTTACCATTACCATTGTGAAGGGTAGAAACATATCGGTGAGTTTGGATATGAATCTACTACTTTATTCTAGACATCCCTAAAGTCCTATAAAATCATTGAGACTTTTAGGAGTTGAGAATTCATTTATCTCCTTAGTTTTCTTAGGGTCGACATTGATACCATAATGGAATATCCAAAATATGAAAAATATCTATCGTGTTTTGAAGGAATATTTCATGGGGTTATATTAAATAAATGTTATTTTTGTTTTTGAGTAATGTTTTAAGAACTACCAAAATACAACCGATATTTGACCACCAGATCACTTAACTTTCAGTCAAAAATATTCACAGGAGGGACTTGAAGGCCTGATGAAAAAAAATGATATGTGGCACCAACATTATTCAACAGAAAGAGGATTAAATTTTATAAATACCCTTCTAGTTTTTGGAAATATGTTTCCTCATTTTATTTGTGGACTATGCATATTTTTTATAGTTCAAATATCCATCCAGGAATATAAGGGACTAAAAGAATTCCATTTCATTGATCAAGATTTCTGTTTTTGGGAATTATAAATTTTACTTCCGGAAATGTGAGTTGAGACCCTTGATGTAAATTAAGACTATGATTTTACCATTAATCCTCTCTATGGGGATGATATTGGGGATACACTTTGGCTATTGAAAATAGTAAATTAATTTGGATGTGATGAAATTATCAACCTTAGATTCAAATTTGGCATTAGGGGTCAGTTGAACTTTACATGAGGCCTATTTATAACCAAAATTATTATAAAACAATCCTGACTAATGTGTAGATACATTGGTATCCAATCCAAAATGTTCTGTATAGTTCCATGTGAACACGAATCGATGATATAATTGAAAGGTGACAAAATTTCTTATTTCTCATAAGTCAGGATGCACGAATCAATATTGATTGTAGATGATCCTTTGATCCCATATTAATATATTTGAGATCATCATATTTGGTTGAAACACCATCCTTGATTTTTGGAGAAGCATCACTAGGATATTATTCTTCTTTTTATTCCACCTTTTTATTATTGAAAATATAATATAGATGGAAATTTTGAGATCTGCTTGATGATATGGGGGATTTATCATTATTAGAAGCCATATTATATTCTTCTTCTCAATGGATGGGATTAGATTTCACAATATACACCATGATAATGTAATAGAATGTTCCCAATCATTATGATCATAGTCCTCTAGGATTCATATCCAATTTATTAAAGATTATGTCAGTTAAAACTTCCAATACATAAAGACACTTGGTGGAAATGCAGATTTTTATTGACTATATAGTGGCCATTTCCTTAATTTGTGGTTATTTTTAAATGGATACACATACTTAATGATTATATAAAAGTAAAGTGATTATATACTTTTATTTATGTTATAAGAGAAGCCACTTGATCCAAAAAATAAATAGATGAAGAGTTTTCACCTCAATACATTTGATGGGAAACACATCATGTCTATTATTATCACCCCATGGATTTCTGGGAGTGAATTTCCTCCCCTTAGGGTTATAAATATAAATGATCTTATTTAACATAGTATACTTCCCCTCCCATATTATATAAACCCCTATCTATATATTAATATTCATAAGAATCAAAGGATAAATTATCTATATATAGTATCCAAGCATGTATTTAAATAATGTACTCTAGGAATTTTTGATATAAAAAATGCACTGCCACATGCATATGGAGAAATTAATGTCCTAAAAATAATTTTAAATTCGTGTACTAATGAATGATAATGAATATTTATTCATAAATTAGTTATCCAAATTATTCCCATAGAACTATCTTCTTAACGGGTCTTTGTTCACTCATATCACATCACTATATTTTCTAATTATACATTTCTCTACAGCCAAAGAACCTAAGGTTTTGGATTAGAATGAGATTGATCATAGAATAGTTATCAATTGAGGCTATATTTATGTCGATGTCACCATGTATGAGATTTATGTAGAAGGGTTTGATGTTATCTGGGATGAAAACTTCTTGATCTTATTCATTGAAATTAATGACCATGTGGAATTTGACAGAGCCTATTTCCATATAGTATGCCCCCGCTGGGGAAACTCTGACATCATATTAATTTGGTCTTAATTTTTTTTGAAGATTTTAAATTT
Source organism: Viscum album (assembly GCA_963277665.1). Taxonomy (NCBI): domain Eukaryota; kingdom Viridiplantae; phylum Streptophyta; class Magnoliopsida; order Santalales; family Viscaceae; genus Viscum; species Viscum album. The sequence continues at coordinate 1,472,563,926 of OY728126.1, read as the reverse complement.
TTATAAATTAACATTGATAACTAATGGAGGCTACCATGGATTAATTTATGATAGTATGAGTATTTTTAAACTATGTTGAGAATCACACTGTTTAAAGGAACAGTTTTTCACATAGTTTTTGAATAATATAATTTTGATATTTTTCAAAGTATCTAGTGCTGATGTGATGAAAATAAAACAAATATGGTTTCTCTACAATACTCCTCTTGTTTGATAATACTTTTGGTGGATGTTCATAAAACTTCATGAATTTTTTATGAATTTATGGTATATTTATTATGACATTATTTTCAATTTAGTATACCATTAGATTTTTATATGAAACATGTGTTGTAATAGTTAAATTAATTTGGTATGAATTTATACATATTATAAGTATTATAAGATATAACATAAAACTTTTTTAGTGAATAAAAATGACTTTATATATTTTTTTGATTAAAATTTAATATGAATTTTTTTTTTCTCTTAGTACATATAGAGTTTTTGGCGAAGCTTAATGTTTGAAACTGCATGTCTATAAAAATTGAATATTATAAATAAATTAAAATAGATGATTGATATTCTTTTATTGATATAATATAACATCACATTAAAAAAATGATTCAATATTTTTCATGATAGATTTCAAAATGGATGATCATTGTTAATATATATCTAAATATTTTGGGTGATTTATTTGAAATATTTCTTCGAATTTGAAATTCATATTTACTAATGAATATTTTATAGGAAATAATTCTGTATTTTTAATGTGATGATACTTTTCTAGTATGAATTATATATAAAAATTGTTATCTTTTTTTGAAGTGATTATATATAAGATTTAGAGTTTGGATATTATTGCTATTTAGTTATGTTGTAAATAGATACCATGTATATAAATCTATTGATGATGATGATTTAGAGTTTTTTGAGTGTGATAGAGAGGATGGATATTAGTATAATTAAAAAATATATTATTATTGAGATATATTAAATAAAATATTAAACAGTTCTCTCAAATAAATTTATTCATAGTTAATTATGATACAAAAAAGGAAATTTGTGGAAATATACTAGATACATGAATTGGAATAAACATGATAAAGTGAAGTATGAAAAATATCCTATATTTTTGAAGAAATAATAATGATCGTGGTGTATGATTGTATTGTGTGAACAATCAATAATGTTGTGTTAGAAAACATATTTCATAAATTATTTTAATTATATAAATTATGGTATTAGAATATATTGAGTTTTTAGGAGAGAGAAGATTAGGGAGCGATCATTTCTGAATATCAAATTAGTTGAGAGAGAAGAAGATAGTCGAAATTTTGAAGTTCTGATGAAATCATATATATATATATATAAATATTTGAGATCCACCTATCTTTGAATGAAAACTTAGTTTCGATAAGTATATATACAATATATAATGCATAAATTGAGAAATATGTTCTTAAATATAAAACAGATTCACCATGGATGATCACATCTATTATTTTTGAAGAAACCACACCTTCACATAAATATTCCATAATCTATTTTTATAGATGTATGTTAGTAGTCTAAAACTGCTCAGTTCCTGATGACTCTAGAATTTTTTTTTGATTTTATGTTAATTATATAATACTTCAAATATTTGTGTATATATCGATGAAATAATGGTTGGGGGAACTAACCAAAAATAGGATGGAGTAAGATCCCCATGAAGGTTCCAACCATTGTAAAAATACTCATGTTCATTGCACATTAATTTTCTACTTATGTAACTCAGAATGAAATTTATATTTGAGTTGATTAAAATTTTACCTGTTAAAAAAAATTATTTTAATTAGAAAAAATTATTTAAATTGGTCTCCACTAATATATCCATAATATTCTTGATAGGGTAATCTAATCCTATAAACATCAACCTATATCAGAGTAAGGTTTCCTATATCCAATCAATTTAGGTGATTAGTATAGAAAATATTAATTTTCTTAACATAGGGGTGTTCATATATTTTACATTAATAACTATTGTAGTTACGAGAACACTAAGTTTCCAAAACATATATCCCTCATATTGGAAGTTAGAGATTCAATAGTTTTTGGTTTTCCACCTACTGAAGGTAATAAACCAATAAAAATTAAATATAAACGAAATATAATGGTTGGTGGTAAGGAAAAAAATGTTACTCAAATTTATTCTCTATAAATGGTATATATAAAAGTGATGAATCTCTAATAAGATAATTAAATCTAGAAAATATTAGAAAATTAAAATTAATTAAATGTAAATGTTAACGAGGATAAATTATAGATTTCAAGTATCCAATTTGAAGATAACACGACGATTAAGGATGAGAAAATTGATTATTATTTTAAAAGGGACAATGAAATTGTTATTATTATCTATGTATTTAGTAAAAATAATAACGATTCCACCATTTACAAAAATATTAGTAGAAACATTCTGGACATGTTTGACACTAATATCTCAACTCTTTATGATAAATAATACCGAACATGATAAATTTCATAATATTCTCATATCATATATGATGATAAAAATTATGGCTTTCAAGTTGAAGTATAATAATGAAATGGATTTTGAGGCCATCAAAAAGTTAAAAATAAAATAAAATATTGAATATTTTGTTTCATTTGAGTTGAAAAATGAATAGGATGATAGAGACTTTTAATAAATAATTGTGATAACTTCAAAGACTTTCAATAAGGACAAGAGTGAAAAAAACTACTGTTTCTTATTAGGTTATATAAATTTAATTAAATTGTGTATTTTTCTGTTAAATATCCTATGAATAAGGGAAAATATTTTAAATTTAAGGAAGATAATAAAACATAAAAAATAATTGGGATAAAAGATTAAATTAATTATCCAAATAAGTAAGAAGGGGGATGAAAATTTATATAAGAAAGAGATTAAATTTTAAATGAGAGGAAGAATAAATTGATCATACCACTCATAGAGAATTAGAATGTGAATCTGGTGAGAAATTTACCAAATTCATGTCACATATTGAAAAAAGAATTTGAAACTTAGAGTAGTGAAGATGATGATTCTGATTCAACTGATCTGAATGAAATGTCAAAGGATGAACTTAAAGCCTTTATTAAGAGATTTACCATGATAAATAAAGATAAAAATAATTTTTTAAAAGAAAATAAAATAATAATATAAGAGAAAAATAAATTTCAAAATAAAGTTACATCCCTTGTTTATGAAATAAATAAATTTAGGCTGAAATCTACTGAAGATTCTACGATTATAAAACACATTAATTATTTATTTTTTCTTAAAAAATGAGATTTATCAAATACATTATCTAGGTGTCTATAGGATGTTAAAGAATTAAAGAAGTTAAAGGATGATTTCAAAAGATCTATGTAAGTCCTGGATTAATCCTCCCTGTTGGTCCAGAAAACCTAAACGACATTTGTTTAAATCTACAGTTGATGAATATTCATGTAATTATATATTCCAAAATAATTTATGTTCAATTTCAAAAATTTGGTCATCATTCATAGATAATGGAAAATGAGGAGAATAATTTACATATATTATAATAAGAATGAATGACATTAATAATCCCTATGATACCCAAAAATAATCAAATAAACATTAAAAGTTTTTTGAAAGAATAAAAATTAAAATATAATATTAGTTATAATTTTTATGATCCAATAATATTCATATCCAATTCTATTTCTAGTGCTATAGAGTTTCTAGAAACAAGGCCTATACATATTGGTACAATATGTTACTACTTATAGTGAGTCAAGAAATCAAGATGAAAAATTCAAAGGAGGGAAACAATGGTTATCATAAAATATAAGACACAAAGAAAAATTCTTCTAAATTTCAATATTAGAAATTATTAGAGTGTATTGATTATGTGTGTGGAATTTGTGAGTTATAGGTTCATAGTTAAGTGAAGTGTATGAAATTTTTTGCAAGATAGGTTTCCTTTAATGAAATAGGAAAGGATTATCAGAATACTAATGAAGAGAAATATTGTGTAGAATAAACTACATTTAATTATAGAAAAATAACTAAGTCATGAATTCTTGATAGTGGATTCTCATCCCACATTCCTGGTGATTATAAGATTATAAAAAATACCAAAAAACATGAATATTGAACAACTAACTTTAGTAATGATTTTTATCTAATAATAATGTGTGTTTTATATACTAAAATTGAATAATAATATCTAAAATTGAATGATGTTTTGTATGGGGAATGAATGAAGAAAAATCATTTGAGTGTTAGTGAGATTTATGGTGATGGTAATGAGGTTGTTTAAAAAGAGTAATTATATATCATTAAAATCTTAATGAATTAAAGGATTATTAATAAATAAAAAAATAATGAATAGAAATATTTTCATAGTTGGTCATCCAAACAATTTTTTTATTTAGGTTCTAAGAATGAGAATACTCCATTGAATAAGTGGCTTGGTAATCTTAGTAGAGGAAGCCTAAGAAAAATTTAGAAGCATGATATTGTGAGATATATCCCTAATATTGAAACTAAAAGTAATATTTTTAAAACATGAAATAAATGTAAGATAAAGAAAAAAGTTGACAATAATTTTATCATTATTTGTACAAAAAACTGGAAATCATTCACACTGGATAATATGGTCCAATGTAAAAAATTGTAACACCCTGAGACTTTATATTATTTTTCTATTTAAAAAATATAATTTATTTGATAGATTTATTTTCACAGAACACTAAATTAATGTGAATACTATTTATAAATTTCAAAATAATGAAAATTACAATGTATATATATTAAATATAATAATCAAAAATAATTTCTAGTTCACTTAGGAAATACTATTGATCCTAGAGAACTATCTTGAAATATTTTCCTTTTAAGAATAGTTTTTATCACATATATTTTATTCAATGGTTACTTCTTAAAAATAATAAAATTATAAAGAAGTATTTTTTATTCATATATAAAATGACTTAATTGTTACCAATTTGTTAGAAATGAATATAAAATATTTTTAATGTAAAAAGAGTTATTTTTTAGAAAACTATATTTTATGTGTGCGCATTATGTTTTTTTCTTAAAAAATTAACTAAATAAAAATTTATTAATTATGGTAATAAAATTTATTTAATATATATTATATTCTATATTTCAACATCCATCTAATAGTTTTTATATTGATGAGACTGAAGGTAAAAACAATTTTATATTAAAAAAGGACAAAAATAAAAAACAATTTCATTACTTTTTGTGATCAAATTATAAATTTAATTTGAACAACTTATATAAATTTAATATTGTAAAATATACCACATATTTTGAGTAATCATATTTAATATATTTTAATTGGGTCAACTTAATTTTTGATCATAATGAAGAACAAAAAAAATAGAATTTTGTTTCCACGGTTTGGGTTAATGTTAAACCTAGATATTATAAAAGAAAAATATTTTATTAGATAGAATAAAGAATATGACCAACTGAATTTATCATTCAATACACTAAAAAAATGTTCTATAATAATTTTCATTACATGTAAGACCGATTTTTACCAAAGAACAGTATATACTAATATTATTATTTAAATTGACAATTATCTCATTAATTTTATATTAGATGTTACAAATAATATTAAGTAACTCCTGAAAAAATATGGTTTAATTCATTTGTTACTAATTAATTATAAATTAATATGAAAACAAATTGAATATAAAGGAAATGTCTTTATAAAAAACTATTTTTATGCACCGAAAGAGTTTTATCCTAATAAATTAAATTAATTACTACCATTGAATGATACTAATTATATATATATACATTATATTTTCAATCAAATTTTTTAAATTCATCAAATGGATTTGATAGTCATAAGTCAAGAACACATCTTATTTTAGGCATTAATAAGTTAAATTTTCTAAATGTAGTTTTGTAGCCTTTTAATGGAACACATTTTGTAGAAATAAATTTATACACATTAATAATGTTTATTGGACCAAATAAACTTCACTATTGGAATAAAAATGTCAAAATTACTTAAGGGTGAGTTTTTGGTATTTTTCTAAGAAGTTTAATTTTATTATGAATAATGAAAAATATTGTATTTTAATTGAAAACTAACTTTTCATCTTAATAATATATAATGAAAAATTATATTTTATATTTTATTTAAAGAAAAATTAGACTAATAAAATATATATTAATATAATTTATGTCATTGGAATCATTTTAATATTGAATATGGATATAAACACATTTTAATACTTTGAACATTTTTTACTTTAAAAACCTACATTCTAAGCAATTATACAAGAAACATTTTAAATTAAATACTACCATTTTTATGAGTTGAATTTGAAAAAATGGATACCATATTTTTAATAATAATGAAATAAAATTTCTCATAATTCCAACTTAATTATTGATCAAATTTATTATTAAAAAGAGTTAAAATTAATTACAGTTATTAAGGTAAAAATGAGTTTACTTAGTGGTTTTATATAGAATATAAGATGTAAAAATGAGCCAAAACTTGTAAACAACTGACTGGATGGGAATATTTCAATACTTATGACATTATTATATAACTTTATGAGTTTTGTTACAATTTTCCACGAAGGTTTCCAATATAATATTTTAAGAAATAAAAAATAAAAAAAAAGTTTATTTCTTCCTATAAATTTTTATAAAGCTTTGGGGATAAAAAAAAACTAAATAGGTTCGGTTATAAATATATGTTTTTTAAAAAACAATTATTTTTGGTAATCAAAATAATTTATCTTTAATTTATAGTGATGATATAATTACATTAAATTCTTAATATATACCAAAACATGGATTATTTAGTTAATAATAAAAGAAAATAGAGGATACAAAAAAATTGAAAATTAAGAAAATAGAATTAAGATTTGTGTTACTTTATTTTTTATGATTGATATATCATTGTGCCAAAATTATATCTTAATACATTTCAATTAAATTATTTTATTGATATTTTTTAATTTCAAATTAAATGAAAAATGTTAAAATTGACATTAATGAAATTTTATTGTAAATTATATTTTATTAAATGATTTAAAATTTCTAAAAATTCAATATTCAGCAAATTGATTTTTACAATTTCATAAATATTATATATATTCAATTAATATACTAATTTAACTTTTATAATGAAAATATTGACACCTAAATACTATAAAAAAGTATGGCATAATTATGGTTAAAGAAATATTTTTGTGTGTTACATACGCTTCTGTTAAAAAAAATTCCAAGAGATATGGTATTTTTATTTTATAATTTATATCTCATATTTAAAATAATTGGTATGTACTTTATAATATGTATCACTTTAATTTACTCTTAATGGATGAATTACATAGGTTAGAAAACTAGTTACCTTAATGAAAAACCAAAATGAAAATAATAAGGAAACATAGGTGTTCAGGAACAAAATATTTAAAAAAGGTATTCATATTGTGTTTGGGAGGTGTTTAAAAACCAAATAAACTCTAAACTATATTATTATTCAATTTCTTAGAATATTAATTAAGATATATATCCTAATAGTAAATAATTTTGAGTATTTTTAAGAATTATAGTCCTCCTTAACTATAAAAAGTATATCGTTCTCCCCAATTTTTAACAACTCTAATGAAATTTTTATATTCCAAAACCTTACCAAATAACTTCCCAAATAACCTAAAATCATAAAATAAGACTTATTTTGGGACTAAATCAAACTTATCATGGTTTTTTTCAAACCTAATGAGAATACCCGAATAATAGCTAATGTTCTTCTAAAATCGTTTTTATTTTATTTACTTCTCCACATCCTTCAATTATTTTTATATAAGTAATATATAATAAAATTATTATATTAAATATAAATATTTTTTTAATATTAAGGGAATAAACTAAAACCAAAAATACCTCAATTAAATGGGTTAAAAAAATCATCATTCTTGTGTACATGGGACTACCGACTCACGAACTGATGTCGTTCGTTTTTCCATTATCAAATTTCAAGGTTAAGAATAATGATGAACATACTATTCAAATATGATATTTATGATTTCTTATTTTTGTGTTATTATATAACACATATCTTTATTCTTTATGTATTTTGGGAATACAATAACATTGTTTATTTGTATGACAGACTACCACCACGGGACGCAATGTGATTCATTTACACATTACATAATATGTATCAAGGATGAGTTTAAAAAATATATGCGATTTATATAGAATAAATATTATTCTGTAATGATAATATATATATATATATGTGTGTGTGTGTATATATCATTTAATTTTATATCATTCAAAAAGACATGAAAATGAAAATAACATTCAAGTGTATGTATGACAGACCATCTCCAAAAACAGTGTATTTCATTTTCTATCACTAAATTTCATGGATTAATATAAACACATATATATTTAATACATCAGAAATTGATAACATAGATTAAAGTTTCTATATTATGAAATAATGAATAAAGTATGTGGGATAAAAATTTCCAGTCAATACATATATGAAAAACAATGTGTGTTTTACCCGAAACATTACTTTGACATGGAATTTTTACTAAAAGGGTGATAAACGGCCATTAAGACATCATATAAGATTTTAATAATTTTAATATGGTTCTTTAATTAGTTATTAACATGTATAAATCACTTATACATGAGGTTAATACATTTTCGACCAAAATGAAGAATGATGTAAGGGTTTTTAATGTCTCACTTTTATTTCGAAAATATTCTTTCCATATTCACAACATATTTTGTTTTTAGTGCATATATTGACCATGAATGTATTATATAATTATTATAATTAAATTTATATGGATTTAAACATCCATTTTTAAATCTATATTTCATCTGGTTTATGGATTTAATGTAACTAAAGTTGTAAGGTATTTTTCTATCAATTTTCTTTCTTTGAGATGTTTGTTATGATATACACCCATCTTCTTTTACAAGAATTAAATAAAAACATTTAAAAATTTCGTATATTGAATCTAATTATTTAATGGATGTTATAAGTTTCATTTAAATCTATTTTTCCATGGTTATTATGATTCAATGTTACATTAGTGGAGTCTTTTATTACAATCTCATCATTTATTGGGGTTTTTGTGGTTATGTCTCATATGTTGAAATCTTATAATTATAATGAAATGTATTATCTTTGGTTATTAATGATATTTTCAACCATTTTACCATTTTTCCACTGTTTCTAATATACACCTTTTTAGAATGTTTTTCTAATAAAATTTTACTTCATATATGTCTTTAGTCTGAAATCTGTTATATTCGGAAAGCATGTTATCAATATTATTTTGAAAAGTATTTTTTCAAATCCATAATTAAAATTTAAAAATGAAATGTTTGAAATTATTTTTTAAAAACATACATTATATATTTCCAAGTACTTTTTTCAATGAAAAATAATTTTAAAAATGATTCATTTTTTAAAAAAATTTATATTTAAATGAGAAGGGTATTTTCCGTAATATGTCTTTTAAAATCTTTAAATGGAATTCCCATTCATCAATTTCAAAAAAAATGTTTTTACTTATCCTCTACTAGGGATATTTGTTATTAATACCATTATAATTCATTTTTTTGATGAAAAATATTGTTTTAAAGATATTGTTGTGAAACCCATTTCTTTTCCTTAGGTAAACCATGTTTCTAAGAGATTGTAATGATACCAATTTCTTTTCCATGGGTTAATCATGTATCAAATATATTTTTATGAAATAAATTTATTTTTCATGGATTATTCATATTTTAAATATATTTTTATGGAAAAATTTCTTTTCCGAGGATTAATCATATTTCAGATGGATTTTTATGAAACCCGTTTCGTTTCGATGGGTTAACCATGTTTCAAAGATATTAACATGAAACTAATTTCCTTCATACTAGTTAATATTGTTTCAAATATATTATTATAGAACCCATTTCTTCTCTATTATTTAACAATGTTTCAAAGAGATTAAACACATTTATTTTCTATGGGTTAGTCGTGTTTTAAAGAGATATTTTTGAATTTTTTTCCTTTTTATGGGTTAATCATATTCTGAAAAAATAAAATTTGATTCATTTATTTGTGATGAAATAAATTCTCTATGTTATTTATTAATTATTTGTTTCTTGGGAATTATAATTTATAGGTGCACTAAGATAGAACCATATTATCCTATTATATCTAAAATGATGGGTGTGCCTATATAGCACTGTAATGTATTGGGTAATGATTATGTTTTCAAGATAATTATATTGGAAGTAAGTTGTATGGTTATTCCATTTAAAGGTATTTCTATGTGTTATATAATGGTCCTATGAGATTATTTTCCATGACACCAATATGGTTTTATCTATTTCTTCTATGGGTTTATGATGTTTCATTTGATCAAGAGTGATATAACATTAAACATGATTATTGATTTTTTTGACTTTTTCCTTTGTTAATTCCTCATCCATGTTTTCATGTTTTATGATCCATTTTTTAATAGATATTAATAGTTATATTTTACACAAATACACTTTTATTATGTATTCATAACCTTATTCTCTTCTTATGTTCAGTAATGACATTTATTTGTTAATGTTAATTTTTCCCATTACTGATCAATTGAGCTCACCGTTTTCATGTTTCCTTTTCCCTAGTACTAAAATAATGATGTTAAATGAGTCATTTCTAGAAGTTATTTCATATTGATTATGGTTATGTATTAATTTGAAAATTAAAAGATAGCTTATAGGGGATAAATACTTATTTAATGTCATGTGAATTAATTATGTACGAGTTTATCCTAACTATGAAAAACAGTAAACCTAAAAGTTCCCAAAGGTTGCAGGGGATCCAATTTTTCATTATCATGTTATATTTTTTAGATAAAAAACTGGGTCACAATTATTGATATGTAATACACAAATTTGAAGTTCATTATTTCAATACAGGATCGAGTACTCCGAGTCTTGAGATGTTATAGTTTAAAAGGGTTTACTGAGAGGATATACTATGAGTTAAGGGTAACAATTCATATTAAAAATGTATAAATCATATTTAATTAAAATATATTATGCATAAATTATCTTAACATTAATTAATTTCGTTGTTTTGGAAACTTTCACTTGAAAGAGACTATATATTATTTAAATCATCTTTTATAATTCAATGTCTATCCCTCCCCTCACTTATAAAATGTTACCACATATCCTTCCTTATTCACAAAATTTATCGCTATATATCAGATTTCACAAACCCAAAAATCATTCATTGATTTATTCCATTTCATCTTGATATATGGTTCTTACCCTAAGACCATCCTATGAAGGCATAAGGTGTAAGCCAAAGGAGGTCTCTCAAAGAAGAGGTAATCATCTTATCAAGTTATTTAAATGTTTATCCCATATTATACTTAATATAAATATATTTTATCAATATAAAAATGATGAATATACTATATTAAATTTACTAAGACTCTATTTTGATTATTGGAGATCTATTTCCCCTAATTTCCAATTCATTCTAAATGAATGTATTGATAATGTGTGTGTATGGATACCACATCAATAAAGTTATGTGATTTTTTTCATTTATTCATTACATGGATGGTAATGAGGGTAATTTTAGGGAACATATATTATATTTATGATATCATAATTATTCAATAAATTTTAATTATATTTTACTTTTATTTAATTCCATTTATCAAAAAGTGAAAAATATTACTCGTGCATACGAACGTAGTACCATCTCCATGATGTGATGCAATTCATTTTTCATCATCAGTTTATATGAATTGTTATAAAAGGGTATTAAAAAAATATGATATTTATTTCATGATTAAGAATACATATATGATGAAACCATGATCTAGGTGAACGTACTAGGACCATCAAAATGAAACATCCATGGAAACAGAATGGGTTTTCCCCAAATTCTCATTTCAATAAAGTAATTGTTAATAATATTTAATTGGAAATTATGAAGGAATTATGTGTTGTATGTTATGTATGAATATAGTTCTAGAATATTTTTATAATAAATCAGTATTTATTATACATGATATTTGAATGCGTATGAAGAAAGATCATAATTGAGATAAGGGTTTATGTTACAATATCATTTATTTTAAAGAATGTATATAATAAATTTAAATTGGGGAATATTTTAGGGATATAATCCATTAAAACATACATAAATTTTCTTATCCTCTAGTTATTCATAAATGTTTCAACCAATAGAATCATTTTTTTCTATTTGGTAATAAACATGAATGAGAAAGTGATTTCAAGAAAGACTTATATTATTTCTTCCTTGGCCAAAAAACTTTTTATATCATGTATGTATTATTTAGAATATTTTTAAAAAATTATATTACATAATCAAATAATTGTTTAAATTAAATTTCAAAAATATTTTAATTTCTTTTAAAAACTTAACAAATTATTATTATTTCAAATATTTCAAAACTAGTCATTTATGAACTTTTACAACAAAGTGTCAAAGGAATGATGGTTTTAACTCAAAAAAAAAATTATTTATTTTATAATAATATTGAATATTATTTGAATTTAATCATAATTTAAAAGTTTCTATAGTCTATTTCAAATAAAATATATTTCTCAACATTTTGAGAACATTTAGTTTCTACATATACAAATGGAATGGGGTATTTTTACTAAATTTAATGAAATTTTCGAATACACTTCTTAACGTATTTTTAACTATGTAAAAATAATTAAAGTATTGTAATGATTCAGTAAGGATGTGATATTATGATATCATCCACTTCTGTTATCTGGATGGCTTATGATAATGACAATTTTATAAAATACATTTATGTTTGAGTTAATTAATTTATAATGAAATATTAATGAATCTATTTTATTTTACAAGGATTATTCTATGGTGTAATTATGTAATGATTGTAAAACCCATTTTTTCAAGGGTTATGCTATGATGAAATGATGAATTGTTTATAAAACCCATTTCCTTTCATGAATTATTGTATGGTGGATTGATGAATGTTTTATGATATTATGGAATACATATTTATGGTTTTTATTTTGTAATGATTGGACTTGAAATTAGATACATAAAATTAATTCCCTAAATAGTGATATATAAGGATTTACTAAGGATTTTAATGGGGATTGAACCTAGTTTAGTAAGGGACACTATCCACTATTATTGTCATGGGAGTGAATATTGACTAAGGAAATGATGCAATGGGAAGTGAACCCAATCCACTAGGATAACCATGAATGTGATACTTGAATAAGGAAATACTTTTTTATACTTATGAGTGTTATAAAAACTTAAATCTTATTCTTATGATATATTCTCATGTTTCATGATTAATTTTTTACAGTTCCACTCTCTTATGTCTTATTTCTTTTGATTCAGAAAACCCTATTCAACGTTTCATGACTAAGAATCATTGACTGGTTGGGTATGTATTTATTATGTTATGATCACATTATCACACCCTTATTATTATTACCACTTATGAGAATTTATTTATATCTCATACTTTTACCCTTACTGAGCTTATGAGCTCTCCTTTTCTTATGTTTCCTTCTTCTATAGGTTATTAGAAAAGTCATTAAAAAAGAAATTTCTTATAAGGGTACTATGAGAGAAACACTGTATGATATATATTGAATATATTCGATGAAATATATTTATTGTTCATCTGGTATCCAAATTCACTAATCTTGTATGGTCCTCAGGCACATATTATTTTGAAATGTATTGAATATTCATCTAATATGATGTAATATTTAAATATGTTATTTTTGGGTTTCCTCCAAAAGTCTATAAGATGTGATTTGTGTTTTATCACATTCCTTGATAACTAAACCTAAATTAAAAATTTTATGTTAACATAAAAGAATTTATAATCCATTGAGATGATTAATTTTTTTGAGAAACATTTTTAAAAATATTTGAGTCACTTCATTAAGAAATTGGGATCTAGTAAAAGAATGGAATATACATGTGAGGTATTTTAATGATTTCTTATCAATAATAGAATAAAAAATTAATTCAAACCACTATATACTTACCAACATAATTTTGTATCTTATAAGAATAATATAATCATTATTGAGACGGGCAAAACAACACTAGCTAAAAATTATCTTTTATCATATTTTTGGAGAGATGTTATGCATACATCTGAAAATTTTCAAAATCGGGGCCTTTTGGGACCAAAAAAAAATTATAATACTTATGATATGCGGTATTAGATGAATCCACATTTCAATTACATAAAAATCTTTTCTATTCCATGACTTATAATGAAAAATTGAAGCATTCTAGGATTTTTTTTGAAAAATCAAATGAAGGGTTATGTACAGGATTTTTATCTGATGAAAGTGGGTAAAGGTCATAGAATAAGTGGTTTCAAAAGTTATAGGGATTTATATATGTAAAAATAATTTCAAATAATTAATTATTTAAGGTTTCATCGATACTAGATATGAGAAAATAAATTCCATAAGAAATATGAATTTTCAAAAAAAAATCAAGAGTAAGTTCAATTTGACCATAATGTTATTATTATTGACTTTGATAAAAATTATAATTTTTTGAATAATTCATATAACGGTTTGAGAACTATATGGTAATTTTTTTTTGTAAAAGTAATAAAATTTAAAACCATGAGGATATGGTACAAAATAAAATACGTTTGAAACTAGAAAAAAATAGTAGTTACATTAGTGGTTAAAAAATATGGATAAAGTTATTGAGAATGAGGAATGGGTTCCATCAATGAATGAAGAGCTCAAAAAACTGAAAATAAAATCAATTGGGAGTTCATTCCAACATCCAATGATAAAAATATGCTCTGAACATTTTATGTATTGAAAAAAAAATGAATGAGAAAGGTGATGTGACAAGAATAAGGCTACGATGGTATGAAAAGGACATTATAAAATAGAAGGAAATGACATAGAAGAAATCATTAATCTTTTATAAATTCTTCAAAAAATGAGGAATATTGTGGATGTCTCCATGAAGAATAATTTTAAATCTAATCAAATGGATATGAAATTGTCATTTTTAAATGGTGATCTTGATGAAGACGTGGTTATTGAGAAGCCTGGGGGTTTTATTGTGAATATTGATGGCTTCTTGGTGTGTAAATTGAAAAAATGATTTTATGAATTAAAACAAACTCATATATATTTCTATTGAAAACATAATGGTTTCTTACGATAAATTAATTTTCACAAAAGAAAAGTTTACTATAATTTATATGTCAAAGATCTCTCCAAAGTTACAATAATGGTAATTATTTATGTTTATGAAAAAATAATTGATAGTGACCCATATCAAGTTTTTGATGGATTCAATGAGAAAATAAAATTTTATTTGAAATGTCCATAATTGAAAAACTAAATCAACTTTTTGGATTACAAATTATATAGAAGCCAAACTTCATATTTTTCAAAAGATAAATATTCTAAAGAGTTGTTATTTTTTTCATATATTAATTTAAAAAGTTTTCACCTCCAATTATTATTGGAAACAATCTATGTAATTATGATAATGGAATATATGTTAATAAAAATGAATTTAGATTCATAATTAGAGGATTCTAGTATTTTAAAGCCTTAATACCTGATATGACATTTTTAGTGAATTTGTGTGATAGATTCTATAGTGACTAAAAGGAGTCATATATGATTACAATAAAGAGAATTTTGAGATATGTTAAGGACACAATAAAATTTACATTTTTTATAGATATTTTCTAGACTAGAAATTATTTTCTTGTAACACCTTAAAATATTATTATATAATTTTCTTTAAATAATTTTTAAAATTTCAATTTCTTTCATAACACACACTATTGATATATAAGTAAACTACAAAATGCACTGAAAATATTATTATTTAATTATTACTATTATAACATAGAAGTTAAATTTTTGGTAGGAGTATAAATAAAATATATATACAAAATATAAAGGATTTATATAATTCAAAATTTATTAATTTTTTGTAGAGTAATTATATGCTTCCAAAATACATTTTCCCTTAAAAATAGTTTTTATTGATTTTTGGGAGAAAATAATATAATTACTTTCCACAACTTTTAAAAAAATTATATGAAAAGATAACTTCATATTTTAAATAATCATGTCAAAATTATCCGTGAGTTATTTTTTTGTAATTTTATGAAA
Organism: Viscum album; assembly: GCA_963277665.1. Classification (NCBI taxonomy): domain Eukaryota; kingdom Viridiplantae; phylum Streptophyta; class Magnoliopsida; order Santalales; family Viscaceae; genus Viscum; species Viscum album. The sequence continues at coordinate 1,472,547,710 of OY728126.1, read as the reverse complement.
AGTTTTATTTTTGGATGAATAGTGAAAAATATCGATTCTTTTTAAATTGTATCATTTTTTTGAATAATATAAAATGTTACATTATGTTTTAAATTGTTTTAAAAGTAACATTAATTATTTTATATGATTAATTATATAATTAAGGTCATTTTAATAGGTTTTAACTTTAATTTTGTCATTTAATTCTTCACACTTATGAAAACTATTTTTCTGGAAAATCGCATTTCATTGCACTTAATGGGTTTAATGTTTTATAAATTTTTTCCATTTATATGAATTTAATTTGGTAAGATGGGTTTAATATTTTGAATAATGTTAATTTATATTCTTTTATATGTTAAAATTTATTATTTTCATATTTAAAAGTTGAAATTGTAAAAATTAGTTATGACGGTTAATGTTAAGATTTGTTTATGGGGTAGGGGGTGGGGGTGGGGTAAACCAAGATAAAAGGGTATATATTCAAATTAATAAGGTTTAAATCCTATTTTATGGATATATTTTAACCTCATAATTTCCCACTTTTAAGCCTTTGGACATTTGGAATCATGTGAATTTAGTTTGAAATTATTGCATTTTAATCTTTTAAGAAATTCCATTTGTCCCTCACTTTTGGAAGGACACCCCAACACTCTCTTAATTGTACCACATCTAGTGGTATAGACTGAATAAAACCTACCTAAATTTATTCTAAACTTCCCTATAAATGAATTATATGTATATTTTTCCTTTAAATTACATTTTAATAGATCTTAAAAAATGATTTAAAGGAAGATAACTAAAGGAAAGTTAAGCATTCTACACAAGAACTTTCAATTTATTTACTATTCTACATACTATTAATCTATTATATGATTAATAAAATAATATTATTATTATGCTAAAAAAACTATAATTCCATTTTTATTATTTAACCATTATTATTCAATTTATATTTCTTGAAATGGAATGTGAAGGTATCACTCATGCGCACGTCTGACTACCTCCTCTAGATAGATATACCGTTCACTTTCCATCACTATATTTAAAGGATGGTTATTATGATGTATTTATTCATTATATATAATTTTTAGAATATAATGTTTCATGTGTAATTATAATATCTTATATTTCTTCTTACAATTACAATCTTTGGAAAATTATAAGATTGCTCATGTATACATGTGGACTATAACCTCAATTAAGCGATGTGATACATTTTTCGTTTCCTATTTACATGGATAGAAATAATGGTATGTTTAATGAATATATATGATATATATGACATAATAATGACTCTGTAGTTGTGAATTTTTATTTACCATTCTTTCATTCTATTCATTGAAAAGTGAAAACAACATTTTATATGAAGATTTTTATCATGAAAGCCTAATAAAATAATTTATCTCCTAGAGAAATGAAATATATAAGTCCCTATATTATCTCATGAGGAGGAATTAATTTTTGTAAAAAATGTGTTACTTTTATTTTTTTTATAAGATGAAAAATCCATAGATTCTATTAATAGTTATAAAATAGAAAATAAATAGAAAATAAATAGAAAATAATATGAAATAAAATTGAATAACTGAAGAAATATTTTATCAGAAATAAAAAGGTTGTATAATTAGAATTGATGTTGTAGTTGTGGATAAGATTAGGCCTTTTGGATGTTCCCATATTTCTTGAATGAAATTTTTTTCCCATTATATTTTCTCTATTATCACCCAAATTACTATATTTGAACACCATATTTTATAAGGATATCATATTAAGGACTTAATAAGATTTTTGTTTATAGAAACCCAAGGTTTATATACACAGACATGACATCGTTTTAGAATAATATTCCCTACATTTCAAAAAAACACTTAAGGAAAGTAGTAGTATAGTTTCTTCACAAACATTGAACAAATTATACAAAATTCATTAGATATCTTCAGTTTCCCCAATTATAATCTTCCCCATTAGAACTATTCACAAACAAACCATACATAAAATCAATCTTCATAACTTGGGAAAATGAAATATAAGAAATGATGATATTATATTGTTAGTAAGGGTAAACAAGGAATATATATAAGAATAACATGCTTATAATGGTATGATAACATGATCATACCATTTTAAACCCATACCCTCTATATTAAAGATCATAATCTTGAGTCTGGGAAAAAATATTGCTAGTTAATATGATCGGAATGACGATGAAATATAAAAATATAATCTATGAGGGTATAAAAATATCATAATACATAGATCTGTGGAATTCACATGGAATATAAAATCATATTTCAAGGATATCCACCAATATATTTATAATATATTAGGTTTGGTCTAAAAAACTCTTTACATGACTACGGCTTGGGATGAACACCCACATACATTTTTTGGGAATCATATAACAACAAATGTACCAATTTAGCACATATAACATTAATAATTACCAAATCCATTGGAGGGAGATATAGGTTCCAAGCATCACATAATGAAAATAAAACATATGTGTTCTAGAAGATCATAAAACATTCATCATATCAAAACCCATTAAATTAAATTTGTTTCATAACCATTTCCTCATATCAAAACCTATGGAAAAGTGATTGGTTTCATAATTATTTCAATATTTCATCATAGAAAATCCCATAAAAAAAGTGAGATTCATACGTTTTTTACCATGGTATAACCCATGGATAAGAAGTGGGTTCCATAAACACCACACCATCATAAACATAAACCAATAATATAAATAATAAGAATTGTATCTTAAAATCATATCCTTATTAAAGCATATATAACCTCTTAATAGAGAATGATTTTTGTAGGGGAATCATTTCAAATGTTTGTTTATGGAAATAATCTTTCATTTTAAATTAATTTTAAAAACTAACTTGATAATTTTTTTTTAAATATATTTCTTTTAATATAATCTTGAAAAATCATAAAGGAAGATTTAAAAATATATGAAGACATTTCATGATTAAAATATCATTTTGTATTTGAAAAAAACTTTTTAAAACATAAAATATTTTGAAAATCCATTAATTCAAAAATAACAATGAAAAAGTAAAATAAAATCATTAAAAAATTTAAATCATTTCTTTAGAAAAACCGACTTTCCAAATTGTAAAAAACTTTTTAAAAACATAAAACATTTTTAAAATACTTTTCACGTTTTAATTATTTATTTACAATATAATTTTTTGTATAAAATATTAAGGGAAAATTTTTATCTGAAGAGAAATTTGAAAAAATTTAAGGGATGCATGAAATCATTCATTGTTCATGACAATGAAAAGTATTGGTTAGGTCCTGTATTTTAAAGAAAGTATTCATTTCACTCATTCAATAAAAGAAAAATAGGTATTATTTTGAAAGTAGAATGGTGATTAATTTAAATGTTATTGTAAAATATATATATCCATTGGTAAAAATTAATTTAATAAATAATGTGGATAATGTTAATATTTTGTTAATTTTTTTTGAAAACATGGTTTTGGAAGAATACATGTTTTTGACCGAAGACAAAAATAATAAGAATTTAATTAAAAACATATTTAGAATTATTAGGTACATAAAGAGAGTGAAATGAAAGGGAAAAAATTATTCTCAATAAATAATGACATGGTAAGATATTTTATGAGTTTCATAAGAGATGGATCATAATATTTTATCATCTGAAAAATAATCATAACCAATCTTGATAAATAATGATGTTTTAACATAAAATCATTATCACTTTGGTATCTTGGAATAGTAATTACTACGAAGAAATAACATAAAATGGAACCCAATATTTTATGGGGATAAATAAACTAATTATATTAAATATAAAAGGGGTTTTTTATACAAATCATGAAAGAATATTTGTCTATAACATAACGTACATATCGAAGAAGGAAAATTGTGGAAAAAAATCACTCACCTTAAGTCTTCAATTTTTTCACACACATTCAAACCTCAGGTAAAATAAGTATAAGTTCATTATAAATATATTATATAAAAATATTTAAATATATCATAACATATATTATTTTCTTATGACCATTAGTATCCATTTATTAACAATTCCATGTTAATGTGACATCTCAGGTAATAAGCACATTGTTTTTTATATGTTTGGAATTGTTATATTTTCCCTCTTATACTGATTATGATTACATAATATAAGTAATTTTATCCATGATATAAATATCATATATATTCAGTGTATATTTATATAAGGTAATCTATAAAATTTAGTGATAGAAAATGAAATGCACCGTTCTTGGAGATATTAGGCCGTACATGAAAATGAATATTTTTTCCATTGTTTTTTATACAACTAAAGATGTTTAAAAGCTATTTTATCATTAAATAATAATTTTATATCATATATATCACATATTTTAATTAAAACCGCCCTTATTTCCTTCCATATAAATCATGAATGAATCTCATTCTGGTAGTCCTTCGTACACCCGAGGGACATTATCATATTTCAAAAAAAATAGAAAACATGAAGTAATTGTGATATAATAAATAAATAAGAATAATAATATCATAAATAATATACATTTAAAATAATACTATGATTATTTTGAGACATTATAGGTGGTAATGAAAAATTAATAACATCAGTTCACGAGGCGATGGTCTATTGTACAGACGCACAATAATGTCACAACCCATTTGATGGAAGTAGATATGATTGTAAGTAACACCATTATCATAAAAAAATTCTCAACATATAGAATATATATTTTTTATTATACTAGAATTTTATAAAAATATTTAATGTTGTGTAGGAATAAATAAAACCAAAACGTTCAATGATGAACATTATCTCTTCCTCGGGTATCCACCTTATTTTTGCAACAAATGCCTTCCAAAGTTAGATTTATGTGAAAAAAGTATTATAGGATGAGAGGATGGAATTTGAGGAGTGATATAGATATGTAATGGCTGAAAAAACGGGTTAACGGTGTGAATAAGATTAGAGAAGGTGTGGCCTTTTATAAGTGAGGTGTGTGACACACTTGTAATATTTTTTCATGAAAAACTTCAACCCATGTTCGTTCATGTAAGAAGTCTCCAATAATGGAACATTATTGATAATATAAGTTATAAGTTATAACTATATTTAGAAAATAATTTTTGAATAAGTTTTGGGAAATTTTGAACACTTATATTTTTAGTTTAATCCATGATAATCCCATTTTTACTTTAACTATAGTAAATAATTTTCACTGTGAATACTATTAATTTGGGTCAAAAGTATAGTTGAAATTATTAGATAATATTAATTATACTGATTCCAAATATGGAATCCATTTTTACATATTACAATAACAGAAGTGAGAAAAATTATTTTAAAAATAATCCTTTAGATAGGACAAGAAATCAGGTTTTAAAGAGAAATTGTTTAAAATTATGAAATGTTTTTATAAAAATATTCAATATAAAATTGTTACAAATGAAATAAATTTCATTTATGGATATATAATAAAACTAATTTTTCATTTAATAATATTTAAAATATAATTTAGCTTTATAAATGAATTAAATGAAAAGAAGGTTTTCAATTAATATTCAAAATTTGTATCTATTTATAAAAAAAATATTTCCTTAAAATTATAAGAAATTAAAACTACTATAATTTTTCAATAATGATTTAAAAAATTAATAATTTTTTAAAATAAAGTTTCTAAAATTTTTAAAAATTTAATTTATAACAAAACCCGCAAAGATGATAAAAATGCAGGTTTTCGAGAAGTGTATTTTTCAAGAACAAGATGGTTTTATATTAACTATATATATAATAATAATAAATTTATTAATTTAAATTAACATGTATTGGTATATAATAAATAAATTTCAATTAAAAAAATTCGTTTTTAATGGTTATTTTAATTAATTTAAATAGAGAATCATTTTTCATTTTAAAATAGTTTTGTGAAAACCCCCTTTTTAAACCCGAAAATAAACTTATAATAAAATACTATATAGAATTGATTCAAAAGTAATTAACTACTTTAAATGTAACCGGATAATTTTTATTTTACTTTAAAACATAAGGGGTTATTTTAATTACATAATTAACTAAAAATTAATTATAGATTTAAAATAATCTGTAGTTTTTACTATTTATTGAAAAATAATTATTTTTTTCTGAAAAATCCAAAAACAATTACCATATGTAAAATTTGATATAATTTTTTCAAAAATTATTTTCATTATATCATAAAAATATTAATAAAATATCTATAAAATAATTATAATATTTTATCATAAAAATCCATAAGATCCATTTTTGAAGAAAATATATTTTTCATAAGTATAATTACTTTACTAAACATTAATCTATTATTTAATATAAATTTATATGTATATTTTATTATGTTGATGATATTATTCATACCCACATATTTAATTTCTATGTTATAAATAACATATTTAAATTAATAATATTTCATGGTTTATTGATAATCAATGTTGTGGGTCATGCACACTTTTGAAGAATCAAGTTGTTGCATGTAACAAAATCTAAACTCAGTGTCACATATAATAAAAGCTATACATAGTGTTTCATGTAACACAAAGTATCTAAAAGATTATATTGATTGAAAAAAATTATTTCAAAAAATATTGTGGTGTTACATTCTACCCACTTAAAATGAATTTTTCCCTCAAAATTCATCATAGTCATCAAAGGTTTAACATTTAAAAATTCTTTTATAGAAACCCACATCATAAAAAGGGTTAATACAAAATTCTATTGAAAAATAGAAAGGGAAATGTGAAAGTCATATGGAATAACACAAACTAGGTTTTCAAATATGAGGACACATGTGGGATGTGAAAACATGGACATAATAGGTAAAACTAACACCTAAATACTGATAGAGAGAGATAGGGAACATTGATCACAAGAATGTGAGTGAACTAGATAAGGTTAAAAACCCCAAATCCATAAACCCAATAGTTTGGAAAAATGTCATTGATATTAAAAAATTAAATATTATCGGATAAAAATTTATTTCAATATCATTTTAATGGTATCAGGCAATTTGTTTTTCATCTAGTGTGATAACATATGAAAATGTAGCTACATGATATCTATTTATTTCATAGGCACAATTTAATCCTTTGGTTGTGCATTATTAAATTACTAATTCATAATTTACTATGAGAGGTTATTTTTTTCATTTCTAAATAAATAAATTAAATCCACAAAATAATGATATTTCATTCATTCAATCTCATTTTAAAAAAATTTAACACTAGTTATCAGATATGAACAAATCTTCATATGGTGATGTAATAAGTTAATCTATGAAACATCATCCAATGTTTAACATAATCCATTCTATAAATTGATATCCTGATAAACCTTCCAAAATTCATAATATGTAAATAAAGTCAATAAATTTCTCAAAATAAAAATAACATTAATCCCCCATATATCATATAGTAGCTCTCAAATCTCACAATAAAAAAATGACAATACCTTCATAATATATACACTTGAAATATGGTAATGACATGAGTTACAATAAGAAAAAAATTAATGAATTCATTATTACACTTTACATAAATAATAACATAAATTGTTGAATATATTCCATAAATCCCATAAAGTTGTAAACTCTATCAATGAACTTCTTTTCCCATAAATCATTAACCAGTTCAAAGGACATCAATAATATGTAATTTACTTTATCCAAATCAATAATTTCATTTTGAAATCATCATTATCTCAACATAAGTAACATATTAAGAGTTATATTTCCTTTAATCACGTGTTTTCTAGGAATATCACCTTTCTATTAAATCACTTTTCATGGTCATTAGAATATTTCAACATATTTTACCAAATCCGTAATGAAAAAATTATAATTAGTGATCCTTATATATTTAAGAGTTAATAAAAAATAATTATTGAACCAAAATAAATAAATACTTTAGTCCTTTCACTTTAATTACATCCATGGAAAATGTCCTTCCTTGGTTTAGAAGTTAATTCTTGGGGCAGGCCATTAAGTTAGACTATGTGAATGTTCTCCACACATATGAAATTGAAATCCTTGACAATTTCATCACTCTATTTCTTCCTTTTCAACATAAATTGCATCTTCCCCTAAATTTAAGATATTTCTCTAGGATCTTATTCCCAACTTCTTTGACATATAGGAAGATGAATCTTTTTTCATATATATTCATTATCACATAAACTTTAATAAAATTCAAACTAATTCTTATTCTATGTGGGAGGAATCTCATTGAGGTTCATGTTGTTAATCATGCATTGTGATATATGATTGGGCACAATCACAATTACTTTTTCTCTATTCATCATCCAATTTGGTTGATCATAGTCTAATATTTTTTCTGCAGATTCAATGTCAATATGCTTCATTCTAGTTTTAGCCACTGACTAAAACAAAAATACATAGTGTGCGAAAAAATTATCATAGTGGGGAACCAAATATTCATGAAAAATAACATATAAGATATATAAATAATAAAATATTCTTATTAATGTATAACACCTTAGTTTAATCCATATACATTGATAGTCTCGATATATTTATATCCTTCATGATGGTTAATAATGTTATAATATATTTCCAAAGAACATTCCCTAATAGTGTAAAACCAAGAATGCAGTAAGGCCTGTTTTCATGCAACATGTGATGACCAAGTCAAACTAAATTCACCCATTTTAGAGTTATTACCCCTTGGTACCTCTGTTCTAGATCCAAATCCACTTGTAGTGTTTAAAAAAGATGTATTTTCAAGGTGACCACATTATCTGTCCTTTACCAAAATTCTATGACATTTTCGAAATCATTAAATCATCCTTAGACTTATCCTAAGAGAAATCTGTAGATATATCATTAGAAATATCTATAGAGAACACACTGAGGTCTTCTCATCCCAGCTTCCAATGGTTTTCTAAAATAGTCCCCTAATACCAAATATGATGACCCTGGCTTCTCAAACAAGGATATAACATATTTTTAGATTAATATTAATTAAATTATAAAATCATATACCTAAGGACTGTAATAGTTTAGTACCTTTAGAAACATGGAAAAATATTATTAATTCATAAAGGTTCTTTAATTTCTCTCAGATGGCGGAGAAAGGGAGTGATCATGTTGGTTCTAGGCATTTTGTTCAGGAAATTCTAAAGGATCCCTCGGTTAGGGATCTGGATCTGGTGAACCCTAATGATCGTAAAGGGCATAAGGATCTCTTCGCTCATTGTGCCCCACAAGTTCATGACCCCTTGACATGGGATTCGTCTGTGGTGCCTTCAGGCTTAAAGAAGACCTTTTCGGATGTTGTCAAATATGCCTCAAATCCATCCCTCATGGACTTTTTATCTCTTTCCCCCAGAAGGGTGATTAGAAAAGGTAGGGTTTCACATGTTTCTGCTAATCAGGACACGGTTGAATAATGGGCCAGCCTTTGTAAATTTTCAATCATTGCTCGAATCATCTCCCAAAAGGTGTGAAAATGTGGCAGTTTGATAATCTGAATAAGAAAATTGCCACAACATAGGGCTTTGAGGATTGGGAAATGAATGCAATGAGGTGAGTTTTTTTCCATGTTGTGTTTCCTAATGATGAGTGTAAGAGGAGGGATTGGAGCATCAGATCTATCTCTCTCAAACATGTTATCCTATGTATTCATGAATGTGAATGTAATTTTCATCCCATTAATGTCACCAATACCCATGTGCAAGTTTTGGTTCGAATTTATAAGATTTGCTGGTTATACTGGCATCCTCAGATTTTTGGGATATTTCATCGGCTATGGGAAACTCAATTCGTAAGGATTGCCAAATTGATAATCCCAGATTTGGGAACTTTTCCCATGTCTTGATTGAGGTTTATAAAGAAATCAAATTGCTTGAGGAAGTGACTCTCAATACAAGGGATGATAGCTTCTCTTTGGGAATATTTTATGAAAGGAAGCTGAACTTCTGTAAGGTGTGCAAATTTATTGTCCATCATCCTGAGGAGTGCAGGAGGGCTGGCACATGTACTTTCTGCAAGGGAAAGGGACATGATGATGATACTTTTAGGAAGGCTACTGAGAAGATGCGATCACAGGCATCCACCTCTAACCAGAGGCAAGTAGAAGATGATGTAGAGGCCCTACAGTTTGATTTTCTCCTACTTGCTGGAATTGTGGATATTGAGCATACTTTTAAGGATATCCTCCCCCAAGATGATGGAGTCTTAATGGTGCCAATCATTGGTTTAATTGGAGGGAGTGATGCTCCTGTACTCTCTGAGATTTTTCAGGTTGATCTTGATAAAGAATTGAATGTGACTGGGGCCTTGAAGGTTATCGAGAAGACTTGACAAGAGGAACAACACCTATGGACTAGTTCATAGATTCCATATAGAGCTGTCCATCCTCCCGATGAAATTTCTGATGATGTCTAGATTACTATGAAATATTATATAGCAGCCTCTAATGCTGAGGTTTTGAATGACCAGTCAGTTGATTAACCCTCTATTGGAGTATATAATGAAGTTGACGTTAATCAGCCATCCCCTCATGATGAGGCCTTGAATGTTCAGTCTATTGAGGAACCCCCTACTGCTGCCAATGTGGCTTGGTATCTCATCAGCCATTCATTGTTGGTGACGCCCTGATATCCCATTCATTAAGAATCAAGTTTATGAGTGATGTGGATAAATCACCACATTCTAAGATAGTTTATGACACACCAGTTGAATGAAATGTGCACCCAATAGTGAGTTCATCTCTTGGTGTCATTTATGAGTTAGGACATGCACTGGATTTTCAGGAAGCCACCCCCATTGTCAGGGGTAATGCAACTGCTGTTGTTTCAGGATTACCATTGGGAAGCATTATTCCACCTTCAGCTGGCCCAGGTGGGGTTGCAAAGTTCACTTAGGTTTCACCAAGCAGAGATGCATGGAAGAAACTGGATGATGATCTTGATGGGGGAATCCCTCAGTCCTCCATGAAATTTATCCCACATTCTAGGGTGTTTTGGTCAGATGATGTGTAGACTAAGAAGCCTAATGATAGTTTAGATGATGAAGCACATGGCTTTGAAGCATAAAGTTTAAATGAGGATAACCCTTCAACTATAAAAAGGGGAAGATAATCAAGGTCAAGAAAGAAATCATTTGGGGGGAGGGGGCTCAAACAAGGTCCATGATAGTCCTCAATAAATGATGATTTTTATTGTAATTGTTAGGGGCATGAAAATTCTGCCATAGTCAAGGACCTTAGACATAATATCCTGACCAAAAAACCATTAAATATTGGTCTTGTTGAGCCAAGAATGAATTTTTTAGCTGAGGGCCTTTAAGTGGGAATCCCTTGGTTACTCGTTTGTTGATCATAATCCGAAAAAAGTTAATGTGGAGAGCCTTTGGGTCTTAATGCAGTATTATGTCAATATTATTTCTCACATCAAGGCTGATCAAATGGTCTCTATTATTGCTGGGATACAGGGTATCACTTTTTGTGTTTCTTGTGTCTATGATTCAAAATCCAACATAAAAAGTAGGGAACTATGGAGTGATTTGGTGGATATATCTTCTCAAGCCCCCCATAACTGGATAATCTTAGGTGATTTAAACATAGTTATTCGGCCTGAGGATAAAACTGGATCCAATTTTAATAAAACTACTGCTAATTACTTTTCTCACTATATTGACCATTGTAATATGATGAAGTGTCCATGGTTGGTGCTGATTTAACTTGGGGTATGTAAACCTTGAATGGTCGACAAGAAAGTAAACTTGATAGGTGTTTATTTCAGCTTGATGATAGGAATGATAGCTTTTGTGCCTCAAGACTTTTTCTTCAAAAAAACCATTTTGATCATAATCCATTAGTGGTTAGAATATCCATTGGTGATGCTCATTTGGCTCCCATTCCCTTCAAGTTGAATAATACTCGGCTAGAAATTCTAGGGTATCGAGAAGCTATTATTGATGCCTAGAATTCTGTGACTTCAGGATCTTCTTTTCAGATTGTCTCATCCAAGTTGAAAAATGTCAAGATAAGGGTCATGGAATAGAGTAAGCTCTAGCTCTGCAAGATGGATGAGGAAATAAAGGCTTCAGAAAATCATCTTCTAGCCTTCCATAATATCAATCAATTTAACTCCATACCCTCTATTGATGAGATTCAGGCCCTTTCAAAGCTTGATGGTTTGTTGAAAACTAAAGAAAATTTGGCCAGATCAATTTCTAATGTCAAGTGGTTCAAGGAAGGGGATAGAAACTCTAGATTATTTCATCGACTACATAATGAAAGGAAGACCAGGAGGTGAGTGATTGCCCTCAACATTAATGGAACATTTCTCACATCTGAAAATGAAATCGCTGATGCAGTTATTGGTTACTTTTCTGATCATTACTCGGATAATGGGGATGATAGAACACACATGATTATTAAATATATCACCCCAAGCATTGATGATTGGCTTAATACCACTTTGGTGGAGCCACCTGGGGAAAAAGAAGGTCAAGGAAGCTCTGTTCTCTTTAAATATTGATAGTTTGGAAGGGCTGGATGGTTCCACAAACAAGTTTTTCATGTTCAACTAGGATATTTTTCATGATCAGGATATAAATGCAGTGAGATAATTCTTTCTTACTACTTTAATGACATATGGTACCAATTCAAACTTCATTGATCTCATTCCCAAGAAGGATAATGTTGTTGAAATCAAGGATTTCAAACCTGTTGCAATTGGAAATACCATTCCCAAGATCATTAGAAAAATTTTTGGTATGAGATTTGGCAATGTGGTTAAGGGAATCCTCACTCTAAACCTGTTTGGTTTTTTCCTGGGCAAGAACATTCAAACTTGTATTTTCACTTCCCACGAATGAATTAATGTCATGAAACGAAAGGTGAAACATGGGAATCTTACAGTGAATATTGACATCTCCAAGGCCTTTGACACCATGAAATGGAGTTTTCTGTTGTCCATTCTTTAAATGCATGGCTTCTACACAAAGTTTATTAACCTGGTTCATTCCATTCTTAAGAGTTCCAGGCTTTCAATCCTAGTCAATGCTTCCCCTAAGGGCTTCTTTCAGTTCTCTAGGGGTTTTGGAATGTGGATCCCCTCTCTAGGCTCTTGTTTACCCTTACTGAGGATTACTTAAGCCTCTGCCTTAATAGTCATGTTTAGGGTGGTCTTTATAGTCAGATTAAAGTTGATAAGGATCTATTTTCTCCTACTTATCTCTTCTATACTGATGGTATTCTCTTATATGGATAGGAAAATTCAAGGACCATGTCTTCTATAAAGGCCATATTTGGGCATTATGAGGATGTGGCTGGACATCCCATTAGTGGGATGAAATCTTTTGTTGTTTTTGGAGGGGGAGTGACCACCAGGAAGAATAATAAGGTCACTAGGTTTCTTGGGTTGAAGAAGGGATTGTTTCCCTTTAGTTATCTAGGAATGCCTCTTTTTTGTGGCAGAGTGATGAAATTCTACCTTGATTCCATATTATCTCATATTATTGATCAAATGGCCACTTGGAAAGGGAATGACATGTATTAGGATGTGAGAATATGCCTTGTTAATTCGGTGATTACTTCTATGTTTGTTTATGGGTTCTCTATCTATAAATGTCCTAAGGCTTTTATCAAGGATCTTCAAAGGCTCGTCAGGAACTTCATATGGACTGGTTCCATTAATGATTGAAATCTGGTTGTTGTGGGATGGAGGGAATGTATTAAGCCAGTTGATATGGGGGATTAGGAATAAAGGATTTGGGTATTTTTAATGAGGATTTTCTCACCAAGTTTACATGGAATCTGTTCACCTCTAATGGTAGCTCAATGGAGTTTATCTCAGCTAGGTTTATTCCCAAGCTCCTGGCTGGATGAACTTATCATCTTTCATCCTCAGTCTAGACTGCTCTGAATTCCACCTTTAATATGTTCTTGCTTTCTACCAGGTGGTTTCTTTGTAGGGATTCATCTTTGAATTCATGGAGGACTCCCTGTTTGGCTAGGCAAATACAGGATGATGTAGATATTCCACCTCTCTTAATGCACATTTCAATTTCTAATTTTTAGGCAGCAAACATGGCCACCTATGACTTCCTCCCTACTCAGATTCATTCTGAAATTCAATGTTACATGTATATTAATAGGGAAACCCTCATTTGGAATCCAAGTGTCACATGAACTTTAACCACTAGAGCCATGTACCATTACATGTGTGATGGAAAGATCACCACCCCCGATGGATTTTGTCTTTTCAGACCTATTTCATCCCACCTTCTGATTTTATACTATTACAGAGAATCTTGAAAGGTAGGGTTCCAGTGAAGAATCTTCTCAAGATGGCTGGACTTCATCTTGCTTCATCCTGTCACCTCTGTCTTGTAGCTGAGGAATCGTTTGAGCACATCTTTCTTTCTTGTGTTTTTTCTTACCGGTTCTGGAACTACATCCAAGATATCACCGGGGGTTGGCTACAGATGAAGATTCTGGATGGCTGTTTAGCCTCTGTTGCTGCTGCACAGTGCATTGAGCAGGATGGAATCATCCTGCTGGTTGAAGCAGCGGCCACTTATGGCTTCATCTGGAAGGCCTGGAATGCTCTGGTGTTTGAAGATATTATATCAACCATTCCATATGGTGTGAGGTATATACATAGGTTTGTGTGTAATGCATCCAAAGTGTAGGCTGGATGCATGAATAATAACTTTGATGATCTTGTTATCTTAAAGAGTTTTGGTGTTTCTGATAGGATTAAAAATACCTTGGTTTTGAGGTCAGTGAGATGGATTCATCCCATTCCATCATGGGTGAAAGTCAATGTTGATGGGGCCGCCTCTGGAACACCTGGGCCTTCGGGATGAGTTGGTGTATTCTGTACCTATCAGGGTTTTGTTAAGGGCAATTTTTATCATTATATTGGACATGACAATGCCATTGAAGCAGAGTTATGGGCGATGATCAAGGCGATCACTTATACGGTTCATCATGGTTGGTGTTTTCTTTGGCTGGAATAAGACTCAATGGTGGCTGTTGATCTTCATAGATGCCTGTCCAGGGATGTACCATGGGTGATGTTACCTTCTTGGATTAAATTTTTGCAAGTTCTTGGTGGTATCACCCTTGATGAGACATATGTTTATAGAGAGGCTAATCAGGTTGCTGATGCCTTGTCAAAGAAGTCTATTGTGGAATCTTCTTTGGAATGGTCTTTTCTTATCCCAGAATTTTGCACGTAGTTTGTGGAGCTAGATTCGAGTGGCATGTTTTTTACTAGGCTTTGTAAACCTCCCTTTTAATGCTTACTATCTTTTCCTTTTTTTTAATAAAATTTGGTATGAGTGGTATTGACTTTCTCTTGGGCCTTTTTAGTATCTTTAATTTCTCCCATTAATGTATTCCCATTTAGTAGTCCTTACAAACATATACTACATACAACATTTCTTAATAAACAGTATAAATGAAATACAAGAAAGGGTGAGATGAGATTCTTAGTAAGGGTAAATACGGGATATATATAGAAGAATAACATGAACATAAGTGCATTAGAACATGATAATAACATTTGAAAACAATACCCTGTATATGAAATATCACAATCTGATGTCATGCTTAATGAATAGATATCCATAAGACAAGAATGATAATGATGTCAAAGAACATGATCCATAAGATCATTAAATTTTCCTAAGACATAGATTTTTGGAATACAGATAAGCATAGAATGTATTATGTCAAGGATACCGACAAAGTCATTCATAAAATTTTAGTCTTGGCCTAGCCACCCATGCACTTAGTTAGGACATGGAATGAATTACCGTGTACTCTATTACAGTTTTGGTATAACCTCATTAGTACCCATTAAGCTCATATAACATTAATTATTACCTATTAAATTTGAGGGAGATATTGGTTCCACCTATAAAAAAATTAAAATCATATATATCTGTGACAAAATATCATAAACCATTAATCATATCATAACTCATGAAATGAAATGGGTTTCATAAACACCTTATCATATCAAAACCATTGTAGGAAGGATAGGTTTCATAATCATTTCATTATTTTATCATTTTTATCAAATCATACCCCATTAAAATAAGTACAGTTTATAATATTTTTATCATAGTATAACCCATGAAAGAGAAATGGGTTTCATAAACACCACATCATCATAAACATAAATTATTTATTGAAATTATAATAATGTCATCCTTATATCATATCCCTGATAAATCATAATTAACCTTAATATATGTCATCATAGATATAAAATGATTTTGAAAGATAAATCACTTGGAAAATTTATTTATGGAAATGAACATTCTTTGAAAACTACTAATTAAAAATATCATTAAAAAATATTTGGAAATACTTTTCTTTTAAAATAAACATGAAAATTTGTAAAGTAATATTTAAAAATAATTGAAAATATTTCTTTAGGAAAATAATCCGTTTGATTGGAAATTTTTTATCAAAAACCTAAAGCCTTTTGAAAATAATTTTATTTTAAAATAGCAGTTAAAAATTATAAATGAATATTTAAAAATAATTTAAAATATATCTTGGGGAAAATATTTTATACTTCGAAAAACACTTTTTAGGCACATAAAACATTTTCAAAATCCATTTCACTTTAAAAACATTTATTACTGTTATACTTTTTTTTTGCTACATATTAAGTATATTTTTTTGAAATTAACTATTTAAAACTAGTAAGGGATGGTTGAAATCATTATGTAGTCATGAAAATACAATATATTTTCCATGTCGTGCAAGTTAAAAAAAAGACTCCTTTCATGTTTTTTGTAAAATCCAAATGGCATTGTTTGGAAGATGACATGAATATTCCTTTAATAATTTTTGTAAAAAGTAAAAAATGGGTAAAAATTACTTTAATAGATCCTTTGGATAATGATAAAAACATTTTTGAAAAAAATGTTATAAATTTTATTTTTAATGAAAAAGAGTTATTGACTGAAGAGATAAATAATGACAATTTTATTAAAAAAATTATTTTGAACTATTGGGTGCATATAGGGAGGAAAATAAATGGAAAAATTGTATTCTGATTACATAAAAAGAGTATAATAACATTCATGTTTTCTAGGAGAGAATAATCATAATAATTTATCATTGGAACAATACTAAAAAACAATCTCATTAAAAGATTAGTTTGTAACATAAAATCGTTACCACTTTGGTATATTTTAAATGTAAGCCCCATGAAAGAATAAAATAAAATGTGACCTAATATATAATGGGGATGAATAAATTCAGGATATTACATGTCAATGGGGATGTATATATACTCCTTTAATGAATATAGGTGAATAATATAAGTTGCATCTTAAAGAAGGAAACTTGATATAAAAATATATCACCTTAAGTATTGACTTCAATAAAACACATTAAAACCTCATTTATAACAATCATACTTTTATAAAAATAATATTAAAGAATATTATTTATATATATTTTACTATATATGATTTTCTTCTAATCTATTATGACCTTTTTATTAATAATTATTTTTTAATGTTATGTTTATGTAATAACCACTTTGTTTTTTGTATATGTTTTGATTTGTTATTTTTATAATATTAAAATGGTCATGATTTAAATATCTCAACAATTTTAAACATGATATAAATATAAAATATATTCATTATATATGTATTTGGAGTAATACATATTATTTAGTGATAGAAAATTTAATATGCCATTCATGGAGTCAACTTGCCGTAAATGGGCATGAACGATGTTTCCATTTTTTCAGATTGAATGGAAAAAGATAAAAGATATATTATAATTATAGATTAATTATTATGTCATATATATAACATATTTTCATTAAACCAATATTTTTTAATTTGTATTTAAAGCATGAATGAATCATATTAGTTCATGAGGCAGTAGTCTGCAGTACACTCAAGCGACGTTATCATATTACCAAAAAATTGTAATAATGATTTTATGTGTGATATAATAATTCAATAAGAATAATAATATCATAAATATCAAATATAAACTTTAAAAACAAAAATATGTTGATTATTAAGATGTAGTAATGGAAAAATGAACGACATCCGTTAGCGAGGTGGTAGACTATGGTACAAGTGAATGATGATTTAATAACCCATTTGATGGAAGTGGATATGGTTTTAGGTCATGAACATATAATATGAACATATAAATATATTTAATATCTTAAGGCTATTATATCAACTTGGTATAATAAAAATTGAAAGAGGAGGATGATGAAATAAAAAAAATTATATTTGATAAACGTTACATCTTCTTGACATATCCTCTTTAGGTTTGCACAGAAAGAATTTATAGGTCACATTTCTATAAAAAAGTATTATAGAAGTATAGGATGTAATTTTGGAAATTATTTGAGTAGGAATTGGACAAAAAAAAATATTTTTATGTTTTGAAGAGTATAGGTTGAGTAGTGTCTTTTTATAAATGAGTTCAGTGGAAGATTTGTAATTTTATTTGAAAGTTCAATTCCGCCCACATTTGTTTCGTTTCAAAAGGCTTCAATAATGTATCATAATTTATTCTATTGGGTATGTGGTCTGAATATTTCAATGAAATGGGTTTTGGATAAGTTATGGGTTATTTTTAACACATTTAAGTTTAGTTTAACCCCTAGTAAACCCATTTTTATCTTATTTATATTAAATATTTATTAATTTTTTAAATATTAATTTTGGTAAAAAATTATGTTGAAATTATTATATAATATAAATTATTTTCAGTAAAATTATGTAATACATTTTTCAAAATTCCTTTCACAAAAGTTGAAATATTTAATTTAAATGTAATCCGACAGATATGTTGAGAAAGTGGGTTTTAACGAGAAAATGTTCTATAGATTGAAATGTTATTTATCCAAATTGAATATGAATTTGATTAAAATGACCTAAATTTGATGATTTGATATATAATTTTACTAATTTTACTTTTAAACAAATTTAAATTTAAATATATATTTATAAATTATTTAATGAAATGGTAGTTTTCTATTAAAGTGTATTAATTTTCACTATTCAATAATAAAATAATCATTACAAAACAAATTAACACTAATATAATTTTAAAACTTTTATTAAAAAGATAATATTGATTTTTTAAAATAAAAATTTCTAAATTTTTTATAAATTAAATTTAAAAAAAACCAGTATACATGATGAAAAACAGGATTTTCACAATGTGTATTTTTCAGGCACAAATGATTTTATATTACATGTGTGTTCAATAATTATAATTTTATGAATATAAATAAAAATTTATAAATATAAAATATATATATTTCATTTACAACACTTATTATTAGGGATTATTTTAATGAAAATAAATGGTTAATCATTATTCACATTAAAATATTTTTGAAAAAAATCCTTTTTTTAGGCCAAAAATTAAACTTGTACTAAAATAAAATATAGAATTATTTTAAGAGTAATTAATCGGAATAAATAAAAATATGTAATATTTATTTTAGTTTAAAAAACAACAGGGAATTTATATTTCATAATTTATTGAATGGAAATTTTTTTTTATCAAAAATCATTATTCTTCACTACTCACTGAAAAATAAATAATTTTTGAAAAATCCGAAGAATTCACCATAAGTTAATTTTGATATGATGATTTCAGAAATGAATTTAATTTTATCAAAGATATATTTTAATATATATATAAATTAATTATAATATTGTTTTAAAAAAAATAATGAAAATATTTTTTGAAGAAAGAATATTTTTGATGAATATAATTACATCACTAAAAATTTATTTATTATTTACTAAGAATTTATATATAATTTTGTATTTATTGGGAAATTTATATGTATATTTCAAAAAAAATTAATACTAGTCATAATATTATATTTAACGGGTAGGTTATAACAAGAATATTTAAAATAATATTATTTCATGGTTCACTAATGTTCAGTGTTGCATATCATTCACGATTTTGAAGAAACTAGTTATTGCATCTAACACATACCATACTCAGTGATTCATATGAAAAAGGATATACTCAGTATTTCTTGTAACAAAAAATATCTAAAATATTAAATTAATTAGAATGAAAAATATTTTAAAAAATTCTTGGGTGTCATATTTTCCCTCCTATAGAAGAGATTCAATTACTAGAAGACCCTCAAGTAATAAAACCTAATAAAAATCACTATTATCTATAAAAATACCTAATGAAATTTAAATTATGAAATCAATAACTTTACACTATATATTGAACAATCATACAATAAAATATAATAAATTTTATTCATTTAAAAAACAACCAATTTCTTTGAAAAGTATAACATTAAGATAGATTTAAAAAACATTATACTAGAAGAAAAAAATACGGAAGAGAGTGCCAGTCATTTACCATAGTGCACCACCACTTTCTTCTTAGTAATGAATCACATGGTAGAAAATTCCTTCTTTATTATTTCCAATACAATGTTAAATAAAAACATTTTAAATAACTTATCTAGTGAATTCCTTTCTTTGATCTCATTATCCACCCTATGGAAAAAAGTAGAGAAGAAAATATAAATGGGGTGTGGAAACATTACTACTATTCTCATGTGTTTAAAAAGTTTAATCACATTTATCCCTCCTCCACTATGAAAATCAACATTAAATCTGACAAAAACATTGTAAAAAACTATTTTCTCTTTGTAACATCAAATTTCATTTTCATTTTGACAAGTCTTCATTAAGTTACGTTCCCACCTTTTAATTCTAAAGAAACTCTTAAAAATACTCATGTTTCACATGTTCAATGGATTCCTTAATGGTTTAACTTTTTCATTATACATAACATGAATTCTATAATTGGATTCTTATTCCGACTCTATGTCAAATCACCTCATTCTTAGGATTGTATCTTGAGATATGGCTCATTTAATAAAGGTTCATTAATTATGTCTATGAAAAATATTTTACACTTTGTATGATTTATTTGGGCCTCAAATAATTAAAACTATAACTTTTTTATAATTGAAAAATTTGTATACCGTGATCAATGGAATTAAAAATAATAATTCCTCAATTTGGAGCAATATTGAAAAATTTATTCTCGAAATACAAAAGAGATTGAAAATAGTTAAATTTTCTGAATTATGAAGTTTCATATTTTAAGTACAAAAAATTCAAAAACCCAGAAATTATACAAATCAGAACAAATTTTTATATTTTAGGGGTTTAAATAATTAAAATGTACATGAAAATAATGAAAAGATTAGATCTATTAGTGATCATGCGTACATACGACCTACCATCTCCCTGAATGGGGTAATTAATTAATCTATCTCGACCTTTATTGGATGATTATAAATATATATAATTAATCTATATTATATTTATATCATTATAAAATCTTGTGATATGACGGATCGATGAGAAATATTAATGGACTGAAACTACTGAACTGAATCTTCCATGAAAATGAAATAGTTAACACTCATAAATATCAATTTTAATAATTAAATATTATAAGATAGTGTTAAAATATTATAAGTGTATCATACATGAAATTATATGTATGGTAATGATTATTTTATAGAATTATTATAAATTTAAATTTAATATACATGATGTTAGAGAACTTTCGATGATAGGAAAATATGTGTTAAGGGTTTATTTCACAATATCATAATTATTTGGGATTATTTATATTAAATTATCTATTAGGAGAAATATATGGTATTCCTATCAAAATATAATTTATTCACATCATCCATTTTTATTAATTTAATTTTAAAGTTATTTTAACATTTTTTCTATTTGGTACATAAAATTATCAAGTCAATTGATTTTAAGAAAATTAGACCTCATTTCCTCTTTAGTCAGAAAACCTTTTATTTTAAGTTAATATAATGGTTTAAATTATTTCTTGAATGTTTTTACCATTCTCCAATGATTTAAGAAATTAATTTTTATAAATTTTTTTAAAAGGATTCTTCTTATCAATTTCTTAATGAGGGTCCTCTTAACGAAAGTGAGAATGAAATCCATGCAATGAAATGTATCACATGAATGAATTTCCCTACTATCATGAATGATACTTTATTTGAAGCTTATTCTAAATATTTCAATTATTTATTTCAAAGAAAATGGAAGTAATATTATTTTATAAATTTTTAAATTTTAAATTAGTGATTTCAAAATTAAATATTCAATTACCTCAAGAAATATTTTATTGACATTTTAAAATTATTTTCATATATTTTAAAATCCATTGATGAATATTATTATTTAATAAGGATATAATCTAGTGATATCATACAAAAAAATTATCTGGATGTTTTATGATCAGTTTGACTATGGAAAGTATTTACGTTTCATTTGATAGTTCTTTCTATATGGATTGATTTTATTATTAAGGCCTATTTATTAAGTTTTATTTTCTATTCATATGGATAAATAATTATAATTATTAATTGATAGGTGGGTCCTATAATTACATGGACCCTTGAGGAATCAACATGTCTCATGAGATAAAATATATTGGGTATTATTCAAATACATTTACCATTTATATAAGATGTCATTTCATGTGGGATTAATAGTCTGTTCTAGATGAAAACAATTATGTATTATATCATTTTGAAATTAATTATCGATATGAATGAGATTATTCAAATAATTATTTCATCCATGGATATTTTTCAAGTTCATTGAATATTTATATGGAATTATTAGGACTTAATGTTTTGATACTATATTATTCATGCCTTATTTATTCTATTGTAGTTTATACTATATGAAATCCCTTACTGAGAATCTAAGCTCACCCCTTTCTTATGGTTCCCTTTTCCCCTTGATCCTAGGGTGTTTACTATGAGTGATATACAAGGATATTATAGAGAGAATAATGATTTTCTTAAATAAAGTACTATGTTTTATTTTATATTTTGAAATATAATGTGATAATGAAGTATATATCATTTTTACCTAGACTACTGCACTATTTGGATCTCTATTATAGAATTTATTTTATCTAGTACCAATATAATAATGGCACAATCGACCTTGTGCTACTATGTTTGATATATTGATTATTGGTATCTGAGGAATGTTTATCAGAAAAATTTTGAACTATATTTCTAAAAACATTGATTAAGGAATAGAACCATAAGAAATATTTTAGAGAAATGTATAATTTTAAAAAGATATCATAATTCCTTTTGTAATTTATAGATTACGTTATTTTTCTGGAGAGACTTCCCCTTTTTTATATTACAAGTAGAGATGCTTTTATCATTAATACATATTGGGTCAATAAACTTTAAAAGAGTTTGTTAAGTAAATCTCAACCATAATTCTTTATCATAATGAATAATCCCTTACAAGACACCTAATTAGACACTCCTAAGGGATATACTTGGGTTAATTAACATTTTCCTTAAGAATCATTTTTTAATATTTGAAAATATATATTTTTTATTTCAAAAATGTTCCCGAAGAAACCGAGATTGTGATTATAATATTAGTTATTAAAAAATTGTCTTTTTATATTAAGTGTTTCACAATTTTAACAAGTATACATTATGATTTATAATGTTATTATTTGGTCTAGTGTTTGTAATTATTCATAAATGGATCGTAGTGTAAGTAATATAAACTATATCAATTCACAAAATCGTTATATGGATTTTCTTGATTGAAAAGATATTAATGTTAGAGCTAGTGGTGGAACTGAGAAAATAAAAAATGTATTTGGGTAACTTACTTAGGTTATGACAAATAACCTTTCTAATTTGGAGTGTCTTACAGATAAAAAAATGCAGTGTAACAATGTTATACATTTATATGAGACAATATCCTACATTATTCAATTTAACCACACATCCATTTGTTGATGAGAAATGGAAAAATTTCATTATAAAAGATATATATCTCTTCATGATGAAATAAAAGGGATAAGGTTGTCATGAATGTTTATCATACCTTGGAGGATATCGGTCAATGGTAATTTTTTATTCAAATCACTATTGTTTTGGGGAAATAGTGAGAATGGGGTGAAAGGATTTAGATGTACATTTCATGAAAAAATGTTTTCCTCATGAACAATAAGTAGATATGGAGAGAAAATTATTGAGTCTAAGTCAAAATTAAGAGGAGTGTGTCTCTAATAATTATTATTACTTTAAATAGTTATCAAGGAATATTTTGGTCTATATACATAATGAAATGAGTAATAATGACCATTTATTTTGTATTCTAAATCCAATCCTTAAAATGGAACTTTTCTCCCAAAAATTCACATCATTTACAGATAATTTATGTTATTATATCATGACAGAGAAATAATTATTAATTTATTATGTATTTGAATTAATGAAATATAAGAAAATTATTATAGATAAGAAAATGTATATGAGGAAGAATAAAAAAGTGGATTCTCAGCATGTGATAATTTTGGGGGGAAAGTCTTTGGTACGTTATTAAAATGGATAAGAGTTTTCTATAAGTGTCAGAAACATTTTCATCATGCACAAGAATGGATGAGTATAAGAGAAAAAAAATCAAAATAGAATGCTTCCATTATAAGGATATTGGACACTATGCCAACCAATAACCAAAAAATTAAGGTATGTTACCACAAAGGATGAAAATGGTAGAACTACAATATTATGAAATTATTATAGATGAAGTGGATGTTCATGGTGTCATGGTGGAATGTACCCTTATTATCCAATATATGATTTAAAATATTTTATTTGATTCATTTTATTGCTGGTCTTTTACATATGAAGAATTTTCTAAGGGTAAAAAATATCTCACTCAAGGAATGGTTTTTTAGTTGGAATTTAAAACAAAAAATGATATAATTACCACATCTCAAGTCTATATCTCCACTCTAATACATTTTTTTTGGAAATTTTCTTTTTTTAAATAGTATTATTATTCTCCTAGAGGAATTTGATTTAATTATTGGAATGGTTTTGATCTCTCAATATATATCCCTTATTAATTGTTTAGGAAGTGAAGTTAAATTTTATATTCCAAATCAACCTATAATCATTTACCAGTTTGAGGATGAAACTGAACAACAACTAGAAATTACATCCATCATATAAGTTTTCTACCTATTCATGAGGGTTATTTATCTCAAATGATCAGGGAGAAACCTAACATATATAATTATCCAATTATTTACGAATATGTTGATGTATTTCTTACATACCTTAATAGTCTTCCAATGAATCATAAAGTTGAGTTTTCCATAAAACTCATACCTAATGTTATTCCAATATAAAAAAATCCATATTTAATGGTGCCAAGAATGTTAAAATAATTGATGAAGAAACTCTAAAATAATCTAAATAAGGGATTCATCTATCCTAGTGAATTAGTGTGGGGTGAACATATTTTTTTGCTAGGAATAATGAATTTTCCATGCCTCATTGTATTTATTATCTGGAACATAACAAAATCACTATTAAGAATAAGCATCCTTTAACCCATATCAATAAGTTTTTTGACAAATTACATGAAGCACTATATTTTATCTAATATTAATCTTAAATCTAAATATCACTAGATAAGGTTGAATATGAGGGATAAGCCCAATAAAAACTTCTATATAAGGTATAATAATTTTATATTTATAGTAATTCTATTTGGACTCATCAATTCTCCTTCAACATTCATATATTTAATTAATATAGGATTTGAACATTCATTACATCAGTTTGGGGATGTCTTTATTGATGATAATGTTATATATTTGGTTTTGAAGGAAGGAAAATGATAAAAATTTGAAAATTTAGTTGAATATCCCAAGGAATGATATTTTTTATTCTAAATTTTCTATGTATGAATTTTGGATTTATAAATAATCAGTATTGGGTCATATAATCTCAAGTGATGGTATATCAGTGGATACTTCAAAGATAGAAGTTATTGTGCAATTTCCTATAATAACCACAATAACCGAGATCCATCATTTTCTTTGGTTTGATGGATTGTACTCTATAATTGTGAGAGATCAATCAAAAACATGAAATATAGCCACAAAGATGACTCATAATGGGATTATGTCCTTATGTACAGATGAATGTAATGTGATTTTCAATGAACTACAGAGAAGGTTGGTCAATGGGCCTATTATTACACTACCTTTATGTGGGGAAGGGTTTTAAATCTACAATGACTCATCATTGAAGTGACTAGAAAGTTTCCTCATATAGAATGACATGGTGATAAAATATTACTCTCTTAAAATAATAATTTATGAGAAAAACTACCTGAATCTTTATTGTGTGTTTTAATGGGTAATCTTATCATTGAATATGTCAAGGAATTATCTATATAGTTAAACTTTTATATATATTCTGATTAAAAAAAATTAAATTATATATTTACATAGGAATAGTTGAATATGTTATAGAGAGAATAGTTGGAGTTTATCAAAGATTATAACTTCTCAATACATTACAACCACATGAGGATGAAAAATGTGGTTGATGCTCTGAGTCGAAAAACCAATGATAATTTTTTATCATGAGGATTTAAAGAGATCAATTACGTAACGACCCAATGTTTTTCAATGGAAATTCCCTTCTTATAATTATGTTATAAAATAACATGAAAACACAACATAATGAATTTCTATGTGATACGTGACCTTTAAACATAAGTTTTCCAATTCTGTGTTTGTAATTTTGAAAATCCGACATACACAGGTGTGTTTAAGATGATTTTTGGAGTCTAATGAAACAAAAATAATTTTCAGTGAATAGAAATGTACCCTTGTGTATAGTAGACTACCATTATGAATAGTTATATGACCCTTATGAATATTAAATCATCCAACATAAGAGTAACCATACCCATGATTAATTAAATAAAATTTAGACATCTTAGAAAGTGACAATTTGACCTTAGTAAACATTTTGGTATTTTAAAAGTCATAAATAAATAATTATAATTAATTAATTAATTTAAAAGAAAATTTATTTTTTAAAAATATGTTCATTAATTATCAAATAAATGTCTTATTGTTTTTAGATAATTTTATTAGACCCTACATAATTTATTAAAATTCTCTAAAAAAATTTTTATTTTAAAAATTATTATTTTTAATATATTATGAGTTTAATTAAATATTAAAATAATCATATTTAGAAAATTATTTTTGAAAAATGGACTTCCTTTTTGGATTCTATAGGTTGAAAAATGGTCGGGGTAAATGTTTGGGATTTTTTTGAAATACTTGAATTTTTGATGAATAGTGAAATATTGTAATTTACAAAAACATGCTAAATAAGCAAATTATAGAGTCATGTGTAATGTTATATTGATGTAATACATCTTGGTTTGGGATCACATGATAAAATTACTATTTTTTGTCATTCAATACTCACTATTCCTTGTCTTAGGGGAAATTAATAAACTAATGAATTTTATATTAAGGAAACCCCTCTCCCCTCCGCTATAAACACCACCCTTAACACCCTTATTCCCTCACACCTCTCAAGATGCAAGACTTCTCTAAACTCTGCCCAAACATCCACCCTAGCCCCTCTCCCTCGTCCAAGAGCTTCTGGTCACATCAAAAGACCAATCCTATCTTCCTTAATGAGAATCTCAAGAGAAGGATTTAAGAGGTAATTTCTCTCACTCTTCTCCTTTAATTTACTTTCAAGTTCAAGTTCTTTTCTTGATCTCTCCCCACCTATATTCATCCAAATTATATTTTTACTCCAATATTATACATTTAATTTAATTTTATGATGATAATGGGATATTATATCATCCAACCCCCTTTCCCTCTTCCTTTTATTTTATTAAAGAGAATGTTGTTCGTCAGGTGTTAATTTATCACCTACAAGAACGACATCTTTTCTTCTTAAATTTATACATTTAGATCTGGTCATGAAACAATTTTTATGGTTGAACCATAATTTTTTATATATATTATTCCCTATTTAAAGTTCTGTAACTAACTTATGACCATATTACTAGTGATAAAATAAAACAAGTTCATTATGATCGAAAAACCATTCAAATTAACCCAAAAAATCATCACATAATTCTTATATAATGATTAATCCACATGGATATAATATGATTCATTATAAGATCATTCAGTATCCTATAATATCATTAATTACATGTAATATCAGTTATGTATGTTTACCCATGTTCTACCCAAACATCAATTTATGAATACAAGTGAACCACTCAAGAAAACCATAAAAACAAACATTCCTAAATAAATGTAGAGGAGTACATACAGGTGTGGGAGTCCAGTGATGAAAGATCATGCCACATTACCAATGATACAGAGGATGAGGACTAGGGGGTAAGGTACCCTAGTCTGAGGTGGAGTATAAATAAAAGGGGTAAACGGAAAGAGAAAAAGGACTACTCTCATTTGCCTTTTCCGATGGAGGCGAGATCGAAAAAGAAGTTGAAGGGAAAGAAGATAGAGTGCAGACTCTATTTCTACAAGGGGGCGTGCCAGCAATGGGAGGTGGAAAATAATCCTTTCTATATGATATTGATCTCGGATGAGGTTATGATGGAAACTGTACTGACAATCAATGATTCCAATGAGGAGGTAGAAAGAATGATGGGAAATACGCTTAAGGTGACCACCAATGATGAGAAGAGTGCATGGATCGACAAGAAGGACTTGATTCTAGATAGGGGGTTCAAAAAAGGAAATATCAATGCAGAGGTGTACATACAAGTTTGGGGAAAGCTGGCATTTATGTTTGAAGACCTTTTGATGGAGCAACTAGATATCAAGGAAAACTCTTTATTATAGAAACTATTTAGAGAGATTAAAACAGGTAGGCTGCAATTTCACCTTAATGGCCTTGTACTCTCCTTCGTTTCATGACTTGATTCCTCAATTTTTCCTTAAAAGTGTTTGATAATAAAAAATTTAACATTGAAGTGAAGGTAAGGGGAAAATCTCGAACCCAATTTTCTTTCTTTGGGTTCTCCCTCTTTCACTCCAATGTGGTATAGTCACTTCATAAAAATCATTTTTTTCATAATTATCTTAACTTTTCTAGGATATAAATTTTTTCTATGGACGTTTATGTCAATCCAAATATTTTCCAAAAGAATTATTCTTTTAAGAACTCAACTTTTACCTCTCATTCATGGTTGATGGGTTGTGTATCAAGCATGTTGTTCCCTCTTTCTTTTGGGAACCCAAAGCTTATGAATGTATTCTTATGAGATGAAAACCATTCCTTACCATGGTTTAGTTATATTCATTATTGATATATGTTCTTTGTATCATGGATGATAATGATAATATTATGAGGTGACAGGTGGGCCTTGTATTATGTAGTGCAATATGAATGCTTGAATGTGACAGGTGTGCCTAGAATTATACAGCACTCCCATGCATTGGGTAATGTGATGAATCTCATGAGTAAATGTGAAATGATGTGTGAAAAATATTCTAGATGGGTTCAAAATTATGTGTGATAGTTAACCACTATGAAATGATGTTTCATTTTTATGCATTGCCTAATTTCAAGTCTTTTATTTATGCTCCTCTCATGGTCATGATCTTCTACCTATGTCATGATTATGCTCACCCCATGAAATATTCTTTTTATCTATCATCTTACTGGGATTTTAGCTAACTCCTTTTTTATGTATATCCTCAGGTGGCTACATGCACTAAGGAGAGTACAAGTTCTAATAAGAAGCTGGAGAAGAAGAAATTAAATAAATTTTATGCTTGATGTTGTAATTTCTATGTATGGTCCATGTTTTCCTAATACACTAAACAGTTAGATCCCTTATGTCTAATACAATTATGTTTTTACCTTTAAAATGATGTAATAGTAATGTAAGAAAATGCTAGGTCGTTATATTTGGTATCAGCGGAAAGGTTTAGTTAATTTGAGAATTAGGATTAGTAAACCCTAGAGAAAACCTCTAGTATGAGACTAAGTACAAATATGTGCACAAGAATATTTACATAGGGATAACATATGTAATGTTTTTGGTATAAATTGTTTAAATTAATAAGTTATTCATGACTTATTACTTATGTTTTGTTCTAACCATTTCTATTTTAGATAATTGAGGGAACCAGGAGAAATCAGGCCAACAACTCGTGTGAGGGCCAATGCAAAGATTTCCCGAATGACATCCCAAATGATTTGGGAGGTGGATTTCAGAACTTCATGGTGATGATTACCCAATTATCTCAGGTTACTAACAATAACCATAATAATGGGGAAAATCCTCCTTCACCAAAGAGGGAGAAACTGGATATCAAATGTTTTATGCGGCAACGACCATCGGCATTTTGTAAATCCTACGATCCACTAGTGGCAGAAAAATGGGTCAACTTCATAGAGAATATCTTTTCTATTCTTCACTATTTTGAGATGGAGAAGGCTACCCCAGGCCGTTTATTGTCTAGATGGAGAAAACGATCAATGGTGGTCTTTGATTAAGAATTCCAAGACAAGGGAGGAAATTGAAGAGATGTAATGGGAAGACTTTAAGATAGTGTTTCTTAATATGTATTTCCCAAGAAATCTTCATAGTAATATAGAGATAGAATTCATAGAGCTCAAGAAAAAAATAGGAGAATCTGTCACAGCCTATGAAGCAAATTTCACAAGGCTTGCAACGTACTCTTCTGGGTTTGTTATCAACAATGATAGCAAAATTTATAGATTATTTAGTGGATTAAAACAACACCATCGAAAGGATCTTGAAATTCGAGACTTTGGGAGTTATTAAGAAGTTGTTTGATGTGCCCTCATTGTGGAGATGGGGTTTCGAGAATGGTCCCAGGGCTAAGGGGATAAGAAACGAAAGATGGAGTTTCAAGCTGGAGGATCTAATGACAAAAGTGGGAAGAAAACTGAACCACCCACTTGACAAAAAATGTGGGAAGTTGCACCATGTAAATTTCCTCAAAGGGAAGAGGAAATGATTCAAGTGTGGGAATGAAGTACACCAAGCTCAAGAGTGTCAAAAAGACACTAAAATGAAGGATAATGTGGCAGAGGAAAGGAGAGAACCAATCATGGTTCAATGCTATAATTGTAGGGAGCTAGGGAACTATGCAAGTCAGTGCACTAAACCTTGAGTTCTTGATGGTAATCAATTCTAGCAACCAAAAAATCCAAAGGAACAAGGGAAGGAATATTCCATCTCTACTGCAGAGGTGGATCATGATAATGATGTATTACAAGGTACACTTCATATTCACTCGAGAATGGAAAAAGACTTATTTGATTCTGGTTCTAGGCATTACATTATATCTTGCAAGTTTTTTAGAACTATATAATCGAATCCCCGAAACCTTGAAGTAGAGATATCTGTAAAAACACCATGTGGAGAAATCATTGCAACCCAAGTGTTTGACTCTTCTCTTGTTGGCGTATTTGGGAAGATTCTTCCAGTAAATCTCATAATACTTCCCTTGGTGGAATTCGACGCTATAATGGGAATGGATTGGCTCTTGTTATATAGAGCACATATCAAATACACAGAAAAGGAAATATATTTTCTTATTCTGATCCATCCCATGATCCTATACAAATTCAAGGAAGATCATGAATTTCCTTTTAAAAATCCTTCAATGGTGTGGGTATTGATTCCCTATGAAGAAGCATACCTCACCCAAATGGATGAGTTAAAGGAAAGTGAAAACCTTGAGGAAATGCCCATCGTGAGGGAATACAATGATGTATTTCCCAAAGAGTTACCTGGAATTCCCCTGGATCATGAGGTAGAGTTCTCAATTGAACTCATATCAGGAGCTACTCTTATCTCAAAGTGTCCCTATAAGATGGCTCCTATCGTACTGCAGGAGTTAAAGAATCAGCTACAAGAGCATCTGGAAAAAGGGTTCATACACCCCAGTGGATCACCTTGGGGGGTACCAGTGCTATTTGTGAAGAAGAAGGATGGAACAATGCAGTTGTGTATCGATTATCAAAAACTCAAAAAGATCGCCATAAAGAAAAAGCATCATCTCCCAAGGATTGATGACTTGTTTGACCAGTTAAGAGGAGCTCAATACTTCTCAAAGGCGGATCTTCATTCTGGATATCATCAGGTAAAGGTGAGGAAGGAAGATATTCAGAAGAATGGAATCCGTACAAGGTATGGGCACTATATGTTTTTTGTGATGCCCTTCGTACTTACTAATGCCCCTGAAATCTTCATGGATTTGATGAATAGAGTCTTTAGACATTACCTAGAAAAATTTGTGGTAGGTTTTATTGATGATATTCTCATCTACTCTAAGGGAAAGGAGGTACATGAGGAACATATAAGACTTGTGATTGGGACATTAAGAAAGGATAAGTTGTACGCCATGTTTTTCAAGTGTGACTTTTGGATGAATCAAGTCACATTCTGGGGACATGTGATCACATGTGAGGGAAGTTATGTGGATCCTTCAAAAACAAAGGTGAATGAGGAATGGCCAAGGCCCTCTAGTGCCACAAAAATCCATAGTTTTCTTGGATTAGCTGAGTACTGCCGACTTTTGTGAGAAACTTCTAATGATCGTCAAGCCCGATAACTATGTTAACAAGGAAAGGGGTAAAGAATTTCTTGAAAAAAGAATGTGAGGGAAGCTTCAAGGAGCTAAAGAGAAGTCTGATCACTGCACCTATACTCACACTAATAAAAAGTGGAGAAAGTTTTGTGATATATAGTGATGATTTAAAGAAAGTATTGTGTTGCGTACTCATGAAAAATGATAATGTGATAGCCTACACCTCACGAAAGTTGACGATCCATGGCCAGAACTACCCGACACATGATCTAGAGCAGGCAGTCATGTTTTTTGCATTGAAAATCTGGTAGCACTACCTTTATAGTGAGAAGTTTGACATATACACCGACTACAAGAGCCTAAGGTGTATATTCACACAAAAGGAGCTCCTCATGCATCAAAGGAGATGGTTAGAGCTAATAAATGATTACGATTGTTCTATTCACTACCATCCTGGAAAGGAAAACAAGGTAATTGATGCACTAAGAAGAAAAGAAACCACTACTATATCCATGTTATGGATTTAGAAAGACCCTATATTCATAGATATAAAAAAGAATGGATTTGGAAATCATAAGGGCAGAGGATACATCCAACCTTGCTGAAATTATTGTACATCCATCAATCTAGGAGAAGATTAAGGAAGCACAAAGGGTTGATGTGGAGATACAAAAGAGGGTGAATGCAGTAAAGAAAGGGAAGCTGCCAAAGTTCCATATCGACGATGATGGCGTGATTTGGTTTGGAACGCATCTTTGTGTGCCTTCATCACCTGGGATAAAAAAGGAGCTATTGGATAATGCACATAGCTCAATATT
Source organism: Viscum album (assembly GCA_963277665.1). NCBI lineage: Eukaryota > Viridiplantae > Streptophyta > Magnoliopsida > Santalales > Viscaceae > Viscum > Viscum album. The sequence continues at coordinate 1,472,514,366 of OY728126.1, read as the reverse complement.
CTCTATCCATCATGGGAGTACCAAAATGTACTGTGATCTCCGAGAACACTTCTGGTAGGATAACATGAAGAAGGAGATTGCATATTATATATCAAGGTGCTTGGTATGTCAGCAAGTTAAATCTGAGTGACAAATGTCCAAAGGTATGATTCACCCATTGCCTTTACCCATGTGGAAATGAGAAGATGTTACTATAGACTTTTTCACAGGGTCCTGAAGACATTGAAGGGAAATAATGCGATATGTGTTGTTGTTGACCGACTCACCAAGACTTCCCATTTTATCATTATTCGGGAAGATCTCTCAATTGAACAACTTGCAATGATATATGTGAAGGAAGTGGTGAGACTGCATGGTGTTCCACTCTCAATTGTCTTTTACCATGATCCAAGGTTCACATCTAAATTCTGGAGGATCCTTCAACATGTTTTGAGTACTAAATTAAATTTAAGCACGACCTATCACCCCCAAACTGATGGCCAATCTAAAAGGACTATTTAGACACTTGAAGATATGCTAAGTGCCTTCTCTCTCGAATTCAAAGGTGGATGGGATCAGAATCTCCCATTGGTTGAGTTCCCAAACAACAATAGCTTCCACTCGAGTATTAAGATGGATCCATATGAAGCTCTTTATGGAAAGCGTTGTAGAACTCCAACCTGTTGGGATGAAGTTTGAGAAAGAAAGCTACTTGGACCATATCTATTCAAGAGATGACATAGAAGGTTCAAGTCATCCAGAAACGCATCAAAGCAGCTCAAATTCAGAAAATGAGCTATGTTGAAAACCGTTGAAGGGACTTGGAGTGCGACGTTGGAGATAATGGATTCCTTCGAATATCTCCACGGAACAGAGTCATGCAATTCATGAATAATGGGAAGCTACTCCCAATGTATATTGGCCCATTTTAGATCCTTGACTTTATAGGAGCTGTAGCCTATCGTCTTGAACTTCCACCGAATATGGATCAAGTTCATGATGTGTTTCATGTATCACTACTAAGGAAGTACATACTATACCCCTCACATATACTAAACTCAGAGGTGGTGCTGTTGGAAGATGATCTCTCATTTGAGGAGCAGCCAGTAAAGATTCTAGATCGGAAAGATAAGGTTCTACAAAACAAGACAACCCATCTTGTCAAAGTGTTGTGGAGGAACCATATGTTTGAGGAAGAAACATGGGAACCAGAAGAAGTAATGAAGGAGAAACACCCTCACCTGTTTGTGTAAAGTGAAATTTCGGTGGCGAAATTTCTTAAATGGGGAAGAATGTAATGACCCAAAGTTTTTCAATGGAAATTATTTTCTTATAATTATGTCATAAAATAACATGGAAACACAACATAATGAACTAATAAGTGATAAGTGACCTTTAAACATATGTTTTTCACTTCTGTGTTTGGAATTTTGAAAATCCGACAAACACAGTTGTGTTTAATATGATTTTTGGAGTCAAATGAAACAAAAATAATTTTCGATGAATAGTAACATACCCTTGTGAAAAGTAACTCACCCTTTTAAATTGTAATATGACCCTTATGAATAGTAAATCATCTAACATATGAGTAACCTTAAACATGATTAATTAAATAAAATTTAGACATCTTAGAATGTGACAATTTGACCTTAGTAAATGTTTTGGTATTTTATAAGTCATAAATAAATAATTATAATTAATTAATTAATTTGAAATAAAATGTATTTTATTAAAATGTGTTCATTAATTATCAAATAAATGTCTGATATTTTTTAGATAATTTTATAAGACCCTACGTAATTTTTGAAAACACTATAAAATAAGTTTTAATTTTAATAACTATTTTTTACTTAAATTATAATTATAATTATATATTTAATTAATCATATTTAGAAAATTATTTTTGTAAAATTTACTTCATTTTTGGATTCTACACTTTGAAAAATGGTTGGGGTAAATTTTTGGGATTTTTCTGAAATACATGAATTTTTTATGAATAGTGAAAGACAGTAATTTACAAAATAAGCTAAATAAGCTAATTATAGAGTCATGTGTGATGTTCTACTGATGTAAGCCCACTTAGTTCGGGATCACATGGTAAAATCACTATTCTTGGTCATTCAAGTCTCACTATTCATTTTCTTAGGGCATATTAATAAACTAATGAATTTTATAATAAGGAAATCCCTCTCCCCTCCACAATAAAAACCACCCTTCACACCCTCATTCCTTCACACCTCTCAAGCTGAAAGACTTCTCTAAACTTTTCCCAAACATCCCCCCTTATCCACTCTCCCAATTCCAAGAGCTTATGGTCTCATAAAAAGACTAATCATATCTTCCTTAAGGAGAATCTCAAGAAGAGGATTTAAGAGGTAATTTCTCTCCCTCTTCTCCTTTAATTTCCTTTGAAGTTCTAGTTCTTTTCTTGATCTTTACCCAAATATCTTCATCAAAATGGTATTTTTACTCCAGTATTATACACGTACTAGAATTTTATGATGATAATGGTATATTATATCATCCAACCCCTTTCCCTATTCCTTTTATTTTATTAATGAGAATATTGTTCGTGAGGTGTTAATTTTTCACCTTCAAGAACGACATGTTTTCTTCTTCCATTTCTACCTTCATATCTGGTCATGAAAACATTTTTATGTTGAAACAGAATTTTTTATATGTATTATTCCTTATTTAATGTTCTGTGACTAACTTATGACCATAGTACTAGTGATAAAATAAAAATAGTTCATTATGATCTAAAAACCGTTCAAATTAACCCAAACAACCATCACTGAATTCTTATCTAATGATTCATCCACATGGATATAATAAGATTCATTATAAGATAATTCAATATCATGTATTATCATTAATAACATGTAATATTAGTTTTGTATGTTTACCCATGTTCTACCCAAACATTAATTTAAGAATACAAGTGAACCACTCAAGAAAACCATAAAAAAAACATTCCCGAATAATGTTTTTAAACTCTATAACTCATCCAAAGACACATAATTCACTTAATGAAAACATAATGAACCATATTAATGTACACAAGGTTCTGGATTTTTAATTAATGAATATAATGTCATTATAGATCACATTAGAGAGAATGAAGCATTCAGAAACAAGGTAAGGGGAAAATCTCAAACCCAATTTTCTTTCTTCGGGTTCTACCTCTTTCACTCTAATTTGGTATGGTCACCTCATAAAAATAATTTTTTAATCATAATATTAACTTTTCTGGGATATACATGTTTTCTAATGAAGTTTACGTGAATCCAAATGTTTTCTAAAAGTACTATTCTTTTAAGAACTCAACTTTTACCTCTCATTCATGGTTGATAGTTCTTGTATCAAGTATGTTGTTCCCTCTTTCTTTTGGGAAACCAAATCATATGAATGTATTCTTATGAGATGAAACCCATTTAATACCATGGGTTAGTTATGTTCATTATTGATATATGTTCTATTTGGCATGCATGATAATGATAATATTATGAGGTGACGGGTGCACCTGGAATTATACAGCGCTCCAATACATTGGGTAAAGTGATGAATCTCATGAGTAAATGTTAAATGATGTGTGAACAAGATGCTAGCTTGGTTCACAAGTATGTGTCATAGTTAACCACTAAGACATGATGTTAATTTTTATGCATTGACACATTTCAAGTGTTTTATTTATGCTCCTCTCATGTTCATGATCTTTTTCCTATGTCATGATTATGCTCACCCATGCTATATTCTTTTTATCTATCATCTTACTGGGATTTTAGCTCACCCCTTATTTATGTATATACTCAGGTGGATACATGTAATAAGGATAGGACAAGTTCCAATAAGAAGCTATAGAAGAATAAATTAAATAAATTTTTATGCTTGATGTTGTAATTGATATGTATGGTCCTCGTTTTCCCAATATACTAAACCGTTGGATCCTCTATGTGTAATACAATTATGTTTTTTACCTTTAAAATAATGTAATAGTAATGTAAGAAATGGCTGGGTCGCTATAAATTACAGTTGGATTTGTATAATATAGATCATAAAATCTATGGGAGAGGGGAAATATCTAATCATTCTAAGATGAATGTTTATATATACATCCATGAGAGGATTAATAATGTGTAAAAGGAAGATGTTGAATTATAAAAGAAGGCGAGTAATGTTCTTGAATTTAACCATGATTATGATGTAATGATACGGTTAAACAAATGTGTGTGTTTCTATCAGCACCATAGTTCAAAAAGGATACGTTTGATATATATCATAGTTAATCATTCCCTATTCGTCCTATGCATATGATGATATATACATATATGAAAAATTATTTCTAGTTGATGGACATAAAAATAAAGATTTATGTATATATCTTGATGTAGAATATTTCATCAATTTAATGTAGAGAGAGAAAAGTCCATAGGGATATTACAACCATTACCAATAGTATAATGTGTATTGGAAAACATTAGCATGGATTTTATCATGGGACTCCTAAAATCATCTCAAGTGACTAATTCTATATAGGTTGTAGTTGATTACCTTATTTAATCAACAAATTTTATTTCCATTGGATATGATTTCTCTCTTTATCTACTTACATGGTTATACATTATGTAAGTAGTTAAATTTCGTGGAGTACCTCACTCAAATGTATCTAATTGAGATTTGAGGTTTTCATTAATTTTTTGGAGAAGTATTTATCATGATCTCGATACCTAGTTGAGATTCATCACAACATATCACCCTCCAATATATGGTCGATCTAAGAAGAACAATAAAACTCTATATGATATTTTTATATATTTCTCTACAGATTTCAAAGGTTGTTGGTATCCACACCTTCCTTTGGTGAAACCTTATTAAAATAATTAATTTCACTAAATTATTTATATAGGTCCCTATGAAAACCTATGAAGTGAGTCTAATTTTCACCCATTTAAAATTCAATGGTTTAGTTCTCTATTATAATGTGTACAGTGTACCTCGATTTAAATCCTCAGTGATGGAACTATTTTGGATTTTTCTATTTCTGTTTCGTATTTTGCGGGGGGGGGGGAATTTTTAGAGGTTAGATGAAATGATTGACCAATGAATTTAATTTAACAATTTAATTAGTATAGGGGTGATTTCATTTTTTTGGATGAATGATTATTACATTCATTAAATTTCATATGTATTACATTAAAGTAACACCCACTTCATAAGATGATTTTGATCATAATTCCAAAATATTGAGGCATTAATCCAAGTCAAAAATAGGGTTCTAATATCAATCAATAAGGGTTTATAGAAGTGTATTTATGGTTACAATAAGCCATGGAATCTACATGATAAAATAATAATTTCATTAATCCATAAAATTTTATGTTTTAACATGCATAATGTTATCCCAAATAATATTTACCAACCATAAGATATTAATCACTCATCATCCCAAAATTACAACTCACCCTAATAGATGATTTACTAATCCATTTAGATAATTAGTAGTATGGGTTAATATGATTATGGTTATGAGTTAATATTAAAATAAAATTAATGAGACAAGAAAAGGGTTGTGTGATGAACATACACACGAGCTGTGGAGAATGTTAAACACACACTTTGGATTGAATGAGAATGTGGAAGAATTAAGTGATTATTTTGGTCAATTTAATATAATATAAGATGATTAATATTAAAAGTAGACATTGGATTAGAATAGTAAATTATTATAATGATAAATTCATTAAAATTAAATTGAATTTACAATCACACTAATGTGATTACAACTAAATATAGGTAAAGTACATGAAAACAAAGAAATAAGGAATTTCATATCAAGTATAAAATTGAATTTTGTAGGTCCTAAAAATAATTTTAAAGGCTATTGTGTGGATAATATATCCTCCAATGTTCATAATTTCCAACCACATACAATGAGTAGGTGAGGAAATATTTGTAGCCCATGGTGGTGGATTATTTTCCATTCAAAACTGCCCTTCATGTTGGCTCAACAATTTGATCATAAATAAAACCAAATATCAAAATATCCTATTATTAAAAATTATAGATATTGATGATGAATGTATATCCTAAAATTCCGACCTCAATTAGAGTTTTTTGACATACGATATGGCTATTTCATGTACTATGTTCTGCTATAATATTTTATCCTAAATTTATGTAAGTCCAAAATGTGAATGTGTTTTAGGCTAGAAAGATTCTGTCAGATCTGAAACATATCTTATAAAATGATTTTTATTAAATAATGAATATATACCCAAAAAATATCAACTCAATTGGTATATTTTATTGGGATAAATGTCAGGAATTATGGGATATTACAAAATCCCATACACAATTGTGTGCTGGACTTTCAAGAATTAATTTGATCATTTATTGGATGATTTATGTCTTGTATTTTTTATCAATGTTGTAGTTGAATGTACTTGCACATTTGTTGGAGTATTAATGAATCTGGACTGAATTATTGATCCCAGAAAATATATCATCCTAGATGGTTCTCTTTTATTGGAAGATTTTTTAGGTCTTATTTAGTGGTCTATATGGACCTTAAAATGGATGAGTTTTCCAAATGTCTAGTTGAATTATTTGTTTTAATTTGAATAATGAACACTAAAACATAATAAAACATCACTTGGATTTTTATTTTAAATTATATGATCAAAATATTTAACCATAGTGTAAGGAAATGAATTCAATCAATGTTCTCTAAATATGTTTATAATCCAAATAAGACCAATGACTAGAAATTAATCCTTTTCCTGTAAAAAATCCTTGATTGGTGTAATGTAAAATTTTTAATGAATATATAATATCAAATTTCCAACAGTTAATAAATTTCATGCCCCTAGGAATATAAAATTGAAGAATAACAAAATCATTTTCCCTCACTTGTAAATATTAAAATAATGTTTCACAAATTCAGAAAGGATAAAACTAGTTCACTCATTTAGTAAAAAATTGAAAAACATAGATTTTTTATGATTTATCAACATCTATTTAATATTATAATGTGAAAAATAATCAAGAGATATTTTTTGGTGTTTTTAGTAGATATGAGACTATTAGAATATAACATCTAAAAGGGTATAGAAGGGGGAGAAATCACCAAAATAGAAAAAAATGATTTTTTTTCTTACAATACATGGAAGGATATGGAAACACATATTTAAAAAAAATTCTTAAAGGTAGAATAACATGTGATAAGATAATTGGAATAGGGTAAAATAAATGAAATATATACAATGCAATAATCTTCTCCCACCGACACAAGAAAAGCTAATGCATGTGTTATTTTTTTTATTTTATTCTTCTATTAATTTTCTTTTTTCATAAGTTGAACATGGAAAAAATCTCACTCTCATCTACCAACCCAGGATTTATATCCTACTAACACTAATCTTAATTATTATAACATGATCTACGGTTGAGAAAGAGTGATTTCTGACCCACCCAAGGCACAACCCATTAATTTCCCAATTTTTTTTTGTTTTTATATGTTTTTTAACCATTTCCATTTTCTGGACCATTTTTCAATATCATTGGAAAAAATACCATAAACTTAAATCCATTCCCAAAAATTACCAAATGAAACCACTCCCCCATACTTGAATTGATTATTTATCTCATGCAAATAATGGAACATTGAAAATCAAGTAAAGTATATCCAAAATGAAATCCATTCCCCAAAACATAATTTTAAAAAAATAATGCAATGAAAATCCATGTAAATATTGAGATGAATATGGTTTTTGGATTGTAATGTGGCTATAAAAAAGGGGTTCTAAGTATCATAGGGGATTTTGAAAAGGCTGATCAGTATAAGGGTAATGGGAGACTATTTGGGTATTTTGATTATCATGTGTTTCAGAAAAAGACTCTATCATATTAATACACACCAATTTTGGAAATTCATCTCGAATGTCCATGAATTCAAGAATCACAATTAGAGGTCAAAACATATAATGTGACAAGATGTTCATATGTTACCTTCCGCTGAATTATGATGTTATTCCTTAATGTATGGGGAGAATCATTTTAAAAAAAGAACAAGGAATTCAAAACTGATTGGGATTGAAAAAAACAGTTTAATAAATTTAATGAGAAAACCAAAAGATGATTGAGATGAAAAAATTTATTTCGACTCCCATGAATGGTTCAAAAAAAATTTAATAAATTAATATTGAGTAATTTTGATACATTTTTGTTTTGGTTTTATTTGTTTTTTAGAAAGAGGGAAAAATAGGATGATGGATAAAGTAGTAAAAAATGAGAGAAAATGTGAGAATGAAAGAGTAAGAATAATAAAGAGAGGGAATGAGAGAGATAATGGGAGAGGGGAGATTTTTAATAAGAGTAATAGAAGGAGTTAAAAGGAAATATGTGCCCTTAGTTTAGATTTGGTGGGTCATTATCTCTATACAATGTTGGGTCTTCTATAGTAGTTGTTGATCTAGTGGATATCAATATGATTCATGGGGTATGTGTATCTCGTGGTGATGATTTTAAAAAGTGTCTATCAACCATAAATTTCCTTTTGGAAGATGGATCTTGGAATTTCACTACAAAAAATTGGTTAAAATTAGTAAAAATAAAATGAAATTTCTAATGATAATTAAGTTTCCCTGGGTGAATTCAAAATCAAGAATTGAAGAGAATTACCTTTTCAGCTTCATAAAATATATTTCATAGGATATATTATTAATTTAGTTCCCTAGATTTCTCTTTTAATAGAATGTGATTCTCTTAAGAATCATGAAATATGTTCTCTAGTTTATTCCACTGTAACAATCTCTCTCCACTAGGTTTTTCACAATCAAAGTTAAATATTTTCACATACCAAAATTAATTATGCTATATTATAACCAATAAATGGAATTAATTAACAAAAAATATCCTAAAAGGATATATAACATTGGGTGTTTTATAGGAAGTTAGATAATCCCATAGATCTTAACTATGTCTTTTAGGATGGTTGTTTCTTATGGTATGGACAATTATCTCAAGCACTATTTTCACTTATCTATTAGAAATTTATTCCATTAATTTTTTTTGTTGGTAACATGAATTTGATGTTTTAGGTAAAACACCATTCTTTTTCAAAATATATTCCATGGTGTGATTACAGAAAGAGGTTATTAAGTAACATACCAGGGCACATGGAGTTACAATTCAATGAAAAATGTGGGGTTTAAGGAACTCACTACCAGAATGTGCATTATCCTTTATTTTGGGTTTGGACTCAACACACCTATAAAAAAATCCTGCTATAATAAAAATAGAAGATGATACATTTAATATTGAAAGGTTTCCACGAAAATAATTCCCTGGATATCTATGATCTTACAAAAGAGTATTTTATTCCATATAATTTCAAATGTTTTGGAAATTATTTCAAAATTTTTGTAAGTAGGACAAGATTGAATGAACTCATGTGATTACTTTAACATTTAATGCTCGAAGAATCCATAGTCAAGTACCTTTTGGGAGGTCCTTTTTGTTCTGTTTTTTACACTACCGTGCACATAGTTGTATAAATCTATGATATAGGAATTATAATTTTCCTGAACATATTTTATAATCACCATGTTGGACTGACTTTTCCAGTATTTATTATCTTATAAAATTTAAATTTTGAATCACTTTTTAGTATCACATTATGTTTTGTTGAAAAACTCTCACGAAAAACACCATCAACCACATAATTTACAATTAGGGCATACCATGGTGACTTTGGTGCGAGAGATGAGAGGTGTCTAGTAAGAAATTTAGGATCAATGATTTCTGAATAAAGATAATTAGAAAATTTACTCTGGTAATAAGCCACACAAGTTTCTTTTCCTAATAAATATTTGATCTCAAGGTCATAGTCTTGGGGAATTAGGATCCATCTTATTACCCTCAGTGTGGACAATCATTTCATGAGTGAAAAGTTCAAATTTGTATAGTTTATAAATATGATAATGATTCAACCAAAGAGATTGGGATGTTATTTATCAATGTCAAAAACTGCCACTCTATGTTTTTTTTTAGATATAGATTAATGAGATTGAGTTTCATTTAGTGTTTTTGAGGAATAATAGATGATATAAATATTTTTTCTCATCTTTGACCATGAACAGACCCAATGAACCCATTAGAAGCATCACATATCAATTCATGGAGTAAATAAGAATCTATAGGTTGGATTTTAGGGTATGAAGTAAGAAAATACATTATTTAAATGTAGGCTATCTTAGAAGAATTATCAAAATGGAATATACCATCAGTAATTAGTAGAATAGTGAGAGAGAGGGAAATGCTACTAATGTCCTAGGTGGATCATTGATAGAAACAAGAATGAGAAAGGAATTATTAGATGTATCTAATTAATGTGGGTTTATAAAGTGAGTGTCTTATCTTTATATTATAAGTATCAACATGAATATATTCTTATGAAATTAAATTCCCTAGAACAATCACACTAGTAATAATGAAGTGATTTTTTTTTCAAAATGAAACATAAGGGTATATTTTTTAAACTTTTGTAAGACTAGAGATATTGAGTGAAAGTAATATTAAAATTACTTAGCATAAATGGAAAAGTCATCTATGAAGATATCCATGTAATGATCAATGTATTTAGATAATATATACATCATACACTTATGGAATGTTACATAAGTAATGAAAAGGCCCGAAAGAATTCTCTTATATGCATATGTTCTATAGGGCAAAGTTAATATAGTATTTTATTGGTCCTGATGTATGATTAGGATTTTCATGTTTCCAATGTATCCATTAATAATGAAATTAAGTTACTTGTAGACTATATTTCAAGGACTTGTTCAAGGAAAGAATGTGGGTAGTGATTTTTTCATTTTTCATCATTAAATTTTCTAATAATCAATGCACATAAACCATTCTCTTCACTTGAGTTGTGACAACCTCTCCATGATCATTGGGGACACCAGTTATCCCAACCTTCTACGGTACCACTTGAACTGGACAAACCCATTAATTAAAAAAATTGGGTAGATAATTACTTCATAAGAATCTTTGTGATCTCTTCCATATCTATATCTAGTATGATTGTATTGAGTATCATTTTAGGTTTTCTTATTACTTATATGATTCTTCTACATTGATGTAATTCATGAATAAAGTTGGGTTGATGCCTAGTATTAGGTTCAACCATTGGAATTTTGTTCTTCCTCTAACATCTAAATTATTTTAGACTTATTAGTTTTAGAAATTGAAACGGAATCAATAATTGGATTAAAGTGATAATGAAAATTGAGAACATACTTATTATGTAAAAGATGGTGTTTTTGATCAGTATCATCCTTAATTTCTAGTCCAAAAAACATAGTTACAGAAGATGTTATTCTAGTTAGTTTTGAATCATTTTTCTTATTTCATTCTATGGTCGATCATTATATATTTGAGGTTAGATGTAATTATAATTATTTTTCAATATCCTTTAGATTTATGGAGTCTATAAGTTAATGTTCAAACTAATATACTCCATTTATGACTTCATTAATCAAGGTGTAAATTTTACAAACTCCATTCTAATTAGTATAGGAAAAATATGATTGAATGGGATTAAATCTACTCTCATTAGTGTATTGAGATGCATGGATGGATATAAAAGAGTGACTGTTTGATGGATATCACATGGATTAAAAAATATTGAACTTAACCAGTAGGTCAAAAAAAATACATGGATGAAATTAACACATGGAAATCAATTTTAGTTCTTGAATCACAAGGAATGGTCTTCTAAGAATTAGGGGAGATTGAGAAGAAGATATATAAATTTCCTTGTCAAGGACATATATATCATATGGGAAGATAATATCTTTGATCCAAAAAAGTAAATCCTTATTTTTTCACATAGTATTGTAAGTGTTTTGATTTGATAACTAGATTAAAATACTCATTGGGTTCATAGGGAATAATCCATGGTTCAGGAAGATGGATTTTGGCCTGACATTTATGAATGATCTTTGGTCTATGAGTGTATCGTCAATGATGGAACTACCTATTTTTTATGGAATAATAATGGTCCCTATATCCTTGTAATTAATGAAAATACTGGGTAAAAATAGTTTCAATGGTATTAAGTTGTATCTTATTGGTGCACAATTCCTTAATAATGTTTGCATACCTAAGAATTTTTTTGATGGAATTTAAGTGGGAAATGTTCACATAAAAATGTCTAAAAATGAAATAAATTTCATCTTTCAGATCAATGGAATTATTTGTTTTTGAGATGGCTTGAAAAAAATGAATTGGGTTATATAGGGAAATGGAAGGAGGTGTGGGAGTGGATTCATGTTTATCTTACAATTTTATGTTCTTTTATTTTTCCATCTCATATTTTTATGGGGAATTTGTGGATTCATAATGAGGCATATTTTTTTCCCATAATGATGATTAATTGAACATACATTACCCCTTTGGTTTATTAATGTTTCATATTGGAGTTAGGAATAACTTCTTATTGTTAATGTCATAGGTGGGAAATGAGTTAACCAATTTAGTGTTCTCTATATTTGAGTCTATAATGGGTAAAGCAGGAACAATCATCCCTAGAACATTACTATAGTTTCTTAGAAGAAGTAAAATGACTCACATTGGGATTAAAATGATTTGGATTCTGGGGAATGTTCTTTTTTTGGGTTAGGAATTGAGAAGACTTAATAGGATAGTGTATTCTAGGAGGAGTATGAGGAGGATTTTTCTTTTTTTTGTCGAGGAAAAGAAGGATGTGGTTGTATTATGTTACCACCACATTTACTATATTGGAATTGTTCAGTATTTTGAATAGGGAATTGAGGGTGCTGGGAGGTAGTGAAACCATACCTCAAGCCTAGATGGTATTTCAATAATTTTTTATAGGAAAAATATAAGGGATCATAGTGGGGTTTATTGGGGGTTTTAACAAACTAAACTGATTATTGGGGGTTGTTGTTCCTATGATAAAATTCATCATTAATGTCAATTATTCTAGATAAATATAATGAACCTTATTTTAGTTAGGTAAATGTATCGGTTGAATGGTACAATGATCTATAAATTCTATTGTTTTTCATAATTGTAGGTAATGTAGATTTTAGAGATGATAATGTTGGTGATTTGGTATCCACAACCAGCTTTCGCAAAATACCAGTATTCTCACTAATCCACTCAGTCTTATTTTTGGTCTCTAGGTATTTATTTTCTTATACTCATTTTACATAAACAAATTATTGAGTGTGGGATCTCTATGTGTTTGTATTCATGTTGCTTATAAGATCTTGTGAAAATTTAGGTGTTTTTTTTCAATAAGAGTACCACCACTTACAAAATTAATGAGAGTAATATTTGTAGCCAATTACCCAACATAAAATTACTGTATAAAGTGTTTGTAATGGATTTGGTATTGTGTGAAATTTTCCATATGCATTTTAAACGTCACCCAGTACTCATTGAGTGATTCATTGGGTGAATTAATAGATACCACTAATTTGATATGTGATAGATGTAGTTTGAGAAGTTGGAATGTTTTTCATAAAATAGATACTTCATGTAATTCCAAGTGTTTTTATAATATTGAGGGAGGTAGTATAACCATTATTTAGGGGAGACATCTATGGAGAATGGGAATTGTCAAAGTTCAATTAGTTATTTAGAAGCAATATGAGTATTCTTGGTAGAGAACACCACCTGGAACTATTTGAGGTGAAGATGTGGATCCTCACAAGATACCCTATTGAAATTAGTTATAAGTTGAGTCAAACATTATTTGAGTTTGAAATATTCCTCAATGTTTCAATATTGAATACCATGGGGTTAGTAATTGTTATTAGGGTAATTGAGTTTTTTAGCGGTCTGTTCCATATTATTGAACACATGTCGAACAATTTGATGGGAAATGAGTGGTTCATGATTTTTTTGACTATACCTAACATTCCTACAAATTTAGAGAATAGTTTGTTCAATTTCTGGTTCAAACCAATATGAGGGACTGTTTGGGATAGTACATGAAATTTGGTGATTTTTGGAAAGGATGAGGAATGATAGTTTTTGTATGTTTGTTAATTTTATATTTTTTAGTTTATTTTTTGTGATTTTTTTTTGTATTCTAAAAAAATAAAAAATAAACAAATAATTATCACACCATCCAAAATAACTAGCCCATTTGAAGTGTGGATGATTTTCAACTGTCAACTATTTGAAGGTGTTGTGCTACGTAATAATACTGGTGGCATAAATTAGGTATAATACTTATCAATAGAACCATTTTAAGATTGAAATATTGTAAAATACCGACAATTTAAAGGATAAATTCTATACTATAATGTATATAGTGGAACTTGGTTTTAATCCTCAATGATTGTACTATTTTTGGAGTTTATTGTTTTAGTTTTGTATTTTCAATGTGGGTTTTTTAGAGATTAGGTGAAATGATTTATTAACGAATTCAATTTAACAATTTAATAATCATAGGGTAATGATCATCATTATTGATGTAATATTCTGATATCCTTGAGATTTCTGATATTTTACATTATATTAATACCCACATTACAAGAGGATTTCAATATTAATTACAAAATATTGATTCTTTTATCAAATCCTAAAATAGGGCACAGATCATATTCAATTATTCTGCGTGGAAGTATATTTATGATTCCAATAAGCCTTGTAATCCAAAATCTAAAACAATAATGTAATTAATTCGGGAAATTTTATGTTTTAACATACCCAATGTAATCCTAAAGAATATTTAATTACCAAAATATCTCGATCACTTGACATCTCCAAAGTATGACTCACATCAATCGATTATTTACTGAGCCATTTAGATAGTTAGTAATCTTGTTTAATTTTTTTATAGATATGAGTTAATATATGAATAAGATAAATGAGACAATAAAATAGTTTTGTGTTGAACACACACATGTGTGGTAATGAATGTACAACACACACTTTGGATCGAATAAGAAAGTGGAATAAATAATGGTTTATTTACGTCAATTTAAAATTTTCATAGAACATTAGTATTACGTAATAGAAGTAAGATGAAATTTATAGATGATTATGATGATAAATTCATTAAAAATAAAATGAAATTATAATCATACTTATGTGATTACAATAAAAAATAGTTTAAGTACATGAAACAAGAATCGAGGAATGGTATCTCAAGTAGAAAATTGAGTTTAGATGGCCCATAATCCTTGGAAAGAATTTGGTCATGAAAATATATTCCACATTGCTCTAAAGATCAAACTCATTATAATGATAATAGGGGGATTTATTTATATTTCACATTGATGGGATATTTTCCTTCCAAATCATCCATTCACATTGGATCAAAAATTTGACTATAAATATAACCTAATATCATAATCAAATCCTCATAAACATTTAGATATGGGTCAGTAAATTATTCCGTCCAAATTTGGTGACTGTTGGAATTTTTAACCTCATGATATGATGGTTTTTCTAAACTAGGTGCTACTATAAAATTTTATCATTAATTTTTCAATGGAATCAATATGAATGGGTTTTAGGATGAGAGTATGCCTTCAGATTTGAACTATATCTTTTAAAAAGTACGATAACCAACTCTTTAAATTCCACCCAAAAAAAATTCATCTCAGTTAGTTGAGTGTATTGGGAGAAAAGACAATAATTATTGGTTGTTATCATATGAAAGATAGAATTATAGGCTGAAATTTCATGGATCAATTTGACCACTTATGTCATCAGTTGGAAAATTAAATTTTCCTCCAAAATAAAATTAAATGTATTTATAATTATGGTGGATTATCAAGTTATTTTTAATTTTTTATTGATACCATAAAATATAACATCACATATTGTCTAGTTTCATTTTCATATTCATTGGGTCTTCTCATCTGGTGCATATAACCATTAAAATTGCCGAACTGGACAAATATCATGTTGAATGATTTCGTGGAAATTTATTGTGGATATCTAAAAAAAAATTATATCATAATTTTGATTAGTATTGTTAATGATATGATTGAAATATTAAACTATTTTGTGATTGAGTGAATCTATATAATTTTCTCCCATCAGTTAACGATAAATACAAGATCATTGACTTGAAATTAATGATTTATGAGTATTTTTTTTGAATGAGAGTAATGTAAAATATTAAATCACTAATTAATATCAATATATATGTTTGTATGTTTAGAAAACCAATTTTATAGAACGAGTTTGGATAAATAAAGCTATTTGGACCTGATCTAGCTAAGGAAATGGAAGGAAATATTTAAACCACTCAATGAAAAATATGTATATCTCAAAGTTGAAGAAAATTTTATGCTAATAATCATCAGGGAGATATAGATTTTTGATATGGTTAAATGTAATTATTATGATAATATACCTATAATTAGGATTTAATATTTGTAACGAAGGTAAATGTAATCCATATATATATATTGATCCCTTCAAAATTCTTGATTGTATCAGGATAGTATCTTATCTATTAGTGATTAAACCAATCACTTCTCAAGCTCATGATGTGTACCATGTATGTATCATGATATCACACCTTCCATCTGTGAATCATTTATTTTATTAATTTTATTTGCATCATGTTGTTCAAGTTGAATCCTGATATAATTGTTTTGAGTAATTATTTAAAAATGCTTGTTTTTCCCTTGGCTACGTCCAGTGCATCATGGTCGAAGCTCCGTAGCCTCGCCTAGGACATTGTTTGACCTTGCCCAGTTCAATTAATTAAATTAAATGTATTAATAATAAATAAATAAAATTAAATGTGTGATGAAATAAAAATAAATTAAAATAAGATTTTTTAAAGATAATAATAATAATAATGTTATTTATGGACATTAAAATTATTATTACTATCATAATTGATATGAATTTTTATTTTATTTGATTATTATAAATTGGGTTTTATTATTTTTATTATTATTAACATCATTATAAATATTTCAATTTATTGTTATTATTATGATATTAAATATTTTTTATTTTTTATTTTATTTCCCCCTATTTTTGCTAAGTGATGAACCCCCTTACCTCGTGTTGTGTTTCCTCCTTACCCTTGGGTCTGCTCGTAGTGTAGCCCCTCCCCATGGTCACCAGCTCATCCACAATGTCTTCTTACCACCTCCATCACAATGCCACCATATTTCCCCCTTGCTCCCCTAGAACCTCACCATGATGCACCGCCTTACCATCCTTGGCCAGCCACTCGCCCGCCTCCCACTCTATTTGATAGTCCGCGCAACCCCCTCCACCATCTGGACATTCACCTGCCACCAACCGCGCACCACCCCGGCCGATCCCCCATTGTGTCGCCACCTCTCCCTCTCCCTTACGTGTAATCCCTTCCTCCTGTTTTCTAGGGTTTTAGTCCTACTCGTTTATCATTTTGGTGTTTCTAGCATTTAGGGAGTTAATTAGGGTCTTAATTTTGGGTATTTTTGTATGATTTCATGAATTAGGGTTCACCTTTGGTTTGCTTATGGTGCACATTATGTGTGATTGGGGATTCTCTCCATATTTGGGAAATTCTTCATGCAAGGTAGGTGATTCCATTCCCTAACACTCTTAGATGATTTAATTTTTTTTATCTAATTAATTTTTACATGTCCTATAGTTAAATTGGGTAGTGGAGATTGTGTTTTAAAAATATTTTTACTTGAATGTTGGATTGAATTGGGTATCCTTTGAGAAAATGTTATGTTTTTCTTGTAGGTATTGATGTGAGAATTCTTGAAAATATTCCATTAATTATTTCTGTTCTGAAAAGTATTTTTTGTGGGTAATTAAATGCACATTTTTGTTAGAAATGAATTTTTCCTCCAAAATAAATGGTTTAGTGTCAGTAAGATTGATGTTTTGTTTTCATAAAAATGTTTTATAGGTTGATTTTTAGGCATGAAGCAGGTTTTAAGGCCGTGATGTTGCATTTTTGGTTTTAAAATGGCATTTTTTCTATATGAAACTAGGTGTGTTTGGTGTGACCTTTGGTTGCACCATTTGTGACTATTTCAGAAATTTTTTAGTGGTTTAATAGCTTAATTATATGGTTCTAATAGTGTTTTTAAAATGGTTTTTGTGTCTAAAGGTTATAATTGGATTTTAATATAAGAATTGGTTTTATTTTATAATTGTTGTGTACGGTTCATTTAATTGTGTAAGTGGCGAGAAAATAGTTTGAAGGTTAATGTGTTAAGAATGTGATTTGAAATGACTTTATTTTCTTGGATTTCGTTATGTTTACTGTGTGATCCCTTTTTGTGTTATTTAATAATGTTTTCTATGTTGTGATAATTGAATATGTTCTTTTTTGGGTGCTACTAAATGGGGATTTTTGGAATTATTAATGAATTGAAAATGTATTTTTGGAAAGGTGTTCTGGTGTGTGTGTTTTTTTTAAATTGTGACTGGGTAGGCAACTGATGGCTTAAATGTGTAATTTTTTATTTGTTTTTGATATGTGAAAGTGATATACCATTTTAATGTGGAACTTTATTGAGCACAAGGGAAAACCCCAAGTGTCTAGGTGGGCGGACTAGAACTTGAATGCTAGTAATCCCGTGGGGTTTGGCCCGTGCTTCACATAGCAAGTTTGATGATGAAAACACTAACTAAACATTTATGATGATGATGTTGGGGGACCAATAGGTTGTGTGTATAATCTATACTAGTGGCTTGTGTGCTCGAGAACATATATTTTATGTTTACTTTTTCAACGAGATTTGAGGTTCTCGTGCCCCACTTGAGCTAGATAGACCTTAGGATATTTACAAGTAGTGCTCTACTATTCATGACGTGGAGCCTTCCATTGGCATACAGTGGAACACTTGTGTATGTGTTTGTTCTTGGTAAATTTTTAATGTCACTTTAAAATAGTATTTTTTTAAATAGTTTTCTTCAATTGTTCCATTTTAACTTTTAGCTTGTAAATGTTTTTCATAAAATTGTTTTCAAAAGAATCATTTTGAATGAGAACATTAAATTTATCTTTTGAGTGTTGTAGAATGGAATATTTTATTTGGTGGTTTCCTAGTATTCATTTGGATCACACCCAACATACACCATTGGGTACATGCAGACTCTATGGTCTCTTTGTTTCACGCTAAAGCAAGATGTGTCAGGTTGGCAGTATTTTTCCCATGTGGCTTGGTTTTGAGAACTTGGTTGTAGCAGAATTATGATGTTTCTCCTCCTGTTACATGATGTTTTGAGAGTTTTTTGGGATTCCCTTGGCGTTGTTGTCCTTTTTGACCTTTCTTTAGTTGTAAAATGTAAAATTTTGAATTTATTAAAGGTGATTTCTGTTAAATTTTTCATATTTGGTTTTGGGTTTTACTTTTTATTTTAACATGGTAAATATGGGTAAATTGTTTCCAAATATTTTCATTCAATACCCGGAACTTGTGCTAACCCATGAGGATTGGGAATTCCCTTCGGGACATGTCGTAGACCGGGTCAAGCGCCAGTTCGGATGGAAACCTGGCCTGGTTCATGAAAAAATGACATCAGAGGAAGGATTACTGTCTTGGGCCGTGTTCCTTTGGGATAAAGTCAGAGTAGACCAAAGTTAAGTGTGTTAGAACTCTATATTTTAGCTACGAGCTAGGTGCCTTGCCATCACATCTCATGGGGAGACTCGAGTTACCATAGTAAGTTGAGGTTTGTCGAAGTCGTTGGTCCATGTGATTAATATTATTTAAGGGAAATGAAAAGGGAGTAGGGTAAGTTGTCCTAGTGAGATCACAGGGTTTGGAAATCCATGTAGAGCTGAGGATGCTTTCCTAGAATACTCACAATGGTGATGGCGTAAGTGGCGTATGGCCACCAACCATTTGTCCCAGTCACCCGCCGACACTAGTCTCATCTTTAAACATTCATCGTATCATTGTTTTGGATTCATGGAAATATAGTATTTAAGTATAAATGATTTGGTCTTGGAATTTTTTTTTGAAATGAAATGATTTAAAAATAAAATGATTAATGAGGTTTGAATAGTGTGGGTTTAATGTTTTGGTTTTAGAGGAATAATTATAAGGTTCTAGTTTTGATCCTTGGTGCTCTCATGGAAAACCACATGCATGGGTATATACGGAAAGTGAAATGGTTAAAGTACGGAAAAATGAGTGCCTGGATGGACATGAGGTGGGTGTCAGTGCGACACGGAAGCATGCATGTGTGAGGCCAATGGGACACCATTGGAATTTCTGCAACCCACCATCATCATTTATTTTAAAAAAGTTTTGTTAAATGAGAGTTTGGTGTTTTAATGATCGGTAATTATAGTGGTGTGTCCTTGTGTTTTGGAAATGATGGATGTAAGGAATTTCAAGACGAGGATCCGTTTTGAATGATTTGTGTCCTGAGTCTGAATTCTTATTTTTAAGTTGGTGTGAAAGAGCGTAGTTAGTGGTTTCTTTTGAAAAGTTCTTCGGGAAGCCCTTTCGGTGGTTTCCCCTACACATTTAGTCTTCGCTTGCTGTATCTATTTACCATTGGACTAGTTTGATTGGCTCCATGGTTTTCTTGACTAGTTTACACTACTATAAAGAATTAACATGCAATTGAAGTGTGTCCATGAGAAATTTTCTATTGGCCATCCCTCCAATTGATTAAAGTAAAGTCTCTTCCTTTTTAGGGACAATTATATGTTTTTTGGTCATCCTTTTAAGTTAATCAGATCATCTCATAGCATGAAGATAGACATGAGGGGAGTTGATATGATTTACTATCTATTTGAGTTGTCTGATTCATCGGGTATGATGTTTGACACTATTGTATTTGAAGGTCCCTCATAGAAATGGTGAAAGGAATTCTAGAAAGGAAAGGTAAAGGCAGTTTAGAGTTACCAGTTCCAATCGATGGTTTGAAAGCCTTATAGTTCTTTCATCAGCCACAAGGGTAATGTTTTGTAATGACTTACAGTGTGAGTTCTCTTGAAGATCAAAGGTTTATTTAGTTGAACCCACTGAGAATACCTGTTTTCATAGGAGTGTGTCCTCATCTCAGGGATTTCTATTTTTTTCTATTCAAAAGGGAGTATTTGTCATGTATCCTTCCATATTATGTTTCTTTTTTATGGTGATTAAGTGGTGCATGTGAATCATCTAAATCTATGTTTTGGTGGATGTGTCGCAAGGGAGTAGTTGGATGCCAGAGTGTGTTGTGACTGATGGTGTTGTCTTGAATGTAGTATGGTTTTTTTGACTCTAGGAAAGAAGATGATATGTTTGATGTTCTTCAATACATGACTATGAGGCAGGAGATGCTTCAAACATCAGTGCTCTAGCAATATGCCTCAGAGTCAAGTTGACACATGGTTAGGAACCCCGAGAGTGTTTGGGACCCTGGATTTATTTTTTTCACCGGTGTTGAAAGTAAAATCATTTTAAAATTCTATTTATTCAGTTTTGAAACCCCGTTTGGGTGTGTAAGGTTTCCTATAGCTATGAGGAGGCATGGAAATCTCCTTACCTAAGTCCCAAGGGTTGTGTCCCACCAGATGTAATCATTTTTACTGGTCCTTGTGGGGTCAGTTGGGTAAATCGGTCTCATTTTTGAGTAGTGCTCATCCAGGGACATGGATATTCTGGTTAGTCTTAGGATGCGGTATTGGCACCCCGGTAGTTTGACCCCTCCCACCCTGCCCCTTTTTGTGGTGTCTTTGGACAATGTCAATTTTTATTAATGTTTGGTACCTTTTATCAGTTCTAATGGTAGAGTGACCCGTGATGGGTCTCACAAAAATGTCTCTTTAAAGTGTCAGTGTTGGCCTTCATCATAAGGGTGAGGAGTTCGCACGGGCCTCCCCATGTCAGTTTTTGTCTTAGGAGTCAGTAAGTTTCTAATGGTGGGAAGCCCCTTCGGGCTTCTCCACATTGACTTTTTTGGTTCCATTTCTAATTATAGATTAGTGATAAGTGATAATATTGTTACTTGGACATGTTTTGACCTTGTTTGTTCATTCTTGTAAAATAGTGTTGTATTTTTTTAATACTACTTGAGGTGTGTAAGCTTGTGATGTTAGTTTCTGTGGGTGTGAGAGTTACTTTCCTTGATCAGTCAAATGGTGGTGTTCTAACTCGTCGAGGCAGGAAAAAAATAGCAGAAGGAAATTTTATGAGTTTCTTAATGTTGTTTTTTGAGTCATATTCTCTGAGCATAATGTGTTTTCCTCTTTCCACTTATTGATTGTGGGTATCTTCTTTGAACATTTAAGGGGTTTCCTTTTTCTCATTGGAGTTCAATCTTACTTGTGAATTTTTGGGGGAGGAAATATTTATGGGGGGGGGGGAATTTTCACACCATCCATATGTGAATCATTTATTTTATTAATTTTCCATGCTTTGGGTAGTTCAGGTTGAAGACCAAAATAATTTTTTGGGACTTATTTAAAAACGCCAGTTTTTCCATTGGCTACATTCAGCACTCCGTGGTCGAAGTCGCGCTGCCTCGCCAGGGATATTGTTTGACCTCACACGGTTTAATTGATTAAATAAAATCGATTAATAATAATAAAATAAAATTAAAACAATGATGAAATAAAAATCAAATAAAATAATAGTTTTTAAAGATAATAATAATAATAATGTTATTGAGGGACATTGTTATTATTATTATTATCATAATTGATATGAATTTTTATTTTGTTTTATTACTATCATTTGGGTTTTATTATTTTTATTATTATTAACATAATTATTCATATTTTAGTTTATTATTATTATCTTACTTATTTTATTTGTTTATTTTATTTTTTCACCTTCTTTATTCTTAGGGATGCGCCCCCTTTACCCCACATCACATTTCCCCCCATACCATTATGGGTCTGCTCATGACATTGCCCCTCCCCATGGTTGCTGGATCCTCCAGAAAGATGTATGGCCACCTCCCTCACACTGTCTTCCTCATTACCCCTTACTCCCCGGGAACCATGACATGCCACATTGCATTACCCTCCCCAGTCAGCCTCCCTCCCGTCTCCCACTCCGTCTGATGGTTTGTGCCACCCCCCCCCCCACCGCCCGACCTCTGATCCACCACCAGCCATGCACCACCCCTGCCGAACCCCCATTGCACCTCCACCTATCCCTATTCTGTCCATTTAATTAGTTCCCCCTCTTTTCTAGATGTTTAGTCCTACTAATTTGGGTTTTAGGTATTTCCATCAATTAGGGAGTTAATTAGGGTCTTAATTTTGGGTTTTATTGTGTTTTTTTGAATTATGGTTCGCCTTTGGTTCTCTTATGGTGTGCATTTGATGCGATTGGGGATTATCTCAAGATTTCATAAATTCTCCACACAAGGTAGGTGGCTCCATGCACTAACATACTTAGATGATTTAATTTGTTTATCACATTAATTTTTACATGTCATATAGTTAAATTTTGTAGTATATATTGCGTTTTAAAAATATTTTTACATGCATGTATGAAGGAATATGGTCTTATTTTAGAAACATTTATGTTTTTCATTTAGTTCTTGATGTGAGAATTCTTTAAAATGTTCACTTAATTATTTTGGTGTTCAATGTATGATTTGGTGGTAATTAAATGAATTGTTTTGAAAGAAATTAATTTATCCTCCAAAATAAATGCTTGAGTGTAGGGATAATTTATGTGTTGTTTTTATAAAAATGTTTTATATTCTGGTTTTTAGGTGTGAAGCGGGTTTTAGGGTTGTTATTTTTCATGTTTGTTTTTAAGGCAATATTCTTTCTTTGCGAAACTGGGTGTGTTTGGTGTGAACTTTGGATGCCCATTTGTGACTGTTTCATAAACTTTTCAAATGGTTTAATACATTAATTATATGGGTCGTATGGTGTTTCAAAAGTTGTTTGTGTGTCTAAAGGTTGCAATTGGATATTAATATAGGGATTGGTTTTATTTTATAAGTGGTGAAAAAAGTTCATTTAATTTTTCAAATATTGTGAAACTAGTTTTAAGGTGAATGTGTTAAGAAAGTGATTTAAAAATGGATTTATAATTCTGAAATTGGGTATGTATATTGTGTGAGACCTTTTTGTGTTCTTTAATAATGATTTCTAAGTTGTGATAATTGACTATGTACTTCTTTGGGTGTGGCCAAATAGGGATTTTTGGAATGATTAAGTAACTACAAATGTTTTTTTGGAAAGGAATTCTTGTGTACTTGTGTGTTTTTTAAATGGTGTTTGGGTAGGAAAGTGTTGATTTACATGTGTAATGTTTTTTTTCTTTATGATATGTTAAAGTGATATACCATGTGAATTTGGAACTTTTTTGAACATAAGATAAAAGATTAGTCATCTAGGAGGGTGTACTAGAACTAGTATGCCAGTGATCACATGGGGTTTGTCCCCTGTTTCACGTAGCATGTTTGACGATGAAAAAACTAACTAAACATTGATGATGATGATGTTGGGAGGAAATACGTTATGGGTATTCTCCCTACTAGTGGCTTGTATGCATGAGAACAGATATTGTATGGTTACCTTTTCATGGAGATACAAGGTTCTAGGGCCCCATTTGAGCCAGATAGACCTTAACGGATTTACCTGCAGTGCTCTACTATTCAATACGCTTGCCTTCCGTCGGTATACAAAGGACCACTTGTGTATGTGTGTTTTCTAGGTATATTTTCTCTTCTGATTTAAAATAGTATTTGTGAAATAGTTTCTTTCAAGTGTTACATATTATCTTTTATCTTGTAAATGCTTTTCTAAAAAGAGTTTTAAAATAAAATTATTTAATAAGAATATTAAATTTATCTTCTAAGTGTTGTGGAATGGAATATTTAATTTTTGGTATCCTACTAGGCCTTTGGCTCACACCTTGCATACACATTTGGGTGTATGCAGACTCTGTTGTCTCTTTGTTTCAGGCTAAAGAAAGATGTGTCAGGTTGGAAGTTCATTTTTCCTAGTGGATTGGTTTTTAGATCATGGTGATGGAGGCATGAGGATGTTTCTCCTCTTGTTACAAGATTTTTTGAGAGTCATTTGGGTTTCCCTTGGTGTCGTTTTCCTTTTTGGCATTTTTAAGTTATAAAATGTAAAATTTTGAATTTTTTAATGGTGGTTTCAGTTAGTTTTTTCAGATATGGTTTTTTAGTTTTATTTTTTATTTTAAAATGGAAAATACAGGTAAAACATTCCCAAATATTTTCATTCAACACCTAGGAACTTGTACCTGCCTATGGGGATTGGGAACGCCCTTCAGGCCATGTTGTGGACCTATTCGTGAGCCGGGTTGGATAGGGACACGGTCTGGTTCATAACACATGAAAAAGTACATAACTAATATTTCACATGTAAGGAACAGATAGGTCATACCCCTATATAGATATATCTTTTATAAGGAATAACCTATGGATATTTTGGATCATAGAGAGAATTTTGAACAAAACCATACCACTGACCTGATCAATTTTTTTGGGTGAAACCATAAATTTGAAGAAGTTACATTGGGACACAAGTATGTGATAAGTATAAAGTATCTTTAATTTTTATTATTGAAGTGATTTAATTTTGGGGGATAAATTCTTATAATGTTGGTAGAATATAACACAATGATGATTTATGATATTTTTTTTCTTCGAATAAATTTGAAGTGTTTGGTAGCTTTCTTAATATGAAACACCAAGCATTAGGAGAACTACATTATACTATAAAAATAATATAATAAATATTTTGTCATTAAAATGTTACTATTATAAAAAAGAAATTAAATTTATTATATTAATAATATTAACCACATTATGAAAAATATAAAATATTAATAAAATTTAAATTATTAATTTTTCATTATATTTATCAAAAATACAATTTCCTCAAAATATTTTACATTACTTTTTGTGAGTAAATAATATAATAAATTTACTATGATTTTATAATTTTTATTTGAAAAACATAACTTCTTTATTGAAAAAATAATTTCTAATTTAACTTAGAGTGAATTTTTGATAATTTTTTAAATTGTTTTATTTTTTGGATGAGTAGTAAAAAAACTGTTTTGTTTCATAAAAAAATCATTTATATGATTTAATAATTGACAATGACAAATTTTTAATATTTTTTTAAATGTGACATTAATTATTTATTATTATTAATAGTCAAATTAATTTCATTTTAAATATTTTTTTATTTTGTTTAAAAAATATTTATCCCTAAGAACTTTTTTTTTCAGAAAACTAAATTTTCATTGCATATTACAAGTCTAATTTAAAATCAAATTAGTCCTATTTTCTGAATTTAATATAATAAAATATAAAACATATCTTTTATTAGAATAATTTATATAGAGTTATAAGTTCATTATAATTTTTGGTCTAATGAATATTACAAATAATAAAAACATGTTGCAACAGTTAAGATTGAAATGGGTTTATAGGGGGTTAAACCAAGATATAAGGGTAGAATTTCCAATTAAACGTTTATAAATATTAGTATATGTCTATATTTATGCCTCTTACTATTAAAAATTAAAACCTATATCCATTTGGATTCATTTTTCATAAGTATTACATTATTATATTTTATTTTTTATGAAATTCTATGTTTGTCCGCCCCCACATAGAAAAGGACACCCCTACCCTCTATTTTTACACCAATTTGAGAAATATATATTGAAAAACATAATAAAAATTATCCTTTAAACTTCCCTATATAGAAATTATATTATATGTTCCTCTTAAAAGACAATTATAAGGTTCATTTAAGAAAGGATCTATAAGAGGACAATTAAAGGAAATATAGTCATTCTACCGGACCACTTCCAATAATTTTTTTCGTATAATGCTTCTAAATACGTGGTATTCATCATGAAATAATATATTCATTTTCATAATTATACTAAAATATTATTTTGATTATGGAACAACCATTATTCACCATCTTTTCTATAAAATTGAAAGTTAATGTATAGCTCAGGCATACATGTGGACAACCTCCTCCATGTAGCAAAACAATTCATTTTACGTCACTGTATTTATTGGATGGTTATTATGATGGGTTTATTATTTTTATATTATATTTTTTAAATACATATTGTAATATAATTAAAATTTGATATATTTCTTATTAAATTTCCATCCAGTGGAAAACGATAATGTCACTCCAATGTATCTGTGGACTACCTCCTCGACGAAACGATGTGATTCATTTTGCACTATCACATTACATACGTATAAATAAGGAAAAATTTAACTAATATTATTTATATATATATAATAATTATTATTTAATTGTTAATTATTATGGACCTTTAATTCATTCTGTTGATCAAAATGTCAAAACAACATTCATGTGTATATACAACCTACCATCTCCATGAATTCTGTAATGCATTTTTTCTATATACCTAAATTATATGAATTATAATTAATATTAAATTAATAAATATGAAATTTATATCATTAATATAAATTTTTTGATGATGGAACCATGATATATATGAGAGGATTCAAACTAATAGACCAAAGCATCCATGAAAATCAAAACAGTTAACACTCAAAAACAATGATTTTAATACCAAATTATTAATAAATGGGAGTTAAAATATTTTGGCCATTTAATATATGTTAATATAAATAATAAAATTATTGTTTAATATAATTATAAAAAAATTAAATTTATTATAGATGATTTTAGAATGATTTTTAATCAAGTAGAATTTGATGTAAGAGTTTATTTCAAAATCCCCTTATTATTCGAGATTGCTTATGTTTAAGTATCTATTGGGTAAAATATATGGTATTAATATGTTAAAACTGGTATATTTAAATATCATATGGTTATTAATGAAATTTTTATGTAATATTTTCATTTTCCTCTCTTTTTTACATAAAATTGTTGGGAATTTGTTTTTAAATAAAATATACATTATTTTTCCTTTATTGAGAAAACATTTTATTCAAAGTCTATGAATTCCATAAAATTCCATAAAAATGTTTTAAATATTCAAAAAAAATTATTAAACTAATTTTTACCCATGTTTTTATATTTATAAGATGGTTATAAAGGAATCTTCTTGTAATTTTCAAAACAATGAACCATTTACCGATGGTAAGAATGGAATCCCTATTTTAACCTAAAATGCATGAAAAGTTTTTCCTACCACCATAATTATTAATTATTTTGAATATTTATTTATAATAAACCATTTTTATTTCCAAATAAAATGGTTTTCCTAAAATTTTGGTAGTTTTTATAATTTAAATAAGTAATTTCAATATTGAAAGTTAATTTTCCTTAAGAAAAATTCCAGTGATCTTCTAGAAGTATTTTAATATATTAAACATAATTTGATGAAAAATATGATTTATGAGGATATAATATAATAATTACACCAAAAATATTTATCTCTATAGTCTTGGATCAGTTTGAATAGGGAAATTATTTATATTCTATATGCCAGTTCATCTTATACAATTGTTTTGATTATTATAGAATATTGATTATGTTTTATTATTTTTTAATATGATAAATGTTTTAGAATCATCAAGTGATAGGTCGGACAAAAAACATATATCCCCTCCATGAATTAGTAGTTATCATGAGAAAATATAGGTTACTTATGTTTCTAAGGCTATACCCATTTATATAAGATGTCTTGGCTTGAGCCCTCGATGGTATGTTTTAGATTTAACACATTATGCCTTTTATTAATAAAAACATTATTAAAGGTCATGATATTATTAAAACAACAATGTCATCCATGGATAAGTTTAAAGATCATGTGATTACTTATGTTACATTATTTTATCATTATTTATTTATTTTTTATTATTTATTCTGTATATATTCTACGATAGATATTGTTGTACACATCTTCTTACCATGAATTGGATCCTGCCACTATTTTTTGTACTCATAATCTTAATTTATTTGAATTTAATATTAATTTTAGTTTTAAGGGGACTCTCTGTACGATACCATACCCAACACACAACAACGAGTTTGTCCAAAATCGTACGTTGCACACAACACCCAGTTATACCAAAATATAATTCAATAATAATATTAATATTTTTAATGTTAGTTAACACCTAGATGTTGTATTAGTGAGAATAAATAGAATTAACTACATTATTATTTTACATATTTTTAAAATGTTTTTATATTTACCCAATAAAATTTATAGTATTAAAATGAGAATGAAGCCAATTTTAAGCATAATATACTTTAATATTATTAATAGGTAGTTTTAACGCCTTTTGATAGAGAACATTTTTAAAATATTTTTATTACCAAGAATGTATTTTCTATTTGAAAAAATAAACTTCTTCTATATAAGACATAGTTTAAAATTTACATTGGATATATATTAGGAAATTTTCTAATAAAATTCATTTTTAATGCATAGTGAAAAATACAACATTTTAAATCAAAACCGCCTATTAATCTAATTTATTTATATAGTTAGATTATATTTTTTAGTATCAAAGTTTAATTTAATTATAATTTTTTCATTTAATCCAATTTTGGTCATTGACAATAATTTCACTATTAAATTTGACATAAACACATGTCTATCTGTTGATAGTTTTTATTTCATACAAATATACTTTCTAGTTTTGATAATGGGAATTTATTTCAAATTAATTTAAGAAAATCTGTGTATTTAATTTAGAAAAAATGGATTCTATATTTGGAAAATGAGGGTTCAAATTATGT
The DNA here is from genome assembly GCA_963277665.1 of Viscum album. Taxonomy (NCBI): domain Eukaryota; kingdom Viridiplantae; phylum Streptophyta; class Magnoliopsida; order Santalales; family Viscaceae; genus Viscum; species Viscum album. The sequence goes on along the minus strand of OY728126.1, from coordinate 1,472,484,698 downwards.
AAATACGTAACTTTTATTTTTGGATATTATCAACAGTTACTTCAGTAATTATTTTTATTTACCATGGTTAAATGGTAAATTAGGTAAATAAGGGTAAAAATTATATTATAATTATATAAAACTACACTAACTCATGTTTTAATCTTATTGGATGAGTCATGGGTGACCACATAAATTATTAGTATGGAGTTTTGGAATTTGGGAGCCACTTGGGTGTGAAATTGGCATGTTATAATAATTAATTTAAAGAAAAGGGTAATATTACATGAACATGTATCAGTTTACTAGAAAAATTTAAGGTGAGGTTATATAAGTGATATATTTAACTATAAATATTCATTAAAAATATGAAAATATTTCATACATCATGGAATTTTGTTAATAATTTTTTTAGATTAAATAAATAAATTTACTAATGACACAATGATGATGCAATGATTTCTTCATAATTACAGACTTAAATAAATGATATTATAAATATTAAAATAAAAATAATTTGATAGAATTTCTACCATATACTAATTTCAATAATGTATATGACATATTATTTTATTATTAAATGGATTGGATTGATGTTATCTCTGTGTTTGGATTTTATTTAAATTTAATAAATTGAATTGTGTAAAAGTAGATATAATTGATGTTTCATAAAAATAATAATTTATTAAGTTATTATAAATTGGTAAAAATATTTTAAAATAGAAAATTGATTATGATATGGCCTAAAAATTTATTATTTGCCCAAATATGGGAATTTTATAATATATATATATAATTAATAGCTTCTTAACAACTAAAAAATTGTTACCGCTTTTAAAATTAAAATAGAATAATTAAGGGTAAACTGAAAAAGATAAGGTTTAATAAAAACACAATACATTTCTAAAAACTATTTTACGAGATTATTTTGATCTATCTTAATATTAAAATCTCCATATCTAATTTTTTGTTAACTTGGATTAAAAAAATTATATTAATTTAATATTTTAATACATTCCATGGGTTCCCCTCCCCTCTCCTATAAAAAATAATCCGTTCCACTCTTTTACTCACACTTCCAATGCCTTTTAGATTTCCCAATATCTATCCCAGAATCTTATTATAATCTATACCCATATTTTTTAAGACTTATTTTAGGAAAAAAACCCTTTATAGAGGTGTTTAGGCGTTCTTCATAGGCAATCAACTGAAGAAGAGGTACCGTTGTCTTTAACTGTTTCTATTATGTTTCTTCATCCACTTCTTCAAATATATTCCAAACAAGATGCGATAATAACTACAATATCCTCAATACACTAAGATGTTATTAAATTAATATTATCCCCTAAATCAATCTCTAATTCAATCAATTTGGAATGGAATTAATCATTCATATGTAATTGTGAACTATCACATCCACGAATTGATTTAGTTCATTATAAATTACCCTATATGAATATTGCTAATAATAATGAAATTAATCACTATATGTGATATTCAAGACATATTAATCATTATAAGATAATAATATATCAATTAAATTCTTACTTCCATGTCAATAAAAATTATAACGTGGTTTATGCGTACGTGGGAACTATCAACTCCACGAAGTAGTGTGACATAATTTTATTAATTATAGAACTTGTATGATATATATATATATATGTATGTATATTCTAATTATTATGATGATTTTAATAATATCACTATAATTGTGGAAGGATAAAATGATAATTAACTTATCTCTATAATGATCATCGGAAAATAGAAATGTTACTCATGCGTATGTACGACATACCATATCCATGATTATAATGGTGTTCATTTTTCATAACCATATTAAATGGTTTCCATTAAACAATATGTGTTATGCATAAAAGTGATGAATATTTCATGAAAAATATTTTTTAGATGATGTAATTATGAACACATGGACTAGTTACATCATACCACATTCATTTTCGACTCAAGAACCGAATATCGACAAAATATAAGAGATGAAATCAAATAATTAACTAATTATTATAAAATGGTCAAAAGTGATATAATGGGAATAATAAACATGAAAAATATTCTGATCTAATTAAATTTAACCAAATTTTATTATTTTTGATGATAAAGAATGAACAAGACAAGTCGGACTCAAGGCAAGGGATTTCGTCTCAATCTCATTTCATTGTGGCATATTTTGATTTATATAAAAATATAATTTATATGGTCTATAATCAACTCATTTTAATTTTAATTTCATTCAAGGGTTTTAAAAATGATATCTATTTTTCTACAAATAATATTACTAAATGACAAAATGAATGTCTCTTTTTAACATAAATAGCAACAACGACCTTCCTTCCAATTTGTGCATTATTTGATATTTTACTTCCTCAACAATCCATAATGCTTTTAAACTGAGAAGTAAATACCATATTATTTTTTAGGTATTTTGGTATTGAAAATGGTTTTGATAATTTATTAATTATATCAATATCATGAAATGATGGCTAATGATTGGAATGTAGAAATGTTATTTTTCCTTTAAGCTTGTTCATGTGTTATGATTATGTTATGGTTCATGGGAATTGGTTAAATATACGGGTGGTTCTATGATAAACTAAGGGTTAGTGAGGCTGAGATAGATCTCTAATTCACTGGGTAACGTGATAGGGGTAAACATTAATGTTTCTCATAAGTGATTTATTGAATATTCTGTGATGGGTCTTCCAAGATTAACAATGAATGTTACTCCATATGTAGCTGTGAAGGCTACATTGATTGTTATGGATTACACAGGTTAACTTTTTTGATTTATGATTTCTCTGAGTTATTCATAAATCATATTATTTCATGATGTATATTAAAGATCTTATGTTCTAGGAGTAAAAGGAATTATTTAATAGATTTATATATATTCATGGACTAATGTAATCTTTTCTTATTTTATAACCTTTATTGATATTTATGTTCACATACCATGTTTTTTGAAATGTTTTTCATAGGGTTTAAGGAAGGGTAAGAGAAATGAATAATTCAAGAAGATTTTTATCAAGAAAATAATTCTTTTTTTATTTTATGAGTTTTTTTTATTATGTAAAAATTAGAGTGTAAAAGTGTCTACTTTGTAATATTTGAGATGTAATGTATTAATAATGGACTAATTATTTAAAAATATAAACCTATAAATATCTTCAATGTGAATTAATTACATTTTATTGACTTATCTCAAGATTATGTAATGTTTTAAGGTTGGGACCTTGTAGTTTGTAACATATGTCGATTTAGATAACTTTTAGGGTTATGATATTTTTAATAGTATATCCATAAATTATGTATAGTTTATGGTCAAATTGAAAAGATATAGCATTTGAAGATTACCATGTTGCTTCATCTAACATATTTCTGTGTTTAGAAATATTTTCTGCAGAGGAAATAGGGATGCTATGATGGGACAACATCAATAGGAAATCAACCTACCAAACCAGTAACCAGGGATGGTCGGAATCATAACTGAATAGTATGTTGCAGTAATGAAAAAATTGACAAAGGCTATAAATTTTTATGTTATCCATCCATGAGATATTCTATATCATGAAAAGAGGAACATGTCAGTAGTGGAGAATTTCATGAGGAAATATCCACCACCATTCAGAGGATCATTTGAACCTATACTAGCTGATGGGTGGATTAAAGAACTGGAAAATATTTTTGATGTCATGGTGTGGTCATAACATCAAAAGGTTAGTCTATATATTTACCTTTATGAAGGTGAATATGATCGTTAGTGGTCGATGGCTAAAAATATCATGGACAATGAGGAGATTGATTCTCTTTATTAGGATGAATTAAACGGTATGTTCATTGATAAATATTTTACTTAGGCAGTTCGACTTATAATTAAAAAACAATTCTTGTAATTGAGGAAGGATGATAACTCAGTGGCTACAAAGAATGAGAAATTCAATCGACTAATAAGGTATGCTCTAAATTTCATATGGGATCTTGAGAGTAAAGTCAATATTTTTTACTCAGGATTAAAGCCAATGTATCGATGTGAATTAGATTCTTGCGAGTTTAAAAGTTATGAAAAACATGTTTGATGTGTAGAGAAGGTGGAAATGGAGTCTGAATACGATCACATGTTCTTTAAAAAACAATAGAATAAGATGTCAAGGTGGTAGAATAAAGGGAATAACTCTTCATACATGTGTAACGGTAAGAAAAATTAGTTTATAGTTTGTGAAAATTGTGGTAAAAAGAACCATGGGGAATGCCTTTTTAATTATGGTAAGTGCATCCAATGTGGTAAAATGGGAAATACGGCTCGTAATTTTACTAAAAAATATTAGGGTAGTGGTAATAAAAAATCCGAGTTACAGTTAGTAAAATTTTGTAAGTGTAATGAGATGGGTCATTATGAAAATGATTGTCTTAAGAAGAACTGAAATGATGGAAACTAGCCAAACTACAAGCTGAAATGGTTGGGGAAATCCTTTGCAACTACGTTAATAGATTTCAGGCTATAAAATGAAGTAGTATAAGGTACATTTTTTGTTTAATCGGATTATGCAAATGTGTTGTTTGATTCCAAGTCTACATGCTCTTTCATTTCGGAGAAATTTTCTAGTAAATTAGGAATTCATTTTCATGAAATGATTCCAGAACATATATTAAAAATATATTGGGGTAAATGTTGACAGAAAACTTATAAGAACCTTTATGTGATTGTACGTGGAGAGAATTTACCTGTAAACCATGGCTTTTTTACTCTAATAGAGTTTGGTGGTATTTTGGGTATAGATTGGCTTTCATTTTATCATGCTAAGATTTCCTGTGATGTTAAACATGTTTCTTTTCAGAATGAATTTCAGTTTTGGTAAAAGAGTAAACCTTTAGTATTTATAACATATCATGATGCTGAGAAAATAGTAAAATATGTAAAGAAATGTTAGCGTGCTCATATTGTTGAGAACAAAGAAACTATTTAGATTAATGATGTGCTAGTGGTAAATGTATATATTGACGCTTTTCTTGATGAGTCTCTAAGTATAATACCCGACCGGGAAGGTTAATATACTATTTACATAGTTCGTGATGCTAATCCCATTTCAAAACCCCCTTATCAAATGGCTCAAATTGAACTTTTAGAGTTAAAGAAGCAATTACATGAGTTATTAGATAAATGTTTCACTCGACCTAACACATCACCATGGGGTTCTTCTATCTTATTTGTTAAGAAGATAGATGGCTAAATGAGGTTTTTCAGTGATTTAAGATCCATGAATAACATCAATGTTAAGAAAAAGTATCATCTACCTCATATAGATGATTTTTTGATCATCTCTATATAGCTCAATATTTTTCGAAGAATGAATTGAGTTTGGGGTACCATCCATTAAAAGTAAAGGATAACGAAATTCCGAAGACCACATTTCATTCTAGATATGTCTAGAATGAATTTCTAGTTATGACTTTTGTATTAATAAATTAAACTGCATCAGTCATGGATCTCATGAATAAATTTTTTTGTGAGTTCTTAGATATGTTTTTTATTGTATTTATTGATGATATTTTTGAATATTAAAAAATTGATGAGGATCATGAAAATCATTTAAGGGTTTTATTGAAAAATATAATACAAAATAAACTATATGGGAAATTTAGCAAGTGTGAGTTTTGGTTACAACAACTTTCATTATTTGGTAACACTGTTTCTTAAAATGGCATAAGTATTGATCCTACTAAAACAAATGTTTTTAATGAATTGAAAATATCCACAAATGTAACCTAGATTCCTAGTATTTTGGGTTTAAAAGGTTATTATTAGTGATTTGTTGAAAAAATTTCATGGTTATCTAGCCCACTGGCTATGTTAACTTAAAAATGTGTTAAGTTCATCAGGAAAATAGAGTGTGATGAATGTTATCATGAATTGAAAAGAATATTGGTGAAACCTCTAGTTTTGGCCCTCCATTCGAGAAATGGTGAATTTTTTATCTTCAATGATTCTTTGTTAAAATGAAATTGTTGTGTCCTAATGTAGAATGCTAAGGTAACTGATTATTCTTTACGTTAGTTGAAAACTCAGGAGTTAATTTACGCTACACATGATTTTGAATTAGCTGTTGTTGTTTTGGATTTAAAATTTTGAAGGAATCATCTGTATAGACTAAAATTGGAAATATATACTGACCATAAATGTTTTAATTATATATTTACTAAGAAATAATTGAACATGTGATAGAGAATACGACTGGACTTAATCAAGGATTACGATTTCACAATTCATTACCATCCTAGAAAAGCAAACAATGTGGATGATTCTTTGAGTTGGAAAAGTAATACTACATTTACCATGTTATGTTTGGATCATGACCATTTGATTAATTGTTTGATGAACTATGCCATGGAAGTTGGTTGTTCAGGAAACTTCTCTGTTTTGTTTCAAGTTTCAGTGAAATTGTCTCTAGTAGTAAGAATAAAGCATGCACATTAGGAAGACTATGAGTTCTTGGAAATGGTATGATTGGTTCATAAGGATATGTTGTCTAAATTTAACATTGATAAATACTATGATTTGAAGTTTGGAAAGAGATTATGTGTGGCTTCTATTTCATAGTTAAAGGAAGAGTTGTTGTGTGAAGCTTATAGTTCTCTATTTTTAGTTCATCCTAGTAGTACGAAGATATAAGAATATCTTCAGACGTATTACTAGTTGGTTAGAAAGAAAATAGATATTTTTAAATTTAATGTGAAGTGTTTGAATTGATAGAAAGTGAATGTAGAACCATAATTACAGAAGGGGATAATTAAGTCTTTTCCAGTACGAGATTGGAAATGGGAAAATCAATCCATGGAATTATTTTTGGTATTACTGAAGTCATCTTAAGGTAATAATGCAATTTGGGTTATTGTTTATCGATTGACTAAATATTCTCATTTTCTTCCTATTCGAGATAAAAAATATCTAGATTTACTTTCTTAATTGTATATTAAATATATAGTAAGGTTACATGGGGTTCCCCTCTATATTGTTTCTGATTGTGAACCCAGGTTTACTTATATCTTCAAGAAAGGCCTTTAGTAGTCATTGGGAACTGAATTAAATTCCATTATAGATTTTCATCAATAATCAGATAGGCAGTTAGAATAAACAATTAAGACCTTAGTGGATATGCTTTATGATTATTCAATGGATTACAAGGGAATTTGGGACTAAAATATTTCTTTGGGTTAGTTTTTTTATAATAACAATTTTCATTCCAATATACAGATGGAAACATTGAAGCATTATATAAAAATAGGTTTTGAACTCTAGTATTTTGGTATGAAGTAGGTGAAAGGAAGGTGATGGAAATAGAATTGGTAGAAGATATGGTAGAAAAAGTTCAGTTTGTCCAGAAGAACATCAGGACATCATAGAGCATGGAGAAGTGTTATGCGGATAACCGAAGGAATGATCTTTTTTTAGGAAGGTCATTATGTATTTCTTGGTTTTTCTCTATGGAAAAGTGTGGTGCGTTTTTTAAGAAGGGAAAACTGAGTGTGTAGTTCATTGGACCCTATAAAATCCAAGATAAAGTTGTATTAGTTTCCTACAGAGTGGATTTACCTCAATGTTTATCCTAGGTACACAATGTTTTTCATGTTTCAATGTTTTGAAAGTATTTTTCAGATCCATCTCATGTTTTGAGTCCATAGATAGTTCAATTAGAAGAGAATATTTCTTATGAGGAACAAACAGTATAGATTATTGACTGTAGAGAAAAACTAATGCCGAATAATGTGATTCATGAGATAAAGGGTTTGTGGAAAAAACCATATAGTTTAGGAGGCAACATGGGAATATAAAAATTCTATGGGGGATAAATACCCCAAATTATTTGATAAGTGAATAAAATTTCAAGGACGTAATTTCCCAAAGGGGGAATGATGTTACATCTTAGGTATTTATAGAACAATACATTTTCATATCGACTAATATTTTTCAATTTAATATTAATTTTATATTTAAGGGACCACTATTTATAATAATGTACCTGACATGCAACAATGGGTTTCTCTAGAATCTTACATTGCACATAACACTGTGTTATACTGAATAATAATAATACAAAAATAATATAATTATTTTAAATGGTAGTTCACATTTAGTAATAGTATTGGCAGGAATGAACAGAATTAACACTATTCTGATTTTACATATTTTTTGAAGGTTTTTATATTTATCAAATAAATTTTAGGGGATTAAAATGAGAATGAAACCAACTTTAAGCATAAAATACTCTAATATTTTTCAAAAGTAGTTTTAACACCTTTTGAATGAGAACCCTTTTTAAATCGAGTTTTTTATCAATTTTATATGTTCTATTTGAAAAGATAAACACCTTTTATAGAATAAGGACATCAAAATTTACTTTGGATATATTTTTGGTAATTCTATAATATAGTTTAATTTTTAAAGAATATTGGAAAATACTTCATTTAAAGTCAAAACTTCCTTTTCATTTTATTTATTTATATAGTTATATTATCTCTTTTATTAATTTTAAATTTTAATTAAATTTTTCTTTTATCATTAAATCCAATTTTGATCATTGGAATTAATTTCAGAATTAAATTAGACATAAATACTTGTCAATATTTTGATTGTTTTTATTTATAAAAAACATGCTTTCTAGTTTTGACTACGAGAATTAATTTTTAATTAATTAATGGAACTTTTTGGTTTTCAATTTGGAAAAATGGATTCAATATTTGGAATGAAAAGGTCCAAATTATTTAAAGAGATACCATTTATTATTGGATATTTGAATATTATATTTAGTATTTAATTTTATTTACCAGGGTTAAAGGGTAAATTAGGTAAATAAGGGTAAAAGTAATATTATAATAATATAAAACATCCCCAAAAAACGTGTATTAATATTAATTTATGATTCATGGGAGACTAAAAAAATATGTAGGCTGAACTTTTGGAATTTGGGAGCTACTTGGGTGTGAAAATAACATGTTATAATAATTAATTTAACGTAAATAGAAATATAATGTAAACATATTTATTTTTATTAAAACAATTTTAGTGTGGGATTACATACGTTATCTATTAAAATATAAATATTCATTAGAAAGATAAAAGTATTTCCTAGATAATGGTATTTTTTTATAATTTATATATATTAAATAAATAAATTTAATAATGACACAGTGATGATGCATTGATTGCTTCATTAAAAAAGGATTTAAATAAATTATATTATAAATATTAAAATAAATATTATTTGACCTAATTTATGTCATACACTATTTTTTAGATTAATATGACATTTTATTATACTATCCAATGATTTGGTTCTATGTTATCTCACTAGTTGAATTTTATTGAAATTAAATAAAGTGAATTGTAAAAAATTTATATAATTGATGTTTTATAAAAATAATATTTTCATAAATTATTTAAAAATAATATAAAAATTTAAAATCACAAAGTTATTTTTATATTTCTTATAATTTAATTATGTGTCCAATTATTGGAAATTTACCTCGTATATGTAAAATTAATAGCATCTTAAAAATTAAAATGTCGTTACCACTTTTAAAATTAAAGTTAATAATTAAGGGTAAACCGAAAAGATAAGGTTTAAAAAAAACTCAATAAATGTATTAAAAAATTTTTATGAGATGATTTAGATATATCATAATCTTAAATTCTCCATATCTCATGTTGTATCCACTTGGATTAAAAAAATAATTTATATTAATTTAATATTTTAATACTTTTCAAGTGTGCCATCCCCTCTCCTATAAAATGAAACCCATTCATCTCTATTACTCACACTTCCAAAGCATTTTTGATCATCCAATATCAGTCCAATTCACTTAATAAAATCCCTACCCACATTCTTGAATCCTTATTTTAGGTAAAACACCCTTCATAGAGGTGTCTATGTGTTCTTCAAAGTCGATCAACTGTAGAAGATGTATCGTTTTCTTTAACTATTTTTAATTTTTTATTCTTCCACATCCTAAAATATCATTAAAAAATTATGAGTAAATATATATGAAATATTAAATATACTTATAAGTCACTACGTTAATATCATCCCCTAAATAAATCTCTATATTCATCAAATGAGAATGGAATTAATTGTTAGTGCGTAAGTTTGAATTATCACTTCCACGAGCCGATTTAGTTTGTTTTATATTACCGTCTATTAATATTGGTTATAATAATGGAATTAATATTAATATGTGATATTATTTATATATATATCATTATAATATAATAATATAACAATTAAATTCTTACTTCCATGTGCATAAAACTGAAAATGTCGTTCGTGCGTACATGTGAAGTATCACCTCCACAAAGCAGCATGACTCATTTTTATTCATTATATCACTTTTTTGATATATATATATATATATAATTATATGTAAATTATTATGATAATTTTAATTATATAATGATCATTATGGAAATATTGAATGATAATTACCTTATTTCCCTAATGATCAATGAAAAATGGAAAAGTTTCTCATGTGTACGTGAAGCTTATCATCTCCATGATTATAACATTGTTCATTTTTCATAAACATATTTAATGGAATCAATTAAACAATACGGATTATGTGGAAAATAAATTAATATGTCCTGAATAATATTCTATAGATGATTTATTTATGACCATATGGACTAATGACATCATACCATGTTCATTTTCGAATCAAGAACCGATTATTGACAAAACGTCTGACATGAACTCAAATAATTAACTAATTATTATTACAAGGGCATAAGTTATTTAATGGGAAGAATAAAAATGAAAAAGTTTATGAATCATATATAAATAATCCTATGTTTATTATTTAGAATTATAAAGAATGAACAAGACAAGTCAGACTCAAGGTAAGGGACTTCATATCAATCTCCATTCCTTGATGCATAGTTTGATTTATATACGACCTTCATTTATATGGATTATAATTAACCCCTTTGAGATTTAATTTCATTAAATGGTTTTAAAAAGGTAATATATATTTGTATGATGTGTTTTACTAAATTAAAAATATAATGTTTTTTAATGTACACGTCGACAAAGACCTTTCCCTTGCTGCAAGTATTATTTGATATTTGGATTCCTCTAAAAGTCGTAATGCTTCTAAAAATAATTGTTAATACCATATTATTTTTTAGTTATTTTGTTATTGAAATTGGTTTTGATAATGGATTTATTATATCAATATCCTTAAATGATGTCTTATGATTGCAATATGGAAATGAAAATTTTCTATTATTCTTGTTCATGTGGGTTGATTATGTTATGGTTCTTGGGAAATGTTTACGTATATGGGTGATTCCATTATAAAATGAGGGTGGTGGATCCAAATATATCTCTCCAATATATTGGGTTATGTAATTGATGTAAATTTTAATGTTTCTAGAAAGAGATTTAGGGAATATACTATGATGAGTATTCCAAACATAACCATAAAGGTTACTCCTTAGGTAGCTATGACAGCTACAATATAAGTATTTGATGGACACCTCCAGTTACCATTATGATTTATTATTTCTATGAGTTATTCAAAAATATTATGAATTTATAAGGTATGTTAAAGAGATTATGTTTTTTTAGTGAAAAGTATGATTTCATTGATTTTTCTGTATTCATGGAGTAATGTTTTCTATCATTATTTTATAACCCTTAATGAGCTTGTGGATCTCATTCCATGTTTTCTGAAATGTTTTTCACAAGGTATAAGGAAGGGTAAGAGAAAGAAATAATTCAATAACATTTTTATAAACAAAATAATTTTGCTATTATTTAAGGAGTTTTATTATTGTTTAAATTTTTTTTATAGATTACAATTATCTACTTTGTAATATCTGAGATGTAATGTGTTAATAATGGCTAATTCATTAAAAGTATAACCCTGAAAATATCATTGATGTTAATTAATGTCATATTATTGACATATCTCAAGATTATATAATTCTTTAAGTGTGGGACCCTATAATGTGAGATTCAAGTATGTATCTAGTTTACCAATACTACAAAACATTCAGTCCATTAGGAAGAAATATCTTGTATTTAGCGCCAATGTAACAAAGATACCAAAAAATATGGGCTAATAGAGTCATATTATTTACATGGCATCACCGATATAAATTGTAATGGAGGTTTATATATAGAAGAAGGACCTTTGGTGGGATTTTTTTTCATTGGTTAGAATGTTTGATCTGTTAAGTTAATAAACAATTAATTGAAATATAGCATAATAAATTTAGAGTATGAGGTCAATAACCATGAATATATATAGGAATTATTGGAAACCATACAATTAATATTTTTTAGAGTTGATACTGATAGGAAATTGATGATACTATGTGATAATCATAGTTTAGTAAATCAAATAAAGAACCATATTCAAGATTCTAGATCCAAACACATTGACAATATGTTTCATTTCATTAGTTAAAGAGTGGAAAATTTAGATATCAAAATGGAATTCATTTCTTCTGAAAATAATATTGTAGATATATTTACAAATTTTATTCCTTTGGATTTGTTTACTGAGTTGAGCCCAAAACACTATGCTCTGCCACGTCCTCTAACATGAAGGTCTGTAAAAATAATACCCACCGGGATTTGATGTTTTTTAATAATAGGGGAGATGTTTTGATACACATATATCCCAATGGGGGAGAGAATCCTTTTTAAAATGGGAGTGATCACTACTATTTGATATGATGCTATGGATTATTCTAAATGAGAGATTTTTTTGAAATTGAAACTTGATGTATGAAGTAAGGGGTTATATCTAAGTTACTCATAAACATTCACTTATCAACAATGGATGTAATTTTTATAAAAATACTATCTTATACGATTGTGTGGTGAAATAAACTTATAATATGAGATAATATATAATTTTTATGATTTTAAATGTGTCCTTATGTATTCTTAACAGGTCTGTGTTTATTTCGAAGACTTGAGTAATGTTACCAATATATAAAAAAGGGGATATTGATGTTACCTTAGAGTTATTGATGGATTTAATTAGTTATAAATATATATTGGTAGTCTATGGAGTATATTTACACTTTATTCAAGTTTTATAAAATATTTTTATATGTTTAGGGAATAACTAAGTTAAAAATGAAGTTTCTAGGAATATGTGCTGATGTAAAGAATTATGATATTTGGATAAATATTGAGTGCAGAAGCGATAAAAATAAGATAAGTATATAATTTCTATAAAACATAACAAATTTTATATGAAATTGACTGGAATCCTATATAACTTCATAAATCATGTATGACTTTTTAATAAATGTTTTAATATTTTAATGTAATATCATATGAATCCATATTTTTCCAATAAATTTTGGTTGGAATGTATAAATCCATTTTCTATGACTTCAAGAATCTCATATGTCTGATAAGTTAGAGAGTGTGTCTTTGAGGGCTCCTTTATTGGATTTTAGGGATTTTATGTTAATTTAAAATAAAATAAAATGGTATCTTACATTAATACATAGAGTGTTTTAGGTATAGTTTTTTTATGAAATTTTGATTTTACATAACATGAATATTATGATGATATGAAACTCGAAGATCCTTATATTGAACTTTATATATTAGAACATAACATTGAAATTGTAATTCTATTTCTTTTGAGATTATAAAATTGATGATAATTATTAACATCCTTTAAAATTATCATGTTTTTTTATATTAAACATAGTTTTAGAATCCATACATCATATTTATTAAAGAGTATTAATAATAAAATAATTCTCGTATTTTAATGTTTCAATGATTTGTAGGATTACACTTCATATAAACAAATTAAACTATTTTAAATTTATTTATAATGGAATTTTTAGTTTTTATATCCTATCTAAATAGTTGTTTTGTAAATACATTTAGAAATTTTGTAGTTATTTAATAAGATAAATTAGATCTGGCTGATTCTGATGGAGAAGATAGGAAATACGAGATTTAAAAAATATATTGTTCCCATTTTTTCCAATTTTTATGAGCTATAATATTTTTATCAAATCATTTTATTCAAAATTAATTATATAAAAATAGAAATGTAGTAATCCTACTAGATAAAAGACATGAATTAAAGGAGATAAGATTATTAAGAATGGAGGGAATCAGAAAGAGGATAACCAAATGAGACAAAATAAGGACCATGGGGTATGATTTTTTTGGGTGGATAAATTGAGATGGATAAGATACAAAATGAATTTATTGTATTATATTAAATCTATAAATTGGGATACTGTAATATGTTGTGATTTTTAGGTGATAGAAAATAAGGGAGTGGACATTTCATAATACAAAATAATATGAGAGAGAAGAGGATATCACAAATCATGATGTTTAAATACCATTATATATATATATCAGAGATAAAAATATCTATGAATCAAAACTAAGATTTATTATTGATATAAAGATTCCCACTAGTTTATATATCAAGTGAGATAGTTATTCTTGAATTTTATGAAGTCTCATCGAAGAAGATCACATTTCGTATGGATGAAGGAATATGAACATTAACTAAATCATTTTCATTATAGATTTATTTTTTTATGTTAGAGTATTAAATTCCCATTTTATTGTTACTCTATATAAAAATAGGGGTATTGTGTGATAATGTATTATTATTATAATGTTTTTTGATTCTAGTAATGAATACCTGATTTAGGGGACTAACTAGAAAAATAAAAAGTTAGTTTCCCCAAAACCATTTAAAAATACTCATGTCAATTTATCATCCATTTACTACTTAGATGAATAAGGATGGGATTTAAATTATAATTTTTTAGAAATTATTTGGTTATAGAGGTTGATTTAAATTTAAGGAAATTATAAAAAATAGTCTCCACTGATTTAACCACCCTCTAAATAGGGTAATATAATCCATAAACCTTTAGTTTTTTAGTGTGTGGGTTTTATTGAACCATTCGTTCTATACCTGATTGTTGAATAGATAACTTCATGCCCGCTAGTCGGTCCTCTAGTATAATTGAATTTGAATGAGTCCTTAATGATTTATGATCTAATATTTATTCATTTTTGTATTTGTAGAGTTCAAATCTTCTAGTTTCAACTACATATATGGAATTTATAGAAAGGATTCCAGAACTTTGGGATCTACTATGAATTCATCTTCCATAGTGACCTTAGATTATGGAACTTCTTCCATGATTAATCATAACAAACTAGGGTTTTAATGTATTCTCAGAATCATTTAAAGTGTATATCAAGTAGATGAATTTTCCTTAGCTATATTTTGACTCCTCATCATAATAGAATCATCTCTAATTGGATAGTTCCTATTGAATCATTATATAGGATAGTGATCACTATCTCCATGAAAAAGGAAAGTGGTTCTGAAGGGTTTGAAGTGTGTTGTGCACTAGAAATGGATTTTATTTTTATTACTTTTTATAAAAAATTTAGTTGATTAAACTATTTAATGACTATAATGATGGAGATTCCATATTATTTACCACATAACCGATTGGTTTCAAATGTATTTGATTGATATGGGATCTGAGAAAGGTGTGTTCTCACATGAATGTTTTTTGGATATCACATTGTAAAATATCTATTCAAGTTGGTTTGGGACTTACATCCACTGGCCTTAATATTTTGTTGTGTTAGTAGAAATATGAGATACATGTGATTTTGGTTTATCCAGCTTACCTAAAATGATCCTTCTTCTAATATATATCCCTCAAGTTGAATGAGTCCAAAATATTGTGTCCAAAAATACAATGGAAGGGGAAATAATAAACATTCTCATTTTGGTCGACTTCATTGGGTTTTATGATATATAATAGATTTAGTAGGGTATTCTATATGGAATCAATGAAAAACTTATTAATAAGATTATTTTGTATAGAGAATACTTTTTTACATCTATTTTTTGAACATTATGAATCATTTCTATTTCTATCTCTTGGGATGAGTATTTTTTTTATTTCTATAAATTTTCAAGAAGAGGTAATATATAATATTTAGTGGGATTTATATTTGGATATAGAATCCATGATAGAATTATCATAATAGTTTTGGCCTCTACTTTTATCAGTTTCATTTATTTTGCTGATGATTTGGGTAAGGAATTTTTTAGAGCAACAAATAACTTCATCCAATTTTTTTAGACTAAAACAATTACTAGAAACCAATATGGTATTTCATGGTAATTAGAATCAACATCAGTTCATTATAATTATTTTCAAATTATATTTCCAAGAACATCTCTTGAAAGTGCTACATATCCTTGGAATATGTATTCTCCTCCCACATGGTGATGAATTCCAAGAACAAAATATTTTCATCATGTATGCAATTTAAGAGGTACATGACTATTCATTTACTATGTTTGATGATAAAAAGGTAGAGTAACTACCATTGTAGACATTCCCAATTGAAGATAGACCAACCTAGAATGTTGTTATACGGGAATAGAGTTAGTCCATCAAATTTGTGTATGAATCATAGGAGTTTATATGCCTTATATTTCTTAGTTTTTTCCATCATGGAATGCTTTATAATGAGAAGTATATGATATTATACTATATAACTATTATTATATTAAATATTAAGAATGTATGATTCCAAAAATTTGGATGTAGAGGATTCATGTCCACCTATATAGGTTATTACAACAACTCTAGCAAAAATAGTGATGAATTACCATCCATGTCTTAAATTAATGTAGAAATGAACATGATTGAGTAAAGATGTTATGGTGGTACTATTACATGAGAATACACCCATGTATAGAAATAGGTAAGGTTATCTAACATGAATCTAATATTGATATCCATATTGATTAATCTTCATATATATTACCTAAAATATGGGTGGTTTCTACCCCAACTGAGGAAATTCATTATATTCCCCGATAGATGAGGGATTATGAATTTTTTTATTGGCTTTTTTATCCGTATGAATTGATTATGGTCTCATTGGTCTAGTGGATTAATATTGTTTTGAAGCATTCATCAGAAGAGATAATTGGACCCAACCCTGAAATTTCAATCAGCAAGAACATTGCCTCTAAGTATCTCAATATTGAGCCACCATAATTCCACCTGATCACTTTCATATTATGAGATCATATCCTAAATAATGGGCGACTCAACTTCTTTAGTGGGTGGGTGTTGTATAGAAACACATTTACCATTGTCTTTGGATGAATATTTTTAGGTGGGTGGTGGCCTAATCTTTTTCGGAGCATAAAAAAATGTAGTTGTCCACCATTTTTGGGTGAAAAAAACTTCTTCAAGGGGTTTTAGGAACCATATATCATAAAAATGCATCATTAAATTAATATTTTATGTTAGATTCAACATAAATAATTTTACATGGTTTTTTTTCTAAACCAACATCATAATGTTCACAATAGGACTTTTCAGATCGACTTATTTAAAACTAATGTAAAAACCCTTCTTGATATACATTTGATGTCGGTTTTATAAAAATTTAAATCAATTTTTTTCTGAATTATAATTTGGAATTAGTTTTTTACAAAAAATGATGAAAATTTTTGTTGGAACATTGGCTCCAGTTTTCATAAAAATCAATGTCAAAACTTTTTATTTAAAATTTTTCATTCCTTTTTTATGAAAACCACATGAAAATCCATTTTGTAAAAACATTTTTAATGGTGTTACCATCAATAATTCATCTTTTTTCATTAGATACAATCATTGGTGTGAATAATGACTCTCAACCCATCTTATTCAGCCCAAATCATCCTCATTTTATTTAATTTTTTACTTTATTTTATTTTTCTTCTTTATTTCATTTTCATTCATTGTAATTTAATTTATTCAGCATTCTAATCATTATTCAATATATCTTGTTTGAGTTTTAGTATAGTCCTGATTCAACAATATTTTGTTTTGTATTATTTATTTTATTCAAAAGTGATGTTCATCAGTCACCATTTTGGATATGATTGTTATAAATTCTCAACCTTGATCTCTATATTTTTTATGTTTGTTTTTTATATTTTTTTAGAAAAATTATTTAGTATATTTTAGGTTTAAATTTTATTCTTTCATTCGTTAAATATATATAACTATTTCTCAATTAAAAATTATTATAGTTAATATTTATTTTGGATTATAAATTTCTTTACGATAATAATTTACTTTATATTATGATATAACATTACTATAATTGGAATTATTTTTATATATAATTATTTATATTTATAGGATTTTCATTGAAATTTTTAGCTATATTTGTTGATAATTATATGATAAATGATATATAATTCATGTTGGAGTTGGTTGTTTTTGTTACCAAGGATTGTAAAATCATCTTGATAGGTGAAATTTTGATAGTGAAGAATAAATAATTTTATAATAAGTTGGGTATTTGGATATTTGATATTTGTAGATCATCATTGTAACTAAGATAATTTTATATAATTGATTTTAGTTTCCAAAACATAACTAAGTTAGGTTTATATAAAAATTCCATATTATTTAGTGGAACATTTTTTTTGATTAATTTTTTATCAATAAATGGATTATTTATTTTTTAAATTATAGGTTTTTATGTTTTCAATTTATTATATATATATATTGTTTAAGGTTTATAAATTTTAATATATTAAACTTTGATATTTTAATCATTGTTAAATAATAGATCATAAATGTATGAATTTATGGAGAACCATAAGTGAATATGAAAAGGAATTGTTGATTCCTTCAATTTCATGAAATAAAATATTGAAATTAAAGATCATATTTTCAATCTGTGAGGGATGTGTAAGAATATGAGAATATTAAATTATAGTGAAATATAAGACCATTTGGTTTTCTATGATTTAAATCATAATGATACTTGTAGTATTTTGCGTGTTGAAATAAAACAAAGGAAATATCTAATGCTGATGAAGATATTTATTATGAGACATGGGATCATATTGAAGAATTAATTCATGATATAGGTGTTGAAACCATTGAAAAACAAAATATGTTGAATGATTATATGGAAATGTTTAGAAACCACTATTATTAGGATTTTATAAATTTATATAGTTATTATTAGTTCCTATATTAGTTAACTATATTTAAAAAAATCTCGGAGTGATAAAACAAACACTGAATTTATTAAAATTTTAAAAGAGCCACTTTTAGAAGGTTTCTAGATTCCAAATTCCAACTATAATGTAAATAAAATACTTTAAATAATGGTATTGGGGTATAAAAAGACACATTATTTCCCTAATGAATGTGTTTTATATGGGATGGAATATGAATGTTTATTAAAATATACTAAAATTGGGATATTATCATATTTGATGGATGAGAAATTCAATTATGATTCAATATAAATAACATGCAACAAACCAAAAACCCAACCAATTTGGTATCTTAAAAAAATTATACATTTTAAGAATATATTTAAATATTTAAATGATTCAATGAGTTTAATATGTAATATATATGAGAAAATTTCTAGTATAATTTTTTTAACCCTACTGATTCAACATAGTGGAAGAGATTTGAAAAAAAATGTCATAATAGTTTTGTGTGAAGTTAAAAATATCAGGATAAGATTGTTCAAAGATGTCAGGAATCCCTGTTGGAGCATCAATAGACAATATAGTTCTTAAAAAATTATTTTTGTGGCTTACAACTTTTCCCCATAGATATTTCTGAATACAAAATATGTTATAATGAGCATGATGATTTTAGGACCAAAACAATATGAAAAAGATATTGATGTGTATCTATAACCACTGAATGATGATTTGAAATTTATATGGGAGATAGGTGTTAAAATTTTTTATTCATATAATAATGAATATTTTTTATTTTTATAACATAATAATTCTCACAATAAAATACTTTCCTGCATGTGAAAACAAATCCGCCTACAGTGTTAAGGGGAATAATGATTTTCTATTTTGTGAAGATGAGACTTAATTTTACCAACTATATAATGGAAGAAATTTGATGTACATGGGAAATTGAGTTTTTTGGATGGATCATCCTTTTTGAAGATTTAAATAAGCATTTAGCTGTTTAAAAGTGTATAATCTCCCTCCAGAATCATTGTTTTCATAATAATAATTTGATAAGGTGGAAAATATTGATTTCCCATTGAGAAAGAATGAAAATTATGATCTCAAAAAACATATAAAAAATTATATCTTATTCAAGATAACATATTATATATTTTTAGGGATAAATCAAAACATTGACATTATGCGTGTTGAGATAAAAATATGTAATAATTTATTGGGACTTTTTTTGACATATAAGGAAAGAAAATAGATGGATTATAGGAATGGTTTGACTTAATATCCATGGGAATACATTTAATGTTTACTCTATTTATGAATAGAGATAATAAATATTTACCTCTCTCTTATCATGCATTAAGAATGAGTGAAAAGGTGGATTTTTCTCAATGTCTACATGGTACTAAATTACAAAATAGGTATTCATTAAATGTGAAGAAATGAGTGTCACTGAATTAATTCAAATAAATATTTATCAAATATCATGACTATCATGTATTGATACAAAAACTACTACTGGTCAAACTATATTGTATATATCTGATACATATATGATGTTTTAACAACTGGTTATGTTACTTTTTTAAATCTATTTAAAGCAAATTATTTGATCATGATTTGTTACATGGGAGGGAGTATGAAGCTACCGTCATACCATATAAAATATAAATATATTTCACAAAAAAATTATTTTTATACAATAGTTTATCTAGTGATTCATTGGTGCGAGAGATAAGAATATGTTGGATCTTTTATTAACATTAGTTTTACCATTTGAAATATATATGAAAATTTTGAAGGGATATGTTAAAAATATGAATCATCTGCATGCCTATATTGTTCAAAAATATATATATGAATAGTTTATTGAGTTATGTATAGATTATTTTTATAAAATAGAGAACATTGGAATCCCTAAATCACTATTCAATATTTGATTGTGATGTATTAATGATTCATTGATTAAAGTTATAGTTTACTCCACAGGATGAAGTGACACAACCAAATTTATCAAATTTTAAAAATCCAAATGAGGTCCAACCATATATAACATCACATATTTCAATATTTAAGGTATGATTTATGAAGATAAATGAAATGTGGTCGATTATGCATCATAAAAATATTTTCTTTTCATGTTTTAAATAGTAAATCAATATATATTTATCTATATCAAAAAAATTGATATTTTTAGTAGGAGAACCATCTCATAATGAAAAGATTACCATTAAAAATAGTGGGGTAATGTTCAGTACTAAATTACTGTATTTTTTATGTGAATTTGTTTAAAAAAACTTTTTTTTTTATCAATGAAAAATTTCAGAGTTATTGAGGATCTTTGAAAAAATGATTATAGAACATTTCAAGTTACTCCATCTATGTGTAACTAGTTTGTTTGTAATATCGGTATCAAATATGATGAATATGGATTTACACTTATTAATCTGAAAATATTTTTGTCCATATAAGATCCATTAATTATAGAGACACATGAAAATTTTAAATTTTATGTCATTGACTCGTCAAATGATAAGTGGATCATCTTTCGTAAATGGAAAATAATTCATTTAGATGATGTAAATGATGATGGTATGT
Source organism: Viscum album (assembly GCA_963277665.1). Classification (NCBI taxonomy): domain Eukaryota; kingdom Viridiplantae; phylum Streptophyta; class Magnoliopsida; order Santalales; family Viscaceae; genus Viscum; species Viscum album. Next base: position 1,472,463,050 of record OY728126.1, on the reverse strand, counting down.
ATTTATGAGTGATTTACTCATATATGAAATTATTTCTTTTGGATAATAATGACTATAATGTGTATATAATCTATGGTGAACAAAAGGGATATGATGAAATAATAAGATACTGTACAAATGATTCAGGAAAATATACATATTTTATTTTATTTTTCAACTTCACATATTTAAAAATCAATTGTGTTAATTTGGGTGTATTAATATATATATATATATATATATTATTTCCTTTATTTTGTGATAAATTTTATATTCAATAGTCATAGTTAAACATATTTTGATTTAAAAACTCGATATAAATTAATATGTTTTGGATATATAAATAGATATAAAAACAATTTTTAAATTGGGATATTTCAATTTATAATTTTTGATCACTTCTATCATTTTTGAATAAATTTTTATATTTATTATTTTATGTTAGAATATATTTTGTTTAATAATATGGAAATTATTTTTTTGTTAAACTTATACATTTATTGACCCTATTTTTTACATGGATATTTTTAAAATTCCATAATTTTATGTATTAAATTTATTAATAATATGCTTGTTTTTGGAATATCAGAAAATTTTCACATTTAAAGGAAAGAAATAAAGGAAATGTTAAATTAACCAATGTATATGTATATATTTTTTAATATTATAAAATTTTTAATTATTAAATTATTTCATTAATGTAATCTTTTAATATGTAAAAAATTATTTTATAGACTATTGGTAACCCTCCTATGATGGTGTCTTATTATCCTACTTCGAAAGAGAAAGTTAGTTAATAATTATGAGATTACAAATTTTTCATATCAATAAATTTCTCTTGTAGAGAAGATGATATAAATTAAATTTCATGAAAATAATAACCTCACCTACCATAATGAAATGTATTTTAGGAGTTATATTTCCACACAAAGAAATTGGTACTTTATCATTTTATATCATTAATGAAATTCCATTGAATATATAATGACATAGATGATATGGGAGTCCTTAATAGTAAAATATATCTATTTATTTATTTTTATCTCATTCTCTAGATATTATATATTTTATATGACAAAAAATTAATGTATGAAATTATAAATGACATTCAACATTCATGAAAGGATTGAGTTTAAGAAATGTTTTATATCATTAATAGCAGTTCGACATCGATATTGGAAACCAAAATTTATAAAAAATTGTTTTCTTGAGAAGTTATAGAATGAAAAAATTCATCAAGTATTACTTTTTTGATGTAGAGACATGAAATAAAACATTCACCAACCAACATGATGATGTATTTATGTTTGGATAATTATTATATACTGTAATTTTTTTATATTAAGTAATTAAGTAATTATTTATTTATTTATAATTTCCCTGTAGGATATCTAACTATGTAATACAGTTGAAAACTTTACACCCTCATAATTTATCATGTGGAGGGTGTTATTTATGGTAGGAGCAATGATTACATAAAATATTGATGAATTAAGAGATAAATATAGTTGTGTCTTAGTTGAGGTTTAGTTTTGTCCAATTCATCTGATAACTCACCCTGATAAATGAACAAAAAAGAGATCGAAAAAAATATAATGGATAAATATAAATATGTAACTCATAGAATTATAAGAAATTACTTTTTATTTTTCATTAATCTTTGTTTTATTTAAATTAATAGAAATAATATACCATTTTTATATATCGTTTTTGGATGAAATTCATTAGTAAGGAGTGCAATGTAATTTTATCCCTAATGGTAGAATATACATTCAATATATGAATTTTCAAACTCATAACACCCTAACTCTATAAGAGGATATGAGGCACATGTGATTATTAAAAATGTTTTTGGTCATCTAAGGAGGAAAACAAGGGATGGAGAAATAGAATATTTAAAAGAAGTGGTGGAAGACATAAAAAAGTTGATAAGAAGACTGATAAAATATAATGTATAGGTGATGTTGAAACACATGATGAGGAAGTCATAGTTTTCACATTCTACTAATTTAGATCCTCGACCCCCTCATTCAGAACCAACCTTATATCATGTGTTGTATTCTAGGGATCCCCATTCACATATTGTAGTGTATGGTGTAGTACATATTTTTGGGAATTCTATACATCATAATCCAATATAGATGGTTAAGTTAATAGTAATGGTATATTATATTATTGATCTTGATTATCTAGTTCCACTTCCTATATAGTAGGTTACTAGTGATTGTGTATTTGTGGGTTAGTTTTTACTCTGGCCGTCATGCCTTATTCGTCACCTCACATACAAGGTTTGTTTTATTATTAAATATTATTTACATTTTATTAATTATTAATTATAATAAATTAATATATATGTTTACATAAGTGTATCTAAAATCAAAATATAATTATTAAAAAAAGAAAATGTATTACAAACCAAAAACATTAAGTAATTCTACAATTTTGAATGGGATAAAAACATTATACCATATTTCTTCTATCATAGACCCTTTTTGTGTGTTTTTAATGTTGTATGATATTTTTATAGGATATTATAAATTTATAATATTGAAAATTTATATCATAGATCTTTTTATTTTCAACCATTTCATAGTACCTATGTTTCAGTTGTTTTCAATGTTTGTAAATTTTAATTTTTATATTTATTTTAATAAATTTGACTTGAGGTATCCTAATTATATATTTATTTAATTAGGTATATCTATATGATTTTCATTAAAAATAAGATAACTTTCATTTATATTTTTATAGAACTATAATACATTTCAATAGCTATACTATATCTGAATAAATATTCTAGAGTTATATATATGTTTAATGTTGGAAAATTTGAAATTTTGGTATTGGATTTTTTGAATTACTAGATTGGTAAAAAGAATAATATATTCATTAACAAAATTAATTGTAATATAAATAAATTTAATCATTTGTTATTTCAGTTTTTATTAGATGTTTTGTGTATTCAGCCTATAAAAAAGGGAAATATATTGGGGTTTCTTTTAATTTGTTGGAGTTTGTAACCCATTTGTACAATTGTTAAAAAATATTTTTTATAAGTAATTTAATCTAAAATATTATATTTTTACATGTTTTTAGATGGTATATAAAAATAATGGTTCTAGGAAATGTTTAAACATAATCACTTATCGATATAGAAGGAAATTAAAATTAACTATGAAAAAATACAACTAAATAAAATTTCTAATATAAAATATTTTTTATATTATGTATATATATGTTACTTTTTATTTTCATTTTATCATTTCATAATAGATATTTAATCATTAATAGTTAAATGTGGACTTTTTTTATTATTTTTTAATATTCATATTTGATAAAATCACAACTGGGATGATTACATAATTTAATAATGATACTTCTACTATGAATTTGAGGTTTTATATCTAAATTTTATAATTTTTAACATTATAATAGTAATTTATTAAATTTTTACAATGATGTTGAATCATATATGTATAAAAAACTTACCCACATAAAAAATTTGTCTAAAAATTAATTATTTGGTATGATTAACTGGTATATTGAGTATCTTGTATGTTTATTTTAAAAGTATAAAAAATGAGTATTTAATGTTTTTTTTCAAATTTAAGTTGTTTTTTGTCACTTTTATAAACAAAAAATTTGTATAGGTTTTTAGAGAATGTATTTTTTTCTATATATTAAAATAACATAATTACCCGTTAGTTTATAATTAAACTGACTCATAATCTAAAATACATAGGCTTCCAAAATTTGTTTTTACCTAAAACCAACCTGGAAATTATATTTGCATATCAGTTCTTTAAAAAAACTTATATGGAAATATAGAAACATTTTTTTATAAAATTGCATGTTGTTGTTTTAGAAAAATTGCTACCGAAAGATTGAAAATTCATTTGATGGATTTTTAAATCTATTTTATTTTCAAACCGACATTGAAAGATCACCTATAGTCACATTTTTATTTGAAGTTTCACAATTATTTTTAAAAATAATTGATATTGAAGCAAATATTTTTAATGTATCCTATATCATCATCAGTTAAAAACTGAAACAAAACATTAGAAAAATTATGCTAAATATTTTTTCCATTAGATGGGGTTGATGACAATGAATTCTTTATTTCATAGAGTGTGTCAAGTATCATATCCCCATTAGATTTATAGAGATATGTGTTATCATATAAATATTAATCATGGGATAAATCATAATCCTCATTGATATTCACTTTCAAGGCCTAATATTTTGTAATATGGCCTATATGAGATCTAATATACTTTTCATTCATTTGTCATAGAAGTGGTTTTTAAATAGTGATCGTAAGAGATTATCTGTGGTTTTCATTGAGCTCCCTCAAATTAAAGGAGATGGATTATAATGTAAAAGGAACTAGGAGTGTGTTTACTATTAGGCTTTTCCTATCCCAAAGAAGGATGAGATCCATAAATAAGGAATAAGCGGTAATAACTCCCTTAGTCCTGTTAGAGATAATTTGTTTCATTTTTTCACCATCATGCCCTAGATCCGATATGGATTTGATAGTCTAAAGGGAAGTGGTGGTTTAAAAAATGACTCCATAATCATGATATATGATTTATCCTATAATGAATCTATGTAAACAAATATCATGGGTTTTATGATTTTTTAACTATTCAAGCCTGAGTTAGTCGTACTAGTGGTTCTAGGTGAGAGGCACTTTCTATTGAGGGGTTCTCTAAAAAATTCGTATTTATTTCCATAAACAAGACTAATATTTTAATTTATTATCATATTGAATAAAGATTCTATATATAGATTATTCTCTTCGATTACACTACTTTTGGGCCTTATAAATTGAATAGATTTATTAGATTTGTCAAGTAGTATATCTTGAATTGATACCTAAAACAAAAAAGATACAATAAAAGTAATAGTTTCCATTCCTGATGATCCATGTTAGATGGTGAAAAAGGTGAAGTGTATATCTATATACTAACCCAATCATTCTATATTAATATCAATGGGTCATAAAATATTATCCACTAAATTTCTTTTATTCTACGAAGGTAAGAATGTTGGAGGCTTTCACATTGCTTCATAGACAACGGTATAAGAACCCACACCTTATTATCCCATTATTATTCATTTTATTACAAGGTATTAAATTAAATTAATTATCTATACTATTTAGTATTATAGTTTTATATAATAAGTAATGTCATTGAAAAATGAAGTGTAATTTTTAAAAATAATAAGTTCTTATGTTAACACTCTTGTTTCATTCATGACACATGAAATTTATTTAATATGTTTCATTTTTTAATTTCTATAAATTATACACATACTTAGTCCCTATTATTTTTTTCAAAACATGTGATATAGAAAAAAAATATCAATATGTGATATAAAAAATAATGTAAAAACTGTTAATCCATTCAAAATTCATGAAAACCGAAAACAAAATATTGCATTTTTACATAATTAAATTTTAGCTAAAAAATTAATTAAATAATATTTAAATTAACATTAAATACATATATATTTATAATATATTTATAAATAAAAAATGAAGTAAAAAATAATAATCAATAAAATTTCTTCGGAAGGTATGAGTAATTAAGAAAACAAAACTTTCACATTTATAAGATGAAAAGCTTTCCATTAATAATGAGTTCATTATCTTACCATTTAAAATAAAATGATTAACTTTATAACCCATAGAACACATTAAAAAACTATATCATTATCATGGGAAATTATTCTGACAAGAATCCTTATAATGTAAAGTATATCATGGAAATTTCCAATATATCACTAAGGAATACATAATTCTTGTTAACTCTGTCAGTTTACTAAAATTATTGTAGATTTATATATGACCACATATTGTTAGATCTATATCAAGATAACCAACAATCATATAAAATCTAAAAGAACAATATTATTATAAAACTCAAAATTATTGAATTTCCATCATAGAACCCAAAATAATAGGCATTAGAGAGGATAAAGAAAACAACTTTTAGTTATCTTATAAAAAGTAAATCTATGGTTTCCCCTTCTCACTCCTTGATGGATCTTTATCCTTTGAGGTTTTATGGATTCCTCTTATCTATATCCCACTTCCTCACTTCTAATGGAATCCTTTATCTTTCTCTCCAGTTCCCCTTTTACCGGCCTGTCACGAACCGAATCTGGACGCCTTCAAAATCGGCACCCGACCCGGTCCATGGCAAGACCCGAAGGGCGCTCCCTTTCCCCACGGGCTGGCACAAGTGCCCGGGTATCATTTATTTAGGTTTGGGAACGATTTACCCGAATATGAAGGCATAAACCATTAAAAACAATCAATAAACTGAATCTGAAAAATTTATACCAAATGATGTTTAAACAAAAACCAGAACTTAATAAATAGGTTTAGAGTCAATACAAAAGGTCCAAAGACACAATGGAACAGAAACAAAATAGCCCCATGGACTCCACATGACAAGGGGTCATCACCCACAAGTCGTCTCGACTACTCCGCCTCAAGGATGAGGACTAACACCACGAACCGCCATCAACCTTAGCCTTTCCTTTACCTAGGTCAAAAAAAGGTCTACTTACACCCAAGGGGTGTAAGTAGGGTGTGATCCTAAGCCCAATAGGATACCACCCTATGTTTCCAAGGTGCATGCAATACAAGGTGAAAAAGCAAGCAGTTTTAATATGCAATTAAAAGCGGTGACAAATTCCACGAAATGAAACTTTAAATTGAAAACATTTTTCGAGATAAAACTTTCAGAATGTTACCCCAATTAAATAGGAATATTAGATACTTAATTATAATTCCATAGACACCCAAATACAAGGTCAAATACCACAAATCCACTGAGCAACAAAACCGGAAACACCCCTAGGCACTAGATAGTCTCAGGCCCCATGTACCTCGTACCTCAGTGTAATGCAACCACAGTAATATCCTTTCTCATGCACGAGCCACTAGTAGGGAACATACCCATAACCTAGTGGTCCCCAATCATCATCCACATAGTTTAGTTAGAGTTGTCGTTATCCAAATGCTAAGTGAAACAGGGACAAAACCCATCCGGTCTACTAGCCGTACTAGTACAAATCTGCCCCACCTAGGTACCCGGGCTTCCCCCTTTGTGCTAAAACAATTTCAGGATTTAACACATATCTATTTTAATTTAAAACACCACTACTGGTCACATACAGAAAATACAGTAGCTATCTCATTTCATACCACTTGAAACACACAACAAACTCTTTGAATTTGAATAAATCAATTTCTCAAAATGTCGTGTAGTTTTGCACACAAAACCCCTTAAGAAACCCACTTGTACAAGATGTTCACACTTGTAAGTTACCAAAATAGTAAAGGCATCCCAATAAATATCAATTAAAACAAAAAATTAATTTTTGGGCATCTCCATGTTAAACAAGAAGTGTTATCTTTGTAAAACCTTCATTTTCACACAAAAGTGGAACCAAAACTTCACTTTCTTTACAAGCACAATTAAAACCCATTTTTTTCAGCAATTACCAAAGGGGATAAACATTATAAATAGTATTTTATGCCTTATTACAGATCAGTAAAAACAACTAAGTATTTATAGGGCATCCCCAAATAAACAAACAAAACACTTCTTTGGAAAACCCCAAATTTCACACCAAATTGGCATTTTAAATTCAATTGCAATAGAAACATCATTAGAACAAATTTTTGCAGCAATAATAAAATTATATAAATCTGAAAATATGATAAATACAGCATGCTAATACACAACGATTGCATCAACATTGGAATCACCTACCAAATCAAATGAAACCATTGAATCTGTTGTGCGAAAACACAAACGCACCACCACCACACCTCAAGAAGGGTAGATCAAACCTAAATATAGAAAATTGGACAAATAAAACCCAAGGATAAACCTTAGGTTCGAACCCCTACCCACTGGTCATTTTTCAATTCAATAAAAAGGGAGGAAACCCTAAAAAAATAGAATGATACCCTAATCAATTTGAAAGGGGAAAAGAAATGGACAAACTTACATGAGAAATCTAGAATGAATCTCACCAAAACACCAGTATCTGAAATTGAAAACGGCCAAAACTCAGGGGATGTTCTCACAAGAAAGATTAGGTCATTTATGAATTGGAATGGATGGAATAGAGTATGAATTGAGAGAGTTATGATTTAATTAACATACCTCATCAAATCTGCCCGATTTTAGAAATCCTAATATGTTCGTCCCTAAATCGCGATCCTAAGAGCCCCAAAGAGGGGGGGGGGGTAAAGAGGTTGGGGGAGAGTCTGGGTGTAAGGGCCGCATATTAGGCTTGGAATCACCGAAAAATACTTAAAATTTATTATGTTATTAAATAAATACATTTAATTTTTAAAACTGGATATGGGCTTCCGGGAAGACCCAATCCCTTAAATAAAAAACCCAACTAAACCATGGTTATGGATTTCCAAAGGCTCCATATTTTAATTTTAGTGTTAATATATCAGGGGAGGACATTTAGTAGTTGGAATTAGTGAAAAATATTAAAAAATGAATAAGTTATAAAAGAATCAAAATTTATTTTTTAATCTGGAATTGGGCTCACGGTTTGGCCTAATTCACGAAAACTCACCTATTCTCCATAAAACCATTGGAAACCCCCAAAACAAAGCATTAATGGAAAATTAAAATAAAAAAAAAATTAAAATAAGTTATGTATACGACAATTCTCCCCACCATAAAAACATTCCGCCTCGGAAAGTCACAGCAAGACCAAATCAACAACCAAACCCAACTGAGAAACCAAGAAGTACTCCTTTGCCATGTTTCTTCCCCAAAGGCCAAAACACCTCCAGTGATCAATGAAGGAAGGAATACTATCACAAATCAAACTTACAACACTTTCCTAAAACCATCAATAACATTCAGGCTTTATCCCAAATAAAAACTACTCAAACACAATCTGAACAATACTCAAGCAATTCACCCAAACGAACAACAACTTTGAACAAGGTTACACTTACCTTACTTTAACTAGACCATTGGGTGCTCTCCATTCCCAATGTTTACTCAAGAATGATGTTGGTAGCTAGATAGATCTGAACGATACTATCTACACCAAGCCAAGACCATGGAAAAAAATCTAAGTTACTGGTACTGGGGGACACAAATATGCTCCCCACCATAAGAGACAACCAATATTTTTTTGAGACATAATCAAGAGACTAACAGGGGGAGGACTAAATGGACTCACCGGTACAAAGGATATACTTCCCTCAAAAATTTACAAAATAAATTATATAAGACTTATAGTGGGTCTCCCCACCATAAGAACCAATCATCTTAACCAACCAACACTGGCTGGTAAAGAAAGACCCCAAAATTTAAAGAGTTGGGGCGACCACATGGTTAGTTTGCACGGTTTGGGAATCCATACCCTAATAGTTGGGATCCTTCTTTCCGCATGGTTTTCTGGGGCATGGTTACTATTATCCAAGTGAAAACAGTGTTCACAAACAGTGTAGACAAACTTAAAACCTTTCTCTAAAGACTCAGTGGAAACCAAAAGGGGGAGGGAATAACATTGGGTGATGACATGGGCACACGGCCCTCCACCTATTTCCACCGAACATAGACAACATAAGAATGATTATGACACCATAGGTTTAAAATCTTCCTAAATTTCATACTGAGGAAATGACTTTGTACAAGGGTTTAAATGACCCTGTGATTTCCCCTGACTACGAGCCAGCTTCTCTCCGAGACCTATGGCTGGAGTTCAAATGATTGAAGTATCTTCGGCCTCAAAGTTAGGCTTTGGAAACCCCATGAACGATAATTCTTCTTTCAATGAAACCAACAACTACAACGCAATCCCAGATAAGTTTTCCAGACATAACACATTCCAAACTCACTTTACCCGATCCCGATATTTCACTGAAACAAGGGCTAAGAAGATAGACACACATCACACCTTGTTTCTTTAGGTGAGAAACAATAGAAGTAAAGAACACCAACACTCACCTTCGTCTAAAATTGAAGATTTTGAAGTTTTTCCAAGGGAGACATTCTCCCAACATAACAGGGACTCTCATAGGATTTCACGACATTCACCTATATGGTCAATCGAGCACATGACATCAAAAGGCATCACCGAACATGACCATTGTGACTGATATAAAAAATTCATGGAGAGGGACCTTATACAACATCCCCAAACAACACACAATTCTAGAAAGTGGCCACAATATCCTATCGTGACCATATTTCCCACACCGGTGGTTTAACATGAATTAATGCATCAAAGAAACTTTGAAGAACCCAAAGGACCTCTTAGACACCATCGAGACACTCATCCACACTTACAACCCTAGAACACATACACCTTCGACGTATCAGGAAACATAAGAAACTATGGTCTCTGTCAACCTTCCATGAGCACTCTCCCGTTACAAGAGGATCTAAAAATCAAAGAAAGGAAAGGGTGTAGACTCAATCTAAAAATATCAAGAAAAAAATATTCCTTATATTTATCAACTGGAGGGTCTTCAAAAGGAAAAACAATCCGGGTTGCACTTTAGTTGTGCACTAACCATTAATGGGGTGTACCTTATCCAACGATTGAACCAAAGGACCCAACCAAGATGGTCTATTGGTCACGATATACCACAATCCAGATCCAAACACATGAAGGGAACCACCACAAAGACATCCCAAAACATTTTTCAAAAGAGACCACTAATCGTCCCTACAACACAGCTCACCGACCAAACACAAACCCAAAACAAAGTTCAAACAGGAGGGGTTCTTGGACTCAAAACATCCCACAACATCAACATTATAAAAAACCCATAATACAAACTATACCAAACTATTCATAAATACATCATGATTTTCTTTAAAACTATTTCTTTGAAAACAAACGGTTTTTCCGTAAGCGTATCCACTAATGGTACCCCATGGGCCTCACACATGCATGTTTTTGTGTCACACCGGGAACCCTCCTCATAACCATCCCAACACTCATCAAGTCTTGCCATCAACCATACATCATCCCAAATAACCCCATGCATGTGGTCACTCATGGAAATACCAAAGGTTAAAACAATAATTCCTTCCACTTTTCAAAAACAAATTGCTCAACCAACCCAAACTTTTTCTCAAAACTGCTAACAATGAGATCAAAATACCAATTCACATCTTACAAAACATTTCATAAGGACACAAACATTTAAAAAAGAACTCACTTTCAAGTTATTCACATCAATTTCAAAACATCTCATCCCATTAAAACACCCTTTAATCGTTTAGAAAACTATATTGGAAACACTTTTGAAAACCAACTTCAATATAGTTTCGTCTTTCAAAAGAGGTGTAAGCATACTATTTTCCATTTCAAAACAATTCTGAAAATTCAGTTCCACCATTCCATAAATCAAAACATTCCATATTTATTTGAAAATCATTTCACAAAAACATTACAATTCTTAAAACCAAGTCAGTTTAAAACCAAAGTTCCAAGATTTCAAAATTAAAGAACACAATACAATGTGAGAGGAAACTAGTTTCAGTGGGTGAATTGGACATATGGTTGGCGGCCATATTAAAATCACTTCACTATCACAGAGAGTGTTCTAGGGAATATCCCCAGCTCCACATGGCTTGTCAGGCCCTGCGAGCTTACTGAGACCATTAACCCAACTCTCTTTTCATTTCCCTTAACCATCATTAAAACAAGAAAACCAAAGGACTTAGATAAATCCTGACATCCCTAGGAAACTTGAATCCTGTCATGAGGTGTGGTGTTCAGGCACACTACCCATAACTATAATACCAAGTCCCCACAATCCTAACTCCATGATATGCTGACTCTTCCCGAAATAACATGACCCAAAGAGTTAACATGAACATCCTCTGATACCATTTTATCACGAACCGAATCTGGATGCCTTCAAAATCGGCACCCGACCCGGTCCATGGCAAGACCCGAAGGGATTTCCCTATCCCCACGGGCTGTCACAAGTGCCCGGGTATCATTTATTTAGGTTTGGGAACGATTTACCCGAATATGAAGGCATAAACCATTAAAAACAATCAATAAAATGAATCTGAAACATTTATACCAAATGATGTTTAAACAAAAACCATAACTGAATACATAGGTTTAGAGTCAATACAAAAGGTCCAAAGACACAATGGAACAGAAACAAAATATCCCCATCGACTCCATATGACAAGGGGTCATCACCCCCAAGTCGTCTCCACTACTCCGCCTCAAGGATGAGGACTAACACCCTGAACCGCCATCACCCTTAGACTTTCCTTTACCTAGGTCAAAAAAATGGTCTACTTACACCCAAGGGGTGTAAGTAGGGTGTGATCCTACGCCCAATAGGATACCACCCTATGATTCCAAGGTGCATGCAATACAAGGTGAAAAAGCAAGCAGTTTTAATATGTAATTAAAAGCGGTGACAAATTCCACGAAATGAAACTTTAAATTGAAAACATTTTTCGAGATAAAACTTTCAGAATGTTAACACGTTTAAATTGGAATATTAGATACTGCATTATAATTCCAAAGACAACCAAATACAAGGGCAAATACCACAAATCCACTGAGCAACAAAACCGGGAACACCCCTAGGCACTAGATAGTCTCAGGCCCCATGTACCTCGTACCTCAGTGTAATGGAACCACAGTAATATCATTTCTCGTGCACGAGCCACTAGTAGGGAACATACCCATAAACTAGTGGTCCCCAATAATCATCCACATAGTTTAGTTAGAGTTTTCTTTATCCAAATGCTAAGTGAAACAGGGACAAAACCCATTCGGTCCACTAGCCGTACTAGTACAAATCCGCCCCACCTAGGTACCCGGGCTTCCCCCTTTGTGCTCAAACAATTTCAGGATTTAACACATATCCATTTTAATTGAAAACACCACTAATGGTCACATACAACAAATAAAGTAGCTATCTCATTTCATACCACTTAAAACACACAACAAACTCTTTGAATTTGAATAAATCAATTTCTCAAAATCTCGTGTAGTTTTGCACACAAAACCCCTTAAGAAACCCACTTGTACATGATGTTCACACTTGTAAGTTACCAAAATAGTAAAGGCATCCCAATAAATATCAATTAAAACAAAAAATCAATTTTCGGGCATCCCCATGTTAAACAAGAAGTGTTATCTTTGTAAAACCTTCATTTTCACACAAAAGTGGAACCAAAACATCACTTTCTTTACAAACACAATTAAAACCCATTTTTTGCATCAATTACCAAAGGGGATAAACATTATAAATAGTATTTTATGCCTTATTATAGATCAGTAAAAACAACTAAGTATTTATAGGGAATCCCCAAATAAACAAACAAAACACTTCTTTGGAAAACCCCCAATTTCACACCAAATTGGCATTTTAAATTGAATTTCAATAGAAAAATCATTAGAAATTTTTTTTGAAGCAATAATAATATTATATAAATCTGAAAATATGATAAATACAGCATGATAATACACAAAGATTGCATCAACATTGGAATCACCTACCAAATCAAATGAAACCATTGAATCCGTTGTGCGAAAACACAAACGCACCACCACCACACCTCAAGAAGGGTAGATCAAACCTAAAAATAGAAAATTGGACAAAAAAACCCAAGGATAAACCTTAGGTTCGAACCCCTACCCACTGGTCATTGTTAAATTCAATAAAAAGGGAGGAAACCCTAAAACAAATAGAATGAAACCCTAATCAATTTGAAAGGGGAAAAGAAATGGACAAACTTACTTGACAAATCTAGAATGAATCTCCCCAAAACACTAGTATCTTAAATTGAAAACGGCCAAAACTCAGGGGATGTTCTCACAAGAAATATTAGGTCATTTAGGAATTGTAATGGAGGGAAAAGAGTATGAATTGAGAGAGTTATGATTGAATTAACATACCTCATCAAATCTTACCGATTTTAAAAATCCTAATATGTTCGTCCCTAAATCGCGATCCTAAGAGCCCCAAAGAGGGGGGTAAAGAAGTTGGGGGAGCGGCTGGTTGTAAGGGCCGCATATGAGGCTTGGAATCACCGAAAAATACTTAAAATAGAATATGTTATTAAATAAATACATTTAATTTTTAAAACTAGATATGGGCTTCCGGGCAGGCCCAATCCCTTAAATAAAAACCCAACTAAACCATGGTTATGGATTTCCAAAGGCTCCATATTTTAATTGTAGTGTTAATATATCAGGGGAGGACATTTAGAAGTTGGAATGAGTGAAAAATATTAAAAAATGAATATGTTATAAAATAATCAAAATTTATTTTTTAATCTGAAATTGGGCTCACGGTTTGGCCCAATTCACGAAAACTCACCTATTCTCCATAAAACCATTGGAAACCCCCAAAACAAAGCATTAATGGAAAATTAAAATAAAAATAAATTTAAAATAAGATATGTATATGACACGGCCTTCACGAAATTTGGCTCCATGTATTGATCTTCACATTTATAGGTATTATATTCATTTCTAGGTTTCTATATTCTTTTTGATTTGGGTTATCCTTTCATTTTTTGTTCTATGTTGCTCAGATGCTCTTTATCGACTTTTGATCCTCAAGTATTACTTTCATGCTCTTATATCATGAATTATCATGCTAAATAATGCTTTGGTTTTACCTAAAGATGTTATGGTGGGTTCGTATTAAATTGGTATCAATGCTGAGTGGATCTTCATGATTTCCCATTTCTCCACATATACTCTTGATTCATATCCCATTTTAATTGACTCCATTTTGGTCTAGTATAAGGGTTTTTGTGTATATTTTATGAGGGTGTTAGTGGATGTGTTCGATGTCATGGTGACATCATGGAAGTGTGGCTCTATGTGACTGGTCTTTTTTTGGACAGAGATTATGTTTAGGTGTGTGTTTCTTGATTTTGAGATTGTTTCATTAGATAATATTGTCCAGGATTCCAACAAAAATGATGTTGATAATGATGGGGGGTAGTAATGGATTGATATGAAGTGATGAATATGGGGATGTTTTGGAGTTGGAGGTTATGTGAGGATGGTGTTGAGGCAATGATATATTGGGTTTCAAACCAAAGGTTTCAGAGAACCCAAGGTGTTGACATAGGTCGCTAGTCTTGATGCTATATATTTTGGTTCACATTTTGATGTTTGAATTTGAAAATACTGATATGTTTTGATGTTTTCTCTATTTTAATTTTTTTATTATTTAATGGATGGTTCTAGTATTAGAAATTATTTTAAGTTTACCATGTATCCTTAAAAATGGATTTTTTTAAAATAATAAAAAATTGGACTAGAGTTATATAAAAAAATGAAATGAAATACCCTTTTCTTCGGAAAAAACATTTTAAATAAAAATACAATTATCAAATGAATGATATAAATTTTAAAAAATGTAATCAAATATTATAATATTAATAATAAATAATAGCTATAATGGCTCAGAAAATATTTCATGCGTAAAATTTAAATAAAAAACACTGCTTTGTGAATTGGTAAAAATGTTAAAAGTGACCTATAAATTAAAAATATAAAAGATTACATTATAAAAGCATTATAAAATGTAATGGGTATTTGAAAAATAATGGACAAAATAATTTTAGGACAAAAAATAACATTATTTAATCATTTTTAAGAATATTGAAATGGAAGAGAAATAGTTGAAAACATTAAAAACAACATTTTATTAAAAAAAACCCTTTCCCCTTCTCTCGATTCATCAGGTATGTATTTTAAATTTTTGAATAAAAAAATTATGAATTCTATAATGTATTAAAAAAATTATAGTTAATTAACTAATTAATATTCATTTTATTTTATTTATTTCCATATTTAATTTAATTACAGAATGGGTTAAGTTCATGTTGGATGTTTTTGGGGCATTATGTTAATAAACTCTAAATAATATTGGTTCATTTACTAGGCTCAAATGGGTCATTGTTCTTTGAACTATATAATCATAAACATCTTATAATTATAAAGGTTAAAAAATAAATATACCTATATATATCCATCCATGTAAAGTGGTAATGAAAATGAAACACATTGTTTCAAGGGGATTGTGGTCCGGAGAAACACTTGAACAACATTGTAATTTTTCTAATGGCTAAACGATAAATAAAATAGATATTATTTTATTTTACTATAAACCTAACTATTTTATAAATGTAATATTTCTTGTATAATTCCATCCTTCTGAACATCGAAGTGAGGTGGTAATGAAAAATGATTCACGTCACATTCTGAAGGCAGTAGTCCACATGTACACAAGAGAAACATTACCAATTTTTAGCAATTGGAATGGTTAAGAGGGAATGGAACATATAATATTTAAAAATAATAATAATTATTTCAAAAATATAATATATATTAGTTCAATCCATGGTTTTAACAAGACATATAAAATGAGGATGAAAAACGATACACATCGGTCCAAGGAGGTGGTAGTCCAGAGATATGCATGAGTGAAGTTTTCATTTAAATCAGATGTAAAAGTTGATTGGAAAAGTGTTTCACCAATAAAAAAATATTATTTATTTATATTCTAGAAACTTATATTATTATATGAGATTTCGTGTGAAATTTTTGTGGGACGTAAAATATTAAATAATCATAGAAAAAATAGTTGAGAATCATACCTTTTAATTTGATATCCTCCTTTCAATTGACCTTAATTCCATTGAAAAATAGTTTTATGATAACAAAAATAAATTAATGAAATAGTAATGGATGTTTAGATAAGTATTTGGGTACATTTTGGAGATAAAATAATACATGTGCTATGTTTTGAAATGGTTAAAGTGATTTCATTTTAATTGTAAATACTGATGGCATTTTTGAAAAGATACAATATTTTAGGGTCATCAAAGTAATTTCAAAAATGAAAAGCGGCAGAAAATTGAAAACAAAATTAAAAATTAAAAAATTCCCCACCCTATTACGTGACGATAATATATTTACAATTTTATATTTTTTTTGTTTTTTTATACAATAAATACCATTTAACACCATTTTAAGAACAATTAATTTTTTTGACATTATAAATATAATGACATTATCAAAACTATAATTTTAATATAGAAATCATTAATTAAAAATTATAGTAATAGGAAAAATTCTTTAAATAACTAAATTAATATAAATCATACAATTTTTTTCTTTAAAAGCATTATTATGATTTTTCTTATATTTTCCCAATCACGACATTAACAAGACGCCATCATTTTAGATATTATATTAAAGAAATAATATTATATTATGAATAATAATTTAATTAATTTAACATAATAATATGCATATTAATTTATTTATAATATATATTTAATCTTATGATTTCCTTAAAAACATATTTATGTTATTAAATGAGAGAAAGTGACATTTTTTTAAATAAAATATTTTAATATAAATATTGATGTCATAATATTTTTATGTTTATTAAAAATGTGTAAAAATTGAAAATTGATCAAGTAGTAGTCTATAATGAGTCATCCACCAATTTTTAAATTAGATATTTTGATCATATTAGATATTTTTAACTTTAATCGACTCGTTTTTCACATTATCATGGTGAAAAGGTTTTAAAATATAACTATTTATTATGAAAAAAATAAATACATTACCAAATATAAAAAATATTATACATACTATTGAGTCAATTTAATAATATTCCATTCCCAAAATTGTTATATTATACTTTTAAATTAATTTCATAAAATTTAATGTAAAACTATTTTAGAGATATTAATGTTTTAAGCATAAAAACAATTTTATACTAAAATATGGTATAATATTTATTTAAATTAAATACAACTGATTTTATTTAATATAATTAAGCTTATATGTAATTTAATAAAATCAAAAAACATATTAAACATTGAAATTAAATATTAAATGAAAAAATTAATTTTTTTTAAGAATATGGATTTTCCACTATCCACAAACAAATAAACCCTTTATGAAAAAAATTATCATTTTATTATTTTTATAGGATTATTTAATGAATTATTTTCATTTTATCAAACAAATTTCCAAAAGTGATAGAAATTCATCATAATAACAAGGGAAAAAATCCGACAAAATCTATTTTGGATGAAAATATATTTTTGAAGTATAAAATGTATTTAAAAACACTATTTATGATGTTTTCACCATTATATGAATAAAGATTTATTTTATCAAAAAAATTTATCTTTATATTTCATTAATACTATTCATTTGTAGTGATTAACAAAATATAATTTCATAATAATACAAAGTACACATAAAACCGTTTTCTAAAACATATCTCTTTTACTATTATATGATTTTATTTAACATTTTGATCTTATTTCCTAGGAATTAATCAGTAGATTTGTATTTAGGAAAATATTTATGCATATATTTCATAATTATGTTACTCTTGTTTATACCTACCCATAAAATTCATAGGTTATAATATTCAAATTAAAATAATAATATTTTAATAATATATCTTACTTTGTTTTACAGATGATATTTTTTCTAGCACATAAAACAAAAAAATTTATTATTTTAAAAAATATAAACACTAAAGATGTTATACTCTACCCCTTAAAGAAATTTCATCCCAAAAATTTTATATCATATTTGATAAAAATGATTTAAAACATTTTCAAAGTATATTCCACAGTGTGTAAGATAAATAAAGAGATATATATAAGTAACATGTAATTCCATTTTAGTAACATTGATAAGTTTCATTTTGGAAAAAAAATTAATCACTAGGTTTATACTGGGAAAGTTACAGTTTCCTAAATACTTATAAAACCATATTCTTACTATTTTGAGACTCCTTCTAGATAAATAATTCCATAATGTTCACCTTTATAGTTTAGTGATACTTAGCAAATATGTCCTGAAATATTTATCATCCTTTTTCTTGAGTTGAGGAATTATTTTACCATAAATATTGTGAATAAGAGTAAATATTCTTACATATATCATCCCATACCAAGAGCATAATTTTTCCTTTCAGTTATGATTCCATACGTTTACCACCTCTACTACATCTCATATTATAAATCATAAATACAAAAAAAAATCCAGGCATGAGGCACTAAAATTAATATTCAACAAATCAAAATATCAGTAAACATATGGAAATTTATTTTTCATATTTTTATCAATTAACCAAAAGAAAAATGTTTTTCAGACGATAAGATAAAATCCAGCATGATAAGAGACCAAATTAATCTCTAAATACTCATAAAATAACACACATAGTTAAACATATTTTATTTCATAAATAAAAAACTATAATTCTCTTAAATTGTTTTTATAAAATTGAAACCTAAATATTATAATGATTTGATGAAATATTCTTTCAAGATAAATTATTGTTCGATCATTGGGGAATTTATAAAGTCTGGTCCTACTCGTAATGGTGTAACACTTGTAACCTTTTGGAAGACAATGGAGACACCTATGAACCTGATAGTTGCTGATGTGTTTGGAAGACCAAATAATGATATGGGAGTGTAAAATCCAAGAGAAATGGTGTCCAAGGATAGTGTAATTGACATGGGTACTATAATTGAAGTAGAAGTGATACTTTAAGATAAATTTGATCTTCTATGATGCACTGAGGAGGTGTGGTCTGATCATAGAATGGACATGCGTGCATCTTTGGAAGGTGGATTAATTAAAGACAGTGGTGAGTTGGTGAATATTAAAACTAGGATGAGCTCAATTACATGGATGGAGATTACAAATATTTAGTTTGGAAATTGATTTCCAGGATTGGTGAATGAAGAACTGGGTTTGGATCTGGATCGGGTAGTTCCCTTGAATGGGAAAGGAGTCCCCATGGATTTGAAGTCTTCTAGCCATACGTCTGTTGAAGTAGTTGATGAATTAATTTACTATAGGATTCCTAATCCGAAGAAGAAGAGAAGTCATAAATACACTAAGAAAAGGAGAAAGGAATAGTCTTATTTAACACTTCCCATGGAAAATAGATCTGTTAAAAAGTCAAAAGCTAAAGCCTATTATAACATTAAAATGATGTTGAATCTCAAGGATTGATACTTGAGGATATGAATGCCCAACCAAAATTTATGGGACATGGTATCATATAGCTAGTAAACATGGTGATGCCTATGGAGGATTTGAGGGAAGAGAGTCATGGTATTGAGATGAGTATGAATCTTCTCGATCCACGAAAACCTATTAATTCTTATTTTAATTATTTTTTCACAAAAGGATAGGGCTTAATATCTGAACCCTTGAAGAGAAATCTGAGGAAGGATTACTCTAATACACCAGAGAACATAATTAATAGACTTGAAATGTTATGGAATAATGATGTTGAGATGTTCAAGTACATTAATCGAAAAATTTATCCATATGAAGGGTTGACTAATGAATATGGTTTTGAAAATGATTAATCATATTATGATATTTAATATTTTTATGATTGATATGGGAAAGATTTCTACCCCAACCTTTTTATTATTTTTATTATATTTTCTTATTAATAAATGATCAAGGTTTATTTGAATCTCACTGGTCTTGCCTACTAAAATACCACAACATCATCAATATTTTTACACTACATAAAGACACATCAAAAACTAAAATTTCTTCAAAATTATTTACCCAATAATTTTCAACTTAGTTCTTAAAACTACATTCATACAATCAAAAATATGAATTATGTCTTAATATTCACAATTAACTATTAAATCATGTTTCTTACTTATAATATAAGTAATAGTGGTAATAGAAGTCATTACCTAAATAAGTTATTCAATGTTTCCACCTGTTCTTATATAAAACCTTTATTTGTATGAGCTTGTTTAACCCGTTCTCGAGCTTTCCTCCCTTGACATCAATATTCATAAATCCCATACTCCGAACACTTAAAACATATCCATTTTCCAATGAGAAATTTACATGGGTAATTCTTCTCTCTATATTTAAAATTTAGAATTCTAATCCTTTTTCACCATTATATTTGTCACATAAACATGCATTAATGTTTAGTTTTCTATTATTTGGTGTGTCATGAAACTCACCTAGGTTGAACTAATTGATCCTAACTTAAGATAGCTAGTTAGGAATAACTATATAAATTTTCACCTTAGTTTATATTCTTATTGTCCACTCATTTAAATATACTAGTGTCTTTTTCAAGCATCCTTAATTTAGTTCCTTCCTATTACAACAACTTACTAAAACCAAATGGGTTAGGGTTATCATATCAAAAAAAAACAAACTATTTTATAACTATAAAAAATATTATGTATTTCCCATCAATTAACACCCAAACATCTAATGTTAATCAAATATTTTATGAAATAACCAAAATTTATAAAATAATCAAATTATTTTTCAATAGAATATATTACACTCAGAACTAATATTAACCAAACCAAAAAATATATTTATCTAAAGTTAATCTATCTAATATATTTCAGAACAAACAACCCCAAGTCCAAATGAATCGTAATATACTATACCATTATGACCTAGTCGTTAAATTGGTGGGTATGAAAATTAGTAAATAAATTAGAAAAAATTTACAAGTTACACATATAAAAAATGCAATGGATATATATTTATTATATGTCAAAAAATAATCATTTAAAACAAAAATAAATGTTATTTTAAAAACTATATTTTTTACTAAAATAAGGATAGTTACGCTTTACACGCATAATTTAAAATAAATTTCTTTGAATTTTAGAATATTTATCATTTAAGATTATTTAATTTTTGAAATAATAATATCCAAAGTAACTTAGGGGTTTTTTTTGGATGTTTCTAAAAAGTTTCATATTTTGATGAAAAGTAAAAATATAAACATTTATTTGACAAATGCCTAATAATTTGAATTATTTAAGGTGTTTAATTATATTTAAAAACTGTTTTAAAGTTAAATTACTTGATTTATATTATAATAAATACAATTTTATAAATTTTATTCAATTTCAAAATTAAATTTGATATGAACACCTTCTACACGTATGATATTATTCTACTTGAAAACCCACTTTTTAATCGCAACTATAGGTTTTGTTTTAAATTTAATTTTCCCACTTATGTGAAAAATGTTTTGTAAAATGGATTTCATATTAGGAATAAATATAAATTACTTTTTATAATAAGTTATAGTTATTTATGGAAAATATTTAATAGTGAAAATAGCAAAAACTAATTACCACAGTTATGGTAAATATGGGTCTACCAAATGGGTGGGGAGTTAAAATAAATATATTAGAGTAAAAATGACCAAATCCATGCTATGAAATATATTTTCAAGAAATAGTTTTACATTTCCATGTATGTGACTTAATAATTCTCATTTTTAACCTTCTGGAATTTAAATAATGTAGAAAATCCTTTTCATTTTAAAAGATTAAAAGTGGGTCGCTCACCTCACATATAAATGGCCACCCACTATCCTATCTTCCTCACACCTTCATTAAAATTTTCATAAGAAAATTCCTCAAAAAATAAAATTATAACTTCAATTACCTCTTCCAGGAATCATTTTTTAGTCATAAATACATAATATGAAATCATTTGGTATTATCCTAAAGAGGTGCTCCAAGTAGAGGTGAAATTACTAACTATGTGTTTTTGTTTTATTTATTATTCCACCACCTTAAAATCATAATAATTATTTATTATAAAATAAAAAATTTATATAAAATATATTGAAATTTTAATATTCTATGATTATGACCTATATCTATATCCTATTTTCTAAAATGAGTAACGATAATGGCAATTGTGTGTACAGAAGACTTCAAATTTTCAAACCGATGTGACACATCTTCCATATAAAAGTCTCGTGGTAGGGTATGATGATAAATATAAAGTATATATATGATATTTATAACATAATTATACCTCTTGAGTAAACAAATAATATATAATTCTTTTAATTTATTTTCCATAGAGGATACGATGACGTCTCTATTGTGTACGGTGAACTACCGCCTCACGAAGAAATGTGATTTTTTTCACAAAAGATTTTTATAGAAGTTAATGAGGATAAATTTATTGAATATATTTTATATAAATGAAATAACTATGATATTAATTATATATTTAAAATTGTTAAAAAATAATATTTCATTTTCTTTCTTTTCTTTTCACTCATTGAAAGACGATAACATCATTTGTGTATCTGTTTACTACCACTCTCATTATCTAATGTGACTCAATTATTATAATGAAAACTCATTTATAATATATATAAGAATATTTAAATAAAAAATATGGTATTTATGGTATTATTATCATTCTGGAAAGCTAAAATATTACTTATTTCATTTCCAAAATGATCGCTGAAAAATGGAAACAATACTCATGCGTACGTACAACATGGCGTCCTCATGATCGTAACATACTTAATTTATCAAAAAAATATAAAATTTATTGGTCTTGATGTATAAATATGGTAATTATTTCATTAATATTTTTCTAGATATGTTGAAATAATGATCTTTTAGACCAATAGTCAACCCACCAATTCATTTTTGACACATAATTCAAATGTCATAGGAAAACATGGTGTGAAGTTATTTGATTACATAAATCTATATAAAATGTTAATAATGAAAATTAATGAGATAATAAAAATAAAATTTTTTATTAGGAAAGTAAATATTTTAAATATCTTTATTGTTTAGGATGATAAGGAATGTACATGATGATTCAAATTCAATCTAAGGGACTTCATTACTTTTTTCCTTTATTGAGGCATATTGTAATTTTATGAACCTAATTTATTTTATATGGTGTATATATTTTCAATTTGAGATGTAATATAATGATTTATAAATAATTAATAGTATTTTTCAGTTTAAATGTTAATTATTTCATAAAACGATATTTAAATTTTAAATTACCAACTCATAAAGAATTTCATAACATATTTTCTTTTCTATAGGTTATATTAAATCTTTATTGTCATTGATATTCTGTGAATATGTGTGTAATTAATTTTACTATATTATGTTTTATATCATTGTTTTTTATTTTTATTTAAATTTGATACATATAATCTATTCATTAATTAATTTTCAATTCAATATTACGATATTTACAAGGGTGTATTTCACAATCTAAATTTAATCATAATTTTTTATACATGAATTTATATTAAAGGAAATTAATTGATCATTGTCTTATAAACCCATTTAATTTTATTATCCTATATTAATTAAATAATTTTAATGTAATAGTAATATTTTACACTCTTTGGTACTTAATGTTTATCAGAAAATGTTTTTAATAAAATCCAACTTCATTTATCTATTCACTTGAGAACAACTTTTCATCAAAACCCATGTCATCTAGAAATGGGTTTAACCATTTAATATTTATTTATTAGATAAATTTTTCTTTTTTAAAAACATATTTAATGGAATATTTATGTCATTTTCCTATCATTTTCCATATGTATTTTATTGAAAAAGTGAAATGAATCATTATTTTAACATTTATGGAATGAATAAAATTTCCACCAGACATGATCCATCAATTGTTTTAAATATTATTTTTCAGTTTGTATAGTTATTTTTATGGAAATTTATTTCCAAAATGTCTTTTGAAATTTGTAATGTCGATTTTCAATGTGAAAAGTTTATTTTTGTTAATAAGTTTTTAAATTGTCTTTTTATCAGATTTATATTCATCAAAGACAACAACTCTTATTGTACATATGATTGAATGTGAATATGTGGTATTTACAACATTCTTATTTACTCTATTGAGGGATTCTGATCATTTTGACAAAGGAAAGTTTCAACATTCAATTTATTGGTTCTTATTTGTAGTAATTAACTTTACCTTGTAATATGTACTTTTATTTGATAATTGGATGTAAAATTCCCCCAAAATATACACAAAATTTATCATGTATATTTGTTTTCTTAAAACATATATCATTTTTAAATATGGTGTTCTACATTGAAAGTAACTTTTTCATTAGGGGAAATATTGATGAATTCATATTATTTACTCAATACATATATTTGATGACAAGGGACATTGTCCATCTATTAAATCAATTATTTAATATATGAGGAATGCTTCGGACATTTAATTACTGGTGGGCCCCAAAATTATATAGAACCTTGATGAAATAGTAGACCCATGAGATGAATCTGTAATCTTTAATTAAATGTATTTTTACATGTGGTTTTAATTATTTTTTTGAATGTTCTTTATGGTAGAAGTATCATGTGTCAGACAACATGATTTCCAATAATTAATCATTTATTTTTTTATTAATATTGTTATAATTATCCATTATATTTTTACAATGATATTATCTCAAGATGAATTTCATTTATAGTTTATTATTAAATGTAATGTGTTTTTAGTTACCTTTCCATATTTATTTTTCTATATCTATTCATGATAGAATATTTTTTAAATGGAATGTGATTTTAATTTTTTATATTTCAATATAGGTTATTCCTTATCTTATAATTAAAGGGAAGTTATTTAAATGGAATTTTTGTTCAATTATTTACCTTTACATATTAATGATTTTTTATCTTATCCTAAGAGTCATGTTATTTAAATGTCATGTTTATTCACTTATTTATCATGCCATAAATATTATTCATTCTCTTATCATGATATTCAATTTATTTAAATGGTATGATTGTTCAGTTATTTACATTTCCATTTTATTTATTCTTTTTAATCCTTGATAACATCTACTATAATAAATTTTTATTGGGAATTTGATCCCACCCTTATTTTGTTTCATTTCCCAGAAATCAATGAAGTGTATTAGGACTTATATAAAATAATTTTCTATAGTGAAAAATGTTATTTTATAAAAAAAATCGTTTTTTATTTTTGTATTCAAATGTAATATAGAAATCTTGGATGTATCCAGTTTAACAAAAAAAATAAACTATTAGGTCCGTAGGGATACAATTCATTGTATATTATTCCAATGTTATAAAGTCATAAACTAGCTCTAAGATACTGGGGTCAGGGTTGCTTCATTTGGTATTAGAGGATGGTTAATAGAAAAGATGAGAAATAAATTTGGAAAAACCCAAATTATGTATCATAGAACTATGAATAACATGTAGGATATTTTTATAATAAAATCCTAAAATCATGTAAAGGAAGATATTATGTTGTTCCACATTGAAATAAATCTCTATCTAGATACTATAAATGGACATGGTTCTAGAAAATATATGCCTAGGGATAGTAACTATGGAAATGAAATATTAGCATTGTCCAAATTGTCACCTCATGTATGATAATGGGCCTTACTGCTCACCTAATTTGACACTCCTTGGCGTATTATTACGATAATTTACATTTTCCTATAAACCATTATGAACTAATTGATTATATGAAGATAATTAATGACCAAGATTAAGACTAATTAGTATTAGTTAAAAATGGTCATGATTTACACACCTAATAAATGACTATATTGTTGTCCCACCATGACGTTTTTACCCACACTATGTTTTTTGGTAATATTTAATTGTTGGAACCTGAAGGGATAATGTTAACATCGAAATTGTGGTTATTATGGGAAACCAAATGATATAAAAATAGGACCGACAGATGTTGTGATAATTTTGTATCTTGTTATCATGATATATGATTAACAACCTACACCTTAGCCTACTATTGGACTCACCCAAGAAGATAGGACTGAGTTTTATAAGAGATTTAGTAGGGGAGACCATGGTGGAAAGAATGATCTATTCACATATTGTGAGAAATTTGGAAAGAGGCATAAATGAATGTGTCTCAAAAAAACATGAAAATAATTTTTATGTCCAAAATTAAGGATTAAAGTAATGAATTAATGAGGAAAAATGATGAGTGTAATGGAAGTAAATAAATATCATTCTAGGTATCTATTTATAGTTTTTTATATTAAATGTGTGGAAAATAGGAATTTTATGTGTAAATTCCCTATTTTAAATTTTATATCCTATACAATGGAAGTACATATGTTGAAATAAATTAGTTATAGTATTTACATATTGGAATTAAAAAATTATATTATAGAATTACTTTTTACCAATGGTATTTTGGTAATAAGAATCATGATAATATAAGGTTTGTGTCAAATTTTATAAGTATAAAAGTCTTCATAAACATAAGAATTATGGATACCATAATGGGTTATGAGTTTATTGTTGATCATAAGTTCAAATTCTTATTCACCTATTTTTACATTTTATGTGCTTGGATTAAAAAAAATTAAGTATGTTTTTGGAAAGTATTAATCAGAATACAATCCATTAGTTTAGTATATGAAGGTGTTATTTAAGGATGAATTCCTTTACAATTTTTGGAATTATGATTACACATATTGGTAACCTTTAAGGTTTATCTTATCTATGTTTTTATAGTAATTAAAGGTCATCATAATTTGGGAATGTTATAAGAATTGTATTAATATAGTTTTGGAAAAATAACAACCTACATAATGGGTGAGAATCCATCATATCCATTGATGGCTTTGTGGATTGAACCAAAAGCCAAAGGAAAATAATGTTCCATCACCGACCATAGGCCTACGTTATGTCTCGCTTAATATTGGATGTTTTCTAGTTAAATAGTTTGATAAATGAATATCAATAATGAACCAATGGTGTCACTGTTGATGTTTAGATATTTGTGTATTATATTGGATAATTTATTTTAAACATATTTTATTTGGAAAATATTTAGAGATATATGGAAAGTTTTTTTACTCTTTTATGGAGCTTATGATATATGAAAATTGGATTTTTTTTACTTTAGGTATAAAAAAATATTTTATAGATTTTCATTTATTGGATAATGTGATGAATTGAAATTTTATCAAAGAATAACTAAAGAATGAAATTTTTCTTATAAACAAGAAAGATATCAAGTAAGTATATTTCATTATATTCATTGGATATAAAATAATTCGTCATCTTTATGAAAATGGATCCTAACAAAAAAAATTTATCACATTACCATTGTGTACAATTAATGATATGGTCTTTCAAATAGTCATAGATTTATAGTTTTTGGGTCCTTAAAATTCCCCAAATTATTTACTTTCTTATGATCAATGACTAATATCATTCTCTACAATTAGTTATACTTTTCTTACATGTCCATATATTCACTTTCTACCAATAATATTACACATAGAAACCTAGTTATGTTTTATTCCATATGACCTTTGAACTTACATATCTATATTATTAAGATGATATTTCATTAACCCTTTTTATGATGGAGTTTTTCAATAAATGACTTTTTTTCAAATATCAAACCGTTATGTTTTGATTATGATATCATATTGGGAGGACCAAATTTTTTTAAGGTGGGGAGAATGTGAAACATTGATATTCTAAAAGAATATAATTGTATTAGATAGAATTTGAGACATGAAATATTGATCATAAACAACCCAATCTATATCCATATATATTTTATAAAATTTAATAAATTTTATAGAATATTGAACACACAAACCCAAGTCTAAATGAACCATAATATAGTATAATATTTCAACCTAGACATTAAATTATTTGGACATGAATATGAATACCTAAATTATGAAAATTATATTGTTTTAAATTGTAAAAAAATAATTTTTTATCCATTTATTATATAGAATATAAGAATCATTTAAAGTAAAAAAGAATGGTTTTCTGAAAAACTGTAGTTTTGTTTTTCTAAAAAAAATTTAGTCACGCTTTGCTAATATAATTTGAAATTAATTTTTAACAATTTTAAAAAAATTATTATATAAAAATAAATTTATTTTTTAATTCATAATATCAAAAATATCAAAGGGTTAGTTCTTGGTATTTTATGGAAATTTTTCATTATTCAATGAATACTGATAATGCGATTTTTTGTTTGGAAATTGCATTTCATTTACATTATTGATTAAGATAAATTATATTTAATTTTTTTTAATGTAAAATTAGTTAAAATATATTATAATAAATACAATTTATTCTATTGATTCAATTTTATAATAAATTTTGATATTTAAATCATCCATACATATGAGAAAGATCTTTTTGAAAACTCTCACTTTCACCGCGTCTGTGTTTTTTTTTAATTTTATATTTCAACTTTTATGAAATGAATTTAGTAAAGTGTATTAAATATTTATAATAATTATAATTTTTAATTTTTAATAAATTCAACTTTATTTTTTACCATAAGTAATAGTAAAAAAACTAATTACAACAGTGCAGGTAAAAATGGGTTTACTAGGGGGGGTTAAACAAAAACGATAAGAATTAAAATGACTTTAAAACTTTCCTAAAATATATTATATATGCATGTTTTTATGATATAATCTATAAGTCTTGATAATTCTCCATATTGGACCCTTTAAACATGTGAAATATGTGGGTACTTATCTTCTTTTTCAAAAATTAATACTGTTCCACATAACTAACTTATAAAAGGACACCACCTACCTCTCATCCTCACACCATAGAAAACCTTTGGTTTTGGAAATAAATAACCAAATCACTTATTTACTTCTATTAACTGACAAAAAATGTATTTTTTGGGTTAGGAATCCATTTTAATTTTACGTTAAGTATAATTCAATATAGGTGGACTGAGTAGAGGGAAAATTCAGACCAATGTGTTATATTTTATTTCTTCTTCCAACTCATAAAATTATTCTTAATTTAATATCATATAATAAAAAAATATCAACTATATTATGTGACTTAATAATTTCAATGGAATTTCCTATATCCATATGATATTCTATGGAATTGGAAATAACAACATCCTGATGTGTACGGAGGACTATCTCCTCGCAAAACTGATGTGACTTTTTTTCGATCAAAACATCTCATGTTTGGGTATATTGTTGGATATAAATTATGTATATGATATTTCTAGCATAATTATACATCTAAATCATTAATCATATATAATATTTTTAGTTTCCATTTCACAGGGGATACGATAATGTCTCTTGTCTATAGGGTGGACTACTGCCTCGTGAAGTGATGTGATTTTTTTTCTATGAAGCATTACATTGAAAGAAATAAGGATAAATTTTATAAATATATGTGATATTAATCATACAATTATGATATTAATGACATATTTATCATTATTATAATATAATATGTCATTTTTTACATTTTCACTCACTAAATGATAATAATGTCATTTGTGTATGTGTGTCCAACCACCTTTATGAAGTGCGATGACTCTGCTTTCATCACCAAAAAAAATAGATGATATATAAAAATATATTTTATTAAATGATTTTTTATTTATGAAATTATGATAATTATTGAAAGATAAAATTCTATATACCTCATTTACATAATGATCATTGAAAATATTAATGTTACTCATGTTTACGTACAACCTACTATCTCCAAGATCATAACATACTCTATTTATCAAAACCATATTTCATGATTTCTTTTAAAAGTATAATATATGTATAATTATGATAATTATGTCATGATTATTTTTCTAGATAATGTTACACCCCAACCATGTAAATTCATTTATTTAAGGCTTTTCTTGGATTTGGATGTTTTGGGGGAGGGTTGGGTTGTGTCCCTATTTAAATTTTTATGCATTGGGATGTTTCAGGTGACATTTTAGAATGTATAAGGTTTGGGAGCACATTTTGTTAAACTGTGCATCCCAAACTAGGAAACATTGTAACATGGGTTAGATTTGGGAGAGAAGGCACAACCTTGTTTGTGAACAGTTGGTCAAATCGTGTGGGCTGGACATGCGGTCGATCCCTCTTGGATAGTAGCTACCGCACAGTTGGTGCATAGTTTTGTAAAATGTGCGGTAAAACCATATTATCTACCTAGTTTCATAAAATTTCAAAATTCTAAGCTTCCCCCTCCATTTTTGTATCCCTAAAATGGGATTTCCTCCCCACCTCTGCCTAGGCACACCGGGGGGGGGGGGGTCCTCCATGCTCCCTCTACCTTGACCTCATTCCATTTTTGATGCCCTGGGAAGGTTCCAAGGAAATTTCATTTCGGTTTTTGGTCTATTTATACTCCTCTTCCCCCTTATCTCTTGAGATCTTGGTTCTTCCATATTGGGGATTTTCTTTTTATGAACCCTAAAGTATGGGGATGATGTGTGGTTCCAATTTATTTATATTAATTTTTTAGAATTGTCCCTTGGACAATATTCTTACATCCCTTGATGTTTTTTTCACATTTTCACATCATTGATGTATGTGTTTCCATTATTTTCCTTTTTGAAAAAATTCATTGATTTTTGTGTGTTTAAAAATAATTTATAAATATGTTTTACATCCTATGATATGTTGATGTTGATTATTATCTTGGTTTAGTGTTGGTAGTTTGGTGCAAAAATAGGGTTTTAATGGATTCTTATGCTTATTCCACTATGCCTATACACTCAAAGTGTTTGATAAAATGTATATTGTTTTTATAATACAAAAATAATTCCTTATTGTGATATTCATACTTTGATATACTTTTTTTAGTTAAAATGATATAATTGGGAGTTATATGTGATTTAGTTTCCACTTTATGGCCTAATGGTTTTTTGTGATATTCTTGGAAAGGCACTCTTGGGTATTAATTAATTGATTTAACTTTTGTATTTATGTGAAATTATTGTGTTTGGTTTGATAGAAAGTGGTTATTCTAACAAATGCTTTTGGTTATTTCTCATGGAAATTTTGAGTCAACAATTATATGATTACAAGACCTCATACTTTACATATATCGATATTACATAAAAATTTAAGTACATTCATAACAACATAAAATAAATCCATGATAGGACTGTATAGGTATAATTTCTTTAGAAACTCGAAAACATTAACAACTAGTTCATAAAACATCTACATTGGCTTACACCTATTTATTCAAAACTAGAATCCTTTATGACGCTGATTACATAATACACTACTTCATGACTGGAGGAAAAGAAACATATGAAAGGGTGACATCCAATTATTTGTAAGTGTATACAAGGGAAATTTCAATCATATCATAATCATTGTACATAAGAACATAACATTTTAAAATCATATCCTACATACGAAATATTATGATTTCATGTCATAAGATAAATGTTCAAAATAATTAATGGATATATTCCAAAAAGTAATATCATAATATGTGATGTGTTTTGGAATACATATACGCATCGAATATCATTTCCATATTAGCCGAGTCTCATAGCCATGGCTATAATAATAGTCAAATTCCATTACTGAACTAGGTTTACTTTCCATTCCAACCTGGTATTACTGAATTAAA
Organism: Viscum album; assembly: GCA_963277665.1. Lineage (NCBI taxonomy): Eukaryota > Viridiplantae > Streptophyta > Magnoliopsida > Santalales > Viscaceae > Viscum > Viscum album. The sequence continues at coordinate 1,472,430,762 of OY728126.1, read as the reverse complement.
TTTAATTGTCATTCCATTCATGTCTATATCATGAGATATAAATCTTTACCCAATTCATTTTAGGGAGATATAGGTCCCACCCATCTCATCATGAAATTAATTTTAAATGTTCCATAATAACATAAACAATTCACCATAGCATAACCCAAGGAACAAAAAATGGGTTTCTTAAACATCATTCCATCATAACATAATCCATAAAAGATCATCGAATTTCATAAAAATAATTCCATCATAAACATAATCAAATCAAAGTAATAATAGTGATATAAACCTAACCCTATGACATCATAGATGGAAAATAATTTTGATAAAACACATGAGCTTAATTATTGAGGAAAAAACCCTTTATTCTTCCCAAATGTTTTCTATTCTCAATATTTCAGGTAAATTTATAATGAAATAATTTATTTCAAAATAATATTAAAATATTATATAGGAAAATTAATCTAAATAAGGTGTTATGAAGACGTAAAAATCCACTCATTCCGTATCAGTTAAAGAAATATTCTCCTTGTACTCTTTCGGGTGAAGTTAAAAAGTACCTCATATGGAAAATGAAAGAAATATCCCTTCTATAACATTTAAATTTTTTCCAATGGGTAAAATTGACTTTAAAAAATTGTATTAGGATGGATGTAATGTTATATATTTTGGAAACATAGATGTAGATAATAAGTATACCTCTGTAAATACTTACATAAAAACAATCTTTAGAAATAAGGAGATTACAAGATTTTCCCTTACCTTTGGTCTGATATCATTCATATCTATCCAAAAATCCTTTACAATGGTTAACGTATGTTATTAAATTATACCATAACCATATTCATATTTATGATATCATATATTATCCTATTATATCATTTTGTTAATAGTGTTTCAATATTTCTATTATTTTGGATGTTAACTGCTTCGTTTTCCCATTCATATTTTTCCATGTAAGTCATGTTTATTATTCATAGGATGTATTCTATTCTTTTCCAGAATGAAATTAAATTTATAATTAATCTTTTTACACATCATATAAATTTTCTAATCAATCTTGAATTGTTAACGTAGAAAATGAATCTCACCGTGTCATGGAGACGATAGGTCGTATGAACACAAGAGAGACAATAACATTCCCTTTGATGGTTAAATAGTATATAAATGGATGGTTTATTCATTATAAATAATAATAATAATGTTATTTTCATTATCTAAATCCATTATTAAAATCATTAAACCCATCCATATGATGTATTGTTGAATATGAGATTACACCACATCGTGGAGACGGTAAGTCGTACGTACACACACATGGTAATATTCTTATTCATAGGATCAATAAAACAAGGTATAAGGTTTTACCATAACAATAGTAACATATAATCATGTATAGGATATTGGATTTATTACTTTAGTATAGAAACAACATATGAAGCGGATGTAGAATAATAAAATAATTTTGAAAGAGGTGATAAAATAATTTCCCCCTTTTCCGGAATCACCTTTTTATTTGCATAAAAGTCCACCTTAAAATGGATTTTTGCCAAAAGTGTGGAATCTAGGATGAATTTTGGGAATTTTGGAGAGGAAATGGTCATGGTTTTGTCGAGAAAAATATCATTATAGGTGTGATTAAAAGAGAAGGAGATGCATCGTTTTATAAGAGAGGGGATGGGCACCTTTGGAAATACCAAAACTATTAAATTAATACAAATTATTATTTTTAGACTGAAATACCTCAAAAGTGATTATTTCAAATATTATATGACTAGAGGTTGAAATACTTTCAACCAATAAATTTTGACAGGTATTTATTTTATTTTAAACCATATCTTTTTGATTAATCCTTATTTAATCTTTTTAATTTTAATTTTGGAAATATATTCCAAATTTTTGATGGCCATAAATATTTTCATATATGATGATAATTGACTATAAATAATATTTTTTTTTGAAATTGGATACCTTATAATTATCAGTTCTTAATTTTTATGATTTTTAACTAATTTAATGAAATTTTATATTTATAAAATATCAATAATGTCAATATTGACGCTATTCATTTCATTGATTTTAAATAAAATCCACACAAAATATTACTTTGAAAAAACCATTAATATACTTTAATAATGTAATAATCACTTAAAAATTACATTTATAACCTTAATTAATTCAAATTATATTTCTTTTAATACTTATATAATCATTTATTTGATATTATTGTTAATAAACAAATATTTGTGTCACTATTGTGTCATCAGTAATGGTAATTATTTAATTTATAAATTATAAATAAATTTATATGATTTAGGTAATTATTTTATCAGTCCATAGATGATATATAGTCGATATTATCTATTGGTTATGCATATGTTAAAATCAATATACTTATATAAAAAGAATGTGTGACATTTTGTCACATTCATTTATTTTTAAAAAATTAAAGTCATATTCTGGGATAATACCCATTAAGTGATTAAATTTCGCAAAATAGATGATAATGGTCCAATTTATTTATCAAATAGGATTTGTATAGGTGTTAAGTTAATTTTATAATATTTTCTTACCTTTAATTACCCAGTTTACCTTCAACCAAGGTAATAAAAATAATTAGAAAAGTTACTGTTCATAACGCCTAAAAATAAAATAATCCTATTAACATATATTAGACCTAGTGATTCTAAATATGGATCCAGGTTTAAAAAATTCAAAACACATATGTTTCATTAATTATTTGAAATAAATATCTTTTTTAGAATGAGAGAATGAGGTTTTGAAAGTAAAAACAATTCAAAATATTGAAATATTATTACATATGAATTCAATGTAAAAATAATTCTAATGCAATAATATATATTGAATGATAAAAATATATTTTATTTATACATTAAACCCATTCAATTTTATAATTTAACCATATAAATTAGTTCAATGAAATTTTTTTCCTCATAAAATTTAGTTCATTTTTAATATTCATCAAAACGTGATAGTTTTCAAACTAATATCATAAATTAATCCAAAGTAAATTTTTATATCCCAAATTAAAATTATAATTTTAAATTTCCATATAAAAATTATAAATGTGTTAAAATCTAAATTTTAAAGGGGGTCTCTATTAATATGGGTAAAATCACCCTTAAAAAATAGGTTTTTATATATCAAATAGGGTTTATTCATACCCTATGACAAAAATATCCATTGGATGAATATCTAAAATATTTTATTATGTATATAATATATATATATATCTCATTAATTTCATTACCAAAAGTAATTCAGTCATTAATAAAAGCATCTCATTGATTTATATTTTTCAATAATAATTGTTAGCCAATGAATTCACAATGAATTTTCATAAGTTAGTTATACATAATCCCGCTAACCATAAGACTAGGATATAATAGTAATTTTATACTAAGGGATTATCTTGGTTAATTTAAACTTGTGATTTCATGGAACACAAGCTACAAAAAATAAAAATTATTTAATGAAAATATTTCATAAAAACAACAAGTTGATACATTTTACACCACTAAACTGAATTCCACCCCCAAATTTCTCCCCATGGAAAAAAAAGACGAGGATACCTCTTCATCAACATATCCTCAAGTTCCCATGTCGTTTATTCAAAATTTTGGTTCCTCCATTAAACCTTAACCAATCGAGTGGTCTTATTTTGTAGAAATATTTCACTACAATCCAGAATCTCTATAGGTTGTTATTCATAAGAAAGATCATTCTCTAGTGGTATAACTTATGGATTTAGTACATGTGAAGAATTAGGTATGTAATTTCTCTTGTGAGATACATGGAACACATCATGATCTTCAGAGAGTTTCAGTGGACGCGCCAATCGATAATATACCTTCCCAACATGATCCATAACTTCAAAAGGACGGATATACCTATGGCTAATCATTCCCTTCTGTCAAAATCTCATTACTATATTCCAGGGAGATATTCTTTAAAACAACTTATCCCTCACTTCAAACTCTTTTTATTTTCTTCAGTTTTCATCATGAATTTTTCCAACTTTGAGATGCTCCCATGTGTTGTTAAATAGATCTGATATTTTCTACCATTTCATCAACAAGATCAGGTACAAATAGATTTATTTTCACAAATTCGTCCCAAAAAGTTGGAGTTCTACACTTAATTCCATAGAGGGATTCATAAGGATGCATATGAATACCGGAGTGAAAGCTGTTGTTGTAAGAAAATTCCACCAAAGGTAGGTGTTAATCCCAACCACCTCGGAAATCCATAGGGAAATCTCTCATCATGTCTTCCAGTGTTTAAATTGTCCTCTTAGACTGACCATCTATTTGGGGATGATAAGCAGTGTTGAAACATAACTCTGTATCCATATCATGTTGAATACTTTTCTAGAACATTGAGGTAAATCACAGATCCTGATAAATTACAACTGAATGTGGTACACCATGCAATCTTACCACTTCCTTTACACATAACCCAGAATTTTGATCAAGATAAAAGTCCTAAATAATAGCAATTAAGTGGGCCAAATTCATATGAGAATCAACTATAACCTAGATAAAATTATTTCTTTTGGATTTGTTGGGATGTCTGACAACAAATTCCATAGTGATATTTTCCCATTTCCATTCTAGTAGGGATAATGGTAGTAAGATCCCCTTATACTTATGTCACTCAGCTTTATCTTGGTGACAAACCAAGAATCAAGAGACATATTCGACAACATATCCTTTCATGCCATCACACATGAAATAATCTTTTAGGTCCCCATACATCTTTGTGCTTCCAAGATGAATAAATAATGAAGAACTATGAGCCTCATCAAATAAACCCTTCTTTAATTCTAGTATGGGAGGAATAGAAACCCAGTTCTTAAACCTTATTATTACATCACAATCTTGGTTGAATTAAGGAACATTTATTTCTTTTATAAATATACATATTTCTACTACACCTCCTTATTATTCACTTTTATAGATGGTGGAACATTTATTTGAGAAAGATTAGATTTTCCACCTTCCAATAAAATTTAATGATCCATTCTTTGTGAATCCATAAACATTGGATCTTTTGCGATCCTCATCATGGATAGACTAGCATGGTATTTTCGACTCAAAGCATCTAGCACCTTATTTTCATTCCCATAGTGGTAATGTATTGAGTATTCGTAATCTTTAATCAACTCCAACCATCTTCGTTGGTGCATATTAATATCCTTTTATGTGAAAATATACTTTGAAATTTTATGATCAGTATAAATATCACACATTTCATCATATAGATATTGCCTCCATATAATTAATATAATTATTACCACATATAATTCCAAATCATGAGTTGGGTAATTATTATCATGGATTTTCAATTTCCATGAGGAATAAGATATCACTATATTATTTTTCATAAGAGCACATCTAGACCCCATCTTGGACGCATCACTATAGATCACAAAACATTCTCCACTACAAGGATGTGTGAGCACAAGTGCACTGGAAAAACATCATTTTAGCTCTTTGAATTTGTCTTCACATTCTTCCATCCATAGGAACTTAACTCAGTTCTGAGTCAAATTTGCGAGTGGGTTAGAGAATTGTGAAAATTATTCCACAAAACATTGATAATATCCAGACAACCCAAGAAAACATCGAATCTCCGTCACCATTTTTGGTCTCAACCAACATTCAAAAACTTCTATTTTTGATGGATCCACAGATATCCCATCTCTTGAGATTATGTGACACAAAAATGAACCTTTCTGAAGCCAAAATTCACACTTGGTAAATTTTCTAAAAATATTCTCTTTTCTCTGGGTCTTAAGTAAAATTCTCAATTGGTCTTCATGTTATTCCTTACTCTTCTAATGGAGAAGAATATGGAAAATAAATACAACCACAAACTGTTCAATATAGTCTCTTATGAATCTATTCATTAGATCCTTGAAGTTATCAAGGGAATCAAAAAGACCAAACAGAATCACAATAAATTCACAGCGTCCTTAACTTCTATTGAATTTTTTATTTGGTATATCCTCCTTCTTGACCCATAATTGATGATATCCTGAATTAAGATCAATGTTGGCAAATATTGAGCTCCACGTAGTAGGTCAAATAAGTTATTAGTGTGGGGAAGAGGATATTTTATCTTGATGGTGACCTTGTTAAGTTCTCGATAATCAATGTAGAGTATCATTGAATGATCATTATTCTTAAAGAACAAAATAGGTGCTCCCCAAGGTGATTCACTACGAAATAAGAATCAATTATTAAGATTCACTTGGATTTGCTTTTTCAAATCCTACAACTCAATTGGGGCCATTCTATAAGTTTTAATTAAAATAGTAATAGAACCCATTGTGAGTTCTATTGAAAACTCAAATTTGATATTTGGTGGAGGATCTATAAATTCTTCCAGAAATACATCATTAATCTCACGTACAGTGGTAATATTATTAATAGTGAGTTTCTTCCAAACCATTTGAGATAAATAGACTTCATTTAGAGGAATAAAAACCAATAAGATGGTAGAAATTACTATTGGAATGTTATGTTCATCCTGCATCTAAAGATGATCATAGATTGATCTAGAATACTAAATGAAAATTCCCTTCCTTGGAAATTTATATGATCTCTATATAGAGAAAGAAAAATCATGCCATGAATCACATTAAATTCCAATATAATAAGGATAATAGGATTTTTAGGAAGAACTTTCCCCCAATCTTCAACTATAGAAGAATTATAATCTTGTAATTTCACTATTGATTCATTAGGAGTCATCATAGCCAACTAAACATCAAATTGTTGAATATGTATGACGATACCATTATAAAATTTTTCATAAATAAAATAGTGGGTGGATCCAGAATCGAATAAAACATATTCTACTTTAGTGTAGATGATATGTGTACAATTCACCACTTCATTATCGTACTCCATAGTGACAATAGTGATTTCAAGTGACTTTACATTGTATTTGGACTTAAGAGTTTGCTGACATCAATCGTCATCAATAACCCCTGGATTAGGGCATTGATTGGCATAATTCCACACATCCTTGAACTTATATCATTGAAGTGTAGGAGGTGTATTTTGTGTAACTTTATCTTTGTTCACATCATTAGACATATATTTCCCATCACTTTGGTATTTAAATACCTAATGATCTTCTTTTCCAAACATAAAAAATTTACTAGTTCCTTTAATAAAATTTCCTCTATGTTTCTTTCCACACATTGATAATAAAGGAAAACTCAACAAATTTTTATTGTGGTCTGCATATTTTCTTTTGAATTGAATTTTTCTATTTATATCAAATCTATAGGACGTATGGGTTACTCCAATATCCATCTCAACCTTGAGAGCACATCATCCAATTTATTCATATCTATTAAAGTCCCTAATTGATAAATCCCTTCAGTTACTTGGTTTTAAGCCACTAAAGAATCGATCAATATTTCTATCAGGTTGGATAATAATTCCATAAGTATACCTTGAAAGTATTATAAAATTTTCTTTATAGGTACCAATAGATTCATCATCCTTTTTCTTAAGTTGTAGGAACTCATTCTCCATATTTGTTTTAAAGAATACAAGGAATGTACTTAGTGGAAAATAAGTTCTTGAACTCATCTAATTATATAGACTCAATTTAAAATCCTTGCCTCATATTCCTAAAAATATTCCACCATTGACCAGCTTCAACCTCCAAATGATAGATTTCTAAGATGACTTTATCATGTTCAAAACATTTTAGGACAAAAAATATCTTTTCTGTGGTACTAATTCATTGGTCATCCACTAATGGATCAGAAGTCCCAATGAATTAAGGAGTACACTACCTCATGGAAGAACTCAACAGAATGTTTCTCCCTCCTCTGCTCCATTGGAATTTCTACATGATTCATAGCTATAGAATGTTGTGTGAGAATGGGTTCATGTTTTTTATTACATCTTCTATAACATTTAGTTTCTTTGGGGGACAACCACTGCATTTTATGTTGCATTTCTCATTAACGTGGTTCCTTCTAGTTCAAGCCATTAGCTAAAACAATGAAGCATTGTAAAAGAAACACAAATAATAATGGGAGAGACACATAATAAAGAATAAAATTTTGATTTAGGACACAATAGGGTTTATCCTAGGTTTGTCATGGTCATTTCTAAAACCCTAGTATTATAACCTATATTTATACATATACATAGGGATCTTACAAAGGCTTTATCATCATAGTTTACAAGGGTTAACTATACCTTTACTCTCATACCAACTATAACAACCCATAATTTACATACATTGATATTACATCAAAATTTATGTACATTAATTAAAACATATAACAAATCAATGAAAGGTCCATATAAAAAAATTGTATTTATAAACTGGGAAACATAAACAACTGTTTCATACGAAATATACATTGTCCTCCACTTATTTCTTCATAACTGGACTCTTTTCTGACAAAGATTACTTAATAACATTTTTATGACATGGGGAAAAGAAACATAATAAAGTATGAGTTCAAATGATCTATAAGAGGATACATGGGATATATCAATCATATAATAATCATAAGACAAAAGGCCATAACATTTTAAAATCGTATACTTTATATGAAATATAATGATATCATGTCATGGGATAAAAGTTTATAAGAACTAATGGACATAATCCCAAAATTCATAACATAATAAATGATGTTTTTTTGAATATATATAAGCGTAGAAAATCATTTTCGTTTGAGCCAAGGATCATAGAAAAGACCATCATAGTGGGAAAAGTGCATCACTAAACCAGGTTTACTTATTGTTCCCACTTGGTATTACTGAACTAGATTTACATTCCAAACATGACTTGTCTATCACATGATATATACATATTTACCCAATACATTGGATGGATATATGTTTCCCACACATCTCATAATGAAATCATACATACATGTGCCACAAAAACAGAAATCATTCACCATAGCATAACTCAAGGAACAAAAAACGGGTTTATTAAACATCATTATATCATAAAATAATTCTTATAAGATAAATGAATTTAAAAAAAATAATTCCATCATAAAAATAATCAAATAAAAATAATAATTGGGATATAAATATAAACCTATATAATCTTATATGTAATATTTTTTTTGAAATAACACTTGAACTTAATCCCCAAGGAAAATATCATTTCTTCTTAAAAAAACGTTTTCTATTATAAAAATTCTAGGAAATTTTAAATAAAATAATTCAGTTGAAAATAAACTTGAAATATTGTAGATTAATGATCATGGAAATAATGAATTATGAAGATGTAAAAATATGGTCATTCCATATAAGTTAAAAAACATTCTTCTCGTACTCTTGCTGGAAAAGTCAAAAAAGTACCTCGTATGGAAAAAGAAAGAATGATTCCATCCATATAGTTTAATAAACATTTACCACAGGATAAATTTTTCTTTAAAGAACAGTATAATTATAGAAATAATAATATATTTTTAGGAAATATTCATGTGGATGATTTATATACCCTAGTAAATACATATATATAAACAATCTAGGGAAATAATGAGATTTTAAAATTATCCCTTAACTTAGGTCTGACATCCTTCATATATATCCAAAATTCCTATATAATGGTTAAAGTATGTTATAAAATTATAACATAACCGTATTAACATTTAGGATATCATATATGATCCTATTATATCATTTTGTTAATAGTGTTTCTATATTTCTATTATTTCGAGTGTTAAATGCTTCATTTTCCCATTCATGTTTTTCCATGCATGCCATGTTTGTTATAATTAGGATGTATTTTATTCATATAAAGAACTAAATTAATTAATAATTATAATATTTATCATCATATACATTTTATAATCATTCTTGATTTTTTAACATAGAGAGTGAATCCCACCACGTCGTGGGGATGGTAGGTCGTACGTACACATAACCAACAATATTATTCCATTTAATGGTTAAATGATATGTAATTGGATGATATATTAATTATAAATAATATTAATCATGTTAAATTAATTATTTAAATCTAGTATACCAATAATTATACAAATCCAAATCATGTATTATTGAATAATAGATTACACCATGATGTGGAGATGGTAAGTCGTACGTACGCACACATGGTGATATTGTTATTCATAGGATGGATTAAAGGAAGGAATAATGATGTAAAATAACTATATTAAAAGAAAATGAATTTATTAGATACTATATTTATGACTTTAGTATTGAAACAACATAATAATAGGAATTAGAAGAAGAAAAGAATTTTGAAATGGGTGACAAACCAATTCTCTCTTTTTCGTGTATAACCTTTTGATTTGCACAAAATGTTTCATTAAGAAGTATTTTTGCCAAAAGTGTGGCCTCTAGGATTAATTGAGGGAAGATTGGAGAGGAAATATATAGGGGTTGGCTGAGAGAAATAGGGTTATAGGTCTGATTAAAAGAGAAGTAGAGGTTCCCTTTTATAAGAAAGGGGAAGGGCACCTTTGGAAATACCAAAACAATTAAATTAAAATAAATTAATTTTATAGATTCAAATGACCAAATTGTGGATTATTTATGTAATTAGATGATAATGCGTCTAAATTCTCACAACTAATTAAATTTAAGCATGTTTATATTTTATTTCAAACATTATCATTTTGATTTATCCTTATTTAATCTATTTGATTTTAATTGTCATAATATATTATAAACATTTAATGGCCATAAATATTTACTTATATGATGTTAATTCACAAAATAATTTATATTTTATGAAATATTATACCTTTTAATTATCACTTTGTAATTTTTATGAATTTTAAATAATTTAATAAATTGTTATTTTTATAAAATATCAATAGTGTCAATTTGGTCACTATTCATTTTTTGGATTTTAAATAAAATAAATACATAAGATAACTTTGAAAAAAAATTAATATACTAAATAAATGTAATAATCCCCTATGAAATTAATTTATAGCCTTAATTATTTAAAATTATATTTATTTTAATATTTTTAATATCATTTATTTGATGTTTTAATTAATAATATATTTTTTGCATTACTATTGTGTCATCCTTAAGGGTAATTATTTTATTTCTAAATTATAAATAAATTTATATGATGTAGGTAATTATTTTATATTTCAATATAATATCTATAGTTGATATTAAATACTACTTTTCCACATATTATAAATAATATACTTATATAAAAAGAATGTGTGACATTTTGTTGTATTCATTGATTTTAATATAATTAATGTCATATTCATGAGTAAGTGTCAATTAAGTGATTCCATTTAGAAAAATAGATGATAATGGTCTAATTTAGTCTTCCAATTGAATTTTTACAGGTTTTATGGTAATTTTATAATATTATTTTTACCTTTAATTACCAAGTTTACCCTTAACCATGGTAATGAAAATAATTATCAAATTTATTGTTCATAATGACCAAAAATAAAAGTAAAATATTAACATAATTTCAACCTACTGATTAAAAATATGGAGTCAATTTTTTAAAATTCGAAACAAATACATTACAGTAATTAATTTAAAATTAATCACGTCGTCAGAATGAGAGAATGAGTTTTTAAAAGTTAAAACATTAAAAAAGATTGAAATTTTTTTACTTATGAATTCAATGTAAAAGTAATAACAATGACATAAATTATATTGATTGATAAAAATATATTCAATTCATACTTTAATACCATTAAATATTATAATTTTACCATATAAACCATTATGATGTAAAATTTTGTTTTCTCTTAAAATTTAGTGTATTTTTACAATTCATCAAAACTTGATTGTTATCAGAAAAATATCAGAAATTCAACCAAGGTAAATTTTTATTTCATGATTTAAAATTAAATGTTTATGTTTTTATATAAAAATTATTAATGTGTCAAAATATAAATTTTAAATGGGTTCTCCTTTCAAAGGCGTAAAATCACCATTAAGAAAAATAGGTTTTCATATATACAATTGTGTCTATTCATAACCTATCACTAAAATATCCATTTTATGAATTTAAAAATTATGTTATTAAATATATAACATATATATATATCAAAAATTTCATTACCAAAATTAAATTACTCAATAATAAACATATCTAATTGATTTAGATTTTTTGTAAAGAATTGAATGCCAATGAATTCACAAATCATTTTCATAAGTTAGTTATACATATTCTCACTACCCAAATGGCTAGGCCATACTAGTACTTTTATTAGAAGGCCATCCCACAATTCGTTTAAACTCACAATTATGTACAACACAAGCTACTGGATAATAACAATTATTTAAAGAAAATATTTCATAAAAAAATCTAGGTGTTAGAATGTTGGTACATTCATGGGTGCATAAGGTATAAATATGGATGTTAATTCAAAGCAATATATAACTTTTAAAACATTGATTATTTTAAACCTATTTTTCTCAAATGGTAACTTAGTTTTTTAAAGGTGTTTGTGTGTACTGCACTATTATGTTTTGAAAATGGCTTCGAATGTGTCATTTGTTATCATAAAGTTCCTTTCGGTACATTCCATATGGTTTCATCTTCTAATGATTTTTTGGAAATGGTCATGAAGATTGTGTAATATATTGAAATTGATAGTTTAAAAAGCTCGGTTGGAACCTTGATAAGTTTGAGAAAATGGTTTGAAAGATTATGTAATGTGCAGGCTCAGTAGGAGCCTGTGAATGGATTTTTGTATGTTGGGAACCACTAAGGGGTATTTCACTATATAGGTTATCGAGTGGGTGGTTTTAGTGTTTTGGGTAGGTATCTGTGGTGAGTCACATATATGGGGGCCTCCTACTAACACATTATTGTATTAACATGGGTTTTCTGGGAATCTTTTAGAAGTTCGAGTAAAGGTTTCTTATCAACCCCACTTAGAATGGTTGGTACCCATTGTATTTCATAGTTTCTAGGTGGGTTATGACCTTGGTGATGATAGTTTAGAGTATCTAGTTGGTTATTGACTACGGATCTGCACCATATTCGAATAGGTGAGTCTAGACCGAGTGCGGCCGGGGTTTATTCTAGAGATGGTTAGGAAATTCGCATGGATTACTATCAAGTTGTTCTTGTTTATATTTTTCCTCCATTATATTAGTATTTATACAGATCATTTATTTTTATCTTGACTTGGTATTTCTTTTGTGGGGATTTGGTTTGGGTTTTGGTATTAAAATGATAAACTGTTTTGAAAATTGGAATGTGGTGTAGTTTGTTTTGAAAAAGGATAAGATATACTTGTTTATTAAAATTAGAATGAATTATTTTTATATATGCATTTTGAAATAGTGTTTTTGGACTGTTTAAAGAAAGAAAATTTATGGATTTTGTGGTGGTTTCTTACTGAGATGTTAATCATACACCCAACTTATGCGATTAAGTGTTGGTAGTACTGGATTATTTTACAGGTTCAGGTTATTGGTTCATGTGATCATTGTTGGAGTAGTGTGGTGTTGTGGTTGGAGGTGACTAAGAGGCCACATGGAGATCAAGTTTGACATAGTCATGTATTAGATTTGTATTCATTCATAAGATTTTTTTTCTATTGTATTTGTGTATAGATCATTTATTTATTTATTTGTGATCAGATGTTGGTTATTGATGTTTGCACAACTTTTTTCGTTTATTTATTTTATAATGGTTATTATTTCGGAAAAATAATTCTCCTTAGTGATTACTTTGATTCCTTACACTTGTTTTTGACCATTCGGGATCAGGAACACCATTCAGTCCATGTCTCTGACCGATTTGGATGTCGGTTTAGATGGAATCTCGACTCGGTTCATAAAAAATGTTTTCATATGAGTATCTTATTATTTGGGGTGTTATGTACATGGAGATAAGGGTTACTAGGACTCGATATATTGGTATAAGTAGGTCACCTCAATGTCTTTCTTGTTAAGATCCTCGAGCTTCTAGGGTTGTTTAGGAATTGAGTTCGTTGTCTTTCCTTTTTTTTGAGGAATGAAAAGGGAGGAAAACCAGCATCATCTAGTGAGCTCACATGGATCAATGAACCATTTGGATTTCGAGTGCATGGTTCAAATTATTATTAGTTATTAATTCTTACTTGGGTCATGGACTAGTAACCATGTTATCAAGTAATCCATGGAAACTAATTCCTTCGTTTGGTGGTTTGATGTAAACTATTCATTTGGGTTTGCCTTGTTGGTGTGAGTTGTGTTTTGTTTTAGTCTTTGTTGATGTGAGTAATATTTTGAAATGAAAATGGGTTTTAAAGTTGAATTTTTTTCATTTAAGTGGGTTTGAAATAGGAAAAATGGGTTTTAGAGGGGAATGTTTTGGATTGAAAATTTGGTAAAATAATAATTTTGATATTGAAATATTAACCGTGACCCATGGTACTCTTTATTAAAGATCGCATATGTGAGGGTTTGTATAGAAAGAACATGTGGGAACTTGTGAGTGGAATATGTAATTTGAAGTGGATGGAAACATTATGATGGTACATAGGATGTCATGGGAGAGTATTTGAAATCAAAGTCTTGGACTTGTTTTTCCAAATTAATTTTGAAGAAGTAAAATTATATCAGACATTTTTTTTAATTTTATAATGTGGGTTTTGTTTTGTGAAAAGTGGACATGGAAGATGGAATTTTGAAATTATAATGGAAATAGGATTTTTGAAAATAGGATTTTTTTGGTTATTCATATATTGGTTTGGATTGTCATCTAGTTGTTTTGAATTAATATTATTTTTCTATTTGTGTTTAGAGTTGATGTTCAAACTAATTTTATGTCATTTGTGTTGTCCCTAATGTGCCACCTAAAAAGGCTCTCAAAGTTTCTAATGATTCTTTCCTAGTTCCTGATTCTGCTCAATTTTTTCCTTTCTTTTATGGTGATTAAGTTTAATTAGTGGCAGTGAAGTGGGTTGAGGATGTTGAGTGTGTCTTTATATTTTTGATAAATCATGACTTTATTAGAGTATGTTCTATTCCAGGCTTGTTTTAGGGTCCATCATTGGATGAATGGGAATTGTTTTCCCCATAATAGATACAAGTTGGGATGACGTGGGAAGTGTTTCAGTCTTTATTTTTCCGATGGTTTATATGTGAGGTGGTCAAGAAGAAGAAAAAGGAAGAGATCCTGACTATTCAACATGAAGAATGGATGGTGAAGTCCTATATTGACCGCTTCAAGGATCTGATTTCCTTCTATCTAGAGTTTTCTTCGTAGGTTCTATTAGAGAATTATCTTTTCATTAGGGTTCTTCATATAGTGATCAAGGAGCGAGCCCTCTCCTCTAAGGATATTCATTTTGAGATATTGGTGGATGAATAGTTTTAGTTGAGCTGATTTATAGAGAATAGGTAGTTGAAAATCCAATGTCACTTTCTTCTTATGAAGTTTACCCATCTTTCAAGGAGTGATTTCTAGAGGCACCTATCCATGAGGAGTCTTGTTTATTGGTTTTGATGTCTAGTTCATCAAACAGTTTGTTTCTATGCCACAAGTGTGGCCGGTTCGGGAATTCAAAGCAATATTTTTGAAATCCTATGAAGAAATGCCATCGTTATGGCTTTTTGCATCATCTGTAACAGTTTTGTTTGAATCAACACCTGAATAAGACATTGTTATTGGAGGATGTTGGTTTCTGACTATGAGTTAGAAGATGATTTGGTCATCTGGTCAGTATCCACAAGCCTTGAATTAAAGCACATGCATAGTCACGAGATCACTGATGGTGCGAGAAACCTTGGACCATCCTTTGTGTCCAGTGTTGGAGTTGATATGGTTGAATTATTATCATCTTTTAACATGTGATTTTATGTTCTTATTTATTAAAAGGAGTTTGGTTGTTTTGTTCTCTTATAGTTTGAACATTTTTTAATGCAAGTCTTAAATTAGTGTTCTGTTTTTTTGCTTTGGATGTGGATATTTTACCAGATTGATCCCCTTTGGTCTGTTCATAGCCATGTGATGGTTAGTTCTAGTTTTAGTTTCTACTCATTTGGAAACATTGATCCTTATAGATTGTTTAATTGTATCTTTTTCTTGAGTTCTCTCTTCGGTTCATGTTATGTTCGTAGGGTTATTCCCTTATGTTGGGAGTTTTTTTGGCTTGTATGGGAAGTTCTCAGTTCCGAAGTTGTTATTGATTAGATTGTGTGGAGAATATGGATAGGATCTAATTGGGATTTCCTCTGTTCCGACATTAGACGGCTTGAGGTAGAGTGGTTTATGTTCACATTTAGGAATCAATGTGTTGGAGGACTTATTGTTGGCAATGTTAGCTGAGTTCTTGTGGTGGGTAGAACCCTCTTGTGTTCTTTAATTTCATATCCTGATGGGGTTTATAACAACCCACTGTTTTATAAATGGAAATTCACTTCTTATAATTATGTCATATAATCTTAAGAAATCACAACACAAAGAACTACTATGTTCTATGTGAGCATTAAAAATAATATTGTCAGTTCTGTGATTTGAATTTCCAAAATCTAACAATCACAATTTTGATCAGTAAGATGTTCGGCGTCCGATAAGACAAACAAATTTTTTTAGTGAATAGTCTCGTACCAATAAAAGTACTGATATAACTCTTATGAATATTACATCATCCAAAAGAATATTAACCTAACCCTTGAATGAATAAATAAAATTTAGGTATCTTATAAGTGACAATATAACCATTTTAAAAGTATTGGTATATATATAAGACATAAATAGTTAATTAAAATTAATTTATTTATTTATAAGAAAATTTATTTTCGTAAAATGGGTTCATAACTAAAAATTTTTATGTCTTCTTGTTTGAAGATAATTTTATAATACCATGGGTAATTTTTGAAAGCATTATAAAATCAGTTATAGTTTTAAAATATATATTTTTCAAGTAAATTATGATTTTAATTAAAAATAAAATTAATCATGATTATAATTTATTTTAGAAAAATGGACTCTATTTTTGGATTCTACACGTTGATAAATGGCCGGGGTGATTTTTTTGTAATTTTCTTAAGACTTGAATTTTTGATGAATAATAAAATACGGTAATTAAATGTATACATACATAATATGTAAAATAAACTATTTTTGAGTCATCACTGATTAAAGAACCTCAGGGCCAAACTCATAATCACATATTACTATTTTTGGTAAAATTAATCATTACTATACACTGTCTTATGAAAAAAATAATAAACTAATGATTAAAATATTAAGAAAACCCTTCTCCCCTCCTCTATAAAAACCACCCACCCTCCCCTCTTCTCTTCACTCCTCTCAAGCCTTGTGCCTTGCATAAATTCTGACCAAATATCTCACCAAGATCCTACCTCACGTCCGTCAGCCATTTGTCTCTATAAATGACAAAATCATCTTCCCTTAAGAGGATATCAAGGAATATTAAATCAAGAGGTAAATACCTCTTTTATTTTATTTCATTTTCCTTTCATGATCCTTTATTCTCTTTTCATTCCTAACCTCTCATAATAAAAATGGTATGAAAAATATAGTACCATAAATTTAATATAATTTTGTAATTATAGTTGGATAAATCATTATCATCTCTCATTTCCCCTCCCTTTATACATAATAAATGAAAACACCATCTGAGATTTGTTAATTTATCACATTCAACAATTATGGGTTATCAATTTCTATTACCATGTTAGATTTCAGTCACAAAACCATTTTTATGGTTTAAAAAGACCATAAAATATTTATTTTATATTATTTTATGTTCTGGAATCGTTTTTCTCACATGATGTAAAATAATAAAACAAAATAAGTAAATTATGATCAAAATAACCAAATTAATTCAAGCATTTATCATTAATTCTTAATATTATATTTCACCTTTACTAAAAACAACCAAATAAATTTTATGACCTTGTTATCTTATGTATGTTACCTATTTTCATATAACATCTATTATATACAACCATTCTCATCATACATGTTTATTCAAAAAGTAATATAAGTGAATCGATCATTAAAACTAGAGAAGGAAACACTCACAAATAATGAAACTGAACCTATTAACTCATACAAAAGATATGAATGAACATGATAAGGTTATAATAAATAATAAAAGGTATTTTAGGTTCTGAAATTATTAATTAATGATCCCAATTTGATTGTTCATTTCATTAATATCAAGTGGAGAACACCATCAGACTTATGGTAAGTGATTCTAAAAAAACCTCCATTATTATTTTGTGTTATTCTTACTCACTTTTTACCCAAATAAAATCCAATATTCTATTTGTTTACATATTATTATTTCTATTTATATGTAAAAAATCATGTATCAATATCAATTAATCAGTTTCTTTTGGGGATATACAAGATTTTAAGTGATTCCCTCCCCAATACTTCCCGATAAGAAAACCTATTTTTAAAGGAACATCTTGAATTCATACAAAACATCATGTTACCTATACCATATGTTTTAAGCCACATTATTTTATAAAACCAATGTTTTCATTATTAAAACCTTCTTAGATCACTTCTTATTTTATACAAAAGATTATTCCCTTTTCTATTTTAAATGCTCGTTATTATTTTCTTTAAAACCACATTAAAATATTTTAATGATTCAATTCCTTAAATACACTTTGTTCTTGTTGTCATCTAAAATTAAAATAATTTAGTATAATATATGATTATTTCAACTTAATAATGTTCATGTATGTTTTAAATCCATTAATTCATGGGCACTTGTATGATACACCCATTCATTATGCATTATAACATGATTATGATACCCATTTCTTTTCATGGGTACCCTAATGTCTATATATGATTGATTATATATGACTCTTAATGTCTCAAACATATTCATGATCATTTTAATATGGTTTCACTTAAATAGAGCTCCAATGATTTGTGTAAAGATTAGTTTCATTAGCCGTTATGTGCAATGGTCTTGGCAGTTGTCCTAGACTCGTGATACCATGTGCAAAGATCTTGGTGGATAATCTTGTCTTGTCCTCCTCTATAAGAAAGGATCCTTGATTCATGCTACAATCATGTTTTATTTTTTTTCCTCTTTATTATGACACCATGTTTATATGACCCTATGTTTATATGTTATGATTTCACATGATCCATGAATTTTTATATCATTATGCCATGCCTTCTAATGGGTGTGCTAAAGCTTCATGGCTATGATTTTCCCTTACTATGATTTTATCTCATCCCATTGTTCATGTTATCCCTATGTTAACATATGAATATGTATGAGCACAATATAAGTTAGGATCTCTTTATAAAGGTGAAGGAAATTAATGTTTTATTTAGTCACATGTTTTTAGTTTTAGGTACATAGTCTTCCAAAGACACTAGACTTCATGATCCCTGGCTTATAATATGATGTTTTATTATTCTTATAATCATTTAATGATATGTGTAAAAGGATAGGGTCTCTATATTTGGTATCAAGGGATGGACTAGTTATTTATGGATATTAGGAATATAACACCTTAGTAAGAAATTTATAGACGAGACTAAGTATAAGAAAACATCCCTAAATTTTGGTAATTATAGATTAAGTGGTTTATCAAAAAAAAATACATCCCCGTAGGGATAAAAAATCATAGAGGTGGCTCTAGGACAGATGTATCTAGGTGTAAAACAGAAAAATTATGCTTTGAGATAAACTCTAATGGGAACTGGTTCATGAATATGAGCCTTGCTACACTCTTTGTTTGAAACTCCTAGGGGATATGCTTTGGTAAATTCCTGAGCATAGGACAAACCATTATTAAGGGAATAAAAAAAGATCACATAAGAATATAAGTTAAGAAATAGATGAACGATAACCCATATTGAAATTTAGGGAATCACATGTTAGTGTATTCTTCCCCCTTACATGTTTATCCTTCTATGTTCAATGTTTTCTTATTATGATCAATAGCTATGTATTCAAAAACTCTAATTGTGCATTGTTTTTCTTAGTTAATGTGGGAAATAAAAGAACACGTGATAACAATAAATGTGATAGGAAAAATGAATATTTCTTTAATGATATGCCAAATATGATGGGAGATGGTGATCAAAAGAACATGACAATACTTTATTAGCTATCTCAAGTTAGGAATAATAACTTTAATCACGTTGAACTCCCTCCTCCAACAAGAGTAGAGAATGTTTCTGTAGAATCTTTCATGTGGAAAAGTCCTCCCATGTTTAGTGGATCTTCATGATACCTCCTCACAAAAAAATGGATTAAATCTTGAAAATATATTATATGACCTCCAAGGCTCATAAGAACAGAAATTTTTGATGGAGGTATCATTTTAATGGGGAATATGATCATTGGTGGACATTGATCAAGAATACGAAATCCCAAGAGGAAATTGATTCCATAGATTTGGAGGAATTCAAGAGAATTTCTTTCAATAAATATTTTCCCCAAACCCTCCATATGATGATTGAATGAGAGTTCCTTAGACTGAAGAAGAAGGAAGATAATCCAATCGGGGAGTATGAAGAAAATATTAAAAGGCTTTCATGGTATGCCTCTAGCTTTTTCATCAACAAAAAAATATAGATGGATCACTTCTTTATCAAACTAAATACAAGTAAAAAAAATGCGTAAAAAATTATAGATATCGAAAAATATTAGGAGATTTCCCGTTGGGCCTTAAGGTTGAAATTGAGATAGGAGAATCTCAGTGGTATTGTAACACCCCAGGTAAATAAAGAATATGACATTTCATATTTATCCATATTTGTGAATAAAATATTTAAATGAATTTAAAGGGGACTCTATGCTCGATGGCGTACCCAACACGCAACAACGAGTTTCTTGGAAATCTTACGTTGCACTCTAATAATAAAATAATATTATTTTAAATGGTAGTTAACATGTAGCCGCTGTAATGGAGGGAATGGATAGAAATAACTAAAATATGATTATATATGTTTTTAAATGTTTTTACATTTATCCAATAGAGTATAGAGGCTTAAAATACGGAAAGAATTCAATTTTAGGCGTATATGCCCTAGTTTTCACTAAAGGTTCACTTATCACCTTTTGATGTTGAACCATCATTAAATATAGTTTTGTTCACTCATAAACATTCTATTGGACCAAATAAAACTCTTCTTAAGAATCGGGACATCAAAATTTACTTTGTGTAAATTTTTGGTATCTTTCCGATAATGTTCATTTTTTTAATGAATAGTGTAAAATGTTGTATTTTAATTCAAAACCTCTTTTTAATCTAATTTATTTATATGATTAGATTATATTTTGAATTTGTTTTAAAGTGAAATTAGAAAATATTTTTACCATTAAATACAATAGTGGTCATTGGAATTAATTTCACTTTGAAATCAGACTTAAACTAGTGTCAATCTTTTGATACTTATTGTTTTATAAAAACACGCTATTTGCTCTGACAGCGGGAATTAATTATTAAATTAATTAATGTGACTAATATTTTTTGAATTTTGTAAAATGGACTTCATTTTTTAATTCGGAATATCAAATATAGCTTAGGTTGAAGTTTTGGTATTTTTCTGAAAAACTCCAATTTTTGATGAATAGTG
Source organism: Viscum album (assembly GCA_963277665.1). Classification (NCBI taxonomy): domain Eukaryota; kingdom Viridiplantae; phylum Streptophyta; class Magnoliopsida; order Santalales; family Viscaceae; genus Viscum; species Viscum album. Next base: position 1,472,409,207 of record OY728126.1, on the reverse strand, counting down.
AAACCACTAAGTGGTAATCAAGCAAACTGATTTTTCAGTTAAATGAAAGTTTACCACTAATGTGTATTGAATTTTGAAAATCCGACATAAATGGTTGTCATTAGTATGTAAAATGTGGTTCAATGGGATGAAAATAATTTTTTGGTGAATAGTAACTTTTTTTCATTAATCGCGATTAGAGGTAATTAGTGTCATTTAAGGTAAAAATGATATTATAAGAATGTGAAAACACCATGACACTTCTACTACACCTATTGGGAGAGTCATGGCCGACAAAGAAAAGCCATGGGCCAACTTGGGGACCCCATGGAGCCACTTTAGTTGGAAAATGACAATAATATATTTTTATTTAATGTTAAAATTAAATTGACACAAACATGAGTTGTTTTACTAAAACAGTTTTTAAGTGGGGTTACACAAGTAAAAATTTTGATTAGAAATCGTCATTAGAAAGATAAAAAGATTTCCTACATCATAGAGATTTTTTATAATTTTTAGACATTAAATAAAATAAATTATTTATGACATAATAATGATGCAGCGATGACATCATTATTTGACGATTTAAATAACATGGAAAGATAATGTAAAATCTATGAACTACACATGTCCAAAACTTATTGGATGAGTGTATTTAGAACCCTTATCACCTTATACACGAATTATATCAATGTGGGACCTTTTAAAACCGAAACACATTTTCAAATAAAGTAATATTTCTTACTTTCCAAAAGTGCCCCTCCTCTCCTCTTATAAAAGGCCCCCACCTCTACCTCATTTCACACACTCCTCAAGCCTTTGGATCGGCCAACCCCTGCCCATTTACTCTCTCCACATCCCTCTCCTCATCCTAGAGGATTCCATTTGGGCAGAATCCTTTCAAAGGAATCCTTTAGGATCAAATCAAAAGGAGTTACACTTTTAAAGGTAATTCATTCTCTCTTGTTCATTTGTTTTATTTTGCTTCTCCAACCCCATAAACTCTTTTTATTTATTTATTTTGTAACAACACCAGTATATTAAATATACTGGGATGTTGTTATAAGATTTATTCGAGCTAAACTCTCACACAACTACATCAAATGGTTAAAGAACATACGGTTTCCGTGGATGGAGAAATTGTGTCTCCCGAAACGATGATTGTTCAATACTCATTTAACACCTTCAAAGGTGGCCATTATGATGTCACTATTTTTATATATGATATATAATATGTTTATGTTTTACTTATTCTTCTTTATTTTTCATTTGTGTCTTACCTTTATGGCTTCCATTTTGGGTATACGCGATATCTTCATTTTAGGAAGTGCGGACTACCGCCCCCTCAAAGTGATGTGATTCGTTAATGCCATACGTGGGACGTATAAAGGATGGATTTAATGTTATTATATATGATGTTATACTGGAATTATTATTTACCTCTATATCATTATTATTTTTTTCCATTAAAGTATGAGATAGAAATGAAAGTAGCGTTCATGCGTACGTACGGCTTACCGTCTCCATGAACGGTGCATTTCATTTCTTATCCCCAAATGTAATGTACTATTATAAGTACATATATATAATGGATATATATGATGTATGATACATCTAAATGATTAATATAATTCTGGAATTAAAATATACATACCTCTCATATAGTTTTAATTCCATTAATACGACATAGAAATGAAAGTAGCGTTCATGCGTACGTACGGCTTACCGTCTCCATGAACGGTGCATTTCATTTATTTCCTATAAATGATTATGTGATTTTATAAATACATGTATATTCTGGATATATATGATATATATGATATCCAAATCAGGAATGTCATTTTTGGATATGAAGAACCTTTGACCACACGAACAACATGTAATTGTAAGAAGTCCACTTTCGACTTAAGAACCAAATGTCGACAAAACAAACATGATTAACTTAAATGATTAAATAATGTTTATAACATGGTAATAAGTGATATAAAAGGAATAATGAACTTTAAAAAGGTTCTTAAGGAAGTATAAATTAAATCATGTTTATTATTCAGGAGATTAAAGAACGATCGAGTCAAGTCGGACCCGAGGTAAGGGATCTTACTCCTCTCTTTCTTTTTAAGTACAGTCTTTTATGTGATTCCCTCTAAAGATCATCTTTCATGTTATTGGGATGTTATTATATATTACACTTACTGTAATTTTTATGTTCATGTGATGAGAGACCCTATTCTCTCTCATCAATCCATTTTGGATGTTTTGAGTGGCGCCGTTAGGCTGCCGAACTTTCATAAGAGATCTAACCTCTCTCTTTCTTTTTAAGTACTCTCTTTCATGTCACTTCTTTTAAGATCCTCTTTGTAATGTTGGGGGATGTTATTTTATATTCCTATTGCTGTAAATTTTATGGTAATGTGATGAGATACCCTATTTGATATCATCAATCCATGTTCGGAAGTTTTATGTGGCGCCGTTAGGCTGCCGAGTTTTCATAAGGGATTTTTCATCTCACTTTTGTTCCGGTGAGATTTATGCTACATTTGCCACAAATTCCTTTGAGTGGTGTATTTACTGACCATTATTCTACACTTTGTGTAATATAATTCCGTTTATGAGTATTTACATCATTGTTCTATTGTCCTTCTTTCATGGGGTGTATGTTTTGAAAGATACCCAAGTCGGTAAGGGAACCTTTCACCCTCCTCTTTTTTTAAAAGACTTCTTTTGTTGGGTCTTTTAATTTACATATTGTTTTGTTGGGATATGTTCTCATATATCCTTATTGATGTAAATTTTATGTCCAACTGATTAGATACAATTTTTATCTCTCATCAACTCATTTTGATGTGATGCCGTTTGGCTGTCAAGGGAACTTTTTAACCCAATTTCGATTTCTTTGGGTTCAACATGTAGTCATTGAATATGTCATCCATTGAATATGTGTGAATGAAATTTTATTGTTTTACACTTAATATCCACTTATATTGGGTGTATTTTTATTTGTCACACATATTTTTGAGATTGATTTGTCCTTAATTTAAGGATACCTTCTTTATAAGGGATTTCATCACATTTGACATTTCTATTGAGGGTTCACTGTTTTTATGCACCAATTCGCTCTTATATGGTGTATATACTGTCCTTTGGAGTATTATATCATGAATCCATTTATTCTCATGATATTACAAAGTTCTGACTAAATGTTATTCCTCAATTATTGTATTCAAGTGTCTCTAATTTTGGTAAAACCCCTATATCGCTTTAAATGTTTTAGTTATTTGTTATTATTAATATGCATGTTTTCAAAATGGTTTTAAGGATTTATTTATATGTATATTAATGGTTTAACAATTTAAAATCTTCAAGGTGGTAAGGGACACTTTGATTCAAAATTCTCTTTATTAAATGTTTTAAATGGTTTTGAAATGGTTTTGATAAAGGATTCTATTATGATATATTGTGATGTGGAAATGTTATCATTCCTTTATATTGGTTTTATGTTTTATGATTTTATATTGGTACTTGGACATTTTAACAGGTGGTTACGTTATAAACCATGTGACGGGTGGTCCCGTGAATACCAGGACGGTTGGTTACGTTATAACCTCCAATGCATTGGGTATGGAAGTCGGCCGTATGGCTATTCCATTAAGTATGTATGGAAATTGGCCGTATGGCTATTCCATTAAGTGATATGTGTGGAATTCGACCATATGGTTATTCCACTAAAGTATGTTTATGTCCCAAGTTACCTTTATATATGTTATGTGTTCTTTATATGGGTTTTATGGTAATCCTTTGGTTACAAAAAGGTAAGTAATGATACTTTTTTTCAGTGAAAAGTTTTTACTACTTCATGAAGGTGAAAAGTATTACATTGATAAAGTATTCATGGTTTACTTGTTGTTTTGAAAATATAACAGTTTTCATTCTTTGTGTATCCCATACTGAGCTTCTTATGCTCATCCCATGTTTTTGAAATGTTTTTCACAGGACATAGCGTGGAAAAGGGTCAAGGATGGGATCAAGGGAAAGTCATGCTACCTAAAACATGGAACTATACATGTTTCTTTTAAAGAGTTTTTATTTTATGGAAATTTAGTAGAAGCGACTACTTTGTAATCTTTTGAGATGTAATAGTTATGTCCTAATTCTCTAAAACCCTAAATCTGAAAAGATCCTCAATGTGAATTACTCATTTAATTCAATATTAAGTAAGGTTTAAGGCTGGGGCCTTATAGTTGGTATCAAAGGTCGGTTTAGATAACATTAGAGGTTAGGGTATTCTTTAAGCATAAGTGACATTACCATAATGGTTAGGATTTCAGATAGAGTCCTAGTTTTAGATAAAGTGAATGAGTAAGTGTATCTTAGTGTTTACCTTCCTCTTTAGTACATGATGGTTTTGTTGATATACCCACACTGACATTTCTATTTTTAGTGAATGGATGGATCTAGCAGGCACCAAAGAGACAACAGGTTTGAAGGAAACTATGGTGGTTCTCTGATTAAGATACTAGATAAAATGGAGGATTCAATGAGGAAACTCGTGGTTGTTCTAAACCAAATATCAAGGAGTCATGATCAACCACTTCAACCTTGGTGAGTTCTCTAATTCATCATGTATGAGATGGCCAACCCGATGTGGAAATTCAGGTAATAATTATTAAGGTAACCATTTGGGTTTATATGATACTTAATTTTTAGGTAATTATGGGTTACTCTATGATATGATGGAAAATGAAAGGAATGAGATAAACTTGAGGTTAAAATATGTTATGATTATTCTTTAAGATTTTATCTCATTTTGGGGAATGTTTTAAGAATTATATAGTTTTGGAAAAAGGACAACACGTAGACCGTGTGACATCCCGTCACGTCGGACAAAGCTGTGGGAATCGAACCCACAACCAATGTGCGACTGGTATTTATCGCCTACCACTGGACTACGTGAAGTCCCTGGTTAGTTTGACTGATTCATTCTAGTTATAGGATTTTATGAATTAATAGTAAGTTGATTTTGGGTTATTTATGAAAATTATTAACCTATCATGGAGGATATGTGATTAGGTTAATTACTTTTCAAAACGAGACTTTAGGAGAAACTGATATTGTTTGGAGATAAATGTTACGATTTATCTTGGAAGACTATGCGACTAAATCCTTCAAATATTTGGGTTCCAATTATATATTTGTTTACTTTGAAGAATTTTATGGACAAATTGATTATAGAATGGTCCTCGTTTAACTTTGGGTTTTGTTGGACAAATTTTGGAGATTAAGAATAGATTTTATTTTTATAAAGGGTTATCCTTTTCTGGATTATCTGATATTGTACTAGCCTTTTTGGTTTTGGTTTTGGTTAAAGTCTAAAGACATGGGAAGTATATAGTTCTATTTTGTGGATTAGGTGATTCTCTAGAAGTTTATTATAGTACTCTTAATGTGAACAAGTATTCCTAAATACTCGTCTTTTGGAGAAAATATGAGTTTGTGTAAGGAATCTAATAAAAGTTGAAAGTCAATATGATAAGTGATTATGTTTCCTTATGAATAAATTCCTCAATAAAAAGTAACTTAAAACAAAAATGTTGTCTATTAACTTTTCCTACTGGGGAATCAAATACCGTTTAACCCATCACAAGTTTGTGATTTTCTCGTGGTTAACTTTCTCCTAAACATGTTTTCTATCACTCTCCATCAGAACATGACCCTTTGTTTTTTCCTCCATGTCCATATTTTCATACTTGGAATCCTAGTATGGGTTAACTCGGGTGACCTTTGTACTTATCTCTCTTTATTTTAAAGTGTTTGTTTTACCAACTTTTGTTCCAATGTGGGACTTTCAAGGATGTTTCCAAGCGCAATTTTAAAATTGCGAGGACGCAATTCAAAAAAGGGGGGAAGGATGTAACACCCCAGGTAAATAAAGAATATTACATTTCATATTTATCCATATTTGTTAATAAAATATTTAAATGACTTTAAAGGGGACGCTATGCTCGATGGCGTACCCAACACGCAACAACGAGTTTCTTGGGAATCTTACGTTGCACTCTAATAATAAAATAATATTGTTTTAAATGGTAGTTAACATGTAGCCGTTGTAATGGCGGGAATGGATAGAAATAACTAAAATATGATTATATATGTTTTTAAATGTTTTTACATTTATCCAATAGAGGATAGAGGCTTAAAATACGGAAAGAATTCAATTTTAGGCGTATATGCCCTAGTTTTCACTAAAGGTTCACTTATCACCTTTTGATGTTGAACCATCATTAAATATAGTTTTGTTCACTCTTAAACATTCTATTGGACCAAATAAAACTCTTCTTAAAAATCGGGACATCAAAATTTACTTTGTGTAAATTTTTGGTATCTTTCCGATAATGTTCATTTTTTTAATGAATAGTGTAAAATGTTGTATTTTAATTCAAAACCTCTTTTTAATCTAATTTATTTATATGATTAGATTATATTTTGAATTGGTTTTAAAGTGAAATTAGAAAATATTTTTCCCATTAAATCCAATAGTGGTCGTTGGAATTAATTTCACTTTGAAATCAGACTTAAACTAGTGTCAATCTTTTGATACTTATTGTTCTATAAAAACATGCTATTTGCTCTGACAGCGGGAATTAATTATTAAATTAATTAATGTGACTAATATGTTTTGAATTTTGTAAAACGGACTTCATTTTTTAATTCTGAATATCAAATATATCTTAGGGTGAAGTTTTGGTATTTTTCTGAAAAACTCCAATTTTTGATGAATAGTGAAACCACTAAGTGGTAATCAAGCAAACTGATTTTTCAGTTAAATGAAAGTTTACCACTAATGTGTATTGAATTTTGAAAATCCGACATACATGGTTGTCATTAGTATGTAAAATGTGGTTCAATGGGATGAAAATAATTTTTTTTGGTGAATAGTAACTTTTTTTCATTAATCGCGATTAGAGGTAATTAGTGTCATTTAAGGTAAAAATGATATTATAAGAATGTGAAAACACCATGAAACTTGTACTACACCTATTGGGTGAGTCATGGCCGACCAAGACAAGCCATGGGCCAACTTGGGGACCCCATGGAGCCACTTTAGTTGGAAAATGACAATAATATATTTTTATTTAATGTTAAAATTAAATTGACACAAACATGAGTTGTTTTACTAAAACAGTTTTTAAGTGGGGTTACACAAGTCCAAATTTTGATTATAAATAGTTATTGGAAAGCTAAAAATATTTCCTACATCATAGTGATTTTTTTATAATTTTTAGACATTAAATAAAATAAATTATTTATGACATAATAATGATGCAGCAATGACATCATTATTTGACGATTTAAATAACATGGAAAGATAATGTAAAATCTATGAACTAAACATGTCCAAAACTTATTGTATGGGTGTCTTTAGAACCCTTATCACCTTATCCACGAATTATATCAATGTGGGACCTTTTAAAACCGAAACACATTTTCAAATAAAGTAATATTTCTTACTTTCCAAAAGTGCCCCTCCTCTCCTCTTATAAAAGGCCCCCACCTCTACCTCATTTCACACACTCCTCAAGCCTTTGGCTCGGCCAACCCCTTCCCATTTACTCTCTCCACATCCCTATCCTCATCCTAGAGGATTCCCTTTGGGAATAATCCTTTCAAAGGAAGCCTTTAGGCTCAAATCAAAAGGCGTTACACTTTTAAAGGTAATTCATTCTCTCTTGTTCATTTGTTTTATTTTGCTTCTCCAACCCCCTAAACTCTTTTTATTTATTTCTTTTGTAACAACACTAGTATCTTAAATATACTAGGATGTTGTTATAATATTTATTCGAGCTAAACTCTCACACAACTACATCAAATGGTTAATGAACATACGGTTTCCGTGGATGGCGAAATTGTGTCTCCCGAAATGATGATTGTTCAATACTCATTTAACACCTTCAAAGGTGGCCATTATGATGTCACTATTTTTATATATGATATATAATATGTTTATGTTTTACTTATGCTTCTTTATTTTTCATTTGTGTCTTACGTTTATGGCTTCCATTATGGGTATACACGATATCTTCATTTTAGGAAGTGCGGACTACCGCCCCCTCAAAGTGATGTGATTCGTTAATGCCATACATGGGACGTATAAAGGATGGATTTAATGTTATTATATATGATGTTATACTGGAATTATTATTTACCTCTATATCATTATTATTTCTTTCCATTAAAGTATGAGATTGAAATGAAAGTAGCGTTCATGCGTACGTACGGCTTACCATCTCCATGAACGGTGCATTTCATTTCTTATCCCCAAATGTAATGTACTATTATAAGTACATATATATAATGGATATATATGATGTATGATACATCTAAATTATTAATATAATTATGGAATTAGAATATACATACCTCTCATATAGTTTTAATTCCATTAATAGGACATAGAAATGAAAGTATCATTCATGCATACGTACGGCTTACCGTCTCCATGAACGATGCATTTCATTTCTTTCCTCTAAATGATTATGTGATTTTATAAATACATGTATATTCTGGATATATATGATATATATGATATCCAAATCAGGAATGTCATTTTTGGATATGAAGAACCTTTGACCACACGAACAACATGTAATTGTAAGAAGTCCACTTTCGACTTAAGAACCAAATATCGACAAAACAAACATGATTAACTTAAATGATTAAATAATGTTTATAACATGGAAATAAGTGATATAAAAGGAATAATGAACTTTAAAAAGGTTCTTAAGGAAGTATGAATTAACTCAAGATTATTATTCAGGAGATTAAAGAACGATCGTGTCAAGTCGGACCCGAGGTAAGGGATCTTACTCCTCTCTTTCTTTTTAAGTACAGTCTTTTATGTGATTCCCTCTAAAGATCATCTTTCTTGTTATTGGGATGTTATTATATATTACACTTACTGTAATTTTTATGTTCATGTGATGAGAGACCCTATTCTCTCTCATCAATCCATTTTGGAAGTTTTGAGTGGCGTCGTTAGGCTGCCGAACATTCGTAAGAGATCTAACCTCTCTCTTTCTTTTTAATTACTCTCTTTCATGTCACTTCTTTTAAGATCCTCTTTGTAATGTTGGGGGATTTTCTTTTATATTCCTCTTTCTGTAAATTTTATTGTAATGTGATGAGATACCCTATTTGATCTCATCAATCCATGTTCGGAAGTTTTATGTGGCGCCGTTAGGCTGCCGAGTTTTCGTAAGGGATTTTTCATCTCACTTTTGTTCCCGTGAGATTTATGCTACATTTTCCACAAATTCCTTTGAGTGGTGTATTTACTACCCATTATTCTACTCTTTGTGTAATATACTTCCGTTTATGAGTATTTACATCAATGTTCTATTGTCCTTCTTTCATGGGGTGTATGTTTTGAAAGATACCCAAGTCGGTAAGGGAACCTTTCACCCTCCTCTTTTTTTAAAAGACTTCTTTTGTTGGGTCTTTTAATTTACATATTGTTATGTTGGGATATGTTCTCATATATCCTTATTGATGTAAATTTTATGTCCAAGTGATGATATACACTTTTTATCTCTCATCAACTCATTTTGATGTGATGCCGTTAGGCTGTCAAGGGAACTTTTTAACCCAATTTCGATTTCTTTGGGTTCAACATGTAGTCATTGAATATTTCATCCATTGAATATGTGTGAATGAAATTTTATTGTTTTACACTTAATATCCACTTATATTGGGTGTATTTATATTTGTCACACATATTTTTGAGATTGATTTGTCCTTAATTTAAGGATACATTCTTTATAAGGGATTTCATCACATTTGACATTTCTATTGAGGGTTCATTGTTTTTATGCACCAATTCGCTCTTATATGGTGTATATACTGTCCTTTGGAGTATTATATCATGAATCCATTTATTCTCATGATATTACAAAGTTATGACTAAATTTTATTCCTCAATTATTGTATTCAAGTGTCTCTAATTTTGGTAAAACCCCTATATCGCTTTAAATGTTTTAATTATTTGTTATTGTTAATATCCATGTTTTCAAAATGGTTTTAAGGATTTATTTATATGTATATTAATGGTTTAACATTTTAAAAGCTTCAAGGTGGTATGGGACACTTTGATTCAAAATTCTCTTTATTAAATGATTTAAATTGTTTTGAAATGGTTTTGATAAAGGATTCTATTATGATATATTGTGATGTGGAAATGTTATCATTCCTTTATATTGGTTTTATGTTTTATGATTTTATATTGGTACTTGGACATTTTAACGGGTGGTTACGTTATAAACCATATGACGGGTGGTGTCGTGAATACCAGGACGGGTGGTTACGTTATAACCTCCAATGCATTGGGTATGGAAGTCAGCCGTATGGCTATTCCATCAAGTATGTATGGAAATTGGTTGTATGGCTATTCCATTAAGTGATATGTGTGGAAGTCGACCATATGGTTATTCCACTTAAGTATGTTTATGTCCCATGTTACCTTTATATATGTTATGTGTTCTTTATATGGGTTTTATGGTAATCCTTTGGTTACAAAAAGGTAAGTAATGATACTTTTTTTTCAGTGAAAAGTTTTTACTACTTCATGAAGGTGAAAAGTATTACATTGATAAAGTATTCATGGTTTACTTGTTGTTTTGAAAATCTAACAGTTTTCATTCTTTGTGTATCCCTTACTGAGCTTCTTATGCTCATCCCAAGTTTTTGAAATGTTTTTCACAGGACATAGCGTGGAATAGGGTCAAGGATGGGATCAAGGGAAAGTCATGCTACCTAAAACATGGAACTATACATGTTTCTTTTAAAGTGTTTTTATTTTATGGAAATTTATTAGAAGCGACTACTTTGTAATCTTTTGAGATGTAATAGTTATGTCCTAATTCTCTAAAACTCTAAATCTGAAAAGATCCTCAATGTGAATTACTCATTTAATTCAATATTAAGTATGTTTTAAGGCTGGGGCCTTATAGGTATCAGGGTCCCAATAAAAAAATGAGGAAAATAGAATCTAATGTGGGAGGTTCAATAACTAAATTATACGATGGAAAGAGGACCGATCATCCCCCATGTAAACACTATTGGAAGAACCATCCTGGGAACTATCTAAAGGGATCCAAGAATTGTTTAAAATGTTGAAAGATGAGACATATGGATAAAACCTACCAGAGTTATATGAAAAATCAAACAAATGTTGAAGAAAAATGGTTCAGATCAATACTTCGACTGTAGTGCGGTGTTATAACTGCAAGGAGCATGGGTATAATGCGAACAATTTACCTAAGCTGAGGGTCGTCAGAGGAAATAACCAACAAACTCCAATGAAAAAAAGGAAGGGATTATGCCATCACTATAGCTGAGGTGGAGAAAAACAACAATGTGGTTACAAGTATGCTAGTTATTCACTCACGAATGAAAAAGGTACTATTTGATTATGGTTCTACACATTCATTCCTGTCTAGCAAGTTCAGTAGAACTATTCAAACACCAACTCAATATTTAGAGGATATGATTTCTGTAAGAATAGAGAATGGAAAATTATTGAATCCAAGATTTATAACCCCTCCCCAGAAAATTTATGTGGAATGAACCTCCAATAAAATCTTTTCATACTTCTTTTAGTAGTTTTTGATGTTATCTTGGGCATGGATTGAATATCTTTAAATTAATCCAACATCAAATATTGGGAAATGGAGATCACTCTTTGCATCCCGAATCATCCATAAATTATATACAAGTGTAAGGAGGAAGACAAATATATTTAAGAATCATTTTCTCATGTTTGGTTATTAATTCCTTACTAGTAAGCATGTCTAGCTCAAATTATTGAGACTAATGAGAGAATCATGCATAAAGACATTCTCATCATGAGGGACTACACTAATGTATTCCATGAAGAGATTCATGATCTTCATTCTAATCTAGAGGTTGTGTTATCAATTTAAAATATTCCTAGATCCCTACCTATATCAAATACACCTTATAGAAATACCACTATAGAGGTGGAAAAGATGAAGACGGAGTTACAAGAGAATCCAGAGAGGTGTTTTATACGCCTGATTTCTTCACCATGGGGTGTTCCTGTACTATTTATCAAGAAGTAGGATAGATCAATGCGCCTCTAAATTTTTTATCATGAGCTCAATAATATCACAATAAAGAACAAGTATCCTCTACTTCAGATAGATGACTTGTTCGATCAGCTTCAGGGGGACAATTATTTCTCTAATATGGACCTCCGTTCGGGACATCGCATAGTAAAGGTGACGAAGGAAGATATTCCCAAGAATAGCTTTAAAATTAGGCATAGACACAATGATTTACTAGTGATACCCTTTGGATAAACTAATTATCCATAAATGTTCATGGATTTGATGTATAGAGTCTTTAGAGATTACCTCAAAAAATTTGGGGTTGTCATTATTGATGATATTTTGATATACACCAAGAGAAAGGAGGAATATGAGGGTCATTTAAACACCTTTATAATGACATTGTGAAGGGAGAGGTGATACACAATGTAAATTAAATTTGAGTTCTGGATGGAGGATGTATCCCTATTAGAGTATGTTATCTCTAGAAAAGGGATATCTATGGACCCTTCAAGGAAAAGGAGGTTGAATAGTGTCCTCGAACAACATTTCTAATAGAGATCCGTAGCTTTTTAGGTCTATCTAGGTATTTTCGATGATTTGTGATGAACTTCTCAAGAATGTAAAAACCAATGAACAAGTCGAAATGGAAGGTAGTGAAGTTTGTCTGGACTCGAGATTGTGAAGACTTCTTTAAGGAGTTGAAAAGGAGGCTTATCACTTAGCCAATACTCACAATCCCAACAAGTGGAGAACCCTTTGTGGTGTACAATTAAGCTTCAATGAAGGTATTCGGATGTGTTATGATGCCAAATTATGAATTGATAGCCTACACCTCAAGGAGATTGAAAATACATGAGCAAAACTATCCCACGCTTGATCTGGAGTTGGCATCTGTGATATTTATGTTGAAAATCTAGTAGAATTACTTCTATCGAGAGTAGTGTGAGATATATACTAAACATACGAATCTCAAATATATATTCACACAAAAAGAGATTAATATGAACCATCAAATATGGATAAATATCATCATGGATTGTGACTTCTCAATCCAATACTATCCCAGTAATGAAAACATGGTGGCATATGTTCTAAGTAGAAAGGATCCTGAATCTTTATCAATGATGATCATCGAAAAGGATTCAATCTAAATTGGGTTGTAGGGGATGGGAATGGGAATCATTAAGGTGGGAACATTATCAATCCTTTCCCAAATGATTTCTCAACCAACCCTCATGGAGAAAATATAAGACTCTAAAAGAAAATATGTGGAAATTCAAAAAAGGGTGGAAGCTATTAAAAATAGGAAATCCTCTGAATTTGTGATTGATGAGGAAAGAGTATTAAGATTTGGTTCACGATTATGTTTACCATCCCATCCAGAGACATAGAAGCATCTTTTAAATGACGCACATACACAAACTTCTCTATTAACCTAGAGAACATGAAGATTTATCGAGATCTCTGAGGGAACTTTTGGTGGGACAATATGATGAAAGAGATTTCACAGTATACAAAAAAGTGACTAGTATGTCAAAAAGTGAAGGCAGAATGACCGAATTCAAAGGGGATGTTGCAACCACTACCCCTACCATCATGGATGTGGGAGAACATCTGCAATGATTTTTTCCCTTGGAATCCAAGTACATCCAGAGGAAACAATGTTATATGGGTCATTGTGAATCATCTTATAAAGAAAAATCACTTTATTATGATTCAAGTGGACTTCACACTGGATTAACGTGAATAGATATATATCATAGAAGTAGTATGTATTCATGGATTATAACTATCTATTGTATCTGATCGAGTTATAAGATTCACCTCTCTGTTCTGGAAAAGTCTCCAACACGCTCTATGCACTTATCTGAACTTCGGTACAACAAATCATCCCATAAATGATGGCCAATCTGAGAAACATATTCAGAAACTATAAGATATTTTGAGATAATGTTCTATGAAATTTAAAAGAGGATGGGACCGACATCTTCCATTGGATGAATTATCATACAAAAATAATTTCCAATCAACCATCTGAATGGATCCATACAAAGAAATTTATTGAAAAAGGTGCATAACACAGGAGTTTTGGGATGATTTCGGTGATTGTAAGAAGGTGGGACCTGAAATGGTCAAAGAAATTGTGTAGAAGTTGAAAAACACTCAACATCACATCAATGTTTCTTAAAGTTGTTAGAAGAGTTATTAAGACAATAATCATCTAAACCTTGAGTTCAAAGATGGAGACATGGTATTTCTATACATATCTCTATGGGAGAAGGTAATGAGGTTTGAGAAGAAAGGAATGCTAAGTTACAGGTACATTGGCCACTTTGAGATTCTTGATTATGTCAGGACTATGGCCTATCGACTGGCACAAACACCTACCATGTCAAAACTAAATGATGTCTACCATGTATCCCCCTTAAGAATGTACATACCAGATCATTCATATGTACTATCTTTAGAGGTGGTACAATTAAAAAATGATCTTTCTTACGTGGAGTATCCAGTGATGATCTTGGATCGTAGGGATAAAGTTCTACCTAAGAAGACTACTCACCTAGTCAAATTACTTTGGAGGAACCATAAGTACGAAGGGGAAACATAGAAACTGGAGGTGGAAATTAAGGAAAAGTACCAGCACTAGTTTATAGATAACAATGTAAAATAAAATTTCACGGGTGAAATTTCATAAGGTGGGAATAATGTAACGACCCAATGTTTTATCAATGGAAATTACATTTTTATAATTAGAACATATAATCCAAAAAGATCATAATATAATGAACTAGTAGATACAATGTAACCTTTAAACATAATATTGTCACTTCTGTTATTTGAATTTTTAAAATCTGACAATCACCGTTGTGATCATTAAGATGTTTCGAGTCCTATAAGGCAAATTTAATTGTTTGTCAAATAGTAACCTGCCCTTATGAATAGCAATATGACCCTTATGAATATCACAACATGCAAAAGAATAGTAACCTCTTCTATGAATGTATTAATATAATTTAGGTATTATATAAAAAATAATATGACCGTAGTAAAAGCACTGTAATTTTACATAATTCATAAATAATTAATTATAATTAATTAATTAATTTTAAAAAAATATTTTCATAAAATTTTATCATAAATAAGAAATTTTATGTCTTCTGGTTTTAAGATAATTTTATAATACCTTATGTAATTTTTGAAATCATTATAAAATCTATTATATTTTTAAAATCTAAATTTTTATAGTAAATTAGGATTTTAAATAAAATTTAAAAAAATCATATATAGAATTTTTTTCAAAAATGGATTTCACTTTTGTATTCTTCCCATCAGAAAAGGTTTAGGGAGATTTTTTGAGATTTTTCTAAAATACATGATTTTTTTAATAGTAAAATAAGGTAATTTACCATATATATTTATTATATGTTATATACAACATTTATAGATTCATTGATGATGTAAGAACAATGTGTAGGAATTTACATGAACATATTACTATTTACGGTCAAATTAATCATTACTATTCCTTATCTTATGGAAAAATAATAAACTATTGATAAAAATATTAAGAAATCCATCCTCCCCTCAACTATAAAAACCAACCACACCCTCTTCTCTTCACTTTTCTCATGTATTGTGCCTTCCCTAAATTATATAGAAATATTTCCCCATGATCCTTACCAAAGTCCAATAGCCCATGGTCTCCTCAAAAGACCAAATCCTCTCCCTTTAAGAGGCTCTCAAGGAAGATTAAATCATGAGTTAAATTCTAGTTTTCTTTACTTTCATTTTATTTTGATGTCCCTTTGTTATATTTTTTCCCTAACCTTTTCTCACCCAAATGGTATGAAAAATAAAGTAAAAAAATGTAATGGAATTCTATTGATAATGGGAAAATTCATTATCTTCTCTCACTTCCCCTCTTATTATATGAAATAAATGAAAACATTGTCCAAGATGTGTTAATTTATCACATTCAAAGACAACAGGTTATAATTTCTATTACCCACTTCTATTATGGTCATGAAACCATTTTACTTGTTTAACTATATTATTAAATATTTATTTTATCTTATGTGATATTCTAGAATCCTCTGTAACACATAATGTAAAATAATAATACAGAACTGGTTAATTATGAGAAAAATTAAAAAATTAATTCAAGTGTTTATCATTAATGTTTTATATATGGACTCACCTTCAATCCAAAAAACCAAACGAATTTTATAACCATGTAATCTTATAGATGTTCAGTAATTTCATATATCTTTAAATTTGGACAACCATTTCCTCATACATGTTTATCAGTACATAAATATAAGTGAATCGATCATTAATATGAACGAAGAAAAAACTCCCAATCAATGAAATTGAACCTCTTAACTCATAAAAAAGGACAGGAATTAACATAATAAGGTTATAATAATTAAAAAACATTTAGTGTAGGTTATTTAATTATCAATTAGTAAATCAAAATTGATTATTCATGTAATTAATAGCATGTGGAGAACAACATCAGACATAAAGTAATGGATTCTTCCAGAACCTCAAATATTTCTTCAGGTTATTCTTACTCTATTTTTAACCAAATGAAATCATATATTGTATTTATTTACATCATGTAAATTCTATTTATATTTACAAAATCATGTATTAAGATCCATTAACAATTATATTGCAGGGATATATATCCTTTTAAGTGATTCCTTCCTCAATACTTCTCGATTAGAAAATCTGTTTTAAGGGATCTTACTAAATTCGTACCGAATTTCAAATGAACTCTACCATATGTTTTAAGCCACATTTTTCATAAAATAATGTTTTTTCTTAATAGAACCATCTTGGATCACATCTTTTTTTATTTAAAATATTAGTTCCTTTTTAATTTTAAATGCTCGTTAGTGTTTTCCTTAAAACCACACTAAAATATTTTAATGATAAAATTAATTAAATAATCTTATATCTTGTTATCTATTTTATTCGACACCACATGACATGATATATTCAAATTTTACCTTATTAAAGTTCATGTATTTTTTTAATTTCTTTAGTTCAGGGAAACTTGTATTATACTCTCATTCATTAAACTTTATGGCATGATTATGATAATCATTTCTTTCTAGGGGTACCATAATGTTTATATATGTTCGATTATGTATGATTCTTAATGTGGAAAACATATTCATGAAAATGTTAGTATGGGTGCACCCTGATAGCTATTTAATGCATTGTTTAAATGATAGTTTCATGATATGTTATGTGGAACAGTCTTGGCAGTCAGCCTGGACCCGTGCTACTATGTGCAACAGTCTTGGTGGTTAATCTAGACATGAGGTCCCCTATGTGCAATAAGACATAAATCATGCTAAAGTCAGTTTTTATGTTTCTGACACATTATTATTACTCCATTTTTTTATGACCTCGTTTTTATATGTTATGATTTCACCAGATCCATGCATTTTAATATCATTATTCCTTGCCTTCTGACATGTGTGCTAATGCTTTATTACTATGATTTTTTCCTTATGTAGATTTTAGCTCATCATTTTAATTACGTTATACAAAGATTATGAATATGTATGATCACAATGTAATTTAGGATCTCTTTATTAATATTAAATAAATAAATGTTTTATTTAGTCCCAAGTTTTCAGTTTTATGTACCTACTCTTCCGAAGACACCAAACTTCACGATCCTTACCTTGTAATAAGATGTTTTATTATGATTAAAATAATGTAATGATATATATAAAAGTATAGTGTATCTATATGGTTTCCTTTATATATAGTCTATTTTTAATTTTAGAGTAAAATTTCATATTGAGGTTTTTCTCATTTGGATTTGATTAGGCATGGAATTAAGTTTTTGGTAACTTTTAGCTGAGTGACATTATGGGGACAAAATGTGTCTATAGTGGGGAGAGTTTTCACACTCCAAAACTTTCAATAACTCAATTTTATGGTTTTTCTATATTTGGATGTTTTTTTGGAGGCTTGGGTGGAGTCCCAGTCTATATTTTTTAGTTTTTGTATGTTTTGGCTGGCATTGTTTCCTGTAGATGGTTTGGACACATGGTTTGTTAAAACGTGCAGCCCAACCAATGTAACCATGTATCAGATGCTAGGTTTCAGATAGAATCTACCACATTGTTTTTTCACGTTAGGTCAAACCATGTAGGCTGGATGTGTGTTCGATCCCTCTTGGATAGTATAAACCAAACTGTTCTCACATGGTTTGGAAAACCATTCGAGTTTCCCAGTTTCTTAAAATTTAAAAATTACAAGTTTTCCCGTTTGTGTTTTTACCCTAAATCATGTTTCCTTCCCTACTTCATCATAGGCGCACCAGGGGGTCCTCTAATATCCCTATCCCTTTTTCTATTTCCCATTTTTAATCCCCTTGAATGTTCCACGTTAATATTTCTTCAGTTTTCAATCGATTTTTCCTTCTCTCCTCCCTTCTCTCTTGATATGTTGGTTCTTCCTTTGTCGGGTATTTCTTTATCCAAAACCTAAAGTATGGGGATGATGTGTGCTCCAATTTATTTGATTTCAACATGTTTATATTTTCTGTGGGAGTGTATTCTTTATTCCCTTTATGTTTCATCACATTCACACATCATTTAGGTAGGTTTTTTCATTATTTTTATTTCTCACACAATATGTTGATTATTTTATACTTTCTAATAATTTATAAACAATTTCAGACCTATGATGTGTTTTTTTATTATTGTTTTGTCTTAGTGTTCTTAGTTTTGTGAAAAATAGGTTTTTCAGAGGATTACTATGTTTATTCCTTTAAGATTAAGCACCAAAAGTCTTTGATAAAATGTCTATTGTTTTTGTAAAATGAAATTAAGACTTTATTGGGATATTCTATATTTGATATATTTTAGTATCTTATTTTAAAAGATAGTGTTTAGAATGGTGTTTGATTTTGATTCCACATTATGGATTTATGGTCTGTGGTGAAATGTTTAGAAAGTCTCTCTTGGTTTTTCAATTCTTTTTTTTACCTTTTTAATTATGTGAAATTATAGGTTTGGTTTGAAAGAAGCTGGTGGTTCTAAATATTGTTTTTGGGTATTTCTCATGGATATTTAGAGTGTGAAATTGGATGTTGGAACATCCATCGGTGCACAAGGGGAACCCATGGATGTGAATTCAATGGAAGATGGCACTTTAAAAAAATTGTTTCCTTAATCAATGTTTTCTCAAATGTTATCTTAAATTCTAAAATCTACCTGTCTGTGGTGTGTTATGTTGTTTTGAAAATGTATTTGAACATGTCCTTTGTTTTAATTAAGTCCTTCTTGGCACATTTCATATTGTTACATGTTTTAATAAATTTTTTTGGAAATAGTTTTGAACATTTATCAATATGTTGCAATTTATAGTGTTAATGACCCAATTGGAACCATAATATGTTTGAGAAAATGGTTTGAATGAATATGAGATGTGATGGCTCCATTGGAAAATTTGAATGGGTTTTTTGTATTTTGGGCACCAGTATTGTGGATTTATCTATATGTGTAATTAGGTAGGTGGTGTCAGTGTTTAGGGTAGGCCAGTTTGGGGAAATCAGGTAAAGTGAACCATATATGTGAGGGACTCCTACTTACAAAATGTACTTTTACCATGGGTCTCCGGGTCATATTTTAGAGTGTTGAGTGCTGGTTTCATATTGACCTTGATTACGTTGGTCGGTACCCCTTGGATGTCATAGAGGCCATATGATGTGTGCCACTGTTGATGGTAGTTTAGAGTAGATATTTGGTTATTGACTATGATGATCCACCATACACCTATAGGTGAGTCCATATTGAGAATGTCTAGGGATCATTCTATGGAAGTTTATGGATTCAAAGAGTTTACTATATGTTTGTTCTTGTTTATATTAGACTACCCTTAGTTCCCAATTTATACTACTCAAATATTTTAATCCTTATTTAATATTTATTTGGTTGGTCTTTGGTTTGGGTTTGGGTTTTAAAATGGTAACCTATTTTGTAAATGGGAATGCGGTGTGCTTTTTTTGATAATTGAAATGATAATTTTTTTGATTAAAATGAGAATAACCTATTTTTATATAGGTATTTTAAAATTTTTGTTTATGGACTCTTTTGGGAAGGGAAAGGTATGAATTTTGTGGTCATTACCTATTGAGCTATTAGGATCACACCCTGCATATGAAATTCAGGGTCGGTAGACCAGAAGTGTTTTCAGGTTCATTTTTTTGGTTTGTGTTCTTGTTGTTGGATAAGTGTGGTCTTGTTGTTGGAGGTGACCAAGAGGTCACATGGAGATTAAATTTTTATATTAAAATTTTCTACTTGTATTCAGTTTTCTGTTTTTTCTTCAATTGCATTATTATCTGGATCTATTTTTTTATATAATTATGATCAGTTGTAGGTTTTTGATGCGTGCCCATTTTTTTCTATTTAATTATTTGATCATAGTTATTCTTTGGAACAAATCCTTCCCAATAGCGATTAATTTTATTCTTGACACTAGTTTCTAGCCTCTGGGGATCCAGAACACCCTTTGATCCATGTCTCGGACTAGGTCAGATGTCGGGATGGATTTCATTGTATATTGTTTCATGATATATATTTTTAAATAATGGCCTCTTATACCTGTAGTGAACCTACCCAATCCATTTCTTACACATAAGTGAAATATTCCCAAAACAATCGATGTAATATTAATTTATTAAGTAATTTTATATAAAATGGAAATAATGTTAATAAAATGAATAATAAATATGAATTTAATTATTTAGAAATTAAATAATTAACTTAATTTTATCAATCAGTAAGATAATGAACACCCATGATGCATCACACTCACTGTAAGGGTGTTCTCTTAAATTCACTTCATTGTGGCACATTGTAATGTTATGAACCTAATTTTTTTATATAGTGTATATAATCTATCAATGATATGTAATATCATGATTCATAAATAATTCATGGTATTTTATGATTCAATTTGAAATATTTATTCCAAGGGGATTTCACATGAAAATTTTCAATTGCTAAAAAATTTAAAAACTCAATTTCTTTTCATTTGTTTATATTACATCTTCATGGACTTTTATATTATATGATTATTTATGTATTAAAATTGAAATATATAATATTTTTTATTCACCAGTTTTATGTGGATTTACATTTTATACACATAATCTATTCATTGGTAAATTTTTATATCAACACTATGATCATTGTAATGTTTTATTTCACAATCTCATTTTAATCGTGATTTTTCATGCGTAAATTCCCATTAATGTTAATTTATTTGATAATTTTCTACTAAAACCCTAAAATTTTATTCTTTATTGGTTTTTATTGAATTTTTCAAGAAATAGTATCATCTTTCCACTAATAGGAACATAAAATTATTGAGGTATTTTTCTAATAAAAGATGGATTCATTTCCCACTTCAGTTAAAAACACTTTTTTAATAAAAACCATTGTTTTCAAAAAAAACTAACAAATGTTGATAACTATTTTTAAATGATTTAATTGTGAAAATTTTAGTTATTTAAAAAAAATTGTATTGAATTTTCATGTTATTTTATAAATGATGTCTTTTTGGATATCACCAAATAAGTGAAAGGAATCATGTTTTATCATGTATAGCATGAATGGAATTTCCCGTAGTCCTAAAATCTCAAATCATATAAATATTATGTTTTATTTTTGAAAGGATGTTTTCTATGAAATGTATTTTCAAAATTATTTGTGAAATTTTTGTTTTAAAAGATGAATTTCAAAGTGAAATGGTTATTATAACTGAGAATGTTTTAGACGATATTTTCATGGATTTTTTTCATTACCAAAACAAAACATATTCAGTATATCTCCATAGGGGATATTTTATATTTATACCTTAATTATTCACTGTATGGATTGTTTATTATCATTTTTACAAAGGTTTATATCTACAATTCCATTCTTAACTCATTTTTGTAGTCATTACCTTTACCATAAAATATGCACCTTCGTGTGATCATTATAAATTAAATTTACACTAAATAACCAAAATATTTATCATGGATATATTTATTTATTAAACAATGTATTTTTTAGAAATAATGTTCTACATTGAATGTTATTTGGTTATTTGGTGATGTATTAATAGATTCAAATTTTAAACTAAATACCAATATTTGATGACATGTAAAAAAAATTATGAATGAATGATATTATTTGATATAAGAAGAATGATTTTTACATATCATAATGGGTGGGTGTAGAATTATTTATCCCCTTAATTCATCAGTTGTTTCATGAGGTTAATTGTAATGCTTGCATTAAACGAGTGTCTACCTATGGTTTTAAACCATCTTGTGAATGGTATTAAAGGTAGGGGTATCATGTGAATAAAAACATGACAACTTATACTTATGAATTTATGAAATTAGGAACTTATTTATTATTATCCATAATATTTTCACAGTGATATCATCTCTTGATTCATTTAGTTACAAGTTTATAGATTAAATAAACTATGTTTTTAGTAACTTTTCTATATTTATTATGCCTTATCTTTGTATCTATGATATTTTCACAATGCTATTATCTATTTATTAATTTCATTAATAGTTTAATGCTTTAATAGAATGAATTTTTAGTTATTTCTCTTTGAATATTTATTATACCTTATATATTCATAATAATAAAGTTATTTAAATGGCATGTGTGATCAATAATTTACTTGGTAATATTGATTATTCCTTATATTATCAAGATAGTCATGTTATTTAAATTGAATGTGTGTTCAATTGGTTACCTTTCAAAGTTGATTATTTCTTATCTTATCATGATATTCAAGTTATTTAAATGCCATGTCTGTTCAGTTTTTTACAAATCTATATGTGTTATTCTTTGTCTTATTATGAGATTCATGTTATTTAAATAGAATGGGTGTCAAATTTATTAACTTTAAAATTTCATTATGATTATTGATTCATGATATATTTCACTATACGTAACCTATACTATGTATTTTATCTCACTGTTAATTTTTTTCATTTCCTAGGAATCGATGAAGTGTACTGTGATTGATGTGGAAGGATATGTCAGTGGAAATAATGTTATTCTAGAAAAAATAATTTATAAATTTAAATACGTAAATATAATATGGGAATAATGTATGTATATAGTTTTTAAAGACTACTAAACTATTGGGTTCTTAAGGATGTGATTCCTTATATCTTATTTCAATGTAATAATGTGAGATACAATCTCCAGGCTACTAGGGTTGGGGTCACTTCATTTTCTCAGATACCAATTATATAAAACTATTCCTTAAACAACAAATAATTAATTGTTTTATGTCAATGCTATTATATTGAAACATTTATTTTATCTTTTAGGTTTATAATTTTAGATAATTTGGAAAAACATTACATAAAAAATTATACATTTCCACCCAATGTACATTTTTTTCAAAAAATGGGTTCTTATATTTACACTGTAGATTCACTTATGAAACAATTCCATCATTCAAGACATTTCAACATTTACCTTGATATAATTTTTATACTTTCTTGGCCCTAAGATAAAATTTGAAAACATGGGAAGGACAAAAAACAATGTTAAAAAAGGATATAAAAACAAAGGAAAACACATAATCCACCTGAAATTCATTAAAACATGTAATGGAAATTTTCATATTTAAATAATATACATTGAGATCAAGATAATCATTACATACTAATGAAATCATCTTCAAACACCAAATATTTCATAAAATATTTTTTACTATAAAGTATAAAGGAAAAAATAATAATCATTAATGGTAGTTGGGAAAATATGTGATCTAATGGAAAAAAACTATCATCTATAAATGATTATATAATTTCTTTTAATAATGAGTTCATTATCTTACATATTGAGATAAAAATATTTTATATGAAACCAATATAAACCATTTTAAAACCATGTAGTTATCATTAGAAATTATCATTACATTCATCCTAAAATTGTCAATCCCATCCTGAAGATGAATGTATAATCAAGAGGGGTGGATTTGAATTTTTTAATGTATTTAACAAATTTAAGGTTATATAAAATTTATTAATATTTTATAGAGTAAAAATAAAAGGAAATTTGGATAGTAAATTTTATATTGTTTCATATCTAAATGACCCCAGTCCACTCTTCTCCCCTCTCAGGAACTAAGCGATATGACAACCAATATAACCACTATAATGGAATCTTTCACTCAATTTTTTCATTTTGAGTTATTACAAAATTTAAAATAATTTTCCCCTTGATGGTTAAACCCCAAAAAAAACCTTTTTCTACATAGAGGCACAACTCAAATGGTTCCTTCCCTTTTACCACTTGGAAGAACAACCCAATGCTTAAATTTTGTTTGGGTGTCACAACCCAAAATATTACATATTAATTGGTTATATAAACCATTACAATTTTTAAAATAAATATAGATATATTGAATTAAATCAAAGAACCATATAAACACTTCATAGTCTTGGTGTTGAGACTTCATGAAACTCTCTAAAAGTAAAATGATCAAATGATCTTAGAATGGCTATAGGAAATAATATATCACTAGATAATATAACAATTTTAAATTTAATGAATATAATAAACCTCAATGACTTTTTATCTAGATTATTTGAACTCATTATTTAGATTTATTTTATACACATAATATTCAATGTATGAATCCCTTTATAGTGTATATTTCTTAATTTATTGTGTGATGTATTTATTGACTATGTATAAAAAAACACCCATATGGATTACAGAAATAATCTCTATCTTTAAAATCACATTGTATATTTATTAAATGTTATAATTATTCACACATTGATAAAAAAGTATTATAATTAACATTAAGCTACCTTGGAAAACTCTTATAATATATGTTATATAAAATGTTCAAATTCTAACCATATTTAATTGGGAAGTCATGTTTTCATATGAAACCATCATGAAAATTTAGAACATGTGATGAGAATTTAATCTCATAAAAAATTCAACCAAATTAAATTAATTCATATTTAAATAATTAATAATTATTTAAGAAGTAATTAAATAAAGATAAACATGTGAAACAAACATTCAGTAATTAAAAACATAAAAGCATAAAAAATAGAGCATGTTTTGATCTAAAATACTATAATGGAATTAAGTGACCATACAAAGAGCATAAGGTAGGATTAAAATTTTGAAAAAAATTAACTTTTGGTTAGTTGATTGTTCATATTATGGTCAATTTATTTTTCCTATTGCATTTACATAATTTTTCTTCTAGTAGTCACTATATTTTTTTAATATAGTCTCTTAATTATAGTTCATGAGGGAACTTTATTTTTATTCTTCCGCTCACTACATTTTTGTTCATGTAGTCTTTTAATTTTTTTTTCTTGAAGAAAATTTATGTTTATTATCATGGTAAATTAATTTTTTTCATGCTGATACTCCTTTTTTCTTATAGAATTTATATACTTTTTTTAGGCATTAAATGGTTTTTTTGTGCTCACTTTATTTTAATTCTTGTGGTTACCTTATTTTTATTATTGTGGTAACAAAATTTTTCTTCTTACAATCACTAAATATTTATTCTTATTGTCACTTAGATTTTAATCTTGGATTTATATAATTTCTTCTTTCATGTCGTCACTTCCCAACAATGCCATATTTTCAGTCATGGTCACTTCACTTAAGGTCACATCCTAAAATTTTCAAATGTTCACTCGTAAAAACTTTACTAACGGGCACATAAAAACATTGTTATATTTTCACTCATAGTAAATTTTTTGAAGGTCACATTAAAATGTTACAGGGAATGGTAAATTTACAAGTTCATTTACATAACATCACTTACCAGGTCACCTAAGATAGTATCCTCACTCAGTCATTTCCTCAAGGTCAGTTCACATGGTCAACTTCTTGAAGTCTATTGACAAGGTAACATGACCAAATAACATTATGATTTAACTATACTATATAAAAAATCGATGTAGAAAAAATATTATAGTTTATGAAAAACGATAAATGATTCAAATATCTAAAATACTAAAAAATTGGGTCAAGGATCCAATTCAACATTCAACACCTTTTTGACAATTAAAATTTTTATGTCAATTCAAAATGTCCCCCCCCAATTTTTAAATTGATAAAAAATATGGCATGTTTAAAGATTCATTCCCAAAGATAAATAATAATTAAATGAGAATAATTTAACTATTATAATTAAAAACTAAACATAGAGAGATCCCATATAATATTTAATGAATGATTACATTTTCATCATTCCATGTTCCAATTTTAGTTTTTCAAAATTAGAAAAATATATTGGTTCAAAAATATTCATATATCTTTTTTTCTGAAGAGAAACACTATAGAATAATATTTCCATTTTCATCATGGTATCTAATGAAGTGATAAATAACATATATTTATTTACAAATAATGTAATTTAATGGATTTTTTGAAATATAATATCAGAATTAATATCATTGAATATGTGAATGTTATCAAAATAAATACAAAATTATGAAAGTAATTTCTTAATCTGTAATGATTTTATTAGAAAATATGATTTATTTATTTATTTAGATCAAATAGTTGAAAGTGATTTTTTTATTTATATACAAAGAAACAAAATATTTACCATGTAAATGAAACATAGCTTAAATTATATTTCTATTTATCTTGCACCCACCAAAATTAGAATCAAAATAGCTTGTCAAATTAAAATTAGTTTTAATAAGGGAAAATAATCATTGACTAAAAGATACTTTAACATGTATAATAATTTTAATAAATGATTTAATGTGAATTTACTTAGGGTTACATTAAAATGTATCACACATGGAATCTAAAAAAATTAAATCAATATTGGAAGTAGTTAAGTTTATCAAACATCCAACGATTCCTCTATAAGATATAAAATTAACTTTCTTTCGATATTTATCCAAATATATTTTTAAATGAGTACTCATGGGGGTATTTTAACTTCTATAAAAATCCAAATATAATCACTTTATTGACTCTTAGTCATAGTAGAATTTATTTTATATATAGAATTATTTATTTGAACATTTTTCCGACCGTGGAAGATTTTCAAATCCACCATTACACTAATAAAAAAATTTGAATTCATTATTTATAATAATTTATTAATTTTTTTAACATTATAATAAAACAATAATAAAATAAAAATAAATTATCAAAACAGAGATATTGTTACATTTTTCTGATAAACAATGTAGGGTAAACATGTACCCAGTCAAGTTTTTTTCATGTTAAATATAATTATTAATTAATTTTAAGCTCGTGGAGGCTATTTCAAACCATATAAATATTTAGACAAAATAAAATCACAATTGAAATGATTTTCATTTAAAATTTTTGTTGTCTAATGGATACTTCATTAGAAATAAAACAACTTAGAAAAGATATTTTGACATCCATTTAAAATTTTTTAAAACCCAAAAAAGAATTATACGGTATTAATGCTCTTATTTATTATAACCTTGAAAATGGTGAACAATATTCTTCAAAATCAATAACATTTTCTTATGAATGTCCACAGTTAACTAAAGTAGCATTATTCATAACTATAATCCCTGATTCAACAATTTTGTTTATAATGATTTATTAAGTTCTAATAAAATTATATTCATTTGTTTGAACAACTAAAGTCCCCATATTATTTATTATAAAATAATTTAAATTATATTTCACTATGAAAATAAAATTAAAATTATTTAAAGCCTCGTCAATAATCATAGTTACATAATAAAAAATTAAATCATGAAAATAAAAAATTATTCATAATTAATTTTCTAGTTTGTACATTTGATTCAACATTACCAATTATATTATCTATAAAATAATATCTTTGTGTCTTAGAGGATTTATCATTAATTTGTTCAGATTGAGAAGAATATCCCTCTATATATGTATTATTATCATCAGGTTTTTCCACTTCGTAAATAAAATATATAAATTCATCCTCAAGCTGATCATTATCAAGATATATTTTATTCAAATATTTTTCCCCAAACATAACATGATTTTAATTTTAAACATCCATGGCCAATTTATTATATACTATATATGAATTAAAGTTATTTTAATATACTATTAAAATTCTTTCATCATATTTGGAATCAAAGTTATTCTAAACATAATTAGCATTTAGAATAAAAAATTACCCAGAAAGACTCTAAAATAAACTGTTTTAGGTTGTAACTCCTTCCAAAGAAAAGAAGGTATATTTTTCTATAACATTTATTAAGATAAAAATATTAGTAACCCAAAAAATTTGTTTAAATAATCTACCAAAAATTATTAGGTATATTAAACTCCTTTAATGTGGTCCTATAAATTTCCTAAAGTGATCAATTTTTTCTTTTGAAGAACACCAATTTTTGTAGTTGTTATTTTAATCAAAAAAAATTGTATATTTTATATTTTATAATTATTAACCATGGTCACTTATAATTTACTAAACTAAGCCTCCTTTTTCATTTTAAATAAATTTATAAAAAGTGGTAAACTTAAATAATTGGTTAGAATTATGTGTTTGAAAATAAACACATATATGTCTAGTAATATAATTTTTAAAAAACAAAATCTATTACCAATAAAACTACTATGTTTAAAAGGGATAAATAAATATAAATGAATAATATTAATAGGAATTATAGTTTTTTACTCCACTAATTAAATTGAAACTAATTTTGGTTTGTTTACCATTCAAAAAAATGACCAACAAAGGTGTCATCAAATTTATATTTTAGTTACCTCAAACTAGTTTTATCCATAAATAACTTTTTCATTAACATAAAAATTATTATTTCATAATATACCATTGCAAATGAATTCTCAAATTATACAATATTTAAGAATATAACAGTTTAATTTGAAAAATCGTTAAAATTACTGGAATAAATATTAACTTTTCAGTTTTCATAAAAAATAGATGTGATTTTAAAACAATGAGTTTGACATTTATAAATTTAACAAACATTACATTATAAAATATTTATGAAATTAATATAACATTATATATCAATCTATAAATATGTTAAAATTTTGAAATAATAATAGTATTTGAAATTTTTACCTGACTGAAACCTTTAACACTTTCTTTAATAATTATTAGCAAATATAAGATTACATATATCCCATTTATTAAATGATATAAAGCTTTATATTTCACCAATAATATATATTTACAATCCACTATCCATGTACCAAAAATCCATTTTTGATGCTTTAAAGAAAATTTTACTGTAAAAACATATTTAAGAAAGCTTTGGTATGCATTCAAATATTGATCCAATAAGATTAGAATATGAATTATTGGGAACCAAAACCGATTTCAATAATTTATTTACAAAAAATATATATGATAAATATTTAGAAATAATATCTTTATTATATCCAATATATTGTGAAAAACTCAAGGAACACTCATTTTAATAATGACCTTTCATTTTACATATAAAAAATGTAGCTATACTTGTAATTATATTATAGATTTTAAAAAATAATATCTTATTTTTTTTATAAATGGTTATCATAACAATAATTGGATATAATATAGTTCATTATGTTAAAATTCATCATTTTTTCAAACTTTCCTCATCCAATTTTGAAATTTTAATTTATACTTCATTTTTAGTTGTTCATTCTCTTTAAGAACACTACCAAGAGTCCTTACTTTAGCTTCATGAAACTTTGTCTTGAAATAAATGTCTTTTTGTTATTTTTTAATTTTTATAATGAGAAATTTAATATTTTATTAATTATAAATTTTCATATCAGAATGCACACAATTTTTATCATCATGGATGGATTTATTCATATTTTCATTTACATTATGAAAAATTGTATTTGGGATCCTGATGTTATTTTATAAACTAGATTCAACTTTTTTAACAAGTCCTTATAAATCATTAAGTAATTACTCAATAGTTTGATTTATAGAATTTGATTAACCATAACCATAATATTTATAATAAATTACTTAATTTAATGAATCTATTAAGCTCATATTTTAAACAGGGCTTTTAGAACTAGGTTTGAAGCAGTACATGAATCCTCAGTGAAAATCTTTATAGCATACATTTCCCTATTTTATTTCTTTTATTTCATCCATTATGTTTGGTTCTTCTTTACTCTTTGGAAATTAGTATCGATTTTTCCATTTTCATATTTTTATAACAAATTAAATCATGATAATTATTAGGAATAAAATCAACTATCTTCTTCTCCATGTGATCATACTAAAGATAATATATATATTTGGATACCCTTTAGTATCCATTATTTTTATATACCCAAATTTTTCAACAAATGTTTTATCATTTTTATCACTAATTTGTAACTAATAATTATAATAGTACGTAAAAACATTTGAATTAGACGAAACCCACTTCTTCATTGAATTATTATAATCAGTAATATTTTTACATTCCACTTATACTATAATAATGATCCAATAAGTTCATCATGTTTATTTTCCATGAATTTATCACTTTGTTAATAACATCCTTTGTATGATTCTAACTATTAGGAAGTTATTGAATAAATCTTTAAATAAGAAATTTCTTTCCATAGTTTCCCTTAAGGAACTAATACCATTTACAATAATTGAAAATCATTGAAACATTTCATTAATAGTTTATTATCCAACCATCTTAAAATCATGATATTCATATCACAACATGAATAGTTTAGTTCTAATAATCTTATTTGATTTGATATTTGTATCTTTGATAATTTTCTATATTTCATGGTCAGTTTTAATTGAGGATATGTGACTATAAACATTTCAATTTAATGAGGAATTTAAAATATTCATCACCTTGTAGTTTACTGTGAACTATACTACATCCTTGTGAACTAATGATTTGGGTTCACTATTTTGTATCTTTTAAGGCTTTACCAAACTTTTACAGTGATCAATTTTTTGTTTGTTTAAGAATGATTACATCTAAGAATGAAAGTAAACATAATCAGTAAAATAAAAATGAAGTGGTCTTTGATCTACCCATTAATTAGTTTAAATACACCTATCCATCATAACATGATTATATACCTTCGATGGTTTAGTTATGAAATTAGAAACCCAAATAAAATATATATTTATATTTGATTCAATCTATAATTCCAATTGTTTTTCCAAAAAAGAAGATGAATGTTTATCCAATAGGGGTGGGGGTGAATTATCCCTTTTTAAACTAAATTAATTTATTTATGGTTATATAAAATATATTAAGTTTTTATAGTTAAAATATATAATGAAATTGAATAGTTATTATTTATAGTGGTTTAGATATAAATGATCTTAGTCCAATATTTACCTCTATTATAAACGGTGATAGATGAGACATATTATAACCACTATAAAGGAATCTTACAATGATTATTTTTGAAACAAGAGTAAAAAGATAATAATAAATACCCTTTCCCATTTAGTATTAAACCAAAACAACTTTTTTTAACTTTAATGAACATCTATAATAGTTCTTACATTTTTTCCACTTGGAGGCACAACCCATGCCCAAAATTTTATTGGGTTCAAAAACCACAATCCTACCATTTAATGGGATGTATTAAAAATTACAATAATTCAAAAAAAATGCAATAAAATGAACTAAATCCACAAAACAAGATCAATAGTTCACATTTTTGTGGTTGAAGAAATAAGAAAATCTCTAGTTGAAAAATGTTCAAATGATTTTAGATCAACTGAGGGAGTAGTTAATCACTAGAAGGAAACACCTATAAAGTTGAATAATATCCTCAACCACGTTTTATGTTTATTTAAATTGATCAAACACCTAATATTTATTTATTTTATTGAAAATAAAATCAAATAATAAAACCTTTTTCAATTTATGATTGCCAACATTTAATGTGATATCTTAATTGAAATCACATGAAAAACATACCCATGTCAGTTATTAAAATATTCTGAAACATTAAAAAACTCGTTTAAAGAGATAAAAAAATAATAAATGTAATAATGTACCAATAGAATAATGATAATAATAAATATATTACCTTGCTAAACTTTCCTATAAAATATGCAACAAATTATTCAATTTCTAATGGAACTTAATTTAGAACCCGCACATTCTTGAGAGACCATCCTGAAACATCAACCCATGTAATGAAAATTTAATCATAAATAATATTATTAAAGATAAAATTCCATTGTTTTGAAATAATTAATAATTATTTAATTCTTAATTAATTAAATATCAATATTAGAAACAAACATTTAGAATTTAGAAATATAAAACTAAAAAATAAAACATAGTATGTTTTTTATCTAAAATATGTAAAAGGAATTAAGTGACTATAGATAGGTCCTAATATTGCTTCACTTTTTTTAAATATTCCAAATTTTGGACACTTAATTCTTATTATTTTGGTCACATTATTTTTTTTCATGTAGTTACTTCATTTTTTCATGATGTCATTTCATTTTTTTTGCAGTCCCATAATATTTGTTCATACGATAACTTTAATTTTTTTATATATTTACTTCATTCTCTTATTGGGTCACATTATTTTTCTTCATTAAGTAATTTCATTTTTTTCGTGTGGTTTCTTCATTTTTTTAATGCGGTTACTTTATTTTTCAATTTAGGGTCAGATTATTTTTCTTCTTGCACTCGCTTCATTTTTCTTTTTATAGTCACATCATTTTTATTATTTTGTAAAATTATTTTTTCTTATTTCGGTCACTTAATTTTTTTTATTCATTCATATATAGAATTTTTAATATTTTCACTCATGTTCACTTCACTCAATGTCACTTCTATACATTGTCAAGTATTCAATCACAATTAATTCACTTAATGTCACTTCCATAATTTTTTCTAATTTTCACTCAATATCAGTTCAATCAAGTTCACATGAAATCTTCACTTCACAAGTTCAATTCCTAAAAGTCACATCATCAGTTCACCTCCTTAAATTTACTTCAGATGGTCAGTTCCTCAAAGTCACTTCACAAGTTTACATGATGATTTAACTAGAATATGAAAGCACTAAAAGAAAAAAATCATGAAGTACATAGGAAATTATAATTATTGAATTTATTGAAAATAATTAAAAATTGGGTCAAATATCCAATTCAATGTAAATTATCCATATAAATGAAAAAATATCACGATTAATTCTAACATATCCCATAGGTGTATCTTAATTTTCCATTAAATTTGTTACTTTAACAAATTATATTGAGATTTATACCAAGTACAATAATTATCATAAAAAATATCCATGAATCATATGATGATCAAAACACATAAAAATATATATATATAAATAATAAAATCAATTGAAATTTTCATTTAAGTACATAACCAAAAATCATTTCAGTTATCTCATAAAATGAAAATAAATACACTTTTCTATCAAAATAATTTTAACAAAAAAATCCTATAAAAAGGTAAATAAGATATATACTTTTTAAAAAATAGAAACTTGAAGAGGAAGATCTAACTATAATGGTAAGAAAAGGTATTTATTCAATAAATGATGAAAAAATATTCTTTTCAATTTGGAGAAAAGTGTAAAAAGCGACCCATATGAAAAATGATTAAAAGATTCCTTTTAAAAATAATTGTAATAATTCATGTATAGTTGAATAAAAATTAATAAAATAATTAGACCATAGAAAATAATAAAATTGAAACTTTTTTATGAACACATATGTGTAATATAAATAATTTATATAATTTAAAATAACATTTTAATGAAAAATACCTTACCTCATCTCCTAAATCACAACATACATATTACACATCCATAAACAAGAAAATAGAATTGGTCTTATAAATTTCTAACAAAATATATAATTTTCATTCCCATATTATTATTCCTTTTAAATCATTTATTACCACGTTTTATTTAGTTATAAATTTAGTTAAGTTCACATTGGACATTTTGGGGTCATTCCGTCGATAACATCAAAATAACATCAGCACATTAAAATTAGGAAAAGAGGTAATAGTTACATATAACATAGAATATTAATAATATTACAATTATCATTTTTAATATTAAATAAAAATTTATATCCATCCATATGAGGTGGTAACGAAAAAATAGGCACATCATTGCATGAAGACAACACTCTTTACATACAGATGAATAATATTTTCATTTTTCTACTGGGTAGAAAATAAATAAAGTATATTATAATTTAATAATAATTTATAATTATTATTTTATACATGTCTTATTTATTATTTAGTTCCAACCTTGTGACCATCCATGTGAAGTGATAATAAGTATTAATCACATAATTTCATGGAGGATATATGTACAGAGGACTGAAATTATCATTTTAAAATAGATTAAAAGGGTAAAATTGTTAG
Organism: Viscum album; assembly: GCA_963277665.1. NCBI lineage: Eukaryota > Viridiplantae > Streptophyta > Magnoliopsida > Santalales > Viscaceae > Viscum > Viscum album. The sequence goes on along the minus strand of OY728126.1, from coordinate 1,472,374,707 downwards.
TAATATAATATTTAATATATTGTTTAGTTATCTAATTAGTATCATATATATTCATATGATCTATAATTTAAACATCCATATGAGCTGGTGATGATAAAAAAACACAACATTTTGTAGAGGTGGTAGTATACCCATATAAACAAACTTAGTGTTCATTTTCAATTCACTCTAAAAGGTGATGGAAAGGTTTTTACCATTAATGTAATTACATATTTTTTTTATTTTATATACTTTTCTTATTATATAATAATTGTTATGAACGGTTTTATGTAGGTATAAGAATAAATAATCTTTGAAGGATACAATTAAGACTTATACCTCATCTATTGATATCCTTCATTTAATTGATCTTATGGACTTTGAAGGAGAGGTTTATTATCACTAAATGGTATTAAAAACATAGGAAGAAAAGGTATGATTGATAATTTAGTGTCGGTTTTAGAGACATATCAACATGATTTTTGTTTTAAAAGTGTTGATGTGAGTCACATTTTATTGGAAAAAAATAGATGACATTTTCTTAAGAGTTTCAATATTTAAAGTCCATGAATGTAATTTTGAAAAATACATAATGAACATTAATTATCTATTAATTATAGGACATAAAAATTCTCATATACTATAGTTAATATAGGATTTTTTTATATTTATTTGAAAACAATTTTTAAATGTTATATACCATTTATGTTCTTTTTTAGTAGTATAAAAAAACAGACATTAATCCTGATAACAAAACTATAGAATTAGAAAGAAAAGGCTTAAATAATTACTTATCAATTATAATTATCTATTCAATTCATTTATTACCTTTTAAAATTTAATTTTATATTTGTTTATATATTTAAAATCAATAATTTTTTAATATCTTATTTTGTTTAATCGATGTACTAATATGACATAAGAATTTTAAAAAATTATACTATTTTTAAAAATCCAAAAAAAATTAAGAAGTAATAATTTCTTTAAAATATGTATAGTTATATTGGTTAATTAATAATGTATATGTACTTTTATTCTTTCAATGAAATCATATTTAATATATTAAAAGAGAGAAAGTGATATTTTTGTAAATATGATTTTTTTAATTTAATAAGGGACCTAACAATATTAAAGTGGATAAAAATGGATAAAAATTGAACATTTACAATTATGTAGTATAAAAATAATCATCCATCAATTTATAGATATTGTTTTGTTATCTTATCACATAGTTTTAACCATAATTAACTCGTTTTACTCAAACTCTGGTGACAAATTTTTACCTCCGTAACTATTCATTTTGACAAAACCTGAAATTGAAATCCCTAAAAAATAAAAATTTGAAGATATAAAATAAGGATTATATTTTATAATATTTATTTCAATAATTAATATATTTTAATTTCAATATATGTTTCCAAAAAATAATAAAATACCATTACAGAAAAATTCATGTTTTTAGAAAAAAAATTATTTTATAGAAAAATAAAGTATAATTTTTATTTCCAAAGAATTAATAAGATTAAGAATAATAATATTAAACATAAGAAAATTTAAAACAAATATAAAACCAAATTTAGTACTTGAATTACATATATTATTATAAAACAGAAGGCACATTTTTTTTGCAAAATTGGCGTTTTCACTATTCACAATAAATGAGACTTTTTAGAAGAATATAAAAATTCATAAGTTTATTTTGAAAATATAATTTAAAAACATATTTACATTACATCATATAAAATTTCTAAAATTTGATTAAGATAATCATAATTTCTTTACACAAAATACAATAAAAAACATTTTTGAGGTAAATTCACTTCTAAAGAATAAATTGAATTTATGATAATTAATTATCTAGTTTACACCATTAAATGAATGATAATTTATTTTATAAAAAATATGATCTATAAATTTTGTTAAAATAAATCCTATATAGTTAATACCTTAATTTATTTTGATAAAAATACATTTTTCACATAAATCATTTCTCTGAAAAATATAAAATTTGATCCTAAAAAATTATTATTTAAAGTGGATTTATTATTTTCGTGGACTTAAACAATAATTTATTACTAAGTAAAAAATTTCGACCTAAATATCATAATTTGCTTACTCTAGTTTCAACCTTCCAATACACCTCATGGAGTCATTATAAATCCCCTCTTTATTTATTGATTTTTAGGGTGCATGAGTTGATATTCCAACCTCTAACACCATTAATTCCAAGTATATATTAGAATTGATTTTATAGTGGGTATTCTATGTATAGAACCAAAAAAATATTATTCTTTTTAAACTTATATTTTGGGGTGTTACATTAGGGTTCTGATCAACTTTGAAGGTTTATAAGTCAACTCAGCATCACAGTTCTCTCCACATATCATGGTGGTTAATGTACTGCCCATATGTTAAATACTAGAATTTGAGGTATTGGAGAGCCTCCCACAAATTATGTTGTCGATAAGGTTCACATTCATCCCTAATAATCTCGGGAATAGCATATTGTGTGAGGTGTCCATGGGCTATAACATGATTGATATTCAATATTTAGCTAATTCTTACCACATGTTCCTGGAGTTATCCATATCCCTTCAGAGGGTATAAGGCCCCAGCCTTAAACCTTACCTAATATTGAGTTATTACAAGATTACACATTGAGGATCTTTTCAGGTTTAGAGTTTTAGAGAATTAGATCATAAAACTTTCATTACATTCCACATTTAAACAAAGTGGTTACATAAAAGATAGTATTCATTTTTCCCATCAACAGAAACATATTTAAAATAAAACATGGATTATTTCTTGACACTTCCTTGACACTATCATCATATCATGTACCCTTCCCTTGACCTGTGAAAAACATTTCAAAAATGTGGGATGAGCATAAAAAGCTCAGTAAGGTAAATAAAAATATGGAATGGAAACATGAGTACATGTATACATAAGAATGAAATCATACTTTACCCACAAAACATAATAACTTTAACATACCTCATAAAATCATGAATAAATCATAGAAATCATAAGACATAAAGGTAACTTGAGGCATTCAAACATTCTTTCGTAGGGAGTAACCCTCTTGGTTACGTTTGGAATAACCATCACAGTATATTCCCTAAATCTCTTCAGAGAAACCTTAATGTTTAGCCCCTTTGTGTTACCCAATGCATCAGAGAGCTATATCGGGCTCACCCGCCCTTAGTTTATCGCGGAACCACACGTCTTCATTATAATACCCAAGAACCATAACATAATCGTATCACATAAATCATGCATAAAGGAAACATAACATTTCCACTTTTCAATCACAAGATATCAATACAACAAATTAATATAAAAACATTATGAAAACCATTTTCAATACCAAAATAAAAGGAAAGTAAAACATGGTATTTATTTTTTCTTTTTAAAAAAAAGGTATGGCTTGTAGAGGAATCCGAAACTCAAATAATGGTCACAGCGGCGGAGAAGTCGTTGTCACCACATACGTACGACAAAAACATTCCCTTTTGTCATTTAGTAAAACGCTTCATATAAAAAATATTCCTTTCGGGTAAACATAAAAGTCAAAGGAGTTTATACACCGTATAAAAGAAGAATGTGTATAAAACAAAATATGCCTCAATGAATGGAGATTGAGACGAAGTCCCTTACAAAGACGATATCCTTGGTTTAAGGATAAATCAATTACATAATTATGTGTGAAAAACGAATACACCAAATATAAGTGGATATTAAGTGTAAAACAATCATTGGTTATTCACAAATATTCATAGAACGACATATTCAAGGAGTACAAGTTTATCCCAAAGAATCAAATTTGGGTTAAGAAGTTCCCTTGCAAAAATTTGACAGCCTAACGGCGTCACTACAAAATTCAGAAAATGAGTTCATGAGAGATAAAAAGGTAATCTCATCACATGAACATAAAATTTAAATCAATAAGGATATAGAAGAACATATCCCAACATAATAGTATGTGAATTAAAAGACATAACAAAATAAGTATTTTAAAAAGAGGAGGGTGAAAGTTTCTCTTGCCGATATGGGTATCTTTCGAAACATACACCCCGTGAAAGAAGGAAAATAAAACATTAATGTAAATTATCATAAATGAAAGTATATTACCCAATGAGTAAAATAATGGGTAGTAAATACACCACTTAAAGAAAATTGTGCAAATGTAGCATAAATCTCATAGGAATAAAAGTGAGATGAAAAACCCCTTACGAAAACTTGGCAGCCTAACGGCGCCACTTAAAACTTACAAAAATGTATTTATGAGATCAAATAGGGTATATCATAATATAAACATAAAAAGTACAGTATGAGGAATATAAAAGAACATCCCCATATATAAGAAATATGAGCTTAAAAGAAATGACATAAAAGAGAGTACTTAAAAAGAAAGAGAGAGGTTGGATCTCTTACGAAAATTTGACAGTCTAACGGTGCCACTCAAAACTTCTAAAATGGATTGATGAAAGAGAATAGGGTCTCTCATCATATGAAAATAAAAATTACAGTAAGAATGATTTAAAATAATATCCGAATAATAAGAAAGATGAGCTTAAAAGGAATGACATAAAAGAGTGTACTTAAAAAGAAAGAGAGGAGTATGATCCCTAACCTCGGGTCCAACTTGACTCGATCGTTCTTTAACGTCCTGAATAATAAACATGAGTTAATTTCTACTTTCTTAGGAACCTTTTTAAAGTTCATTATTCCTTTTATATCACTTATTTCCATGTTATAAACATTATGTAATCATTTAAGTTAATAATGTTTGTTTTGACGCTATTTGGTTCTTAAGTCGAAAGTGGACTTCTTATAATTACATGTTGTTCGTGTGGTCAAAGGTTCATTATATCCAGAATGATATTAATGAATTGGATATCATATATATCCAAAATATACAGGTATGTATAATATTACATAATCATTTAGAGGTAAGAAATGAAATTCACCGTTCATGGAGACGGTAAGCCGTACGTACGCATCAACGCTACTTTCATTTCTATGTCATATTAATCGAATTAAAACTAAATGATAGGTATGTATATTTTAATTACAGAATTATATTCATCATTTATATGTAACATAAATCATATATAACAACTTTAAATACATCCTTTATACATCCTACATATGGCATTAACGAATCAAATCACTTTGAGGGGGCGGTAGTCCGCACTTCCTAAAATGAAATTATCGTGTTTACCCATAATGGAAAACATAAAGGTATGCCAAAAAAGAAAAAATAAAGAAGATTAAGTAAAAAAATAAACATATTATATATCATATATAAATATAGTGACATCTTAATGGCCACCTTTTAAGGTGTTATATGAGTGTTGAACAATCATCGTTTCGTGAGACAGAAATTCGCCATCCACAGAAACAGTATGTTCTTTAACCATTTGATGTAGGTGTGTGTAAATGTAGATAGAATTCTTCTTATAAAAACATCCTAGTATATTGAATATACTGGAGTTGTTACAAAAGAAATGAATAAAAAGAGTTTAGGGGGTTGGAGAATCAAAATAAAACAAAAGAACACAAGTGAAGACATTACCTTAAAATCGGGTAACTCTTTTTGATTTGAGCTTAAAGGCTTACTTGGGAAGACTTATTCCCAAATTTAGGCTTATAGGATTAAGAGAGGGATGTGGAGAGGATAACTGAGTATGGTTTGGCCGATCCAAAGTCTTGAGAGGTGTGGGTAAGGTGGTAGAGGTGGGGGCCTTTTATAAGAGGAGAGGAGGGGCACTCTTGTAAAGTTACAAAATGTTACTTTATTTTCAAATGCGTTTCAGATTTTATTGGTCCCAAATTGATGTATTTTGAGGCTAAGGTGGTAAGGGTTGGAAATATACTCATCCAATATGTTTTTTACAAGTGTAAGTTATAGTTTTAACATTATCTTTTCATTTTATTTAAATCCTTTATTAATGAGGTAATCACTGTATCATCATGATGTCATAATAATTTAATTTATTTAATGTCTAACAATTATAAAAAAAATATCATTATGTAGGAAATCTTGTTAGATTTATAATTAATATTTATAGTCAAAAATATTACTTGTATAACCCAATTTAAAAATTGTTTTAGTGAAACATCTCATGGTTGTGACATTTTTATTTTAACTTTAAATAAAACGTTATTTATGTCATTTTCCAACCAAATTGGCTCCATGGGGTCCCCAAGTTGACCCATGGATTTTCTTGGTCGTCCATGGCACATCCAATGAGGGTAAGACATGTTTCTAGGTCATTTCACATTATTAAAACATTATTTTTACCTTAAATTACACTAATTACCTCTAATCGCGATTAAGAACATAAAAGTTACTATTCACAAAAAAAATTATTTTAATCCCATTGAACCAAATTTTACTTCCTAATGACAACAATGTATGTTGGATTTTTGAAATTAAAAACACAGAGGTGACAAAGTTTCATTTAAATGAAAAATCAGTTTCTTTAACTACCACTTAGTGGTTTCACTATTCATAAAAAAAATAGACGTTTTTCAGAAAAATACCAAAAATTCAACCTCAGCTATATTTGATATTCTGAACTCAAAAATGATGTCTATTTTACAAAATTAAAAACATATAAGTTTCATTAATTAATTTAATAATTAATTCTCGCTGTCAAAACAAATAGCATGTTTTTATGAAACAATATCTATTAAAAGATTGACAATAGTTTATATACAATTTCACAGTGAAATTAATTCCAATGACCAATATTGGATTAAATGGTAAAAGTATATTCTAATTTTACTTTAAAAACAATTCAAATGATAATCTAATCATATAAATAAATTAGATTAAAAAGAGGTTTTGAATTAAAATACAACATTTTTCACAATTCATTAAAAAAAGAACTTTATCGAAAAGATACCAAAAATTTACACAAAGTAAATTTTGATGACTCTATTCTAAAGAAGAATTATATTTTGTGAAATATAACACATAAAATTTTCAAAAAGTAGATTTAAAAGAGGTTCTCCATCAAAAGGCGGTTAATCAACCTTCTAAATAACATTAGAATGTTTACACTTAAAAATTGAATTCATTCACATTTTTAATCCTCTAATATTTATTGTAAAAAGTAAAAATATTTGACAAACATATATAATCATTTTTTAGTTAGTTATGTTCATTTCCGCCATTACAACGGCTAGGCATTAACTACCATTTAAAATAATATTATTTTATTATTAGAGTGCAATGTAAGATTCCCAAGAAACTCGTTGTTGCGTATGGGGCATGCCATAGAGCATAGCGTCCCCTTTAAAATAATATTAATATTTTATTCACAAATATGGATAAATATAAAAATTTCTTATTCTTTATTTACCTGGGGTGTTACATCCTTCCCCCCTTTTGGGAATTTCATCCTCCCAATTTTAAAATTGGGCTCGGAAACATCCTTGAAAGTCCCACATCAGAATAAGAGTCGGTAAAACAATAACATTGAAATAAAGAATGAGAAGTACATAGGTAACCCGAGTTAACCCATACTAGGATTCCATGTAGGAAAACATGGACATGGAGGAGAAAACATAGGGTCATGTTTTGATGGAGAGTGATAGAAAACATGTTTAGGAGAAAGTTATCCATAAGAAAATCACAAACTTGTGATGGGTTAAATGGTATTCGATTCCCCAGTAGGAAAAGTTAATAGAAAAAAATTTTGTTTGTTTTTTAGGAATTTATTCATAAGGAAACATAATTACTTATCATGTTGACTTTCAACTTTTATTAGATTTCTTACACAAACTCATATTTTCTCCAAAAGACGAGTATTTAGGACGACTTGTTCACTATAATCAACTTCTATAGAATCACCTAATCCACAAAAGATTACTATATACTTCCCATGTCTTTAGACTTTAACCAAAACCAAAACCAAAATGATTAGTACAAGATCAGATAATCCAGAAAAGGAAAACACTTTATAAAAAGAAAATCTATTCTTAATCTCCAAAATTTGTCCAACAAAACCCAAAGATCAACGAGGACCATTTGATAAACAATCTGTCCATAAAATTCATCATAGTAAACCAAACAAAGATTGAAACCCAAATATTTGAATGATTTAGTGACATAGTCTTCCAAGGTACAAATTAACTTTTATCTCCAAATAACATCAGTTGATCTTAAATTCTTATATTGAAAAGTTATTAACCTAATCACATATCCTCGATGATAGGTTAATCATTTCCATAGATAACCCAAAATAAACTTACTCTTGATTACTAAAATCATATAACTAAAAAGAATTAGTCAAACTAACAAGGGACTTCACGTAGTCCAGTGGTAGGCGATAAATTCTAGTCGCACTTTGGTTGTGGGTTAGATTACCGCAGCTTTATCCGATGCGACGGGTTGTCACACGGTCTACATGTTATCCTTTTTCCAAAACTATATAATTCTTAAAACATTCCCCAAAATGAGATAAAATCTTCAAAAATTATCATAACATATTTTAACCTCAAGTTTATCTCATGCCTTTCATTTTCCATCATAACATATAATAACCCATAATTACCTCAAAAGTAAGGATCATATAAACTCTAATGGTTACCTTTATAATTATTACCTGAACTTCCACATAGATTGGTCATCTCGTACATGATGCATTACAGATCATACCAAGTTTCAAGTTGTTGATCATGACTCCTTCATAGTTGGTTTAGAACAACAATGAGTTTCCTCATTGAATCCCCCATTTTATCTAGTATCTTAATCAGAGAACCACCACAGTTTCCTTCAAACTTGTTGTCTCTTTGGTGCCTCCTAGATCCATCCATTCACTAAAAACAGAATTGTCAGTGTGAGTATATCAACAAAACCATCATGTACTAATGATGAGGGTAAACACTAAGATATACTTACTCATTCACTTTATCTAAAACTAGGACTCTTTCTAAAATCCAAACCATTATGGTAATGTCACTTGTTCTTAGAGAATACCCTAACCTCTAAAGTTATCTAAACCGACATTTGATACCAACTATAAGGCCCCAGCCTTAAACCTTACTTAATCATGAGTTATTACAAGATTACACATTGAGGATCTTTTCAGGTTTAGAGTTTTAGAGAATTAGATCATAAAACATGCATTACATTCCACATTTAAACAAAGTTGTTACATAAAAGATCGTATTCATTTTTCCCATCAACGGAAACATATTTATTATAAAACATGGATTATTTCTTGACACTTCCTTGAAACTATCATCATATCATGTACCCTTCCCTTGACCCGTGAAAAACATTTCAAAAACATGGGATGAGCATAAAAAGCTCAGTAAGGGATATAAAAATATGGAAAGGAAACATGAGTACATGTATACATAAGAATGAAATCATACTTTAACCATAAAACATAAGCACTTTAAGATACCTCATAAAATCATGACTAAATCATAGAAATCATAATACATAAAGGTAACATGAGGCATTCATAAAATTTTTACGTAGGGAGTACCCCTCTTGGTTACGTTTGGAATACCCATCACAGTATATTTCCTAAATATCTTCGGAGAAACCTTAACGTTTAACCCCATCGCATTACCCAATGCATTGGAGAGCTATATCGGGCTCCCTCGCCCTTAGTTTATCACAGAACCACCCGTCTTCATAATAATGCCCAAGAACCATAACATAATCGTATCACATAACACATGCATAAAGGAAACATAACATTTCCACTTTTCAATCACAAGATATCAATACAACACATTGATATAAAAACATTATGAAAACCATTTTCAATAAAAAAATAAATGAAAAGTAAAACATGGTATTTATTTTTTCTTTTTTTTAAAAAAGGTATGGCTTGTATAGGAAGCCGAAACTCAAATAATGGTCACAGCGGCGGAGAATTCGTTGTCGCCGCATACGTATAACAAAAACATTCCCTTTTTTCATTTAGTAAAATGATTCATATAAAAAATATTCCTTTTGGATAAACGTAAAATTCAAAGGGGTTTATACACCGTATAAAATAAGGTTGTGTATAAAACAAAATATGTCTCAATGAATGGAGATTGAGACGAAGTCCCTTACAAAGACTGTATCCTTGGTTTAAGGATAAATCAATTACATAATTATGTGTGAAAAACGAATACACCAAATATAATTGGATATTAAGTGTAAAAAAATCAGAGGTTATTCACACATATTCATAGAATGAAATGTTCAAGGAGTACAATTTTATCCCAAAGAATAAAATTCGGGTTAAGAATTTCCCCTGCAAAAATTTGACAGCCTAACGGCGTCACTACAAAATTCAGAAAATGAGTTTATGAGAGATAAAAAGGGTATCTCATCACATGGACATAAAATTTAACCATTAAGGATATATAAGAACATATCCCAACATAATAGTATGTGAATTAAAATACATAACAAAAGAAGTCTTTTAAAAAGAGGCGGGTGAAAGGTTCCCTTACCGACATGGGTATCTTTCGAAACATACACCCCGTGAAAGAAGGACAATACAACATTGATGTAAATTCTCATAAATGAAAGTATATTACACAATGAGTAAAATAATTGGCAGTACATACACCACTCAAAGGAAATTATGGAAAATGTAGCATAAATCTCATAGGAATAAAAGTGCGATGAAAAATCCCTTACGAAAACTCGGCAGCCTAACAGAACCACATAAAATTTACAAAAATGGATTTATGAGATCAGATAGGGTCTATCATAATATAAACATAAAATGTACAGTATGTGGAATATAAAATAACATCCCCAAACATAATAAAGATGATCTTAAAAGAAATGACATAAAAGAGAGTACTTAAAAAGAAAGAGAGAGGTTGGATCTCTTACGGAAATTCGGTAGCCTAACGGCGCCACTCAAAACATCCAAAATGGATTGATGAGAGAGAATAGGGTCTCTCATCATATGAACATAAAAATTAAAGTAAGAATAATATAATATAATATCCCAATAACAAGAAAGATTAGCTTAAAAGGAATGACATAAAAGAGTGCACTAAAAAAGAAAGAGAGGAGTAGGATCCCTTACCTCGGGTCCGACTTGACTCGATCGTTCTTTAACGTCCTGAATAATAAACTTGAGTTAATTTATACTTGATTAAGAACCTTTTTAAATTTCATTATTCTTTTTATATCACTTATTTCCATGTTATAAACATTATGTAATCATTTAAGTTAATAATGATTGTTTTTTCGATATTTGGTTCTTAAGTCGAAAGTGGACTTCTTACAATTACATGTTGTTCGTGTGGTCAAAGGTTCATTATATCCAGAATGATATTCATTATTTGGATACCATATATATCATATATATCCAGAATATACATGTATTTATAATATTACATAATCATTTAGAGGTAAGAAATGAAATGCACCATTCATGGAGATGGTAAGCCATACGTACCCATGAACGCAACTTTCATTTCTATGTCATATTAATGGATTTAAAACTAAATGATAGGTATGTATGTTTTAATTACAGAATTATATTCATAATTTATATGTAACATACATCATATATAACAACTTTAAATACATCCTTTATACATCCCACAAATGGCATTAACAAATCAAATCACTTTGAGGGGGCGGTAGTCCGCACTTCCTAAAATGAAATTATCGTGTTTACCCACAATGGAAACCATAAAGGTATGCCAAAAAAGAAAAAATACATAAGCTAATGTAAAACATAAAAATATTATATATAATATATAAATATATTGACATCTTAATGGCCACCTTTTAACATGTTATATGAGTGTCGAACAATCATCGTTTCGTGAGGCAGAAATTCGCCATCCACAGAAACAGTATGTTCTTTAACCATTTGATGTAGGTGTGTGTAAGTGTAGCTCGAATTATTCTTATAAAAACATCCTAGTATATTGAAGATACTGGATTTTTTACAAAATAAATGAATAAAAAGAGTTTAGGTGGTTGGAGAAGCAAAATAAAACAAAAGAACACATGTGTAGACATTACCTTAAAATCGGTTAACTCTTTTTGATTTGAGTTCAAAGGATTCCTTGGGAAGACTTCTTCCCAAAGTGAGGCCTCTAGGAGTAATAGAGGGATGTGGAGAGGAAAACTGAGTGGGGGTTGGCCGATCCAAAGGCTTTAGAGGTGTGGGTAAGGTGGTAGAGGTGGTGGCCTTTTATAAGAGGAGAGGAGGGGCACTCTTGTAAAGTTACAAAATGTTACTTTATTTTCAAATGAGTTTACGATTTTAAAGGTCCCACATTGATGTATTTCTAGGATAAGGTGGTAAGGGTTCAAAATATACTCATCCAATAGGTTTTTGACTAGTGTAAGTTATAGTTTTGACATTATATTTTCATTTTATTTAAATCTTTTATTAATGAGGTAATTGCTGCATCATCATGATATCATAAATAATTTACTTTATTTAATGTCTAAAAATTATAAAAATAATATCATGATGTAGGAAATATTTTTATCTTTCTAATTAATATTTATAGTCAAAAATATAACTTTTATAACCCCATTTAAAAATTTTTTAGTTAAACATCTTATGCTTGTGACATTTTTATTTTAACTTTAAATAAAACGTTATTTATTTCATTTTCCAACCAAAGTGGCTCCATGGGGTACCGAATTTGACCCATGGATTTTCTTGGTCGGCCATGACACATCCACTGAGGGTATGACATGTGTCTAGGTCATTTCACATTATTAAAACATTATTTTTTACCTTAAATTACACTAATTACCTCTAATCACGATTAAGAACATAAAAGTTACTATTCACCAAAAAATTATTTTAATCCCATTGAACCAAATTTTACATCCTAATGACAACCATGTATGTCAGATTATTTAAATTCAAAACACATAGGTGGAAAAGTTTCTTTTAAACGAAAAATCAGTTTCTTTAACTACCACTTAGTGGTTTCACTATTCATAAAAAATTGATGTTTTTCAGAAAAATACCATAAATTCACCCTAAGATATATTTGATATTCCGAAATCAAAAATGATGTCTATTTTACAAAATTCAAAACATATAAGTTGAATTAATTAATTAAATAATTAATTCCCGCTGTCAAAACAAATAGCGTGTTTTTATGAAACAATATCTATTAAAAGATTGACAGTAGTTTAAGTCCAATTTCAAAGTGAAATTAATTCCAATGACCACTATTGGATTAAATGGTAAAAATATATTCTAATTTTACATTACAAACAATTCAAAATATAATCTAATAACATAAATAAATTAGATTGAAAAGTGGTTTTGAATTAAAATACAACATTTTTTTACTATTCATTAAAAAAAGAACTTTATCGGAAAGATACCAAAAATTTACACGAAGTAAATTTTGATGTCTCTATTCTAAAGAAAAATTTTATTTTGTCAAATATAACACATAAAATTGTAAAAAAGTGGATTTAAAATAGGTTCGCCAACAAAAGGCTATTAATCGACCTTCTAAAGAACATTAGAATGTTTACGCATAAAAATTGAATTCATTCACATTTTTAATCCTCTAACATTTATAGTAAAAACTAAAAATATTTGACAAAAATATGTAATCATTTTGTAGTTATTTCTGTTCATTTCCACTATTACAACGGCTAGGCATTAACTACCATTTAAAATAATATTATTTTATTATTAGAGTGCAACGTAAGATTCCCAAGAAACTCGTTGTTGCGTATGGGGTACGCCATCGAGCATAGCATCCCCTTTAAATTAATATTAATATTTTATTTACAAATATGGATAAATATAAAAATTTCATATTCCTTATTTACCTGGGGTGTTACAGAGGGTTTCATAAACCTGACCTGACTATAATGAAACTTGTCCCTACTATATTTTTAATAATAAAATGAAAATTCTGAACCTCCTCTATTGAATTAATTTTTTTGGCCTATGGGAGGAAATGATGATGACTCCAACCCAACTCACCCACCAATAGGGGTAACAGAATAATGATTAATGATGTGGAACTTAGGGTATCTAGATTTGAATTCCCATGTTCCTCTCATTACAAGAAAATACGTATATTGGTATTAACCTAGGGATGACATACATGTTGAGAATAAATAATATTCTTGGGAGGAAATTCATAATGAGATCCTTGGGTAATACCTCTAAAGTATCTAGATTAACATTCATATGGAGGAACTCTATGTTTACAAATTCTTGAATGGATAAAAGGGGGTGGACATCACTTTTAGTTAACTTTCATACTTTTTTGAGTAATTATATAGATAGAATTATAAGATATACCATTAGGGCAAGTCTTACCGCCTCTATGGGGAGGACCTCCATAGAAGGTTCTTTGGAAAGGATCTCTAATGCTACTGATTAGGGAATCGTGAGGAGGACCTGTATAGTTATTGTTACTTTCCCTTCTTATATAAGAGTTGACAAGATCATAATATGATATTGAAATATGTAAAAATACTTAATGACATCAATATTTACATTAGTTATGACCATCCCATAGACAGTATGAATTCCATTATGAGATCTTATAAATTATCTCAGTTGGGAAACTAGTGTTAGAACATGGATCTAAAGTGGGGTTGCACAATATGGTTAATAACCACCATGATAAGAATTCCTATCAGGCATATGTTCATATATCTTCTAGATATGCTGATGGGTTTCATTTATTTTAGAGAGGATAGGATCTTACTCTTTTATTTTTATAAGAATATTGCATCCGACCTTATATGTATAAAAAATGAAAAAATATAAGACCTATTATTATTTTTAATATATTTTATGATATTCTATTGCGAATTATAAGTTGGATTAGGGACATAATCATGCTACTTAATTTATAATGGAATTTAACAATAATCTATGTCGATGTGAGTTTAAATATACATCTATTTATCTATTTCCACCATGATATACTGGAAGGCTTCATCGGTTGATTAAGGAATATAAAGGTGAACATCCTAGGATAAAATATTTATATGATTGCCATCTGTATATTTAGTCACTACTAGGATATATCGATGAGATTAATAAATTATGAGGGGATAAATGATATATGCCTTCTCATAAAAATACACTTGAATACAAATAGTAATCCTATAATTAGATTAGGGATATCAACCTCATATTTTATTGCTGTCAGAATAAATCAATAGACATATTCGTTCACTGTGAAGGTAGGATGATAATCTTGGGGGACATGACAAGGAATATGAACCTTATCTTTAGTTTTAACAGGGATATGTAGACAAGATTTCACGTTATGAATTGGAATTTGAGTATGCTTCATAGATTTAGTAGTCTAGAACTCTAGGTGATACCTCATCATATGTTCCTTAGTCTGAATGGGTAGATCATGGATATTCTAAGTAGACTCCCTGGTATATTCATAATTATTGGATCCATATAGCAGTTGGAATAGTACAGGATAATACAAGCCCTACCAAGTAGATTCAGAGAATATGTTAGAATAATGTAAACATTCTCATCTAATTCTATAGTAAAATGGATATATATATTAATTCGTGATAGGGTGATATTATTGAAGTGGATAGACATGGAATTAAGGTCCACATGAAACTTTTGTGACCCATCATTGATGTAAATTATTGTATGGATTCAGATTCTTTAAGAATCTATGGGTCACCTCTTGATTCTCAATAGATCTGTTCAAATGATATCCCCACAAATTGGAACTCACCTATAGGAATTTAAGGTATTATTTTTGTGAAGGTTTTCTATTAATATGTATGAACATGTACCATTTTATGTATATAGTATATTCCTGTTTTATTGGTAAGTTTTGTATAGTGTAATATGGTTCCCTGCAATCAGTAATATATTTTCTATAGATTTTTTTAATCAATATTTTAATTAATGATAAAATCTGGATTTAAGGGAGTCCTAATATGGTTTCATAAAGAGACAAGCACAAAATATAATTCCATTTAATGTTTCATCATAAATAAAAGTGTCCCAGTCGATCAATTTTTTTCAGGGGTAAAGGGTTCACAATAGGTTCATAATTATATTTTTGATTCACCCCCACCCCCACATCCATGATGTTTTGAGTCTTAGGAGACCTTCTTTCAAAAGTTACAAACTTTCTATGAATCTATTAATAGAACATTATGGTGTGTATTAGTTGATAGTATATGATTTTAGTATCTTCTCATCCTTTTGGTGTGGGATTATTTCCTTCTCTAGGATTATCTAATATACTAAGACATATTCAAGGATCATTACCAATAATAATATTTGTTTTGTAAAGAAATTTGTAATATGTTGACCATGATACTCATTGATTTGGAAATTTATTTATATTTGTGTTTCTACAAATTTATTTTACTCGTTTATGATGTTATGGATTAAATCATCATAATTGGGAGCTATAGAATTTATCACCATCCATGGATGTGGTAGGTGCGGATATGTTATGATCCCTCCCATGAGAGGGGATTCCTAGGTATCCCAATGTGGGGAATCAGAACCCACGTAATTCACTACTACTTAAAAGTATGTGTTAAAACGTTTAATGTTCCATGATAAGGAGAAATGTGGCACCGTTTAATGTCACATATAATTGACCAATAAATGATCATTTTATTGTGATGAATACTAGGAATATTAATGTTCCTATTATTTTTAGGTGTCTATTATAATGTGTAGTGAATTTTAGGGTCATACATTTGAAAACTAGTGAAGTTCCTTTTTAGGCCATGCATCCAGGACATATGGGGTGTTTAAAATGAACCACATAAAGGTTTCTATATATCCTAGTTAATAAGAATCATATACCATGTAGTTTGATTTTTACACTTTTTGTTTTTGTCACATGAATGGTGTATTTTATTTAACATCATGGGACAAGGATGTTACCATATGAATATTCATGTTACATAGCGTTAAATTTGAGTATAAAGTTTACCAACAGTGATTGGTGTGGGCCAAATAATTGAAAAACCTTTCTAGATCATTCAATCTATTAGGAACTAAATAGGATAAGTTATATTTTAGGTCACTTGAATTGAATAAGACCCATTTTGGAATGAAAAAATATAAGTTATATGGCCTAATAGGGAATGATGAATCATAAGTAATATTGCATATTTATGAATAATTACTCATAGCTAATAATTTCTATTGAGGAAGGATGATTGGACTCATAAGAAATATGGTCTGGTGATGGATAAGTTGACTCTTACACCTAATTGGGATCCCTTTACCTTTTTGAGAGTATGAAGAGTGTTTTTGTGTAATATGACTATTTCGTTAAATTTTTCATACCTAGTTTTTTTCATGTGTGAAGGATTATTTTGCGGATTACACCTAGTAGGAGGCACATGATTTGTGCCGGGATCATTGGGAATAAAAATTTTGTCCAATGATTGCTAAATCTAATAGTATTACAAATATGGGGCATCCAAGATAAGTAGAATGACCCAGGGGTTGTTAGAAGAGTATCATCAAAATAAATTCCATTTTTTTCAATGTACTACATGATCAAAATTACCCTAATCAATCTATTTTTTTGGTATTAAAACCTAGGTAAAAATAAATAATCAATATAATACATTATCAAAAGGGGTGAATGCTGTTAAAATTATCCTAGTAATGTAGCTACAAATTATATAAAGAAATCATGTGTAGGTTATAAAAATTGATGGGAGAGAAATGTGGATTGGATCCATGATATTGGGTTTTCTAGTTATTGGTTATTTGATGCAATGAAGTGGGAAAATTTGCACCAATATATGAGAACCATGAGATGTCATTCTCAACTATTAGACTAAGATGAATAGGTTACCTAGTGGGGTACCTCAGAGAAGTGTTTCCCTAATCTAGAGTGGATGGACGACTGATAACCTAGTACGAAGGGTAGGTAATGTTTTCACACTACTATGGGATATGGAAATGATTCTTCCTTGTTTGGGAATGGTCAAGTATCTCACTAGTATGGGATAGGTTATACTATTTACCAAGTTAAATATATGAGGTGAGACTTTTCTCTAGTGAGTAGTCCACATGAAAGTAATCCTCCCTCTAGGTTTTAAGGATCTTGGTAAGTAGTATTTTATGAATTTTTAGGTATTAATTTCATTTTATTATGAAATTATGAATAATTACTATTAATTAGCTATGGTTTTTCATAATAAGTCACTTGAATGGGACAAGGAGAGTTAAGGGTGTGAGTTGGTTGCTTTTATTATAATAATTACATTATATTTTGGGTATGAGGTCCTTCACAAGACTTTTATCTCAAAATGGGGGTTGGGGTCATCGAGCTTATTTATAGGCCAAGGGAGGTCAAGGATCACTGAAATGTAGGTAAGTACCTCTTATGTTCTCTTTGAGCTTTTTTCGTTACATTAATGGACTTTATCATGTGATGTAGAAAATTATGGATGTTTCGTGAATGAAAAATAACCATAAATGTAAGGAACATAGGGAACTAAGAATGTGAATGTGGGGCCAAAAAAGTTGAATAGGATGAAATATCTTGGGTGTGTAGAGGTATTCATGTTCCATTCAACCATTTCATCCCCACATATTTCTAATATGACTAAATTCTTCATTATTACAAAAATAGAGGACTAAAACACATTTACAGACTTATGTTATTTAATATAAAAAAGGAATAATGGTGATATCATACTTCATCTATGGATGCAATCATTATACATTCACTGTAATGGATGTGTAAAATTTAAAGTGTTTGGCATAGGTATGGGATATTGTTGGATGAGTAGTGGAAAATGTTTTTATGGATAACAAAATGAAGTATTTTTCGATCAAGTATATTGTGTTAAAATGATTTATGTGAATTGTAATATTTTGAACTTTTGATTATATTTTATTTATGGTTTCAAATGAATAAGATATTTTAAGTATAGTCACATTGTTATATAGATTATTCCTTCTTCACTAGTTGAAAATTTCAGATATATGAGGGGGGTGCATTATGTAAGGTGGTGAACCTAGTTCAGGGGCCCATATTATGGGACATTATATATATATGTCAATATTTTTATTAATGTGTATGTATGTATACATGTTTCTAAACAGTAATATAATTAATTGTGTGTATGTGGGGTACACGTACTTGTATTATAAATATATTTTTATATATGCATATAATAATTTTAATATATATGAACACGTGTATATATAATTATACTTTTTCTAATATCAAAGTATATATAGATATATGTAATTATATTATAATATTTGTATAAGTTTTTCTGTAAATGTATTTACTAATTTATATATATATTTTAAATTAGATCTATAAAAGTTGAGTGCTAGTTTACAATTTCATTAAAATATAGACATACATCATGTACAAGTTTAACATGTAAATGTGGAAACATAAGTGGAATGTCCATCCAGTATATGAGTCAATATGTATTCTTTTGTTTGTATATAGTAAATGAACAAAAACACATTATATTTATAATAAAAGTGATTATAATAAAAAAATATTATGTGTCTGTTTTTCTGAGGGATGATAGATGGGGAAAACCTATCATTAAAGGAAAATTTATCAACCCGTTCTAAGTGGGAATGAAAGTGGATATTGATATATTTGGAAAATGGTTCTATGCTTCCAAATTGTGACTATATGATATAATAATATTATTGTTTTCCAATTTATCTAATTAATATTATGTTTAGAATAATGAATTGGCGTTCTTGTTTTTAAATTTTTTAGATTTTGGTATTAAAATAGTAGGAAAATAATTTTGATATCTAAAAATTTGACATGACCTTTTATTGGAAATGGGTTCAAGATCATCAACTTCTTATTCTATTTTTAATTATGTTGAATTATTATTTAATAGACCATAAATTTGTTATGTTTTTATACATTGAGGTGAAGATAGGATGTGGTCCTCTCTCTTAGTTAAAGAGCATGTTCATAGTTAATGACCCATTGTGTTTTTTATTTTGATTTGGTGAGGATAAATATATGTATTGTGGACTACATGATGTTTCGAAAGATTATTATATTATTATTACTATTTTTTATATGAGTTATTAATGGAAGTATTTCATTAATTGATATTTTACAATACTGTATTTATCTTTTTTGATAGATATAATATCTTTTCCTTGGCTAAGGGAACACTCGATCAATAGAAAAAAAAAAGTGTATCTAAGTAAAGTAGTATTTTACAATTTCATTGGTATGGTTTTTTTTGGTATTCGATGTTATTCATAGAGGAAAAAGGTTCAAAAAACAAGTAGTTATAGATTATTTGTTTTATATCAATATAAATTGAGAATTTTTGGCTTAATTTTGTACATATTGTAATTAAATATAATGGTTTAAGATAGGTATACATGAGCACTAAAATTAGCCAACTCTATGAGGCCCCACCTGGGCTGGAAGAAAGCCGAGTGTCCAACCCCAAGCCCACCTCTAGTAGGTCTATGTCCAAGGATTAGAAATGAGTAGTTGTATTAGACAATATGGAAGACCTTATCCTATAACAACTTGCAAAAAACACATATCAATAATGCTTAAAAACAAATACTTCCATTAGAATATACACAAAAAATAAAACACTTTATAATAATTTCATGAGAGACCAAATAAAATTAAAATTATACATATGGAATATCCAAAAGAACTATACAACAAAAGATAATTTCAATATAACAAACATTGGACATTGTAAATCTCCACCTCGCTATGGGAACTCCTGGATCAATATCCTTAGAAACAATAACCATTAACTTCATGAGTCATCATATTACATCACGTGTCGCTATCAGCCTACAAGAATCCGATCATAAAGAAGTCGAAATAACCCCCATATCCACCAACACCATCTCTAAACCCTGTATTTCCTATACAGACACACAATCTGTGGGCACAAGCCCAATATAAGAGTGTGTATTAACATACTCATAAGGACTCCCCAAAACAAAAAAGTAATGAGAAGAATTTATTTAGCTCAAATCACTAGAATAATAAGGTAGATAGAAATAATTCAAGGAAAGATTGAGATATACTATACCACTATATGTCATAGGGATAGAGAGATGTTTTGGTCATATAAGTATGAATCCATAATGGTTCATACCCTAGTAGAAACTATATATTTTCAAAGCACCAAAATTCCAACAAATTTTGACATTGATATCCTTTTGGTATGTCACATCTTAATGGAAAACAAGGGGGTGACTAAGGAGCCACAAGTATCGATGAATATGATTTTAATAGCCTTTCAAACAGACCACAACTAGAATATTTTAAGGGTAACCATATTCTTTTTAAGGTAAATGCATCAATCAAGGGAGTCTGATACCTTAATGTCCACCCTTATAGTGCCATAATTCTAAAAACATAATGTGGAACTAGTTCCTTAAAAATGAATACATCTCAATAAAGGGGGGGATTGAATCCTACTAACATTAAAATCTACATTTTTGTAACAGATATATCCCACGACATAGGTGAGGGTACTAATTTTCATAGTAAATCTGTATGAGGAATCATAATTCAACACCATGAATCTAAACAACCTAACTAGAAGCCCCATAGATACTCGTAAACCTTAAGAGTGAACCTTCCCAGTTTCTCCACTATAAGATCATCGAATGGAAATGACATCTTGTCCTAGGACTAGATTTACTCCTCTAGGCTGATCTTCCCATTATGGAATTCCATAACCAATACTTGGTCTTTCTTGTCGATCCTGGTATATTATTCATCATTGAGAGTCATCATTAAAGATATCCCCATCAATTTTGTGGCTTCTTATTTAGTAGCATTGAGGGAAAAACCTTTTAGGCCACTTACTCTTCTGATCTCACGATAAATTAAAAGGAATGCTCCAGCGCATCCCATGACATACACTGATGGTCCATCTTTTTGGCTTTCTTCACTGACCGTGTCTCCATTGGAGGATTCAATGAGGAGTAATCCTTCATATATTTAGGGATTACCTTCTATCCATCCATGGAGGTGATGACCTAATCACTATCAATGTCCAGAACTGGAACAACTCTCCCTTGGAGGCCAGAAATGTGGTCAGCAGATGTATGTTGTGAGACTAAACCAGCCGAAGGGACCTCCATAATAATAGAATCCTAATACATACCTCCCTCTGATTCCTGCCTCAATTCATTAAACTCAAGACACTAAAAAAGATTAAAAACTATATCCTTTTAATTTCATCATTCCTGTCTCATACCACTTCTTGCCTTCACCCATCCCACACTGTGTTCCCTGTTTGTAGGTGCCCTTTCATTTTTGTCACCTACAACCTGCCTCATCTCATTATCTTCCTATGAATTTACCACTCCCATTGTAGCCTCATTGGCTGACTCTAGATCTTCAGTCCTACATTTAGAAGACACAATAACTATACTCCCTCTAATAGCAGGATTCAAATTATGAAAAATGTTAGCAAAATTCAATTCAGGGGGTACTAAATGAGTTTGTAACATTGAATGGTAATCATTAAATAGCAGGACAACAACATTATTAACAGTCAACCAAGAGCCTGCAAACCCCTACCTCCTATGAATCAAGAATTATGATCTCTGATTGTATACCTCACCTAGAGAAAAAACCTCATAGAATAGGTTACATCAATCACGCATCCTGAAAAGGAACATCTCCGCTATCATGGCCCTTATCATTGTTTACCAAAACCACATCTATTTTTTGGGAAGAACTGATCCTTTCTCATGGTTTACCATGATATACCCCTGACTCTATTTTCACACCATCTTTCTCCTGATTAGAGGGACCATATGAAAAAATAGTCATTGAAGCATTTCTTCAACAATTACCCACATTCTTTTGAATAATTTTCTCTCTAAAACCACATAAAAATGTCTCAAAAAGTATAATAACTAATATAAATGAAAAAAAATCAACCCAAGAATCATAAAACACCTCCCCCCTACAACGAAATTCATCTCCAACTATAATACAAAAAAAATCGAAAGGCTTCCTTAAAACAACTATTTTGACACACACTCAGGGATTAATTTGATGGAACACAATAGTGGTTTGGATGTCAATGCACAAGGACCTACCAATGTGGTTCTTAATAATCCTAATAATATAATGAATTTGAAATGGTAGGTGTATATTTGAAAAAATCACCTAAATTTCCAATTAAGGTGAATCCTGGTTGATAGGAATGTCATAAGTCCATCTGTGG
Organism: Viscum album; assembly: GCA_963277665.1. Lineage (NCBI taxonomy): Eukaryota > Viridiplantae > Streptophyta > Magnoliopsida > Santalales > Viscaceae > Viscum > Viscum album. The sequence goes on along the minus strand of OY728126.1, from coordinate 1,472,351,531 downwards.
AGGTAGAAGTAGAACCCATTGCTATTGCGAGGTGCACAAGAACAGGCTTGTATCATAACTTCCTCCAATGCGATAAAGATAACAATGTTCATCATTTCGAGCAAACCGACATTAGATCTATCTTGAATATCCCAAGTATCGATAACGAATTTATAAAAGGTGTCCAATGAAGTCCTTCTATATGAAAATTAGGAAATTAGGGTTTGATTGAAAAGCGTCGAAGCTTCATTAAACACCAAGACAGAAAAAGGAATGATATTTCATCAATAACACAACTCAAGAACCATTGGGTACAAGGAGAAATGTTGGAACTGGGTTAGAATCTTATGTTTGGAAAAGAGGAGAGAGTGGGACTCCACTCCCTTGAATGACGATGATGTTCCCTCCCCTGTCGGTGGGGGGGGGGGATAGAAAATGTTGTCACCACCTTCATAAAGTGGGAGAAGGCATCAGAAAGCTACCCCACATAGATATAACCTTAAGTGTGAACCTCTATCTCATAAAATATGACAATGAATATGAGGATAAAAAAATATAGTTTCATAACATAAAGTACTATAGTATTACACAGTATAAGAGAGAGATGTACTAGGCCCATGAATTGTCAAATCATAATCCACAAACCCTGTCATCATCCCTATAGGGTAAATCACTAATGATACATATATCAATTCATAAATGGTATTGGAAGAACTAAATTACCATGATACAATATTCTATATAGAAAAATACTTTATATAGACTATTTATTTTATGAAACAAAAAATTGTGACATTTCGATGAAAATATCTCAACCCAGGTTAAAAGAAGATCATGTGGCTGCCCCTAGACACACCATGCTGACTATGAATGAGGGGGAGTGTAAATTTCATGTCTCGCCAACATCCATGGGTTGGGTTTGATGGACCCAACCTAATTTGGTTGCCCGGTCAACCTAGTGCCGTAGGTTATTCTTGTTAATACATGTATTCTAATTTCATAAACTGACCAATCTTATACCACCCATCCCATAATGATCTGGTTCTGCATTATACTGACCTAATCGTAGTGGGATTCTAGCTATCCAATCGTGGTTGATTAGATGATCAAGTTACATTCAATAGTTTATATTTCCTTGACTCCTTTATGTCCCAATGCCAATGTGGCCTCCTCCTGGTAAAACCATATTTTTTCCTCATGGTGATCAATCTATCTAGACATTTCCATGTGAAAGGATTTCTTCCCTAGTTTTTCACCACTAATAAATTTAAATTCCACCATACCATGACCATTATTCCAAACCATGTCATTTTATTTCCACGACCTCATCATTGTCAGGTCTTGCAATGTAATTACATTGATCGAGGGGGGGATGGGGTGTTATTGATTGGGCATCTGACTACCCATAAAATTTTATTGTGGCATTGATCGAGGGGGGGGGGGAGTGACTTGATTAGATTATTAAGTTTCATTCCCTAGTTTCTATTTCCTTGACTCCTTTATTTCACAATTCCAAAGTGTCCTCATCTTGGAAAACCCATATTTTTTCTTCATGGTGATCAATGTGTCTAGCCATTTCCATGAAAAAGGATTTCTTCCAAAGTCTTTCACCACTGATAAATTTAAATTCTACCACACCTTGACCATTATGCCTAACCAGGTCATTTTCATTCCACTACCGCATTATTGTCAGGTCTTGCAATGTCATTACATTGATCAGGGGGGGGGGGGGTTATTGATTGGGAATCTCACTACCCATAAAATTTTATTATGCCATTTTAGTGGATTCACAATGTTACATAAAACATACACTGAGATATGAGTTTAAATACCAAGTGGTCAGAACACAATTGAACAACCACGATTGATCCACCATAGGTTTTCTTATATACAAACATGAAAAATGATGTTAAGGACAAATCATTCTACCGTAATTCAAAGTCCCTGAAATGGGAATTGAAAATCAATATAATGGTTTCAATTTCACAACATTTATAGAGAATTAATGTAGATGATAGATCGAAAATGAAATAAAAATCATTACCTTGGGGTTGGATTAAACATTAGTAAGGAATATAATTTCTACAATGTTTTCTAATAATTTTGATATATAAATTCATTCAATATCCTAATGAATCTCAGATATCCCCATATCTTCTCCTCTCCCTCACTCTATATTTCATGTGTTATGAGTTAAACCCGATAATCAGGGAAAAATTTGTTTAAACAGATAAACGCTCGGTTTTTTAGTGTTTATATAAAACACTCAAAAGAAAGGTTCCTACAAAAAACTAATGAAGAAATCTCCAATTATAGTGGTACTATAGTAAAACTCCCATTCTAGATGAAACAGTAGTCTAAAATTTCCCAACATATGATTCTTTTTATAGGAAAAAAATGTTACCATGACTTATCATATGAACTAAAATTAATATATCATTTTTAATATATTATTATTGAGACTCCACAATTCCTGAAACTCCAATCAGGCTAAGAAACAAATCCCAAAATAATATTTCAAAATATTTAAATGGAATATATCACAAAAATCATTGTCACTATATATTACCAACATTCAAACCATTTGATAACCATAAAGTAAATGGATAGGGCTCTTAAAAAAGGAATCTAAAAAACAAACTCATAAGGAAGTCAACCTAACCTCACAAAAACATTCATTTTTTTCAATGGCCTAAGCTATAAATGAAATCCATACAGAACCACCCCAGAAGGTAACACCCCCTTTGATCAATAAATGTATTTTCTTTTTCTCATATCGAAACATTATCTCAATAGAAAACAAATTCTATCCATGTGAGACTTATGAATTATCAACACCAAAAACATTTTTCTCATTTGAATGTCACCTAACCATATGGGAAAATGTTAATCCACACACACACGAACTCGTTATAAAAAAAGATTATTTCCTTAATTACATTTGTTTTTAGTGATTTTCTCTAAAATGTTATATATTATTCATGATGGTTGATGTATGTGTGCAAACCATATACGACAAACTATACTACTATTTTATTCAAAAATATCTCATACTAACACCATAAGGGTTGCAAAGAATCATTCCCCCATGGAACCACATCATCTCCAATGAGATTTCTTAATAGAAAATCATAGGCACCAATTTTTTAATCTCATGGTTCAATAGAATAATTTTCCTTCCTCCCTAATCACTTCATAAATGTTCACATCAATCCTTCTTTTAAATCTCAGTCTTCAACAAGATCACACCCATTTTGAAAATTACTTTGTTAGGCTATTCTAGAGATCTCATGAAAAATACTTACATTCATTTTAGGAATAATAATAAACACATCAAACTTCCAAACACCACACGAAATCCAATATCAGGGCCAAATTATCCACAATTAGAAGCGGTAAATCCCAACCCTTTAAATGAACCTGATTTATCATCCATAGAGCAAAATAAAACATCCTATAAACTAGAATAATCAAAAAATGAAAAAATCCTAAGAAAAATTTCCTCCTAAATTACATATAACAATTTTATAAATATAAATTAAAACTAATATGATTTTCTGGATATACCACACTAATGGTAATGATTCATTAGTTTAGTATCCACTCAATATTTCAAGCTCAATATTTAATATAAACATTCAAAATAGAACAATATTTTCCCCGGGAAGTGGTGAAAGACTCCCCACCTTCAGAAACACCCTCCAGGTCCCTAAACTATGAAAATATGGACATTTAGTACCAAAAAGTCTACATCACCACCATTGGGCTCTCTTAAACAAGGGTGGAGCGTGGGAACACCACTATCGACTAGTGGTGAGAAACATATATCTATATCCAAAAAATAATGAACTTATTAAAAACCATATGAAAATGTTCCTATAATAAAATCTAGGTACAATGTCTCCTACAATGTTAATTAGATACCATTTCACTGTTGATCCACTATAATATCATCATCCTCAATACTTTCATCTCCATGAAGACAACAAACTACTTTATAAATATAAAACACACACTATGAGATGTTAATAAAAAAATAATAATCAAACTGTAGTACATGGTAAATTCTCTAATCACCTTATTGGTTCCTACATGAACTGATATAGGGAAGGGTTTATCCCATATTCCCCATGAATTCTATAAGGGTGTTGATCACTCTACTTAGAGACACATCAATGATTACATCTCAATTAAGGTTTATGTATAGTATAGTCTCTTATCATGAGAAACCACGAATCACCATTCATAATATTTTATCATTCCTCCAAATTTTCTATACATTAATTATCACTAATTGATAAATTTTGTGAAACTTTTATTACAATCAAATGTATATTTTACTACAACTCCTCTTAGGTGGGCTCTACTCAACACAAATGAGTGGGTTTGAATTACTATAGGAAATAGAAATCACATCAATAAATCAACTATATATATTTTCATTGTAATTATATTAGTATCAAATATATAATGAAATAATAACCATAATCTGTTATCTCTACCATGAATAAATAACTGAAAAGTCATTTTACTTCTCTAAGGAAAAACACACCTCACAAAAAGGGGTGAGTGAAAAAAAATCATCATTAATGGAATCTATCTATATGACTGGCTTTGTCCAGGAATTCCAAAAGAATATTTAAATCTCAAACATTTAATGAAAAAAATAATAAATCATGCCTACACAATCCAATATTGGGGTCCTTGAACCAAGGGATAAAATCTGACATAGAATTGCACCAATCGACTCCCAACCATAATCATCCATTATATTCCTCTTTATATAGCTCTGTTAGTTATCACCATTCACATGATAAGAAATAATTAATGTTGATTATAATAGGAGTGGATGATACCTCTATCAACCTATATCCACTCATGTACAATGTACTTCCAATCAAAATCCTCATACTTTTTGTTTTCTATGTTAAATAAGAAAATATATGTGTTTATTATTTTCATCTATGTTGGTATCCATCTGAAACTTCACTTTTTCTATAATCAGATTAAATTATAACATTATCTCAATGATAGAGTGCATCTTAAACAAGAATACTAAATCTACTAATGATAACCTAGGTGAATTCAAAATCTGTAGTGTTCTATGAATAAAGAGAACATACTTTAATGAATAATCTTTAGGAGTCTCTACCCATACCATTGAGTATGAATAATTCCACTACCAAACATGTCTGGGGAACACCTCTTGAGGTATATCGGAATCAATGTGTTCTTTAAAATTGTCATACTAGCCTTTGGAGGGTCCAAAATCCTCAAATGAATCTATATCATAAACAAGGGCTCAAGCTTCAACCATATTAAAGAAGTCCCTTAATGAGTTTGAGAAAAACATTTTCCACTAATGGATCGCTATGTTGTATAGGCGTATCAGTGAAACAATCAACATATGATTGGTGAGAGTCCAAACCTGTTGGGAACATGAGTCCCGAATTCCATTAAAACTGTTATCACAAAAAATCCATTCTCTCCTCCCAATCACATGAGGCCTCTATCATTAAAATAATTTCGATATATATATCCAATAGGAAGTCTCAAATAACTCCACAGGAAAAAATATTAAGTATAAAAAAAATATCTAAACAATGAAAAATGTGGGGAGAAACTAAATCAGATCATATAGAAATGATATGTATCAACTGATTCTCATAAAATAGTCCTCATTAATCCCCAACTAGTGGATACTGTATTTATTACAAGAAATATATCATTATAAATAAACTTATATAAAAAATATATCATTGTGTGGGTAACAAAAATCCATTGATGAGATGAACTAACAATTACAATAGAATTTACGGACAAGATGATATGGAAGGAAATGAAATATCATAATTGAATTTTATATGATGTGTGTACAAGCCATATTATACCCCCATAATTGATGTATTTATACTATGATCTGACTAAATGGTTTTATGAGTCCTACCAAAAGGATACACAAATAAATGCACCTATAATGGTCTATCTAATATAATAAAAAAACTCAAGACCAATTTAATATCATTTCTTTAAATTCCTTAGAAAATCATAGCATTATTACTATCTATGAACATTATATCTATGAATCGACCAATTTGTTACAACTTTGACCCAAATCGACCCATCTAGGCCTCTCCCTGGATATAAATAATCCAAATGTACCACCCAATCCTATGTCCAATATGTTATGGTGTAGTGATTATAACCATATAGGAATATGACACAATATGGGAGGCCTTATCCTTTACCAATAAGAAATAAACACACATATATATAGTGTCTAAATTAACCCAAAAAAACAAAAAGATATATATAAATGACTGAACTATATAATATAAATGACTAATACTATTAATAAATTTAAAATTCCACATTATCAAAAACTAAAGGAATAAAACATCTAACAATATTATAAATATGATAGACAGAAACCTTTTTAGAATTCCACCTCACTGTGTGTACTCATAGATCAATATCTACCCCCAGCCATCACCACTACAATTATATGTCACAATGTGTCAATAATAACCTCTATGGATAATCTTCAGATAATCCACAACAATTACACCTCAACCAATACGATAATAATATCCTTCATCACTTACATAAAGACAATATGTATGGTCACAAGTCATCTACAGGGTTCAGTTTAAACATACTCATTAGGATATCTTGAAACAACAATATAAATAAAATCAACGAGTTAGGTTAAAAAATGCACCAAGAAGTTAGTGTTATGCAATTTATGAAAAATATAATGATGGTCTTTCTCATTATATGAACCTAGGATGCATAGAAATCATTTCAATCTCATAACTAATCAATTATTGTTCTTGTCTTGAGAGAAATTACAGATGCTTGGTGCACCAAAAATATCTCAAAGTATGAAGTTCATAGTTCAGATATAAGTTCTATCTTGATTGTCACCAAGGAGGCTTATAAGGAGTTAAAAATATTAAATAATATTATATTCCTTCTATATATTATACACCACCTCTATATGTTATTAATGGTTTCCAAATCCTTTATATGGTACTATCATCAATGATGGGAGTGCCGCAACTTACTATCCACAATTATCATTCCACCATTCAAGAAAACCATACTGTAAGGAATTCCTATCCAAAGAATGGATATCGTTAAAGGGTGTATTCACCAATACAATCATAATATATGATGTATAATATCAATGATAGAACCTAGGAAAACTAATAGAGACACATTGTGTAGGTGAAATTGTCACACAATCTGAAGAATCCTATGTATCTAACTAAATAACCAATTAACTCCATAAAGATGTAAATGAGAAGAAAAAAATATTTACATAGAACACACTAAATGAGGATAGAACACAATAAATGCGTTTAGAACACAATATATAAGAATATCACAGAACATATGAGTGGTGATGGGGTGTTCTAGAATCCTGAATGCTTTAATCCTCATGCCTCAACCCTATCATCAACCCTATCGGGATAATATATAAAACCTACTATCTAACCTAAAAAATGGCCAGAGATTACATAATGGACCATGAAACCATTAACTAAATGGAAAAAATACCCAATATATTCTTTTTTATCAAAACCAACAAAAAATAATTTTTTTATTGAAACACGCCAGATAAGTGAAAGGTGGGCCACACGAAGGCCCCTTGGCAATCCATGTGGAATGATAGAGAAGTGTAGGGTGTTCCCCACTAGGAACATTGTACACTAGTCATGGGTTATCATGTTTCATCATGGTTCTCACATGAACTATTCACCCTTACTTCATCCCTGAGTCATAACAAGTGGAACCGAACAAGTTCATTCACCCGCTCGACCATGTGATCAAACAACCCACACTAGAATGTTGGTGCAGCCCAAACCACTGGAAACATAGTGTTGTGGGTAAGGTTTCATGAAACCCACTACATGGTGGGTGGATGTTCATCTGATAATATCCAATTTTATGACTGATTGTGGTACTATATCCTCTCCCGCACTGACTCCTTCATAGCGCATTGTTGTTACCACACCACTTATCTTGGCTATATATTCCACCACTAGATAGTGATGTGACCAACCCACATTGGATATTAGAAGTTCATAACATACCTTAAAATATTTTATACCCACTATTCATAAATTTACATGGTGTCCACCAATTCTAATTGCATCTACCTCACATCTTGTTGCTGCTAGGATTCAATTATACTAATGTAATGTCACGTTGTCGATTGAATAAGAGGGGGTTTGTAGGGAGAATGGGAGTATTCATTTTGGAATATGAATACCCTTATAATGTCCCTATATTTTATTGGTGGATTTTATTCACTCTGAAAATAAATTTCATGAGAATATGGGGAATCTGGTTGGTGGAACCCATTCGACCACTCCACTTTGACATTTCATAGCTCTATCCATTACCAAAAATCAAACACAAAGTAATGGATAAATATTTTGATCCCATTTCATAGTCCATATAATTTGAATTTATAAGAAACAAACGGGTTTTAAAATCCCAAATATTTTATATAATTGATGTAATTAAATAGTCAACAACAAAATAATAAACTCTGCCTCGTTTTTGGATCATTTTTTGGCTAATAAAATGGTTTCACTGAAATTTTTTATAAAGAATCTCATTCCTCATCACTATGGGTCCCTAAATCTCCCTTTATATTCTTGATTCTATTCATCTATAATTTTAGTTTTTAGGAGTTTAACGCTAAAAGTATATATAAATATGATTAATTAGATAAATAATGTGTTTTGTGATTTTTACATAAAACACTAAACACTATGTCAGGACTGGGAACTACTAAATAAAACTATAATAATTACATATAATTTGTAAAAACATTATCTAAAATTAAATTACAGTATATTATTTTCTATATGATTCATGTTATTTAGGAAAATTGATTAATCACATGAACATGTACACACACACACTAAAATCAATATATCATTCCCAATATATTTTTATCTAGTCTCTACAATGCCTATAACTCCACAAAGTCATAGATAAAAATAAAAAAAATACTTGTTGGAATATATTAAATTCCAATAAAATAACAATATGCGTCACTATAGTAAATATGGAAATTAATTTAAGACAAATAGTAGTAATAAAATTTGAGCATATTTGGGGGGAAGAAAATGAGATAAAAATGATGTTATGGGAATTATAAATATATAAATTCATTAATTTAATAATATTTTCTTGTGGGTTATTATGAGTTGGAAATGAAGTTTTAGAGGGGGGTGGAGAGATGTTAAGGGATACTAGTTAAACATACAAAAGGTGATGTAATCTAGGGAAATCCCTAATAGAGATGGATTAAAGTAAGAATAATTTTTATTATATTGTGAAGGGAGTCACATCATTTTCTAAAATAAAATAAGAGGTTTTCTATTATAAAGATATTTTATATATATATAAATATATTCTTATAGTGTTTTATTGATGGTGGTTTTTGTATAATAATTCCATGTATCATTAAAATACAACTTTGGAACTATCAAGGGTAGAAAAAATCTATTAAATTTCATGAACATCTATTTATTACAAGGTGTAGAGGTCCCAATATTATTTGTATTATTGAATTTAATACTTTATATCATAAATTTTATCTATCATGGTAATACATGGGATTCCCATTTTGGATATGTATTCCTTATAAGGGTTGATCAAGATGGGTTGATTTCATTGAGGAACTAATGTTTAAATTTAAATTAACTATTATAATTCGATTCATATATTAATGTGATTTGTATGTTTTTAGGAGAATATAAATTGGTGATATTTATGGTGTTTTATCATTATTTGTATTGTATAGAGAGAGACATTTCATGTAATTGTTTGGATATTTTAATGAGAAAATAGTAATTATCATAGCTTTATATTGGACACCTTAATTAAATTTCTAATAATGATGTGAATCTAGAGTAAAAATGATGTCATGAATGAAAATTAATTTTTTCATTTAGGTTTTAGTGTTATGAAAAATATTCGAAAAAACCTTTTAAGGCTCTAAATTTAGTGGATTTAGTTTTCATGTGGGCCAAATCACTTATTGGATAGACTAGATCAGACTATTTGATTTCTAGAATTGATAGATGAGTTTTCTATCCATACTGTATTTCATATCTCATTTAAGTGATGAGATCCTCAATACATGTTAGTTGGGGATAAAAAGAGAAAGGTTTGATAATTTTAAATTGAGATTAATTTTTGAGATATTTTGGATTTGATATAGTGACTCTAATAGGGTGGCTAAACAATAATATTGTGTCGTATATGGGGAAATACTTATGAATTAGTTTAGGTATATAATTTTTAATGTATTGAAAAGATTAAGTATTTGGATAATGGAAGAAGTTTTTAATGTTTTTGAAAAATTAATGATATGTATGAGTGTCTAAAGGTGATATTCCATTTGACAATGAATTTGATGTTGACTATTTCAAATATTTAAATTATAGAAGAGTTGTGTGAACTGAATACATGTGAGGAAATTTTATATTTATAATTGGATGAGGCTATTTTGAAACTTGAGAGATATTATAATACATGAATTCACATGATAAATATTCCCAATGGAAACATAAAAATATTAGAAATCTATAATGTGATGAAATAGGAGTCTGTCATGATATTTTTTATTTAATTGAAAAAAATACAAGTGATCATTTTAGAACTATGTTTTCAGGTTCCTTCTAACTTTTATGAGGTACAATATTTTTTGGAAAATATTTTTTCTAATGAAAATAATGAAAATTTTAATTTAAAAACATTTATGTGGTTTTTATGTTCCTCTATTTTATATATATTATTAATGATTTGTTTGGAATTATTGTATTCAAATATTGTTTTCTAAATAATATTGGCATATTTTTCACTCTGATATGTTTTTTATTTTTATTAATTTTATTAATTTTGTATTTTATTTAATTTGAATTACATTGAAATTATTTTGATCTCAAAAGTGGAACGTAACATGTCTATTGACTATTTTCAACCAATTATTTCAGATGATTTTCCATATAATCTATATGCCAGGATGATTGTTAATTAGATTATGAGGGTATAATCATCCATTATTTCTCCATGTTAGAGTGAAATCATTTAATTATGATATATGAAAATATTATTGTAACTTATTTTGAGATCTTGCATCATCATAAAACTATATAGAGGTGAATAAATATGCAAATACATTGAAATTTTATTTTATCAAATATTACAATAGTTTCAAGAGATATTCTATAAAAAAATTTATTTATAACATGGTTTTAATGATATGTTTATTTTCTTATGATGTTATAGATTTAAATAGTTAATGTCTATTTTCATATCAATGGGAAGTAATAGGTTCATGTGTATCCATTGAGGGGTATGTATCAAGGGGATCAATTATCTTGGTCTTTGTTATAATTTTTATAAATGATTTAAATTATTTATTTTAATGAATTCAATAATATTGTAGCATGATTGGGGTTTTAATTTCATATTTTGGTCGATATGTTTTAAATTTTATAAAATATGCAAGTAATTTTTGAAGGTTATTTATTTCAAGTCTATAGCTCCTTAATGAGGGTTTTGAAACAGTTTGAGTATTCCTTGACTCAAACAACTAACCATATAAAATAGTTCATTTTTTATCCTATATATACCTAACAAAATTATATATAATATCATAACATTGTTTGGGTTTAGACGGTTGATTTATTTCTGAATTATATTGGTCTTCCCTTATTATTGGATAGTAACTAATGATTTTGATTCAATGATTGAGAAAAACATTTCATCATGGTTATAAATGTTTTGGATTCCAAAATTATTTTAATTCAAAACGGATATCCTATTTAATACAATGTCCTTGAATATGAATATTTTTTTGATGAACAAAGTTTTGATTCCTAATATATCTTTAAATATGTTGAAATAACTAATTTCTTGATATAGTTGGAATGATGATTCCGGTAAATAGGTAATCATTTTTCACAATGGGATTCCGTCTGTGATATTAACGTGTAGTGATTATTCAGTTAGGGGTGTTAATTTATTTAGCTTAATATTCTTGTGAAATAAGGGAGGTGAGTCTTGAAAAATTAAAATTCCCATTAGGGTTTAGTTTTGAAAAATAAATATTTCAAAAATAAATATTTTTTAACACCAGGTTGGGAAGAAAATTTTCAAATGTGTAGAATGGGTTGTTAGAGTTTAGAATGGTTCTTTAAGCGAGGATAAGATGGTGGGTGGGATCAAGTCATGAAATTATGGTTTCTTTTTATTGATAGTATCCAAAACCCACTAAAAAATGAGGTATCACCAAATTGATGATTATCATCACATGAGAGTTTATTTATTTATTTTATTCTATGGGAGGAAATAATTCATGACTTATAAGAGCATTTTCTTCCTCATTGAGAAGATACTATTTTAAATAGTTCTATATGATCTATGAATTACATAAATTTTATTATATCAGTTTTGGACACATAATGTTGTCTTACAATACTTTTGTATTATCATTTTCTAATGTGTTTGGTTAAAGGATATTTCCATGAGGACCTTGGACCTGAAAAATGGAAATAATATTATATAAATGTAAATGATTATAGAATATTTGGGTTCCAAAAAAATGAAACCCTATTATTATAATTCTTTATACTAGTATTTTAATATTAAAATATACTAATTTAGTTTATTATATAGTCCCTAGTGTTTAGGGGAAGAGGATCTTGATCATGCATTAAAGGATTATCATTGAGTTACTAATATTTTTGAAAAGTGACTGATGTAGTCGATATTTTATATGCAATTCATTATTTAAGATTATGGGTGTTGTATATTGTACGAAATATCTATTTTTGGAATATATTAATGTTTGGGGGATTTGTAGGAGAAATTATGAAATTTAAAAGAGTAATTAGATATTTCATGGATATTTTCATGGTTTGAGGGACATTAATAATATTTTGGTTTTTATGAAACTGAATTTGGTATTTTAGTTGGAAATGAAATTTTGGGCACATTCTCATTAGGTCCATGCACACTAAAATTACGTCATTAGAGAATTTTACTAGAGACTAGAGAATTTCTTGTATATTGGTTCAGAATATTGTGTAGTTGATCCATATAGTCAACGAAAAACCTTCATAAATTTCCCATTTTATTTAATTTTGGGGGGGTTTGGTTTCATTTCTCCCCTATATCATGGAACTCTTAGCCTAGGATGTTCTTTATTGTTATCTTGGGGGAATCTATCACTCTGATAATACAATATATTATTTCCTTGATTTTTGATATAAAATGTTCATTAAAATATTTTTGGGAGAAAAAAAATTTATTTATTATGTTTTTTTTTGAAAAATAGATTTTCAATAAGAGTGCATTTGAGTAGAAAATGAATTTTTATTTTTTATGGGTGTGTGTGTGTTTTTAGATTTTTTTTAGGAAATAATAAAGTGGGATTGATGTTTTTAATAATGGTTTTATTAAGTTTAATATATTTTGATGTTGTAATTTGTATTGATGTGGTGATTCAGTGAGGGATTAAAAATGATTTAATTTTTTTACATGATCATAGTTTCCTTACAAGTGTTTCTCAGTACACTAATTCACACTTATGTTTGGGTACCCCATTAGGTTTGTTGAGAATGTAAAAAATGGTTGGTTAGTTGGTCTCCTCATGAGTAAGAGGTACCCTTTCGGCTATTTGTGTTATACTATGGTTTATACATCCGCTTTGGTTTTGGTAATGGATTTTTAGTGTGGGATTTGTTAGTTTATAAAATGGGGGATATTTAATATTGATAGTGATTTATCTTAAATATCTATTATTTCAAAATGGGAAATGATTTCAGTACAATTGAAAAATTATCATGTGATTGGGTTATGTTTTTAAAAATAAATTTTATTATTGGTTTGATTTAACATTCTCATGGTGTAATATATGTCATTAGAAAATCCTACGGGACATTTACACATCTATTATATCATGACCCGCCTTCACCAAAAGGAGGGGAGGGTCAGCATATTTCCAGGCCCTTCCTTCATTAAGTTGAAGGAGAGATAATTACCCCTGAAACCTGCCTTCAATAGGTCCCAAAGTGGTGACCGATACTAAGGGTATAAAATCACACACTAAATGGAAGGCATTACCCTTTTTCTTTTAATAGGATCGGGAGATAAGATAGTAAATCCCACAACACCAAAACTGAATGTGAAAATATGGATGAAAGTAAACCATTTCTATATGAATGTTCAAAGGTAAAAGATATAAGTCACAAAACTCCGAAGGTGAAAAGATACCAAGAAAAAGGGAAACAACAAAAGCAACTGCCCAAACGGTCTAAGCTAGTACGGTCTCGCACGATCCCTGATGTCCTCCTAGAAACCTGAAAGAAGTTTTATATACGTAGGGTGAGCATACAACTATACTCAATAGGTAAAAACCAAATACTCTCTTGTACAAGTGGGGAGACATACTAATGCCCTGTGAGAAAAGAGATAACCAAGCACCTAGCAAGGAAACTAACCACCCAAGCCTTACCAAGGCACACTCCTCAAATAACGCAAGTCAGGTATTGTATAGTAATAGCACATCGATGTTTGGGTACCCCACACCACTTTCCCACTGCTTATGGAAGACATCCAACTCTTTAGACCAATCCCACAATTCTCATCACAGTCCCACCGCCATACCCCTCCCGCACACACCTGGTCCACAACCACACATCCCGCCCGCAAACACCTGGGCCACAAACACTAACCCACCGACAGACACCTGGGCCACAACTGTCACACGTAACCATGCATACAAACACCTAGGCCAAAACAACAACTGCCACACCCTAAGAAACCTAGGCTAGAAGAACTACAACCACGCCCGAAGACACCTGGGCCTCATCCCGAAGATTCTTGGGAAACCGCCTGCCCGCACACACCTGGGCCAACCACCACACTAACCTGCCTCAAAGATTTTTGGGCTAATAATGGACTTCATGCCATCACAGCCTTCCTGAAGATACTTGGGCTATCTGAGAAAGGGAGCAGAAAGGATCTAATAACCAGCCACTAATAGAAGTATTGGGAAAAACACCCTCCCCCATGAAATGGGGGTGTTTGGCACTAAGTGCTCAACTCGGGTGGGGCGTGAATAAGAAACACAAAAACTACAAGTATATGTAAAGGTAAAAATCACTCACCCAATTTAGGTTTTTATTCATCCAACATAAAGAACACTATCCTTACTATTCATTCATAAGAGAAGAGAACCACACCCATGCCCAATTCACAACTCACATCAAACCAAATCCTTATTTGTCCCATCCTTGCTTTCATTTTTAGTAATAATGTTTAAATAAGTTTCTGCACTACTGGGTAACTAACAGAATAAGCACAAACACAGAGAAAAAGATACAGCCAACAGCAATTTAAGCATTCACACCCGGTTCTATTGCAAAGTCACAACAACAAAGGGATAAGGTAGATCCCTCGAAATACTAGAACCCAAGAAAACCCCATGATACATCCCTATGTCCCCAAAATCCAGGATCCAAAGGTTTCTCAACAACAGAGGATCCCACCCAATTCATCATACAAACAGAGGATCCCATCCCCACCCACATCACCCCAACAATCTAAGCCCCTATTCAACCGTGGAGGAAACAACCAAACCAATAATACCAACACAAGGAAGAATCAACAGGTATTTTCAGATTTAAAATATTTAACACACTCCGTGATTTCAATTCCACTGGGCTTAAACAGGGGTTATCATAAAAAAGGTGTTGATCATGGTGCTTCCAATTTATTTAGCAGAATATACCTAATTAACCAATTTCTTTTACACAAAAAAAGGTTCAAAACCAAAATAAAATCCATTAAAACATCATATGGGGTTAGGGTTTATTTGTGCACAGAGAAACACCACTAACGAACCTGATTTTTAGTAGGTGTATGCCCATATAATTCAGAAATCCTTAATCATGAAAGAGGATAAAAACAGAGCAGCAACATCGATCACACCCCTCCCCTTCATTCTTTAGAATCTATTTATTATCTTTATTAAAGTTTGGATCATCCAATTCTACAAAAGCAGTAGCATACTCACCCTGCAAGATACACAGAAAGAAGATACGAATGTAAAACAATAACCTGACTGATCAAGGATCGACATTAAGTCCCCACCTAGGTAGAAGGAGCTCCACAGAACATGATCAAGGAATACTTCTCTGGGTTACAACTCGTCAGGAGGAAGGGTACTCCAACGTCAGGGAGATCGAGAAAAATAAACATAGTGAGAAGCCTTTAGGTTATAAAGGCTAATAAGGGCTGAGATACAACATGCCCCAGATGGTCATGATACATAGAAAAAGACTTGAAACCATGTAAGGATCCTGATCGTGGGTTGACCACACGGCTGGGACACCCCACACGTCATTAATGGGTCCCTACCTTTTAGGGCAGTTTAAACCGACACACACCAGGGTACCTCACCAATAATTTCATTAAATTGCATTAATGGAAATTAATGGGCTTTAAAACTGGGTCAAAATATGGTTTAAAAACCAATTTTCGCAAAAAAAAGTCGCTACTGGAAAACTCGTGGGGGTAGGTGAGAGCTACTAGTAGGCGAGAGCTACTGGTAGGCGAGAGCTACCGGTAGCCAAGAGCTACCGGTTGCTGACAGCTACAGGTTGGCGATAGCGACTGGTAGCTAAGAGCTACCTATTGGCAACAACGACCGGTAGCTAAGAGCTACGGGTGGGCGATAGCCACCGGTAGCGGAGAGCTACTAGTAGCCAAGGGCGACCGGTATCTGAGAGCTACTGGTAGCCGAGAGCTACCGGTAGCCGAGAGCCACCGTTACCCCAAGGTCCCCGGTAGGCTAGGTCTACCGGTAGGCCGAGGCTACCGGTAGGAGTCACCAAGAAGCTGGGATGGCCTTCCAGACCACCCAGAACACCTCAACATCATATTATTACCAAGTAATGGACCCCAAAAACCCAAGCCATTACATCAGATACTTATCAAACTATTCTCGTCTTAAAGAATATATGAACAACCCAGAAAGTAGATAATTGGGGTCCAAACAACCACTACCTAAAGATACTTGTCAGGGAAAAACCCCGGAGTTGTTCGAAAGCTGGAAGAGAACCCTCCCCCTACATCCAGAAATACACCCCCAAGAGCCAAAAAAATTCACAACAAGAACAAGGATCACACTATCAAACACATGAGTTAGGGAGTCCCCTCCTACATGTTAGGATATTATCCTCTTTGGGAGGCACTGACTCGCCCACGCGGGTTTAATTGCATCCACATTAATGTGTCCTGATTAGCAGTCAGGTTTTCCCATCATCACACATTCGTACACACACACACAGAGAGAACATGGAATAGATCATATAATAGCTAAGGAAGACATGAATTTCATATATTAAAGCACAAGGTATAGTATTTCAAGGATCAAAACAAAAACAACAAGGAAGTCAAAACATATCTGGGTACTGAATGCGTAATTGGGCCTCCCGCTCCCATGTGCTCTCTTCCAGGCCACCATGCCTCCACAACACACCAACCAAGGGGATGGTTCGTCCACAAAGCACTTTCTCCTTACGATCCTTGATCTTGATTGGTTGTTCTATGAAGGTCGCATCGTCTTCGACCTCTAACTCCCCCGAATTGATGCTTTGGGAGTCATCTTGTAGATATCAACAAAGCTGGGACACGTGGAATACATTGTGTATCCTCAGTAGCGACGGTTGTAGTTCTAGCTGCTAATCCACTTTACCGACCCGCCACAACACTTCAAAGGGTCCGATGAACCTGGGGGAAAGCTTACTTCCCCTACCGTACCTCCGCTGTCCACACTAAGGGGAGACCTTCAAGAACACGTGGTCTCCTACCTAAAACTCCAAGGGACTTCTTCTGCTATCAGCATAAAAAATTTGTCGGTCCTGGGCCAACATCATCCTTTCTCCTATAAGTCTAACATTCTATGTCGTGCTCTGCACGAACTCTGGGCAACGAACACCTTCTTCCCCAACCTCAGTCCAGCACACGGGTGAGCGACACGACCTTCTATATAGGGATTTGAATGGAGTCGTGCCAGTGGTATAGTGATGGATATTATTGTAGGTGAACTCTAGCAGGGGAAAGTGTCACACCCATGATCCCCCAAAGTCCAGAATACATGCCCGCAGCATATCCTCCAACATCTGGATGGTGTGCTCTATCTTCCCATCTTTCTAGGGGTGGAAATCGGTGCTAAGGCACAACTGGGTGCCAAAATCATGCTGCAAACCCCTCCAGACTCGTGAGGTAAAACATGCATCCCTATCCGAGACTATGGAACATGGAACTCCATGCAACCACACTACCTCATCCACATACCTTCTTTCTAAAGGATCTACTGCACCCGACTCCATGATAGCCAGAAAGTGATCCGATTTCGTCAAGTGATCCACTACTACCCAAATGGTGTCGTAGCCCCCTTTCACCTTGGGTAGTCCCTTGACTAAATCCATCAAGATGTCGTCCCACTTCCACTCAGGGAAATTTAAAGGTTACAACAACCCGCCTGGAACACGGTGTTCAGCCTTTACCTGCTGACACACTAGGCACTTGGCCACAAACTCTGCCACTGCTCGCTTTACTTCGGGCCACCAAAGCTGTCTCCTCAGACCCTGGTATATCTTGGAAACTCCTGGGTGTACCACTAGGTGTGATTTGTGTAACTCACTAAGAACCTTTCCATGCATCACCTCTCGAACAAACATCTTCCCCTAGAAGAGCATTCGATTTTGACCATATTTCATCCACCCTTCTGGAGCATCGCCCTGGTCAACTCGGTCACGAATCACTTCGCACTCTGGGTATCCCCACTGAGACTCATCCACTTTCTGAAACAGATATGACTGCACTTTCATCTGATACATGCAACCTCTACCACTATCCATCCTCACATCCAGGTGCAAGGTATCCAACTCCTCCATCGCCTTCCAAGTGTCTGTCGACTCTCGGACTGCATCCTTCTATGACCTCCAGCTCAAAGAATCGGCCACCACATTCCCTTTTCCTGAAGTGTAAGAAATATCGAAGTCATAGTCCTGGAGGAACTCCATCCTCCTTTGATACCGTAAGTTTAGGTCCCACTGGTAGAAGACATACCTCAAGATTTTGTGATCCGTGAAGACCACAAAGCGTTTTCCGATGAGGTAATGCCGCCATAACTTCAGTGATAAAATGACCGCTGCATGTTCCAGATCATGGGTGGCATAATTACGCTCATGATGGAATAGCTTCCTAGACCCTTAAGAGATCACACCTTGTCGCTGCATCAACACATATCCATGAACTTTCCCCGAATCATCACAGAACACCTCATATGCCGCCCCTTCTTCTAGTTGTCTCAGCACTGGGGTACTAACCAATTTCTCCTTCAGGTGTCTGAAGGCTGCCTCGCACTGCTCACTCCAGATGAAAACCTGTTTCTTCTTGGTCAAGGCTTTCAAATGGGCTGTAACTCTAGAGAAGTTGGGTACGAACCTCTGGTAGTAACCTTCCAGCCCGAGGAAACTATGAACCTCTGCCACGTTCTTGGGTGCTACCCAAGAAACAACCACCTAAACCTTTGATGGGTACACTTCTACCCCTTTCTCGAACACTAAGTTCCCAAGGAAGTACACTTCTCGCATCCAGAACTTGAACTTCGACAACTTCCTATAGAGATGGTGCTGTCGGAGGACCTCCAAAACCATCATCAAGTGCTCTGCGTGGTCCTCCTCTGAACTTGAATAGATCAGGATGTCGTCAATGAACACGACTATGAAATGATCTAGATACTACCAGAAGACAGATTTCATAAGCCCCATGAACACAGACGGAGCATTCGTAATGCCGAAAGGCATGAACAAAAAATCGAAGAGTCAATATCATAACCTGAAGGCCGTCTTTGAGATGTTGCCCTCCTTCACCCTCAACTAGTGATACCCAGACCACAGGTCTATCTTTGAGAACCATCTGACACCTTTCAGCTGGTCAAAGATTTCGCTTATCCTTGGAAGAGGGTAGCGATTCTTGACTGTTACCTGATTCAACATCCTGTAGTCTATGCACAGCCTTAGACCGCCATCCGCCTTCTTCTCAAACAACACAGGAGAAACCCACGGTGACACACTCGGTCGAACAAAACCCTTCTTCATCAGATCGTCGATCTAAATCTGCAACTCCCGTATATCCGAAGGCGTCATCCGGTAGGGAGCCATCAAAATCGGAAGAGCACCGGGCTGCAAGTCTATCCCAAACACGATATCATGTCAAGGGGGTAGAGTCATCACCTCCTCAGGGAAGACATCCATAAACACACTGATGATCCCCGGTACTTCCACCATCTCAGCATCTACTGACTCTACTGAGAGCTCAGCTAACAAAGAGAGGAGGGGTTCCTCTCGCCTGCTGCCCATTTGGCCACTCCACTCACCGGTGAAAGTAACACGTCGGCCACCCATGTTTGTGAACACAACCCTTCATCGTAAGCAGTCGATGATGGAACACATAGAGAACAACCAGTTGATGCCTAGGATGACATCGTATGGCTGTATCTGTAGCAGTAGTAGATCCCTGACCGACTGATATGGCCCTATCATCAGTTTGCATCCTCTACAAACATATAACAAGTCGTTCTGAACTTCGACTAGGGTGATCAGCACCAAGGTAAATGGAATTCTCTCGGTATCTAGACCCATGGAACGGGCCAGAATGGGTGCAACAAAAGAGTGTGCAGCTATGGTATCGAACAAGGCGTAGGCATGGGTACTGAACAAACTGATCGTATCTCGAAGATCCTCCGGTCCTGCTGGAACTGCTGCCTCCGCGGCGTGCAACTATTCATGCCCATCTCCACTACCCCTCGTATGTCGGCCACCTCCCCAACAATTCCCTGGTCAAGGTCCCTGAAGAGCTCCCTGAGGTCGGCCTCCACCTGCAACGTCTCCCCTCGGAGGACTGGGAGCTCCTTGCCCCTACTGCTGCTACTGAAACGGTCTAACTGGAAGTTGCTGCTGAGGTGGGTATTGGGCATGTCCGCCAGTTCCATATAGAACTCGGTCTGGTCACTGATTCCATAGATGTTTATGGCTCGCATAGATAAAGAACCTCAATCCTGGGGCTGAAGTGAAAGGGTGAGGACTGGGGGACCGGAACTGGAACTGCTGCAGCCTGCTCCCTGCTGGTCGGAACCTAGAGGGTCCCGATGCTGGAGTTCTGGTGCTGACAACCTTTCCGTTTGATAGGCCTAGCTGAATTCTCTCTCATGACACACCGCCCAGCATGTGAATCCTCTCCGCCACCTCTTCCTTCTTCTGGACCTCCAATTATATCGGCAAGGTGAAGGGGGTAACAGTGTATTGGAGGGAAGGTCGGAGCGCCTCCTCTAAACGTCTCGCCCGAGACTCCTCATCCGGAAAGAGGTCCAGGGAAAATCAGAGGAGATCCTTGATCTTGATCCCTATCTCCCTTACCAACATACTCCCCTGCTGGAGGGAGAGTAGCTCCTGACTCTTCTCTGCCTTTATCGTAGAATATAAGAATTCTTCCTGAAACTCCTCAAAATCAGCCCATGCCACCTCAGCCTCTGCCTCTCCCCCAGGTAGAGCGTCCACCACTGACACGCTGCTCCCTGCATCTGGCTGAAGGCCAGAGAAACCTAGTACTCGGTCAGATCCTAGATCAAGCCGAAGGCTATCACCAGCTCTTCTAGCCAGCCATCTGCCATCATGTCAGAGGTGTTCCCCTCGTACTTCTTGAGGGTCTGTCGCTGGAAGGCTCGAAGAATCTTTTGCCACTGGTCATCCTCCTCCTCTCGATCATCCCTCTACTGATCATCCAAGTCAACCTCCTGGGCCTCGATCGCCCATACAACTCATGGTCGTCTCCCGGGCGCCATAGCTGCAAGGTAAACAAGGAATGCCTAAGCCCAAGTAGTGCAGAATGTTGTTCTTAAAACTTCTTAAACATCTCTTTTATTTCAACTTCCCAAAACACCCCAGAAACACAAGAACACAAGTCATTATGATGCATGTACATTTCCTAGGGTCTTTACCATGCAATCAACATGGCCTCACAAGGTCGTTCGGTAGGTCCAGAGTCCTTACATCGGATCATAGGGGGCGCTAAAATCTTGTGTCCTAGTCGGTCTTCCCTGGCCTAATTCACGCACCAAGGTCACCCAACACCATTTCCCAACCATCCCATGCAATCCTCACTGTGCCTAACTCCAGACTCCATCCTATCTATCAACCCCTCCTGATACCATTCTGTCATGACCCGCCTTAACTAAAAAGAGGGAAGGGTCAGCAGATTTCCTGGACCTTACTTATTTATGTTGAAGGAGAGATAATGACCCCAAAAACCCACCTTTAATAGGTCTCGGATTGGATACCAACACCCAGGGTATAAAATCACACACTAAATGGAAGGAATTTCCTTTTTTCTTTTAATTGGATTGGGAGATAAGATAGTAAATCCCACAACACCAAAACTGATAGTGAAAATACGGCTGAAAGTAAAGGATTTCCATATGCATGTTCAATGGTAAAAGATACAAGTCACAAAACTCCAAAGGTGAAAAGAAACCAAGAAAAAGGGAAACAACAATAGAAACTTCCACAATGCTCCAAGCTAGTACGGTCCCACACAATCCCTGAAGTCCTCCTGGAAACCTGAAAGTTGTTTTATATACTTAGGGTGAGCATACAAGTATACTCAGTTGGGAAAAACCAAAGACTCTCATGCACAAGTGGGGAGGCATACTAATGCTCTTTGAGAAAAGAGATAACCAAGCACCTAGAAAGGAAACTAACCACCCAAGCCTCACCAAGTCACACTCCCCAAATAACGAAAGTCAAGTAATGTATAGTAATAGCACATCGATGTTTGGGTACCCCGCGCCACTTTCACATAGTTTATTGAAGACATCCTACGCATCGGACCAATCCCGCCATTCTCATCGCAGTCCCACTGCCATACCCCGCCCGCACACACCTGGGCCACATCCACACATCCCACCCACAAACACCTGGGGCACGACCACTAACCTGCCCACAGACACCTGGGCGACAACTGTCACAGGTAACCATGCCTGCAAAAACCTAGGCCAGAAAAACCACTACCACTCTCGAAGACACCAGGGCTAGAAGAACTATTGCCACACCCAAAGACACCTAGGCCTCATCCCGAAGATACTTGGGAAACTGTCTGCCCGCACACACCTGGGCCAACCACCACACTACCCTGCCCGTAGATTCATGGGCTAATAATGGACTTCAGGTCATCACAACTTGCGCGAAGATACTTGGGCTATCCGGGAAAGGGAGCAGAAAGGAGCTAATAACCAGCCACTAATATAAGTGTTGGGAAAAACACCATCCCCCCTGAAATGGGGGTGTTCGACAATAAGTGATCAACTCGGGTGGGGGCGTGAATAAGAAACAAAAAAAACTACAAGTATATGTATAGGTATCAAGCACTCACCCAATCTATGTTTTTCTTCAACCAGCCTAAAGAACACTATCCTTACTATTCATTCATAAGAGAAGAGAACAACACCCATGCCCATGTCAAAAATCACATCAAACCAAATCCCTATTTTTCCCATCCTTTCTTTCATGTTTAGTAATAATGTTTAAATAAGTTTCTGCACTACTGGGCAACTAACATCATAAACACGAATCAAGGGAAAAGTTTACAGCCAAAAGTAATTTGATAATTCACACCTTGTTCTATTGAAAAGTCACAACAACAAGGGGATAAGGGAGATCCCTCGAAGTACTTAACCAATGAAAACCCCAAGATACAACACCATGTCCCCAAAATCCAGGAGCCAACAGTTTCTCAACAATAGAGGATCCCAGCCCAATTCGTGATACAAACAGATGATCCCATCCTCACCCACATCACCCCAATAATCTAGGCCCCTATCCAACCGTAGAGGAAGCAACCAAACCAATACTACCAACACAAGGCAGAGTCAACAGGTATTTCTAGATTTAAAAGATTTACCACGCTCCATGATTTAAATTCCACTGGGCTTAAACCGGGGTTATCATAAAAAAGGAGTTGATCCCAGTGCTTCTAATTTATTTACCGGAATATACATAATTAATGAATTTCATTTACATAGAAAAAGGTTCATAACAAAAATACAAGGCATTTAAAAATCACAAGGGGTAAGGGGTTATTATTGCATAGTGAAATACCACCAACTTTCATGATTATCAGTAGGCGTAAGCCTACACAATTTAGAAATCATTAATCATGAAAGAAAAAAAATGGAGCAGCATCATCGATCACACCCCTCCCCTTCATTCTTTAGAATCCGTTTATTATCTTCATTAAAGATTGGTTCATCCAATTCTAAATAAGAAGTAGAATACCCACCCTGCAAGATACAGATAAAAGAGAGATGAAGGTGAAACCCCTACCTGACTGATCAAGGATCAACGTTAAGTCCCCACCTGATTATTAGGAGCTCCACGGAACATGATCAAGGAAAAATTCGCCAGGTTACAACTCGTCGGGAGGAAGGGTACTCCGACGATAGGGTGACCGAGAAAAAGAAACTTATAGAGAAGCCTTTAGGTTATAAAGGCTGATAAGGTTTGAGATACAACACACCTCGGAAGGTTAATAAATGAAGATAAAGACACAAAACCTTGTAAGGAGCGAGATCGTGGGTTGAAAACGCGGCTGAGACACCCCACACGTCATTAATGGGTCCCCGACTTTTGAGGGAGTTTAAACCGATGCACACCTGGTACATCACCAATCATTTAATTAAATGGAATTAATGGGAAATAATGGGATTTAAAAGGGGTAAAAATATGGTTTAAAAACCAATTTGCGCAAAAAGGAGGCGCTATTGGAAAACCCATGGGGGTAAGCGAGAGCTACTATTAGGTGAGAGCTATCAGTTAGTGATAGCTACCAGTAGCTGAGAGCTACCTGTTGGGGACATCTACCGGTATCCAAGAGCAATCGGTAGCCGAGAGCTACCAGTAGCTGAGAGCCACCTGTACCCCAAGGTCACGAGTAGGCTAGGTCTACCGGTAGTCCGAGGCTACCGCTAGGAGTCACTGAGAAGCTGGGATGGACATCTAGACCACTCAGAACATCTCAACATCAGATTTTTACCAAGTAATGGACCCCAAAAACCCATTCCATTACATATTAGTTTCGAAATTTTTGAAATGGTAGATTGAATGAAACATAACCCTATAAATGGAAATGTGTAATACTTAAATAGTGGATAATTTCATCCATTAACGATTATTTATAATGGTTGGGGAGTTATACATGACTCAGGGAGTTTTTAGATACAAAGGGGAGTTATTTTGACACTTTTTTTGGAAGACTGATTTTATAAAATTTTCATCCATAATGTTTAGTTTAAAAGATTTACTAAAATTATTGGATTTGGTTTTATTGTTATACTAGTTTGGAAATATATTTATCATGTATCATATACGAGATCTTCATAATGGTATTCATTATAGTGTTGTTATTTATTTAAACTTTAGTAATATATAACTTACAAACACCTCATGCCAAAATTTCAATAAAATCATAACATATGGGGTGTTAGATAAAATAGGGTCCACCATCCCTGGCATTCCTCAGGTAAGGTTAATGTGTGATGAATCAGGTCTTGATATTTCAAAATCTATAACATTATTCTTATTTTTCGGTGGTTTACATTGGGATATTTTGAGCTTCAAATCATAAAATTGTTATAAAATGTGTAGCTAAACTATTTAGTGAAAATCATGAGTTACCAAAAAGTAAAATAATGGTTCATAATACAAATTTAGTATGAAGTAATATTTATTTAGTCATTTTTTATTATTATCAATAAATAGTGTATTCATCCATCATGTAGGAATTCATGGATGAAATATACATCATTTATTCATAGTGTTGAGAAGAATATGTATTTTTATCATAAAGTGTATTTTAAAATTAATTTTTTAAAATGGTGATTTTAAATGTGTATAACAAAAATGGATTTCATTGTCAAAATATTGACTTTTTTAGTTGTGACTTTTATGTCTATGGGAGTCTTGAGTACCAATGGAACATTCATGGTGGTTGGTTGGAAAAATTATATAGTGTTTACTTAAAATAGAACATCTTGTATAATGATAAAAAATTATTTTGTGTTGTATTTATATTCCTAAATAATTATTGAGAGATTGGGTTAATGGGGTTTTCCATAGTAATTATAAAACAACACCACTAAAGATATATATTACAAATAAACATAAATAAGATTCTAAAATGGGTAAACTAATGATTCTATATAGGATAAAATATTATAATGTACATGGATAGATTATATTAGAATATTGGTGTAGGGGTTCCACCACAAAATCTTAGGTGGATAGACCATTATAATTTGAGAGGTATAATGTTACAATAATTAAAGGGAATTGGGGGACAAATGCATAAAATCATTGGTTAAAGAGGATGAATAATAATTAATCATTCATAGAAACCTGTTTATATGAATGTTAAATTTTCAAATTATATATTTGAAGGGATCACATGAGAGTGGTGGGATTTAATTAAGAAAGATATTATGAATGAAGGGATTAAATTGTAGGGGTTTTAGAATAATTTCATTTTATCTTTTTAAGGATCTAACTATAATCATTAAAATGGGGAAGTAATATAGAAACCCAAATCCAATATTGACCATGATGGAAACTGAAATCATGTATATAACAAAATGAATAGGTGTGTACCTTTCATCAAATATTGTAATGGAATATATCATTAACTCATGTTATTAAGGATAATCACATGAGAGATAGTGGAAATACATCCTTACTATAGTGGTATCCATGTGGTGTGTTGAATTTATCAATGGTCGAGTAGGATCCTCTCATCACAAACACCATTCTATAGCCTTGAAAAAGATAAGAGTGAGGAGAAAAAGGGCCAATATGATGTAGAGTTATGACAAGATATATAAAAGATCATATAAAACCCATTGAATATGTATAATCTCTTCATATAGAAAACTTGAGCATGTTCATAGACTAAACATTAATTAAAAAATAATTGTGGATCTTTTCATTCTGTTATATTAGTCTATCCTTTTCCCAAGCCAACCCCATGAATTTCATGTTATGAAAAGTAATCATTTAATGATAGATAGTGGAAGATAATGTTTATGTCAACATTTATCATATAAAAGGATGTTATTTTATATCACATTCCTTGTTATGCATGGAATGTACTTAGATAGCATCATATCATATTATCCAATATACGTAAAAAATTAAAATAAAAAATGCTTTAGTTTCTATATGTCAAACTATAAATAATATCAATATCATAAACTATGATATTGGAAAATACATATATAATATATATATAGATCGATTTAAGGAAATAAACCTAAAAATATCCCCATCACATTGAATCCTGATAGACATTTTTCAAATTTCACTATTTATTTTTATCAATTTCAATAACTTATGATGTTATCTCAGAAACATATTTTTGATATCATCACAAATAGTTTCTGAAATATATAATAAACTTGTATATGTATCAATTATTGAGAAATAAATTGTGAATACTCAAACAAAAATATTTTATATTAATCTCTAAAACCCAATTATAGAATCTATCTATATTGTACTTGATACCCATTCAGTCAACCATAACATGTCACCCTATATGTCTTTATATCATTTTAAGAGAGAAAAAATAACTAGATCTATAATAGTAATCGATGATACACATATAAGAAATCATTACTATCACCTAATCATTAAATTTATTTGGTATTCCCTCAATTGGACACATATGTCATTATACATGTATCCACTAGCTATATTATTTAAAGGCATCCATTCTCAGATGACCCCATTATCTAAGATATTAAATAGACATGGGAAACAAAGTATGTCAATCCCATATTCCCAACTCATATATTATTTATTAAATTATTACAAATTGACCATGTCAATAATACATCACATTTATATAACTTTATGGATAAGCACATCACATACCCCTTACCCAAATAGATTAGCATATAATATGTTCTATCTAGGTGAATGAACACACTTCCTTAGTCTATCTCACTTGAGTGCCTAGATATCATACTCCTTATATGATATGGAATATCCCATTTGAGATAAGATACAATTGATGAAATTACCAACAACATTCCCAACCACCCAATGATTATTTAATCCCCAAGAAATTTTTAGGAATGGTATCAATGTATAAAGGTTCTCATGATAGGTATCCATCATTATGTAGTGGGTATTCAAAAAATTATATATTATCCCTAGTATACCAAAAATATAGTGTATAAAACTCCATAATGTATACATTTTCAGAAATCTAATGAAAAAAATTCATTTTATTCCCAATGAGAATATTCGGAATCTTGGTACAGGAATTTTACTCACACTAAACTTAACACATAATCATAGCCTATAATAATATATTATAAACATCTATTTGAGAGAACTCAAATTCATATTTTGAGAGTTCAATTATCAATACACTTCAGAAAATTTATTTCAATATATACATATATTGAGTACACTTTAAATAATGGTGATGTGGGAATTTACATTTTCATATAAGGTTATATTTTATATTCATACACTCCTTTAAGAATTCATAATAAATATATTCAAAAGAACATGTATAAAATATTTCATATGGGGCCCCTAGATGAACTATATTTTATTAAATTTAAGGATATTGTTAAAATTATTACATCTCTTTATAATTTGAACCACATCTTTATTTGAAAATATGATAATACCCTTCCTCTAAACCCTTTAATGATTATAATTAATTAATAAATAATTTTGAATAATGGTGATATATTGGAATCATATTTGTAATGTTCATATCCTTGAACATATCCAAACTCCTTTTCACCACAAAATCATATATTTTTATGCATACTTATTTTTTCTAATTATAACCCTTTCTATGTAGATCATCATCATTATTGGAACCCATTCTACCAAAATCTTTCTGCTGAAATATTTTATTATCTAATGTAACTAATTTCATTATCACATATCATCGCATCATAAAATATTTTAAGATATTATGTGACATTCAATTTTTTAGTATTTCCGAAATAATACTTAATTTATCACTATTAACTTCTTGACGTACAAACATACTACCACTAGACTATTGGAAACAACTCTTCCCAAAATATCCTGATAAAATACACACACAATAGTATTTTGGTTAATAAAACATATTTTCTTTAAGAAAAGAATATATTATAAATAAACTAATTTTTCCTATATAATATATGATATTCTATGTGTCGGAACCATTTTAATTGAAATAATATTATTCTTATGAATATGTATTTGATGGATGATGGGATCCAATCCTTTATATTTCAAAAAATATCTCAATAAATTATTTCACCATGCAAATTTTTTTAACCTTTCTTCATCATAAAACATGTAATAGAACTTCTCATATCAAAAACCATGTGTATATAACCTATTATATCCAAATTAAAAAACAATTATTTATTATTAATTGATTATATTATCATATATGTGAAATGAGATGAATATACACACCCTTTACATAGATATATATGATATTGACATATAATTTTTCATTCAATTCTTTGAGGTAGTGACTCTTTCATTTATCACTAGAAAGATAACTATAATCTATGTCAGTCCTTACCATGATCATGACCATTTGAATATTTACAACACTTGTAAGACAAACAGTTGATATCACATTCCCATTAAAATTAAGTAATTTATTTCGTTAACATTTATACCTTTTATGGACATTCCATGAAATTTATTAAATCCTATAAATTATACCAATAAATTTGATCCCATTTATTAATTATTCCTTCTTATTGTTTACTCTATGTTTCAACAACATTTACTAGATTCTTAGAGAAATATTTATGGGGTTTACAACTAAAATTTATTCTTATATTTATATTATTTACCTACTTATAATATCAACATTGAATCAGAACTTGGAAATCATTTTTCTTGATCATCCATCCTCACAACATTTTGTATAATTGGGAAAAAATCTTTAATTCATTCGTATTAAGAAATATTTCTATGGATGAATGTAAAATGAATTTATTAACTATAATAAGCATTAATTTAACCTTTAGTATCTCTAAGTCATTGACACACCTAATAAATATGAGTATATCAGTAGAGAATAAAATTTATGTAATCATTTTACATCTAATTTCACTAAAATCCAATGTGAATCATTCCATTCTAAAATAAGAATCTAGATCCATATTATGAACAACATTAAAACACTATTTACCCATGAAGAGGTTTCCCAAACATATGTAGATTTTCTATAAAACATTTTTATTTCACCAGTCTTAGGCGTAGCTTACATTAATCATATCCTTTTTAAGGAATGATAATAAAATAAAAGTTTGATGATGAGCTTGTTATTATATACAAAATAATCATTTATCAGATGAGTATTTTGTTTCCAAATAATTTAATAAGTTCATTTATTAAATGGGATACCACTAAAATGATGACACTGTTAAAACACATCATATCTATTAGTGTAACAATATACGCATTTCATTAATAAAATTATCCATATTTGGTTTGATCATCACCAAATAGTTTTTTATGTATGTAATTATAACAAAAAAATCAAATATAACAGTTGGGTATTTGAGTGGGAAATAACTTTTTTAATACATCTTATGGAAAAACCATAACATATCCCTGTAGTATAATAAATAATATGCTAACATAGGTAATTGAATCCTCCATAAAATAGTGTGATTTGGTAACCTAACCCTTAGGGTTTTCCATTTCAACCATTCCTTACACTAGATAATCCACGTGAACCCTACATTAGCATGGACCTACGTGATTAGATGATGTAGGAGATCAAATTTATTTTCTTTTGAAGTAATTTAATATTTAATATTTATAAGGTTATTTAATCTCAATATATTATCGGATTTATTTCCTTAAAATATATTCATTGTTTTAATGATTTATTTTGGGATGATATTTCCTTCACCAAAATATATGCCCAACCCATATTGATGAGTATCTCTTTAAAAATCTCATAACTTATTTTACTACTCAAATAAAAATACTAATATAGTTATACATAATAAAATGAATCTTATACAGAAGGCATGTGAATCTATTTCCCGCAAATGATTATAATTATATGAAATCACCAATTTTAACTTGATTAATTTCATAGACATAGAAAATCATCCCTACATTCGAAGAACAATGGATAAACCACTAGACTTATGAAAAGTCTAACCAGATGTCCCTCTACCTTGTGATACATTAGTTGAGAAAGATATCAATCCCATCATAATTATATTACCTAATATGTATAAGTCAAAATTAACAAATTAATTCAAGTACATAACTCAATACAATCAAAATTCATAGTCGAAGGTAAATAAATATTTTATTATACAGAGCCTGTAACACCTTATTAGAGCATGTGACAATCTGTAGAAGAATTTTACCATTTGAAATAAATAATGCAATTATTCAAAATATAAAAATTATATCAAAAATAAAGTATTGATTAAATAAATAAATTAATAAATCATTTTATAAATATGAGATGGATTATTTATGAATAGTTCATAAAAAAGATAATTATAAACATTTTATAAACTATCCATTCATTACGGACATTATAATTTTTTTTAGAATATATAAACCCTTCATATTCATTTCACAGTACGATCTCCTATAAAATATTCATTATATGGAATTTAATTTTAAATATATTATATTAAATGGAATAAAAATATTTTATATTTCTATTCCACTATACAAAATATATATAAATAATTGTCACATATTTATCAAAATTTAAACCATGATAAAATTGGTCATCAAAATTCATTTTAGTATGACTTAAATAATTTCTATTTAGGAAATTAATTTGAACAATTAAAATTAACTATGAAAAAGTCCTGAAAAATATATAAAAATATTTTTATATTTTGGACTTATTTTTATACTTTATTAATGTTTTATAAATTACCCTTATAATTTCAATGTGAATACATTTTTTCAAAATTATAAGCATACCATATAGTATAAAATGTATTTTAAAGTTGGAATCTAATATTATGGAATAATTATTAATTATAATTTATTAAACATGTAATTAATTATTTTTAATCACTTTATATTTACATAAATAATTTATACACTTATAAATTTGTAAATATAAGAAATTACATTTTATAATAATTTATAAAAAATACAAAAATTATATAATTAAATTCTTAATTGAATTTTCTAAGAAAAACAATTTTACTTTCATATAGTATTTAAATATTTAGGTGGATCCATATAATATTATTTATTTGTATACAATAATTAAACATTATAAACATTCTTAGTTGTGTTTTATGACTAATGAAATAATCAATTATTATTATAAGTGGCTAAGGTGATGTAACATCCTAGGTAAATAAAGAATATGAAAATTTTAATTTTTTGTTAATATTTATGAATTAAATATTAATTTCTCTTTAAAATTGATTTTATATCTGATAGCATACTCAAAACACAAAAATGGGTTTCTTTGAAATATCCCGTTGAACACAACTTTGAGGTACACCGAAAAGTAATATAATAATATTATTATATTATATGGTAGAAAATGCCTATCCATTATATTAGTGTTAATGAATAGAACTAGCTACAATATAATTACACATGTTTGTTAAATGGTTTTACTTTTATCCAATAAGTTTTATAGGCTTAAAATAAAAATGAATCAAAATTTAAGCATGAAAATCTCTAATATTTTTAAAAAGTTATTTTACCGCCTTTTGATGGGGAACCTCATTTAAATTTAGTTTTTATCACTTTTATATGATCTATTATAAAAAATATACTTCTTCTTTAAAATAAGGACATCAAATTTTACATTGGGTAAATTTTTGGTATTTTTCTGATAAAGTTCATTTTTTCATTAATATTGAAAAATACAGCATTTTAATTCAAAACTCCCTTTTAATTTAATTTATTTATATAGTTATATTGTACTTTTAGTTGGTTTTAAAGATTAATTGGATTATATTTTTATTATTTAATCCTATTATTGTCATTGAAATTAATTTAAATTTGAAATTGGGCATAAACGCATGTCAATATTTTGGAATTTTTTATTTCATAAAAACACGCTTTTTGGTTTTGAAATCATGAATTAATTTTAATTTAATTTCTGAAACATATATTTTTTGAAATTGAAAAAATGGATTCCATATTTGAAATCATGATTTTCAAATTTTTGAAATAGGTAACTTTTATTTTTAGACATTTTTAATTGTAACTTCAGTAAATATTTTATTTACCATGGTTAAAGGATAAATATACTAAATAATGATACAAAAATAATATTATAATAATATTTAATTATCCTAACACGTGTTCTAACCCTATTTAATGATACAATTACGTCAATAGGAATTCTTCGGTTTATTTTGGGACACCATGGAGCTACTATTAAGTGAAAATGACATTTTATAAAAATTAATTTAAAGTTAAAAGAAATGTAACACAAACATATATCTTTTAGTAAATTTTTTATATGGAGTTAATTAAGTGAAATTCTTTACTATAAATAGTCATTAGAAATATAAAAGTATTTCTTACATCATGGAATTTTATTTATAATTTTTATACATTAAATAAATAAAATTATTTCTGACACAATGGTGATGTAGTGATTACCTTATTAATGAATGATTTAAATAAATGAGAATATATATATTAAACTAAATTTATTTTCAATCTATTTATACCATACAAGAATTTTATGGATTATTATAACATTTCATATTTGAATTAATGAGGGATTTTTGAAATAATCAAGTAGTTGTAGATTTTGTAAAAGTCTTGATATGAATAGTGTATAAATTGACATTAATGAGTTTTTAAAATAAATATGATTTTAATAATTGATAAAATATTCCAAAAAACTAATATTTGGCCAAATGAAAAATACGATTTTTAAAATTCCATTAATAATACATTTTTTCATCTATTGCAATTTTATAGTATTTATATTAACTATATTGTATGAATATAAAAGAGGACATGGTAAAAGATAAATTAGTAAACTAAACGATAATGCTAAATGATAAGGTTAATTTTATGCCGTAAACTTGTCTAAAACCCATTGGCTGAGAGGATTTAGAATGTTACTCACCTTATATTAGAATTAAATGTATTGGGGATCTTATTAAATCAAAATTAAATTTATAATAAAGTAATGCTTTCAATAATTCTTATAGTGCCCCTCCTCACTCTTATAAATGGGCACCACCTATATCCAATTACACACACCTCTCAAGCACCTTGGATCATCAAAAATCAACTATAATAATCTTCTAACATCCCTCCATTCCTCCTAGAAGCCTTACCATAGGTATAATGAAATTAAATAAATCATTTTGGTTCAAACCAAATAGAGTTACCCTATTTAAAAGTAACTTCTTCTCTCAAGTTCTTTTCTATTATTTCCCTTCTACACTACCTATTATATTCTTATTAATTTATATAATAAAAAATCCAGTATACTAAATATATTAGGATATTTTATGATTAAGGATTATAACTAAACTTACACACTCTCTATCTAATGGGTATAAAACATAGTATTTATGTGGATGGTGAACTACTGCCTCACGAAATGATGATTGTTTCATCTTCTCCTATTAACACTCATGGTGGCCATTATGATGTAACGGTAATAATAAATGATATTTATGATATTTATTTTATCTATATGCTTCCTTAATTATCATTTAGAATATACCTTTATGATTTTCATGTTGTATAAATATGATGATTTATTTTGAGGAAGTGCGGACTATCGCCCCCTCAAAGTGATATGACTCGTTCTTGCAATACAAGGAATATATAAACGATGGAACTAAGGACATTATGTAACATATATAACATATAAATTATACTAGAATTATAATATTCTTTTGTATCATTTATTTTTCATTCCATTAAATATGAAAATGAATGAAAGTAGCATTCATGTGTATGTATGACTTACCGTCTCAATGAACTGTACATTTCATTTATTATATCAAAATGTTATGGAACATTTTTAATACATATATACTAGATATATATTAAATATATGATATCCAAATCATGAATATCATTCTGGAGATAATATAATTTTTACCACAAGGATTATTTGTAATTATGACATGTAAATTTTTAACTCACATTCTGAACATTGACAAATGTCTGATATGAACTCAAATAATTCACTAATAGTTATAACAATGTAATAAGTGATATAAAAGGAATAGTAAAATTGAAAAAAGGTTCTTAAGAAAGTATAAATTAACTTATGTTTATTATTCAGGAATAACATGGATCATACGTGACGATTCAGACTCATGGTAAAGGACTTCATCTCAATATTATTTCATTGATGAATTTTTTGATAATATAAACCTTTTTCTTTTACACACTGTATAGTAAACCCCTTTGAATTTTAATTTCTTTCAAAGGGAATCTTTTTTCTATGATGAATTTTAGAAAAAGACAAAAGGAACTTTTTTAATGTATGTAGCGATAATAACCTTTCTTCCACTACAAGCATTATTTGATATTTTCCTTCCTTAATAAGATGTGATGTTTTTTAATGGAAAATGAATTCCATATAATCCTTTTACATAATTTTGTAATGAAAATGGTTTTCAAAGTGGATTTAATATCTCAATATCTTGAAATTATTTCTTGTGATTACAAATGAAATTTTATGATTGAAGTTTTCATATTTGAAATCTTTGATGTGTGATAATTATATAATGGTTCTTTTAAATTTGACAGGTGGTTACATGATAATCCAAATGAAGGGTAGATCTATGATAAACCAAGGATGGGTGGTTACGTTATAACATCTAATGCCTTAGGTATGGATGTCAGATGAATTACAATTCCATTTATTGATATGTGTGGGAGTAGACCATATGGTTATTCAATTTAAGTCTGTTTATGTCTCAAGTTACCTTTATATGATTTACTTTGTTTTTTATCGGATTTATGGTAATCACTAATACAAAAAATGGCATTTATCAGTTCTTGAAAGAGGCATTAACAGTGCTATAAAAGCACTGTTAATCAAGGTGAAGATAAGGGGTCCCTTTTATCAACACTAAGAAAAGAGATGATAAAGGCCCTTTTTATCAGTGCTAAAAGAATTTTGATAAAAAGGTCTTTTATCATCTCTTTTCAATAGATTTGATAAAATACCCCTTTTATCTGTGCTTTTTTTAGCACTGATAAAAGTCAAAATAAATAAAAAAATTGCTAAACAGAAAATACAACTCTGAGGGAGCTTTTAATAGCCCTTAACCCCCCTTTAATCAGTGATAAGAAGACCCCCTTATAGTCTCCCGCACACTAAACTTTCGTGGGTATCCCCCAATTTCCTGCGCGACCCTACTTCCACCTGAACTTGATCCCAAAACCTCCCCCTTTCACACCTACACCTTTACCACTAAGCTATTTAATTTATTTATTTATTCAATGACATATCTATTTATTTTTATATATATATAGTGATATTTATTCGTATATTAAAATAGATTCATATTGATATGAATATATTTAGTTATATTAATACATATATATTTATTCATATATTAATATATATATATATATAGTTATTCGTATATTATTATATATTTATATTTAGTTATATATATATTTATATTTATTCGTATATTAATATATTATCATATTAAAATTAATATATTTAGTTATATTAACACAAATATATTTATCCATATATAAATAAATAAATATATATATATATTCTTATATTAGTATATATTTATATATATCTATAGTTTTATTTATTCGTATATTAATATAAATTCATATTAATATAAATATATTTAGTTATATTAATATATATATATATATTCAAATATTAATATATATATATGTATTCAAATATTAATATATATATTTATTTATTTTAATATTTATATATATTAATATTTATTTATATATATATTTTTAGTTATACTTTTTTATCTGTATATTTATTTTTATATTAATATACATTTATAAGATTAGTTTTTAACACATTAATAAAATATTTGATTTATGTGTGTTTATAAATAAATAAATACATACATATATACAATACACACACAAACACAGAGACACACAGAGACACACACAAAAAGACACACATATATATATTTATGAATAAATACATATATGTGTGTATTTGAAAAGATATAGAATGTTAAATCGACGATACCATCTAATCTAGAAGTCCTTTTCAACTCCGCAACTAGTAAAATGGAAGAAACTGAGACAATATTCGATATGATATGTGGTACAGACCTAGAGGACATCTGGATCAGAAGTTATACTTGTTTGAATGATAAAACATTTGGGTATCAGGACTAAAAACTCGGTTTTAGAGGCCTTTTGGGCCTCCTTGGGCCTCGAAAATCATGAAAAAATGTTTTTTTGGGCCATTAGCATGTAGATATCATCGCAATATTCGACTTGATATGCTGTAGAGCTCAAACGGACTCCTAGAACAAATGTTATGACCATTTGACGGTTGAGTTACATTTTAAACATATTTTAGATCTTTTATAATTTTTTTTGTTATTTTGTGTCTTAAAATTGTTATTAAATGATTATTAATAAATTATAAATATGAAATTATTAAATAATAATATTCTTTATGTATTTTAAATCCAACTTCACTAGGATTATTTTATACTAAATGTAATATTCTATTTATACTTATCTATAACATATTTTAAAAATATAAATTATATTTATATAAATATAAATATACTTATATATCAATATATTATTTTCATGATTTTTTATGAAATATACACTTTATCTATTCTTGTAAAAATCTCTAATAAAACTCCCAATAATCTCTACGAAAAAAAGATGATAAAGGGGTCCACTTTAACATTACTAAAAAAAGCACTGATAAAGGGGGGCTTTATCAGCGATTTTTTTTCACTGATAAAAGGTGGCATAGTGGAAAAATAATTTTGTGGTAGTTAATGTTTTGTTTACAATAATGGAAAGTAATGATCTTATATTCAGTGAAGTGTTTTATACATATTTAAGGTCAAATTTATTTCTTTACGATAAAATATTCACGGGTTTCATGTATTTTTTAAAAACTAACAGCTTTCCTTCTTTATATATCCCTTACTGAGATTTTTATTCTCATGATGTGTTTTGAATGGTTTTTCACAAAACATAATTATGAATTGGGTTAAGGATAAGATCAACAAAAAGTCATGCATTCTAAAACATGGAACCAGACTTGTTTCTTTTTTTAAGTGTTTTTATTTTATGAAAATTATGGATAGTGAGTAGATGTGTCTACTTGTAATATTCGAGATGTTATGTATAAGTTATGACCTAATTCTCTAAATATGTAAACCTGAAAATATTCTCATTGTGAATTATTAACATAATTCATGATTATGTAATGTTTAAGGCTGGGAACTTACTGTTTGAATCAAAGGTTGGGTTAGATACCTTTAGAGGTTTTGGTGTTATTTAAGCATAAGGGAAATAACTATAATGGTTAGCATATTAGAATGATTAATAGTCATTTTTGATAAATTTATCAAGTTTATGATAACATGAATTAGTATATCTTAGTGTTTACCCTAATTATAATATATTATATGATGATTTTACTGATATACTGACATTGAAATTTTTGGTTTTAGTAATTGGATGGATCTTGTAGGCACAAAAGTAACAATGGATCTAAAGAAAACTGTAAAAAATTTCTAAATAAGCAACCAAATGAAATGGGAGATCCAATTAGAACTATTTTGGTTATTCTCAACCAACTCTCTAGAGTCATGATTGACCACCTAAACCATGGTGATTTTTGTAAGGCTTCATATATGCATGAAACAAATCACTATGAAATTTCAGATAATAATCATAATAGTTAATATATGCAAAAACCTATGTGTCAATTATATGGAAAGAAAAAGTTAGAAAAATGATTCTAATGGATGGGATAATGATTTATATGTGGTAATGACCGTTATAAAGCTAGAATCTTCCCATGAAAAGTGAAGCTAAAGGTTGAATCCAGGAAGGGGAAAAAAGTTCTTTCTGAGGGATCAATTTAATGTTTTAAATGTGGTGTGAATAGTCATTACTCATGTAGATGTCCTATGAAGAATGTTTGGGAATTTTATCACTAGGACTATACACATATATGTTCACCAATGCCTAATTCCATTGCAATTGAGGATGAGGAAATTGACAATGACCAATGAAAGGTAAAAATTATTTCTCAGGTAATGTTTTGACATTATTGAATTTTAAGATATGATTCTTGATTTTCTTTTTAGTAAAGAAGTATTATGGAATAAGTTGGAAAATAATAGATAATGGATCATGAAGAACATTGAATGAGTAATAAGTCTACATATAAATGATTTATGTGTTTTGGTAGATTTTATGGTGATGAAATACTTAAAATTATTAAGGCTCTTTTGAAATTGGGATTACATTAGAAGACATTTTCTTGTATGTGTAACTCTGATGTTTGATTTGTTGAATTGTTATTCTATAAAGAATTATCTTTTCTTGTGTGCATATAATGGATAACCTTAGGTTTTCATATGATCTTTTGTTGTTGAGGAGATAAATGGTTTTTACATTTTGTGATGAAAATGAAAGATATTAGAAAACCATTGAGGATAAAAAATGTTATGGTTATTTTTTGAGAAAATTATCTTATTTTTTAGAATCTTATAAGAATGATATGGTTTAGAAAAAGGAAAAACCACAGGATGGGTGAAAAGTCATCATGTTCTCAATGTCCACGTGAATCGTTCCCACAACCAATGTAAGACTGGGGTTTATCGCATACCACTAGTCAATTTGAATTCCCTAGTTAATAAAACTTATTCATTTTAGTTAAATGATTTTATTGATCAATAATAAGTCGATTTTGATCTTATTTTTTATCAAAGGGATGTCCTTAGTATAAGAAAATGATGTGGTGATTAAGTGATAACAATTATTTTTGAAGATGTTTTCTCTTTTGGGAAACAATATGCCTAAGTAAAATAGATTACTTTGGGATTTCAATTCAGGAGTAATGGTGGAATTTTATTTTGGAAGAATCTAGCTATTTTTTGGACTTATAGAAATTTGGGTTAGTTATGGAAGTTATTATCCTATTATAGAGAATATTTGATTAGGTTAATTAATTTTTAGTATAAGATATTAAGAGTATCCAATGTTATTTGGAGATAAATGTTATGATTTTTGTGGAAGACTATGTGATCAACTCATTTTAAATTTTGGGTTTAAGACATAGTTTGGATTATATTGAATAATTTTAAGGTCAATTGTTTATTGAATTGTCCTTGTTTAGCATTGTGTATTGTTTTTTGAATTTTATAGATTAAGAGTAGTACTTTTTTTAAATAGTATCCTTTTTGGGGATTATCTTATCTTGTACCAACCATTTTGTTTTTGAATAATTTCTAAAGATTGGGGAAATATATAATTCATCTTTTTGTGGATTATTTTATTCTCTAGAAGATTATTCTAGATCTTATGGTGTGAGAAAGTCATCTTGAATACTCATCATTTGGAGAAAAGATGGGTATGAGGTGGAAATTTATTAAAGGATGAAACTATACTTTTCAAATAAGTACATTTCCATTGTTCATAGTCAATATCATAAATAAATTCTCCATAATTATGAGAGGTATGTTAAAAAAAATCTCGTTTTCTTTTCCTATTGGGGAATCAAGGACCGTTTAACCTATCACAATTTTTTGGTTTTTTGGTGGTTAACTTTCTCCTGATCATGATTTCGATCACATTCCATCAGAAAATGAATGTTAGTTTTCTCTTTCATATTCATGTTATCATGGAATCCTAGTATGTGTTATCTCAAGTGACCTATATACTTCCCCATAATTCTTTTAACGTTACAGTTTTATGGACTCTTTTTCTGATGTTGGACTTTTATTGAAGTTTTCTAACCCAATTTTAAAATTGGGGGGATGCAATTCCTAAAAGGGGGGAAAGATGTAACATCCTAGGTAAATAAAGAATTTTAAATATTCATTTTTATTAATACTTGTGAATTAACTAATAATTTTACTTTAAAAGGAATGCTATGTCAGATAGCATACTCAACATGCCACAACGTGCTTCTTTGAAATCTTACGTTGCATACAAAATTGAGTTATTCGGAAAAATAATATTATAACAATATTATTTTAAATGTTAGTTAATACCTTGCCATTTTATTGGAGGTAATGAATAGAAATAACTACAATATTATTACTCATGTTTTTTAAATGTTTTTTACTTCTATAAAATATGTTTTTAAGGCTTAAAATAAGAATGAATCAAATTTTAAGCATGCAAAACTCTAATATTTTTAAAATTTGTTTTACAGCCTTTTGATGGAGAACCCTTTTTAAATCTACTTTTTATCAATTTAATATACTCC
This sequence comes from Viscum album, assembly GCA_963277665.1. Classification (NCBI taxonomy): domain Eukaryota; kingdom Viridiplantae; phylum Streptophyta; class Magnoliopsida; order Santalales; family Viscaceae; genus Viscum; species Viscum album. Next base: position 1,472,309,933 of record OY728126.1, on the reverse strand, counting down.
ATCAAAAAAAATTAACCTCTTACTTAGTATTGGGATTTAAAAATTCACATTGGGAAAATTTATGGTATTTTTCTGATAAAGTTCATTTTTTATGAACAGTGAAAAATGATGCATTTTAATTAAAATGTACCTTTTAATATAATTTATTTTTATAGTTACAATATACATTTAATTTGGTTTATAGTGTCATTGTATTTTTGTTTTATCATTTAATCCAATTTTGGTCATTCGAAATAATTTCACTTTGAAATTCGATATAAACACATGCCAATATTTTGGTAGTTTTTACTTCTTAAAAAATTCTTTTTGGTTTTGACAGTGTGAAATAATTTTAAATTACTTTCGTCAACATCAATGTTTTGAAATTGAGAAAATGGATTCCATACTTATAATCTTGAGGGTTAAATTGTTTAAATATGTATCTTTTATTTTTAGACATAATGAATAGTAATTTAAGTAAATATTTTATTTACCATAGTTAAAGGGTAAAGATGGTAAATAAGGGTACAAAAAAATTTAAAATAATATTAAATTACCCTAACACATGTTCTATCTTATTATATGATACATGTTCGACCATGGGAATTATTAGGTCGATTTTGGGGCCACATGGGTCCACTGGTATTTGAAAATGACATATTATAAAAATTAATTTAACGTTAAGGAAAAAGTAATATAAACATATATATTTTAGTAAAAAAAAATTATATGGGGTTATATAAGTGATATTTTAAATTATAAATATTAATTATAAATATAAAATAATTTCATACATCATGGTATTTTATTTATAATATTTAGACGTCAAATAAATAAAATTATTTATGACACAATGGTGATGTAGTGATAACCTTATCAATGAAAGATTTAAAAAAAAGAGATTATAAATATGAAAATAAATTTATTTTGAAAATTTTTATTCAGTAAAATAATTTTATGGACGATTATAACTTATCATATTTGAATTAATTTAGGTTTTTCTAAATAATTATGTTCTTATATATTTTTTAAATGTCTTTATATGAATAGTTTATAAATTGACATGAGTAAGTTTTTAAAATGAATATTATTTTATTAATTGATAAAATAATCCTACAAATCTAATATTAGGCCAACTAAGAAAACTTATGTTACAATTTTCATTAATTATCCAGTTTTTTGTCTCCTGGTATTTTATAGTAAATATATTAACCGTATACTATGAATATACAAAAGGACATGGTAAACGTTAAATTTGCTAACTAATGGTTAATGCTAAAAGATAAGGTTAATTTTATGCCCTATACATTTATAAAACCCATTGTATGAGAGTATTTAGAAAATTATTAACCGTATATTATAATTAAATTAGTTAGGTCCATTTGAAATTGAAATTCAGTTTATAATAAAATAATACTTTCAAAATTTCCTAAATTGCCCCTCCTCACTCTTATAATAGGACGCCACCTATAGCCCATTACACACACCTCGCATTCCCCTTTAATGTAAAAACTATACTCCAATAAGCTCCAAACATCCCTATCATCCACCTAAAATCCTTACCATAGGTAGATGTAAATTTTAGAAATCCTTTTGATTCAAACCAAAGCGAGTTACCTGATTTAAAGGTAATGTCTTCTCTCAAGTTCATTTCTTTTATTTTTATTCTCCACTAAAAATTATATTATTATTAATTAATTACATAAAAAAATAAGTATAAATAATATACTAGGATGTTTTTATGGTAATGTATTCGAACTAAACTTACAAAAACCTCCATCTAATAGGTATAAAACATAATGTTTCTGGGGATGTGAACTACTGCCTCAAAAAATGATGATTGTTCAATCTTCTCCTACCACATCTCATGGTGGCCATTATGATGTAACAATACTTATATATGATATATATTATATTTATTTTATCTCTATGCTTATGTAATTCTCATTGATAACATATCATTATGCTTTTCAAGTTATATAAATATGATGACTTCATTTGAGGAAGTGCGGACTACCACACCCTCGAAGTTATATGACTCGTTCATTCAATACATGGAATGTATAAATGATGGAATTAATTAAATTATGTAACATATATAACATATATATTATAATTGAATTATAATATACCTATGTATCATTTAGTTTTCATTCCTTTAATTATGAAAAATAAATGAATGTTGTGTTCATGCATACATTCGGTTTACTGTCTCCATGAACGGTGATTTTAATTTCTTAAATAAAGATGTCATAAACTATTATAAATACATATATACTTGATATATATTATTTATATGATATCCAAATCAGGAATATAATTTGGGATATAATATAATTTTGACCAATTGGACAATTTGTAATTATAAGAAGTTCATTTTTGACTGAAGTTCCGAACATCAATAAAATGCCTAAATAATTAACTAAATGTTATATAAAGGTAATATGTGATATAAAATTAAATAATAATCTTGAAAAAGGTTCAAAATCAAGTAAAAATTATCTTAATTTTATTATTTTTTAATAACAAGGAACATACGTGACAATTCAGACTCTAGGTAAGGGAATTCATCTCAATCTCATTTCATTGATGCATGTTTTGATAATATACACCTAATTTATTTACACAGTGTATAATAATTTCCATTGACATTAACATTAATTCAAATAGAGTGTTTTTTCTTTGAAGCATTTTATGAAACAACAAAATGAATGTTTTTTTAATGTATGCAGTGACAATGACCATTCCACTACTAAGAGCATTATTTGATATTTGGATTCCTTAACAAGCCATGATGTTTTTAATTGGAAAATAAATTCCATATTCCCTTTTTACATATTTTTTAATTGAAAATGGTTTTTAATGTGGAATTACTATTTCAATATATTGAAATTATTTCTTGTGATTGCGAATGAAATTTTATGATTGAAATGTTGATATTTTCAATATTTTGTGGGTGAAGACTTTATAATGGTACATGGACATTTGGTGGGTGGTTACATGATAAAATAAATGAATGGTCATGCTATGATAAAAAGGTATGGGTGGTTACATTTTAAAATCCAATTAATTGGGTATGGAAGTCGGTCATATGGCTATTCCATTTTGTGATATATTTGGATGTCGACCGTTTGGTTATTATATTTATGTATTTTAATGTCCCAAGTTACCTTTATATGATATATGTTGTTTAATATGTGTGTTATGTAAAAATTTTGGTAAAAAATAAAAGGTATGGAATGATCTTATATTCTGTGAAGCTTTTTTTCTATATCTTTAAGGTGAAAAGTACAAATTTAGGATAATGTATTCATTTTTTCATATTGTTTTGAAAAAAAATAGGTTTCCTATTCTATGTATCCCTTACTGAGATTTTTATACCCATCCCAAGTTTAGAAAAGTTTTTAATAGGAATTAAAGATGTATAGGGTCTAGGATGGGATCAATGAAAAGTCATGCAGTCTGAAACATGGAACTAGACATGTTTCCTTTTTTAGGAGTTTTTGTTTTATGAAAAAATGATAGTGAGTAGAAGTGTCTACTTGTAATAATAAAGATGTTATATTTATGATATGTCTTAATTCTCTACATATATAAACATGAAAAGTTCCTCAATGTGAATTATTAACTTAATTCAAGATTTTCTAATGTTTAATACTGAAGCATTACAAGTAATGTTTTAACTTCTATGAAATATAGAAGACCCTTCTATATTCATGCCTCTTGTAGTGTAACCCTTATACATATGGTCTGTTACATATCATGGTTTCATATACTATAGAAATGTCAAAGACTTCTATATATGCAATCTGGTAGTTATTTATCCCTTATGCATGGAAAGTGGAATAAGAATAGGTTACTATAGAGTCTCTTGTGTATGGGGAAATAAATATATAAATATTACATTTTTCACAAAGTATATTTAATTTTTAAAAGTGGTTTAACCCTTATGTATATTAAAAGTAACCATTTTTATGGGTGAATCATAATATGTGATATCATATATATCAAAATTATAATTCAATTATATAGTTTTACAAAAAATGGGATTTGATCGTATCCTACATTATCAAATATATCATTTCATATGGTATGTAACAAAATCATTAGATCTTGATGTATTAATCCATGATACACCATAATATTACCATATACCTATGAAAAAATCTAATATTTCATTATAATATCCAATATATTATACCTAAGAAAAGAGACACACCAACAAACAATCAAAAAATGCTATATCGTATAGTATGTTATGGAATATTATAGATTACAATATGTAAGTTATTAATTTTAAAAACAAGATTTCAAGAATGAAATTTATAGAAATGATACGATAAATATTTTGGGTCTTTAATGATCTAACAACACTGGATAAACATATTATAAACAATACAAAAATAAAAACTGTAGTCTTACCATATACATAACCGATATAATGTGTACTGTATAATAATGAAGGGTGTTCATTTCCCTAGATATGCTTAATGCATCTATCTTCATCCCATTTTCTTTACAAAGATCATATTAGTGGAATCCAACATACATCTCTCCTATAATTTTATCCATGAGAAGTGATAATGTTAACATGATCCCCCGTCATCAGCAATAATATAACTCCAAATGATGAGTATGAGTGATTTGGAATAGAGAAATAAGATGGGGGTGTTTCAACCAGATACATATAAGAGTTCCTCACGCACAACAAATGAGAATTCTATATTTTTAAAGAGCCCTCAAGGATGCTCCTTGGGTTTACGTGCATTAAATCATATATTATGAGTTAACACAAATAGTTACATCAGATGAAATCATATTCTATTCCCTCTCTACATACTTCATACTATTAAATTGGTCGCATTTAATGATATAAAGAAGAATTTAATATGAAAGTTTACATTAAAGATATATAAGTTATTGATATGGTTTAAAATACCATTCCATGTAAGTAAAATAATAGAATATCTCCATATAATATTGAATGATATTCCCAAGACAAATCAATTCATTTTTCATTGTTTCTATATGTTGTACCATAAGACATGTCAATATCATCAATTGTGATATTGGCATATAGATATGATATATATATGTATATGTATTTTTGTGTGTGTGTGGATTTAGTGTATATATCTAATAGTTTAACAAATAGTTATAGCGTTATGGATTATAAGTGTCACTGAATAGTAAGTTATTTTATTTTCGGTACAAAGATATGATGATTATAGAATATCTCCATATGTTTATAACATTAGATTGTTTTTTATTGGAAACATGTGCTAGTGAATAATTTAAGGCTTAAATATTTGAGTCTGGATTATAAGGTAATATATTATTGATGGAGGTAATGTGTTAAATTCACTTGTATTCCCTGATTGTGAATATGGTTACTATGCCAGAGAAGGATATATTGGGAAATCCCCCATCAGAAATTATATTCATCCAATTGAGTAGACGAAGTTGTTCCAATAAAAAGGAAAGGTTGTCACTAACAAATCATTTAAAGAGTAAATCTATGATTAAATGATGAATGTAACATGAAATATTACACTAGGGTGAACGATCCATGCCTAATAAAACTTACGGTCAATTGTTAGTAGTAGATCAGGATCCATCAATGGTAGATACAATACCATATACTGTTATTTTTACCTTATTTATTATTTTTAACATTATTTATATATTATTATATACAATTTTAACTCATTTCTTTATTATGATATGATTATTAGACTAGTTGGTCATATATATTTAAATTAATCTACATTTCATACATGTACAAAAACCTCTAGGAGTACCTTATATTCATGGATTGAAGTTTCCTTTATTCACTAATATGAGGGGAAATATAAAATAATATTTGGTCTTCAAAACCATTTTAATGGTCTTTTATAATATCCTCATCGGCATGGATTGGTTGATTTCATACAATTCTATGATTGACTATTATAGTTATAATTTTGGGTTCTTCACTCTAGAGAGTGAGACTCGCATATTGAAGGGTGAATGGGTTGGAAATATTGGTAGAGATGTATTTTTTATGATAATTATTAGGGGTATGTCATATAAATTAATGGATAAGGTATTAGGAGAAATAGAAGTGGATGTACAAGTAAGATTCCATGTTATGTGTAGGCATTATCTAGATGTTCTTCATAGTGAATTCTAGTTATATGTAGGCATTATAAAAATATTATTACCTAATTGTGACCATTATTGCCTAGACATTGAATTGGGTGAAATGAATACGTGCAACAGAATTATTAAATATAATTCTAATTTTCCTACCGAAAAAAGTATATTTATTAATTATTAGCAAACAATAACTAAATTTTTATTGAAGTAATTTTGTTCTTCAAAAATTTATTTTATTAAAAAATGATTATTTTTGAATTTTCTGAATGAAAATTATAAATAATTTTATTGAATTTTTGAAATTTAATTATTAAATAAGATTCCCATTTTAATGAGTCATTTTAAATTTATAGTAGGGTGATTTTTTTGGTAATTTTATGAAAAAATTGGTTTTGGCTGAAAAATGTAAACCCTAATCCTTAAAGAATACAATCATTTATTTGATAGTATTTTTAAATCCCCATATTTATTAGGCTTGGTTTTAAAATGTCATTAGATCATTTTTTAAATAATAATTCTACTTATACCTTTTGTATCTATATTATACATGGTCATGGTATATAAATACTTTTAGACATAAAAATAATTTCTTAAAAAACATTTTTTATCACATTTTTGGTTTATTTTATAACGTATTTATACCAATTGCTGAAAATGAATATTATAAAATATAATAAATATTAGTAATAATAATAAAGATAATAATAATAATAATTTAACATTTTCAACTTATATGTTTTACAATGAGTAGTTAAAAAATATCTTTACTATAATAAAAAGGTAAATCCGGTAAATTAAGGTTTAAACTAAACTAAAAAGGAATTAAAATATACCTAGCACTATTGTTTACCCTATCAAATGAGTTTATTTCATCCATGATCATATATAATTCAAATTTATGTCCATTTGTATCAATTTACTTTTATAATGACCTAAATAATATTTATTTAATAAAAAATAATTATTTTAATTCTCTTATAGTGAAATTTATATTATATATTCACAGAGGGAAACAAATATGTTTTCAAAGAATATTAATTTTTAATGAATTATCAAATTATTATCATTATGTAAATTTATTCTAAATTTTTAATCACTATATAATTACCTTAAATTCTTATTTAACCTCAACATAATTCTTGTGAATGCAGTGAAAAAGGTAAATATTTTTAGAATCATTAATATTAATTTATTTTCAATTAATTATGGTTTCAAAGTAATATTATATTTTTTATTATTTTATTATTATTTTATTATTATTTTTATTATTATACATTGTTATATTTTAATTCCACTTTCTTATTGATGTTTTTAAAGTCAAATTTTGTGAATAATTCTTAAAAAGACTTTAATAGTATATTATATTAAATATTCTTTTATTAAATTATTTAGAAATCATAAAAATAATCAATTAGGTCCCTTATATTGAGATGCGGTTTAATATTTCATCCATTTTCTATTTAAGAGAATTTTATTTACTATTTAACTAAAATTATAACCTTTAAATTGAAAAATGTTATTCGCACAGTTAAGGTTAGAATTATTTATCAAAGGGGATAAAAAATAAGGTTTAAATTTCCACTTAAACATGTCTGAATATTATTTGATGAGGGGATTTAAACCATATGATATATTATATTAGATATTATAAGAAAATAGTTCCACATACTCATGAAATTGAATTTATTATTTTCAAATCATTTTATTAATACCATTTGAGTCCTTTCCTTTACTTATAAAATGAAACGACTCCACTACGTTAATTACACAACATTGAGCCACCTATATCAACCAAACCAAAAATATATTCTTCAAAACATCCCCATAAATTAATTACATGTAATGGTATTCCTAAATAATGATTCGAAGGGTTCTTAAGAAGGGATCTAAAGGAGGTATACTGAAGCAGAGGTTTTCATTTTTTCGACTCTTTCATATTTATTTATTCTTTTATGACATAAAAATAAATTTTACACATAAAAAATAAAAAATATAGAATTATAAGTATTCATTGATTTTATAATTCTTATGATACAACCATTTTCCACCTCTTCTCGATCATATAAAAAGAAAAAACATCACTTTTGTATAAGTATCGATTATGTTCAACTTTATTATGAATTTAGTTTATATTATTAACATTCATAAAAGGATTATAATATATATGGATTGTCAATGAAATCATGTTGATGATTTAAAGGAATTTGTTTTGACTGTTTAACCTAAAATTTTAACTATGAAGTATTTACTCCTGAACGATTCTACAGTATGTAACCCTTACTGAGCATCTGAGGTCACATTTTATTTATTTTCCATTCCCCAAGGTATGATAAAAGAAATTATAAATGATATCAAGGATTAATGAATGTTTCTTATGCTATGTTTTTATTTTTTTATTTAATATTGGGATCATGTATGTTTCTTATCCTGCATGAACAATAAATTCATTAATTCTTAGTGATGTTATACTTTGTATATAATTCCATTGTTATAATTTAAATCCTGAATCTGGGTTACTAGAGATGAAGCACTATAGTTGATATCATTTAATTTTTAGTAGAATCATTTGGAACAAGATTTCAATTGTGTAAAACTAATATGATAATTATGATAACCCCTTATTGTATTTGATAACTTTTACTATATATGGAATTAAAATTTATGGCTTAATGATTATGTTGATTATGAGATAACTTAGTGTTTTACATAATTTAGTGATGACACTTAATGAATGAAAAGGAATCAACACCCATAGTCAATGCAGGGATTTCCCTGCTGAGGACGCCAATTCATAGGGTGCTATATCTGAGTAGATCATAACCATATTCATGTAACCAACTCATGTTATGATGAATTTCCTTACCCATCTAGAAAAACTTGTTGTTTCATATCCTGATTGACCAATTAAATATTACTTCATCTGAAAGAAGCCTTCCACCTCTAATGGAACTACATATCAATTCATCAATGAGCAATGGAAAAAGTCCCATGAAAATAAATTCCTATATTTTCATCATAATTATAGTGAGAAGGTTCTTCTGGAAGTTTATAATTTAATGGTACATTTAAATTAATGGTGATGATAGACTAAGAACATTAATGAGGTTGATGAAATAGAAATAATGAAATTGAGAACATTTGAAGTGACATTATTCCAAAAATGATTTCCTCAAGAATAATGAGATGAAATAGTGGGGATATTCATCAATTTAAATTTTAAGGATATGTAATGTTTTTTTGATTATTATAAATCATTAAAATACTATCATGCCATGTTATGGATTATGATAGATATTTAAATATATTCTATGTTGTTTCTTTGAGGGGATTAATCGAATCCGATAAAGGGAACTAGTCTGTTAATAATATTTATTATATGATGATATTGTATCAAGTTCTATCATGAAAGTGAAATAATTCCGAAATTCATATAATTAAAAAGGAAATAAATAGAAAAAGGGGATGAATGAGAACCATGAAAAAATAAATAAGGTGAACGTAAATAGGTGAATGATTGAACTTAAAAAATGTGAAAATTGTTGAATGAAATGCCCTGGTACTTGAATAATGGTAAAGGGAGTCTATTTCTAGTGTATATAAAAAGTAAATTAAGAACATTAGTGTAATGAAAAGAAAAAATAAACACATTTATAGTTTCTAAATTGTTTTTTGAGGGGGAAATATGGAAATGAATTCCACAAGCATTAAGAGAATTTATCTCCAAAAACATAATGTGAATAACATCAAGCATATGTAATCACTATAACTAAAGTTGAATTACCTTATGCTATGATAAAAGGTATTATAAATTCATGATTTATTTGATTCAAGATATAAACACCCTTTCTAATTCTTCATGAATATAGAATCCTCCATTGACACTCAGATGAAATAATTATTTATCAACACACCTAGTTGGAATCTGGTTATTGGGTATTTTCTATTAAGATAAAGAACAGTTAATTAATTTTAACATGGTTGTTATCTTTAAATATGAATTTGAAATAACACATATTTTTTGTGTTTATTTAGTCTTTTTTATTTAGGAATTAGTTTATGATATAAAGAATAATATAGGAAAAGGATCCTGAATTTTTTCTTTTACTTTAGATTCTAATGAATTGATGGTCTTTTGTCCCCTCAATAATTTATGGTTTTGTGGGAATTAACTTTCACATAAACATGTTCTATATAACTCTATTTTATTAAATGTAATTAAGTTTCCCCTCAATGTATATATTTTATCTTCTCACTAGTTTTATCCCTATATTGGAACCCGATTATTTTTAATTTTAGGTAACAATTATATTTCCTATATCCCCTTTTTGAGGGAGGTTTTATTATACCTCTATAAAATGTGGGATTTAAAAAAAGGTATTTTTATATTTTGATACATTGATGTCTAAGATAATATTATATGGGTTAAATTTAATTATGATGGGGAGGGGTGAATGTAATACCCTACAAATTATTTTAAAATAATTATACTCATGGTATCTCTCTTAACATGATACATGTTAAGTGGGACATTTATAACCTAGATATTTAGTTGGAGGGCATGAATATTAGTAACCCTATTATGAAATATATTAATAATTCCCCAATGAATAAGAATTTATTTCATAATTCTTAAAAAATATGTAATCCTTTATAAGTGAATTCATTTTATTCTTAAAAATTCATTTTATTGAAAAATGATTTTTATTAAATTTTTTGAGTGGGAATCATAATTAATTTCACATATTTTTTGAAATTTAATTTTTTTAAAATAATATATGTTTTGGAATTTTTAATTCAAAATTATCATAGGGTGGTTTTTGGAATTTTATGAAATAGTTAATTTTTGGGTGAATAGTGTAATTTCATATTTTAAAGAAAAATATCATTTCTTATATAGTATTTTCAAACTAAAATTTTGATTTGGATTGGATTTTAAATATAATTTTTTTATTTTCATAAAAATTATTCAATTTATACCAATTTGAATTTATATTATGCCAAATATTGGTATAAAACACAATAGACTTAGAAGAATATTTTTAGAAAATGATTTTTATCACATTTTATGGGTTATTTTTAAAATAAATTTATACCACTTTTCGAAATTGTATCTCCTAAAATGGGTAATATATTTTGAATCATAATAATTAATATTATTTAATACGGCCAACATTGTATTTGTTCATAATGAATAGTATAAATATTTAAAAAAATTCACCATGGTAAAAGCGTAGACCAAGTTAATTGAGAAAAAAAGTAATTTGAAAATGATTTTTAATCTACCTAAAACATGACTATAAAAAAATTTATGAGTTTATTTAATAAATCTTCATTTTTTTTAATTTATGGATATTTTGATCCATTATTTTTATAATGTCCATTTAAATATTATATGTAATGAAATATAAGAAATGTCACTCACTTCCTTTAAAATTTATATTATATGTCCACAATAGGAGAAATTTTATTTTAATCGAATATTAAATTTTATTTTCAAAATAATTAAATTATTTCCATGATAGTAATTTATTTATAATTTTATATTTTTATATAATTATTTTAAACTTATAAACAATGCTGACATAGTGCTTGGGAATGATGTCGAATAATCAATGTAAATAATTTTACGGACATTAAAAGTAATGTATTTTAGATTAATTACTGGTCCACATGAATTTTATATTTAATATTATTATTTATTCAGGGTTAAATTGTTTATATTAGAATTACATTTCTATATTTCAATTTCTTGAATTCAAAATATGTGAATAATTCTAAAAAAGTATTTTATAGTTTTTTTATTAAACAATATTTTATTAAAATTTTTACATCTCATAAAAATATTGAAAGGGGAAAAATAAGATTATAAATGGATGAAAATTTTATACCTTGTGCATTTATGAGAAAATTTAATACCGTAGATGTGATATTATAACCATTTATGATTGGAAAAAGTTATTACCTTGCTAAAGTTAAAATTAGTTAACTAGGGGTTTAGACAAAAAGATATGGTTTAAAATTCCAAAAACCTATAAAAATATTAATATTTGAATATATATCGACCATATAATTTATTATATTCTAAAGTTTGGAAAAATAGTTCCAATTACCCAGTGAAATTAATTTATTATATTTAATTTTTTTATTAATATCATATGTGTCCTTTCCTCCACCAATAAATGGATACCCATAACCACACCTCATTCCACCATCTTGAGCCACCTAGATTTTCCAAATGATACTTAATTATATTATCCATTTCCATAGAACTGAATTATATGTTTTATTATTATTAAAATACTATTTTTTCGGTCCATACAAATGTACCTAAATATGTTCTATTGAAGAATAGGTAATCATTTTTACGAATATTTAAAATTTATATCTTCTTATAATTATTATAAAATAGCTGTAAACTTCCTAAAATAATGTATAAAGTTCCATAAATATAAATATATTCTATAATTATTATATGAAATCCATATTCCACCTCCTCTTCCATCTCATATAAATTAAAAATATCTCCCTACATATGTACGATATACCATCTCCTCATAGTGGTGAAATTATTTTTTAATCTCTATATTACGTAGGTAGTTATAAATATGGAACTAATTAAAATATAAGATATTTATTAAATATTTATTGTTATTTAAATATGAAATATCATTTACCTTCTTAAACTTTAAACCATTAAAAATGATAACATTTCTAATGAATACATGTGGAGTACTATCTTCACAAAGCGATGTGATTTATTTTTCCAATTTGTATATCAAGGTTGATTATAGAAACTACCACACCAAAACATACAAAAAACTGAAAAAGCTAACACTTAGAAAGGAATATTTTCATAAATAATTATTAACATAAGAGTGTAGAAATGTAACATGTTAATCATATATGATAAGAAAATTTTATATAGTTTAATATTCTAGAAATTAAAAAAATTAAATTTAATATATATGATGATCTAATTACATAAAAAGTAAGTTGGAACTAAGGTAAGGGTTTCACATCTCAGTTTTGTTTCTGTGATACATAAGCAGTATTCACCACATGTTTTTAATATGGTTTATATATTAACACACAGATATTTTATATATTAAATCCATTCATATTTATTGAAAATAAGGTTTCATTATATGTTATTTATTTCACATGGGTTATGATTCAAATTTAGCAATGTGAGAAGATATTTCATTTTCAGCCCTGTTTTATTTTGGTATTGTTTATATTCAGATTTCCCTTTATAATATTTTATGATCATAACCTCTAAAAACCAATATATTTTATTATCCTCTTGTAGTGTTTGGGTTTTACATGCTTATTATCCATTTATTATATTTTTGGATCAAGAATAAATATTTATGTAACATGTAATGGAATTATTTTAAGAATTTTATTATTAATATTTGTTTTCAACTATTTTTTCAATGTGCATATTTTCTAATAAATGTTTTCAAGAATGTTTTTTCTATTATAAAAAAATTTTAAAATTTAATTTCAGAATTTCATTCATTCAATATTACTTTTTAAAAGGAATATTACTAAAAATTTCTGATTGAATTAATTTTTTCTAAAAGTGTGAACATAATTTTTCATTTTACACACGTTGCATGAATGAAATTTCCCTACATCATGACTACTATTTACATGGAACATTCATTTACATGTTTTCAAAATTATTTTCAAAGAAAACATTTGTCCTAAAATTCTAGAAATTTTATTATTTTGTATATGTTTTTTTAAAATAAAAATGGGGATTAAAGGAAAATATTCATAAACCCTTTAAAGGTATTTTCATCTATGATGACTCACATTGATTTTACAATGGATATGATCAAATGACTATATATTCATTATTTCTCTTGAAAAATTATGATGATGAAATATTGATGTTCAATATTCATAATTTAATATAGATAATTTTTCAATTAAAAGAAATTTTGAGAATGAATTATATTTATCTTTCAATATATGAAGAATGAATAAGATTTGAAAGTTATAGTTGGGGCCCCGTTAAAGATATCCACTAAATGCATCATGAGGTCTCATTAGAGAAACATGTTATAATGATGTATAGGCTGATGATGTAAGATTATTTCATAATTGAAGGGTATTTGGAGTATGTCATCCATTACAGTGACAATATCATGGATGAGAGTATTTGATTGAGGAATAATGTATAGGTTTAGAGGCATTAACAATAAGCTTTATTTTTTAATTGTTGATAGGCCTAAATCATTAATTCCTATAATAATGTGTTTCTTTAATTAATAATTAATTTATCATCATCAATGTGTTTTCTATGTAAATATTAGTCTTGTAATCCCATTTAAATCATGTTGTTGATTACATGACACCTATTTTGTTTATCCATCCATGCAAGCTGATTATGGCTTATTTACTCATGATATCTTCCAATGTACATAACCCTTAATAAGCATCTGATCTAACCCATTATTTGTTTCTTGTTCTCCTAGTTATGGTGAAGTATATAATGGGTAATATATAATGGATTCAATAATTTTCCTTATACTATACCTTTATATTACCAATTTAATATGAGAATCATGTATGTATCTGTTTTTCTAAGACTACTAAAATATTCAATCCTTGGTGAGGTAATCCATTATATCTTATGAAAATTTAACAATGTATACCCTAAATCAGGGTTACCAGAGGTGGTTCACTATACTAATGAGTCTACAATTTGGTTAAATCTAGAAAATCAGGTTCCTAGATGGCCCTTCTTAGTGGGATTGTGTATTTTACAAAAATAATGGGTCTTAACATCCCATTATTCCCATCATAATACCAAATCCCATTTGTTATTTTTAATTTAATTAGGATTATTTCTTAATAATATAAATAGCTCATTATTTATATGAAAATTCCACATTAATTATTTAATTTAATATCATTTATTTACTTAAATATTTCTAAGATGTAAAACACATATCCTATTTCTGTTTATAGTAAACATAAACATATTTACACATGAAACTATTACATTATTCAAAAAATACCAATTATAAAATATTATTTATTTCATTATGTGTCCTCTTAATGTTGGTAATGATCATGAATCTCATTTATATTCATAAACAATGATTATTTTCTAGAAACACATTATAGATACCATATTTTTGAAATGGTTTAGTGTGAAATAATCCACCACATGTCAATTAGAAAATATCCTTTGACCTTAACGTAGATATTAAGCATGAAAAATGGATATTTTCAATTACATCACCTTATCGATTTTTCTAAATTCCTAAATTGAAATAATCATACAAAATAACATCACATGTATTTATCATGACTTTGACATGCACTTGATCAATACTTAAATGATGGATATTATGACATAACATGTCATATAGATTTCCATATCTTATTTTCATTAATAAAATCCATTATCTTGATTTGATTCATATGTAATACTTATATTAAGTCATATTCTCAGTTGATTTTATATATTGATAAAAATATGAATCCTATCAATTATGAAAACTATTTTTAAACCCTCAGGAAAAGAATCCATTAAAAAATTTCATTTGTACAACCCCAATGAGGATTACAAATCTGGGTTAACGTAGTTTTATATATATTCTAGTGTTTTTATTAAATAATCTCCCATGTACTATTCAAAAAAAATATAAATGAATGATACCATTGTGATGACCCAGACCCCCCTTGGTCCCTTCCTTTGCCAAAATCCGGAACCTTAAGGTGAGACCGGTCGGTGAGACCGATCGGTGAGACCGATCGGTGTGACCGATCGGTGTGACTGATCGGCGGAACCAGCCGACGCCACCCGGCCTTGCCAAGTTGTTCCAGTAACGCTCCTTTTTCGCAAATAGGGTTTTAAACCCTATTCTGCCTTGTTTAGAAGAAAAGAAAATGTCTTAAAGACCCAAAACGCGCACAAAAGTTTTAATTAGATACTGAATCGACTCATGAGTCGGTTTAAACCACCCAGCACCTTTAATGATGAGTCAAGCCGCGTGGTCAACCCACGACTTCCACGTCTTACGCGGTTTCGCGTTTTCACCTCAACCGTCCCCGGCTCTTATAAATTAAGGGTTAGGCCGTTGTTTCCCCGTTCCTCGATCGTGGCTCTTCTGGTTCATCGGTCCCGCCGCATCGTTATCCGTAAAGTTCCGCGCCCCCGGCCTAAACATCGATCATCTATCACAAGTAGGGAATTTCTCTCGTCTCTCACTTTTGTGTATCATGCGGGGTGGGCGTTGTTTTATTCTTATGGAATTGGTTGAACCGAACCATAATGAAGATAATAAACTAAGTTCTAAAGAAAGAAGGGGAAGGGGTTGTGATCGTTGTTATGCTTTATCTTGTGATCATCCTTTTTAGTTGTGCTGGTTCATGTTTTCTGAAAATTGAGGCCGTTGGTGGTCGTTGTATGTGCACTGATGAATCCCCTCATGATGTTTAAATGGGTTTCTGAAATTGTAAACTCCTGCTGTGAAATTGGTTAATCACGTATGCCCGACTGAATAAGTTGAAAGCACCAGGATCAACCCTTCTGTGATAACTCCCTGTTAGAACACCCCGAATTTGAAATCATGGAGTGTGTTATGTCATTTAAATCTGAAAATCCATGACTTGTGTTGGTAGTGGTAGTTGGTTGTTTTCCTTTCGGGCCGATTGCTGGAAATGTGGGAGGGGATGGGATCCCCTGTTCTTTTATACTCTCGGTGGTTGTGTGAATTTGGTGGATGGGATCTCCTGTTGGTATGGATTCGGTGGTTGTGAGTTTTAGATCTGAGTGGTTACTCGTTCATATCACAAATTGGGGAGAGATCTTCTGTTGACAAAACCGGGTGTGAGTGTTTTGGTTGATCCATGCTTTTGACGCTTTCCTTGGTTATGCTTATGGTAGTTGCCCAGTAGTGATTAAAATTAATTGAACATTTTAACTGAAACGTGAAACAAGAATGGGACAAATGGTTTTGTGGGCAAGGGTCGTGAACTGTGACTCGGACGCAGTGGTGTTGTGTTTTGTAGGTTGGCTAGGAAAACCTAAGTTTTGGGTGAGTGTTTGTTACCTATATCTATACTTGTAGCTTTGTGTTTCTTATTCGCGCCTCACCCAAGTTGAGCACTCAGTGCCGAACATCCCCATTTATGGGGGAAGGGTGTTTTTCCCAACACTATCCTTAGTGGCTGGTTATTAGCTCCTTTTCTTCTCCCTTTCCCGGATAGCCCAAGTACCTTCGGGCAGGCTGTGATGGCCTGAAGTCCATTATTAGCCCAAGAACCATCGGGCGGGGTGTTGTGGTGGTTGGCCAGGTGTGTGCGGAAGGTGGTTTCCCAAGTGTCTTCGGGATGAGGCCCAGGTGTCTTCGGGCATGGCGGTGGTTGTTCTGGCCTAGGTGTTTGCAAGCATGGTTACATGTGACAGTTGTGGCCCAGGTGTGTGCGGGCGGGATTCAGCAGTGGGACTGCGTACGGTTGAGGCCCAGGTGTGTGCGGGCGGGATTTCGGCAGTGGGACTGCGTGTGGTTGCGGCCCAGGTGTGTGCGGGCGGGGGTGGTAGTGGGACTGCGGTGAGAATGGCGGGATTGGTCTGATGCGTAGGATGTCTCAATAACCAGTGGGAAAGTGGCGCGGGGTACCCAAACATCGATGAGCTCTTATTATATATATTACTTGACTTGCGTTATTTGGGGAGTGATCCTTGGTGAGGCCTGGGATAGATAGTTTTCCTTGTTAGGTGTTTGGTTTACTCTTTTTCTCACGGGACTTTAGTATGTTCCCCTACATGTGCACGAGAGTCTTGGTTTTCCCTACTGACTGTACTTGTATACTCACCCTACGTATATAAAACTGCTTTCAGGTTTCTAGGAGGACTTCGGGGATCACGCAGAACCTTACTAGCTCAGACTTTTGGAGCAGTTGCAGTTGTTTTTCTTTTTCTTTTTGGTACTTACCTTGTAGTCACCTTTTTGCACTTTGTGTCTTTCACTTTTGAAACATGCATGTGGGAATGGTTTACTTTTGGCTTTACTTTTCTTTCTACCTTGGTGTTGTTGGGTTTTCTTCTCCTTATCTTTCGATCCTATAAAATAAAAAGGGTAATTCCTTCCATTTGCGAGAATTTTCTATACCCTTGGTGCTAGTCGCCACTCCGGGACCTATTGAAGGCGGGTTTCGGGGGTCATTATCTCTCCTTCAACTTAAAGAAGGAAGGACCTGGAAATCTGCTGACCCTTCCCCCCTTTTGGTGAAGGCGGGACATGACAGAATGGTATCAGAGGTGATGGTTGAGAGATAGGACGGAGTCTGGAGTTAGGCACAGTGAGGATTGCATGGGATGGTAAGGCAACGGTGTTGGGTGACCTTGTAGCGTGAATTAGGCCAGGGAAGACCGGCTAGGACACGGGATTTTAGGGTCCCCCGTGATCCGATGCAAGGACTCTGGACCTACCGAACGACCAAGTGAGGCCACACTGATTGCAGGGTAGAGACCCTAGGAAAGGTACATGCATCATAATGACTTGTGTTCTTGAGTTTCTGGGATGTCTTGGTAATTAAGAATAAATTAAATCTTAAGAAGTTTTAAGAACGATATTCTGCACTACTTGGGCTTAGGCATTCCTTGTTTACCTTGCAGTTATGGCACCTGGAAGGCGACCACGTGTGGTACAGGCGATCGAGGCCCCTGAGACTACTTTGGCCAATCGGCAGAGAGCTGATCGAGAGGAAGAGGACGACCCATGGAAGAAGACTCTTCGAGCCTTCCAGTGACAGGCCCTCGAGAAGTATGAGGGAAGCACCTCTGATATGAAGACGGAAGGCTGGCTAGAGGAGCTAGTTATAGCCTTCGGCCTGATTCGGGCCCCGACCGAGTACTGGGTTCCGCTGGCTGTTAGCCATATGCGAGGAGCGGCACGTCAGTGGTGGATGCTTCACCTAGGGAATAGGAAAGAGTCTGAGGTTGCTTGGGAGGATTTCGAGAAGGAGTTCCGGGCGGAGTTCCTCTCCTCGACAATGAAGGCGGAGAAGAGGTAGGAGGTACTCTCCCTCCAGCAGGGGAGCATGTCCGTGAGGGAACTTGGAATCAAGTTCAAGGACCTCCTACGTTTTGCTCCGGACCTCTTTCCCGATGAGGAGTCTCGGGCAAGACGTTTGGAGGAGGCGCTCCGACCCTCCCTCCAGTATGCTGTTACCCCCTTTACCCTTCCGACATACTTAGAGGTCCAGAAGAAGGCCGAAGTGGTGGAAAGGATGCATGTTCTGGGCGGAGTGTCACGAGAAGGGATCCAGCTGGGACCATCGAAGGGGAAGGCCGCCAGCACTAGGCCTCCAGCATCGGGACCCTCTAGGTTCCGACCCACAGGGAGTAGACCGCAGCAGTTTCAGTTTCGATCCCCTGGCCCACGTTATTTCCCTTCAGGCTCGGGACCACGGTGCTTCATCTTCGGGAGCCCTGGGCATCTCCAGAGCCAGTGCCCTGATCGGGTGCAGTACAACAGTGGCAGTCATCCCCAGCATCCGCCGTAGCAGCAGTTTCCATCCAGACCCTTCCGGAAGCAGCAGCTGGGACAGCGAGCTCGCGCTCCTCCGCAGGCAGACATAGGAGGAGGAGGCCGACCTCAGGGCGCTCCCCAGGGACCTCGACCAGGGCGTGGTCGGGGAGGTGGCTGAAAGCCGAGGGGAAGGGGAGCTGGGCGTGGACAGTTACATGCCGCAGAGGCAACAGTTCCAACAGGGCCAGAGGTTGTTCGAGGTACGATCAATGTGTTTAGAACTCTTGCTTATGCTTTGTTTGATACCGGAGCTTCGCACTCCTTTGTTGCACCCAGTCTAGCCCGTGCCTTGGGTCTAGATGCCGAGAGACTTCCAGTGCCCCTGGTGTTGAGCACACCAGTTGGAGGTCAGACCGATTTGCTGTTCGTTTGTCGGGGATGTAGACTGATGTTAGGGCCACATCAGTCGATTAGGGATCTCCTTCTGCTATAGATGCAGCTGTAAGATGTCATCCTAGGCATCGACTTGATATTTTCTGTGTGCGCCGTCATCGACTGTTTCCAAAGAAGGTTGGTGTTCTCAGGTTTGGACGGCCAGTGTGTTACCTTCACCGGCGAGCGGAGCTGTCCGAAGGGAAACAGGAGGGAGGAACCTCTCCTCTCCTTGTTGACCGAACTAATGGTAGAATCAATAGATTCGGAAATGGTGGAAGTGCTAGAGATCGTTCGTGAGTTTATGTACATATTTCCTGAGGAGGTGACGACTCTACCCCCTCGACGTGATATCGAGTTCGGGATAGACCTGCAGCCCGGCTCTCGTCCAATCTCGATGGCTCCTTACCGGATGGAACCTTCAGAGCTACGGGAGTTGCAGATACAGATTGAAGATCTGATGAAGTGGGGTTATGTTCGTCCAAGTGCGTCACCGTGGGGTGCTCCGGTCTTGTTTGCAAAGAAGGCAGATGGAGGTCTTAGGCTGCGCATAGACTACAGGAGGTTGAATCAGGTGACGATCAAGAATCGCTACCCTCCCCAAGGATAGATGATCTTTTTGACCAGCTGAAAGGGGCAGGATGGTTCTCGGAGATCGACCTACGGTCCGGATACCACCAGCTGAGGGTGAAGGATAGCGACGTCCCGAATACGGCGTTCAGGTGCAGGTATGGGCACTTCGAGTTCGTGGTCATGCCCTTTTGTGTTACGAACGCCCCGGCCGTGTTCATGGGGCTTATAAACTCCATCTTTTAGGAGTACCTGGATCGGTTTGTGGTGGTATTAATCGACGATATCCTGATCTATTCAAGGTCAGAAGAGGACCATGCAGAGCACCTGAGGACAGTTTTGGAAGTCCTCCGACAGCACCAGCTCTACGGGAAGTTGTCAAAGTGCATGTTCTGGACACGAGAAGTGCACTTCCTCGGGCACGTAGTGTCTGAGCAGGGGGTAGCAGTCGACCCATCAAAGGTTGAGGCAGTTTTTTCTTGGGAATCACCCAAGAATTTGGCGGAAGTCCGGAGTTTCCTCAGACTGGCAGGTTACTACCGGAGATTTGTACCCAACTTCTCCTGAGTAGCAGCCCCTTTGATGGCTTTGACCAAGAAGGACCAGGTTTTTGTGTGGGGCGAGAAATGCGAGTCGTCCTTCAGCTACCTAAAAGAAAAGCCGGTTAGTTCCCCAGTGTTGAGATTACCAGAAGAAGGGATGGCCAATAACGTATTTTGTGATGCTTCAGGACAGGGCCTGGGATGCGTGTTGATGCAGCAACAAGGGGTGATCTCTTACGGGTCCAGGCAGCTACGCCCCCATGAGCGTAACTACGCCACCCATGACCTGGAGCTTGCAGCGGTCGTTTTTGCGCTAAAGTTATGGCGGCACTACCTCATTGGGGAATGCATTGTGGTCTTCACAGATCACAAAAGCTTAAAGTATATCTTCTCCCAGCGGGACTTGAACTTGCGACAATGGAGATGGGTGGAGTTCCTCCAGGACTAAGACTTTGAAATCTCTTATACAGAGGGCAAGGGCAATGTGGTGGCCGATGCCTTGAGCAGGAGGACGCAGAAGGATGCGGTCCGAGAGTCGGCAAATGCCTGGAAGGAAATGGAGGAGTTGGCTGCCTTACACCTAGATGCGAAGAGGGATAGTGGCAGAGGCTGCCTATATCAGATGATAGTGCAGTCATCTCTGTTTCGACAAGTGGAGGAGTCTCAGTGGGGAGACCCCGAGTGCGAAGTGATGCGTGATCGGGTTGACCAGGGCGATGCTCCAAGAGAATGGACAGAGGACGGTCAGCACCAGATGCTTTTCCAGAAAAGGTTGTTTGTTCCAAGAATGATGCGTGGCAAGGTTCTCAGTGAGTTTGACAACTCACCCCTAGCGGTGCACCCAGGAGTTACCAAGATGTACCAGGGGCTGAAAAGGCAGTTCTGGTGGCCCGGAGTTAAGCAAGCGGTGGCAGAATTTGTGGCTAAATGCTTAGTATGTCAGCAAGTGAAGGCTAAACACCGGGTTCCAGGCGGCCTATTGCAGCCTTTAGCTGTTCCCGAGTGGAAGTGGTACGACATCTCAATGGATTTCGTCACGGGACTACCCAAGGTCCAAGGAGGGTGTGAAGCCATCTGGGTGGTGGTGGACAGGTTGACGAAATCGGCTCACTTTCTGGCAATCAGGGAGTCAAGTACTATGGATGCTTTGGCACGAAAGTATGTGAATGAGGTGGTGCGGTTGCATGGAGTTCCGAGGTCTATAGTCTCGGATAGGGATGCACGGTTTACCTCGCAAATATGGAGAGGATTGCAGCATGCATTTGGCACCCAGTTACGCCTTAGCACTGCTTTCCATCCCCAGACAGATGGACAAACGAAGCGAAGCATCCAGACCTTGGAGGATATGCTACGGGCATGTGTTCTGGACTCAGGAGAGTCATGGGTGCGATACTTGCCTCTAGTAGAGTTTTCCTACAATAATAGCTACCACTCTACCATCGGTATGGCCCCGTTTGAGGCTTTGTACGGGAGGCCATGCCGTTCACCTGTGTGTTGGACCGAAGTAGGAGAGGCAGGCATCCTTGGCCCGGAGGTGGTACAGAACACGACAGAGAAAATTCAGCTCATACGGGAAAGGATGAAGGCGGCCCAGGACCGACAGAAGTCGTATGCTGATACCAGGAGAAGGCCCTTGGAGTTTGAGGTTGGAGACCATGTGTTCTTGAAGGTCTCCCCGCGGCGTGGGCAACGGAGGTTCAGCAAGGGGGGTAAGCTTTCCCCCAGATTCGTCGGACCCTTCGAAGTGTTGCGGCGGGTCGGCGAAGTGGCTTATCAGCTAGCGTTACCTCCGCCGCTGCTAAGGATACATGATGTCTTTCATGTATCCCAGCTCCGTCGTTATCTGCACGATGATTCACACGTCCTTGATTGGGGGGAACTGGACATCGAGGACGACGTAACCTTTGTGGAAAAACCAGTGGTGATCGAGGATCTCAAGGAGAAGGTGCTTCGTGGGCGAGCCATTCCCTTGGTTCGTGTGTTGTGGAGACATGGCGGGCTCGAAGAGAGTACGTGCGAGAGGTAAGCACATATGCGTGCCCAATACCCCGGGTTGTTTTGAGCTTTGTTCCTTTTGTACCTGTTGTGGTAGAACGTTTGACTTTTGGCTATGAAATGTACTAGTTTATTTCCTCTTTTGTGTGTGAAAAGCCCCGGCTAAAGGGAAGAGGGAACCCGACCCCTAATCAAGACGCATTAAGGTGGATGCGATTAAACCCGTGCGGGCGAGTCAGTGCCGCCCAAAGCGGATAATATCTTGACATGGGGGAGGGAAACTCCCCAAACCCACATGACCGGGTGGTTTGGCGTGGTATGTTGCTTGGTTATTGACATGGGAGTGTTTTTAGTTAGCAGAGGTTCACTCCTAAGAGGTATCTTTCGAAGCTGGTTGTTCGGACCCTCTCTTTCCTTCTGGGTTGTTGTGATTCTCGAGGACGAGAATCGTTTAAGAGGTATCTGATGTGATGACCCAAACCCCCCTTGGTCCCTTCCTTTTCCAAAATCCGGATCCTTAAGGTGACACCGGTCGGTGAGACCGATCTGTGAGACCGATCGGTGTGACTGATCGGCGGAACCGGCCGACGTCACCCGGCCTTGCCAAGTTGTTCCAGTAACGCTCCTTTTTCGCAAATAGGGGTTTAAACCCTATTCTGCCTCGTTTAAAAGAAAATAAAATGTCTTAAAGACCCGAAACGCGCACAAAAGTTTTAATTAGATACTGAATCGACTCATGAGTCGGTTTAAACCACCCAGCACCTTTAATGATGAGTCATGCTGCGTGGTCAACCCACGACTTCCACGTCTTACGCGGTTTCGCGTTTTCACCTCAACCGTCCCCGGCTCTTATAAATTAAGGGTTTGTTCGTGGTTTCCCCCTTCCTCGATCGTGGCTCTTCTGGTGCATCGGGCCCGCCGCATCGTTATCCGTAAAGTTCCGCGCCCCCGGCCTAAACATCAATCATCTATCACAAGTAGGGAATTTCTCTCATCTCTCCCTTTTGTGTATCATGCGGGGTGGGCGTTTTTTTGTTCCTATGGAATTGGTTGAACCGAACCTTAATGAAGATAATAAAAGAAGTTCTAAAGAAAGAAGGGGAAGGGGTTGTGATCATTGTTATGCTTTATCTTGTGATCATCCTTTTTAGTTGTGATGGTTCATGTTTTCTGAAAATTGAGGCCGTTGGTGGTCGTTGTATGTGCACTGATGAATCCCCTCGTGATGTTTAAATGGGTTTCTGAAATTTTGAACTCCTGCTGTGAAATTGGTTAATCACGTATGCCCGACTGAATAAGTTGAAATCACCAGGATCAACCCTTCTATGATAACTCCCTGTTAGAACACACGGAATTTGAAATCATGGAGTGTGTTAAGTCGTTTAAATCTAAAAATCCCTGACTTGTGTTGGTAGTGGTAGTTGGTTGTTTTCCTTTCGGGCTGATTGCTGGAAATGTGGGAGGGGATGGGATCCCCTGTTCTTTTATACTCTCGGTGGTTGTGTGAATTTGGGGGATGGGATCTCCTGTTGGTATGGATTTGGTGGTTGTGAGTTTTAGATCCGAGTGGTTACTCGTTCATATCACAAATTGGGGAGAGATCCTCTGTTGACAAAACCGGGTGTGAGTGTTTTGGTTGATCCATGCTTTTGACGCTTTCCTTGGTTATGCTTATGGTAGTTGCCCAGTAGTACTTAAAATTAATTGAACATTTTAACTGAAATGTGAAACAAGAATGGGACAAATGGTTTTGTGGGCAAGGGTCATGAACTGTGACTCGGACGCAGTGGTGTTGTGTTCTGTAGGTTGGCTAGGAAAACCTATGTTTTGGGTGAGTGTTTGTTACCTATATCTATACTTGTAGCTTTGTGTTTCTTATTCGCGCCTCACCCAAGTTGATCACTCAGTGCCGAACACCCCCATTTATGGGGGAATGGTGGTTTTCCCAACACTATCCTTAGTGGCTGGTTATTAGCTCCTTTTCTGCTCCCTTTCCCGGATAGCCCAAGTACCTTCGGGCAGGCTGTGATGGCCTGAAGTCCATTATTAGCCCAAGAACCATCGGGCGGGGTGTTGTGGTGGTTGGCCAGGTGTGTGCGGCTGGTGGTTTCCCATGTGTCTTCGGGATGAGGCCCTGGTGTCTTCGGGCGTGGAGGTGGTTGTTCTGGCCTAGGTGTTTGGAGGCATGGTTA
The DNA here is from genome assembly GCA_963277665.1 of Viscum album. Classification (NCBI taxonomy): domain Eukaryota; kingdom Viridiplantae; phylum Streptophyta; class Magnoliopsida; order Santalales; family Viscaceae; genus Viscum; species Viscum album. Next base: position 1,472,284,586 of record OY728126.1, on the reverse strand, counting down.
CATGTGACAGTTGTGGCCCAGGTGTGTGCGGGAGGGATTCAGCAGGGGGACTGCGTGCGGTTGAGGCCCAGGTGTGTGCAGGTGGGATTTCAGTAGTGGGACTGCGTGTGGTTGTGGCCTAGGTGTGTGCGGGCGGGTGTGGCAGTGGGACTGCGGTGAGAATGGCGGGATTGGTCCGATGCGTAGGATGTCTCAATAACCAGTGGGAAAGTGGCGCGGGGTACCCAAACATCGATGATCTCTTATTATATATATTACTTGACTTGCGTTATTTGGGGAGTGATCCTTGGTGAGGCCTGGGATGGATAGTTTGCCTTGTTAGGTGTTTGGTTTACTATTTTTCTCACGAGACTTTAGTACGTTCCCATACTTGTGCACGGGAGTCTTGGTTTTCCCTACTGAGTGTACTTGTATACTCACCCTACGCATATAAAACTGCTTTCAGGTTTCCATGAGGACTTCGGGGATCATGCAGAACCTTACTAGCTCGGACTTTTGGAGCAGTTGCAGTTTTTTTTTCTTTTTCTTTTTGGTACTTACCTTGTAGTCACCTTTTTGCACTTTGTGGCTTCCACTTTTGAAACATGCATGTGGGAATGGTTTACTTTTGGCTTTACTTTTCTTTCTTCCTTGGTGTTGATGGGTTTTCTTCTCCTTATCTTTCGATCCTATAAAATAAAAAGGGTAATGCCTTCCATTTGCGAGAATTTTCTATACCCTTGGTGCTAGTCGCCACTCCATGACCTATTGAAGGCGGGTTTCGGGGGTCATTATCTCTCCTTAAACTTAAAGAAGGAAGGGCCTGGCAATCTGCTGACCCTTCCCTCCTTTTGGTGAAGGCGGGTCGTGACAACCATATTTCCAAAAATATAAATTACATGATGAAAAGTATATTTATATTAACGAAATTGGAATGAATTTAAAGCACAAACTCAAAAAAATATCTCACTTTTATTAACTCTAGCAACCAATATATCTAATACTTGTATATCAAGTTAGTATTTCATGATTTTGTTTCATATTGGGATTTATTATTGGATCCAAAATAGTATCGGCAACAGGGAGTAAACACATCATAATATTTCCCCTATTAATTATCTTTCAAACGAGATGAAATCAATGAAGAATATATTTAGATCTCTGGAGATACTTGGGTTTTTTGTCGTTTGTAATAACTATACTCTAATAATATTAGAGTTCAACTAGATATATTTTATTAACATAAAAACTTAGTTTAGTAATGAAATTATTTATCTAAATACCTTCCTTAAGAAATATATTGACAATGATCTAAAGTTGTTATCATCAGCTTGGAATTTTGGATATGTTTTTACCTTTACATTTTTATCTTCCTCACCACCAAATGATAAGAATACACCCTTATTTATTCCTAATGAAATTTGTAAATTATTTATTAATACCAAATTATTTTTCACTAAAAATTTATTTGCTACACTAGTCATTCATAATTCATAAGATATATGAGGATGAGTATAAAAAACAACATACATGATCGATCAAACTGAAAAAGGATATGCAATCATTCTCACACATTCTTTTCTATAAATAGTTAATGTAAATTGTGCCATTGGAAGACAATTACCATGAAGCATTGGTATTGTACAATTTATTAGTTCATTACGTTAATTTTTTTATAAAATTTAACAAATGCTTGTTTTTTGAACAAGGAAAACAAGTATTTCTTCTATATATATATATATATCTTCATTCCTTTTATGTAATATTATTCATCTAGATATTTTATTAAGAGTAATTTTAATATCAAATTTCCACTGAATGTATCATTAAGATGTAATTATCAATTAGATGGATATCATTCAAAAACAACACTATAAATACAAGTACACTCCCACTAACTTGTGTGCATACATAGGTTTTATCATAAGTTGAATAAATTTATTGTACATTATAGCTTCATTGGATGTATTATTAAAATATCAAGAAGGTTATCTCAAGCTATAAAAATACCATTACAACAAATAAATTTTTTAATGAATTATTGGATCTTCAAGACCTCTAGATTGTATCATATATACATGGTTGAAAAATTTTATATAAAATAATGAGGTTTTTAAATCCATTTTATATATCTCAAAATCAGAAGATGCTACTATTACTAAAAGAACCGTAATGTATATGAACAAATAAACATAATGAAAGGTTTATTCAAAATAAATACCATGAATTTTTTAAAATCATTATCTAAATATGTTGAATTGTAGAAAAGAACCTTTCCAACCATTTGGGTATTCTTACCAATAAACCACTTTATCATAATGGGTTTTACAATTTGTTGTAGATATACTAGGTTTAAAGAATGATTAGAGTGTATGTACTCCTTTTAATATTTTATTTATTCTAATCATTTATTAGAGTAAAACTTGTTTTAGTCTCTTTTTATAATAATGGATCATAATCTTTGACCATTATATCACCATTACCTATAAAGAGAAATCCATATTTCTTATATTCATGAAAAAATAAACCGACACTTCTTGGATCCTTTTATACTATATTGCTTAATTTTTCACAACCCATTATGTTTTGAATTAATCCATATCAAGATTAAAATCATCTTTTTGATCGTGAGATTAATCATAATTAAATTAAATCCCATTAATTTTTTTGAAAATTAATTTAATTTAATCCACTATAATATTTCAATAAAAAAACTATAACACCTATAGATTTTAAAATAATAACATTGTGTCCAATATTGTGTAGAATACATAACACTTATTTTTAAGTGTACGACGACACAAAATTAAAATATTATTATTTAATATAATAGTTGTAAAGATTTTGTTATTTTGGTTTGACTATAAGTTTTTAATCACTTTATGAAAATATATACAATGTTTTTTAATAATTTATTTTTGAATAAGTAACTAATTCTTAAAAACCCATTTTATTCTTGGAAATAACATTTAAATCAAAAATGGTTTTATATTCAATTTAATGTATCAGATTTATAAAAAAACTATTTGTGAATTTTAGAAACTATATTTTATAAAAATAATATAATTTATAAAATCATAATATTAAAAATATCTCAGGCTGAGGTTTTTGGATTTTTCTAAAAAAGGGATTTATAGGAAATAGTGAAAAATATCAGTTTTTGTCAAACATCCATTTATTTTAAATAATTAACTTATCTGAAAGACATATTTTGATTTTAATTTTATCTCAAAATAAAAAAATTTATTATTTACTTATATTTTGAATAATTTATTAAATTTTAATTATCATTATAATTGATATTAGTATAAGTTTTGTTTATGATTAAAAAGAAATGTTTCTAAAAAGTATTACTAAGTGTATAATGTTCTTTTAATTAATTAAATTATAATATAATTTAATATGTAAATATTTTGATTGGTTTTTGTATTAAATAACTAAATATATTAATTCAAATAAAAATAATTATTATCACAAGTTATATAGTTAATTTGATATCTTATTATTCTTTAAAAATTCATTTCTTGAGAAAACATTTTTCAATAGTCTTTATAGTTTTATTTTCTACTTTAATACTTATAATTCAAATAAATTAATTTGAAAAAATGGATTAAATACTTTTTTATAAGGAAAATTAATAATAGTTATTATGTTCAACATAATATTTTATCATAATGAGTAATAAACATAGCGAAAAGTTTTTGTTACGGTTCAGGACAGTACAGGGTTTTGTGGATTACTAGATGCTATGTCACGACCCGCCTTCACCAAAAGGAGGGAAGGATCAGCAGATTTCCAGGCCCTTCCTTCTTTAAGGTGAAGAAAAGATAATGACCCCCGAACCCCGCCTTCAATAGGTCCCGAAGTGGCGACCAGCACCAAGGGTATAAAATCACACACTAAATGGAAGGCATTACCCTTTTTATTTTAATAGGATTGGGAGATAAGATAGTGAATCCCAAAAAACCAAAATAGAAAGTAAAAGAAAAGCCAAGAACCATTCCCAGTGCATGTTACAAAAGTAAAATCCACAATATATAAAGAGACCACAATGAAAAATACCAAAATAAATTACAATAGGAACTGCGATGATCTGTCACAAGGTCTGAGCTAGTATGGTCCAGCGTGATCCCCGAAGTCCTCCTGGAAACCTGAAAGTAGATTTATATATGTAGGGTGAGCATACAAGTATACACAGTAGGAAAAAACCATAGACTCTCTTGCACAAGTGGAGAGGCATACTAATGCCCTGTGAGAAAAGATGCAACCAATCACCTAGCAAGGAAACTAACCACCAAAGCCTCACCAAGGAACACTCCCAAAATAACGCAAGTCAAGTAATATATAGTAATATCACATCGATGTTTGGGTACCACGCACCACTTTCCCACTGGTTATTGAATAAATACTATGCATCGGACCAATCCCACCATTCTCATCGCAGTCTGACTGCCACACCCCGCCCGCACACACCTGGGCCACAACCACACATCCAACCCGCAAACACGTGGGACACAACCACTAACCAACCCATAGATACCTGGTCCAGAACTATCACACGTAACCATGCCTGCAAACAACTAGGCCAGAACAACCACTACCACGCCTGAAGACTCCTAGGCTAGAAGAACTACTGCCACACCCAAAGACACCTGGGCCTCATCCCGAAGATACCTGGGAAAGCACATGCCCGTAAACACCTGGTCCAACCACCACAACCACCCCGCCCGAAGATTCTTGGGCTAATAATGGACCTCAGTCCATCAAAGCCTACCCTAAGATACTTGGGCTATCCAGGAAAGGGAGCAGAAATGAGCTAATAACCAACCACTAATAGAAGTGTGGGGAAAACACCCTCCCCCATGAAATGGGGGTGTTCAACACTAAGTGCTCAACATGGGTGGGGCACGAATAAGAAACACAAAGACTTCATTTTTATGTACAGGTAACAAGAACTCACCCAATCTAGGTTTTTCTTCATCCAGACTAAAGAACACTATACTTACTATTCATTCATTAGAGAAGAGAACAACACCCATGCCCAAGTCAAAACACACACAACCCAAATCCCCATTTTCCCATCCTTGATTTCATGTTCAGTATTAATGTTTAAATAAGTTTCTACACTACGGGGCAACAAACAACATAAGCACAAACCAAGGGAAAAAGTTACAGCCAACATCAATTTAAGCATTCACACCCGATTCTATTGCAAAGTCACAACAACAATGGGATAAGGGAGATCCCTCAAAGTACTGGAACCAATGAAAACCCCAATATACAGCCCCATGCCCCCAAAATCTAAGAGCCAACAGTTTCTCAACAAAAAAGGATCCCACCCCAATTCTTGATATAACCAGAGTAATCATATAGCCTCAAAGTATAACAACATGGGATCCCATCCCCACCAGCATCACCCCATCAATCTAAGCCCCCATCCATGAAAACCATAAGGTCACCCATACACAGCCCATGGAGGAAACAACCAAACCAATACTACCAACATAAGGCAGACTCAACAGGAATTTTCAGATTTAAAAGATTGAATACACTACATGATTACAATTCCACTGGGCTTAAACCGGGGTTATCATAGAAAAGGAGTTGATCCTGGTGCTTCCAATTTATTTAGCCGAATATCCGTAATTAACTAATTTCCTTTACATAGTAAAAGGATCACAACCAAAATACAAGCCATTTAAACATCACAAGGGGTAAGGGTTTATTAGTGATCAAAGAAAGACCACCAACGACCCTGATTTTCAGTAGGCATAAGACCTTACAATTCAGAAATCATTAATCATGAAAGAGGAGAAAAAAAGAGCAGCATCATCAATCACACCCCTCCACTTCATTCTATCGAATCTGATAATTATCTTCATTAAAGTTTAGTTCATACAATTCTACATAATCAGTAGCGTACCCACCCCGCAAGATATACAGAAAGGAGAGACGAAGGTGAAACCCCTACCTGACGGTCTTGGATCGACGTTAAGTCCTCGCGTACACTAGAAAACCGGAGAAACAGGGGTACAGATCGTCCGGAGGAAGGGTACTCTGAGCACGATAATCGAGAAAAGAAACCTTGGGAGAAGCCTTTAAGTTATAAATGTGGATAAGGGTTTAGATACAGCACACCTGGGATGGTTAAGATATAGTGAAAAAGACTCGAAACCACGTAAGGAGCGGGATCCTGGGTTGACCATGCGACTGGAACACCCTGCACGTCATTAAAGAGACCCCGCCTTTCGGGGTGATTTAAAACAGATTCACACCTTACCAATAATTAATTAAAACCCATTAATCACTTTAGAGGGGGTCAAAACACGGTTTAAAAGCCTATTTTCGCAAAAACAGGTGCCGCTGAGAAAACATGTGGTCACCAATAGGCTAGGTCAACCAGTAGGCTGAGCCACCGGTAATCTGAGGCTACCGGTAGGCCAAGCTACCTGTTGGCCAAATCTACCGATAGGACAATCTACCGATTGGAAAAAGCTACAGGTAGGCTAAGCTACGAGTTGTCCAAAGCTACTTGTAGGCTGAGCCATCGGTAAGCTGAGGCTATCGGTAGGACAAGCTAACGGTTGGCCAAAGCTACTAGTAGGTCGAGCCACCAGTAATTCGCGGCTACCGGTAGGCTGAGCTAACGGTAGGCTTGCTACCGGTCGACCGAGCTACCAGTAGGCCTCCTACTGGTAGACCGAGCTACCAGTAGGCCGAGCTACCGGTAGGCCGAGCTACCGGTAGGTGTGCTACCGGTAGACCGAGCTACCGGTAGCTCAAGGTTACCATTAGGAGCCTTCCGAGAAGCTGTGATAGCTTCCCAGCCTACCCCGAACACCTAAACATCACATTTTAACCAAGTAATGGACACCCAAACCCCGAGCCATTACATCATATACTTCTCAAACTACTCTCGTCCCCGATAATATAAAACAAACCGGAAAGGAGAAAAGTGTTGTCCGAACAACCACCTTCTAAAGATACTTCTCTGGGGAAAACCCCTGAGTTGTTCCAAAGCTGGAACAGAACCCCTCTTACATCCAAGAACACTTTCCCAAGATCCAAAAACATTCACAACAAGCACAAGGATCACACTTTCCAACACATGAGTTAGGGAGTCCCCTCTTACATGTCAGGATATTATCCGCTTTCGGTGGCACTGACTCGTCTGCATAGGTTTAATCGCATCCACATTAATGATTCCTGATTAGCATTCTGGTTTTCCCATTATTACACATTCGTAAAAACACATAGAGGAAAAGAAATAGATCATCTAATAGCTATGAAAAACAAGCATTTCATATATTAAAGCACAAGGTACAATACAAAAACCACAAGGAAGTCAAAACAGCTCTGGGTACTGAACGCGTAACTGGGCCTCCTGCTCCCATGTGCTCTCTTCTAGGCCACCATGCCTGCACAACACACGAACCAAGGGGATGGTTCATCCACAAAGCACATTATTCTTACGATCCTCAATCCTGATTGGTCGTTCTATGAAGGTCGCTTTGTCTTCGACATCTAACTATCCCCAATCGATGACGTGGGAGTCGTCGTGTAGATATCGTCGAAGCTGGGAAGCATGGAATACATTGTGTATCCTCAGTAGAGGTGGTGGTAGTGCTAGCTGAAAGGCCACTTCACCGACCCACCGCAACACTTCGAAGGGTCCGATGAACCTGGGAGAAAGCTTACTTCCTCTGCCGAACCTCTTCTGTCCATGCCAAGGGGAGACATTCAAGAACACTTGGTCCCCGAACTTGAACTCTAAGGGTCTCCTCCTATCATCAGCATATGACTTTTTCTGGTCCTGAGCCGCCTTCATCCTTTCTCGTATAAGCTAAACCTTCTCTATCGTGCTCTGCACCACCTCTGGGCCAAGGATGCCCACCTCTCCGACTTTGGTCCAGCACACGGGTGAGCGGCATAACCTTCCATATAGGGCTTAAAATGGATCCATTACAGTGGTAGATTGATGGATATTATTGTAGGTGAACTCTACTAGAGTCAAGTGTCACACCCATGATCCCCCAAAGTCCAGAATACATTCTCGTAGCATATCCTCCAACATCTGGATGGTGCACTCTGTCTGCCCATCTGTCTGGGGGTGGAAAGAAGTGCTAAGGCATAGGTAGGTTCCAAAATCATGATGAAAACCCCTCCAGACTCGTGAGGTAAAACGTGCATCCCTGTCCGAGACTATGGAATGCGGAACTCCATGCAACCGCACTACCTCATCCACATAATTCCGTGCAACAGCATCCACTGCACTCGACTCCTTAATCGCTAGAAAGTGAGCTGACTTCGTCAAGTGCTGCACTACTACCCAGATGTCGTCACATCCCACTTGCACCTTGGGTAGTCCTGTGATGAAATACTTTGAGATGCTGTCCCACTTCAACTCGGTGGACATCTAAAGGTTGCAACAACCCGCCTGGAACACGGTGTTCAGCCTCTACCTGCTGACAGACTGGGCACTTGGCCAGAAACTCTACCACCGCTCTCTTTACTCCGGGCCACCAAAACTATCTCCTCATACCCTGTTACATCTTGAAAACTCCTGGGTGTACCGATAGGGGTGTGTTGTGGAACTCACTAAGAACCTTGCCACGCATCGCCTCTGTAACAAACATCTTCCCCCTGAAGAGAATCTGATTTTGACCATCTTCCATCCACCCTTCCGGAGCATTTCCCTGGTCAACTCGGTCATGCATCACGTTGCACTCTTGGTCTCCCCACTGAGACTCCTCCACTTGCTACAACAAATAAGACTACACTGTCATCTGAAATAGGCATCCTCTACCGCTATCCATCCTCGCATCCAGGTGCAAGGCAGCCAACTCCTCCATTGCCTTCCGGGCATCTGCCGACTCCCGGACTGCATCCTTCTGCGACCTCCTTCTCAAATCATCGGCCACTACATTCCATTTTCCAGAAGTATAGGAAATCTCAAAGTTCTACTCCTGGAGGAACTCCATCCACCTTTGCTACCGTAATTTTAGGTCCAAGTGGGAGAATACATACCTCAAGATTTTGTGATCCGTGAATAACACAAAGTGTTCTCCGATGAGGTAATGCCGCCATAACATCAGTATGAAAATGACAGCTGCAAGTTCCAGATCGTGGGTGGCATAATTACGCTCATTAGGTAATAGATTCCTAGACCCATTAGAGATCACCCCTTGTCGCTGCATCAACACACATATGAGGCCTTTCCCGGAAGCATCACAGAACACCTCATACGTCTCCCCTTCTTCTGGTAGTCTCAGCATAGGGGAACTAACCAATTTCTCTATCAGATAGATAAATCCTCCCTCGCACTGCTCACTCCACATGAAAACCTGGTCCTTCTTGCTCAAGGCTATCAAAGGCACCACAACTCGAGGGAAGTTGGGTACGAACCTCTGGTAGTAACCTGCCAGCCCGAGGAAACTATGAACCTCTGCAACGTTCTTGGGCGCTCCCCAAGAAACAACCTCCTCAACCATTGATGGGTCCACCGCTACCCCTTTCTCAGACACTACGTGCCCAAGGAAGTGCACTTCTCGTGTCCAGAACTTTCACTTTGACAACTTCCCATAAAGATTTTGATGTCAGAGGACCTCCAAAACCATCCACAGGTGCTCCTTGTGGTCCTCCTCTGATCTTGAATAGATCAGGATGTCGTCAGTGAACACAACTACGAACTGATCTAGATACTCCCGGAAGACGGAGTTCATAACCACCATGAACACATCCATATCATTTGTAACTTCGAAAGGCATGACCACAAATTTGAAGTGCCCATATCTGCACCTGAAGGACATCTTCGATATGTCTCCCTCCTTCACCCTCAACTTGTGATATCCATACCGTAGGTCGATCTTCGAAAACCAACCTGCACCTTTCAGAAGGTCAAAGAGATCGTCTATCCTCGGAAGAGGGTAGCAATTCTTGATCGTTACCTGATTCATCCTCCTGTAGTCTATACACAACCTGAGACCAACATCTGCCTTCTTCGCGAACAAGACTGGAGCACCCACAGTGACGCACTCGGTCGAACAAAACCCTTCTTCATCATATCATCGATCTAAATCCACAACTCTCGTAGCTCCGAAGGCACCATTCGGTAGGGATCCATTGAAATTGGAAGAGCACTAGGCTGAAATTCTATCCCAAACTCAATATCACATCGAGGGGGTAGAGTAATCACCTCCTCATGGAAGAAGTCCATAAACTCACTGACGATCCCTGGTACTTCCACCATCTCAGCATCCACTGACTCTACTGACAACTCGGCTAACAAGGAGAGGAGGGGTTCCTCTCGCCTTCATCCATTCTGGCCACTAAGCTCGCTGGTGAAAGTAACACATCAGCCGCCTATGTCTGAGAAAACAAACCTTCCTCAGAAGAAGTCGATGATGGAACACACAGAGAACAGTCATTCGATGCCTACGATGACATCGTGTGGCTATATCTGTAGCAGTAGCAGATCCCTGACCAACTGATGTGGCCCTATCATCAGTCTGTATGCTCTAAAATCATATAACAAGTCGGTCTGACCTCCGACTGGTGTGCTCAGCACCATGGGAACTGGAAGCCTCTCGACATCTAGACCCATCACATGAGCCAGACTGGGTGCAACAAAGGAGTGTGATGCTTCGGTATCGAACAAGGCATATGAAAGATTACTGAACAAACTGATCATACCTCGAACAACCTCCGGTCCTGTTGGAACTGTTGCCTCCACGGCAGGAAACTATCCAGGCCTAGCTCCTCTGCCCCTCGGCTGTCGACCGCCTCCCCGACCACACCCTGGTCGAGTTCAATGAAGAGCGCCATGAGGTCAGCCTCCCCCTGCAACGTTTTCCCTTGGAGGAGCGAGAGCTCGCCGCCCCTACTACTGCTGCCGGAAGGGACTAGATGGAAGCTACTACTGAGGAAGGTGCTGGGTATATCCACCACTGCCATATTGAAATCGGTCTAGGCACTGATTCTGGAGATGTCCATGACTCCCAAAGGCGAAGAACCACAATCTTAGGCCCGAAGGGAAAGGGCGAGGACCGGGGGACCTAAACTGGAACTGTTGTGGCCTTCTCCTTGCTGGTCGGAACCTAGAGGGTCCCGATACTGGAGGACTAATGCTGATGGACTTTCCCTTTGAAGGGCCTAGCTGAATCCCCTCTCACGACACACCTCCCAGTGTGTGACTCCTCTCCACCACCTATTCCTTCTTCTGGACCTCCATGTATGTCGGCAAGGTGAAGGGGGTAACAACGTATTGGAGGGAAGGTCGGAGCGCCACCTCTAAACGTATCTCCTGAGACTCCTCATCCAGAAAAAGGTCCCAAGAAAAGAAGAGGTGATCCTTGAACTTGATCCTCAGCTCCCTTACTGAAATACTCCCTTGCTGGAGGGTGAGTAGCTCCTACTTCTTCTCTGGCTTCATCGTAGAAGAGAGGAATTTTTCCCGGAACTCCTTCTCGAAATCATCCCATGCCACCTCAGCCTCTCTCCTCTCCCCCAGGTAGAGCGTCCACCACTGACGCGCTACTCCCCTCGTCTGGATGATGGCCAGAGGAACCCAGTACTCGTTCGGAGCCCGGATCAAGCCGAAGGCTATCACCAGCTCCTCTTACCAGCCCTCCGTCTTCATTTCAGAGGTTCTGCCCTCGTACTTCTCGAAGGTCTTTCACTGTAAGGTTCGAAGCGCCTTTTACAAATGGTCATCCTCCTCCTCTCGATCAGCCCTATGCTGATCGGCCATGTCTACCTCCTAGGCCTTGATCGCCCATACAACTCGTGGTCGTCTCCCTGGTGCCATAGATGCAAGGTAAACAAGGAATTCCTAAGCCCTAGTAGTGCAGAATATTATTCTTAAATCTTCTTAAACATCGTATTTATTTCAAATTCCAAAAACACCCCAGAAACACGAGAACAAAAGTCATTATGATCCATGTACCTTTCCTAGGATCTCTACCCTTCAATCACCGTGGCCTCACTTGGTCGTTCGGTAGGTCCACATTCCTTGCATCGGATCACGGGGGGCCCTAAAATACAGTTTCCTAGCTGGTCTTCCCTGGACAAATTCATGCACCAAGGTCACCCAACACTGTTTCCATACCATCCCATGCAATCCTCATTGTGCCTAACTCCAGACTCCATCCTATCTCTAAACCACTACCTTTGATACCATGTTGTCACGACCCGCCTTCACCAAAAGGATGGAAGGGTCAGCAGATTGTCAGGCCCTTCCTTATTTAAGTTGAATGAGAGATTATGACCCCTGAAACCCACCTTCAATAGGTCCTGGAGTGGCGACTAGCACCAAGGGTATAAAATCACACACTAAATGGAAGGCATTACCCTTTTTCTTTTAATAGGATCGAGAGATAAGATAGTGAATCCCACAACACCAAAACTGAAAGTAAAAATAAAGCCAAGAACCCTTCCCAATGCATTTTACAAAAGTAAAATCCACAATGTATAAGGATACTACAAAGAAAAATACCAAAAGAAATAACAACAACAACTGCGATGATCTGTCACATAGTATGAGCTAGTACGGTTCAGCGCGATCCCCGAAGTCCTCCTGGAAACCTGAAAGCAATTTTATATACGTAGGGTGAGCATACAAGTATACTCAGTAGGAAAAAACCAAAGACTCTCATGCAAAATTGGGGAGGCATACTAATGCCTAGTGAGAAAAGAAGTAACCAAGAACCTAGCAAGGAAACTAACCACACAAGCCTCACCAAGCCACCCTCCCCAAATAATGCAAGTAAAGTAATATATAGTAATAGAAAATCGAGGTTTGGGTACCACGGGCCACTTTCCCACTGGTTATTGAATACATCCTACGCATCGGACCAATCCCTCCATTCTCATCACAGTCCCACTGCCACACCCCACCCGCACACACCTGGTCCACAACCACACATTCCACCCGCAAACACCTGGGCCACAACAACTAACCCACCCGCAGACACCTGGGCCACATCTATCACACGTAACCACTTATGCAAAAACCTAGTCTAGAACAACCACTGCCATGCCCGAAGACACCTGGGCTAGAAGAACTACTGCCACGCCCGAAGACATCTAGGCCTCATCCCGAAGATACATGGGAAACCACCTTCTCGTAAACACTTGGGCCAACCTCCTAAACCACCCCGCCCAATGATTATTTGGCTAATAATGGACCTCAGTACATCACAACCTTCCTGAAGATACTTGGGATATTCAGGAAATGGAGCATAAAGGAGATAATAACCATCCACTAATAAAAGTGTTGTGAAAAACAGACTCCCCCCTGAAATGGGGGTGTTCGGAAATAAGTTCTCAACTTGGGCGGGGTGCGAATAAAAAACACAAAAACAACAAGTATATGTATAAGTAACAAGAACTCACACAATCTAGGTTTTTCTTCATCTAGCCTAAATAACACAATCCTTGCTATTCATTCATAAGAGAAGAGAACAAAACCCATGCCCAAGTCACAACCCACACCAACCAAATCCCCATTTGTCTCATCCTTGCATTCATGTTCAGAAATAATGTTTAAATAAGTTTCTGCACTACTAGGCAACTAACAGCATAAGCACAAACCAAGGGAAAAAGTTACAACCAACAACAATTTAAGCCTTCATACCCGGTTCTATTGCAAAGTCACAAAAACAAAGGGATAAGGGAGATCCCTCGAAGTACTAGAACCAAAAAAAACCCATGATACAACCCCATATCCCCAAAATCCAGGAGCCAATGGTTTCTAAACCACAAAGGATCCCACCCCATTTCGTGATATAAGAAGAGTAATCATAAAGCCTCAAAGTATAACAACAGGGGATCCCATCCCCACCTGCATTGCCCCATCAATCTAAGCCCCCAGCCAAGAAAAACATTAGGTCACCTGTACTCGGCCTGTGGAGGAAACAACCAAACCAATAATACCAACACAAGGAAGAATCAATTGGTATTTTCAGATTTAAAAGATTTAACACACTCGATGGTTTCAATTCCACTGGTCTTGAGTCGGTTTTATCATAGGGGAGGAGTTGAACATGGTGCTTCCAATTTATTTATCCGAATATCCGTAATTAACCAATTTCCTTTACACAAAAAAATGGTTCAAAACCAATATACAAGAAATTTAAAAATCAAAAGGGGTAAGGGTTTATTAGTGCACAAAGAAAGTCCACCAAATACCATGATTTTCAGTAGGCATAAGCTCGCACAATTCTGAAATCATCAATCATGAAAGAATAGAAAAACAGAGTAGCATCATCGATCACACCCTTCCACTTAATTCTTTAGAATCCATTTATTATCTTCTTTAATGTTTGGTTCATCCAATTAAACAGAAGCAGTAGCGTACAAACCCCACAAGATACACAGAAAGGAGAGACGAAGGTGAAACCCCTACCTGATGGATCCAAGATCGACATTAAGTCCTCACGTAAACTAGAAAATTGGAGCAAAATGGGTATGTCTCATCGGGAGGAAGGGTAATCTGAGAAGGATGATCGAGAAAAGAAACCAAGGGAGAAGCCTTTAAGTTATAAAGCCTGATAAGGGCTGAGATACAGCACACCGAGGATGGTTAAGATACATAGAAAAAGACTCGAAACCGTGTAAGGAGTAGGATCGTGTGTTGACCACGCGGATGGGACACCCCGCACGTCATTAAAGGGACCCCTCCTTTCAGGGCGGTTTAAAATGGACTCACACCTTACCAACATTTAATTAAACCCCATTAATTGCTTTAAACGGGGTCAAAAGGTGGCTTAGAATCCAATTTGCGCAAAAAGAGGCGTCGCTGGGAAAACCCGTGGTCACCAGTAGGCTAGGTTTACCGGTAGGCCGAGCCACCGGTAAGCCGAGGCTGTCAGTAGGACGAGATACCGGTTGTCCAAAGATACCGGTAGGTCAAGCTACCTATTGGCCGAATCTACTGGTAGGCCAAGCTACGAGCTGGCCAAAGCTACCGGTAGGACGAGCCACCAGTAAGCCGAGGCTACCGGTAGGCCAAGCTATCGGTTTGCCAACACTACATGTAGGACAAGCCACCAATAAGCAATGATTAACTGTAGGTCGAGATACCAGTAGGCCTGCTACCGGTAGACTGAGCTACCGGTAGACCGAGCTACTGGTAGGCCGAGCTACCGGTAGTCCTGCTACTGGTAGAACGAGCTACCGGTAGACCGAGCTACCATTAGGCCGAGCTACTGGTAGGCCTAATATTGGTTGATCGAGCTACTGGTAGGCCAAGGCTACCATTATGAGCCTTCGGAGAAGCTTTGATAGCTTCCCAGACTACCCCGAACACCTAAACATCACATTTTCACCATGTAATGGACCCCAAAACCTCGGGCCATTACAAGCTATGCTAAAATTAATTCTCCACACTCATAAGAAATTTTATAATAAACTAGATTTAATATTTTATATTTTTGGGTCAAAATTATGTAATAAGGACCATTTATTTTTCTTATTAAAGGATAAATTAACCAGTTAAATAAAAAACTAGTCAACGTGGTGAGAACTAAAATGGAAAAGGTATGTAATCCTAAAGTATACAGTTATAAATTTTTTAGAATATATTTATTTTTTATGGAGGTGTAATGGATTGAGAATAAAATGAATCCAATACATTATTTATAAATTTTTTATGTACTAGGTTTGACTGTGAGTTCCCCTTACTGAATAGCTTCGAGTATTTACAAAAATAAAACTCCTCCTTAAAAATAATTTATCTCCCCCTTGTTGTTGATGTCATGGTTTCGATCCTATTATATGGAAATACTTATTATTTTATTGGGTTTTGGTTGAGATTAATGTTGATTATTTATTATCCATATATTTTTAATCATCCTACCATTGGTTCCCCATAGCTTATTTGGGGGTTTTTTGAGAAAAGAGTGGTTACTTCATGATTTGGGCCAAACCGTGAGCCCGTTTGTAGACATAAAAATAAATTTTTTATTTTATAACTCCGTATTTTTATAACATGTTTTACCCATTAAAATTCTCACTTGGCCTCCAATGATCTATTAAAACCACCATATCCATTATTAATAATTATTAATTCATATTCATGGTGGATTTGGGTTATTTATTTTGGTATTGGGCCATCCCGTGAGCACAATTACAGCTTTAAAAAAATATTTTTTTGTCTTTTATATGATATTAATTTTTTATAATATTTCGGCCATTCAACCTCTTAATCGAGTCCACATACCATAGAATCACCCACAGTTTCCATTTCCCCTCCTTGGACCTCGTATACAATTTGGGATTAGGGAGAACTTCCTCAAGGTTTCTCAAATCATTCAGATTTGAGAATGTAATTTTTATTTCTCATAAATCATTCATTTATTAGTCCTTTTCCCCCAAATATTATTTTCTAGGTTCTTATAGGACTATGTATCCTCTATGTTGATTTTCATGCCATTTCCTCTCCACTAACGATGTGTATCTAATGGAAGATTAAGTGTTCAATAGTTATCAAGGTGAGTTTCCTACTCTTTTCTCCTCCTTCTGCCTCCTTCCAATATTTTCATGGATGTATATTCCCCCCTGGTCATGAAAGACCTAGGGTTTTTTTATCCCATGATTTTTTATTGGGGTTTTTCTCATTTGGGGATGGTATTCATATATTTTGTGGTTATAATCCCTTGGAAGGTGTTATCGGGTGTGCATTTCCATTCCGCCTAGGTTTTGTGGTAGGTTCTCTCAAGAACATCCTTTATAATTAAATAATCATATTTTATTTTCTGTTTTTACCTTATATGTATGCTAGGTATTGTTTTCCACCCATTGGTTTAATCATTTTGTGTGCAATAAGGGTAGATTATGCATTCTTTTGTGAAAATTGTGTTGTTTTGGTTAATGTGTTCACACTAAGTGTTTGTTTAAAGGATTCATTTACCATGGCACTTGTCATATAATGTTTAGAACTTTTTTTAGATATTTAATAATTTATTGAAATTAAAAAGTGGTTTTATAACATTTGTTGTGTTAAATTGATTTTTTTATTAATTGTTGCATGCCTCGTTTCCATGAAAGTGCCCGGTTGGATTTTGTGTGATCAAGGTGATATAAAATGATTTTATTTCCATATTAAAAATATTGGAAGCATTCGAATCAATTTTTCTGCATTCGTAAAATGGGTTTCAATCCGGTATTTATTTTTATAATGAACTGATCATCCGTTTTTGGTGTTTTGGCAAGTGTTCTCAGTAAATGACCTGTTCGGCACCATTATAGAAATGGATGGGTGTTGAATGTGTAACCTACGTTTTTTAGGGGTTTAAGTAAATTTTATATTTCAAAAATGGTTTGTTTACACCACTTTATGAATAGTTTAATTTTTAATATTGATAAATGTTTTTTTTGTAAAGAATTCTTAAAGTACCAATTGGAAATTTTTCTTGTAAAAATTATTTTCATGTGTACTAAATATTGTATCACTTAGATCCACATTATGGTTCATGAAATTGATTTATTAAATGGTGTTTAGGCTGATAAATTTGTATGGATATGGTAATGGTGGGTGCTTGGACTTAAATTAGAATTTTTGAATTGATTTTATGTGGAAATCCTCGTTATACTTCTTGAGAAGTTTAAGTTAAAATTTGAAGTAGTTTATTGATCCGTGAAAAAAATTTGAAGCATGTTTTTAGGTTTTTTGTGTGTGTATTATTTGGGAATTAATTTTATTTTTAAATGTGTATATGATAATATTCTGAACTTGATTTAGCACTAAAGGAAAACACATGTATCTAGGTGGGAAGACACGTACTAGTATGCTTGTGATCTGAAGTGGTTTCATCCCTATTTGATATATCAAGTTAGATGATGGAAACACTAACTAAACTATGATGATGATGTTGGGGACCACTAGGTTATGGATATTTTTTCCCAACTATTGTATTGTGCACAAGAATATTTTATTTTTAGGGTACTTTTATAACGAGATACGAGTTACATGGGGCCCACAACGAACTAGTGCCTTGGGGTGTTCCTGTGACTTGTGCTAACTGCCTATTTGGTACCCACCATCAAAATATGGTGTGTTTAGTTTATAAAATCAGTATCATTTGTGTTTTATTTATAATTATATATTCCTTAATGTATACATCTTGAAAATGGTTTTTATTTTGATGTTGCATCTCTTTGAAATTGTTTACCAGCTTTCCTGGTTATGAAAACAGGAAACAATTTTATTTTATAATGATTATAGCATGGATCCATGATTGTATGATATAATATAATTTAATTTTTTCGAACATTTAATTTATTTAATTTAATTTTAAATTATTTTTAATGGGGGATAGAATATCAGGATAAATTACTAATATTTAGTGGTCACTCTAATAGTATTCTTTTGTTTTTAGCCGTTGTGCAGGTTTTATCTAGAGTTTGATCACCTTAGGGGACATGTGATCATTGTGTTTGAGACTTACCAGAGGGGTAAAATGGAGATATTTAGTTTTCAGGTTTGGTCGGTTTAGTAGTTTGGATCATTTGTAATTTCACTTGCATGTGAAAAAATTGATCAGTTCAACATTGATATAAATGCGTACTGGGCTATCTGTTTCTTTTCACTGGCTATTTAATTTTGTGTATGTGTTAGAAATTATTCCATTTTCACTCTACTGATTCCCTTGGTTCTTTTTTCCATCCCGGGAGGATCAGGAATGCCTCTCGAGACTAGTCGTGGGTTGTCCTGGGTGACCGGTTCGGGGTCGACTCGGGCTAGTTCGTGAAAAAATTAAACACCCACCCTAACTTCTTGAGACCTATCACACTATTTCTCTTGACCAAAAACTACCAAAATCTCTCCCATATATAATTATACAAATTATATATGCTCTGGTCATCATAAAAGAAAAATCCTATAGTTGTTAATAAGAGATCCAAAGGAGGTTTTTAAGTGTTGGAATTCATCTTCAATAAGCTCCATCATTTTTTACATCATATTTTGTCACCTTAAAGAATTTATTAAAAATTGATACATAATAATAATATTATAAAATATATATTTAGATTTTATTATGTTTAAGGAATAATATTTTTCCATATCCTCCTCCATCAAATGGGAAACAATGCCATCACTCATTTGTATGAAGGACTACTTCCTCAAAATTTATTTAAATTATTTTCCATCACCAACTCACAAGGATATTATCAATTAAGTAAATAACGAACATATATGAATAAAATGACATTATATTAATTATGAAATATTAAAATAACATAAAATTCCATACCCTTTCTCCACTTAAAAGAAATATATCATCCATGATGTGTATATACGACCTACCATCTCCACGAAGTGATGTGATTCATTTTCCATGTACGAATTTCCAGAATGGTTTTAAAATGGTATGTAATGAATAAATATGATATTTATAAAAGTAACATAATTAAGGATATTTTTTATGTATAACCTATGAAATTTAACAAGAACATCCATGAGAAAACATGCATGAGAAAACAAAGCAGTTATCTACCGAAACAATGGTAATTATAAACTATTTTAAATGAATAGGTGGTAAGATGTTATAGGAGGATCATATATGATATTATAAATTTTAATATGAATCATGTATAAATTAATATTATGATTAAAATAAATATACAAGAGGTTAAATAATTTTCAACTAAAGGGAAACATGAGGTAGGATAATTAATCTCAATCTTATTACCTTTAAATATATTTTTTGAATTTTCCAAAAGAAACATTTAGGATTGGTGGTAATCCTAAACTTAAAAATTTTAATATAGAAACAAAAAGATTACATAATTCAAATTCAAAAATGATAAATGATAAATAACCCAAACACAAGTTTCAATAAATTGATGTTACCTTCATGCTCGAATCAGCCAATGAAGAGCTGTTGAAATCCAAAATTAGATAACTTCTTCAACATCGTTGGAATCTTGAATTCTTTCCCCATACAATATGATAAGGGGAATAGAGGTGGAGTAATTTATTCTAAGATACCATACAAGGGATAAATATATATAAACTTTTAGATGTGATGAATAGCCCCTACTCTGATCAAGATGGACTTTTCCTTATTCCATTCATTGAGACATATTTTAATATTACGAACCTAAATTATTATATATGGGGAATATAATAGAACGTATTATATATCATACTATGAATATATCATAATTAAATGTATTTTAGGTTTCAATTCAATTTATCTCATCAATGGGGATTTTAATTGGATGTTACCAAGTGGAAGTGTTTCATAAACAAATTTCTTTTCATTAGGTTATATTATTTGATTATTGTCATTAATATAATAATATTTTGTGTGTAATGAATTTAGATTATTTTAAATTTTATTTTTCACTTTTTTCAAGGGTATTTCAATTTTATACACATACTAAAGTCATTTATTAACTCTCACTTCAATGGTACGTCATTTTGAAGAGATTTCGTCACAATTTCCACTCTATTGCGATATATTTTTTATTATACACTTATTTATTTTTATGAGATATATCTACCACACTTTAGATATATTAAATAATGAATCTAGATATATTAATGGTATTTAATGTTTCATTTGAATTTATTTCTTTCTTGGGTGTATAATTCAAATGTTACCACTATTTTAAGGGTGTTCGCTTCAATATTATTTTAATCTAGACTGTTTAAGCTCGAATTTACATTAATGGATATTATCTGAAAATCTCAAACTAAACCATATCATTATATTATCCTATGGAAATTTATTAAATTTTCAGGTAATATTTAATTAATCCACTCATCAGTACATAAAATTTTTAAGATGATATTTTTAAGAAAAGGCCATTTTAGTTCCCTTTTCAAAAGAAAATGTTTTTTATTCCATATGATTTTTTCTGAAAATGTTTTAACTAATAATTAAAATATTATAAAATTAATTTTTAAATATATTATTATCCATGATTGAAATTTTTAGAAAATGATTGAAAATAAAAATTATAATTGTTTTCTGAACAAGGTACTGTCACGAATCACCACCCAGGGCCCATATCGTGACTACCCCTAGCCAGCCTTCCATAGGCCATGGGATGGAGAATAGAACCAAAAGTGTAAATCCCTAAACTAGGAAGGAATTGATTTTTTAACTGTAAACAAACACATCAGAGTACACAATTGGAAGAAAACCACTATGTACAAATATATTCAAAAGAAGTGCTGGAATGAAAAAGGGGTCGGAAATACAAGCCCAAGAGAAAATTACAAGTACAAATGAATGCAAGTACAACTGAAGAAAAGTAATGCAGCTATTGGGTCATCCTACAGGGTTCCTACTTGATGGGTAAGAATATATGGCTTCCTCATCACTTGATGTATGTACGTCTCCTCCATGCACCGTCACACCGAGTGGTCTACCTCTGGGTTCCAACCAGTCCTGCTACTCACTGCCTCAGTCAGCGTTGTTCGTCGTCTGCAACCAACACAATGAGTTGCGGGCATATCTAGTGTAGGGGTGATTATAATGATATTTAGTAGGGACCCCAAGACCTTCAAGGTCTCACAAAATCCAAAAAGGATAAACCACCAAGTATGAAATCAACAGATATCTGATACATAGGTATGTTCCCATACATATACCTATGTTATCTAGTAACTCATCTCAATCATGAAGAAAACAATAATGTCATTGACTCAGTTCAAACTAGGATTTTCATTAACAAACCCATGGAAGGTAGAGAACTTCTCCTCTGTCGAGTAGAATGGGCCTACTGTGACAAAAAGGTGCTTCTCACTAACCTTGGACTGCTAGGGTACTCCTACTTTTGAGTACCGCAGGTCTGCTACCAACTACCAGGCTGTCCTCCGCTGTGGGTCTACCGCCAACTACTAGGTGCTCCCCCTAATAGCCTGTATAGGTACTCCTCCTGTCGAGTACGGCAGGTCTATCGGAAACTACCTGGAGCTCCTCCACAATGGGTCTACCGCCAACTACCAGCCACTACTCACTAGACTAGTCGAATCACTCCAAGTCGAAACGGTCAAGCAGTTGTCAGGTCTATAGATACTAGGTCTCTGCACTCTGTCTGCTTTTCACTGGAAGGATCCGCTCCACGTGCTACTAGGAAATACTCCGACTATCTCTAAGTTCTACTAATAAGTAACTCAATGGGTCTGCCACATCATAGGGGTCTCAACACAATAGAAAACAAGTCAATCGAATTCCCGGTCTGTTAGTTATTGAAATTTCCATCCCAGGGGCCCAGTTGGTTTCAGGTTAAAAACAACCCTAAATTACCTCATCTATGTCCAAACCTCATGTGGGGTATTCCAAAAGAACCGTCTTTCTCCATGATTTATGTCACTACAAACTGTTCATCAATCGGACACCTGTAGGCCAAGTTATTGGAGAAAAGGTGTATTTGGGTCAACAGGTCCGGACTGGGGTCCGACCCGGTCCGCAGGACCAACCCGGTCCGTGGGTCCGACCCGGCCCATGCGTCCGATCAGGCCCAAGGGAGCGGCCCGACCCAAGGGGGTGGCCCAGCCCGCGCTGGCCCGGCCCGCGCTGGCCCGACCCGCGCTGGTCCGGCCCGCGTGGGGTCCGGCTCGGCGGCCCGTGTGCTCTGGTTAGCCATCGTCTTGCATTGCCCTATGGGGCCCGCCCTAGCCGTGTCCAGGGGGAGGCATGCACCCCCTAGATTTTCGAACGGATGAACCATTTTTGTGGGGACCAAACCGGCACCAAGTGGTGCCGGTCCATGTCATGCGGGACCCAGCGAGGTCCTGCTCCTCCCAGATGGTCGAGAGGACAACCGCTTCACACCGCCGGCAGCTGGCCTGACATCGGCCGCCACTGCTCCTCTGTCGTGGTCCGCCCTAGCCACGACTCTCCTCCTTCTTGCGGCATGACGCTTTCACGCCCTTCCGATGCATCCCGGAAATGTCATGACTCAGTTTCTTCATGGTCACCCCGACGTCGGCGACCGTTCCTCCACCGCAGTCATCAACAAGCGGGGAAAAATTAAGGGGGAGGGTCGGGCCGTGTTCGTACGGTCTGGTCCCTCGACATTATAGTGATATCAATCGGAAAAACATTACCAATGATTGATCGATGTAGAATGGAAAATTTTAAACTCAAATCCCTTACATTTGATTCACAGCTCATCGTTTGTCGTTCGCTAATGGTGTCACGGTAAGGTGGAAGTCGATTCGTCATTCGCTGCATTCTTCACGCACTCCCAATTCAAGCTCGTGTGTCAGAAAGTGTTCGGGGTAGAAGACCGAGGAAGAAGCGTCACCTGCATTCTTCGTGTTCTTCGTTGGGAGGATGGTTCTTCCTATCTCTCCTCTTCCTCTGTTCCACCAAAAGAATGATGCCAAAAAAATGAAATAATAGATTGTCAATTATTTTAATTGTTGGAATGAATTCAAAATGTGGTGTTCAATTAAATGAGATAACGAACTTAATTAATGTGGTTGATTTGGCTCTATTAATTATGGGGAAGGTCAAGGGGTTTTTCCACTTAAATGAGGAGTTTAAGGAGTTAAAAGCTTAGGTGGTCCCCAAAAAAATTATCCTCCCAATGGAGGTTATGTTCGGGTGGCCCCCACCACCATATCCTCTCATGGGAGGTTAAGGTGTGGTGGCCCCCACCCCGACCTCCACTTGGTGGTTTTAACCACCAAATAAAAATAAGCTACAACACATTAATTTTATTTAATTTATTTTATAAAACCCCAAAACTAACCTTCATTCCTAACTAACTACCATCGAGGTGAAAATCTTCTTAAGAGAATACTGGCACTATGAGTTCAACGGTGCCCTCAGATTTTAGTTTTGAGCATCGGTTCAAATGTCATAGAAACCTTCTCGTATGTTTACTGAACGTACCCAAACAAAACTTCATAAATTGATTACAGGAACATCGGGCCTTAGAATCAAGCACTGTAAAATTATGCAGACTCGTAAACTTCCAAAGTATTTATGAAACAATTTTCCACCAAATTTTCTGTCGTTACTTTCTCCCCATCCTAGAGATTTACATCCTCGTAATCTACAAATAGAAACATGGGAACAAATGGGGGTACCGAGAACGCATCTGAGCCTCGTGCTCCCATGTACTCTCCTGAAGGTTCCCGTGCTGCCAGCGAACGCGCACCAGAGGTATCAACCGTCCATTGTAGGACCTGCTCCTCTTGATCCTCAATCTCCACTAGAACCTCCGTGAAGGTCAACCCATCGTCAACATCTATCTCTCCATGGTCGATGATGTGGGAAGGGTCATGCAAGTATCTCCTCACCTGGGATACATGGAAGACGTCGTGCACCTGGTGCAAACTGAGGTGGAAGAGCTAAGTGGTAATACACCTCACCTACTCTGCTGAGGACCTAGAAAGGTCTTATGAATCAAAGAGATAACTTTCCACCACTGCCAAATCTTTTTAGACCTCATCGAGGTGAGACCCATAGAAAGACATGGTCACCATCCTCGAACTCTAGAGGTCTCTGTCTCCTATCATCATACGACTTATGCCTTCTTTGTGCAGTCCTCATCTGCTTCTGGATGATCTGCACCATCCTCATAGTAGATCATACCATCCTAGGTCCATCTAGTTCTGACTCCCCAGGGTCTGCCCAACACAAGGGTGATCTGCAAGGTCGCATATAAAACGCCTCAAAAGGTGCCATCTCTATGGTGCAGTGATAGCTGTTGTTGTAAGAAAATTCCACCAATGGAAAGTGATCCTCCCAGCTATGACCAATGTCAAGGACACATGCATGTATCATGTCCTTGAGGGTCTGGATGGTCCTCTTCGTTTGACCATTAGTCTGAGGATGGAAGGTAGTGTTGAAGCGAAGCTGTATCTCGAAAGGCTCCTTCAACCCCTTCCATAGCTGAGATGTAAACCGTGCGTCATGGTAGAAGATAATTGAGGACGTTACTCCATGTAGTCTCACAATCTTCGGCATATAGTGGGGTCCCAACCTCTCTACTGAACCCTGATCTCTGATCGGTAAGAAGTGGGCTGACTTGGTGAGTCGGTTGACAATCACCCCAATCGAGTCATGACACCTGGATGTACGTGGAAGACCAATCACGAAGTCTGTGGATATCCTATCCCAATTCCACTCTGGGACCTCTAAAGGTTGAACTAAGCATTCTGGTACCTGGTGCTCTGCTTTCACTTGCTCACAAGTGAGGCACCGTGAGACAAACTCTGCTACTGCCTTCTTCATACCTGGCCACCAGTGCTGTCGTTGAAGGTCCTAATACATCTTCACCACTCATGGATGTACCTCTGGAGGGTATTTGTGGAACTCCCTCAACACTTCCTCCTGAAGTTCCACTCGTACTAAGGTACATCCTCTGAAGAGGATGATGTGCTCCCCACCTTCATAAAATCCATCAGGTGCCTGCCCTGTGGATATATAATCACGTCGTGTCCCGCAGTCAGCGTCCCCATGATATTCCTCTTTGACTCGTTGAAGGATTGGGGGAGTGACTATTATAGATTGTAGATAGGATGCTCCATCTTTATCCACAAAGGATATCTATAAGGCAGCCAGCTACTCTGTCGCCTCTCCTAGAAGTTGTATACCTATCCTCTTTCTAAGCGCATCCTCAAAAACATTCCCCTTCCTAGGAGTACAGACTATCTCAAAGTCATATTCCTAGAGGAACTCAATCCATCGCCATTGTCTCTGGTGTAGGTACTTCTGAGAGAAGATATACCTGAGACTCTAGTGATCATAGTACACGGTAAAACGCTCGCCTGTCAGATAGTGCCGCCATATCTCCAAGGAAAAGACCACTGCTGCTAACTCCAGGTCAAGGGTAGTGTAGGTTTTCTCATGATGTCTCAGCTACAGAGAACCATATGTGATCACTACTCACTCCTACATCAAGACACACCCAGGTCTGGTCCCTGATGCGTCTCAGTAAACTACGTAACAAACTCCTTCTTCTGGAAGCTTCATGATTGGAGTACTAGTCAGCCTCTGCCTCATCTCCTAAAAGCTCTGCTGGCATCTTTTTGACCACACGTAGGGTTTCCCCTTCTTCGTCAAGTCTGATAGTGGTTCTACAACTCAAGAGAAGTCTAGAATGAATCTCCGGTAGTATTGAGACAAAACCAAAAAACTATGTACCTCTGTCACACTCCTGGGTGGCTCCCAAGAAAGTACCACCTCAATATTTGCCGGATCTACTACAACTCCAGCCTATGAGATAATGTGTCCCATGAAGTGAACCTTTCGAATCTAAAAATAGATCCTTGAGAGCTTTCCATAAATCTTGTTCTCTTAGAGTGTGTCTAGTACTACATTCAAATGGTAGGCGTGCTCCTACTCAGTAGTGGAGTAAATCGAAATCTCATCGATGAAGAGTACGACAAAGCAATCGAGGTAAGGCTGGAAGATCCTATTCATGAGTCCCATGAACACTATTGGAGAATTTTTTACGCTGAAAGGCATAACCTAGAACTCTTAGTGGCTGTAACGACACCCGAAGGCCATCTTCTGCACATCCTCGTCTCGAACTCTGAGCTGGTGAAGCCTGATCTGTGGTCTTTCTTTGAGAAGCACTAAGCTCCTTTCCTCGAGTAAAAGAGGTCATTAATACTTGGGAGTGGGTACTTGTTCTTCAAGATCTTCTCGTTCAGGTGACAGTAGGGAACACAAAGCCTCAAGCTCCCATCATCCTTCTTGGTGAACTAAATTGGGGCTGCCCAAGGAGAAACACTGTGCCGAATGAATCCATTTCCCTGCAAGTCCTCTAATTGTACCCTCAGCTCGCATAGCTCAGCAGGATCCATACGATATTCTTGTGTATATATCGGTGATGTCCTGGGGTACATGTCAATAGAGAAGTCCAACTCTCTACGAGGAGGAAATTCTGGAACATCATCAAGGAAAACATATGCGTACTGGTCCACCACTATTGGATAAGTCAGACTTCCCACATCAACTGTTCTGAGGGTAATCCAAGACAACTGGTGAGTGATATACTGCACCATCCTCCGAGTATGTCTGTCCGGTACTGCAAAGGTTCCCTTCTTACTAGTGAAGGTAAACCTGGTCCCATCCGTGCAGGCACACTGCACTTTTCACCTAATACAGTCAATCTGAGAATGGACTGTAGATGACTAGTCCATACCCAAGATGGCATCGTAAGGCCTCGACACCGCTACTATGAGATCCCAGTCGATGCTCTCCCCTCCTAGAGTAAGCTCGCACTGCTGGCATAGTGCATAATCATCGAATCAGCTCCCGTAGGAGTCTCTAGCCATATAGATCGAGCCAACGGCTCTGTATAAATCTCTGAGCTCCGAATGAGGGTAGTGGTAATGAAATAATGACCACCACCTGTGTCTATAAGGACTGAAAATAAGGTGGAGTAGACACAGATCATACCTCGAATCATCTCTGGAGTGCTGTGATAGTAAGCCTTAGCTTCCTGAAGATGGGCTCTCCCCTGTCCACCCGCTCCCTGCAGTCAGGGTGGACCTCCTGGTGGTGGTGGTGGTGATAGCTCGAAACTTTTTCCACCACCATCTACACATCCAAATCCTCTGCCACATCTGCCTACACCCTACAGACTGCCTCGATCGATCCTCTGCCTCTGCCTGGGAGGTCCCTCAACTGTCTGCTGATCATCAGAATGACGAGTCAGATAGTCACGAGCCATGTGACCATGCCCGCTGCATGAGTAACACTGTAAGATCCTAGCATGTCTGGCTTTGTCTCCACTCTGGGTGCCTTACACAACTGATCCTGATTTGTGCGGTCGTCCAACTGTTGGTCTGGTCCACTTGGACCTCTGTGACACTTATCTACAGCCAGCTGTAGAAGACTCCGTTGCGCGTCGGCTAGTGGTGGGTCTCACTTCGGGAGACAGCTTAGCAAGGATACTCTCAACTAAGAGGTCTCTCTCTTGCACCCCACCTACATCTGAATCCTATGTGAGATTAGCAGAGCTCTGATCTCTCTGATGAGCCCCTGCTCGAAGGTTTGGGCCCTAAATAATGGGTCTCATACCATATCTGTGGAGTAGTGTGAGAGGTAAGTGAACCTCGCTGAGTACTGTTCTACTATCATGCTACCCTGCTGAAGATGATGTATCTCCTGTATCCGCACTGCACGATGGGTGGTTGGTACAATCTCCGCTCGGAACAGGCTCTCGAAGTCTGACCAGAGTAGTTCCACCTCATCATGCACCTAGAGCATTAGGCTCCACTATCGGTCTATGCTTTCTAAAAGAGGCTCGAAGCAGTGATCACCATGAAGTCTACCAGTGTCCCTAATAGTTTAAAGACTCTCACCATAGCCTCCATATAATCCTTAGCCGCCTTTGGGTTAGACTCTCCCCTGAACCTGGGTGGCCTCTGTCGCTGGAACTTGTGCAACGAGCTCGAGTGGCATGCATCGTCTGCTGCTGTGGTTGGTGGCATTGGTGGCCCAATGGGAAGTGGTACCGTCGGTGCATCCACTGCTAAAGGGCCCTGCACAAAGACCTCATCTCTCGGTTGGATGTCGGTACGTACGACTCTTGGGGCTCTAACTGGTCATCTTTGGTGAGGCATCCTGAAAGAAACAGATACGACACGGTTAAAGACTATATCGGGTGAGCTGACCTGGTTGATCTGACTTAAAGAAAACATTTGAAAAATCACATGCAATCAGTGTTTTCATGCACTGAGTTGGATGTAAGAAGTCAGGGTCCTGGAGTATGGATACGTCAGTCACCCACACCAATACTAGACTCCTTGAACTAAAAACCACACTTAGTACCCATAACATTATTGCTTCATAGAAAAGAAATATCAAAGTCCTATGTTATCCGGTATAACCAACTCCTCTGATACCAATTTGTAATGACCCCTCTCCCCCGGGGGCCCGTATCGTGACTACCCCAAGCCAGCCTTCCATAGGCCAGGGGCGGAAGACTAGCACCAAAGGCATAAATCCCAAAACTGGGAATACACTAACTTTATATCTCTAAACAAACATATCAGAATACACAACTGGAACCGAAAAACTAAGTAAAATTGTATACAAAAGAAGTACTGGAAAGTAATTGGGGCCATAAATACATGCCCAACAGGAAAGTACAAGTATAACTAAAAGAAAGTACAATGGATTTAAAGTAAAGCAGCTACTGGGTCACCCTCTGAGGTTACTTCTTGATGTGTAGGTACAGATGACCACCTCAGCACTCCACGTACGTCCATATCCTTCGTGTACCGTCACACCAAGGGTTCCACCTCCGGGTACCATCCAATCCTTTCTAGTCTCTACATCAGTTAGCGCAATCCGTCGTCTGCAACTAACACAAAGAGGTGCAGGAATAACCCGTGTATGGATGAGTGTAATGATACTTAGTAGGGATCCCGAGACCCTCAAGCTCTAACAAAATCCAAGAAGCATAAACCAAAATGTATTAAATAAATGGATATCCATTACTTAGGTATATGACCATACATATACCTATGTTATCTTGTAACCCATCTCAATCATGAGGAAAAAACAAAAGTCATTGACTCAGCTCAAACCAGGATGTTCATTAACGAAACCACGAATGCTGGAGAACTCCTCTTCTCTCAGGTATAGTGGGTCCGCCATGACAAAAAGTCACTTCTCACTATGCTTGTACTGCTGAATTACTCCTCCTGTCAAGTACTGCGGGTCTACTACCAACTACCAGGCGCTCTTCCACTGTGGGTCTGTTTCCAACTACCAGGCACTCCTACTAATTGACTACAGAGGTACACCTCCTGTCGAGTACCACGGGTCTGCCGCTGACTACTAGGCGCTCCTCTACTATAGGTCCGCTGCCAACTACCAGGAGCTCCCCACTGGGCTAGTCGAATCACTCCGAATTAAAACATTCAAGTAGTCATTAGGTATGCAACTACTAGGTCACTGCACTCTACATGCTCATCACTGGAAGGATCTACTCCCCAAGCTACTAGGCAATACTCCAACTATTGCAAAGTTATATGAAGAAGTAACTCAAAGGGTCTGCCACGTCATAGGGGTCTTAACGCAACAGACGACATGTCAATCAGACTCCCGATCTCTTATTTATTGGAAATTCTGTCCCGGGGTCCTGGATGGTTTTAGGTTCAAACCAACCATAAAATACACAAACTAGGCCCAAACCTCGTGTGGGGTATTTCAAAAGAACCATATCCCACGATGTTTTCCTTCACCATAGACAATTCGTCAATCATACACCTGTAGCCCATGTTATGGGCGAATAGGTGTTTTTGGGTCAACGGGTCTGGATTGGGGTCTGACCCGGTCCGAAGGTCTGACTCGGTATGAGGGGGTATCCTGAATTAAGGGGGTGGCCTGGCCTGCGCTGGGTCCGGCCCGACGGCCCGTGTGGCCTGGCTGGCCAGCGACTGGCAGCGTCGTGCGGGGCTGGCCCTAACCGCGTTCAGGGGGGAGGCGTGTGCCCCCTGGATTCCCGAATGTTTGAACCCTTCGGGTGGGGACCAAACCGGTGCCAGGTGGCGCCATTCCATGTCATGTGGGACCCAGTGGGGTCCGCTCCGCCCGGCTAGCTGAGAGGTAGCTGCTCCGCACCGCCGGCGGTCGGCCCGACGCCGGCCGCCTCTGCTCCTCCGCCTCGGCCCGCCCTGACAGCAGCTATACTCCTCCGTGCAGCGCGATGGCGCTGCTGCCCAGCCAGGCCACGAACCTTTCTTCCATGCAGTACGACAATGTCGTGCCCTTCTGACGATTCGGCAGCCTTGCACCGCTAGTTTCTTCGTGGCCCACCCGACACCGGCTACCGTTGCTCCGCCGCTGTTGTCAACAAGTGAGGAAAAACAAAGGGGGAGGGTCAGGCCGTGTTCGTGCGGTACGATCCCTCCACGTTATGGTGATATCGAAATATAAAACATTACCCATGAGTGAATGAAGTAGAATAAAATAATTTTAAACCCAAATCCCCTACCTTTGATTAGTCGGTCTTTGTTCATCTTTAGTAGACGGTGTCACAGAAAGGCGGAGATCGATTTGTCATTCGCCACGATTGTCATGCATTCCCAATTCAAGATTGTGTGTTAGAAAGTGTCCAGGATAAAAGACCAAAGAAGAAGCATCTCTGACATTCTTCTCGTTCTTCATTGGGAGGATGGTTCTCCCTATCTCTCCTCTTCCTCCGTTCCACCAAAATAATGATGCCAATAAAATGAAATAATATATTGTCTATTATATTAATCGTGGCATGAATTCAAAATGTGGTGATTAATTAAATGAGTTAAATCACTTAATTAATGGGGTGGAGTTGGCTCTATTAATTAGTGGGGAAGGTAAAGGGTATTTTCCACATAAATGAGGAGTCGATGGAGTTAAAAGCTTGGGTGGTCCCTACCAAAAATTATCCTTCCAAGGGAGGTTATGTTTGGGTGGGCCCCGACACCTTAATCTCTCATGGGAGGTTATGGTGTGGTGCCCCCCACCCCAACCTCTACATTGTGGTTTTAAAAACAAAATAAAAATAAACTACAGACACATTATTTTTATTTAATTTATTATTTAAAACCCAAAACTAACTTTCATTCTCGACCAACTGCATCGAGGTGAAAGTCTTCTTAAGCGAATACCGGCGCTACGAGTTCATTAGTGCCCTCAGATTTCTATTCTAAGCACCGGTTCAAAAGTTATAAAAACCTACTCATTCTTTTACTGAACTTACCCGAATAAAGCATTAGAAATTGATTCTGGGCACACCGGGCCTCAGAATCAAGCGCCGTAAAATTTTTCCGACTCGTAAAATTTCCATGTATTTACGAATACAAATTTCCACAGAATTTCCAGGTCTTTACAGGTACATTATGAATTTTCTCTAATATATATGTGAATGGAATATTTGTTTTGACATACTCCAAGTATGAATCATTTTTTCACTTTCATGATCAATCATTTCATTAAATATTACATTATATCTTTACATGGTTCATTTTCAAGGAAAATGTGTTTCCTAATATTATGTGAATCTTTAGTTTTTAAAAGTTGATTTCAAAGTGAAAGTTCTATTTTTTTAAAGAATATTTCAATGTCATTTTATGGTGTTTCTACTAAGAAATAAAAATAATCAATTATTTTATTTATACATTATTAGTGATATTATTTAATGATTCTATATTTATTTTTTATCTAGATGGTTTATGAAAACTATTTATAATGAATGTATTGAAATTAACTTTACTTATTAATTTATCTGTCATTAACATTCACTTCGAAAAATTCACTTTCTTGCGATCATTGGTCAATGCATTTCCTTTATATATCAACATTATTTATCCTATATATTTAATTAAATACGTTTTATAGCATTTCTATATAGGTTGTTTTAATTAGAAATGTATATGATGAATTTTTAATTCTTATTTTAACATCTGTGATTTTATTTTGACGTATTTTTCTATTTTATTTTGGTCATTTATTAATTTTATAAACATTCTTTGAGTTTTTGTTAAAAATTAAGTTTTAGACCTAAAAAGGTGGGTCATGATTGGTTCATAGTTAGGGGAGACTATCTTTTATCCCATAGGATACCATGCACCCTGGACAATGATAATTTCCAAGTTACAGGACCCGTGCATGGGGGTATGAATAACCCAGCGCTCAGCCTGGTGGGTATTTCAGAGGTAAATGGTCAACTAGACGATCAGGCAACCTACCCTAGAGAACCATGTATCCTCTTTTACTATTGGATGGAGGTACCACACAACTTTGACATGGTTTGTAAATCCATGTATCCAAGCTATTCAACCTACATATATTTTTTAAAAATTGAATTTACTATTCATATCTTCCATTAATTTAACCCCAAATTCACCAAAAATCCCCCATTTGAGTTATTAAACACAAATCATTCCTCCCACAACATCTTGGATCCCTTGTAACTCATTTATCTAGTGGATTTGTTTTGTAATATCCAATAACTCATCAATTAATCTCTTCCATTCCTCTCCTTCTTCCTTCTTCTTGGTTCCAACTTTTTTTAATTGGGTTATTCTTTCTTTATTGGATGGATTGACCTAATAAGGGGTCAATCATGGATTCTTGGGTTAAATATTGTTATTTATGGTATGTTATTGACTTTATAGGGTCTCTTTTTTTGGGTGGTTATGGTTTTCCATTTAATTTTAGATTTTTCTAAGCTTGAGGTAGGTGGTTCGCTCATTTACCATTATTGAATGATTTTCGTATTATAGAAATGATTTCAAATAGTGTTCTATGGATTATGTGGGTGGTTTGAATATTATTTTAAAATGATTTTGGTGTGTGTTTGGGTTCAAAATCGGTTTTTTTTCTTTTAGTGAATAGTGATTTTCATGTGTGCTTCCATTTTTTGGGTGTGTGTGTCTATAGGTACAAGTGGTGGTTCATATGACATAAGATATGGAATTGATACAAAAGGGAATACATAGTATCTTGGTTGAGATGTATAATTTTATTAAACTAGGTATATCAGTAGGATCAAGGACTGGTTCTGCATATCATGATTGATGTGACAACACAAACAAAACTTTTGATAATGATTAGACACCAATATTACTTTTTATTTGATCCACTCTATTTTATTTATTACTTGAGGGCGTTGGGGGTTTTGTTTTCTATTCCATGTCAATATTGAATGAGGATCGTTGGTCCCCACTATCCCTTGATCCTTAGGGATTACCCATGGTTCTCATGTGATATTATTATTTTCCCTTGTCTTGTGACATGTTTACTTTCCCATTATTAATTTCAATTAAGGATAAATATTGAAATGTTTTCTATTATTTTTCATTGAAAAATAGAATATTATTTTTTCTTATAATGATATAGGATGAAATCTTTATTTTGGGTTGATTCTTACTAGGGATTGGATCACAACCTTTATATACCTTCAGGTGTATGTAGAATTCATTATGTTTCACCCATGTAAAAAAAATATGTTTCATGGTGGTGATGGTGGATCTTATTTATAGTGATCTCTTTATTACAAGTGTTGGTCGTGTTTGTATAATGTATATGACCCTATTATTTCATAGAGGTTTTGGTACTGTATTTAGTTCCCCACACAATTTTTTTCCAAAAATATTAATTTTCTAACATGTGGTAGTTCTATTACATTTGATTATTGTTAATTCTAATGATGTAACTTTTAATTTTCAATAGTTTTTTTTGGAAAATTCTCATGGGTGAAATTATTCACAAAAAGATATTTTGGATGCCTAGGCACTAGTTTATAGCTCGTGAATATTGGGAATTCCCTTTTATCCATGCCATGGGTTGTGTTGGGTATCACGTTGGATAGAATCCTACACTGGTTGTGAGAAAATGGAATAAAAGTTGGTTTAACACTTTCCTTGGTCATGTTAGTCAAGAGAGTCTAGATAGATAGGGGCTCATACTATTTGGAATTGAGGTTCTAGTTATGAGTGGGGTGTCTGGACAACATACATCATGTTAGTCATTAGGTCCGCATGAGATATTGGGAATTATTTTGATTCATTTTATTCCAATTACAAATGGGATGTACATGATGAAAATTAATCATTGGTCCAAAGTGAGGGTGGAATGGTTTGAAATTTTATTGTTGTTGTTGTGGTTCCAGTTTTTATTTATAAATATTCTTTAGTGATTTTATTACTAAATGTTTTATGGATATGATCTTGATGGATTATTTGTGTTTTATGATAGTTGTAGAATTAGGACACTCTGGTTACTTCTTGGAATCCATTACAACAGGTCAGAGAGGGTTCTACCTCAATATATGATCATATATTAGTGTAAGAGGTGGTTCAGGCTGTCCAGACATTAGATTAGGGAGTGGTCTCAAGTCCTTCTCAGGTTAGTGAAGCAAAACCCGGTCCAGAATGGGACAAAAATTAGGATTATTTCAAGAATATTCCTGCTTTTCTGGGCATCATGGATCCCCCGGAAGCTGGCGATTTGATTGAGATGAACAAAATGACATTTTATTTTCTTTAAAATCCATTGGTAGTTAAGGTTAAATTTGATTCATTCATGTTTCAAGGTCCAATTAGGTTCTATTGGGACAATGTTTTTTAGTCTGGGAATCATGCATAAATATGTATAAATGAATTCAAGGTCATATTCTATGTGTATTATTTCCTGGAGACCTTGGACTTTGTTAAGACCATAGTGTTTCCAGATCTCCACAAGGGGGATCAGGGTTTGTTGGATTATTCCAACCACTTCATAGTGGTATTTCGGTTCACTTTCAAGGTTGTTTCTAATGAGATGATGAAGGCTTAGCAGTTTAAAAGGGGGTTGTGACTAGATATTCAATCTCAGGTCTTCTTATCTAAATTTCAGACATATTATATGGTCGTTGAGTAATACATAATGATGGATATTGATCATTATGGAAAGTATGGTTATATCGGGTAGCTTTAACGGGGGTAAAAGGAATTGGTTGTTCTTTAGAGAAGACGAGGAAGCGAGATGAGAAAGAAAAGAGGGGTGGTGGTAGATTCTAATCATGACAAAGGTGGTTCCATGCTTTAAAATTATTCGATGATTTTAGTATTCCTGAAATGAGTTCAAAATGTGTTCTATGAATTGTTTGGGTTGTGTGAATGATGTTTTGAATGGATTTTGGTGTGCATTTGGGTTCTAATGAGGTATTATCTTTCGAAAATTGTGGTTTTCATGCATGTTTCCATTGTTGGGTGTGTCTGTAATTAAATGTGGCCGTTCATATAACATATTATATATAATTGAGGGAAAGGGAGTCCTTGGTATCTAGGTTAAGAAAACAATGTCTAGTTTGCAGGGAAGATTGATAGGGACGAGGTTCGGTTCCCCTTTGCATGATGGACAATTCACCACTAATTGCACCTTTGATAATGAATAGAGACCACTATAACCTTGGAGTAAACCCTCTTTGGTGCATCTTGAATTAGGGAACTTCGAGTTATTGTTTCCATACTATTTCAACAAGGTAGATGTATCCAAGACCCCACTAACCCTTGTTCCTTAAGGATTACTGGTGGTGTTGTTGTGATGTTTTGATTCTCTCTCATCTTGGTGAGATATTTACTTTCCAATAATTAATTTCAAAGAAAGATTAATTTTAAAATGTTTTCTTATATATTTCATTAAAAATTGCATGTTATTTGGACTTATAATTTTTTGGCATGGAGTCAATTTTTGTGGGTGATCCTAATAGGCATTATCTCTCACCCTATATACACCTTTGGGTGTATTTAGACCACATTATGTTTAACCTAGGAAAATTCAAGATGTTCTATGGTGGTGATGGTGGATCTGGTTGTAATTTATGAGGTTTTTCATGTAATATTTTTTGGATATTATATGCATTATTTTTGATATTAAGAACTAATATGACATGAAATTACATGGATTGTTGTGTCCGGAATAAATTATTGAAATATTTGAAATTTATTAAACCAAACATGCACACTATTTTACAAAAAAATTTGAATAACATCTAAAAGGGTGACCAGATATGAAATATTATGGCATTGTTGAGTTTAGAATATTATGTTAACCCTAGGCATGACTTAACATTAGTCGGTCTGGGTCTTCTATGAAAAAGTAATAATAGGAACATTAATGAATAAAATAAATGAAAAAAGTATAAATTTACTTTTTTTATGATAAAAAATTAATATATTAAAATAGATTGTTATTTTAGAATTTTGAGGTTTGACCCATAACCCTGGAACCTCTAGAGAACCATTGGAGGGAGGTTCAAGTTTTTTCTCTCCGGAAAACGATATTAGATCAGGGATTATAAATTGTTGCATGTCAGTTTTTAAGGATTTCATCAATGAATGTAAAGTAACATCATTATTCATCAACAATCTAACCGAATTGGGGTTGGGCATTTGTTTTTATTTATTTATTCCACACAATTGAATTTTACTATGAATGAAAGTCAATCAATAATTTTTTTATAGTCTGGTAAGATGAGATTATTTTTCAGGCTTTTGATGGTAGTTTTATCTTTATGAAATTATTTATTCATTTGGGTTTCTAAAAAATATTGATATATATATATATATATGAACATCAATAAATTTTCATTCCTAAAATATGTTTTTGTGCTTTTCTTCCCCATTCATCATTTGTTGTAGGTGTTCTTCATTTTCTCCATGACTCAACATATCTAGATCAATTTATTGTTGCATAATAATTTCATGGATCAATGATATGATATCACAATTCTAGGATTATCACAACATGGTGGAAGTGAAATTTTTGAGACAGAGCGATTTTGATGGCTGAGGATACCCAAATTCATTTAATTTGGTGTTCTACAGCACACAATTAATAATGGTGATTTGATATATTTTACAAGAATATCAAGCAACAGAATTCATTGTTTGATTAAGAAAATCCTTGTAAGATCTTTGAAATTTTATTTCGTGGCGAATCAATCATCATATTGATGGTAAAAAGTGGAGGAGATGTTCAGGGGATTCTCCTTCAATTATGGAAAGTTACAAAATATACATCATGTAATATGGGATCACATGACGTGTAATGAAGGATTACATGGTGTGTGGGGACCTCTAAGGGGAGGAAAGGGTTATTTTAGGGAGTTAAAGATCACATGATATATGGACCATCCCAAACAGTCTATGGTACCCTCTGGATACTCCTCATATAATTTGGATAATACATTAATGTGGGGTGGAGTACACGAGTTTTATATAGGGAATATACTCCCCACATGATGCAACTTGGATTAGGTACATGGGATAATCCATGTACTAGTATATAGGAAGATATACATGAGATGTAGCCATGTTATGACACATGGTTAAACTACAAGAGCATTATACACACCATGTATTATAACATAGACATGGCTTGAGACATGTGCTATTTTCATGGGTAGGACTAGGGTCAATGGACATGGTGTGTAACCCCTACAAAATACCATGTACGCCTTTATACATGGATTTTATCCCTTTTCCTCTGTATCTTAGAAAAGTTTCATTAGGGTTCATTATCCTTATCCATTATCTGAATGTCATTATGGAATCATTTCATACGACTAGGACTATGATCCCTTCATTTGGACTTCGTGGATAGGGTTTTAGAATCCCTATGAGAGGCCCAAAGAGAGATCCTCTATTCATCTTCATTCTTTAGGTGGAGTTCTTGGTATCTTCCGAACCAACAGTACATGGGAATGGATCCTCTACTTAGCATGTTATTCCAAATTTAGTTGTCGGTATCAGAACATGGATATGACCATGATCCTTATATTTTCATCACATTCTATTTAGACTATCTTTGTTTTCATTTTGATGATGAGACCGAATGAGTAACACCTCCCAGATTGATTTCATCAATGCTATCAGATTCAGTAGTTTGTTTTCCTAGATGAGTGCATGCTGGATCCTTTGATTTGTAACCCTAGGGATAATATATTAAGGTTGTGACATACCTTTAGACTCTATGTCATTATTGAGTATATATAGATATTCTTGTTATATGTATTGTAAACACAAACCTATGTATAGATGAATATATTTACCTTGTTGTATGCTTTATGGTTTCTCGGTGTCCTACTCAGTATTGTAATACTTAACCCTACACGAGATTTGTCCACACCTGTCGTGTCTTGTGTAGACGGTTGACCTTTTGGTAGAGTCTTTTTCTGACTATGGCTAGATGGTTCTTAGTGAGACCAGACTGTAATGGCCTAGATGATTATAAATAAAACTCCACTTTTTATTTAATTATATGAAATATTACATAATATGGTTATAGAAAACACAACAAATTCTTTTAACTTATTATTCCCATTCGATATAAAATACTATTTTTATCATTATCATAGATAACATATACATTTAATTGTGAATACATAATTTTTTAAATATTTGGACATAAAAAATCAATTTTCAATGAAAAAGGAAGTGATGGCCCTAACCAGTAAGATTGTACCCATTGATGCCAATTTATTAGAGTTTTTGAGAGAGATAACATTTCCAGGATTTTCCCTTCACCAATCCCAAGATGAGATTTAACAACTTAAGTTAGGAGAAATCATTTATTGGGGATGTTCAAGGTCAAGAAAATCAGGACCCTAACAATGTTCATCGGACCTCCCCATGGGATTCCCACCATCACACACCTTACCCTTAGGGATTTATCTAGTTTATTAAAGGGAAATTTAAGAAGAACCTATAAATATGAGTATGTATATTATTTTGTATAGAATAATTAATATGATATTATCCTATTATTGTTTCTTTGAAAATATTTTTTATTTGTATACAATAAAACAAAAATTTAATATTTGGTTAATATTAAAATTCAATTAATTAATTTATGAATTAAATTAATTTTGAAATAAATAATATTTTATTGAAAAATTTCTATAAAATAATTTTTATTAAATATAAATGATTATAAAATTTGTATAAATTCAAATGTAATTTTTATAAGAGGTCAAAATTGTAGTTTTCAAAAAAGACACATCATTTTCAAGAAATGTAGGATTTCATTATAAAATTAAACATTAAAATATTTATAAAATCATTTAGATTAAATGATTATTATTTTTTGAATTAGAGTGTCTAAATTATCTAATGGTGAATTTTTCATAAATTCCCAAGATAATGAAATTTTCAGGTAAAAATCACATACCATATAAAAATACTTTCTATTTTATGACATAATAATGACTTAAAAGTGATGTAATAAGTAATATAAATAATATATAAGATTATATATATGTTATATATTTAAAATAATATTATATTAATTTTATTTAAATATTTTTTAAATCAATGACGAATCCTCCCATTCTTATAATATATTTCAAGACATTAAAATCATTTCTTTAAGAGTGTGACTCACCTACTCATCCCCAAGGCTAATATTTTATAATGTTCATATCTTATACTTATATAATAATGTAAAATACTCCCATTTTTTAGAATCAATGAGATGAAATCGGGATATTTTGTGGTTTTGGTTATTTTATTATATAGAGCCCAAAACCTAAATAATATAGAAACCTAATTATTCTCCGATATAATCCCACCCATGATCACCTTTATCTTCACTAAAACACCTTGTATCACGTCCCTATATTTACCCCCACTCCATAGAGTCCTCCCAAGGATCCTCAATCATTCTATAATTCCATCTTATTCCATTGGTGTCACACACACATGCAAGGGATCACCACCTTCCTCTCCTCCTTTAAAATTCAAGAAACTTCATTGAAATTAGTTCTCTTAATTACAATTTTTTTATGTTTTCGATCATTTTTAATAATTCTCTTACTATGAAATTGATTTTATTTTAAATATGGATCATTTATCCTTCCAAATGTTGACGCTTACCTAATCCATTATTAAGCTGAAATTCTGTATTGGATCCTCACCATCCTCTCTTCCATTCAATTGAAGAACCTTATTCAAAATTAGTCTTTATAATTTTAATTGGTTATATTTTATGTAAAGAATTATCATTATTTCACTATAAAATCAATTTTATTAGAATGAGATTCCATTAATACTCTCTCATATTGAACCTTACCTAATCTGTTATTATATCAATATTTCATAAGAGATTTCTCTCTTCTCATTTGCATTAAACAAATTATTATGGGTTATGTCTCTTAAATTAAATGTTCATATGTTGGAAAATGTTATTAAATATTACCCATACTATACATTTAATGTTTAAATGGTGAGAACCCTTTCCTCGTCTCATGAAGCCTCCCATTATCCATTATGCACATCTGTTACCATGTCAAAATATAGTTATGATTATTTTGAAAATTAAAGTTTCTCCATCACCAAATGCCTTTTAAATCCAAATTTATAATGTTGGGATATAAATTTCCATGTTCATATTTCTGTACATTTTATTTCTATGTGATGAGATACACAATTCTATCTCAATTACACATTTTTAGGAATCATTAAGTGACATCATTTTTCTACCAAACTTTCACCATGATTTTCCATGCCAAAACAATTGTGTAGTGGATTCCATGACCATTTATTATCAAGTATGTTCAAATTTTAAACATATAAATTTTAAATATGGGTTTACATATATATAATCCTCACACTTTAATCATGGAAAAAATTATGATGATCAATGAATCAATGTTTCATGATCTATGTGGAACACTTTATAATGAGAATAAAATGAAAATGATATGTGAAACAAGTTAGTTCTCCAACGAATTCGGTAATGTTCAGTATCATGATAAATCATGTTGGGAAATGGAGTGAACCTTATACCTTTATTGTAATTTTTCCACCATTATATCTTGGTGGGTTTATCCTTGATCGATGTATATATGATGTCTTATTTTTCATGTTCATGATTATTACTCTTTTTATTCCCCATTGATATTCCTATAGGCTAAAAAGTTTTATATTTTTTGTTTTAGGAAATGTTTTTTCCATAATGGGATTTATATCTCATCCATTTCATAAGTATGTCCCCAAGTTATCCAATGCAGTTTTATGTTCTATTGAACATTATGATCATGTCAAATATGTGTTCAACAATGTTTTATATCCCATGTCATAAGTTGTTATGTAATGTATCTAATCACCAAAGACAATAGAATTATAGATCATGTAGGTTGTATTATTTGTAGTCTTATGTAAAAAATCTTGTATTAATGTGAAATAATGAACATGTTTTTTATACATACAGACCGTGGTGTCTTCCTGCGGATTTCAGACTACAATATCTTTTGTTTTTAGAATGGAATTGTGTTTCAGAATCTTTTTTGTGGGATTTTATTTGGACATGTATACTTAATTTACTTCATAGAAAACTCTGGTAATGATATTTAAATGTATGAATGAATGGTTGTTCAGTTTTTAAATTTCACCACTCTATATTCATGGATATGTGTGTGTACATGTACGTAGGTTAAGGCCTCCCATGTTGGTGATATGCCTACTTGGTAATAGTCTCCTGCCACTAGCCTGTTGGAGGTGGGCTTGGGGAGTCACAGAATGGGACCCAATGGGATGAGTCATGAAATAGAGGTATAAGAGGGGTCAGTCATACATTAGGCCAAGAGTATGTGAGATTTTTTGGGTCAATAATTTCAATTATTTCGAGTAATGATTTTATGTTAGGGACTACAGTGTTTGTGTGTCGGCCAACTTATCCATACACCAGGACTCCGTTCACATTCTTTTCAAATAGGTACATGAGAACATTGATTTCAGGTAAAAAATCGTATGTCCATCATTTAAGACTAGGTTGTGTTTTCAGGCCCTTTTTGGGTTAGATCTTTTGTTATACTCATTTACCCTAGTACATATTGTTTACTTTTTTGATGGCTATGTGATGTAAACTATCTTAGATTCCAAATGATGTTTATGAGGATGATCGCCTCAGTGTTGAGGAAATGATTCAGGGACCAGTTCCCTTGATGTTACCTCTAGGTTGTGGGTCATCCATACCACCACCTATAGTGGAGCACGCAGTACCTGCAGTACCGGTATATGAGGAGAGCATGATGAGTGTGCTTCATGAGTTTCTGCAAACAATAACCCTCAGGTTCTGAGAAGAGCCTGACCCAATGGTGGATTAGGACTATCTTTAGGTGGTGAGACGAGTTTTTCATCAAGTCATGACACCAATAGATCATATGGTCATCCTAACAACGAGCCTTCTTCACAGCTCAACATGGAGATGTAAGGTTTTTGCGAAATAGACTTATGATGAGGTGAATCATTCGTGGATAGAGTTATAGTTCATTTTTATAGAGGATTTTTCACTAGCTGGACTGAGGGATGTACATATCCTGGAGATTCTACAAGACCAATAATGAAGCATGAAAGTAGAGAAGTATTCATCAAAGGTTTACCAAACAATCCAGTTAATTGATGAATGTGGTTTAAAATCAGTACTTAAAGGATCACAACATTATTATTGGCCTATATAAAGATATCATATCCATTTTTATCCCCATGTTAATTATTACCTACATTGGGGTTCTAGAGTGAGATTTGTTGGATGAGAGTTTCGTGGCTGAGAAAATGCCACCAATGGTTTTTTTGCAGTGATAAAGTGCGAGCAGAGACAATGATAGTAGAGAGTCAGAAAAAGTTTCAAGAACCTGGACATGGGAGAAATTTTAAGACTAGGTCCCGTGATAGAGGATATATATTTAAGGCCTCAAAATTTTGGTCAATTATTCTTAGATAGAGGGGTGGGGGATACACTATGATGGTGGGAACAAATTGCCTAATATTGTATGATCCACTATACAACTGATAGAGAAACCATAGATGTCACTCCCTGGCAGAGACAGTTGAAAGATCAGACAGGTTCTTAGGGATTTGGATTTTATAGAGTGTGTGGGAGAGAAGTATGTGGTGGTTGACTCTTTGAATTTTTACCACCACCACCCCAGGTTTCCCCTGCCAAGATTAGGGATATGGAGGGTAGAGAAGGGGACAACTACACAAAATCAATGAATATGACCTAGAGGATCCTGGGATGATTGGTGGTAAAAGATTTATCTTTTATATGTTTCCTCTATTAATAATAAACATAGGTTCTAGTCATTAATTTATATGCACATATATTGTTTGAGACATGGAGATTCTCATTGAAATATTGATTTAATCCATACCATTGGAGAATCCTACTGGATATATCTCATGGATCAGACACTTATGATGAATTTGTGACATGATTATTGGAGGTGAGATTTTCAGTTGGGATCTCTTAAGAGTAGGTTCATGTAGTAAAAATTAATTCATACTATTGATTGGTTATCTACTTTCCTTGATCACATTGATTGGTTTAGGTTAAAGGTGTAGTGTATCTGAAATGAAG
The DNA here is from genome assembly GCA_963277665.1 of Viscum album. Taxonomy (NCBI): domain Eukaryota; kingdom Viridiplantae; phylum Streptophyta; class Magnoliopsida; order Santalales; family Viscaceae; genus Viscum; species Viscum album. The sequence continues at coordinate 1,472,240,790 of OY728126.1, read as the reverse complement.
GAAACAAGTACGCCATTATCATTGAAAAGGAAACCCATGCAGTGTAGGATTCACTCATGCATAAGAGGTTTAATCCAATTACTCATCAGTTGGATAGCCTGACCCTTGGTTCAATATATTTTTTGAGTTTTCCAGTTTTCCATAGTGGCAGAAAAGTGTAAGTTTATTTTCCTTGAAGATGTTCCAGGTTTACCTCCCCGCAAAGCGGCTGACTTCTACATTGATCTACACCCCCAATAAAAAATATATATCTTGGACAACATATCAGTTGTCCCTCATAGATCTTTGTGAGTTGATGGTGTAGTTGGAGGACTTGGAGAGGATGTGATTTGTTAGACCCATAATTTCACCCTGGGTAGACCAAGTTTTGTTTTCCAAAAAGGAATATTGGGGAATGAGGTTGTGTGGGGACTATTAGCACTTGAGTCTAGGGACTGTAAAGAATAATATTATATATATGATGATCAATGATCTCTTTGATCAGTTGATAGGGGCACGATGGATTTCAAAGGTTGACCTCAGGTTTGGATATCACCAGCTGTGAGTATGGAATGAGGATATATCAAAGAAGAAATTTACATGTCCCTACAGTCACAATGAGTACTCGGTGAATCACTTTGACATGATGAATTCCCTATAAGTGTTCATGTGACTCATGAACTAGAGATTCTCTTGTTATTTTGAATGGTTGGTATAATTTTTCATCGATGATATCTTGTTGTACTTTGCGTCTGAGGAGGGGAACATAAGAAACTTACGGATATTTCTAGACATACCCTAATAGTATCATCCTTATGGAAATCTATTAATGTTTTAGTTCTAGATTCAAGAGTTCCACAATCTAGGACATTTTATCTCAGTGGATGGTGTGGCAGTGGACCCATCCAAGGTCGAGGCAGTGTTATCTTGGGAGCCACCTAAGAGTGTGACAGAGGGGTTAAGTTTCCTTGGGTTTTAGACTATTATCTGATATTCATACTTGATTTCTTTATAATATTAACACCCATGATATATTGGACTCGAAAGATAATGCAATCCATGTGTAATTAAAGGTTCCAGTAGTATATCTAGTAGTTGGGGAAGGCATTGAAGAGTGCTCGCATATTGAGACTTTTGAAGGAAGATGTTGAGTAAATAGTGCTCTACGATGCATTAGGAACCAATCTTGGTTGTTTTATGATGTACAGGAAAGAAGTGATCCCCAATGGTTCACACTAGTTAATACCATATGAGTTTAAATATACAACCCATGATCTTGAGTTAACAATGGTAGTCTTTTCCTTGAAGATGTGGTGACACAACCTGATGAGAGAGAAGCTTATCATCTACTTTGATCACAAGAGTCTGAAATATTTCTTCTCAAAAAATGATCTCAACTTGAGAATAGGTATGGATTGATTTCCTATAGTAATTGGGCTTTAAAATTGTCTATAATTTGGGGAAGGAAAATATGGTAGCAGATTCTCTTAGTAGAAGACATTTTTCACAGTTACTGAATCATACATCAGCGCTATTGGTCTCATTGGAGTAATCCAATTTTCTTAGAGATGGAGAATCATACCTACATTTGATGATTGTCACCGCTCTACTCATAAATGGATTTAGGGAGGTACAGACTTGGGATACTGAATCTAATACCCTATATTTTAAGATAGCAATAATCCATGTTTTAAATGGATTTTCTAAATGTAGGGAGAAATTTGTTCTTTATAGGGGCTGTATGGTGTTACAAGTGATGTTGTGGGAAGATATTTTAAGGGAATTTAATTCATCTAATTGGTACACTTAGATATGTAAAATATATAATAGGACCTATGATGTATGTTTTCATGGCCATGAATGAATAAGGGAGTTACATATTTTGTCTCGTGATGCCCTACTTATCAACAAGTGAAGGCTGGGTACCATGTTCCATTGAGTTTAGCTAAACCCTTTGAGGTTACATAATGGAAGTAGTATGAGATATCAATGGACATAATGATGGGATTATAATATATGTAAAAAGGAAACTATACCCTCTAGGTGATCATAGAATGACTCACAATGTTAGTCCAATTCATAGCCATTATAGAAAAAAGTTCAGTAGAGAGCCTGTGACACCTCTACATATATGAAATTGATTGACTCTATGGAGTTCCATCAATGATTTATTCTAATTGTGATTCTCGATTTCCATCTTGCTAATGGATGGGATTATAGGAGGTGTTTGGGATCTAGTTATTCTTTAGAATAGTGTTTTAACCCATATCTAACTACCAGACTGAGGAGACCATTCTGGTTCCAGATGAGATTCTATGAGCTTTCATGATGGACTTTGTCCATAGTTGGGAGGATCAACTACCACTGGTGTGGCTTTGGTACAAAAAAACTACCATTCCACCATATACATGACACCATTTGAGGCTTTTTATGGGCATCCGTATAGGTCACAAATTTGTTGACTTACATAGGAGAGTCAGCAGTCATGGGCCCCAAGTTGGTACGAGCTGCAAAAGGGAAGGTAAAAACGAAATAGTAGTGGATGAAGACTACAATTATCCATTATAATTTTTATGCTGACTAGAGATGGATGACTTTGGATTTTGAGGAAGGATTCCATATTTTTCTACAAGTTTCTCCTAAAACTAGATCGTTGAGTTTTGGATGTGGTGACATTTTATCGTCGAGGATTATTGTCCCATTAAAGATAACATATAACGTTGTATTGTTGGTGTACCACTTATCTCATCCTCCATAGTTTGACCGGGAATAAAACTTCTTCCACGTGTCACAACTGAGGAGGTACATGCATGAACCATCACACATTATTAACTAGGGTGAGGTAGAAATTGAGGATTGTAAAATGTTTACATAGTACCTAGTAGAGATGAAGGATCATCAGGAGAGGATCATTTATGGGCGATCTATTTCATTAGTTCCTGTTTAGTGGAAGTATGAGAATATCTAGGAGAGCACATTGGAGCAGGAGGATCAAATTCATGTTTAGTACCACATCTTTAAAGTATCCTTTATTTTGGATTTTTGGGTATTTAAATCCCCAAGGTAGGGAGAATGTGATGTATCAGAATTTCCATGTATGGATTTTGGATACTATACGGATTTTTTTGAGATTAGGCACTAAGACGGTGTACGATTCCAAGGCCCAGTGTGTCCAAAATAAATGATTGAAATATATGAAATTTATTAAATATAAATCGAACATAGTTTTTGTAGAGACCCGAAGCTTATCGTACATGGACATTACATTACTTTTGCGGAATACTTAGTACATAACAAAAACACACACACAAGGATCGTAATAGTTTAGTGTCTTTGGAAACTCGGAACGTAATCTTCTAATCGTGGTGAAAGATCTTCAATATCTCCCATAAAGATCTTCCCCTTTTTTTTTACCTATAAACCTTTCTTTATATCCTGGGGAAAGGAAAACATAAAAGGGTGAGCTCAAATGCTCAGTAAGGGTAAACAAAAGAAATATCAATCACATCATATACAAAAGAACATAGCTTTTTTGGAAATCTTAACCTTCAAAAGAGCTCATAATATCATAACATGGGATAAATCATAGAAGTGAAAATGAGATCCCCATAATCATAACATAAAACTTGAAACTTTGTGGCATGCACACATAATCATGGAAAATCATTTCTTGTTAGTCATGACTCATTGCCAAGACTATCTTAGTGGACAAATTCCCTTTCTGAACTGAGTTCACTCCTCGTTTCAGTCCTGTATCACTGAACCGAAATAACCTTCCGTTCCAGCCATGTCTATCTCATGAGATATAAAATCATTACCCAATGCATTGGAGGGATATATAGGTCCCACCCATCTTATAATGAATCCTTTCTTATGTGTGCCACATAATCATAACACATACATCATCGCATAACACATGTAACAAAAATGGAATTCTTGAAATATCATGACATCATAAATCAATTCATATAAGATAAAGGAATTCATAAACATAATTCCATCACAACATAGTCAAATCAATGTAAAAATATGGATATAAACAGAACCCTTTATTATCTTAGATGGAAAATAATTTTGATAAAACACTTGAATTGAATTCTTGAGGAAAATATCCTTTCTTCTTCAAAATCAATTTCTTTTCACAAAACATCATGCAATTTTAAAAGAAAGAGATTTTATTGAAAATAGTCATGAAATCTTTTAGAGTAAGCTTCATTAAAATAAGGCTTTATAAAACAGTAGAAATCCGTTCGTGCCGTATAAGTTAAAAAAAACATTCTTCGTACTTTTGTCGGAAAAGTCAAAAAGTACCTCGTACGGAAAAACGACAAAAGATTCCTTTCATATTCTTTACTAAAAACTCACCTAAGGGTAAAATTGGATTTAAACTATTGCAAGTGGATGTAAATAATATTACATATTGAGGAAACATGGATGTGGATGATAAAATACACCCCAGTAAATACTTACGAATAAACAATCTCGGATAAAAATGAGATTGTGATATTTCCCTTACCTTAGGTCCGACTTGCTTTGTAAGTGTCCGAACCTCCTGTATAATGATTTAAATCATGTTATTGACTTATTAAAGAATCATATTCATTGTTATGATATCATATATGGTTCACTTATGAAATTATATTACCCGTTCTTTTGTAAATTCCATGTTAAAGAAGCGTTTTGGGTAAAATCGTTTCATTTATCGTAGGTGTTTTGACTTGTTGTTCTTGACATCGTTATTACTTATATCATGATTTACTTACTTCCAGAATATAAAATATGATTTATATATCATATAGATTCAGTATATATATATATATAATAGGTAGATAAATAAAATGAAAAACACCGTTCATGGAGACGGTAGTCCGTACGTACGCATGAACGCTGTTTTCCTTTCCTTATTGTCTTGAAATGGAAGTAAGTAGATGACATACATATGTATATATATACATAAATCCAGTAGCTTTATAATGTCATATATTTCATTATTATTTCTTATATATACTTTATAATCATTCTTAAATGGTTAACATGGAGAATGAATCTCATCGCGTCGTGGAGACGGTAGTCCGTACGTACACACGAGCGATGATATCATTTCCATAAATATTGAACTGAATTGAAGTGGATTATACAATATATAAGAATCAATATGATGTTGTAATAACTATGTATAGTTATTCTTTACACCATTATACCCATCCATGTAAGGTGGTGGTGGAAAATAGATTACACCACGGCGTGGAGACCGTATTCCGTACGTACGCACGCGCGGTGATTTCTTTTTCCGTAGGATGGATAGATAGTGAAATAGGGTTGTTTCATACTTATAATAACATATCAGTATATGAGTGATACTGATGTTATTACTTCATAATGAAACAACCTAAGAAGAAGAAGTGGAAGAAGAAATAAAGATGAAAGAATTGGTAACGGTAATTACCTCTTCTTTGAAGCGCCTCTTTGAGACCTCCTCTTAGGGCACTAAAATTGGTGTTTGAGGAAGACCAGAACCTCTAGGATGTTGCTAGGGAAGTGGAGAAGAGATTTTGGCAGGGGTTTGCCGAGCTTGAGTGCTCAAATTGGTGTGAGGAGGAGGGGGAGGAGGTGTCCTTTTATAGGGGAGGAGAGGGGCACCTTAGGAATATCTCAAAATATTATTTTATATTAAAGTCAAAATCGGTTTATAATGGTTCCAAAGGGTCTTATTTCGAGTCTAAAGTGGGGATGGGTCGAAATCCTATCAACCAATAGAATTTAGACAAGTTTAGGATATTATTTTAACCTTATCAATTAGATTTAACTCTAAGTTAAATAATTTAACTTTTACCGTGTCTTTTTGTTTTCTTTCACTATATGGTTAATACACTTACTATAACATGCCAAAAGAACCCCAAATTTTTTATTAGTAATACATATATCCTTATCTAAGTCATTTGGCCGAACCTTAGATTTTTAGGAATAAAATAACAATTAATAATATAATATTTGATTTAAAAACTATTTTGTGTCAATTTTGACACTATTTGATATATGATTTTTGTGAAAGTCATAACAGAATTATATGTTCGAAACAAGTTGATTAAATCAACAATAATATATCATAGTAACCTAGAAAATTAGTGGAATTCATAAAAAGTCTTAAATTACATTTATATTGGTATTTATATTATCAATTATGTCAATATTTCATTAATAAGATAATTACTGCATCATCTGTGTGTCATAAATAAATTATATTATTTGATGTCTAAAATTTACAAATAAAATACCATCATGTAGGAAATATTTTTAGCTTTCTAATGAATTTTTATAGTCGAATTTATCTTATGTATAACCCCATATTAAAAATGATTTACTTATTAAACTTTGATTTTAACTATTTTAACCCTTCTTTAAATAAATTAATAATAAATGTCCTAATCTAATCCAAGTGGGCCTAAATGGTCATATTTTATTCCTAAGTTTGTTTTTGGTCGAATTAAACTTGTCCAATAGAATTAGGACATGTGTTAGGGTAATATTAATATCATATTTATCCTTAGTTACCCTATTTACTATTTACCGTGGTAAAAAAAGTAAAAAGTTACTATTCACCAAAAAATTATTTTCATCTCATTGAATCACATTTTAGTCCTTGATATTAACCGTGTCTCTCGGATTTTCGAAATTCCATTCACAGAAGCGGTAAAATTAAGTTTTATGCAAAATTCAGTTTTTAACCTACCACTTAGTAGTTTCACTATTCATCAAAAATTGATGTTTTTTCAGAACAATGCCAAAATTTCATCCCAAGCTATATTTCATATTCCGAATTCAAAAATGAAGTCTATTTTACCAAATTCATAACATAAAAGTTGCATTAATTAATTTTATAATTAAATCCCGCTGTTAAAACAAATAGCGTGTTTTTAAGAAACAATATCTATCAAAAGATTGACACTTGTTTATGTCTAGTTTAAATGTGAAATTACATCCAATGACCAACATTGTATTAAATTGTAAAAATATATTCTAAATATACTTTAAAACTACTCAAATTAATAATTTATCACTATTGATTTTTTCGATTAAAAAAAGTTGTTTTTTAATTATAATTTAGTAATTTTCACTATTCATCAGAATATGAAAGTTATCCGAAATGTACCAAAATTTCACCTTAGGCTAAATTCGATACTCCGAATCCAAAAATGAAGTTCATTTTGAAATATAAGATTTACAGAATTTTAAAAAGTGGTTATTACTATTCATAACGGCTAGTTTTAATAATATTTTAATAGCATATCATTGTTTCGTGAAACTCAGGATTACGTACCACACACGCTATCGAGGAAGGTTGCGATTGCGTGTAATGCAAGGCAAGTCAAGGATGCGTGTTGTGCAAGCTCCTTTTGGTGTAGCGTATAACACAAGACATTAGTAAAATAAAAAAGAATATTTTTCATAAAATCTTGGGCTGTTACATTCTACCCCCCTTAAAATGAATTTCGCCCTCGAAATTCGTCGGGGTTATAAATGGTTTACTATTCTAAAGTTTCTTTAATAGAAACCCACATCGTAAAAGGGAATACCAAAACTTGGCTTTAAAAACTAAAGTATGAAATGTAACGATTAACCAAATAAACTACTCACTGGGTTTCCACATAGGTGAAAATATGGATATGGAAGAGAAATCTAACCATCATGTTCTGATGGAGAGTGGTAGAGAACATGGCTATGGAAAAGCCAGTAATCACAAATCCATAGATTTGTGATGATATAAGGTACCATCTGATTCATCAGGTATAAGATCACTAGAACAACATTTTTTGGTTTTCAAGATCATTTCCCTAATGTTGAAAATTTGCTTAGAATAAATACTTACTTTATTTTGGTACAATCTCACTTTTGTTCGTGCCTTGAACAATTTCTACTTCATCTCTTAAATAAATGAAGTTGAATTTGTTATTCGTGAAGTGTTAGCAGATCATGTGATAGAATGACGAGTCATTCTATCTGTCTCAAACAAAAGGTTAGTAAAAATTATATACATAAGTCGATCTATAGTGAGATTAATCACATATGGTTTCTAAAATGGACTTATACTTCATATATCATACTGCTTAATATAATAAAACTAGTTTCTACTAAACAGGGACTTCCTGTAGGCCAGTGGTAGGCGATAAAGGCCAGTCGCACTTCGGTTGTGGGTTCGATTCCTACAGCCTTGTCCGAAGCGATGGGCTGTCGCCCGTCCTGCAGGTTGTCCTTTTTCTAAAACTACGTTACTATAACATCCCATCAATAATATCGAAAATCTTCTGTCCTTAAACAATACTAACTTATGTCTAACATAATCCAGTCTAATCATTAGGCTTATACATAATACTGCAGTCCACTCTCATAATATAGTGACATCGATTACCAGAGATTTAATACTGTCATTAATCCCCACATATCATAAGATATGTCTTGTTGGTCACATTCCAAACATTCAAAGTCCTTAATCGTGTATTCTCTTGAATACCTTAGTGAAAACATGAGTGCAGTTAAAAGTTAACACTTTCCACATACCAAAATCCTCAAAATTCTATATACTCAAACCATGATATCACTTAGTCCTTATATCAATCATGAGCTCATGAATACTATTAAACATTTCATTTTCTCGTCTTCATTATGCGCATATCATCTTATTTCCAAAAAATATCTCAATTACTTTGAATACCACATCAATAAATATTGCAATACTCAATGATACAACATTATCCCATTACATAAACACTTAATCATTCCACCACATCGTTGTCATATTCAACATTGCCAATAGTGATCGCATGTGATTTCCCTTTGTCCTTTGCCTTCAGTGGTTGCTCATGTTGATCATCACTAACCCTTGGATTAGGGCAATTATTATCATAATGCCCCATTTCCTTGCACTTGAAGCATTGAAGTGTTGGCGGTGCGTTCTCTGCAGTGTTTGCTTTATTCACATCATTAGAAACCCTTTTTCCATTACTTCGACACTCAGCTGCTCGATGACCTTCTTTTCCACACTTAAAAAATTTTCTAGTCCCTTTAAGACAATCTCCACCATGCTTCTTTCCACACTTTGTGCATAAGGAAACATTAATCTTCTTTTCACCATTATTCTGAGATTTCTCCTTGAACTCCATCTTTCGTTTCTTGTCAAAACCATGAGATGGATATGTAACACCAACTTCCATTTCTACCTTGATAGCACAACGCACAATTTCTTCATAGCTACTGAAGTCTCTTATAGCTAATGCCCTTCAAAGACTTGGTTTTAAGCCACTGAAAAATCGATCAACTTTACTTTCAGGTTGGATGATAATTCCAGAAGCATACCTTGCAAGTCTTGTAAAATTTGCTTCATAGGTACCAACAGATTCATCGTCCCTTTTCTTCAGTTCAAGAAACTCTTTCTCCATCTTTGTTCGAAGAATACGAGGGAAGTACTTACTGAAAAACAAGTTCTTGAACTCGTCCCATTCCATGGACTCAATTTCATCTCTTGGCCTCGTATTCTTGATAAGATTCCACCATTGATCAGCTTCACCTTCCAAACGATATACTGCTAAGATGACTTTATCATGATCAGAACATTGAAGAACTGAAAATATCTTTTCAGTAGTACTGATCCATTGTTCAGCCACAAGTGGATCATAAGACCCACTGAAAGAAGGTGGACGTTGCCTCATGAAGGACTCAATAGAATATTGTTCCCTTCTCTGCTCATTTGGAAGTCCAGAATGATTCATAGCTTCTGTAAGTATAGCAATAAGATTTTGCACTCCATCTCCCATAACATTTGTTTGTTCAGGAGGGCAATCATTGCATTGTCCATTGCATTGATCAACACGGTTCCTTCGGGTTCCAGCCATCGTCTAAAACCCAAAAAGAATAGTGTGAGAGGAAAAAATCATGATAGGGAAAACAACATTATAAAGGGGGAGTACCTTCAATATCCAACATCTTAGGTTTAATTCTATGATCGTTAGCGTAATTCTATTACTATAACCTATACGTATACTTATCCCTAGGGACATCCCTAGACATACCTTAGAAATATCTCTAGGGATCTCACTAACGTTTTCGCATCCTAGTTTCCAAAGGTTGACTAAACCTTTCCTCTGATACCAACTGTAGAGACCCGAAGCTTATCGTACATGGACATTACATTACTTTTGCGGAATACTTAGTACATAACAAAAACACACACACAAGGATCGTAATAGTTTAGTGTCTTTGGAAACTCGGAACGTAATCTTCTAATCGTGGTGAAAGATCTTCAATATCTCCCATAAAGATCTTCCCCTTTTTTTTACCTATAAACCTTTCTTTATATCCTGGGGAAAGGAAAACATAAAAGGGTGAGCTCAAATGCTCAGTAAGGGTAAACAAAAGAAATATCAATCACATCATATACAAAAGAACATAGCTTTTTTGGAAATCTTAACCTTCAAAAGAGCTCATAATATCATAACATGGGATAAATCATAGAAGTGAAAATGAGATCCCCATAATCATAACATAAAACTTGAAACTTTGTGGCATGCACACATAATCATGGAAAATCATTTCTTGTTAGTCATGACTCATTGCCAAGACTATCTTAGTGGACAAAGTCCCTTTCTGAACCGAGTTCACTCCTCGTTTCAGTCCTGTATCACTGAACCGAAATAACCTTCCGTTCCAGCCATGTCTATCTCATGAGATATAAAATCATTACCCAATGCATTGGAGGGATATATAGGTCCCACCCATCTTATAATGAATCCTTTCTTATGTGTGCCACATAATCATAACACATACATCATCGCATAACACATGTAACAAAAATGGAATTCTTGAAATATCATGACATCATAAATCAATTCATATAAGATAAAGGAATTCATAAACATAATTCCATCACAACATAGTCAAATCAATGTAAAAATATGGATAGAAACAGAACCCTTTATTATCTTAGATGGAAAATAATTTTGATAAAACACTTGAATTGAATTCTTGAGGAAAATATCCTTTCTTCTTCAAAATCAATTTCTTTTCACAAAACATCATGCAATTTTAAAAGAAAGAGATTTTATTGAAAATAGTCATGAAATCTTTTAGAGGAAGCTTCATTAAAATAAGGCTTTATAAAACAGTAGAAATCCGTTCGTGCCGTATAAGTTAAAAAAAACATTCTTCGTACTTTTGTCGGAAAAGTCAAAAAGTACCTCGTACGGAAAAACGACAAAAGATTCCTTTCATATTCTTTACTAAAAACTCACCTAAGGGTAAAATTGGATTTAAACTATTGCAAGTGGATGTAAATAATATTACATATTGAGGAAACATGGATGTGGATGATAAAATACACCCCAGTAAATACTTACGAATAAACAATCTCGGATAAAAATGAGATTGTGATATTTCCCTTACCTTAGGTCCGACTTGCTTTGTAAGTGTCCGAACCTCCTGTATAATGATTTAAATCATGTTATTGACTTATTAAAGAATCATATTCATTGTTATGATATCATATATGGTTCACTTATGACATTATATTACCCGTTCTTTTGTAAATTCCATGTTAAAGAAGCGTTTTGGGTAAAATCGTTTCATTTATCGTAGGTGTTTTGACTTGTTGTTCTTGACATCGTTATTACTTATATCATGATTTACTTACTTCCAGAATATAAAATATGATTTATATATAATATATATTCAGTATATATATATATAATAGGTAGATAAATAAAATGAAAAACAGCGTTCATGGAGACGGTAGTCCGTACGTACGCATGAACGCTGTTTTCCTTTCCTTATTGTCTTGAAATGGAAGTAAGTAGATGACATACATATGTATATATATACATAAATCCAGTAGCTTTATAATGTCATATATTTCATTATTATTTCTTATATATACTTTATAATCATTCTTAAATGGTTAACATGGAGAATGAATCTCATCGCGTCGTGGAGACAGTAGTCCGTACGTACACACGAGCGATGATATCATTTCCATAAATATTGAACTGAATTGAAGTGGATTATACAATATATGAGAATCAATATGATGTTGTAATAACTATGTATAGTTATTCTTTACACCATTATACCCATCCATGTAAGGTGGTGGTGGAAAATAGATTACACCACGGCGTGGAGACCGTATTCCGTACGTACGCACGCGCGGTGATTTCTTTTTCCGTAGGATGGATAGATAGTGAAATAGGGTTGTTTCATACTTATAATAACATATCAGTATATGAGTGATACTGATGTTATTACTTCATAATGAAACAACCTAAGAAGAATAAGTGGAATAAGAAATAAAGATGAAAGAATTGGTAACGGTAATTACCTCTTCTTTGAAGCGCCTCTTTGAGACCTCCTCTTAGGGCACTAAAATTGGTGTTTGAGGAAGACCAGAACCTCTAGGATGTTGCTAGGGAAGTGGAGAAGAGATTTTGGCAGGGGTTGGCCGAGCTTGAGTGCTCAAATTGGTGTGAGGAGGAGGGGGAGGAGGTGTCCTTTTATAGGGGAGGAGAGGGGCACCTTAGGAATATCTCAAAATATTATTTTATATTAAAGTCAAAATCGGTTTATAATGGTTCCAAAGGGTCTTATTTCGAGTCTAAAGTGGGGATGGGTCGAAATCCTATCAACCAATAGAATTTAGACAAGTTTAGGATATTATTTTAACCTTATCAATTAGATTTAACTCTAAGTTAAATAATTTAACTTTTACCGTGTCTTTTTGTTTTCTTTCACTATATGGTTAATACACTTACTATAACATGCCAAAAGAACCCCAAATTTTTTATTAGTAATACATATATCCTTATCTAAGTCATTTGGCCGAACCTTAGATTTTTAGGAATAAAATAACAATTAATAATATAATATTTGATTTAAAAACTATTTTGTGTCAATTTTGACACTATTTGATATATGATTTTTGTGAAAGTCATAACAGAATTATATGTTCGAAACAAGTTGATTAAATCAACAATAATATATCATAGTAACCTAGAAAATTAGTGGAATTCATAAAAAGTCTTAAATTACATTTATATTGGTATTTATATTATCAATTATGTCAATATTTCATTAATAAGATAATTACTGCATCATCTGTGTGTCATAAATAAATTATATTATTTGATGTCTAAAATTTACAAATAAAATACCATCATGTAGGAAATATTTTTAGCTTTCTAATGAATATTTATAGTTGAATTTATCTTATGTATAACCCCATATTAAAAATGATTTACTTATTAAACTTTGATTTTAACTATTTTAACCCTTCTTTAAATAAATTAATAATAAATGTCCTAATCTAATCCAAGTGGGCCTAAATGGTCATATTTTATTCCTAAGTTTGTTTTTGGTCGAATTACACTTGTCCAATAGAATTAGGACATGTGTTAGGGTAATATTAATATCATATTTATCCTTAGTTACCCTATTTACTATTTACCGTGGTAAAAAAAGTAAAAAGTTACTATTCACCAAAAAATTATTTTCATCTCATTGAATCACATTTTAGTCCTTGATATTAACCGTGTCTCTCGGATTTTCGAAATTCCATTCACAGAAGCGGTAAAATTAAGTTTTATGCAAAATTCAGTTTTTAACCTACCACTTAGTAGTTTCACTATTCATCAAAAATTGATGTTTTTTCAGAACAATGCCAAAATTTCATCCCAAGCTATATTTCATATTCCGAATTCAAAAATGAAGTCTATTTTACCAAATTCATAACATAAAAGTTGCATTAATTAATTTTATAATTAAATCCCGCTGTTAAAACAAATAGCGTGTTTTTAAGAAACAATATCTATCAAAAGATTGACACTTGTTTATGTCTAGTTTAAATGTGAAATTACATCCAATGACCAACATTGTATTAAATTGTAAAAATATATTCTAAATATACTTTAAAACTACTCAAATTAATAATTTATCACTATTGATTATTTCGATTAAAAAAAGTTGTTTTTTAATTATAATTTAGTAATTTTCACTATTCATCAGAATATGAAAGTTATCCGAAATGTACCAAAATTTCACCTTAGGCTAAATTCGATACTCCGAATCCAAAAATGAAGTTCATTTTGAAATATAAGATTTACAGAATTTTAAAAAGTGGTTATTACTATTCATAACGGCTAGTTTTAATAATATTTTAATAGCATATCATTGTTTCGTGAAACTCAGGATTACGTACCACACACGCTATCGAGGAAGGTTGCGATTGCGTGTAATGCAAGGCAAGTCAAGGATGCGTGTTGTGCAAGCTCCTTTTGGTGTAGCGTATAACACAAGACATTAGTAAAATAAAAAAGAATATTTTTCATAAAATCATGGGCTGTTACATTCTACCCCCCTTAAAATGAATTTCGCCCTCGAAATTCGTCGGGGTTATAAATGGTTTACTATTCGAAAGTTTCTTTAATAGAAACCCACATCGTAAAAGGGAATACCAAAACTTGGCTTTAAAAACTAAAGTATGAAATGTAACGATTAACCAAATAAACTAATCACTGGGTTTCCACATAGGTGAAAATATGGATATGGAAGAGAAATCTAACCATCATGTTCTGATGGAGAGTGGTAGAGAACATGGCTATGGAAAAGCCAGTAATCACAAATCCATAGATTTGTGATGATATAAGGTACCATCTGATTCATCAGGTATAAGATCACTAGAACAACATTTTTTGGTTTTCAAGATCATTTCCCTAATGTTGAAAATTTGCTTAGAATAAATACTTACTTTATTTTGGTACAATCACACTTTTGTTCGTGCCTTGAACAATTTCTACTTCATCTCTTAAATAAATGAAGTTGAATTTGTTATTCGTGAAGTGTTAGCAGATCATGTGATAGAATGACGAGTCATTATATCTGTCTCAAACAAAAGGTTAGTAAAAATTATATACATAAGTCGATCTATAGTGAGATTAATCACATATGGTTTCTAAAATGGACTTATACTTCATATATCATACTGCTTAATATAATAAAACTAGTTTCTACTAAACAGGGACTTCCTGTAGGCCAGTGGTAGGCGATAAAGGCCAGTCGCACTTCGGTTGTGGGTTCGATTCCTACAGCCTTGTCCGAAGCGATGGGCTGTCGCCCGTCCTGCAGGTTGTCCTTTTTCTAAAACTACGTTACTATAACATCCCATCAATAATATCGAAAATCTTCTGTCCTTAAACAATACTAACTTATGTCTAACATAATCCAGTCTAATCTTTAGGCTTATACATAATACTGCAGTCCACTCTCATAATATAGTGACATAGATTACCAGAGATTTAATACTGTCATTAATCCCCACATATCATAAGATATGTCTTGTTGGTCACATTCCAAACATTCAAAGTCCTTAATCGTGTATTCTCTTGAATACCTTAGTGAAAACATGAGTGCAGTTAAAAGTTAACACTTTCCACATACCAAAATCCTCAAAATTCTATATACTCAAACCATGATATCACTTAGTCCTTATATCAATCATGAGCTCATGAATACTATTAAACATTTCATTTTCTCGTCTTCATTATGCGCATATCATCTTATTTCCAAAAAATATCTCAATCACTTTGAATACCACATCAATAAATATTGCAATACTCAATGATACAACATTATCCCATTACATAAACACTTAATCATTCCACCACATCGTTGTCATATTCAACATTTCCAATAGTGATCGCATGTGATTTCCCTTTGTCCTTTGCCTTCAGTGGTTGCTCATGTTGATCATCACTAACCCTTGGATTAGGGCAATTATTAGCATAATGCCCCATTTCCTTGCACTTGAAGCATTGAAGTGTTGGCGGTGCGTTCTCTGCAGTGTTTGCTTTATTCACATCATTAGAAACCCTTTTTCCATTACTTCGACACTCAGCTGCTCGATGACCTTCTTTTCCACACTTAAAAAATTTTCTAGTCCCTTTAAGACAATCTCCACCATGCTTCTTTCCACACTTTGTGCATAAGGAAACATTCATCTTCTTTTCACCATTATTCTGAGATTTCTCCTTGAACTCCATCTTTCGTTTCTTGTCAAAACCATGAGATGGATATGTAACACCAACTTCCATTTCTACCTTGATAGCACAACGCACAATTTCTTCATAGCTACTGAAGTCTCTTATAGCTAATGCCCTTCAAAGACATGGTTTTAAGCCACTGAAAAATCGATCAACTTTACTTTCAGGTTGGATGATAATTCCAGAAGCATACCTTGCAAGTCTTGTAAAATTTTCTTCATAGGTACCAACAGATTCATCGTCCCTTTTCTTCAGTTCAAGAAACTCTTTCTCCATCTTTGTTCGAAGAATACGAGGGAAGTGCTTACTGAAAAACAAGTTCTTGAACTCGTCCCATTCCATGGACTCAATTTCATCTCTTGGCCTCGTATTCTTGATAAGATTCCACCATTGATCAGCTTCACCTTCCAAACGATATACTGCTAAGATGACTTTATCATGATCAGAACATTGAAGAACTGAAAATATCTTTTCAGTAGTACTGATCCATTGTTCAGCCACAAGTGGATCATAAGACCCACTGAAAGAAGGTGGACGTTGCCTCATGAAGGACTCAATAGAATATTGTTCCCTTCTCTGCTCATTTGGAAGTCCAGAATGATTCATAGCTTGTGTAAGTATAGCAATAAGATTTTGCACTCCATCTCCCATAACATTTGTTTGTTCATGAGGGCAATCATTGCATTGTCCATTGCATTGATCAACACGGTTCCTTCGGGTTCCAGCCATCGTCTAAAACCCAAAAAGAATAGTGTGAGAGGAAAAAATCATGATAGGGAAAACAACATTGTAAAGGGGGAGTACCTTCAATATCCAACATCTTAGGTTTAATTCTATGATCGTTAGCGTAATTCTATTACTATAACCTATACGTATACTTATCCCTAGGGACATCCCTAGACATACCTTAGAAATATCTCTAGGGATCTCACTAACGTTTTCGCATCCTAGTTTCCAAAGGTTGACTAAACCTTTCCTCTGATACCAACTGTAGAGACCCGAAGCTTATCGTACATGGACATTACATTACTTTTGCGGAATACTTAGTACATAACAAAAACACACACACAAGGATCGTAATAGTTTAGTGTCTTTGGAAACTCGGAACGTAATCTTCTAATCGTGGTGAAAGATCTTCAATATCTCCCATAAAGATCTTCCCCCTTTTTTTTACCTATAAACCTTTCTTTATATCCTGGGGAAAGGAAAACATAAAAGGGTGAGCTCAAATGCTCAGTAAGGGTAAACAAAAGAAATATCAATCACATCATATACAAAAGAACATAGCTTTTTTGGAAATCTTAACCTTCAAAAGAGCTCATAATATCATAACATGGGATAAATCATAGAAGTGAAAATGAGATCCCCATAATCATAACATAAAACTTGAAACTTTGTGGCATGCACACATAATCATGGAAAATCATTTCTTGTTAGTCATGACTCATTGCCAAGACTGTCTTAGTGGACAAAGTCCCTTTCTGAACCGAGTTCACTCCTCGTTTCAGTCCTGTATCACTGAACCGAAATAACCTTCCGTTCCAGCCATGTCTATCTCATGAGATATAAAATCATTACCCAATGCATTGGAGGGATATATAGGTCCCACCCATCTTATAATGAATCCTTTCTTATGTGTGCCACATAATCATAACACATACATCATCGCATAACACATGTAACAAAAATGGAATTCTTGAAATATCATGACATCATAAATCAATTCATATAAGATAAAGGAATTCATAAACATAATTCCATCACAACATAGTCAAATCAATGTAAACATATGGATAGAAACAGAACCCTTTATTATCTTAGATGGAAAATAATTTTGATAAAACACTTGAATTGAATTCTTGAGGAAAATATCCTTTCTTCTTCAAAATCAATTTCTTTTCACAAAACATCATGCAATTTTAAAAGAAAGAGATTTTATTGAAAATAGTCATGAAATCTTTTAGAGGAAGCTTCATTAAAATAAGGCTTTATAAAACAGTAGAAATCCGTTCGTGCCGTATAAGTTAAAAAAAACATTCTTCGTACTTTTGTCGGAAAAGTCAAAAAGTACCTCGTACGGAAAAACGACAAAAGATTCCTTTCATATTCTTTACTAAAAACTCACCTAAGGGTAAAATTGGATTTAAACTATTGAAAGTGGATGTAAATAATATTACATATTGAGGAAACATGGATTTGGATGATAAAATACACCCCAGTAAATACTTACGAATAAACAATCTCGGATAAAAATGAGATTGTGATATTTCCCTTACCTTAGGTCCGACTTGCTTTGTAAGTGTCCAAACCTCCTGTATAATGATTTAAATCATGTTATTGACTTATTAAAGAATCATATTCATTGTTATGATATCATATATGGTTCACTTATGACATTATATTACCCGTTCTTTTGTAAATTCCATGTTAAAGAAGCGTTTTGGGTAAAATCGTTTCATTTATCGTAGGTGTTTTGACTTGTTGTTCTTGACATCATTATTACTTATATCATGATTTACTTACTTCCAGAATATAAAATATGATTTATATATCATATATATTCAGTATATATATATATATAATAGGTAGATAAATAAAATGAAAAACACCGTTCATGGAGACGGTAGTCCGTACGTACGCATGAACGCTGTTTTCCTTTCCTTATTGTCTTGAAATGGAAGTAAGTAGATGACATACATATGTATATATATACATAAATCCAGTAGCTTTATAATGTCATATATTTCATTATTATTTCTTATATATACTTTATAATCATTCTTAAATGGTTAACATGGAGAATGAATCTCATCGCGTCGTGGAGACGGTAGTCCGTACGTACACACGAGCGATGATATCATTTCCATAAATATTGAACTGAATTGAAGTGGATTATACAATATATAAGAATAAATATGATGTTGTAATAACTATGTATAGTTATTCTTTACACCATTATACCCATCCATGTAAGGTGGTGGTGGAAAATAGATTACACCACGGCGTGGAGACTGTATTTCGTACGTACGCACGCGCGGTGATTTCTTTTTCCGTAGGATGGATAGATAGTGAAATAGGGTTGTTTCATACTTATAATAACATATCAGTATATGAGTGATACTGATGTTATTACTTCATAATGAAACAACCTAAGAAGAAGAAGTGGAAGAAGAAATAAAGATGAAAGAATTGGTAACGGTAATTACCTCTTCTTTGAAGCGCCTCTTTGAGACCTCCTCTTAGGGCACTAAAATTGGTGTTTGAGGAAGACCAGAACCTCTAGGATGTTGCTAGGGAAGTGGAGAAGAGATTTTGGCAGGGTTTGGCCGAGCTTGAGTGCTCAAATTGGTGTGAGGAGGAGGGGGAGGAGGTGTCCTTTTATAGGGGAGGAGAGGGGCACCTTAGGAATATCTCAAAATGTTATTTTATATTAAAGTCAAAATCGGTTTATAATGGTTCCAAAGGGTCTTATTTCGAGTCTAAAGTGGGGATGGGTCGAAATCCTATCAACCAATAGAATTTAGACAAGTTTAGGATATTATTTTAACCTTATCAATTAGATTTAACTCTAAGTTAAATAATTTAACTTTTACCGTGTCTTTTTGTTTTCTTTCACTATATGGTTAATACACTTACTATAACATGCCAAAAGAACCCCAAATTTTTTATTAGTAATACATATATCCTTATCTAAGTCATTTGGCCGAACCTTAGATTTTTAGGAATAAAATAACAATTAATAATATAATATTTTATTTAAAAACTATTTTGTGTCAATTTTGACACTATTTGATATATGATTTTTGTGAAAGTCATAACAGAATTATATGTTCGAAACAAGTTGATTAAATCAACAATAATATATCATAGTAACCTAGAAAATTAGTGGAATTCATAAAAAGTCTTAAATTACATTTATTTTGGTATTTATATTATCAATTATGTCAATATTTCATTAATAAGATAATTACTGCATCATCTGTGTGTCATAAATAAATTATATTATTTGATGTCTAAAATTTACAAATAAAATACCATCATGTAGGAAATATTTTTAGCTTTCTAATGAATATTTATAGTCTAATTTATCTTATGTATAACCCCATATTAAAAATGATTTACTTATTAAACTTTGATTTTAACTATTTTAACCCTTCTTTAAATAAATTAATAATAAATGTCCTAATCTAATCCAAGTGGGCCTAAATGGTCATATTTTATTCCTAAGTTTGTTTTTGGTCGAATTACACTTGTCCAATAGAATTAGGACATGTGTTAGGGTAATATTAATATCATATTTATCCTTAGTTACCCTATTTACTATTTACCGTGGTAAAAAAAGTAAAAAGTTACTATTCACCAAAAAATTATTTTCATCTCATTGAATCACATTTTAGTCCTTGATATTAACCGTGTCTCTCGGATTTTCGAAATTCCATTCACAGAAGCGGTAAAATTAAGTTTTATGCAAAATTCAGTTTTTAACCTACCACTTAGTAGTTTCACTATTCATCAAAAATTGATGTTTTTTCAGAACAATGCCAAAATTTCATCCCAAGCTATATTTCATATTCCGAATTCAAAAATGAAGTCTATTTTACCAAATTCATAACATAAAAGTTGCATTAATTAATTTTATAATTAAATCCCGCTGTTAAAACAAATAGCGTGTTTTTAAGAAACAATATCTATCAAAAGATTGACACTTGTTTATGTCTAGTTTAAATGTGAAATTACATCCAATGACCAACATTGTATTAAATTGTAAAAATATATTCTAAATATACTTTAAAACTACTCAAATTAATAATTTATCACTATTGATTATTTCGATTAAAAAAAGTTGTTTTTTAATTATAATTTAGTAATTTTCACTATTCATCAGAATATGAAAGTTATCCGAAATGTACCAAAATTTCACCTTAGGCTAAATTCGATACTCTGAATCCAAAAATGAAGTTCATTTTGAAATATAAGATTTACAGAATTTTAAAAAGTGGTTATTACTATTCATAACGGCTAGTTTTAATAATATTTTAATAGCATATCATTGTTTCGTGAAACTCAGGATTACGTACCACACACGCTATCGAGGAAGGTTGCGATTGCGTGTAATGCAAGGCAAGTCAAGGATGCGTGTTGTGCAAGCTCCTTTTGGTTTAGCGTATAACACAAGACATTAGTAAAATAAAAAAGAATATTTTTCATAAAATCTTGGGCTGTTACAGTTTTCTTGAAAAAGTGGAATAAATTATAAATGGTTGAATGGATTAGAAATCTAACATAATAATTGATTTTATAATTCAAGGTCTACCCTTGGTGCAACTTGACATTAGTCGGCCCAGTTGGTTTGTGGAAATGTTATCACGAGCGCAAAAATGAATAAAATAATTAACAATTTAAAATAGATTATTATATCTGAAATCTAGGGTTACCCGCATAACTCTAGATCCTCTGGGTGGCCATTAGAGAGAGCTTCAAGGATTCTCTCTTAGGAAAACAATGACATATCACAGTTCCTCGATCGACGTGCATTGATTTTATAGGATCTTGCCAATGAATGTTACACAACTTCATTATTCATAAGTGATATATCTAAATATAGGTAGGGAGTCTATCTTGATTTATTGACTCCCCATTCTTGAATTATATGATGAAAATAAGTCAATCAATGAGCTGATTGATCCATGGTTTGATTATCTTGTGAGGTGGAAATATTTTGTGGGGGTTTAACCTCAGCTTTTTCATTATGATTTTATTTATTCAATTATTGTTCTAATATAAATGTATCAATATAGAAATGAAAATTAATAGATGTTTATTACATAAATATGTTCCTGTTCTTTTATCCCATGTTCATCATTCACCACAGGCTTTATTCATTAGGGCTGCAACTTGACATATCCCGATTGATCAATAGTTTCACTATATTATCTTGGTGTAATGATCTGATATTAAGGATATGGGATTAGCAAGAAATGTTTCATGTAAAATTATGGAGACAGATAAATTTAGACATTTGAGGATACAAAAATTTTCATGCTTCAACATTTTTCGGCATAGAATAGGTAACACCAATTTGATCAATTTTCCAAGAAAATCGGGTGATGGAATGCATTGTCTATTAATGGAAGGGCTTGGATGATATTTTTCATAGATTTTGTGGCATTTTGATCATTAGATAAAATTTACAATGTGAAAGAGGCATGTGAAAGAGTCTCCTATGATTTTAGAAAATTGAAAAACACGCAGCATGTAATCCAGGATTACTCATTGTGTGGGACCACTAAGTAGTTTCTAGGACTTCTGGAGGGAGTTAAACATCACACAACATGTAGTCTCTCCCACGTGACATGTGGTCCCTATTCAGGTACTCTCTATGTACGTAGGATAATATGTATACATGAGGTCGATTACCCTGGTTCCTGACATGACGTGTACTCCCCCATATGAAATGGCATGGACCAGGTACATGTGCTAAGCTATGTATCGGTACATGGGAAGATGTACAAGGGTTGACGCCATGTACTGATGCACTAGTATACTATATGGGTAGCCAACACACCTTGTAGTACTACATAGACATGGCTTGAAACATAATCTATTTACACAGGTAGGACCTAGGGTGGAGGGACGTGATGTGTGATCCCTACTACACACTGTGTACTCCTTTATACATGGCTTGGATATATTGTCCTCTATATAATTAATTTTTTATATGGGTTCCCTTGTCCATTACATAATGGTTGATATGTAATCGTTTCATACTACTAGGATTATGATCCTTTAATTAGGACTTCCTAGATAGATCCATTGGAATCCCACCAAGAGGCCCACGGTGCGATCCTCTATTTTTCTTTTTTCCGTAGGGGATGTTCTTTGAATCTTTCTAAACAATACATTGTGGGTGTTGATAATATACCTAGTGGGTTAATCTAGATTGATTTATTATTGTCACACCATGGATCTAACAATGATACACATCTATGTACTGTATTCTCATCGAACTATTAGATTGATCTTTCTCATGACGTGACCCTATGAGTAGTACCTCTCAGACATACATTATCCTTGATATTAGACTTTGGAGTGTTTTTTCCTAGATGCGTTCTTTGTTGATCCATTGAGATGGAACCCTAGGGATGGTATAACATGGTTGTGTTTAACCTTTAGATTGTGTATCTTTTTTGAGTATATCTAGATATTCTTGTTATATGTATTGTATATATATACCTATTTAGATATGATTGTACTGTCTTTTTTGTATGATTTTGGGTTTTAGGTTGGCCTATTGAGAATTGTGATACTCAACCCTTCATGTTCTTTCCTCACACCTGTTGTGTATTATGTGGATGATAAAATTTTGGACAAATACCTAGATGGACAAGGATCAGACAGTTCTTAGTAAGACCAGACTGAATTCGGGGTGTTCATGCATTTTTCATATAGTAGTCCCATTTCTCTCTTAGTTTGGAGTTTGTTTCAGACACTTTACGGTGGGCCTATATTTTGACCAATTTACTTATTTGACATCTGCGATACTCTAGTTTCATGATTTATATGTAAGCATCCATGGTTGTTTTATGTTTTCATTTATACACTTTATAGAGTTGGATATGTGTGTGTGTGTACAGAAACCTGGGATAAGGCCTCCCATGTCAGTGACATTCCATATTTGATCTAGTTTCTAGCCCATATCTAGTTGAAGGTGGTCTAGGGGAGTAGAGACTTTGGAACCACCGGGAAGGGTCATGACACTGGTTTCTAGTGATCCCTCTCTTTTAGGTATAGGTGGTGGTGGAATGATGGTGATGACCCTCTTGTTTCACAGAGTTTTGGGTAGTGTACAGAGTTTCCCTCCCGGTTTTAGTATTTTGGTTTTTCGGACTAAAATGAAAAATGATTAAATGTTGAAAAATATATTCAATTTGATTATGGGTAATGCTTATGTGGTGATTTTTTATTCCATTAGGATGTATTGGGATGTTTATCATGGGTAAAATAATTCCCAAAAATAATTTTTTGATGCCCATGCACAAGTTTTTAGCATGTGGGGATCAGAAATTCCCTTAGGGCCTTACCATGGGTCAGGTTGAGTGTTGGGTTGGATGGAATCTTAGCATGGTATATGATAATTATTAATCAGTATTATTTAATTAATATGAATATTTTTTATTAAAACTATTATCCATGAATTTTCTTAGACATTAGATATACGAGGAATGCATTGGACAAGCAGTGATGGGCGAGACTCATAATTATATTGACCCATATCACATTGAAATGCCTCATGATTTATATTAGTAAACTATCCTTAAATTGGTCATTACATATAGTTATGAAATATATTGGAAATACTTATTAATTCTATAGATATTATGTTGTATGAGATTATAATGTCCAATATTAATAATTTGTTTCATTGAATTTATTATTATTATTATAATTCATGAAATTATTGTTTAATATTAATCATGGATTAAAATCATAATAATGTGATTATTTAAATTGAATTACTTCAATTTCATTTATTCCAACCTTATTATTACTCTTTATCAAGTTACTGATTGAATGGAAATAATTTTTATTTATATAAGTTTACAAATTAAATATGATTTCTCGATTCATGATATTTTATAAAATAAATAACCCTTAGTAAGCATCTAAACTCTCCCATTTCTTATGATTCCTTTCCCAAGGATTTTAGGAGGTGCATTATAATTGATATGGAGTGAGATGCTAAAGGGAATAATAGGTTTCCAAAGAAATTACTATGTTGTATTTTATGTTTCCAAATATAATTTTAAATTCATGTATGTATCTATTTTTTCAATACTAATAAATGATTTCTTCTTTTGGTATGTCATTTCTTGTATCTTATGGAAAAATAGTAATGTAACCCGTGACACTATGCTATTAGGGTTGTTGTGTTTACGTTTGGTATCAGATCATGTCAAGTTGAAACCATTGGAAACAAATTTTGGAATGCATAGTTAATAGAAGACTACCATATGAATCAATTTAAGTACATTTCTAAGTATAGGATAACATCCTATGGTTTTATTAAGGTATAGGTTCTGTGGGTTTCCTTTAAAAAAATCGTTGGCTAGATTCTACAAGTGGATGCAACTCTCAAATAGTTGTAACGAGGGGTAATAAAATTGAAAAGGTATTATTAGGATTTAAATTGATCATCACCTGGGGCATGAAAAAAGACTATAATAAACACTAGGTTTGACTCTTCTATGGGATATGCTTGGGTTAATTCATAATTTCATTATAAACTGACATGAAGAATATGAAAAAATTAGGACCATATGTAACATAGGATAAACATATGGTGTCATATGAGGGATATTAATTATATTATTATTATGGTCAATCAGTTACTATGATGTATAATTATTAACACGTAACATAAACAACTCCCTCACTAACTAAATAAAATAAGGGTAGTATTTTATGAGAGCTCAAGTGGTGGAGAACAATATGTATAGAATGATCAATTTTCATTATTTCAAAAATATGTAAAGAGACATCCATAGAAATTTATCTAAGGAAATACAAAATCTTTTATGTGGGTAAATTAATTTTACAAATAAATGAATTATCAACGAAAAATAATGAGTTCATTATTGAGAAAAAAATTTAACCACCATTTGTAGTTCAGTATGTTAAATGTTTGGAACCTAGGAATTATCTGATAAAATTACCTATTCTCAAGGTTAAATCCTAGACCAGGGAATGATTTATGTCCTGAAAATTATTAAAGTGCAATTATTGAACAATTTATTTATCAATATTCAAGATTTATATTCATAAATTGTATTTTGGTTATATGAATCATGAAGTAGAAAAGGAGTGTGCTAACATTTGGAATGTTATATGTTATCAACATTTATTAAACTAATTATTATTGATATCATCATGGGTCTAGTAATTTAATGTCAATCCAATGTTTAAAAACATGGACACCTCTTTTGAAATTTTAGGTGTTGAGATTTTCATGTGATTAATGACATTGTGGGAGGAAATTCATTAGGTTGACATATATTTCACCCTTAGGTTTTCCAGGAATAATTATATTTGGAATTATTCAATATTTTATTTTTTAATGTAATTGAACAGATTTAGAGTGAATATGATCAACAATCTGAAGATAATAATAGCCAATTTAGATGATTTACAATCATGAAACCTAATATGTTTAATAGAAAAACTTATTGATTAAAAGGTGAATTGATGAATAAAGTGATTTATGAGGAAGTTAATTATATTTTTCTAACACAATATTAATTATACTAATATGGTTTTAGAAAAATGATAACATGTATGTCGGGTGACAACCCATTGAATCTGGTAATGCTGCACGTCATGATCCCATAACCAAAGGGTGATAAGGGATCAATTCCTACCACAGTATTACATGATTCATTGTTAAATTGAATTTTTTATATAAATGATTTGATGGATAAATATATATGAAACTGATTAAGTTGGAATTTTGGAATTTCTGTAGGGGATTTTGTGATTAATGTAATATATTGGATAATTGGGTCTACTAATTTTTTTTCTTCTGACATTTATAGTCAAAAATAAAGGCATGTAACACTTTTATATATCTTAAGATACTATAAATGTTAGTTTTGCTAATTCAAAAATATAAAATTCATATTAGATATTCTTTTCTCAGAGTATGACATATAGTGGAAATTGATCCAAGCACAACCAACACATGAAATTGTGCCAATTAAATAGAACGATTTCATGTATTTATATTTCTTCTTATTGTTATTATAAATGGTAATGTAATTCTTCAACTACAAGAAATGGATCTCAAAACCAAATTTTACCCTATTGTATTTAGATAAGATGAATAAATTGACTTTTAATCAATCACAATTTATGGATTTTTGGTGGTTAAATTTCTAATGACAATGTTCTCTATCACTCTCTATTAGTCCTTGTGTATTATTTATATACTCTGTGTCCATATTTTTTCATCCCATAAATGTTATACAAAATTAAAATATAATTTCATATTCTTCCAGATGACATTCATATTATCATTTCAGTATTTTATAGAATAAGTTTCATTAAACTTTTTAGGATGTGGTTTTTTTCACAAAGGAATTTAAAAACATCAAACCCTCCATTTCTGATAAAAAGATCAAATTGTGATAATGAATTTTATTGATGGTTGGGAGAGTGTAACACACCGATATTTTGATAGAATAACACTATATTTTATATAATATATGATCCATAACACTGTGTATTAATTGAATTGTGAAATACTATTAAATTATTATTATTTTCTGTAAAACATGTAACATATCCATTAAGATAGTGATAATTAACATTTTTAATCACATTATGGGAATAAGTATAAATTTATTAAATAATATATTTATAAAAGAGTCATTAATTCTCAATAAAACCATTTTATACTTCAAAAAGTCTTTTTATTCAAAAATTGTATTATTTTTAGTTTTCTATTTATGAATTTTAATTAATTTATAAAATTTTTAGAAAAAATATTTCATAAAAAAAATTATTGTTTAAATAAGGATATTAAAATTATCTTAGGATGAAATTTAGTGATTTTTTTAAAAAATGGTTAATTTTTGTTAAAGAGTGAAAATACTACCTTCTGTTAAAGGAACACTTTATTTTAATAGATTATGTAATTTAGAGGCCCCATTACTATTTTATTTTTATTTTAATATTAAAAAGTTTTGTGAGTTGTATTTAAAATAAATAATTAAATTTGACTCATCTTTATACTTGATTTGGGAATAATTTTATCTCTAGTCATAAAGAAGCTTTTTTTGAGTAACAGTTTTATGTTAACAATGTTATTCTATTTTAATTTATTAAAATAGCCACTAATAGGGGAAAATACTTATACAATACGTTTCTATTTATTAGAAAACCATTTTCTGACCTAATTTATAGTATTATTTTTCAATTATTTCCTAAAACTTATATGAATTGAATTTGATAAAATGTATTCCTTAATAAATATTTAATAACTAATATTAGTTAATTATCTCGACTTATTTTATTCATAATTAATAAAAAAAATAATTAATAAGGTTAAGGATAAAATGTGGGTTTTCACTTTACATGAAATTATAAGAAAATTAATTTTCCAAATACATATGACTATTATATGATAAATCTCACTTTATATATAAAATAGGTGAGACCAAATTATAAAATAATTTTCAATTATTTTTAGGATTAAAATATAAGTTTCCTAGGTAAATAAAAAACTAGTTATCATGGTGAAAGTAAAATGTTAAAAGTAAGGAAACTAAGATGAAAATATTAGATGTTAAAAAAATGAATCCATTTTCTTGGAGGTTTGAATTGAACTTAAACTCCATTAACTCAATTATTAATTTATTTGGAGGCAATTGGTTTGATATTGACTTCCCATTATTGAATAGTTTTTGGTATTTATAATACTCCTCAATTATTAAATGGAACCCCTCCCCCAGCTTATTAACGCCTCTAAATCCATTTATCCTAAAAAACCATGAAAAAATATCTCCTTAAAATCCTTATTCATATTATATAGGTAATGGTAATCCAAAAGGACCAATCCCAATATCCTTAACAAGTGACCAGATGGAGGTTTTTTTAAGAGACGACAATCGTTTTCACTAACCGACATCTTTTTTACATCTTCCTTTATCACCATCAATTATTTCCTCACAATTATAATATAATAAAACTAGTATATACCATATAATTCTATTCCATTTTGTTTATGTAGTAATATTTAACGATATTATCCTCCATCAAGTAGGAAACAAATCCATCGCCCGTGTGCATGGTTGACTACTACAACAAGAAAAAATGTAATTTTTTCAAACACTCACTCATATGGATAGTAATAATAATATAAATAACGAATATGTATGATAAATATTACTGAATATTCTTTCTGGAAAATTAATATATCTTGAAATTAATTATTCTTTTATTGATTAGCATAATTATATCATTTCTCGTACATACATATGATCCATTAACGCTATAAGTGAAGTGATTCATTTTCAATTTACAAATCTATAGAATGGTAGTAAAATGGTATCTAAAGAAAAAAATGAGATTTTTAAAAAAATAATATTATTCTTGAAATTTTCGATCTATATTCTACACAAAATATTAGGATCTTTCATGAGAAATAAAATTTGGGAAAATGAGTCATTTAACACTCAAAAAATGGTAATAATGAAATATTATTAATTAACGGGTGGTAATATGTTATAATACGACCATATACGATGTTATAAATATTAATATATTTATGGTATAAATTAAAAAATTTCGAAAAACCATAATATAGGAGGTTAAATCATGTTAAACTAAAGGGAATAAAGTTTTAGAGGACATTACGACAATTTCCCCTCATTGAAAAATATTTTAAAATTATTCCCATCAATTATTTTTATAATGTATGTAGTTACCCGATTATATTTTATATCATAAATAATTTATAATTTATGGTCTTTAATTTTTTGATTAAAATTATTACATCAAATGGGATTTTAATTTAGAGTTACCAAGTGGAAGTGTTTCATAACTCAATTTCCTTTCATCGGGTTATATTACTTCTTTATTGTTATTGAATTTTTAAGATTATATGATTAATATGTTTTAGTTATTTTATGTTTAATGAATTTTTTTTATATATTTACTTTTGGAAGACATAGTATATTTATTTATTTGTTCTCACTTCAATGGTATATTCTTTTTAATGGATTTCATATAAATTTCCACAAAAATTTTGATATTGTTTTTATTATTTTCATATTTATTTCTACAAGGTGTATCTAATACCACTATGATATGATATATCATTAATTTATTTTCATTCATGGTATTTAATTATTAATTTTATTTTATTTCATTCAATGGTTTTATAATTCCAAAAGAACTAAATTAGTAAGATTTTATGCTTCAATCTCATTTTAATCAGGATTTTTTATGCTTGTATTTTTATTAAATAAAATTATTTTATCATTTTCTTGTAAACCCAATTAATTTTTTCTCCTAAATTTAATCATGAATCACTCATGTAATAGAACCATTTTACACTCTTTGGTACATATAATGTTTTATAAAATGTCTATATGTAAAGAAAACATTATTTATTTTTTATGTCAAAAATGATTTTCTTCTATATCCTAATTTTACATAAAATGTTTTATAAAGTATATTTAAAATAATCCAATGATTTATCAAATATTGATTTAACCATGTTTTAAATTTTTACAAAATGGTTGTAAATAAATCTTTATTTCATTTTCTGAATAAGGTATTTTTTAATAAAAATTTGAAAGGAATATTTATTTTAACAAACACGACATGAATGAAATATTTCCTCCTCCATGAACAATAATTTCTTTGAATCAATTTTGAACACTGTAGAAGGTTCATTTCAATGATTTTTTGTTATAATATTCTAGAAATATTTAGTTTTCAAAAATAAATTTCAAATTTAAAGGGGTAATTTTTTTAAAGAATGTTTAAATGATATTTTATGGTATTTTTATCCATCAATTACATAAACCCTTTATTTTACTAATACTCCATTGGAAGTATGTTGAAAAGCTACTATAATTATTATATCACTAGAAATTTAATCATCATGTTGGCCAAGGAATGTATTGACATTCACTTTACTGATCAATGTTGTAGTCATTATCATTCCACGTAAATATTCACATTTTATGATCTTTTAACATTACATTTCACTTATATATACATATTTCATATCAATTGATATAATATTTCATATCAATTGATATGATATTTTATAAATTGTATATAAGTTTTAAACATTGATTTTACTCTGAATGTAATGTCATATAGATGGTAATTATTGATTATAATATTCTTTACTTTTTATATATATTTTAGTAAGTCATGTTCTACATGAATTAAATTTAGAATTCAATTTTTGGGAAATGCGTTGGATTTGTTGTGATGAATGTATCCCAGAATTATATATCCCATTGATACATTGATAGGTACTTTGGTATAAATCAGTAAGATACAATTAAGTGTGATTTTATTTAGCCTATGATTTTTTGGGTGAAAGGTCCTAATGTTATAGATATCACAGTATCTAAGATCATGATGTCCAATTTTACGAACTATTTTAATTAAAAATAATATTTTTATTATCCATGAGAATAAAATATTAATATTATATATATATTTTATTCAAGAACATGTGATTATTTTAAAGAAATTAATAGATCATCATTTATTACCTAAACATTATTCTTCAGGCTTAAGTTCTTAATCAAATAGACTACATTTTTAGTTTTTGTTCATGCCATATTGTTTATACATTATTGATTCATGATATATTTTACTTTACACAACCACGGAAATGTATATGACCAAACCCATTTCTCAGGATTCCATTACCCTGGATACGAGGATGTGTATTATGATTGACATGTAGAAATATTCTAAATGAAATAATTATGTTCCCCATGAATGTACTACATTGTATTTTATGTTTTCAAATGTAATGTGAAATTGAATTATTTATATAATTTTGAAAAAATACTCCACTATTTAGTATTTTGGGATTTAATCGATCATATATTATACAAATGTAGAATGTAACACCATCCTTTTGTCGAATTGGTTTAGTGTTTTTAAACATACTTTTTATGCTATAATGTATTATAGAAATAATAAACCACTATCCCTTAAAGAAAACCAAAAAATATACATTTATCTGATTTAGATTATCTTTTACTTAAGTTAATACATCATATATATTCTTTAAACCCCTAATTATTCGAGAAATAAAAATTAGGTAACTCTCTAGTCCTTGTCTCATGTTGTTTACTTTTAACATACTTTGATAGAACTTAATTTTGTGAAAAAAGATTAGTTTCTTCAGAAAAACTAAATAATGTAATAGTAAGGGCTACATGACTCTTAATAGGATAAACTATATTTCTAATTGATTAATTTATATTTTAATTTTAATTGTTGATCTTTAGTATACGAAGAGGAGTCAGTTGTGATATTATACCACAATATCCAAGATAGTCCTGATTTCTTAACTCAAACATTCTCCAACACAATCAAATCAAAGTATTTTAATACCATAATCATGTTTATTTTTTTTCTTCAAGTTTGAAAAATCTAAACATTTAAAAGGATTCATAATTTTTTTTCATATGATATACATACTGAAATATAATAAAATAACGAGTAAATGTAACAAAATAATAAAATCTTCCTAATATACATAACATTTAGAAACACATACATTAGATTTTATGAGTTCTAATTAATCATTATATCATTTTCCAATGTCCATAAAATGTGATTTTTCTATTTTTTCTAATAACAATGATGCACATAAAACAAATTATTCACAATCAATTAAATCCAATAATATCATATTATAAAGTTATTGGATAAATTTTTAATTTATATAACTTATAAGAAAATGGAATATATAAAATTTTAATTAAAATAATTATTTATTACATCTTTTCTATTTACGTTTTAAATTGATTATCAATTTTTAATATATATAAACTATTAAAATTATTATAAAAACCAAAAATAATATTTCATATAAAAAGTGAAGTAATTATTATTTATTATAAATGAAACACTTTCCCTATTTAATAATGACACAAAAAATGAATTTTTGTTTATTAATTTTACGTGATATATTCTTCTTGATATAACGAAAAGACGTTAAGAAGAATTATATTCATTTTCAAAATAGATAATTCAGTAAACATTTCTCTATTCCATACTCATTGGTTTATTTATTCTTTAATATAATTATTTTAATATTTTAAAAGTTTAATATTTCTACAAATATGAAGAGCACAACCATTATCTCACACATATGATTCAAAGATGGTGAAATTTATCTCTATAATATATACTTATTCTCCCTTAAAAATATTTTATTTCTTTTTATCTATTCAAACACATTTAATGATTACATTTATTATTATAACTTATGAAAATTGGAAATAATAGTTAATAGAACATGATATTTCATGTCATATTCAGCCTTATGATACTTTTTACAAGCATATTTCCTCACATTTGAGGGAGAATAAAAGTTATCATATAGTGTTGTTTTTTCTTGAATGCTTAATGTCATCTTTTATATGAGAAAATTTCTTAAATTATGATACAAGTCAATGAAATTATTGCTATGAAAATTTTCCTTCTCAAAGACGTGTCTCTTTAATAAATCTGAGATATTTGAAATTCCATAAATATCTATAATAAAATATTCTTTATTGTTAGAAGCAAGTATGTTGTTATTGAATATATTTGTTAACTAGATATACTCCCACTAATATAATATATAGTAATATTATAGATTTAGTATGATAATATCCATATTTTTACATTACATAACTCAACCATGATCATCTCTCAAAACATGTATATTTAATTAAGAAACAATGTTAATTTTGTCAAAAAAAATTCCACGAGAATTGAGTGAACAACATCCTTCCCAATTAATCCCACAAATATTCTGAACACTATTCATATATGGGACAATCAAGTTACATTACCAATTCAAATATTACACAATATTCACATTATGATAATTTCTACCATTTTCATGGAAAAAAGTTAGGTCATTTATGTTAGGATAAGAATGTATTATTTATTTGGTCAACCATGGTCATTATGAACGTGAATCTTATTTGAAGGAATTAATTGACTTTAAATTTATAAACAATGTTTTAGTTATTATAATATTTATCACTATCTATATACCATTCAAACATTACATGAACATATTAAAATTAATTTAACACTATGTGTATTATACATACTCAATGAATCTTATAAATATTAATTACTTAATTCATTTACACTTTAATATCCCTAAATGATTAGGAAATTAATCACATTACATAAAATAACTATATTAATTTATACCAACTGGAGTAAGATATGAATATATGTCATTCTCATGGATTATAATGTACTAGAGTATAAGGTATATAATATTTCACATAGGGGCTTAGTGGAAGTGCACTACCTAGAATTACCCTTAAGTGAAGTTATCAAAACATAAAACATTCGATAATTGTTTCCTATAATCCTTAAATTTTTTTACACAATTTGAATATATCATACACCTATACAATATTTTAGAGTTTTTTAATTTCACAGTTACTATTTGTGCCTTTGATACCACTACTAGAGTAACAAGATCTCATACCTTACAAAAAAATATTCAATTTAAAATCCATACAAACATATCAGAGCACTCTATTACCCCAAAAAATGTCTAATAAACCACAATATATAAACAATGGAACTATTATGTAGATGGAAACAAATTTTCACTTGTTTATTTATGGTATTTTCATGGAATTATTTAACCATTACCCTTTTATCTAATAACAAATGTTATTTTTATTCAAATAAATCGTTAATATATAACTACATACCTCATTTATTTTCTAAAAATATCACTAATAACATAAACCAGGGTGGTATAATCCTTCTATACTAGTGATTTTATCCACTCCTCTATGGCAGTGAATATAATAAGGAATGAAAAATATTGCAAAGAACCTATCAAATAAAACTAGGGAATTCTTATAGATAAATAACACGAAAGAACACTAAAACTCATATTTCAATTTTATTAATTTAATGAATAATATAAACCATATCCTATCCATTTATTCTAATATGTATATTCAATAATATTTAAGGATTATAAATGTGTAAAAAAAATAAAGGAGGTCGAACAGTTAACAATTAAGGGTAATTATAAACACTAAATAGCATCCAAAAGTAGGACAAGTAACAAAACTCATTTGGAGGTCCATAAATGAGCCTCCCAATTCATTAAATATTTTAAATGATATGATTAAATGGTCAATATAAGTGGTATTACAAATTTACCACATCTAATGGGCCATGTAGGTCTATTACATCAACTGTAAGCACCAATAAGTTTTGGAATTGGTCAATTCTATTTTTTATGTGTTGGTAATATTAATAACTCATTATTTATATTTTAATTATATATTAATTATTATCTAAACATATTTAAATTAATCAAATAATTTAGTTTATCAAAAAATAAATCATATATGTGTTCATAAAAAATATAAACATTTTTACATGTGAACTAATCACAATATTCTAAAAATATCAGTAATCATTATCTTATATGTGGCCCTGAGGGCCCATTTCAATTTCGGAAATGATTAAGAGTCACCCTAATAATCATAAAATATGATTTTTATCCAGAAAAAATAAATAGATAATGAAAATACATATGGTTTTAGTTTGATCTAATCCAAAACATTTCCATTATCAAAGTTCATTTGTCCATGATATCAAGATCATGCATGACTCAATGATAATATTAATCCCGTATATAATTTCACATAATCTCAAATCCTGAGTACACTAAATCATAAATAATTATATCATATTCTATTATCTTGGCATGGAAACTCACTTACATAGTCCAAAATGAAGTGAGTACCATAATTTTATAACAAATGATACGGGAAGACACAAACTATATTGGATGATAATATCCCAATAGTTGGTTAATTTCATTCCCAATTACCATTTCTATGTCAAATTATCATATTAAAATAATTATTTATCAATTAATAAGACCACACATGTAAAGTGAATTTTTAGCAACCTAATGTTGAAGGATCAATAACCCATGTTCACTTAAGTAACACTAATGACATATATATGGATTCCCATATTGTTCAATATATGGGGGTTATCCAAATACTTTTCCACCAAATTCTATCCCACGATTGATCCATTATATAAATATACAAGTGATCCTACCGATAATTATCGTAACATATCATAGTAACCAAATATGATTATTATAAATTATTGAAAACCTGAAAATATATATATTACTGGGGGGTTGTTATCATATTTTATCCAATTCCCTAATAGAAATAATTAATATAAATGATATTATATTTTATTTAATATAAAATAAACATTAAAAATTATATTTAATAAATTAATACTTTAATAAAAATTAGAGCTTAAATACTAA
This sequence comes from Viscum album, assembly GCA_963277665.1. NCBI lineage: Eukaryota > Viridiplantae > Streptophyta > Magnoliopsida > Santalales > Viscaceae > Viscum > Viscum album. The sequence continues at coordinate 1,472,204,643 of OY728126.1, read as the reverse complement.
TAATATTTAACATTCACTATTCCAGACACCCGTGTATCGATTTCAATGTAATTGGTGTGGCTTTCATGTTTTTTATATTGGTCATTTTTTGGGATCAAAAATATTATGATCATTAGATACTGGAGACATCATAAAATCACAAACCCTAATTATCTATTGAATGAGATAAATTCAATGAATATTTTTTTGGGATATTTTTGGAGATTTGATTCCTTATAATATGTAGTGAATCCACTATTATCTTAATAGAGTTCAGTTGGATGCTTGAATACCAGAAAACCCCATGTTTAGTATTAAGCCTCATTATAAAAACACATTTTTTAATTTTATTTGATGTTGTGACATAATCATCTACTAATATTGAATAAAGAAGTAACATTTTTGAAGAACTTTTAAATTTTATCACTCCATCATTCAAGAAAATAAAAAACCCAACTATTAGAGTTATGGTTGACGGTAGTTGATTTAAAAATATATTATATTTAATAATTATTGGTGTTCTTTGTTTAAACCTAAAATTATATGGTTTTATATGAATTAACAGGGTTAATTTTGAATAGTTTTTTTGAAATTTCGATTCTAGGGATTTAGTTTGGTTAAGAGGAAATAGGATCATAAGGAAACATGGTTTTGTGATGTCACTATTTTAAGGGAGGTGGTTTCTTCCACTCATTATTTTATAAAAAAATCAAATATCACATTATGTGTTGTTCATTTTAAGTTATTTTATTGAGTTAAAATAAGTAAATGATGATGGTTTTTTGTTGGTGAAATTGGTTTTTTGAGTGATATTTGATGTAAATGAATCAATGGTTAACATAGAATGGATGTGTCTTGAATTTTTTTTGGAAAATGATAAAATGGACCTTTATATTATTGTTGATGTATTCATTCATTTTCCGGAATAATGATATTATGGTTTTTATTGATGTGATGGTTAAGTGAGGGCTCAAACATGGTTTGGAAATTCCAACATATTTGAAGGTTTCTTGTTGATTTTGATAGGATAAAACTTCCTGATTTTTTGGTGGTTCCTCATTATGTTTGATGGGGATATCATAAATAATTTGGTTCTGAACCCACACTCGAGTAGGAGGTAGATTTTTAGAAATTAGTGGATTTCCATTATTTTTATGTTCACTCGGATTTTTGTTAAGGATTTTGGGTTGAGTGGTTGGTTGGTTTGGAAATTAATAAATGTGGAATGTTTGTGGTTTTTTTAATGAACTAATATTATAAAATTATAAATTAATTTTTAGGATTTTTAAGTTAATATATGATTTGGTCATTTGTTATAAATATAATTTTATTATTTTTTGATTTCCCCATTCATGGGGTATGTGGTAAATCATAGGTAAACCACACTTGGTATTTTACACATCCCCATAATCACATATTTTTTTATGGGTAGGTTATATATAGGGTCACACTGGTATGAGAAATAAAACCCACATAACTATTAATAGATTTTTTCAATGGTAAAGGATCTATGAAGGGGGTGGAGTTTCAGATGATGGGATGACTCATCATTTCTGGTAGGAATGAAGGAGTTTGATAGAATCTATTTTTTGGAGTCTAATATTATAACCTCATTGGAAATACATTTGATTTTTATTCATTTATATTAATTGTTTTATTTTATGTACTATTTTATTGGTTTTAAAACCTTTTTAACAAGAATTATATAAGATATCATAGATACTATTTTCCACTACCTTGTTGGTTCACAATGTAGGGTTTTAAATTATTTATTTATGAACACACCATGCTAAAATATTAATATAAAAATGTCATGAAGACTATATTCTAAATAATGGTAAATTGTTTCCCAATGATAATTTATAAACATTTGGCATTTATTTCCAACCACTAGTGATTAGGGGGAAGCACTTATGGTCTAGAATAACTCCTACATTCTTCATCTGTGTTTGAGGCAAAATGATTCATGTTGGGATATTTCATCGAAGATTATTGTTAGAATACCAAAATTTTTGTTCAGTTTAATATTTACTTATTTTTGTTCCATTATATAAGTGAATTTTCCTTATGATATATAAATTTTATATTTTTGAACATTTTACTGTTTATTATGGGATAATTTTTATTGATTAGAATTTATTTTTGGTTTATTTCACAAGAAATCAATTTCAAGGGTTATATAGAAGATACATTATTTTATTGGAATATCAATTATGATGGTGTAGGATGTTAATATAATTTTTAGGATAGTTTGAGGAAATGATGATGTTGCTTTTGGAATGGAATATTCAATCACCCATAATAATGATTATTTGAATTGGTGGAGGGTTGACTAAGTGGCTGATAGAATTGCTACAAAAATTTATTAATATATGATTATGGTAGTTGTTGGATGAGTAAGGGGATGGTGTAAATTCAAGTTCTTAATCTTTTTATTGGATTATTTTTATTTAAAATTAATAATTTAGGAAGATTTAGTGATCTATATTAAGAAAATTATTCTCTACATGGTAGAAATACAATTAATTTTTATTTTTTTATCATCACCATGCAGTTATTTGTGATTTATTTTCCGGAGATGGGGGTTTCATAGTAAATAATGATCTATAGAAAGAAAATCTGATGGAATTAATGTGGTATGTTTTGAATATTATTTAACATAATATATTTTAATTATCCAAAGTTTTTGGAATTATGTATTTTTCATAAAAATATTATTTTTGAAATTATTTTTATTAAATTGTAACAAATAGATCTTCAGAAATTTGGAATGGGGTGGCCCCACATTATAGATAATTTTCATATAATCTTATATTATTTTATACTTTAATACTACAGAGTTATATAAGGGGGTTTTCACTATTTTATGGCCATTCACTCATGTGTAAAGTGTTTCACATGGCCACACAAAATTTCCTTTAAATTTTGAATTTAATATTTTATTTTTCATTGATACTTCATTGAGACATATTGATGAATCATATTTGGTTTCTTAATTTTAGCAACATAAATGATTGATATATTTAAATTCAAATGGAAGAACATATAGGAAGGTGGCTCGAAACTATTCATGTCTTGAGATAGTTTTAATAGTAATATTTTTTAGATTGTTAAATAATTTATAATTATGATTTAATTATTGTAAACCAATAAATAATGGATTTTAACCATTATTTAATCAAATATTTATTTTAAATATTTTTTTACCTTCATTCTAATGATTTATTAAAAAATATTTTTTTGATAAAATGTGTCGAATTTATTTTTAAGATTAATTTGATAAATAGCTACCAAAGTTGTTTCATTGTTTAGAATTTAATTCTAAATGAATGATTTTGGAATAATGTTATACATTTTTTTTGAAACATGTGTGTTTTATAATGACTGGTGAATATGGGTTTTGTTTTTTTTCTAAAATTATAAAAAATTATTATCATAATTTAATTTTATTATTATGGGGTAAATGATATATCTATTCTGAATCTTTATATTCATATATATTTTACGTTAATTCGTTGGACAGTAATCGATTTAATAGGAGATTCTACCCTAATATTGATGTCTTGTGTTGTTTTATAAAGGAACAACATTTAAATTAAATGATGGAAAAATGGGAAATAAAGGAACAGAAAGGAACTTCATGCCAAGCCATTTAGCCTCTCAGTATGAAACCAAAAAATAATGCATATGTTCAGATTAAAATTATGTTAAAATGATCATGTTTTTCAATGAAAGAACACATTCCATGATATTGGATAATCACTTGGTGGTGTAGGAGGAACAAAACCGAATAAATATGTAAACTTTAGCTTACGATTCTAGAAGTTAACTTTACACGATGTGTATTCAATACAAATCATTTACTAATACAAGTCATGAATTAATTATAAGATGTGAAATAGAGAAAATTAATCTTATCAAAAGTTGATATGTCAATGTGTGTCATATATGTGTCACACCATGAAACTAATTTAGTATCCCTAGGAAGGCTAACTATCTTGAATTTAATATATGTGGTGAAATATTACACATCATATAAACTTTACACATACTATAAATTCTAAACAGAGCATAAAAAATGGATTTTTAATGAATATATGATGATAATTATTACCAATGATCCCAAAATGGAAATTAAATCATTCATTTGACCCATGAAATATCAATGATGGTAGGAGGGGTTATAAATATGGGTTATGGACCTTGTCTTTATGCATTACATTCTATGATTTAGGAATGACCACTAAGAGGATTCCATAGGGTTCAGACCTTTCATATATAGGTTTTCATTCTATTTTTATTTTCTTTTATATTTTCTACCTTTATGTAATCATTGGATTATTTATTATTTAATTCTAATCCTATTATTTTATTCATTACATTATTATTTACACATTTTTTATCTCTCTTTTATGGGTATTGGTTTATTTATCATTGGAAACCACCCAATGTTGGTTACCTAAGCACCATAGGGGAGGGAAAAATAAGCTAAAGTTGTCGCATACAATAAGTCATTATTTTACTTCACACTCACCCAAAGGATGGGTCATCTAAATTTTTATTGAATTTATTTATTCAAATTATCCATAGTGAATAAATAAATTAAAAAGAAAGGAAAAAGGGATAGAAATGAGTTTCTACGGAATTTTAAAAAATTTAGTTGAAAATTATTTTCTTGAAAATTGATTATATTAGATAGGTACACAATTTTTAAATTTTATCGATAGATGAAATTGTCATTATCTATCAGTCCACCCTAGAATTCCAATAAATCATGGTATAAAAAATCACAATGTATAATGTGAATTATGTTCAGATTACCAAATGTAAAAGAATAAATCCATTTAATGGTCATGAATACATCATATCAGTTATCTTCATGTTGATTTAGTATTGAAGGAATATGGTCAACAATTCAGTGATGAATAAAATAGACCTACATGTACAACACGGTACTATCGAATAAAATCATCTTTAATAGTGATGTAAAATCATTCTATGTTCATATGAAACCCATTTAACTGATTCTTCTCACCCTTATGGGGTTTAGCCAAACATCGTTAGGTGGTCGCCAATGATGAATAAACCAATACCCATAGAAGAGAGATTAGAATATAATTAACATGAAAGGAATGAATAAAATACATGTACTATAACTAAACTAGAAAGAATAAAATTATTAAATCAAATAAAAAAATAGAAAATAAATGAATAATAGAATGAAAAACTACTTATGATAGGCGGGTACCCAATAAAATCCACACAATTGTAGCACCTCAATCTTAGAATGAAATACTTGAATCCATTGGCTGGAAACCATATTTATAATCCCTATCATCATAAATGGGAATTCATGGTCCACTAGAATGTCTTAATGGATATTTTGGGGTCAATAATTATAATTCTCCTCAATTATATGATAAAAAATAGCCATATTTTTACTCTGTTGGGAATTTACATGACATGTAATGTTTACATGATGTGTAATCTTTCACCACATGAATCAAATTAATGACTTGTATCCTTATGAGGAAAACATAAATACTATCATGGAATGACACATATGTGTCACACCATGGTATATTTGAACTTTACTTTATGTCAATTCTTCCCACTCCACTCTCTATAGTTTATTCATGAAATGTTACTATACACGATGCGTAGTTATTAAAAGACTTCTAATTTTGTCATATAATACTATAATCTAAATTTTTCCATGGTTATTCATCTTCCTTTCTTATGTAACATCAAGTGATCATCCAAATTTTTGAAGGATTTTTTTTTTATTTCAAAACATTATTTTTTTGATTCATTTTCGATATGTGCTTCAGATTTATTTGCTGGTGTCATGTTGTGTGGTGAAGTAGCTCTACCTGAATTTCAATTAAATTTATTAATTAACCTATTTTCCATCATTTAATAAAAATTGTTGTCTTGCATAAGATTACACAAGAAAACAATACTAGGGTATCAACTCACATTAAATAAATTATAATCCGAGGAATTCACATCAAATATATAAGAATATATCAATACAAAATAGAACATCATGGGGAGAAAAAATAATGTAATTCAAGGTCATTAACCTCACCACATTTTTACAATATAAGTGGAGAGTGATCATATGGTAAAATAACTTGGAACCTTTATCTTTATTAACCCCTAATATTATAATCTTTATCAATATTTTACCCCCATTCAATGAGTGTTGAACCATTGTGTCATACCTATCTAGTGACTTAATTTTATCTTAAAATTTAGGTCATTTATCTATGTAGTAGAGAGGAGTTTTCCTTTTATTTATCCACAAGTGGAGTATCATTCTCTATAATTGAAAGATGAAAATTATTTCCTCTATATATAATATAACCACTGAGAAAATATCATTCCTATATAATGATATGATTTAAATCACAATAATATTCTATAAAAAACTACATTACTAAACCCATGTTATATATGATGTTTACCCTAGCTGTCAATCCTTTCTAATCTTGAACCATCCATATATATTTTGAATCCACAAAATGGGGGATAATAACTGGAAAAATTCATTAATTTAGGTCCAAATCGTGAATTTGAATCTAATTTTTTTTTATTTTAGAGTTATATATAGTATATTTCTATATTGGAAGTGTTTTGGAAGAAATATTGGGAAGTCATGTTTTTTATGGTTTTTATGCCTTTGTATATGACATGTGAAGCTCTATATAATTCTATGGTTCATCATGGGGTATAATATGGTTTTAATTATGTTAAAATAAAACCATGTTATGTTGATATAGAACATAAAAGGTTGGTCAATTCACTTCATGTGGTAGGAATTTGGACAATGGCACCGAGAAAGTACCTTCTGATTGTAAGGTAAAATTTAGAATAATTTAATATTGTTTGGAGGAACATCAATAGTTGGAATAATATTTCTAACGTTACATGTATGGGTTTTTAGGAACATACTATGGTTAGGTAAAAACATTTAAATATGAATTGTTGGTTTCTTAACATGCATGATTCACTTCATAAGTTTAAAGTGAAACTACAATAATATTTCAAATAAATTATTAAGGTATTTAGTTATCTATAAAGTAAAAACTGATCTTTATAACATAAATATTTTAATTTACTAGGTACATTTAGGCATTTAGAGGTTTATTTCCACTGAGAAATTCAACAGTAATAAGGTGGATCGATGAACATTTCATTGGTTTTATTTGCATTATAGCTTTAAGCATTGTGTTTCAAATTAGTATGTATTTAAGCTTATCAATATGAACGAAGTTGACCAAATTTTGAATTATCAGTCCCAACTCATGATTGATGTATTTTTCATGGATGTTAATGGAAATATTCTATTTGATTAGGGAACATTATATAAATAAAGGAAGATAATTTTGTGGTATTCATGGTAATTTAAATAGATATTTTTTCTAGATTTTATGGATCTAAAATCATTCCATGTATTATACCATGTGGATGTTTTCATGGATAACATTTAAATAGTTTAATATTGATATTATTTGGTATAAAAAATACATATTTTTCAAGAAATAATAATTGATAAATTAAATGGGAAAGTAATAACTCAGATTTGAAGGAGGAACCTATATTGAGTTTTTTGAAGTTACTATATAAAAATATTGGAAATAATTTATGGTGGTATTTTGAATATAGGAATTCATGGAATTAAATTGAATTCATGGAACATGAATTAAATAATGTACCATGTTGTTTTATTAGATCTAACAACACTGAATTAAAACAAGGATAAGGGAAAAAGTTATAATACCCTTATTGATTTTGATTCCCTTATCCCTTAAACATTAATTTGACAACTTTTCTGTTGAATTATTTAATGAATACTTGTCTCATGAGTTGAATGATAGATCAGGAGGAGGAAATATTGCAAGAATTTGTAAAGAATCTTTCCCAAAACATTATAATCATTACAGTGGATGTTATTACTTTCTGGTATATGGACACTATGTCAATGTATTCTTAATTTATTATCCATTTGTGTTAAAATAAGAAAAATAGTGCTCCTCTTAATTCATTTCCTAAAATTTAATATTTCATTTCATGATGGAAAATTAATATATTCATACATCTATTTAAAAAATGGGATAATTATTCAAAAATTGAAATGAATCTATTACCCTAATTCAACCCTGCCCTTTTAGAATGTGTCAGGATATGGTTACAAAATGTATTATCAGAGCCCTATTTTTCAAGTAGTGAATATATTTATTAATAGTTATATCTCATGGAAAAAAAATTTAATGATCAAGGAGTTACATTATTTTATGGAATCAAAAACTAAATTAAGAACAAAAATTGAGAACTCTTTTAAGATCTCTTCAACTTAATGTTTTGTTTATAGTAATTTATAAAATTTAATTGCGTGATGTTTCAAAATTATTTAAGACTGAAGTAGGAAATATGTTTGTTGATGAAGATTTGAAATCCTAGAACACTTTATTCAGTGATATTTCTTACTATGAAGTATATGTGGGAATATATGTAAAGTATCAATTAATATGACACCAATGAAACATAAAGATGATTAAAGATTTACATAATGAGCTTGATAAATTAAATAGGTATCTTGATTAGTATATTTGATATTTAATTAATTTAATTATTTTATTAGTGATGGATATACAATATATTTGGGATGAAATAATAGAAGTAAATATTTTAAAAAAAATCCTACATAGGCTAACACCACTTTATAACATAAAGGTTTCATCACATAAAAAAATCTACCCATGTTATCACTAGATGAATTGAAAAACAATTTGGTGGATTATTAAATTCATATTAAACATAATGGAATAAAAGAAATTTTTTTAAGATATTATTCTAAGACATAAAATATCTTGACATCAATAATGAAGCTGGAAAAGGGGATGATGTTCATGAAAATTTTATTCATTTAGTATAAAAGAAATTTAAAATGTATAACTGTGTATTTTATGGAAGCATAATCCTAGATTGTTTTTAGTGTGGATGTGTGTGACAAATTATTGCTTTAATTACTTCTATGTTCGATTTAAATGAGTAATAAAGAGGGAATATGAAGAATTTGAGATGAAGGATTCCCTAGGAAGAATCTTTAACAATGGAAAATATTATAAAAATATGTTTCAAAGAGAGTGGTTTGGAATAATATAATAAGATGATGATGATGATTTTAAAGACTCATCCCCATACCATTAGACAATTCGCTAACTAGAGGTATTCTAGGACCTCAGGTGATCCTCCATATATGAAAGTGGATACCCACTAGTAGTAAAGGTCCATGGTGTTAACATGGCGAGATTTTACCACCATATCAGATTGTGAAATAATGATGAAAATAAATAAAATATATAACCAATTATAAGAGTATGTGAATGAAATAAATCATAACAATATACTATATCAAATGAAATATAGAAAAAGTCATCACACAAAGTCATAGTCATCCAAAAAAGATCAATTATTCAATCAATAGGCCAATCACACATAATAAATAAGAGGTGTGAAAGAAAATGAATATTACTCCACTACTATTATAGAATAATAACTCAATATGGGCCTCAAATTACATATATGTTTTCCTGTTAAATCATTCTTCATCAGGACTTTGCCCAACCAAAACACACAATTAGTGAAGACTGCTCATGATCCAATGTCACATGGATTCTTGAGTATGGTGTGAATATATGTCCCTATGATACAACAATATCAGTACCATATATAACAAGTAAAATATGTTTAAGTGTTTTTAACATAAAAATAATAAAAAAAACAAAAAATTATTTTGTAGATAAATTCACATTATTTATCCTATTGTTCTAAGAGATCACCTGGTATCTACTATACTTACTTCAACTATTGTTGGAATGTCTCTGAGTATTCCAAACAACTATGCCAACCAATTTCATACCCAACAACCAAATATTAGAAGATTTATTAACACCAACCTTTGACGCATCCAAAATCAACATAATAGTAATTGGGAAAATGGTTAAGTACATAAGAAGAAATCATATAAATTTTTTATGTAGAATTCATTCAAACAATTCTTAGGGGGTGATGCTAATAAATCCAACAACATTATACAATATTTAGATTATTCATAAGGAGGAGACCTATGAAATCTATACAAATATGAAATATAGTCGATTCCATGGGGTATGACCATAGGTAATCCTTATAGACCTCTAGGTTGTATCCCAGTGTCGTGGGAATACAATATAGGCCTAATAAAAACTCAAATCGGATTTCATAAGTCATTTTAAATAGATAATTATCACATACATATCCATGGTGATTACCTATGGAATTCCCTATTTTTAGGAATAAGTTGATTTATAGGATATTTCCACATGAAATCCATATAGTAGTATGATCAATGTAAGATTATAAAAACTGAAACATATCATAAATAAATAATATATCTAAATAGATGAAAATTTATTTCTTAACATAACGATCCACACAAGAATCATATCGTAAAAGTGCCTCTAAAAACATGGATTCATATATTACTCTCTCATAGGTTAACTACATCATGTTCCACTAAGATCATTATATCTACCACCCATTATAAAATTACCAAAATTGAATCTGTTATTCATAAAATGGGGAAGAAAAAATATTGGTGGGTGGCATCAGTTTATCAGTAGGGGTATACAATGGAGATATCAATGATTACAGAATTAAAACATTTTCTTATGGTAATGATAACATGATCATAAAATTTCAAGACCATACCATATATATCATAGATCATAATCATGATTCATGATATATAACATCGTCGTTAATAAGAAATGATTCATAAATGACTCAAATTACATAATACGAGTGAGAGTATCAGGAGAATAAGATAGATTTGAGGCATATAAGTAAACATATATCATTTTGAATATGTATAAATAGACATAGGATAACTTATTTCTTAAATATCATTAAATCATACACACACATAATTAAAAGGACAAGGTTATAGGTTTACACATGACCATGTGCACATGAGATAAAGTTCACATATACCATACCATTACCTAATGAATTTAATGGAGATATAGGTCCCACGAATCCTGGGTTATCACACAACCACCATCCTTCATTATAATATAACCGCCATACTTCGCTGTAATGTAACCATCATCCTTGTTTATGAGATAACCACCGTAATTGGTATCATTAGATAATATCCATAGAAAAACAGTTGTAACATGAAATGATTTTAAGTTATATAGAAAAACATTTTGAAACATCTCTTGGAATATTTCCAATCATGAATAAAAATAACTTGTAATTAAAATTTTAAAAATAAAAAATCATAAAATATTTTGGGAATACATTTTTTAAAGATAAACTTTGATATATATAAATATATATTTAAAACATTGATTTTTCATGATGTGAGTAAATTAAATTCATGTTATATATTTTTAAAAATTATTCAATTAAAATTTTTAGTAAAATATAAATGGGTATTTTTCCAAAAACAACAAGAAAAATACTTTTAAAAAATATATTAAAAATTAAAACATGCGTAAAAAAATCGAATAAAAGTCATTTGAGAATAGTGGAAAATTATTTAAATCATATTTAGAAAACATGGACAAAGAATAAAAGGTGTTTTGACATAAGAGGGAAATAAATTCAGTTTTCATTGGTAAAATTATTTTTGAATCATGTCATGGAAAAGCATGGATACCCTGGTCAGATGATACTAGAGTTGGTCATAAGACGGACCATAGGGTGTTCTAGATCCCCATGAGTTGGTGATAAGATCCTGGGAATTGTTTTCAACTTGAAAAACGGATAAAATATTTCCATGTTAGAATTCTAAAATGAAAACTCCACAGAGAGAACAATTACAAAAGTCAAATAGGTATATAAAAGCAAATTAAAACCACTAATTACTATAAATAATAAGATAAAAAATCCATGCCCGAATGGATATGGCACACTAGGATCAAAATACCATCAACTACCACCTCAATGTGGCTCTATCCCCTTTTTTGAAACTGGAACAAGAAAGTCTACAAATTCCCAATGGAAAAGGTAGGGTTTGAGATAAAACCCCAGTAGGGTTTCACCAAGTGTTCCATAACATGAAACCACAAAAATTAACCAATTAATTCATTATATGTTAACAAAACAGGAATGGATGTATATGATAGTATTTAAAACAAATCAAGATTTTCATTTCAATTGATTGATGAAATTTTAAGAAATTTATTAATTAACATTATATATAAAAAAGTATTTATAAATTCATAAATAACAGGTAGTGATTTTTTACAAAAATAGAATATATATGTCAATATAATAAAAAATGATATACATGATCATATTATAATGGGTAAAATAGTTCTATGTTATGGGATCATCATACACTCATATTGTGATAATAGAAATGTGAGTACACGTCCCTCAGACACTAGTTAGAGAGGGCTCGTCAACATCCTATCGAGGATAAGATCTTTTGAGGTACATTTTTTATATTGTTTTATATAATCAACTTGTATCTAGGGAAATCCCATAGTTTATTATTTTTCCATAATAACTCACTGACTATATAGGATTGAGTGTTCTCAAACAGAAATAAAAAATGAGAAAATTATTTCAAAACTATTTAAAATGAAATTTCCCCATTTCCAATTTCAATATGTCATTTTCTATTTAAAAACCAAAACATAGGTTTTCTATCAATTCATACATTTTTCTAGATAAAAATATCCAATGTTACTATCAATTAATTTAAGCCATTTTTTATCAAATAAAAATTTTCAATCAATTTCACAAATATATTTCTCAATTCAATAAATTTAAAATCATTCACCAATTCTCAAATTGCATTAGAATTGGTGGTTTCCACCAAAATTTGATTCCAAATTTATTTTCAATACCAATTAACACTCAATTAGGTTTTTCAAATTTTAATTGAAAAAAATAAAAAAAACTATCATTCAATTCAAGGTTAAATTAATTGGAAAACTTATATAGAACCACCTACTAAAACAAAAAGGGCACATCTAATAATGCACGAAAAGTGAAGCTCTAATGAATAACATTAGTAATAAATATCTGAGATTAAAACCTTGATTAAAGATATAAAATAGGATATTAGATCTCTCAATATCAATAAGATCTATTAAATCATAATGAGGATATAAGGATAGAGAGTAAGAGAAGGAACTAAAGAATAATTATTACCAGAAAGAAATCACATTATGTTCTCCAATATTTTATCCTCTTTATAAGGTTTTGGAGGAGGAAAAATGGTTACTTAAAATCCCTATTATCATAGGAAATTGAGATATGGGGAGTAAGGGTTGAGAGGTTGAAGATAGGGGTGTTCATTAATTTTAACACATTTTTTGGAATACTAAAAACATGAAAACATAGTTAGCTGAGTATGGACACACTGTTTTTTAAACCATGCACCCCTTTTATGGGGTGATTAGTTTATAGTATGTGGGGTATAATTTTTAAAACAACGTGGAAAACACAAAAACGTCCAATGTTAGGTTTTTCACATTTTTCCATTAGGGGGTTTATGGTTTTGGAAAACTGTGCACCAACTGTGCACTGCCTAGAAAATTTCAATATTTTCAAATTTCCTTGTTAAAAAATCCAAGACAAACGCTAATAATAGGATGAAAAAAGAGGGTATAAGAGTAATTGAAAATAGTAAAATGATTATACAACCTCCCCACTATAGAAACTTGTTGTCCCTATAATTATAATCAACATTTCTTTATGTAAAAAAGATGATTCCACTACTCTCTCATCAGTGCCTCTATCTCCAATGTCTTTTGAGTATCATAAAAGTTCTTCCATAGGAATCAGAAAAAAGGTACAATCCTTATATAAAGTACCTTGGATTCCAAATCAAATATCCAAACTGGATGATTAACCACCTATAAATCAGGATCATCATCATGATCACTCCATCTCAGAACATGATATAGATTAGAAATAATCTTTCACAGTTGTGATACATGGAACGAATTATTTACCAATGTCAACTATTGTGTAAGTTCAAAATGTAAGTCTACATTTCCCATATTCTAAAATACATAAAAAGGTCCCAAAAAATGATGATTAAATTTACCCTACCTTCCAAGAAATCTATGACCCAACCAAGGTGAATCATTCAAGAACATGTGGTTACAAACTGAATGTTCTAATGGTTTTTGATGAAGATCAAAAAAATATTTAAACTGGATCTCTACATTCAAAATTATTAGATGAATGAAATAAATAATTTCAATCACATTTGGATCCAATTGTAGTCCAACGAAGGAACTTTAATTGATCTTCGACTAATATAATAGATATTTAAAAGGATGGACATACAAGGAATAAAAAGGACCCATTCTGGATTGAGGAATGGTAACTGTTTTTATAAAATAACTCAACCAGTCTGTAACGACACAAGTATTTAAAGAATAAATTTTTTTATTTATATTAAAATTTATGAATAAGATGTTATTTTTACATTTAAGGGGATGTTTTTTTCAATAGAATACTCAACAAGAAACAACAGGTTTCTTTGAAATCTTACGTTTCGCACAACTCTAAGTTATACTAAAAAATAAAATAATAATATTATTATTTTAAATGGTAGTTAATATGAAACAATAATATTAGAAATAATTAAAAAAACTAACTACAATATTATTATACAAGTTTGTTAAATTTCTTTACAATTATCCAATAAATTTTAGAGACTGAATGAATCCTATTTTAAGTAAAAAATACTCTAATAATTTTAAAAGGTTGGCTTATTTCCTTTTGAAGGAGAACACATTTTAAATCTTATTTTTATCACTTTTATTTATTTAATTTGACAAAATAAACTTCTTCTATAGAATATGGATATAAAAAATTTAGTTACACAAATTTTTGGTAATAATATGATAGAGTACATTTTTTAATTAATAGTGAAAAATACAGCATTTTAAGTCCAAACTAACTTTTCATCTAATTTATTTATACAGATAGATTTTTATTTTAATTGGTCTTAATGATTAATTGTATTATATTTTTTTCATTTAATACAATTTTTGTCATTTGAAGTAATTTTACTTTTAAATTTGACATAGACACATGCCAATCTTTTGATAGTTATTACTTCTTGAAAACCGGATTTTTTGTTTTGACAACGAGAATAAATTTTAAATTAATTATTTAAACTTATATATTTTTAATATAGAAAAATTGATTCTATATTTGGAATCATATGGTCTGAATTCGAGGAATAGGCATCTTTTATTTTTTTGACACTGTGAATAGTAACTTTTGTAATTTTTTTTACCATGGTTAAAGGGTAAATTTGGTGTATAAGGGTAAAAAATTATATTATAATAATATATAACTACCCTAACACATGTACCAATTCTATTGTATGAGATATTTACGACCATGGTCATCCTTGGGTCAATTTTGGTACCCTATGGAGCCACCAGGTTGTGAAAATGACAATTTATATGAATTAATTTAATGTAAAGAAAAATATAACATAAACATGTATCTTTTATTAAAACAATTATGGGGTTATTTAATTTAAATATTTGACTATAAATATTCATTATAAATATAAACAGAAAACATATATCGTGATGTTTTATTTATAATTTTCAGATATTAGATAATACATTTAATTATGATACAATGATGATGTTGTGATTTCTTCATTAATAAACAATTCAAATAAATGATATTATAAATGTTAAAATAAATTTAATTTGATTATTTTATTTCATACAGTAATTTTATGGTTGATATTGACATATTTTTTGAGTTAGATCTTTTGGTTCTAATGAATCCAGTTGTTATGTTTTGGTAAAAATTCATGTTTGAATAGTGACCAAAATTGTCATAATTCATAACTTAAAATATAAAATAATTTATTAAATGATATTAAATTCCTTAAAATCAAAGATTCATAAAAATGTTTATGATAAGTTTAAAATTTTATTAATGAATATTTCATTGGATTATTTTCATGTTTTGGTAACTATTTGGATTCTCAAATTGTTGAATGCTTGATAAAACAATAAGAGGAAAAAGAGTTAAATCTAAATGGTGAGGATAAAAAATATCAAAAACCTATCTAATTATTATATTATGATTTTATTTTGAATTATATTCATTCAATATTTGATAAAACTGATTTTGGAATCATTATTTTATTGAAATAGAATTTTAATAAATTAATATTTCTAGACTTTCCTAAAGTCCCACTCATCCCTATTTTAAAAAGACACCACAAATACCCAAATACTCACAACTATAATGTCCCTTGTATCACCAATATTATGCCAATATAATCTACAAAAATCACTCCCCTTATCCTAGAATCCTTACCTTTTTTAGAAGGCATTTTAAGAAATCCCTTCTGGCTCAAATCAAAAGAAGTTACACGTTTTAGAGGTAACATCTTTTCTAAAGTTCCTTTACTTTATATTCCTTCTACACTCCATATTATATTAATATTATTTGGATAAATAAAAAAACAATATCCAAAATATACTAGGATATTTTAATGATAAGGATTTTAAATACACATACAGACACCTCTATATAATAGATACAAACATACTGTTTCTGTGTACGGTAGACTACTGCCTCACGAAACGATGATTGCTCAATTTTACCCTACAACTTCTCAGGGTGGCTATTATAATAGAACTATATTAATAAATGATATATATGATATTTATTTTGTCTCTATAGTTCTGTTTTTTATTTATATCATTCCTATATGTGTTTCCGTAATGTGTAAATATGATAATTTTATTTGAGGATGTGCGGACTACCACCCCCTCAAAGTGATACGACTAGTTAATTCCATACATGGAATGTATAAATATTTTTTTTATTTAACATATGTGAAAAATATATAATATTATATTATAATGGAATTATAATATATCAATGTATCATTTAGTTTTCATTTCTGTAGAGATGAAAAATAAATTAATGTATTGTTCATGTATATGTATGACATATTGTCTCCCTAAATGGTGAATTTCATTTCTTATCTCCATATGCTATGTACATTTATAAGTACATATATAGATATATACTGGATATATATGATATTTAAATCAGTAATATAATTCTGGAGATGATGTACTTTTGACTACATGAAAAATTTACCCCAAAACAAGATCATTTTCGACTTAAGTACTGAATATCGACAAAACAACTAATATTAACTTAAATAATTATGCAAATATTATAACATGGTAATAAGTGTTATAAAAGGAGTAATAAATATGAAAAATGTTCTGAATCAAGTGTAATCTCACTTAAGTTTATTATTCAGGAAGAATAATGAACATACGTGATGAGTCAGACTCAAGGTAAGGGAACTTTTGACCCTTCTCTTTTAATCAAGGACATATTTTATGATATGTATTTTAATTTCCATTTTATTATGTGGGGATATGTTTTTATAAAAAATTATTTCTAAAAATATTATTCCCAAGATATGAGAGATCCTTTTATCTCTCATTAACCCATTTTCTAATTTTTTTAATTGACGTCGTTAGGCTGCCGAATTTTCATAAGGGAATTTTTAATCTCAATTTCCACTCCTTGGGTTTTACACATTTTCATTGATTATATTATGCAAGGATTATGTGTGGAATAACTGTTTGTTTTTATATGTTGTAATTTCCACTTTCCATTATCTGTATATACTCTTTCTTTCACATAATCACACCATTGATAAATTCTTATGTCATTTATATGATCTTTGTAAGGGATTTCGTCTCAATTTACATTCCCTTGAGACTTATTTGTTGTTATGAACCAATTAACTTTTATATGGTGTATATACTTCCATTTTTCTTATGATATAATGAATCTACTTATTCTCATGATATTATATGTTTTTCATAATATTATTATTTAATTGTTTTTATTAAATTATTTTCTCATGCGGTAAAAGACACTTTAACAAAAACATCATTTTTAATGTTTTAAAGATTTACATTTCTCAATAATGTACATGTTTTCAAAATGGTTTTATGGATTTATTATAAAGATATTAATTTTTTAAAATTTTAATTTATTTTAAATGTTTTGAAGTGCTTTTTGAAACTTTGATTTAAAAATATTCATTTTAAATATTTTAAAAGGTTTTGGAAATTGATTAGATATTTAAATATCATGAATTGATTTTTTTATTGATGAGTGAAAAGTTGATAATTTAAATCATTTAATTGTTATGATTATGTAATGGTACTTGGAAATATGACATGTGGATATGTGATAAAATAAATATAGGTGGTTTCAGGGTAAACGTAGGGTGGTTGAGACCGAGATAGCCCTCCAATAAAAATGTGTAACGTGATATAGGTACACATTAATGTTTCTCCTAAGAGATTTAGGGAATATACTATGATGAGCATTAAAAATGTTACTCCCTATGTAGCTGTGAATGATACAATGTATGTATTTCATGGATTCCACAAGTTACCTTTATTATTTAAGATTTATGTGTCTTATTAATAAATATTATGATTTCCTAAAGTATGTTAAAGAGCTACTTTTTTATGAGTGAAAAGTATGATTTCATTGATTTCTATTTATTGATAGACTAATTTTTTCTTTCAATATTTTATAAACCTTAATGAGATTTTTATTTTCATCCCATGTTTTGGAAATTTTGTTCGTAGGGTATAAGGAAGTGTAAGAGAAATGAAGAATTCATGAAGATTTATATCATGAATAGAAATATTCTTTTAAGAAGTTTTATTATTGTGAAAAAATTGGATATAGATAAAGTATCTAATTAATAATTTTTCAGATGTCATGTAATAGTTATGGTCTAATTCTTTAAAACTAAAAACCTAATAAAATCATTAATGTAGAATTCTTTACTTAACTCATGATTATGAATGATAAAGGATGGGGCCTTATAGTTGGTATCACAGGTCGATTTAGACAACTTTATGGATTAAGAGTTATCTTTAAACGCATGGTTAGTCTCTATATCTATTATTTCAGTTAAATCCATGTTTAGAAGCATTTTAAGATCAATGAATGTTGGATACAAATGGAAGTAGGAGGATCTCAAACAATATTCCTATCTCTTCATGATGACATGCTTACAATTATTTTAAAAAATTCATTTTCGGATGATTGTGAATGTTTTTATGGCATACAAATCACTTGAAAGCAGTTGATTGAGATATTAAACACCTCCACTATACCTCGATACCATCGTGGATCATGGGTTGTATTTAGTCAAATCCTTTTTTCTCAATATTCTCATATTTTCAATAAAGGTAAATATTTTCTAGGTATTGAAAAATATTTTACCTTATCACAGGATTTTGAAGCATATTATGATTTTAAAAAAGGTGATGAAGAAGGAGACCCTTCTACAACCTATTTTCATTTTATTTTAAAATATATCCTTTCGGCACATACATATGATATTTCAAAAAGACAATTTATTTAAAGATTCAACTCAAACTCGGTCCAACTGTTTTATAAAAACAATGTTTTATTATATGTTTTGAAATTATATGTCATATATGAATATTTTCCAAAACTATTTTTCTTTGAACACCCTTAGGACCAAAGTTGTTCAAGGTGTATTTGGATTGAGGAAGAAAATGATTTTGAATTATATCTAAATCATTATTACAATGCCTGGACCTTCTATCTACGTGAACAAGATAATGATGAAACCTAGTGGACACCATGATCAAGGTAGGGTGTTATTTCTTTGGGAATAATGTTATTTTATCATATATAGGTGGAAAAATGAAAATATATATTAGACTAAAAGAATTATGATGTTGAGGTAATTATGAGATTGGATGAAAATGAGATGTATAAGTCAACCATTGAGGTTAAAGCATGTTAGGGTTATTTTTGAGTTTTAAAAAAAGGGACAACCCACAAGATGGGTGAATAATCGTTGTGTCTGACATGGTCGTAGGAATAAAACCCCTAACCGAAGGGTGACAAGGGTGCATGACCTACCACTGGAATACATGAAGTCTTTGGTAAGTGTAACATATTCTTCTAAGTTAAATGAATTTATGGATCAATAATATGTTTATTTTGGGATCTTAAGATATATAAATTGGATATCTTTAGTTTAGGATAACCATTTTGTGATTGAGTGATAAATGTTATTTTGGAAGACATTATCTCTTTCGGAAAACAATATTTCTAAGTAAAATATCAATATATGGGATTTTATTTGAGGAGAAATGGTTGAATCTCATTTTGGGAGAATCATTTTTTTATTATAGACCAATAGCTATTTGGGTTATTTATGGAAATAATTAACCTATTATAGAGAATATGTGATTATATTAATAACTTTTTAGTATAAAAATTTAAGAGTATTAGATTTTATTTTGAAATAAATGTTAAGATTTTTCATGGAAGAATATGTGATCAAATCCTTCTGAATTTTGAGTTTCAATATTATTTTGGATTATTTTAAAGAATTTTAAAGACAATTGTATATTTAATGGTATTTTTTTGAACATTTGTTACTGTTTGTTGATTTTTGGAGATATAGAGTAGTATTTGTTTTTATAAAGGATTTTCCTTTTTGTAGATTATCTGATCTTATACAAGCCATTTTGGATTTGGTAAATGTATAAATATAGGGGAAATATATAGTTCATCTTTGGTGGATTATGATATTACCCAAAAGTTTATTCTTATTCTTTAGGTGTGACCAAGTCATCCTGAATACTCATCGTTTAGAGAAAATATGAGTTTGTGGTAGATATTTATAATTTCATGAAATTCTATATAATAAGTATGTTTGTTTCCTTATGATCATAGTTAAGATTATAAATAAATCCATTATCATTATGAAAAGGATATTAAAAAAACATTTTCCATGTACTTTTCCTATTTCTGAATCCATGCAATTTAACCAATCACAAGTTTGTGGTTTTCTAGTGGTTTACATTCTCTTAATCATGTTTTCTATCACTCTCCATAAGAACTAGATGGATAGTTTTCTATTCTATATCCATTTTTTCCTTCATAAAATCCTAGTATGGGTTATCTTGGGTGACCTTTGTACTTCTATTTCATTGTTTTAAAGTGATATTTTTGTTTACTCTCTTTCTGATGTGGTATTTTCAATGAGGTTTGCGCGCCTAATTATTAAATTGCGAGGACACAATTTCCAAAAAGAGGGAAGGATGTAATGACCTAGGTATTTAAAAAAAATTAATTTTTCATTTCAATTTATATTTATAAAGAAGATATTATTTTTACATTAAAGAGGATGATTTTTCCAATATCATACTCAACACAGAACAATAGGTTTCTTTCAAATCCTACGTTTCACACAACATTGTGTTATACCGAAAAATAATATAATAATATTATTATTTTAAATGGTATTTAATGCCTAGTTGTTGTTTTAGTGGGAAAGAAAATAAATATCTACAATATCATTGTACATGTTTTAAAATGTCTTTACATTTATACAACAAATTTTAGTTTCTTAAAATAAGAATGAATATTATTTATGCATAAAATACTCTAATATTTTTAAAAGGTTGGGTTACATCCTTTTGATGGAGAACCCTTTTTTTATCAAATATTTTTCAATTTTATATGTTCTATTTGAAAAAATAAAATTCTTATCTAAAATCATGACATCAAATTTTACTTTGGATAAATTTTTGGTAATTTTTTGATAAAGTTCATTTTTTTAATGAATAGTGAAATCTACCGCATTTTAAGTCAAAACTGCCTTTTCATCTAATTTATTTATATTGTTATATTAGTATTTTAATTGTTTTTAAAGTGTAATTGGATTATATTTATTTCATTTAACACACTTATGGTCCTTGTAAGTAATTTAAATTTTAAATTGGACATGACAACATGTCAATATTTTGATAGTTATTAATTTCTAAAAACCAGCCTTTTGGTATTGATAACATAAATTAGTTATAAATTAATTACTAGAACTTTTGTGTTTTGAATATTGAAAAATGGATTCCATATTTGGAATCATAAGGTCCAAATTTTTTGAATAGTTTACTTTTCATTTTTGATATTATAAATAGTAACTTTAATAATTATTTTATTTACCATGGTTAAAGGGTAAATCTCATAAATAACGGTAAAAATAAGATTATAATAATATTAAACTACCCTAACACATGTCCTAATCCTATGTTATGAGATATTTACTCCAATGATCATCCATGGGTCAATTTTGGGAACCCATGGAGCCATGTGGATGTGAAAATTACATTTTTGGAACAATTAATTTAATGTAATGAAAAATAGGACATAAACATGTATCTTTTATTAAAAAAATTGAATATGGGGATTTATAATTGACATACTAAACAATAAATATTCATTATAAATTTAAAAATATTTCCTACATCCTGAGATTTTGTTTATAATTTTTAGACATTAAATTAATAAATTCAATCATGATACAATGAGGAAGTAGTGTTTTCTTTATTAATAAAGGATTCAAATAAATGATATTATAAATGTTAAAATAACTTTAATTTGGATATATTAATTTCATACACGAAATTTCTGGATTATATTTAAATATTAGTTTTGAGATAATGCTTTTTCTTTGAAGGAATTATGATGTTGTGAATTTGTAAAAAATTAAAGTATGAATATTTCAAAAATCGATATAATTCATAACATAAAATATGAAATAGATTACTGAATTCTATTAAATTCATAAAATTTTACAAATTGGGAAAATGGTTATAATAAGTCTAAAATTCTATTAATGACTCTTTTATTGGACATTTTTCCTGTTTTGGTAACTATTTTGATTCTCAAAGTGTTGAATGCTTGATAAAATAGTAAGAGTAAAAAAGGGGTAAATTGAAAAGTTAAGTATTAAAAAATATAAAAAACCTATATTATTATTATTTGATGATTTTATTTAGACTTATATTCATATTATATTGGAAATAAATTAATTTTTACTAATTTTAAATTGAAATTGTAATTATAATTAATTAATATTTCTAGACTTTCCTAAAGTGCCTCTCCATACTTTTATAAAAAAAACCACCACCACTACCCACTTACTCAAACCTCTTATGCCCATTGGATCATCCAAAAAATACAGAAATAAGCTCCCATAATCCCTTAATTTATCATAGAATCCTTAAAATGGGCATAAATAAATTCAAGAAATCAATTTTCGCTCAAATCAAAATGAGATGCTCATTTTAGAGGTAGCTTGTTCTATAATGATCCCTTCCATTATTTTCCTTCTCCACTTCTTATTATATTATTATTATTTTATTACATAACAAAACCAGTATCCTAAATAAACTAGGATGTTTTTATGATAATGATTATAACTTTAGATACACTCACCTCTATCAAATGTATACAAACATACTGTTTCTATGTACAACAAACTACTGCCTCATGAAATGATGATTGTTCAATTTTCCCCTAGAACCTCTCATGGTGTCCATTATGATGGAACTATATTTATGTATTATATATATTATATTTATATTTTCTCTTTTATACTTTTTTATTTAAATCATTACCTTTATACTTTCCCTAATATGTAAATATAATAATTTCATTTGAGGAAGTGCGAACAGCCCCCCCTCAAAGTGATTTGACTCGTTCATGCTATACATGGGACATATAAAATATGATGTTAATAAACTTATGTAACACATATAAAATATTATATTATAATATAATTATAATATACCAATGTATAATTTAGTTTTCATTCCTTTAAATATGAATAATCAATGAAAGTAGAATTCTTGCATACGTACGACTTGCCGTTTCTATGAACGGTGCGTTTCATTTCTTATCTCCAAATGTTATGAACTATTATAAATACAAATATATACTAGATATATATCAAATTTAAATAATGAATATAATTCTATAGATGATGTGAATTTGACTACATAGAAAATTTACCACCAAACAAGATCATTTTTTACTCAAGTACTGAATATCGACAAAACGGAAGATATTAACATAAATAATTTTGTAATGTTTATAACATTCTAAAAATTGATATAAATGGAAAAATAAAATTGAAAAATGGTCTGAAGTATGTATAAATTAACATAATTTTATTATTCAGGAAGGAAAAGGAACATACGTGATAATTCATACTCCAGATAAGGGAACCTTTCACCCTCCTCGTTTAATCAAAGATTTATTTTATGTTATGTATTTTAATTTATATTCTCTTATGTGGTGATATGTTATCAAATATCATTATTTCTATAAATTTTATGTCCATGTAATGAGAGACCATTTTCTCTCTCATCGACTCAGTTTCGGATTTTTTAAGTGATGTTGTTAGGCTACTGAATTTTTGTAAGGGAATTTATAATCTCAATTTCCACTCATTGGGTTTTACGCATACTTCATTGATTATTTTATGTATATATTATGTGTGTAATAACTTTTTATTTATTTATGTTGTAATTTACACTTCCCTTTATGGGGATATACTATTTCTACACATAATCACCATAGTGAAAAATTCTTATTTCATTTATACAATCAATGTAAGAGATTTCATCTCAATTTACATTCCGTTGAGACTTATTCAATTTTATAAACCAATTCACTTTTATATGGTGTATATACTGAACATGGGCATATAATATCATTAATCTCATAATTATCATGATATTATAATTTTTTAATGCCATTCGTTAATTACTTTTATTCATCCATTTTCTCAAGTGCTAAATATATCTTTAACTAAAACATCATTTTAAATTTTTTCAAGATTTATCTTTCTAATTAATGTCAATGTTTTCAAAATGGGTTTCAAGATTTATTATATATACATTAATGTTTTAAATTGTTAATTTCTTTTAAAATTTTCAAATTGGTATGGGAAATTTTCTTAAAAAAATCGCATTTTTAATGTTTTAAAAGGTTTTGGAAATTGATTGAATATTTCAGTATCTTGAATTGATTTCAAGGGATTGATGAGTAAAATGTTATAATTTAAATATTTTTTTGTGTTATGATTATGTAATGGTACTTGGAAATTTGGATTTTGGTTACATGATAAATGAAATACAGGTGGTTCCGTGAAAAACCTAGTGTTGGTGAGGCTGAGAGAGATCTCAAATGCATTAGGTAACATGATGGAGGTAAATATTATTGTTTCTTCTAGGAGGTTTGAGGAATATACTATGATGTGTAATCCAAATACAAAACCATATGTAGTTCTGAATGATACCATGTAAGTATGTTACAGATTCCACATGTTAACTTTATGATTTATGATTTCTATGTGTTTTTCATAAATATAATGATTTCATGAAGTATGTTAAAGAGCTAATTATATATTAGTGAAAAGTATGATTTCATTGATGTGTATTTGTTGATGGAATAAGGTTTTCTTTCTTTATTTTATAACCCTTACAGATATTTTTATGCTCATCCTATATTTTTGAAATGTTTTTCACAGGGTCTAAAGAAAAGTTATGAGAATGGAAGAATTCAAGAAGACTTATATGAAAAAAATCTTGTTTTATGGAGTTTTATTATTATGAAAACAATTTGCTAGATAAGAAGTTTCTAATTTTTAATTTTTGATATGCAATGTGAAAGTTTAGATAATAATTCTCTAAAAATCTAAACCTGAAAAGATCCTCAATGTTTAAATCTTGGATTTACTCAATATTATTAATTATTTAATGTTGGGGCCTTATGTATTCTAAAATTATTATACTAATCTACACATAAATTAATGATCCTAGAATAAATATCATCTTCTGAAATATGTATATCTCTCTCAATCTAACCATCTAACTTCAAATTCTATGTTGTACTCAAATGAAATGGAGATAAAAATTCCTCTTGAAGGCCTCTCTAAAATAGGGAAGTAAAATAAATAAATAAATATATATATATATCATAGATTATAATACATGTAACACAACATAAAATCTCTTTCAAATATTGATTTCCCAGATCCTAAATCTATGTGGAGTCATGAATGGGTATAAATTTATCCTATCAATCATAACCCATATCAAATTTTTCTCTTAAAACCCCAAAAACTAAACCAAAAGACCATTGAGATAGTATCACACTTCCATGTCATCACTAGAGTTGGATGAAGAAAATATAAAGGTCTATGGTGCTCATAATTGAATTGTTTTCATGTATAAAATTGATAGTAAAATTGACAACATCCTATCTCAAACTAGGATACTAGAATCATCACTATATTTTATAGAACAATTTTTTTCTTCTGGGGTGTTCAACCAACTGTGAATTAATGATATTACCCTTCAAAAAATTTCTCACTAATAATGGGAAAAAAGATTCTAATAAAATATAATAACATAAATAGAGAATGTCTAGTCAGTAATGGTCTCACCACCATAATGAGAGTATTTACTATTATGGAACTAATCATCAAGAAGTTGTTCCTGAATAATCGACTTGAGAAGAGTGTAGGTCAACTGAACATTGGAAATAAAATCCTTATCTAATTATTGCTAAACTACTATATCAAAATATGAAAATAAATCCCTCATATTTTACTCTTTTGATGATTCATTAATGGTTTAGGTCTAATGTTTTCTTCTTAAATCATCTATGTTGACATTCCCATTCCATGGGGTATTGGTGATGGAAAAATAAAAGGATTGTAGGTAATCCATCCAATTCCACTTGTGGATATTAAAATATATTTTAGAAAGGATATAACTAATGATATTATAGTAAAAAATATAGAAAACCGTTCCCCCAAAGTTAATACCTCCAACTCTTAAGTCCGTGAATAATATAATTAGGTTTAGATCATTGGTCAAAGAAATATTCTCATCTGGCCTACGTTGTTGAGATCCCTAGGAATCAATGTGATACCTTAGCATTTGAACATAACCCAAACATGGACCAGATGCCTCAAAAAACACCACATAGTCCTACCATGCATCTGGATGATTCATTTTTGGGGAATTAGTCAGAAGAAATTTTCAATCAAGGAAAGAACACTACCATTTCACATAAAAAACTCACTTCTTTATGAGTAATATGAATCATCAGTGAATCCCACATTTGGAAATTCTTTACCAACATATGATATTATCAAAAAAGACCTAATTTGATCTGAATCTAAAGAAACATGTGGCTGCTCTAATGTCATAAAAAATCAACCATTTTGAGGATCAATATAAAAGCCATGATCTAAAATTACATGTCCCAAGAAAATTACCTTCCAAATCTAGAAATCACATTTCAATATTTTTTGATATATTCAATGATTTCGCAATAATAAAAAATTTAATATAGATGATGTGCATGATAATCCTCAAACATATATTAAATGAGGATTCCATACATGAGGAACAATAAAAAATTATCAAGATAGTCATGGATGATTTTGTTTCATTAAATACATAAAAACATCTAGAGAATTTGTTAGACAAAATGGAACGAAAATGTACTCATAATGGTCATGCCTTCAACAAAAGGTAGTTTTCTAAATTTGAGATTCATTTATTCTTAAATGATGAAGGTCATGTAAAATATCAATGTTCAAGAACCAATTCTCTCTTTTCTAATGGTAAAACAAATCACCATTATATAGAAATTGATACTAATTATTTATCATGGCTCAACTGATCATTGGGTAATCAACATAATGGTTAAGCTACACATCAACTTTTTTAGCAAAAAGAACAGGATCCACCCAATGTGACACACAAAAGAATATAAATCCTTTACCTAAAAGATAATTCAATGGAGTCTTCGACTCCATCATCATATAATGTTTCATGTGCTAAGAGGGAATAAATATTGGATGAGTATATAAAACTAAATCAATAGAGAACTTCACCTATCTCACCCATGTAAAACAAGATAATTGAAAAGGAAAAATTTCATGAAACAAAATGATAACTGGGGGGAGATAATCAATGAATGATTCCCAATCTAGATCAAAGGAAAAAACATATATTACTTTACCCAAATCTGGATAAGAAGTTCCAACTCAACTTTTCCTCAGTTCCCATTCTAGATAAAATATATTAAACACTCCATCAAGTAAATTAAAGGATACCGACATATGATTGTAATAAATTTTTTCATTATTCACAATGAGAATATACTTCCCAAATATGAAATCAAGAGGTTTCATGTCACGATACATAAAATCAAATGTAAGAACAATCTGTATTAATCAGAACATACAAAGCAAGACAACAAACACCCTTCTCTCTCTTTATTCGAAAGAGTGTAGTAATATCCAACACATAATATAAAGTCTTCATGGAATATTTAGAAGACACGTGATATGTGTAGAAACGAAAAAATGAGTAAAACCAATATGAAATAAATAATTAATTAAGATGAATCTATATTGATGGTACCCCTCATAGTTAATAGACCCATATCTGCTTCTAGTGGATACTCTTTAACTTAGTGAAGAATCATCATTCTTGATAAACTTGGTAGGAACCCATTATTCCTTGAAGCATATTATTGTTCCAAAATAAATTTTGGAGATGATGATCCTATGAAACTACGTGTATTAAAATAAGCATGAAAAAACGTTTTCAATTGACTTGAGCATCCGATGGATACCCATACAATGGGTGCCTAAATGAAAACCTATTTTGGGTTCCCAAGACTTCCACATTGGTACAAAATCAAACGGCCTCATATTGAAACTGAAGGATGTCAAGAAGAACGCTGAAATAAATATCCCCCAAAATACTGATCACACTTCTTCATTCCTTTTACGTAACTCATATAGCTTCCACTAGGAGAAAAAAACTCCATGTAACCACGATAAACCATCCAAGTATTTCTCAACCACAAAATCTCTATCTAGCACATCAACATAAAAAGGTGTATTCAATAAGAATAAATGAGAAAAAAAGATATATCAATTCCCATCTATAATCACTAATTATTAATCTTCTCATTCGATAAAATCTATGGTGAAAACTACACAATCTTAGCAAAATGACCTGCATATTCTGTTATAGTCCGGTCAGATTTCTAGAGTTTAAAAAACTCTATACACTTGGGAAACACCATTAGATCAAGATAGAACTAGTTAGTCAAAATAGATTTAAATTACATCCACTATAACCCAACATGTTTCTTCACCAAAATAATAGTTTCCCACCATATCCTTCTAGGTCCCTCCAGACTGAATGTGGCACATTTAACCTTTATAAAATTAGAAATTTCCAATAACTAAAAAAAATATCAAATCTCCCCTACCAATCCTTAGCCTCTTGAGTACAATTTGATCCCTATAATTTCCATGGACACTAGAAAAATATTTACTAGTCATGAGTCATGACTTATTCCATTGGAGGTTCCATAGATAGAGGGTAAACTAGAATGAGTGCATTAGCCTTTCCTAGATCATGGACATAACATAAAACACATAAACTATATTATAGTCCACGAGAGGATATTCTCTATAAGGTTCATCAATAGCTTCCTCCTATATCAGATTCACATGTATTATTTGAGGTATGATGCTAGAAAACATTAGTAGACAAACATGAATACAACAGAACATTACACATTTCAACACTCTAACAAGAGAAAAGGGGAAATTAATCCCTGAAGATAGATAAATAAGATTTTTATTTCAATAGATCCAAATAAACAGTAGGTAAATTTCTTGAAAAGTACTCAATAAGCCGTTCCTAAACCCCCCATGGTGACTTAAGGCTTATTACAGTGAGAGATGGATATTAAATCACTTATAACTATCTCCTACATCCTGACAAGATTATATGACTACAAAATGACATCACGAAAAGATTATTAAATTGAACCACTGATAACACTTTTTTAGAGACCATCTTATAAACCCACTTAGTTCAATACACAACCTAGTCCTAAAATGGTCTTAAGGGAATTCCAAATCAACAAGTGTTGGTAGAAAGCACATATAATACTACAATATAAAACTATATATTATTTTTCCACATAAACAATGGAATAAAAATTTAATAGTTAGAATGATCAATAAAAAACTCTATATAGAGAATAGTACCCAAATTCAAATAGGTATATAAAACCAAATTACTACCACATTGTACCAGAAAGAACAAGATAAACATCCTAAGTCTCAATGGACATGGAACGCCAAGATCAAGATATCAATTACTACCACCTCTATGTTGATTTTTTCCCTTACTCAAACCTGGTTGAAGAAAATATACAAATTCTTAAAGGATAATGTAGGGTGTGATCTAAAATCCCATAAGGGTATCTCTACATGTTCCATAAGATTATTCCATAATAATTATAAAATTTATGAGTTAAATTTTAATAAAACATTCAATTATGTATAAGAGAATATTTAAAAAATTATTTCCATTCAATTCATTTGATGAAAATATTTTAAACAGTGGCTGAATAAACAATTTATAGAGAACACTTCATATGAATTGACAAGGCATGTGTAAATCTGTTCTATAAGAAATGGAATATATATATATATATATATAAATAATTACAATGGGTAACCTGGTGATATTACAATATAAATCATAGTTTTAGGTTATGGGAAACATACACAATCATATAGTGATAATGGAAATGTGCACACACTTCTCCTAGACACTGGTCAGAGAGGACTCATCAATAACCTAATAAGGATAAGATCTACTAAGGTATATTTTTTTTAGGTTTTTAATGTGTCAATCTATTTCTACAGTAATATCAACCCATCATGTTTTTCCACAATAACTAACTAAATACAAGGGATTTTTTGTGATGAAACAATAATAAAAAATGACAATATAATTTTAAAACTGTATAAAATAAAATTTCCACATTTTCAATTTCAATAATCCGATTTCTCTTTAAAAACAAATACATTGGGTTTTGATTAATTCATTTATTTTTCTAGATATATCCAACCAATTATAATATGAAAAATTTAATCCATGTTTTCTCAAATAAAAATATAAAATAAATTTCCAAAATCAATAACAAAATTCCAAAAATTTCAAACCACATACGAAATTCAACACATCCATTGGAATTGGAGATTTTCCTCAAAATACAATGCCAAATAAATTTCAAATCCCAATTCATAGAGAATTAAATTATTACAATTTAATTGAATGTAATCGAAAATAATAAATAAATTCATTGATAAATCAATCAACCAAACATATAAAGAACCACCAACCAAAACAAATAGAATAAATCACATATCAATCACTACATGAAACTCTAATGAAAACATTGGAAATGGAGATCTGAGAATCAAACCTAGATTCAAGATAAAAACAAAGGATATTATATCCCTAAAAACATGAAGATATAAGAACTACTAAAAAGGATAGAAGTGGAGAGTGAAATAGAAATACCATGGAAAATATCTTATAAGAGGGGAATCAAATTACATTCTCCAAGATTTAATATTCCTTGGAGAGGGTTTGGAGTAACAAAATTTCGTCCTTGAGAGCCCTCTAAACCATGGTAATATAGATATGATGGGTTAGGTTCATGTGGGGAATCATAGATGGGTTCATAAATTTTATAACATCTTCCAGAATAATTATAAACCGTCTGCATAGTTAGGTGGTCTGGGCAAGATGATTTTTCAAACCACACACCACATCTGTGTGCCCCTCTGATGGGGTTAACGGTTTCTTCTTGGGGGTTTATGGTTTTTAATACTATCAATCCACCATAAAATCCCCCACTATCAGGGTTTTCATAGTTTTTTTTGGTGGTCACACTATTTGGATAATTGTGATCAAAATGAGAAATTCCAAGAAAAATGTAAAAATTTAAATTTCCTCTTAAACCACATGAAAAATACACCAACTAAATGACGATAAAAAATGTGGGTTTAAGAGTAACTTAAAATAGTATCATTGTAATAACAATCATGAGTGTTTAAACAGAGGAAAATTAATGGAAAACATGATTTCTCAAGAAATAACCATAAGAAAATAAAATTCATTATGTTCTTCAGAAATAGATCATAAGATTTAACATCGATAAAATAATCGTTATCAATCCCAATAAACAATGAGATTATAAATCCAAACCCTTAAAACATTAGTAAATTGGAATCCTATTACTCATTAAATCATTAAAGAATAAGAAAAATAAAATATCATGATTTGAAAAATATTCCTACTATAACATAGAAATGGGGTATTATGTATTCAAAACAAAATCGGAAAGGTATATATCATGAAATATGTATCCAATAAAGAAAAATTGATGAAACAATCCCATACTTGAAGTACCGACTTCCTTCATAAATGTTCAAACATACATTATAATAGATATATATTTTTAATAGATATATTAATGAACCACACACACACACACATATATATATATCTATCCAACAATTTATTATTTACATCAGGCCTTTTATCAACTGTTTAATAAAAATTCATTGTTTAAGACATTGTAATGGTAATAACTACTTTGTTTTTAAGGTATGTTTGGAATTATTATTTTCAATCCTAATAATTTGACCATAGTTCCTTCATCTCCGAAATTTTAATCATTATATAAATATAATATATATTTTTTATATATGTAATTGGAGTGTTCCATAAAATTTAGAGATAGAAAATTAAATAAACCGTTCATGGAGACACTAAGTAGTACGTATGCATGAACATTGCTTCCATTTACTCAAAAAATGAAGTAGAGAAAGGAAAAAATAAATCAATATTAAAAAATAATTTTTATGTCCTAAATATAACATATATTTATTAATAATATCAGTATTTCCTTCCATTTAAATCATAAGAGAAAAATGAATTCCATCACATCACATGGTGGTAGTCCATTTTATGCATGATCAAGGTTATTATACTCCTATAGAAAGGAAAGTAAGAAGTTATATGTTAAATTATAATTAAATTTGAAGAAAGATATCATACATATTATATATAAACATTAAATAAATCCATATATCCTTTCTTTGTAGATTGTGAGGGAAAACGAATAACATAAGTTCATGAGGTTGTAGTCAACCGTACACATGAACATTGGTTTCATTTCCCATTTGAAGGATAAATATAAGGAAAAATGTTATTCTATAAACAATATATAATCTCTATATATGGTAAAAAATTTATTATAATATTTTAATTTTTAATACATGAATGATGGTGTTAAGGGGATGAGTAAAAAATATGTAAGTCAAGACAATTACATTGTATTAGAACGAACCCCTTTCATTAATTTATTAATGACTCTATGGCTGGTATTATGGGTTCACTATAACCTCTATAACATGTTTAAGGATGTTATAGTGATATTTTCTTAGTTTTTTGTTGATCCAAATGGCTTATAAGGATTTTTTAATTCATAGGAGGAGGTGATTTTTTATAATGGAGGAGTAAAATATTGATTCCAAAAATGTTTTTTTTTTCAAATGAATTTTCTGAATGTTTTGAAAAATTAATTTATTATTTTTTTATAAAAATAAATTAATATATTTTTTTTGAAGAAAAATTATATTTCAAACATATGAATTTAATGATAAAATTGTGGTCCTATTTATAAATATATTGTCATTTTAAAATAAAATTATACCTAATTTTCAGAAAAAAATTCCTATTAATTTTTCCAAATTTACCAACAATTTCTAAATAATAAAATTAATAGTATATCATGATTCATTAAAAATAGATGTTGCATGTAATCCAATTGGCCAAATAAGTTAAGTTTATATGAATGTAATAATTAATTAAAACAAGGGGTGTTCTATTATACACGCATTAAAATGAATATAAGCCTCTAAATTCATCACTTTGATATAAAATCATTATTATACTTCTACCTCATCCCATCCTCAGTATCCCACAGATATTATTAAAGATCTTGGATTTTCACAAGAAAGTTTTCTAGATGTGTGGATTTATTTCATTGAACATTCTACATATGATCCTAATTATCCACCAATTTATCATCATAATAAATATCATTCACCAGTGGTACAATTGTTGTGTTCTGTACATCTAATAGATCATGTATGTACATCCTTTTCCGAGATACATGGAACACATCTTGAACCTAAGAGAGGTTCAGTTTAAGCACCAATCGATAATGTACTGTTCTGATACAATCCATATTTCTAAGTTGACTAATATATATATTTATCATCATTTCTTTATATCATAAGCATAATTTCGTCATTTGGTTGTGCATTGATCAATTTTCACTCCATCCATGAAATGAATACGGTTAATTTATTATTCATGAAGCCCTAAAATCATCATATGTTCCATAATCCAGTCCTTAAGCCTCTAAATATTTACCAAAACCAAGGTCACCACTTGTTATCCAATTACATATATGTTTCAACATAATTCATTATTGAATAGTTAAAAAAGTCCCATCTATGCCTTACTGAAATTGAAATCCAATAATTTAGAAGGAATGACAGTAAATTTCCAAAATAAACCCATCATTAATCCAAAAAAAACATAAAGTGGGTTTTAATGAAACATACAAAATATGTGAATACATGGATCATATATTCTCCTAAAACATGGTAATATAATTAATTATCATAAAACCAAAATTGTAATATACATTCATTCAAAAAATAAAAAATTTCCTTAATATATAAATCAAAACATATATTATTTAATATATTCCATAAATTCAAAATGGAGTAAAATCTAGTAATGATAAATTAACAAAAAATTTCATTAAAAAATTAATCAGTCCAACGACCATAAAAATATTCCATTTTTCATTATCCATATCAAACACCTCTTTATCCAAACTAATCAGAATTATCTAAACATCAGGAACATATACATG
The DNA here is from genome assembly GCA_963277665.1 of Viscum album. Classification (NCBI taxonomy): domain Eukaryota; kingdom Viridiplantae; phylum Streptophyta; class Magnoliopsida; order Santalales; family Viscaceae; genus Viscum; species Viscum album. The sequence continues at coordinate 1,472,169,849 of OY728126.1, read as the reverse complement.
GATATCATTCACTTAATAAGGTATTTTCTACAAAAAATCACCTTTCTATTATATCACATTTCTAGATATTTAGTAACATTTAACAGATTTAGGAAAATAATTATTGAAATAATTCTACAGAAAAATCATAATATATATGATGATTCAACATTATTGAGGTCCAATACATAGAAAATTAAATATTTCACCTCATTATCAAACCATTAACAATGATTTATTCTGTTATTCCATAGAACCTTCTTACTTTTATATGTCATTTTAGTCTCTTCATCATAAAAAAAATCTATACAAGAACCACCTTGATGATCCTATTGTTTAGATTCCCCCCTCGAAATAAATTAGTATAATTTAAAACAATCAACATTTCTAACTTTCCAAAAATGATGATGCCTTAGGGAAACCATTATTCTCTTCCATTGCACTAATTTAACATTTCATTTTTATCAACACTTACTTACTTTGAGCCCATATTCTACCCACATAAAACATTTTTCCATTTCATTAAAAAAATTCATGGATTGGTTCTTTCCCCATTATCTACATATAAGAAACTGAATTTCAATTCCATAATCGTATCCACCACTAGGGATATCATCAAAATAATTAATTCACTTCTTTAGTAAGTCAGATATTTTGTTATGGTTCATATTTTTAATCATATATCTTAATAAATGATGATACATAATCAGAAAATCCTTCACATCAATAATCATACCATTTGGTTTCCCATTAAATAGTTTTATATCATAATAAATATTAACCCTGTTCCATCTTGTTCCTACATCTAAATTAGAAGAAGACATAGTGTATGAAAAAATATACATAGTGGGAAACTACATAATCATGAAAAATCATTTATAAAATGTCAAAATAGTGAGAACTAATTTTAAATCCAACAAACGTTAGGTTTAACATATACATTTCATTTCCATAATCTATTTAAATAATTCATTATAGTTCACAAAGAGTTTCAGAATTTCCAAAATGTATCCCCTACGAGTGTAAAACAAGGTTTGAAACATCGACTATTTACATACACTAGGTGATGATTGAATCCATTTCAAAACACCCCCTTGAGAGTTGTTTCTCCTTGTTACATTAATGCAAGATCTAAATCCACATAGAGTATCCATATATGGAAGAAATTTACTTAAATACACATTATCAATCCATCACAAAAATTCAAGGATATTTTCTTATACATAGTCTTATCATTAGTCTTATCCTTAGACATATCCTTCGAAATATCCATAGATATAGCCACACCGATATCAAAATATTTTCACAACCGAGTTTATATAGGATACCTAATCCTTCTATACATGAAATATGAAGACCCATACTACACAAAAATAAATTATACATTGTAATAGAAGAATATACATTACATGAAATATCAATCTATGATAGAATCATATAGTTCCAATGCCTTTGGAAACATGGAAATATAAAAATCTAGTTCATTAGTGAACTTCATCAATTCTCAATATGTTATTAATATCATTAACCCTTCATAGACTTATTATACAAAAAACCAATCTTCATAATATGGGTATGAAATCATAAACATGGTTGATATTAAATTCCCAACATGGGTACAAATTGAGATATCAAATATCACATAATAAAAACATGTCCATTAGGGAATGAGAACATGATATTATCATTTTAAGGTCATACCCTTTGTATCATAAATGATAAACATGAGTCATCATATTATTCTTGGTTGTTCATATAACATCAATATTAATAAAATCAAAGTATATAACCCATGAGAGCATAACCTTTGCATTAGAAATATATTTTTGGCAGGTAGATAAACATATAACATTACAAACACGTATAAATAAGAAAAGGTATAATATTTTCATTATGGAAATCAAATCAATCCCCCCATAATCCTTTAGACATGAATGTAGGTCCACACATGAGATTTTGAACTTGAAATCATGTTCACTCATAAAATATCATTACCCAATGCATTGGTTAAAGATATAGGTCCCACCTGTCCTTGGTTATAACATGACCACTATCGTTGGTTATAAAGTAACCACCTTTCATAGTTATAATGTTACCACCATCCATGATTATATCAAACCACATCCATACAAAGAAAACGATATATATATATTTTTTTAAAGATAAAAAAATTTCATCATATCAGAATCTAAGAAAATAAATGAGCAACATAAATATTGGATCATATTATAACCCATGAAAAAGGAAAATCTTATATATAACTCTTGTTTTCATAAATATAAACCATAAAGAAGAATAAGAATGATAGAATCATTGGATTATATCATTATTAAAACTTTAACAACATCAAAGGATGAAATATTATATATAAAATTATTTTTGAAAGATAATATGGAATATTTACGCCGGAAAATAACCATTCATTTAAAATCACTATTTAAAACTAAATATTCATAAAATATTTTGGATATACATTTATTTGAAATTTAACACTAAGACATATAATGGATTCTGTAAAACATAGTGTGGTCATGATGGTAGGAAATTCCAATCTATCTATACATGAAATTATAAATATTCTTTTTGTTTTTTGGGTTAATGAAATATAGTCCATCTTTAGAAAATGAAAAAAAGATTCATTTTAATTTTTTTAAGAAGAGAAACATGAATAAAAATAACTATAAATTATTATTATTAATATTAAAACATTTTTTAAAGTAGTTTTTGAATACATGGATATGGAAGAAAAATGTGTTTTTGACCGAAGAGAGAGACAACCTTGGGTTTCTAAAAAACATTTTTTTGGAATATTTAGTGTATAAAGAAAATAAAATGATGGGAAAAAATTAATTACTAAGAAAAAACTATAGGATACGAAATTTAATTTTTTTGATAAATAGATCATAATATTTCATTATCAAAATCATAATCACAAACAATCCTGATAAACAATGAGACTGTAATATCAAAACCTTACTACATTGGTAAACTTTGAATCGTAATCCCCATTAAAGAATAACATAAAAATAAATATTAAATATCATGAATAGAATTATATTCATGATATAAAATATTAGTGGGTTAGTATATACATCTCATCGAGGAAGATATTTGCATATCCCAACATATGTCTCAAGGATGTAAAATTAAGACAAATATTAATTTACATAAGTCTCAAATTTATTCATATACATTCAAACCCCCTGTATAATTGATATATATAAACTATATATCCAGTATATATATATATATATCTAGATATATGATTTACTTATGACCTTTTTCTACCTATTTATTAATAATTCCATGTTAAAATAATGTTCTGGGTAATAACTTCTTTGTTTTTCATATATGTTTTGATTTAGTATTTTATGTTCTATTACATTGAATATTCCCGAATAACATAAATATTTGCAACCATGATATAAATATCATTAATATTTATTATATATGTATTTAGAAGAATCCATAAAATTTAGATATTGAAAATGAAATGCACCATTCATGGTGATAATAGGTAGTATGTTTGCATTACCATTTTATGCATTTTCTTAAAAGATTAAATGAAAAAAATGTAAAAAAGTATTAAATTTAAAGAATCAAATTTTTTTCATTTATATCACATAAATTCATTACCATTATCTTTCTTACCTCCCATTTAAGGCGTTAGTGAAAAATAAATGACAACTCTTCTCAAGGTGGAAGTCCACCACATAGATGAACGACTTTATCATAATCACATGGAATGTAAATTAAAAATGTTATATGTGGTATTATTAATAAAAAATTATAATAATATAATAAATATGATATATATAAATAAGAAATACATTATTATATCAATCACTGAGAGACGATGATGAAAAATGATTTACATCGTTTTGTCAGATGGAAGTTTGTTATACAAACGATGCACAATTTAATTTCCCATTTGAAGGAAGAGGAGATGAAAATAAGTATTTAAATAAACATAATAAAATATTAGTATATGTTATATAATTGTGTTATATATTTTAATTATTAATACATGAATTAATTTGGTAACAAGATGAGTAAAAAGAAAGATCATAATGAATAAATTTTCCTTCGTTAAGAACAAAATCCTTCGGTTCTATTTTTGAGGTTCCTCGGTTTGGAATTTTACATTAAAAATAATATCTATAACTTGTGTTATGGAGGGTTTTTTTTATTTTTTGTTTATAAAAAATATCTCATGAGGTCTGTATATGTGAGCGAAGGATATTTCCTTTTATAATAGAGAGGAGTGACATATTCATAAATTCCCAAACTATTTAACAATGGGAAGTCAATGCCACCTGATATGCCTAAAACATTTATAAGAAATTTATTTTTGGGATCATATGTCTTATAAAAAATATTTTATACATAATAAAACATGTTTTAGAAACCTATTATTACTTAACTTCTATGTTTCCTTTTACCATTTTTGTTTTTACAATAGTATGTAGCCTTCTTATCTAGGTAATTTATCATCTAAGACTCGAAATAAAATAAACTATAATAGATAATTTGTACCCAATATATTTAAATATGAAATAAAATTTATATAATAAGATTCTTATTTTTGTGGAAAATTAATTTTAAAATAAGATCATGAAGCACACAAAACCCAATTTTATGTTATACCATGGTAACACACTTTTAACTATTTTGGGGTTAGTGTAATTATTATAAAATTCATATTGGCCCACTAATGTAATATGGTGGATATGTATAAACAAATACTAATAAATCTTTAGAGGATATGATTTATAGGAATTTTAAATCATTTAATATGATATTATTTATTATAAAATAAAATTAATGTCAATTATAACTCTGTTCATTTTATTTTCCCTAAAAACAATAAAAAATGTGGAATTACAATATATCATTTTAAAACATTTATATAATTTTATATTTATCTAAAAAAATTACTAAATAAAATATTTAGTTCAATTTATATTTCATTTATTATATTTAGTATCATATATTTAATTTTTCTATTAAATAAATAACTATTAGCGTTAATTAAACAATTCAAGAATATATTAAATTAATAAAACTTAATCAAGAATTAACATAATAAAACTAATTTAATTATTATTAATAGTAATCTAATTTTTCATCCACATATTCCTTTGTTAAAGATGTGAACACATAATTTTGATTTAATAGTAAGATGGTGACATTTCTTCATTTTTGTTTACGGAAATTATTATATTGTCCATATTTATGTAAGAGTGTCAAAAAGACATTAAAATGGATTAGAATTTAATAATAATTTCAATATGGACATAAATTTTGAATTAGAAACTTATTTAGGTAATTTTAATGTTTATATTAATATTTTGATCCATAGTAAACCTATTTTAACATTAACCGTTGTAATTAATTTTTACTGTTTTCACTATTAATTTTACCAAAAACAAAGTTGAAATTATTATATAATATTAATTACATTGATTATAAATATAAAATTCATATTTTCGTATTAAATTCACATAATTGGAAAATTTAAATATAAAATTAAACAAAAAAAATTATGAAAAAAATGCTTTCCTAAAGTGAAATTTTTCATAACTATATACATTTTTAATATGAATATTCAATATCAAATTGATAACAATCAATGTATCATTGATCTAATGTTACTAGTTTTTTTTTTAAAATTTGGATCTTTTTAAATGATTTAGATGAAAATCTAGTATATAAATAGAAATTAGAAGTTTTCACTATTCACCAAAACATTAGTCATTTTAAGAATTTCTAAAAAATCAACCCCAAAATAATTTCCATTTTATATTTAAAAAATAAAGTTATTTTTGTAGAATAATGTATTTTGAGGTTTTAAAATTTTATTATATTATTGGTTCAGAAAAATTAATAAAATTTATTTATTTGAGGAAAAGGTATTTTCAAAGAATATAAAGTCATTGAAAAAATTAACAACTTTTTTATAAATGTATTTTCTTTATCTAAAAAAATTATACTTAAATTTAAAAATGTGTTCATTCATATTTATACTTCCATATTTGTTGGTTATGTTGAAATAATAATATTCATAGTATATCGTTACTTTTTAAAACTCGACGATGTGTGCAAGACATGATATATAAATGAAATTAGAAATATTGGAAAAAAATATTTCATAAAAACATTGCTTTTTATAAGGATTTTGAGAGGTATCTAATGGATCTAAACAATACTAAACTAATCATTAATTCATGTTCTATGTTCACGTCCATAATCATCACTACCCTTTCCTACACATACCATCTCCGGGGTTATTATATCTTTATGGAATTCACCAGGGTCCCCTCAGTTACATAATAGAATAAACACCCATATGGGTTACATTATCATTTTTTAGTCTCTTAGGTCAACACACGTCACTTAGAGGGGCTGAACTTCCTTAATTTTCTCTTTATCGTAACATATCCTCATTTTTCTCCTAAGTTATATCATATACTATTAACCTAAGGGAGATGACCCCAAGCATATTCTCTTTACAATTCCGCCTTGGCCAGTCCTCATCAACCCAACCTATCCAAAATCTATTTTAGGAACACCTTTTTAGGTACACACATCTCAATTGGGGAGGATCACTCACCCTATTCTCATCTCAACTATACCAATGGATGTAAAGAATACCATGGATTCATCAAGGCCTACCTAGGATAACCATTCTTGGTACGAAACATTCCTCTACTCATAAGTCACTAGTGGAACCTTTCACAAGTTATACCATGTCTTGTTCATTCAGTAAATATAAATTATGGTCCTCAATGGTTTAATATCTCAAAAAAATAATTTCTAAAAAATCTATTTTCCATTCAATATAGAGGTCTCAAGACACTGCTCATGGGTCAATAATAGTGCTTTATACTATTTGTATTTCTAGAAATATTAATTTTTATAATAATTATTTTAGATAAATGGTCCAAAACCCTCTAGTGAGAGAGGACATATCACATACATATAAATAAAATTAATTTTCCATAGGGGTATTATCAATGGATAACCTATCTCAATTGGAGTTATTCAAATATTTTACAATATGACAACTCACTATTGATATCACCAAAGTGTTTCCTCCAATTTTGGGTAGCTATCAAAATCAATGACATCAAATAATTAATTTTAAAAACACATTAATAAATTTTCACTTAATTTATAACAATTCACAATTATATTAAAATGCAATTTAAATAGGAAAATTTTTTAATTACCCATTGAGATACATAGTCCAACCAAAACCATAACTAACCACTCACGGATGGTCATTGTAAATTTTAAACATAATATCTAGAAAAAATGATTAACACATGACAACATAACAACAGTTAAACTAATAATATTTATGTAAACAATGTAAACATATCTTCCCACTAATATATTTTCATTTAAATTTGATGCAATGATTTCCGCTCATCACATTAGGACATCATCTATCCATTATATAAAAAATACCCATCACATTGGATAATTTACACCATGAGCTAGAAAAAATAATTCCTAAATACATGTCACAATAAAATTAATGATGAATAACGTAGGGGAACAAGAAGAGGAAGGGTAAATCTTACCCATAATCGTTGTGATGAATCACCCCCGATCTACCTCGATAAAAGGAAGAAAATTAGAGGAATGTGAAGAGAAAAAAGTGGTTCTAAAAAATAATTAATTAAATACACATTGAATGGAGTCTAAGGGGGTTCCAAATAGGTGATCCCACATATTTCAAGAAACTCCCGAGTCAGCAATGACTTCATACATATCCTTTCCCCAACATGCCACTGTTTATATAAAACATGGTTATTAGGGCTATCCACTATGTGAACCTTGGAATCACCATAATGAAGTTCCCACTCACTCTTTCAAATACAGATATCCCCTTAAACCACATCTAGATCCATTGTAAATAGTGCATCATGTCTTTCTCAAACATGCTAGGTTCCACCATAGGGAGTTCCACAATACGGTACTCCCTCACTATTGCACATAGAGAGACATCTAGGATATATACACCCTTGAACACATCATGGATGTCCCCTAGTTCCAATCAAAATAGAAAATTAAACATTGATATGGTGTGGAGATGAAAATTTTTCCCAACAGGCATATAAGAATTCTACATGACACCACTAGACCCAACACACCAATCCACCATGGCGTAGTACCTTCCTCGTCCCCATTTTCTATGCACCATTATCATTTTAAACAACCCATTTTCTATAGTAACGCTCCACATTTACTATTCCCAACAAAATTCATTACTCTAGGGTACGACAATGTAGTGGGGTTTCCCTAGATCCACTGAAATCAAAATTCATCATGATTATAAATTTTCAAAACTTGGAAGATATGTATTTTAAACCACACCTAAAAAGCATATAATTTCTTATCATCAAGAAGCATTAATAGTCCATAGACCATGAATATAGACATCCTTGATGAAAAATTCATATATAACTCATCACATACTTCATTTGTATGAAAACTAAGCTTTTGTTTTCTAAATCCAAATAGAAAAATCACTATTTATCATAAATAAATAAACCTCTCACCATCAACTCCATAACATTGAGATGGAACTTACCATGTATGCCTATCCCAATGCACCGTGATCTTGTTAAGTAGTACAAATGAATATTGTGATTCTCAACATAAGCCTCATATGATAATGAGATGATTCTATGCCATTGTTCTCCCCGAAATCAGAAATTTCTACAAATACACACCCCAAGTTGTGTAATGACAAAGTTACTAAGATTTTTATATCAATTTCCATGATTTCATATAAAAATATTAATTTTTAATCCTTTGGATGACCTTCCTCTAAAACATTCAACATCACCCGCCGATGTGTTATCACATCACTTAATCATAATGATTTAACTTCTAAAGTCATCCTAAGATCATCAAAACACCAACACTGATGTACACAAATAATGATAAGTTTAATTCAATGATTGAATCCTTGACCAACAAAATATGATGTCATGATTCAATCACACAAATCAATGCATCACTGAACTTACTGATGATTGGATCACACTTAATACACCGTGATTTTGATTCCTATATAAAAAATACATATAATACCTCATCTAAATCGCAAATATGATGTTTATAATTCAACATGATAAACTCATATTCACCTAATAACCAACATCCAAATTCCACCTTGACCATAAAATGATTAGTCCGATCATTAATCCTTAACCATATCCATGAGGCTTTCATTACCCCATAGTCCATGCTCTATCCATCACTACACATGATTAGTTGATATGTTTGTTCTTTTCATACATGATCACTAACTGAAATTTTCAACCACTAAACATTATGAAATTTCCAATAATTTTATCATAACCATTCTCAAAAATTCCATCCATAAATGGGTCACCCCTATAGGAACAATTTTTTATCCTAACTATATGGATTTCATTATTCCATTCCACACGTGAAACCTTTAAATTTTAACAATATAATGAATTTGTAAATCCTACAAGTCCACTCTCATCTATACAATAAAATCTTATCACAACATCATCCATTGAATCAACTTCCCCATAGAGGGATATCATACGTTTAAAACTCAGCAACCAATCCCATGAGAATTTTCACAGTACCCTTGGTCCTCAACCAACACAAGACCCATAAAGAGTAACCAATTAAAATGGTAGCACACATAACCAACATGTGCCAATTTTACCTCATACAATTTCAATAGACATACACTCTAGTTCAACCAAATAAAAAATTATGAATCATGGCCACATTTGTAATAGTTTTTCAAACTATTGGTTAGAAGCTTACAAAACTGAATATTTATCTTGATATTTCATTCCCATCTAATGATATGTTTCCATAGATCTCTTATTAATAATAACGGAATTTCAACTATTGTATTTTCCATCACCTGAATTCCTTCCATTTGGTATTTTTCAAAATTTGGAAGAATATACCCATTCCCAATACATCCTAGATTCAAAAATCTAGGATTATATCAACAATATCATAAAGGATAACATTAAAAATAATAGGGTCATGTATCCAACTAATACCTCCCTAGAAAAATATCCTTTATAACAATGAAACACTACTGAAGGATCTTTTTTCATGGAAATATATGGCCTTACATGAACAGATACCATCTAGTCAATAACACCTCTCATGAACTGATCTGATAACCAGAATCATCTGCCTATTCTCCCCTCTTCTTAGGAATTAAAAATTTTATTATAACTCCTATCATTATTTACCCTAGTGAAATACATCTTCTCTAGAATATAATACTTGAATTATAAAATATCCTCATCCAGAAATCAAAATCATTAGGTTATCTCACCTATGCTATAAAAAATATATCACATAAGAAAAAATTATAAGGGAAACATTTGTCTATTATGATATCGATTTCACTTGAGATCTCACATTTCAAATAAAAAAATTCAGGGCATCACATAACAATATCTGGAACCACATCCCATGTCACTTGCCTACATACGAACTGATCTTCATTGTGAATCCACAAAAAGGACTACCCCCTTGAGGGTCATGAACACTTCTTTCAGATTATATCAATATCATATTATAGAGAATCATGTTAGGTAATTCACAGGCATATGGTTTAGTTATGTATAATTCAGCTAAGAAACTATATGGAAATACTACATATAGGGTTTTTCTAATAATTTTAATAACCCCAACCATTTTTCAACAAATATTATAATAATTATCCATAATCAATTTATCAGTATGGTAAAAAATGACTATACTGGCCTACTGGTCTCACTATACATCCCTTACAATTGGGACTGCATTTTCATCACCAATGATAATTCCAATGATGAATCTAAAATAATTGTCATTTAAAGTAAGTATGTTGGGGTTCTGATGAGTAAAATACTACAAAAAAAATATATTGTGAAAATTTCATATATACTATTATTGATATTTTAAACAATTGAACTCTCATCATCAGTTATATCAATCACACAGAAGCACATACATGTCATATAAATTAATATATACTAAATATGATGAAAATACATAAGACTCCAACCTATGAGATAAGTTACAAAAACCATAATAAATCATATATCTCAAAACTCTATTGTTAAAAATAGTTAAAATAAAAAATCATAAAATATAACTCAATGACTAAAAATCTAGTGATACTAGTAACCCAAAAATTCTATGGGAAAATGTGTTCATAATGAACTTTTCCAAGGGTCATCTCAGGTTCTAACAAATTCATATATCAATTATCTACCATTTACTAAAATAATGAGACAAAATATAATATATGATACCAATTTACAACACCCTATACCTGGACCATAGAAAAATTTCATAGAAATATGTCTATTGGGACCTTCGAAATGATTCCCCATATACCAAAGGCTACAATTAATTAGAGCGGGTATATAATTTTACTACATGAGACTATACTCCAATATCAAATTATGAAATAATAAAAAACTTCTAAAAGAATCCATAAATATTAATTATAATATATGAAATAAATAAATCAAAAATTCATGAAATATCATAAGAAATAAAGTAATAGACATTCATGAAAACATATAGTTATCTCATCACATCACCTGATAACCAACATGTCTGATCACACATATGAAGCTAAAAAAGGACAGAAAAAACACATGGTTTTCCTTAAATTAACTAAGTCATTCCACAATACCAGTTTCTAGTTCCTATTATGTTATCTTTATCACTCATTCTTTATCATTCCTCTTCCAACATAAACCAACAATCAATGAAGACTACTCATGTAACTTAGTTCCATTGCCAATGGATCATGGTGTGAGTATAACTCAATAGATAAACACTAATTTAGTTTCATATATGACTATAAAATGTTGTGCTTATGAACTTTATAATCATAGAATAAATATCACAACATTGGAATCATAAATAAACAACCATTATTGATCCTAGAATTTAAACATGAGACCTAAGATCTATTGTACCCACTTGGACTAGGGTTGGGGTTTCATTGATCATGTAACATAATAATTCCAACTTATATTGAGCACAATAAAAAATATTAGAAATTGAAATCACTTTATATTTATAATTATCGAAAAAATACCATGAAATTAATGAAATATGGATAAATATCTTAGTAGTAATCATATAAATTTCTTTGTTAGATAGTATGTAGATGATTCCTAGGGGTGAGACAAGGAAATCAATATGAAAAAAGAATTTTGATAATTTTTTGGTGGATAACCCTTATCACTCTAGAATGACCTCAAGATGAGATCCCTATATCATAGGAATCCCATATAGGAAATAGCTAAATAAAAGGGGATTTTCCAAGTCATTATAAAAAAAGAAATCATAGTTGAATCTAAGGAAATTCCCCTTGGAGTTAATGAATGTTGGTGTATTAGATAATTATTAAGAGGTGATAATAGGAAATCCACATTACAACACCCTCAAGGAAAGATCATGAAAAGTATCTTAGGAATCCATGCAGTATTATGGTCATTGTAGATTTGGATTCTAAGGTGGGTCCTAAAATCATAACTACCCATTCCAGCACATACCCACTAATGGGTTAGTATAACTCTTGAGATCTCATAGGGGCCCCAAGGTAAAATAATAACATGAACACCAAAATGGATTTCATTTTAACATTCTCATGTATTTAGTGATCTTCCATCACAAATAGGGCCCAACATCCCTCAGATCTTTCATAGTCATTTGATATCCTCATCAGCCTTATAAGATATCTCATATCAATGTAATATAACCAATCCCATGGCTATTGATTTCTTAGGAATCAAGCCAGTGATCATGTGTCTATATTTTTCCCTGAGACATTGTCCATTTCTTGGTATCCCATTTTAAGAAAAACATGTTATTTTAAATACAGTCTTGATCACCCCCAATTGAAAGACCACATATCACATGCATATAAATAAAACTTAATTACCCTAGGGGTATGCTAAAATGACCATATACCTTAAACTGAGTAAATACCATTGATCATAGCCCGAATGATCTCAACCAAGAATACCCATACATTGACTCTAAACATGAGAAATATTCTCAAGACACAAAATTAAGAGTAATTATAAAAAAATTAATATTTTAAGTGTAATAAATATTAATTAGATATCATTTCTTAATGAATCACTATTCAAGCTTTTTAGACCAAATGTTCAACAAACTACTCATTGAAGGTCCTTCGAACAATCCTTCAATAATAACAAGTAAAAAAAATACAAGACACCTGATCAGTCGAAAATTTAATTTATTAAAAGAAAAAAATCCTAAATAAGTACACCTGTTCATGTACATTTAAATAAAACTACAGAAAGGGATGTGACTGTCATGGTAGGACAACCTCCATCCATCCCACACAAAAGGCCCATAATTTTGAATGTTTTCTACCATTATCAGGTTGAAATTAGGGTCAAAACCTATCTAGGATAAACAAAAATTAATTAAGAACAAGGGGAGAAAATAATAATAGGAATTGGGAAAACATACTATTAATTAGTGTGATGAATAATCTATGAAAATCCTTTGTCAAAATTGAAAAAATGAGAGGGTTTTAGAGATCCCAAAGGAGTTATACCATCTAATTCATGTAATCCACTTTGATGGTATCCCAAAGGGGTTTCAAATAGGGACCCCTATAAATTAACAATGGACCTATAATTTAAGAAAAAACATATGTTATTTTCTGGAACACACAATAGTGTGGTCTAAAAGGACCATCACATATTGGAAAATCATTAGGAAAAAATAAAATGGGAACTAGAGGAGAACCATAATGCTGTTCCCTAACAAATATTTCACATAGAGTCACTCCTGTCAACAACATAAAAATATCTATGATTTAGAGATCACCATGGTCTAGCAAAAAATCTATGGATCCATCCTATGAAGTATTACAATGTGGTTCTATCTCACTATTTCACATGGGGATTTGTCATTAATCTTGACGACCTGGACCACAATGTAGATATCCCTAAAATCCATCAAATATAGCCAAAATATGTTGGACATGGTGTGGATGTGTCTATTTTTTCATTCAGGATACTAGGACTTCCCCAAGAAACACACATGCCCAACAAACCAAACATTCGTGTCATAGGTCCTCCCTCCTCACCGTATTCCATTAGCCAAATCTTACACCATGGGTGTTTCACCCAACCCAATTCACGTAACATGGATCCTTAAGAACCAAACACACCAAAACACCAATATATAAGGTTCCCCAACCTTCTTGTGTTTCCCTGGTGTTGTGTGATTGCCCAATATTTATACTATTTGATATCAAGATTTCTCTCTTCACAAGAGTGAGCACTAGGCTCTAGTGCTCCCTATAGTAGAGAACCTATTTCTAAAATAGGTTTAGGTCAACCTATAAATTTCACTATATAAAAATATGAACAATAATTATAACACATGACTTGATAAAAATCTAAGAACATCCATTTCATATAGTAAAACGCTCACAACTCTAATCCTAATCCATGTTCTCAAAACAAACTCCACACCAAAATCAAAATGAAAGTTCCCTTTAAATTTTCCACACATATAAGATAGGGGTCTTTATAAAGGTTAATTGTATGATGGATATATCATGTTTATCTTATATAAAAAGGGTTATAAGTTATCCATAGTATAAAATGGGAAATATATGGAATAAGATAATGATGATATGAAGGAATGGTTGACCACATTATAGAATTGTATGGAATACTAAAAGAAAAAAATATATAGAGGAACATGATTTTAGATAATGGGGAATTTTTAAAATAATATTCAAAATATTTTGATGAAAATAAAGTATAAATAGATATAATATAGTAATTGTTAGAATATTAATAATAATTGAAAAAAATTGATAATCTATTAACTACTATCTAATAATTGATTAATATATTAACTAAATAAATGATCTCCAAACTGGTCTAAATGAAAAAGGAAAATAGTGTTTTACCTCTATAATAATAAGTAGTTATAATGAGCGAAGAGATTGAAATTAATATAAAATTATTTGTTTCATAGAGGATGATACAGTTTGGGATATTATTTATTGTAAAACTTGTATACGAAAATAGGATTAGATAGTGATGGAAAAACTTTAGATGAAAAAAGTCTATAATGAAAGGGAAAATTTTGTATTTTGTATGAGGATGAGACCTAAAGATATACTAAAGACGTTCTATCAGAGAAGGACTAATGAAATGATTATTACTCAAATTTATATTCAAATGGAGGAGGAATTTGAATGAGTGGAAGTGGATAAATATTTCCACTCGTGGATCAGTAGTTTTTTGGATTTATCATATACATGATGATATTTTTTATAATGTATGAGAGATATATAATTGGAAAATAATCTTAGAGTCAAAAAAATAAGAGTGGATCTATATCCTTCATCATTCTTAATAAACACTTCTCTCACTATTCCATTAACTATTTTAACATTGGACATAAAAAAAGTAATTATTGGAATAGAATAGGTATAAATTAATTCTATAGGAAACAAAAAATAATGGAAGGATAGAAATATTATCTGATTCCACCGAGAAATACAATATATCTATTAGTAGAAGAATTTGGGAATGGCATGACTACCTATTCCAAAAAAAAGTAGAGAACTATTTAATATTATAACGTGATTTAGTTTCTAATGGAATAAAATTTTGATGATAGAGAATGAAATTGTAGAAGAAGTTATACTAAAAGAAACAAACAATGATAGTAAATGGATCCTAGATAATGGATTATTACCCCACATGATTGGTAATTAAAATATTCAAATGAATGTGAATGATATAATTTATGGTACTTTTTAGTTTATTAATTATGGATTATTGAAAATAATAGGATGTTGAAAGACACAATAAACAATATAAAAGTTTAAGAACACTAATATTCTCCTGGTGAATATATTTAGTTACAAACTCTTATGTGTTAGTCAATAAAATGACACCGGATCAATGATTCTTTTAATTATAAGTATCTTTTCTTAAAAAAATAATTATATAATATATTATGAAAGGATACAAAACTAATTGAAATATTTACCTGATTGATCGCAGGAAGAGACCAATTTTTCTCTTAATGTAGGAAAAAAATTATATGTGGTATCAACAGCTTGAAAATATTCACTAGATATGCATGGTAACTAATTCTATGAATAATATGTAGTTTAAATACCTAATATGAAATGTGGTAGAGATATAATATGAAACTATTTCATGAATGGTAAGATTGTATGTAAACCTTAGTGACAACATAAGAATAATATATCTGACCTACTTTATCCGGTCTATATAGATACTCATGGAATAATTATTCTATTAGACACATAGGGAAAAAAATAATTTATTATTTTTGTAGATGACTATGGTCAAATGTAAATTTCAAATTTCATGAATTTAAATAGAGAGGTGATGGATTGTATGAATAGATATAAGTGGAGACTAAAGATTGGAATATGAAATAAGATGAATATAGTGACCAAACTTTTTCTTACAGGACTATTACATCCTTTTCAAGATAAACTATATAATAGTAAAACAATATGGGATCAAATATTTTAGTTTCTTTAAAACATTATGTTTATACATAAATTATAAAAAATTAAATGTAAATATATTTTTAAATACTTCTTCTTTATCCCTATAAAATATCTCACAATATTATTAGTGCATGTAATTAAATAACGATATACATCAATGAAATAGGTGATATAAAATCCGATTAAGGGGGAATAATAAAAATAAATCAATAGTACATGGGTGAGAATAATCAAAATTATCACATCAAAATCATAATATGATCATCATAGTCACATGGGAATAATTTTATAAAGACAAAAAAAATTGAATATCCATAAAAATAAAATATCATAAAATAGTCATCGAATACCATACATAGTTATGAAGAAATTAAGAATCTTGATCATACATAACATATCTTCATAAATATTAACATCGTGATAATGAAAAAAGATAAAATCCTATTTATGTATAATAAAAATATCATGATATATATAACATTACGTAATAAATGATAGGGATATATAATTCTAGTCCCACCCATCACATCATAAAATTCTCAAAATCATTCATGCCAAATGGAAATTAAACATATAGTAATGAAATAATTCATCAAACAGAATGGGTATCATACAATATTTCTAAATAATACTTTCATGAATAGCCTTGGGGTTCTTTGTTGAATAAAGGGAATTATAATTTTGTATAAAATATCATTTTTTTCTTTGATTAAGAAAGAACTTGATAGGTTTAAATATGATTTTTGAAAAAACAATGTCCTTTTTGAAATGTAATTTTATGTGGATTGGATATCATATTGAAATTTTAAAGACATGTATATCCCACAAAATACAAGGGAAATAATATTTAAAGTTCATTTTAATGATATTATAGGAATTACCATACAATAAATAATGTTAAAAGGTACAACCCAGAAATATGGAGTTGGGTTCAAGGATACCCTTATATTAAATCCCACATTTAGTTGGTCTCCTTCCAACTCAGGAATATTAAAAATGGTTTATTAATATATTTAATGATATGTATGTAATGATATTATACATAACTATTTATCAATATAACAATATGATTCAATAAAATAAGTCCTAATGATAATGGTGAAATATTTTTATTTCATGTTTTTATTTGAAATATATCTTTTTGTTTTGATTTTACTATTTTTTTTTATTTTATCCCTTTATAGATAAGAATAATTAATACTCAAAACATAAAAAAATATTGATAAGTATATATATATATATATAAATTTATCATTCTGATCCATAAATTTAATGATAAGGAAGCATTTGAAAACATCATCATTGACAATTAACAAACAATTAATGAGATTTTATCAAAAGGAGAAGAAATAGAATTATGAAAAAAATACTTTGTAAATATAATTTTTATAGTTTGTTAACAATATTAATATAATTTTTCCAAAATTATTAAATAAAATAACTATATTTACATTTGAATTTAATTTGGAAGAGGGGAAGAGAAGGAGAAAATGGGAGAAGCATTGATGAAAACATACTCTTTTCTTAGTGATTCTTATGTTTTACAACACTTAACTTACATGATTGTTTGAGTTTATTTTCAGAGAAACATCAATAATTTTTTATAAGGTACATAATATATGGAATTTTGGTTGAGTTTTATCTATGTTAAATGAGGGAGGAGTAGTTTTCTAGTGGGAGAGAGGGGGTTATTTATACTTGAGGATAGGGGTATTTTGAGAAAATGATATCGAATAAAATAAGATATCCTGGTTAAATGTTAAAACATTGAATTTTTACCCTATGAATCATATAAGAATAAAATAATATGTATTTAGGACTTTAAACCCTGTTATAAACATTTTTTATTAAAAAAATGGAATAAATCGAATTTTTTTATGGGAAAACATTTTACATTAGACTTTAGAAAATATTTTTTAGGTTTTGAAATTATGATTGTTATTTTTAAATGAAATAATTATCATAATAAATATTATTTGGGTATAAATAACCAATTTAGTACTTAATAAGTCATTACTAAATCATCATTATGTCATAAAACTTATGGAATTTGAAAAATATGATTTTTACCATTCCTGTAAAAAGTGATGTATTTTAAAAAATCAACCCTTTCAAAATTTCAATGTTTTTATTTAAAAATGAAATTCCTTTACCAAAATAATTTTCTAAAATAGGTTATATTAATTTTTATTGTAAAAATATAATTTATATGAATTATAATAAAATATAATTTATCAAAAAGGATCTTATAATTACATTATGTTTTTAATATTAATATTTATTTAATGGAAATATAATATTTATTATTTTATAATTTAATTAGGATAAATATTATTAATGTTCTATTTTATTATTTTAGGGTAGAATTAATATTCCCAATAGCCAGGTAACTATTCTTAATGGTCGTGTTATTATTCCAATGGTCATATTACATACTATAAAAAAAATCCATTATTTCATTAAATATTCACTATAAATACTCATTGGATTATATATTTTTATTTTATAATATGTCTATTTTTTTACTAATAAAAAATTTCATATATATATATATTTATTAGTGGGGATGATGATTCTTGTATATTGGGACAATCTAAATTTTCCAATTATATATTTTCTCTTTTATATTTTCTATCCCATCGTAATCTTTGGAATTTTCATGGGTTTGAAAGATGTTTAATGTAATTATATCTATTAATGAAGTAAATTTTTTGGTTCCTTTATCTAATTTATTTCAATAAAAATACATATAATTCACATATATCTAGGAAAAAAATATTACAAATAATGTATGGGGTTTTAAAATAAAAAATCTAGGATCAGTTAATAGGATTGAATAAATATCTAAAAAATATAAATATCAATTGAGAAAGATAGAATAAATTATGAAGTGTAATTGGTTAGAAAACCAAAATAAAATGGTTTTATATAATGATTCAATTAGATGGTAAATAAAATAGCTAAGACAGAACTTATAAAAAGTGGTTTATCACTCTTCTATGAGAAATAAGCGGTTCAATTTTCTATATACAATCATAACTGAGCATTTATAAGCCCTAGAGAATATAATAGTACCTATACGATTTGAAATTGGAGAAATCCATAACTGAAATACTTCAATGTTTTTAGAATTATTTTTTACATTGATAAAAATAAAGGTAATTATGGTAAATATGGTGTTGCAACAGATAATGAAGTATTTTTGGGATACTACATGAGGATCATGTCTTATAAAAGAATCAATAAAAAGAATTTCAAAAATTTCAAAGGAAATGATGATATGGTTATTGATTAGAATGAATTTAATAAAACCATAATCACATTTGTGGATGAGCTATATAATAAAGAGGATGAATCTTACAAACATGTGGAAATTTTTAAAGGAACCTGAAAATATGATGAATAAGAAGAAATATATAAGGAGAACCTATTTTTTTAAGAAATTAATATTATAAATTAGATAATATATATGATAGTGGATGTTGATTCATCACTACTACAAGAGGCCTTTAACCGCACTAGAATAGGCCTTTATAAGTGCTATCAATGTACTAATAATTGGATCATGGTTAAAAGTATGAAGATTTTATTAGTGCAAAAAAAGAACTGTTAAGGGACCCCATTAATATCATTTAAAAAAGCATTGTTGAAAGTGACAATTGATTGTGGGTTTTAAGAATTATTTAAGGGATTGATTAACAATGTTTTTTAGTGCTGTTAAAGGGGTTCTTTAATAGTACTTTTTAACACTGATAAAGGCAACATTATTAATGGGGGGAAAATTGTATTTTTTTACTTAGAAACCAATGTGCCCGACCACTTTATCAACACTTCCACAACCCATTTAACAATGTTCCATCCCCGTTTTCAGCACTTTTCACCCACACACCCTTTTTTATTAGTGGTTTGATAATTTCTAGCCTCATGAGCACCCACCTAGATTCAAACCCCTGACCTCTCATTCGTAGATGGAACACCTTTACCACTACACTATGTTTTTTTATTTAATGATATTTCTTTATTATATATATATACATATATATTTAGATATCTTTATATACTTTTTTAAATAATATTATTCAATATATTCCTATAAGATATATATATATATATATTTATATTTATTTAAATATATTATATATTATAGTAATTTATATAAACTAGAATATAATATAAATATATATCACTTTATTAATACACATTCATATGTATATATAAACATTATTTATATATTTTTATAGTGTAAAAAATGTTTATATATTATTTTAAGTACATTATTAGAATATATAAATTTTTCGGTATATTATAATATACATTTTTACTTAAATGTGTTGATATATGTATTTATATGAGTCATTAATTATATGTAAATATAATAAAACATTTATGTATTTAATTATAAATGAAATTACATTGTAAAAAATGATAAAATTTTAAAACCAAAATATTAATAAGAATGTAATACCATGGATTAAATTCAGTGGCATCTGAAAAAGGGAAAAAATAGTCCCCCTTAATTGAGGATAATAATCCTTTGAATGTTTTGAAATTATTGTACCCCAAATAAAAACACCAATTTGGATTTATTATAGGAAATTTTCAGTTGTGATAAAATAGTGAATAACGTCTCCATTGGTCATGATGGAATAGATCTCATTATAGGATTTTATTTGAAATTTGGTAGACCATAAACGAACACCTAGATCAGAATTTATGGCCATTTGAAGTTTGAGTTGCGTTTTGTACTTATTTTAGATCTTTTATTAATTTTCTGATTTTTTCATCGAATCTGTATTAAATGGAAATTAATTGGTAATAATAAGAAAATTATTAATTTATTTTTTTAGTTATTTTATAATACATTTTAACTAAATTAATTATATATTAAGTATAAATGGCTATTTACATTATCTGAAACCTATTTAAAAAATATAAATATAAATATATTAAATTTTAATGAATATACAAATATTTATATATAAATATATTATTTAAGAGTAATTTAATTTTTTGATGTATAATTTTATCAGTGTTTATAAAAAATCCACGATAAGGAGGGTTCGTTCTAAGAACATAAAAAAATAACTGATAAAGGCCACCCCTTAACACGTTTTTTAGCACTCGTAAAGATTCACTTTAATAGAACTACAAAATAATTGTTAAATACCCCATTTAATAATGATTTTTTAGCTCTGGCCAAGGGGATCATTAGCAGTGTTTTTACCTAGCACTATTAATGGTCTAACACTAGATAAACCCGGTTTTGTAGAAGTTTATATAGTATATTTGGAGAAAAGAACACTAATATAGACATGAAGGATGATATTAGTTGAGTATACAAATCTATTGTTTACCATGGAACTAAATTATTTGAAGAATACAAAAAGGATTATTTAAAATGAACCAAGATTTTTATACATAGATATTACATATTTTTAAATTAATATTCAATACCTTACACAAAACCATGCCTACATACCGTAATAGTGTACTGTCATTGGGGACTAGGTATACAATCTTAAAATTTATTTCACGATCTTAAACATCACCCATAATGATCATCCCCATTATAACTCCTCACACATATACCATAAATAAAATTTTTCTTCATAACATAGTGAAATAATAATAATTAATGGTGTGATTAGAGACTCTGTAAGGGTAAACAAGGGAGATATAGAATAATAACATGAACACAAGGGCATAAGAACATGAGAAAAACATTTATAAACCATATCTTTTATATAAAATACAATAACAGTGAGTCATGCAATAAATATTTGATGTTTATAGGATATCAATCGTAATATGATGAAATAAACTCAGCCATGAGAGCATAAAATTTTCATAAGACTTTGATTTTTGGGAGTATATAAAAGAATATTAAATCTTATGTCATGGATACTCACCATGAAAATCATAACATTTTTGGCTTGGGATAACCAGATATGTATAGCTTCATGATTGGGATGAAATCTCATATACCCTCTTTCATGCTATGAATAACCTCCCATATACAATTTGAGCTCATATAAAAATAATAATTAACCAATTTATTGAAGACAGATATAAGTCCAACATATTAAATAATGAAAATATTATGTATGTGTTACACATGATCATAATACATTCCTCATATCACAACCCATAAAAATATTTGTTTCAAAAACATTTCATCATATCGTATCCTATGGAAAAGAGGTAGGTTTCAGAATCATTTCATCAAATCATCATATCACAACTCATTAAAATTATCAAGGTCAATTAGAATTTCATCATGGGACAATCCATGGAAGATAAACGAGGTTTATAAAAATCATTTCATCATAAATATAAACCATTTAGAGAAATAATAATAATGGTATCCTTGGATCATAACCTTATTAAAGCATATGTAACATCGATATATGTTATCTAAGACAGAAACTAATTTTGAAAGATCATGTGGATCATTCCATTGATGAAAAATAATGTTTTAACTATTAAAAACACATTTTAAAACATAAACCATTTTTAAAATTTATTTAGTATAAAATAACATTAAAAATATATAAGGAATTATTTAACCAAAATAATTGTGATGGTGGTGGGGAATTCCATTCATGACTTGTTCATTAAAATTAATATTTTTTTGACATTTCTATTAAAATATAAAAATCAATTAATATAAAATGAGATGAGAATTACATTGAAATATGTTTTTGAAAGTAAATTTCCTTATCAAATTCTTTAATGAATAACTTATATTATGCTAAAATAATTTACTAAATCATATTTAGAAAACAAGATTTTGGAAGAAACAGTGTTTTTCAAGAGAAAAGATGATTTTTCATAAAAACATTCCTTGTAAGATATTGCGTACATAAAGAAAACAAATTAAGGGAAAACATGTATCCTCTTTACATGATCATAGGAGATGAAAATTTATGGATTTCATGAAATAAATTTCATAATATTTCACAATTCAAATAATGATCCTAAATAATCCCAATAAATAATGATAATGTAGAATAACAGTCATATCATATTCGTAAATTTGAATCTTTATCCCTGTGATATAATAACATTAGATGAAAATTATATTATCAATAAAATGTAGAGATTCATGAAATATCATGAAGAAAGAGTTGTATGTACACCCTGTAGAAGAATATAAATCCCTAACTGAACTTATGTCCAGAAGAAAAAAAAATCGTGAAAAGAATCCCTTAAATTTTTTTAATGTTTAACCATAAAAAGAATCAAATATATATATATCCTCAAATGGATAAGTAAATGAACATAATTTTTTTTGATAATAATTATAAAATAAATACATGTTATGTATATAATCATATTAAAGAAACACATGGGGAATATGGAATGTGTCTCACAAATAATAAAATTGAGACGAAAATACCTTACCTCATTCTTAATCTTTTGAATCATAAGCCCTAATGACGAATGAAATAAAATGAATCATAAAATAAAATTGATATTATCAGATTCATGATATAAAATTTCAATGTTGGTAGTATATATAAACATCTAAAAATAAACAAGTGGTTAATTTTTATATGTCCCTCTGATAGAAAAGAGAGACAAAAAATCTCTTACCTTAAGTCAAAACATCTTTGTACACAATAAAACCTCATTTATAATAATTATAAATTTCTAATAAATCTATCATTCAACCATTAATATATATATCATTCCATATACGATTTAATTATAACCATTTGTTACAACGGTGTCAACAATTCTTTGTCAAAATCTTGTTTTTGGTAATAACCGCTTTGTTTTTCTTATATGCATTGATTTTTTCTTTTAGGTCCTATAAAAATGATAATGGTTAAATAGTGAAAGGATTAATATGAATTAAATAATTATCATATATATAAATAAATTATACTTTTAATACCAATCATGAAAAATGTGATTGGGGAATGTTGTATGTTACGAACAAGGAGATGATATGTCGTACACATGCATGAGTAACATTTCCACTTTAAAATGATTATTATGGAATGAAATAAGTAATATTTTATCCTTACAGAATAATCATAATCACTTAAATAACATATTATTTCTCTAAATATATTTATTCAATCCATCTCTGTGGTGTGGTTATGGAACGATTGAGTCACATCACTATGTGAAGGAGATAGTCTATACGCACATGAATGAAAATATCATATTTGAATGAGTGAAATGGAAAGTTATAAAAAAATATATTTTCTACTGAAAATGAAAAATATTCCCTTAATAACATTATTATTTCATATATATGAAATATATTCATTAAAATTAACATTATTATTGTCATTGTAAAGATCCACTGAAAAGGAATCACATCGCCTCATGAGGTGATAGTCTACCGTACACACTAGAAGCCTTAATGAATTTTAGAGAACAATTTATCCCTCATAATGCTACTAAATATTTCAATATATACATTTTGACCCATGCACAAAGAATAAATTCCATTCGAAGGCCCGACGTGCCTAAAATTAAATTTGTAAAAATATTAAATATATATTATATTACATGCTTGCAGTTTATTAAAGAAAATGGGATAATTGTTAATGGAATAACAAATAATAAATACAATACCATGTTTTAGTTCATAATGTGACATTTTCCATAGGGGATTCCTAAAATTGGTTGGCACTATGAGTTCATATATGGAGACCATTGGTAGGTGCATTTATTTATAAAAATAATTATTTTATTTATGTTCATTAAATTAACCAAGAAGAAAATTATATAAGTAAATAAATATAGAAAATTATCCAAGGTTATCCAATTTCACCTGAAATAATTGAGAAATTATCATTTATCCTTCAATTGGATAATCACATCTGAAGATGGCAACTCTCGTGATTAGAGTAGAACAGAGCACAATAAACACAATGATTCTCTCATTCATTGGTGAGTGTGTTCTTCGATGATTAATGATTCAACATCTATGTATGACTCATCAATTCATGTTTTATGACCTCTTCATTAAGAAATTGATTGATCTAGATAATCTGTTTTATGATCTATATTATTTTCTAAACATTTTATGTTCCAATGTATTCAAATTTAATTTGTTATTGATGTTTTCGAACATGGATCTCCCAATTTTTTCATTGTATAAGAAATATTAGAAAAAATAAATAATATTTATTATGAATTTATCCCACATATTCCACACATTATTTTTTTATTATCCTATGGTGTATCAGTTCAAATTTCTCAAGGAGTTCCGACTCTGATTAGACCCACATATTCAAGATAGATCCATTTATGAGATACAAATTGACAAAATATGTATGGTTTCTTATATAATGTGGGTTATTGTTGATCATTTTATTGACCAAAATCTAAATCATCAACGATGAAAGAAACTGAGGCATGTGTGATGTGAAGTGGTCCATTGGAAGCTATGAGAATTGGTTTTCTAGACACCAGATGGAAATAATCCCTTGTCTAGAGAGAGATCCAATGTCTTTAAAAGGATACAAGGCTATAACCGAGGGAAGAAATGATGGATTTGGAGCATGGTTTCTGTATTTAAGAATCAAAAAAAATAACAACTAAACATTGTGTATCATAATGAACCCATTAAATCTATCCCATATGATATGGAAGATTGTGTTATAGGAATACATAAGAATTGAACAACATGTATCCCTCATACACGTAGTGTACCCCATTCCCTGGTGGTCGAGCCATGTGGTGGAGCACATAGATGGGAACCCTTGTGGAAAGGAACAACCATTAACCTGGTCCTCTACTGATTTACATATTTATCAAATGACCATGTACATAGACACGAACAAGGTGTATGGGAAGGAACCCTGGGTGGCATGGAAATGCCTTGTAGACTCCCTCCACACCATGTATTGCTACACATTTGGTGAGCCATGTAACTCCAGGGACACTACTAGGTGATGGAGTGGGACCACATTATATTTGGGACTCTCACATACAATGTACCCCTAGTTACATTTCATTAAACATAAATATCTCATATTTAGTTTTTGTGTACATGTATTTTTTCCTAAGTGTAGCCTATCCTATGTTTTTTCATATATAATGTGATGGTTCCCTCCATTGAGGGTTCTGTGAAATAATGTGAGATGCTATGATGTTGGAACATATTTATGAAATGATCGACAATGGCAGTGATCACAAAGTATCACATGATGGTTTGAGAGAATAACACTCAAGCTGGCCTCTGTATGTGTCCTCAATTGGCTATCAGACTGGAACCCTCCTGCAAGGTTAGTTAATGGGGCATATAGCATAAGATAGTGGATCAAACATTTTAGAAGAGGTCATGGGTCCTATACCAACATTTTGGAGTGAAACTATCCTATTCGGATAGGAAATTGTTCCTCTAAATTTCAGATTGGAACTCTATTGTTGGGCTGAGAATGGGTCCTCTATCTCCCATCTGAATGTATTACTCTTGTGGAGTTAGTTCATTTGTCTTCCAGCTCAAATAATGGAACCCTCCTATTGGAACAATTCAGGTTTCCTATAGCAATCATTTTATGTGGGACCATCTTGTTATGAAATGTAACGGGTCTTATTTATTTTGGAGTGGAACCCTAAAA
This sequence comes from Viscum album, assembly GCA_963277665.1. Lineage (NCBI taxonomy): Eukaryota > Viridiplantae > Streptophyta > Magnoliopsida > Santalales > Viscaceae > Viscum > Viscum album. The sequence goes on along the minus strand of OY728126.1, from coordinate 1,472,142,699 downwards.
CTGGGTTGTTCATGGGCCCTCCATTGAAAATCTGATTCGAACCCTACGGAATAGTTAGACCATGGGTCCTCAACCTTTAGAGTGGAACCATCCATCTAGGAAGGGAATGTATCCTATATCGACAATTATAGTGGAACCCTCCAAATGGAATAGGTGATGAGTCCTTTAACTACCCACCAAGTGTAACACTCTTAATGTACCATGGAATTGGTCCCCTACAAAAGTATCATTTCTCCTCAATTGTGCAATATAGTGGAGAGGTTTGGCTTGAATTGGATTTTTTAGCTGGGTAGACATGCAAGATACTGAGCTTTGTTGATGGTCTTATAGAAATTATGGTTATTCATTCTCCAGGATGGGCAGTGAGATGAATATCCCCTTTCTCTATCATTTGGAATTCTTTTCACTGATCATATATATATATATATATATATATCCTTGTTGTTGGATTCAATTACTATGCTTCCATGGGGGGTGAAGAAGTCTATAATAATGAACCATATTACTGAGTTAAGATTTTTTATTAGGATTTTTTACCCTCTTTTTATGGGATGAAAAGACTCAATTTGTAGACCATATAAGCATCATTTTGATCTACTTATACACGGATGGGGTTATTACCTCTCATGGGTTTGATTGAGTAGAATCTTATTCAGTGTTTATTGTTTACAATATTTCTATTCCTATTATATCTTACTGTCCCCATTTCAACTTTTGGGGGAATCTCTATGAGTATATATATACCCACAACTACATGGGAATTTCCCATATGTGTTGTTTCTTATATATACAAGAGACAAGACAACACTTATTGTAGAGGAGTGTAGGGATACTTGGTTATTTGGACCATGAATGGTGGTCAATGTTTGGAGATTAGGAGTTTGGATCTCTCAAAATGTCAATTTCAATTTTTTTCATGTTTGTTCATCTTTATGGTTGGCTGTTTATTTGTTCACATTACTTTTTAGTTTACACTGTTGTACTCTTGTACACCCTTGCTGTTTTTAATGATTCGTTTATAGACTATCTATTTCATGGTTTTATTATTACTCCTCTGAACATATTTAATGAGTTTGTTAGGTGTTCACGTATATGTACATTATGTATATCCCTCCCCATGATAGATATTACTTTCTACACTTGATTCTATCCCCAATATTATTCAGGTAGTATTGGGGTACTTGTAGATCAAAGCACTGTTTGGTCAGTTCGTGACAAATTGGTATCAAAGGAGTTCATTCCATGGGACATTGTTTGGTGGAGTCCCCTTATGAGGATTTGGATTGGATTTAGGGTAACAATGCTAATGTGACTTCTCTGCATCTCTCTGGCCAGTGAATCCAGTAATGGTACCAGAGACTGACATATCCATTCACTATGACTTTGACTTCATACATGTTGACATGGTATACCAAGACATTTGTTAAAGGGATCAGTGGTACATGAATCATATAGGATTGAGTCTTTGAATGTGATTCATAAGTCAGATCTTTGTTGTTATATAGGCATATTTTCTATTCCGACCATTGTAAATCTTGATTCAAAATTTAGTATGCCTCTAAGATGATAACCTTCCAAGATACTAGTTTTGGATTATGATGATGATCTGATGAGCAATGAGGCCTCTGTTCAGGGTCCAACCAATGAGATTATTCCACTATGTGGTAAAATAGTAAACCACCTCTTACGGAGTAGTAGATAATCCTAGTAGGGTAGACGAAGGATTCTTCTAGAATTAGAGTACATTGTAATTCTAGTGGTAGAGGATGCTGAGGTTCCTTGATGAACCTAATCCCTTAGAAATGAATGATTGAATAGAGTTGGGGGCATGTGTTTTTATAATCATCCAAAAACTGACTAATCAAGTTGTTTTTAAGGAAGATATCATTTATAATGGAGTAGTTGGGTACTAGAGGAGCCTTGTTACCTAGATGTACGATTTGTTAAAACACTCATGGGTCGACTTCTTGTAGATGTTCAATGAGGTGTACTACCTATCCTACTATTGATAAATTTGAAAATAGTATATTCTATAGCTACATTAGGGAGGTAAAACAGTGGAAGAGTGTTATATGTGTTTCACAAACCTTACATGGTAATAAATTTATATGATTTGGGATGTCTACATCAGATAACATAAGTTTTAACAGGGACACCACATAGTGATCCATGAATGTGTTGTGACCTAGTGAATTACCACATATGAATTATTATTTGAGGGGGAAGTGGTGAAAGTTAGTTTACAATCATACAAACACAAGGAAACTACAGATGGAAGTGGTTGTCCTAGAGTTGAGTTTTCAATAGCTATTAGTGGTCTGCAGTTGGCACGATCTCTCCACTATTGATCCTATTGTGATCAGACTCATAACGGTGGTCTTAAAGCACATGTACACCACATATGAACAAGTAATCCCATAGTGGTTTGGTTCTATTACGGTGATTGGATCTATAATACAACTTGTTAATGTCTGAACAAACATTCCTCGATGCACTAGTGGATAGCTAACGGACAACTGTGAATGAGAAAACATAGTGATTAGGGTTTTCCCAGGTGAGGGTGGGGTGGTACCTAGGGAGGAAGAGACGATAGATAAGATATGGGTGGTAGAAAAGTCTATGATATCCTTCCACCAACACCACCAAGTAGCCCATGTTAGGATCAAGGATATGACAGTTGAGGTTGCAGGCAGCTTCCGGCTTTGGAGGCTTACAACCTAGTAAGGCATTATATTATTAGTGGTACGATATATGATTTTTTCTAATATTAATTTATAATTAGTAGACATGGGTTCTAGTCATTCCTTAAACACTATACTTCATGTGTGACACCTGGAGATCCTAGTAGAGGATTTATCCAAGCTTGTTCATCTTGAGGTACATATAGGGAACACGTGTTCGACATCTTTTGGATTTCGGTAGTGATAAAATTTAATATGTGGATAAAGGTTCACATCAGACCTTTTGGTTGTCTGGATGGAACCCAATGACATAAAACTGATTACATAATGTTTTGACATTTTCTGAGACCATATTTACTATCACTACATACAATTCAGATGCCTATGAACTGATGGGATGATATTATCCTTTATGGGAGGGAGAGATCTCATGGAGAGATGAGTGGGTTATGTTAGCAGGAGGATATAACTCATCATCCACTAGTTGGAGAGTATATCCTTAAATGCAGTAGGATCTCTAGGAATATAGATTCATTTATTCATAGAGGATTTCATTGAAATCATCACCGAGTACATATTGGGAATACCTATAAGGTGGTAGATGTAGTTTTGTATCAACGTGAATTTTATGACGACACTGATATATTCTACAGTATATCATATGCTCCCACCATTCTCCAGTAGCTTTGGTTTTAGTTGGAGTACATTCAAGAGAAGGGATTAATTGGGCCTATTGTGTCCACACTGGTATCTCTAGTGTTTATCAAGAAAATTATTGATATGATATTTCTTCATCGCATTGATTATCATCACCTGAACATGCCATGATAAAGAATAAGTACACCTTATTGAAGATTGATGACCACTTTGACCAGTTGTGGGGTGTGATATCATTACTAAAGATCAATATCATGTCATTATACAACAAGTTGAGGGTTACTGAGAATGATATTCCAAATCTACCATTCTATTGTACTATAACCACTATTAGTTTCTGGTGATTCCATTTTGTGTGATAAACTCCCAAACCATATTTAGGGATTTGATGAACCAGATATTCTAACAGTACATAAACCCATTTGTGGTTGTCTTCATTGATGAAATAATCATATACATTGAATTAGAGGAGGATAATGAAAAGAACATGATGATGGTTCTAAACTTCCTATGATAGCACCCTTTTAATGGAAATCTCTCGAAGTTATTGTTCTATATTAATGAATTTAAATTCATGGGGAACTTAATTTATAAGAATTTTGTATCCATTGACCCATTAATGATTGACACAATGATTTATTAAGATCCAACCAAGAACGTTTCATAGGTACATTGTTTTATTGGAAGGAAGGGTAATGCTAGAGGTTTGTGGTAGACTTATCCAAGATTGAATCCCCTTTGACTTCCCTGACATAGAAAGGGAATCCAAAAACCTATTCTAATGAGTTCCATAGATCTTTCAAGGAATTGAGGATGATGAATCTATGTGATTCTTCATTGAGAATACTAGAGGTGTGTGTGGGTTATGTACTGTATTATGATACCTCAGGAGGTGGGATCAACTATGTCTTGATGCAATGTCATTAAGTTATAGTATATGTGTCAAGGAAGTTGATACAAAATGAGTTTAACTAAATGAATAAGACCATATATCTTTAAGTGGCAGTATTTACCCTAAGGATATGAAATCACCATCTTCTGGGATATTGGTTCTTAGTTTAGTCATACCATCATAGCCTCAGGAACATCTTCACATAGAGGTAATTTAAATTAAGGGAGAGACATTGATTACAGTACCTAGATGGATATGAAATAAAGATATTATATTATCAAGGGAATGTAAACAACTATGTAGATACCCTTAGAAGGATGTCCAAGGCCCACATGGTACATGAGGCTTCTGATCAGTTGGATTCCTTGCAGCTGATCCTAGTAGAACCTGAGAGTGTAGTTATTCATAATTTTATGGTGTTGAATCATATACTTATCAAGCATGTGAGATTACTACATAAGATACATATAATATGAGGTCTTATGTGACATGATATCCACTGAGTAATCACCTGATTGATATTATAAGGATGAATTCATGTTATCCTTTTCCAGGGACAGATAGTGGTCATAGTGATGATGTAGGAGTTCCATTCTTCTCCCTTAGTCAAAGATCCAAGTGTGGGGATGAATTAAAAAGTCCTTGAGTTGAAATTTTTGTTCTCGAGCATGAGAAATAGACTGGCTGAGTTTTTATCTCAGTGCCTCACCTATCATTGGGTGATGATTGAGCACCATGTTTCCGAGGGTTTGTTACATCCACTTGATACCCCATAGTAGATGTGGCACAACTATAAAACATATTTATAATATGTATTCCATGAACAATGAAGGTCCATGAATACATTTGGATGATATTTGATTAACCCATGATGTTGACCCACTTACCTTCTTCAAGGGAGTATATTTCAGTAGAGTGTTTGGGTAATAAGTTTGTATAGTAGATTGTTCTCTTTTATGGGGGACCCACTTCTGTTATCTCTGATCATGATGTGTGGTTTATATCATGATTATGGAGAGGACTAAATGATTTATTTTAGATTCAAATTAGAATTAATACATGCTTTCACCCACAGCTTGAAGGGTAGACAGAGCGCACTATCTAGGTGTTTAAAGATATGCCTATGACTTGTTTGTTAGACATTGGATGGGATTGGGGGATCACCTAATCTTGGTAAAATTTCATTAAAAACAACTACCACTCTACAAATGGTATGGTATATTTTGAGGACCTGTATGTGAGACTCTAAAAGTCACCCTTACACTTGACAGAGATTGGGGAGACATCTTTTGTGGGTCCACAGTTTGTGCATGCAATAATGGAGGAGGTCCTTTTTATTTATGAGTAAATGAGGTTGTCCTAGAGAAGAAAAAAATCATACATATATCAGCATAAAATGAACTTGGATTTTGAGAAGGGTGATAAAATATACCTAATAATATCCCCAAGATAAGGATTTTGATGGTTTGGATGGAGAGATTTGTTATCACTGAGATTTATTGGGCCATTCACGATCATGTTGAGGGTTTGAAAAGTTTCTTTAATGCCTCTCCCTACACCCACAATTAGAGTGGGTGCATGACATCTTCCACATGACTAAGATGTGGAGATACATAAATGAACATACACATATTATTATCTGGGATGATATAGGAATTGAGGATGGATCCACTGTTACATGGAACCTGGTTATGATCGCGGTTTAGTAGGAGAGGCCCATATTTGGATAGACCATCCCATTGGTTCACATGATATGGAAGCATGGGAGAATATAAGAGTGGTCCTACGAGTGGGTGAGCTAGATGAATGATCAGCATCCAAAGTTTATTATTTAGTTTTTTATTTTTTTTTGTGATGAAATTATTGAACGATGGAATGGTGTAGAAACCCATTTTTTCCTTGTTTGGATATGAAATATTTCTACTTATATTTTTTGTATCCAGGAACTAAGAATCCATTCAATTCCAAGGTCAGGTCTCGAAAAAATTAATTTTATAAAATATAAAATATATGGTATATTAAAGGTTCATAGTATCATAAATAAACTTGGATTAATTTTAAATGGATTCTTAGATTCTAAATATAGGATCATTGCTGAGTCTGAAACGTAATTTTCACCCTAGGAAAGACCAAAAATACGTTGGCGCATGGCTTTAAGATATGGAGGTCAATTGGTGGGTGTGTTTAGTTAAAATAAATAATTATGTTTATTTATTTTATTTTAATTAACATATTCTAAACTTCTATAGGTAAATCATTATAGAAAATTATCTAGGAATAGCTAATTTCTCCAAGGATAGTTGAGAGCATCTCCCTCAACCTTCCATTGGTGAATCAAATTTGATGACGAATAATATATAGATAAAAACATATCATATTGTGGAAAATAAAATGGATTCTCTAATCCATTGAAAAGTGAGTTATTAAATGATGAACTATCCAATATCTATTTAGGACTCATTATTTAATTTTTACACCGTTATTTGTTAAATTTAATCTGAAAGATCATCCATTTTATGATATTCACTATTTTTTAAACATTTCCTGTGAATGTATATTGAAATTTAATTAGTTATTAATTTTATCTAACTTGAATCTACAAATTTTGTTAATTTTCCAAAAATAATTGATTTATGATTGGTAAAACATTATTTATTAGTACCTTATCGAAAACCTTATTCTTGTTCTTCGCTGATCATCCATTGATGTACTGATTCAAAATTTCATGGTGGGACCAATCTTTATCAAACCCCTGTATTCCTGAAATATTCATGTATGAGAGATGGATTGACAAACCGTTGATGATTCCTGATATATTACATTATGTGATTGATAATTTTGATGTTTTGAAAAAAAAATCATTATTAAAAAAAGAACCTGAGGTGAGGGTGTTGAGAATTTATTCCTGTCAAGCTACAAGATTTGGTTTTCTAGCCATTGGATAGATGGAATCCACCGTCCAGAGAGGGATCCTTCATTTTCAATAGAATGTGATGATGGAATCAAAGGTGGAAAGTATAATTATTGATAATTTAGATAAGATCTAAGAATATATGAATAACTCAAATATAATCCATGTATCATGATGAAGAAACAATGTGTAGCCACTATGTTGTAGTGATTAGGGTTTTTAGAAATTTTTAATAACTGTAGGTTGTGTGGGTCTCCAACACATCATGTACCCCTTTACTGTAGGGTTAGTCCATGTGGAAGAGAACATGGGTAGGACCCCATATGGAAATATGTGGAAATAAACATGGTCGTGAAGCAATATACATGGTTAGTCACACGACCATGTACCAAAGTACACTGTCATGGCCATAGTACTTGGGTAGGGAAACCTGGTGGCCTGGAAACACTGTGTATACTCCTTACATGTTGTGTAGTGCTACAAAATTTGAGAGCTATGTAACTATAAAAACATGTATAGGTGATGGAGCATGAAAAAACACCATGTGGTCCCTATCACCTGTCATGTACCCCCTTGGTTGCATTTTAGGAATCCTAAATCACTCATATATCCTACATTTAAAGTCATATTTTGGATCATTAGTAGCCTATATTGAGTGTTTTTCGATGTAGAACATGATATGTTACATAGTTGTGAATAATGCGATATGATGTGAGTTGTATCCGGGCTATATATTGTTAAATAATGTTCAATAATGATTTTGATCATGCAATATCACCAAAGGAATCAAGAGTGGAACTCTCTCATTGTGTTGGGCATGGTTCATCTATCAAACATCAGAATGGAATTCTCCTATAGAGCTAGATAATTGGACCTCTATAATTAGATAGTGAAACCATCATATTTGAATAGGGAATGGAAATATATTTTTTTGAGTGTAACCCTCGTATTGAGACATGGGATTGTTACTCTATATTTTATAGTGGAACCCTCCAACTATGCTGGGCATGTGTCCTTTTTCACCATCGGATTAGAACCATACACCGATGTTTGAGTATTAGTCCTCTCACATCACAGAGTGGAACCCTCCTCTTTGAAAATGTAAATGTTCCTCTACCTACATTTTGTGTGGAACCCTTATGTTGGGATAGATCAAGGTTACTTTATATTTTATTGTGGAACCCTTTATTTGGGATGGTCATGGGTCCTTTACTGACCATCAGAGTAGTACCCTCATGTGGAGTCATAGAATGGGTCTCCAATAATTATAGTGGAAACCACTTAATGGATAGGGAATGGGTTATTTATCAACTATTGGAGTGTAATCATCCTTTTGAAATAGGGTATGAGTCCTATATCTATCAATTGAGTGGAATCCTCCAATTATACCATGGTGTGGGTTTTCTACTTAGATATTGTTTACAATCTCTTGTGTGAAAAAATAGATAGATGTGGCATTAAATTATTGTTTTCTGTTATGACCCAATGTTTTATAAATGGAATTACCTTCTTATAATTATGAATTATAGTATAATCAAATTAGGAAGCACAATTCCATATCATGACACTAAATATTATGTGATCATTAAACATAATTTTTCCGCATCTATGTTTTGAATATTAAAAATCTAACATAAACGGTTGCATTCAAGGTGATTTTTGGAGTCTAATAGAAGAAACATAATTTTTGGTGAATAATAACCTACCATTATGAATAGTAATATAATGCTAATGAATAATAAATCATCCAAAATAATTTTAACAACACCCATTAATTATTAAATAATGTTAGGCATATTATATGTGATAATATTACCATAGTAAAGATATTTTTATTTTTGTAAGTCATATATAAATAATTATAATTAATTAATTAATTTAATAGAAATATTATTCTCCTAAATTGTCATGACGCCCTCCCACCAAAGATGCCCATCCTGAGCTGGCAATGGTGAAAGAGAGATAATGACCCCCGAGTCCCGCCTCCAGTAGGCCCCGGGTTGGCGACTAGCACCAAGGGTATGAGTTTTCACAAATATGGGAGGCATTACCCTTTTTATTATTTAGGATCAGGAAATAGGACAAGTCAACCACAAAAAGGGAAAAGAACAAGTGTATATAAATAAACCCAAACCAAGCCCACATGCATGTTTAAACAATTTTTATAACAAGGTACAAGTACAAGAAAGCTCAAAAGTACAATACCCAAATAAAACAAAAGAACAACAACTGCAACAACTCCAACTGCCTGACTAGTAGGGTCTCGCACGGCCCTGGTAGTCCTCCTGGAAACCTGAAAGTAAACGTAGGGCGAGCATACAAGTATACTCAGTAGGGAAACCTAAAGATCTCATGCACATGTGGGGAGACATCCTAATGTCCAGTGAGAACAACAGAAGAAACCTAACAAGGGAATCTATCAACCCAACCTCACCAGCCACACTCACCAAAACACAATCACAACATGTAGTAGTAGTATAAGAACAAGAGCATCGGGTACCCCGCACCATTTCCCATTAGTTAGTTGAACGTCCTGACGCTGTCACACTCTCCCCACCCGCAGACACCTGGGCCTCACAACCACGTATCCCACCCGCACGCACCTGGGCCTCACAACCACAACCACATCCTCCCCCAAAGACACCTGGGCCTCACAACCACACATCCTGCCCACACACACCTAGGCCTCATCCAGAAGATTCTTGGGAACATTAATAGTAACGAAACTCTCGCCCGAAGACACCTGGGCCTGAAATCGAAACCTACCTGAAGAGTCTTAGGTGTAAGGTCGCCTCAATCCATCACAGCCTAGGTGAGAAGGAGCAGGAAGGAGCTAGTAACTATGGGAAAACACCCTCTCCCATGAAATGGGAGTGTTCGGCACTATGTGCTCAACATGGGTGTGGTGCGATAAAACACAAAAGATACAGATATATATATATAGCAACCACTCAGCCCAACCTATGGATTCTAAATAGAGAAACTGAGCACGTGCCTCGGCACTGCTACCATGAAGCATGCATACAACAAACAAACCCAACCCCATTTAGGTTTTCACATTTAAGTAGAAATAGTTATTTAGTTCCTTAATTACTGGGAAACTATTCACATCTAACCACACCAATCATTCGTAAAACATATCCCTGCCATCCACAAAACAAGTTAGGAAGCACAACAAAGTCCCTCTTATCAACCAACCAACCCCATTGATTATTATTTCCGTTTCATTACCACTCCCCACCATTCATTAACTCTTACAATTTCATTTATTAATCACAACCCATAATCCGTTCACATTTAAACCCATCCCTACCGCTCCGCTGCCAACCACCATAACCACACCACACATCGTTATCCCTTTAATACCATTTATTGCAGCCCCGCTGCCCATCGCCATCACAACACTCAAACCAACCCACAACCAAGTCAACTGCAGCCCCATTGCTCACCCAATCCACAAAAACCCAAAAAACACCCCCAACACATGCCACGTAACCAAGACAACACTCACATGTTCATTATTCCATTTTTTTAACCGGGGTGATCACACAAGGGTTCCATATTTTCATTTAATCAGCCAAATTTACGTGATTACCCAATTTCCACATTCCACAAGCTTCCATCCATAAGAAAATACAGAAGGAGAGGAAAACATTTAATTGCATAAGCAAAGGACCCCAACGACCGTGATTTTAAGTAGGTAGAAGCTCATTCAATTCACAAATATAATATCACAGGATATAAAAATTAAAGTAACAGCAATCACTAACTTCCCAACCCCATTCTTTAACCAGTTATTATATTTATTTAATGGTTCAACTGTTTCTCATGAAAACAATAGGATACTCACCCCGCATGATACAAAAATTAGAGAGACAAAGGTGGGATCCCTGCTTCAATAGGTTCTGGCCACAACGCTACCCCGGATCAACTTTAGAAGATGTTCATCGGCATCCTGGAAAAACCACCTCGGGCAGATGTAAGAGAGGAAAACCCAAAGGAAAGACAACAGATCCAAGCTCGGATGTTCTTCCTCGTCGTTACGATCCCGTGGCCACTGACGGATCGTAAATCGGAGCTCGGACGAAAAAGTTATGGAAGAAAGAGCCTTCGAGTCTCTTGAGAGAGCTCTGCTCAGAGGAGAGGGGAGGAGAGGTGTGAGTTGAAAGATGTAGGGGACCCCTCATTTTATAGGCGTGAAAAGAAAAAGTACACGGCGTGTACTTATGGTACATGACGTGTACTCGGCCATTTTCACATGGTCTCCACGCGGCCTCCAACGCGGCACCCGACCGACGACTGGTCAACACACGGTAACGTGTATGCGGGGAGGGAATACACGGCGTGTAGTACTGGACACATGGTGTGTACCCATTTTCTTCACATGGCAAAGACACGGCCATCCACATGGGGTATACCCGACAAGAGGGTACACGGCATGTACTCAAACTACACGACGTGTAGCTTCAAAATTCTGGAAAGTGTGGAAAAAGTCCATTTTAACCTCCAGAACACTTCTTGACCTTCGTTTTGACAAAGGAAAATGGGCCGGAGAGGTCCGGGCCATTACATCAGATACATCTTAAAACATTCTCATCCCCGAGAATTCAAAAACCAACCCAGAGGAACCGGACAAGATACCTCTTAGGGTTCTCGTTATAAAAGGAACCCAACCAACAACCCTAATAATATGTGTTAGGAATTCCTTCTCCTATGTCAAAATATTATCTGCTTTAGGCGGTACTGACTCACCCGCACGGGTTTAATCGCAAACTCATCAATGCGTCTCGATTAAGAATTGGGTCTTCCCACTTTCATGCATTTGGATTTTTTTCAACTCGCACTAACCCCAGCACCACACAACCAACACATTTCCCGAACACATGGGTTTGGGAAACTCCTTCACCTATGTCGAGATATTATCCACTTTAGGCAGCACTGACTCGCCCGCACGGGTTCAATCGCATCCACATTAATGCGTCTCGATTAAGGGTCAGGTTTTTTCCCCTTTCCCACGCATCTGGACATGTTACACATTACCAGGGAACAATAAAACAAAAAGTTCTCACAACTGATAAGCCAAGAATTCCATATATCAATGGTACATATTACAACATCAACACAAAGCTCAGAATAACAAGGGAAAACACAAGTCAAAAAAACTCTGGGTATTGAGCGTGCATCTGGGTCTCCCGCACCCAAGTGCTCTCCTCGAGGCTGCCATGCCTCCACAACACACGAACCAAGGTAATGGTTCGTCCACAGAGCACCTTCTCTTTACGATCCTCGATTCTGACTAGTCATTCCTTGAAGGTCGCATCGTCTCCCATATCCAACTCTCCCCAGTCGATAACGTGAGAGTCATCCTGTATGTACTGATGAAGTTGGGAGACGTGGAAGACGTCATGAACTTTCTCCAACTGAGGTGGCAGGGCCAGCTGATATGCCACCTCTCAGACTCGCCTCAGTACCTCAAAAGGTCCGATGAACCTAGGTGAGAGCTTTCTCCCTTTCCCAAACCTCTGCTTCCCCCGTCGAGGGGAAAACCTCAAGAACACATGGTCTCCCACCTCGAACTCCAAGGGCCTCCTCCGACGATCAACATAAGACTTCTGTCGGTCCTGAGCCGCCATCATCCTCTCACGTACAAGATGGACTTTCTCTGTGGTGCTTTGCACTACATCTGGCCCAAGAGAACCTGTCTCACCAACCTCTGCCTAGAAAATGGGTGAACGACATGGCCTTCCATACAAAGCCTCAAATGGTGCCATGCCAATAGTAGAGTGGAAGCTGTTGTTGTAGGCAAACTCTACTAAAGGAAAGTGTCGTACCCATGATCCTCCAAAATCCAGAACACATGCTCGCAGCATGTCCTCTAACGTCTGGATAGTCCGCTCTGTCTGCCCGTTGGTCTGGGGGTGGAAACCTGTGTTATGGCGTAGTTGGGTGCCAAAAGTATGATGTAACCCCCTCTAGACTCGTGAGGTAAACCGAGTATCCTGGTCTGAGATGATAGTCCTCGTAACTCCATGAAAATGCACTACCTCGTCTACATACCTCTGTGCTAAGGCACTCACCGGGCCCGACTCCTTGATTGCTAAGAAGTGAGCCGATTTCGTCAGTCGATCCACCACTACCCAGATAGCATCATAACCACCCTGAGCTCTGGGTAGTCATGTGACGAAGTCCATCGAGATGTCATCCCACTTCCAATCTGGGATATCTAAAGGATGCAAAAAACCACCGGGAACATGGTGTTCAGCCTTCACATGCTGAAACACAAGGTAGTTAGCCACAAACTCCGCCACTGCCCGTTTCACCCTAGGCTACCAAAACTGATCCCTCAGGCCTCGGTACATTTTGGAAACTCATGTATGTACCGCTAAGGCTGAGCTATGGAACTCACAGAGAACTCCCTCACGCATCGCCTATGGGACAAGCAACCTTCCACGGATAAGAATCTGATGTCGGATGTCCTCTCACCATCCCTCTGGAGCATTCCCCTAATCGACACGATCCCGCATCACCTCTGCTTTGGAGTCCCCCCATTGAGACTCCTCCACCTGCTGCGACAAGGAGGATTGCACCATCATCTGGAACAAACAGCCTCTAACACCTTCTTCCCTTGCATCTAATTGCAGGGCAACCAACTCTCCCATCGCCTTCCAAGCATCAGCAGATTCCCGAACCACTTCCTTATGTGACTTCCTTCTCAGGGCATCAGCCACAACGTTGCCCTTACCTTCAGTGTAAGAGATCTCGAAGTCATAGTCTTGGAGAAACTGGACCCATCTCCGCTGCCATAAGTTCAGGTCACGCTGGGAGAAGATATAACGCATGCTCTTGTGATCTGAGAAGACCATAGAACGCTCCCCAATGAGGTAATGTCGCCAAAACTTCAATGAAAACACTACTACTGCAAGCTCCAAGTCATGGGTGGCATAGTTACGCTCGTGAAGGAGAAACTGCCTAGACCCATAACAAATCATGCCCTTATTATGCATCAACACGCACCCCAGACCAAGGCCAGAAGCATCACAAAACACTTTATACAACAACCCTTCCTCTGGAAACCTAAGTACGGGAGAACTGACCAACATCTCCTTTAGGTAGTCAAAAGATTTCTGGCACTGCTCTCTCCACAGGAAGACCTGGTTCATCCTAGTCAAATCTTTCAATGAAGCAGCAACTCGAGAGAAGTCCGAAACGAACCTCCGATAGTAAACTGCTAACCCCAGGAAACTACGAACTTCTTCCACGCTCTTGGTTGCTTCCCAAGAAACAACTGCCTCCACCTTCGACGAGTCCACCGATACTCCATGCTGAGACACCACGTTCCCAAGGAAGTGTACTTCTTATGTCAATAACTTACACTTCGACAATTTCCCGTAAAGCTGGTGGTGTCGAAGGACTTCCAAGACTGCCCTGAGATGCTCAACATGCTCCTCCTCTGATCTTGAGTAGATCAAGATGTCATCGATAAACACAATGACGAACCGGTCCAGAAACTCTCGGAAGACAAAGTTCATAAGTCCCATGAACACAGCTGGTGCATTCGTAACTCCAAACGGTATCACTACAAACTCGAAGTGCCCATACCTGCACCTGAAAGCTGTCTTCGAGATGTCACTATCCTTCACCCTCAGCTGATGATATCCTGATCATAGATCAATCTTGGAAAACCAACCTGCTCCCCTCAGTTGGTCGAAAAGATCATCTATCCTCGGGAGGGAATAGAGGTTCTTGACCGTTACCTGGTTCATCCTTCGGTAGTCTATGCATAGCCTGAGACCACCATTTTCCTTCTTCATGAACAAAACTGGAGCACCCCATGGCGACACGCTGGGTCAAATAAAACCCTTCACCAACAGATCGTCAATCTAAATCCGCAAATCCCGCATCTCCGAAGGTGCCATCCGATAAGGGGCCATCGAAATCAGACGAGCACCAGGCTGTAAGTCTATCCCAAACTCAACGTCTCGTCGGGGGGGTGGGGGGGTGGGGGGGTGGGGTAGAGTTACAACCACCTTAGGAAAAACATCGAGGAACTCACCAAAAACCTTTGGGACATCCATCATCTCTGTATCAGTTGGAACCACTGATAACCCGCTCAACAAGGAAAGGAGAGGCTCCACACGCCGGCTTCCCGCTTGATAGCTCCTCTCACCAACAAAAGATGCGTGCTACCCATATACGTCGGAGAACACGACTCTTCTCTGGAAGCAGTCGATAACAGAACTAATAGAAAACAACCAGTCGATGCCTAGGATGACATCGTATGGATGCATCTATAACAGAAGAAGGTCTCCACTAGATCGATGTGGTCCCAACGTCAGCCCACATCCCCAAAAAACACAAGATACGCTGGTCTAGGCCCCAACTGGTGTACTCAGTACCAGTGGTATGGAATGTCTCTCTACTTCTAGTCCCAAAACATGGGCTAGACTAGGTGAAAAAAAGAGTGTGAGGCTCCCGAATCGAACAAAGTAGAAACAAGAGTTCCGAACAAACAAATCGTACCTTGCACCACCTCCGGCCCTACAAGAGCTTCCAACTATGCTACGTGCAACTGTCCACGCTCCGATCCTCTGCCTCTCTGATGTTGTCCACTTCCCCAACCACGCCCTGGTCGAGGTCCCTGAGGAGCACCCTGAGGTCGGCCTCCTCCCGCAAAGCCTGCCCTCAGAGGAGCATGGTCCTGCTGCTACTGGAAGGGCCTCGCCGGCAACTGGTGCTGTTACGGTGGTGCTGAACCTCCCCACCTCCATTGTACGGAGCTCGGGTCGGGCACCGACTCTGAACATGCCTGAAACCACCACAAGAAATACAATTCCATCCTAGGCTCGTGAAAAAGGGACGAGGACCCGAAGATCTGAACTGGAACTGCTAGGGCCTGCTCCCCACTGGCCTGACCCTGGAAGGTCCTGTCGCATGAGACCTGCCGCGGACTGCCTTCCCCTTCGACGAACCTGGATGAAACACCTCACGTGGTGCACCTCCCAGCGAGTGCATCCTCTCTACGACCTCTGCCTTATTATGCACTACCAAGTATGTCGGAAGGGTGAAGGGGGTGACAGCATACTGGATCGAAGGATGAAGCGCCTCCTCCAAACCTCTCGCCCGAGATTCCTCATCTGAAAAGAGATCTGGGGCAAAGCACAGGAGATCTTTGAACTTGATCCCCAGCTCTCGTACCAACATACTCCCATGCTGAAGGGAGAGTAACTCCTGCCGCTTCTACACCTTGATAATGGAATAAAGGAATTCCTCTTTGAATTCCTTCTCAAAGTCATCCCATGGAACCTCTGCCTCTATCCTCTCTCCGAGGTAGAGCGTCCACCACTGTCGCGCCGCACCTCTCAGCTGACTGACTGCTAGGGGAACCCAGTACTCCCTCGAAGCACAGATCAAGGTAAAAGCGATCCTTAGCTCCTCAAGCCACCCCTCCGTCTCCGTATCTAAAGTACTACCCTCGTACTTCTTGAGGGTATGTCGCTGGAAGGAACAAAGAGCCTTCTACCACTGGCTATCTTCCTCCTCTTGGTCAATCCTCAACTGATCGACCGCCTGGATCTACTGGTCCTTGGCTGTCTGAGCCACCCGAGGATGACGTCTAGGTGCCATAGCTGTACGGTAAACAAGGATTGCCTAATCCTAAGTAGTAAGGAAATTTCTCAAAGTTTTAATTATCATTTTATTTAAATTTATTTCCCAGAACACCCAAATGAAGTAAAACACAAACATGATGATGCATGTACCTTCCCTAGGGTCTCTACCCTGCAATCAATTTAGTCTCACTGGGTCGTTCAGTAGGTTCAGAGTCCTTGCATTGGATCACTGGGGGCCCTAAAATCCCGTGTCCTAGTCGGTGTTCCATGGCCTATGTCACTCACCAAGATTAACTAACACTGTTTCCCTACCATCCCATGCAATCCTCACTGTGCCTAACTCCAGACTTCATCCTATCTCTCAACCATCACCTCTGATACCATTCTTTCACGACCCCCTCCAACCAAAGATGCCCCTCTTGAGCTGGCAATGGTGAAAGGGAGATAATGACCCCCCGAGTCCCGCCTCCAGTAGGCCCCGGGTTGGTGACTTGCACCAAGGGTATGAGTTTTCAAAAATATGGGAGGCATTACACTTTTTATTATTTAGGATCGGGAAATAGGACAAGTCAACCAACAAAAAGGGAAAAGAAAAAGTGTATATAAATAAACCCAAACCAAGACCACATGCATGTTTAAACAATTTTTATAACAAGGTACAAGTACAAGAAAGCTCAAAAGTACAATACCCAATGAAAACAAGAGAACATCAACTGCAACAACTCCAACTGCCTGACTAGTATTGTCCCGCACGGCCCTGGTAGTCCTCCTGGAAACCTGAAAGTAAACGTAGGGTGAGCATACAAGTATACTCATTAGGGAAACCTAAAGCTCTCGTGCACATGTGGGGAGACATCCTAATGTCCTGTGAGAACAACAGAAAAAACCTAACAAGGGAATCTATCCACCCAAAATCACCAGCCACACTCACCAAAACACAATCACAACAGGTAGTAGTAGTATAAGAACAAGAGCATTAGGTACCCCGCACCATTTCCCATTAGTTAGCTGAATGTCCTGACACTGTCACACTCTCCCCGCCCACACACACCTGGGCCTCACAACCACGTATGCCGCCCATACACACCTGGGCCTCACAACCCCAACCACATCCTCGCCCGAAGACACCTCGGCCTCATAACCATACATCCCGCCCGCACACACCTGGGTCTCATCCCGAAGATTATTGGGAATAGTAATAGTAACAGAACTCTCGCCCGAAGACACATGGGCCTGAAATCGAAACCTACCTGAAGAGTCTTATGTGTAAGGTCGCCTCAAGCCATCACAGTCTAGGGGAGAAGGAGCAGTACGGAGCAAGTAACTATGGGAAAACACCCTCTCCCATGAAATGGGAGTGTTCGACACTATGTGCTCAACATGGGTGTGGTGCGATAAAACACAAAATATACAGATATATATATATATATATATAGCAACCACTCAGCCAACCCTATGGCTTCTAAAAAGAGAAACTGAGCACGTGCCTCGGCACTGCTACCACGAAGCATGCATACAACAAACAAACCCAACCCCCTTTAGGTTTTCACATTTCAGTAGAAATAGTTATTTAGTTCCTTAACTACTCGTAAACTATCCACAACTAACCACACCAATCGTTCGTGAAACATATCCCTGTCATCCACAAAACAAGTTAGGAAGCACAACAAAGTCCCCCTTATCAACCAACCAACCCCATTGATTATTATTTCCGTTTCATTACCATGCCCCACCCTTCATTAACTCTTCCACTTTTATTTATTAATCACAACCCATAATACGTTCAAATTTAAACCCATCCCTACAGCCCTGCTTCCAACCACCATAACCACACCACACATCGTTATCCCTTTAATACCATTTATCGCAGCCCCACTGCCCATCACCATCACAACATTCACACCAACCCACAACCAAGTCAACCGCAGCCCCACTGCACACCCAATCCACAACAACCCACAAAACACCCGCAACACATGCCACGTAACCAAGCCAACACTCACATATTCATTATTCCATTTTGTTTAATGGGGGTGATCACACAAGGGTTCCATATTTTCATTTAATCAGCCAACTTTACGTGATTATCCAATTTCCACATTCCACAAGCTTCCATCCATAAGAAAATACAGAAGGAGAGGGCAAAATTTAATTTCGTAAGAAAAGGCCCCCAATGACCTTGATTTTCAGTAGGTAGAAGCTCATTCAATTCACAAATATAATATCACAGGATATAAAAAGTAAAGTAATAGCAATCACTAACTTCCCAACCCCATTCTTTAACCAGTTATTATCTTTATTTAATGGTTCAACTGTTTCTCATGAAAACGAAAGGATACCCGCCCTGCATGATACAAAAATTAGAGATTCAAAGGTGGGATCCCTACTTCAACAGGTTCGGGTCACAACGGTCCCCCGGATCAACTTTAGAAGACGTTCGTCGGCATCTCAGCAAAACCTCCTCGGGTGGAAGTCGGAGAGGAAAAGCCAAAGGAAAGACAACCGATCCAAGCTCGGAAGTTCCGCATCGTCGTTACGATCCCGTGGCCACTGACAGATCATAAATCGGAGCTCGGACAAAAAAATTATGGAATAAAGGGCCTTCGAGTCTCTTGAGAGAGCTCTACTCAGAGGAGAGGGGAGGAGAGGTGTGAGTTCAAAGGAGGAGGGGACCCCTCTTTTTATAGGCATGAAAAGAAAAAGTACATGGCATGTACTTATGGTACACGGCGTGTACTCGGCCATTTTCACACGGTCTCCACGCGACCTCCAATGCAGCACATGACTGATGACTGGTCAACACACGGTAACGCGTATGCGGGAAGGGACTACACGGCGTGTAGTACTGGAAACACGGTGTTTACCCATTTTATTCACGTGGAAAAGACTCGACCGTCCACATGGGGTATACCCAGAAAGAGGGTACATGACCTGTACTCAAACTACACGGCGTGTAGCTTCAAAATTCTAGAAAGTGTGGAAAAAGTCCATTTTACCCTCCAGAACACTTCTTGACCTTCTTTTTTACAAAAGAAAATGGACCAGAGAGGTCCGGCCCACTACATAAATGTGTTCATAAATTAAAAAATATTTGTATTATGGGTTGAAGATAATTTTATAAGAACTTATGTAATTTCTGAAAGCATTATGAAATCAATTTTAATTTTAAAATCTCTATTTTTCATGTATATAATTATTTTAATTAAAATTAAATTAATCGTATTTATAAAATTTATTTTTAAAAATGGATTTCATTTTTGGATTTCTGACATTGATAAATTTTTAGGGTGATTTATTTTTGTAAGTTTCTGATGTACATCAATTCTCAGGTGAATAGTAAAAATATCGTTTTTCACATAACCGTTATATCTTAAATTGCATCATTCATGGTGTAATGATGACATAAAATTTCTGGAAGATTTTATTCGGAAATGTTCTATTTAATTTTATAAATTTCTCCTTAAAATAAAATAAAACAAATTTAGAAACATAATAAGAACATTCCAAATCGTAAATTTAAAAACTGATTCCTTAAAATTTCATTTTCTGTTTATTTTCACCTTCCTTTTAATAAAATAATAAATTTAAATTATAAAGATGATTTAAAGTCAAAAAATAATTATTTTATATTAATATATTATTTATTTTTTCCAAAAACTAAAATTAAAAGTCTAACATTCGAAATATTATTTTATTTATTATTTTATTCTAAATACACCCCCTCTGCATGTATAAATGACCCCTCTCCCACCACGTTTCAAACCACACCTCTCAATCATCAATCATTGACTAAACTATGTACAAAAATCTTCCCTATCCCCTCCGAAATTTCCAAATAAATTCTTGTTTCATTAAAAGACCAATCCAAGGTTCCTTAAGGAGGATTCAGAAGGTAAATCCCCCCTCTCTTTTCCTTTAATTTCATTTCAGTTTCATGTTCTCTTCTTAATCTCTTGCAAATCTCCTCAATAAAATGGTATGGTAACTCTAGTATCATAAATATAAGTTAATGATATTATAATAATGGGATAATATATCATCCATCCCCCTTATTCTCTTATTTTTATTTTAAAAATGAAAACATTGTTCATGAGGTGCTAATTTATAACCTTCAAGAATGACATGTATTCAATTTCCATTATTGCCTTTAGATCTGGTCATGAAACCATTATTATAGTTGAAACGGATTATGTTGTAAGTATTATATCCTATTTAATGTTATGGAACTATATTATTTACATATTACTAAATTATTAAACAAAACAAGTTCATTGTGTTCGAAAAACCGCCCGAATTAACCCAAACGATCATCATTAAATTCATATCTAACAATTAGTTCTCATGGTATATAAACAAATTATTTATAAGATTATTTCAAGTCTTGTAACATTATAAATAACATATAATTAAAATTCTGAATGTTTATAAACATTTTAAATTATCTTCCATTGATTAATACAAGGGAACCGTTCAAGAAAACTTTAAAAACAATCATTTTGAAACAGTGAATTTATATTACATAACACATCAAAAATCCCAAAAATTAACTTAATAAGACCTTAATAATTATTATTAATGTATAATAGGTTTTAAAATTATTAATTAATGAATCTATTTTTGTTATTCATGACATTAATGTGAATAAATCATTTAGATACAAGGTATGGGGAAATTCTCAAACCCAACTTTCTTTCTTCGGGTTCTCTATCTTTCACTCAATTATTTTATATTTACTCCTTAAATGTAATTTTACTATAATTATCATAACTATTCTAGGAATAAATATTTTCTAATTGAATTTATGACAAACCCAATGTTTTCCAAAAGAACTATTCTTTCAAATAAATAGACCCTCTTTACTCCTCAATGATTTTTTCACACTTTACTCAAGGTTAATAGTTATATGTCAAGAATGATATTACCTATTTATTTTGGGAACCAAATGTTTATGAATGTATTATTTATTATTTGAAACTAATTTATTTCCATGGGATATTTTTTTATGTTCATATTTGATATATTTCTAATGCGGCATGCATAATAATTTAAATGTTATAATGTGATGGGTGCGCCAAAAATAATATTGTGCAATTTGAATATTTGAATGTGAAGGGTGATCCTGGAATTATACAGTACTTCAATGCATTGGTTAAATTGATTAATCACATTATTTAATGTTAAATGAAGTGTGAAATTGATTCTATATTTTTTCACTACAATGTGTTTTAGTTAACCACTAAGACATGATGATTCATCTTTTATGCATTTCCACTTTTCATGTATTTTATTAATGCTTCCTATAATATTCATGATCCTTTTCCTATGATATGATTGTTCTCTCCCACTATTATATTTATCATATATACACTCATTCTAGGATTTTAGCTCACCCCTATTTGAGTCATATCCCCATGTGATTATGTGTACTAAGAAGATTTCATGGGACAATTAGAAGCTGGAGAAGAACGAATTAAATAAATGTTTATGTTTGATGTTGTAAATGTTATGTATGGTCCTAGTTTTCCCAAGACAGTAAACCTATGGATCCTCATGGTTTAATAATATTTTTTTATCTTCATAATTCTGTAATACTAATGTAGTAAAGGCAGGGTTACTATAGTTGGTATTAGAGTAAAGGTTTAGTTAATTTGGGAGTTAGGATTAGTGACCCCTAGAGAGAACATCTAGTATTGACTAAGTAAAAATATTCACACAAGATTCATTTTATATGGATCCCATAAGTTATGAATTTAGTGTACATTTTACAAATGAATAAGTTATGACGTGTTGACTTATGATTTTTTTTCTATCCTTTTCTATTTTAGAAAATTGTTTGGACTAGGAGAAACCTAGAAAACTACTCATGCTAGGGACAACGCAACAATTTCCCAAATGACATCCCCAATGCTTTGGGGTGGAGTTAAAAACATCATGGAGATTATTAACCTATTATCTCATGTTATGAACAATAACCAATATAAGGGGGAATGCCCTCCTTCACCTCAGTTGGAGAAAATGGGTGTCCAGTGTTTTATGTAGCAACAACCACTGAAGTTTAATGTGTCTTTTGATCCACTAGCTGTAAAAAAGTTGTTCAACTCCAAAGAGAAGATAGTTTCTATGATTCAATATTATAATATAGAGAAGGTGACGCTAGATATTTATCTTCTAGATGGATAGGTCGATCAACAGTGTGATTTTATTAATAACACCAAGACTAGTGACAGAAATAAAGATATGCAATGGGAAGACATTAAGATAATGTTTCCTAATAATTATTTCCCAATAATAATTCTCAAAAAGATGGTAAGAGAATAGATATAGGTCAATAAAAAGGAAGGAGAATCTATAACAACCTATGAAGTGAGTTTCAAATTTATTTCATTGTATTCTGTGTGGTTTTTATCAAAAATGATAGCAAAATTCATTGATTCTTTAGTGGTTTAAAACCAATCCATCGAAATGATAATGAATGTCAAGAATTTGGGAGTCATGATGAATTTGATTAGTGTTCCCTCAAAGTGGATATGGATATTAGAGAATGGTCCCATGGCTTTGGTGAGATGAAACGAAATATGGTGTTCCTTGCTGGAGGATCTAATGATAATGGTGGGAAGAAAACTCAATGACCCACATTACAAACAATTTGTTATGTTGCATCATGGGAAATGCCTCAAAGGGACTAGGAAATTATTAAATTTTTGGAATGAAGGCCACCATGCTGAAGAGTTTACAAAATACATGAGAAGGAAGGAGAATTTTTTGGAAGAAAGGAGAGACCCACCCACGGTTCAATGGTAAAATTGTAGTGAAAAACCGAACTAAGCAAGAAAATACACTCAACCTCAAGTCCACGAGAGTAATCAGTGTCAACAGCCACCAAAGAAAAAAAGAATAGAGGATGGATTATTCCATCACTACTACAGATGTTGAACATGATAATGAAGTCATATAAGGTACACTTCTTATTCACTAAATATTTGGTAAAGTATTACTTGATTCTGGTTCTACGCATTCCTTTACATAATGAAAGTTTCCAAGAACTATAGAATCAATGCTCAAAAAACCATGAAGTATATATATCTATAAAAACACCAAGTGGTTCAATCATTGAATCCCAAGTGTTTGACTCTTCTCTTATTGGCTTATGTGGGATGATTCTTCCTGAAATTCTCATAATACTTTCCTTGGTGGAATTTGACTCTATAATGGGAATGGATTGGCTCTTATTATATAAATCACATATTAACTACTAGGAAATGGAAATAAATTTTCATATTATGAACCATACCATGCTTATCTACAAATGCTTATAAGATCGTGAATGTCCTTTGAAAAATCCTTCAACGATGTGGGTTTTGATACCCTATAATAAAAAATACCTCACCTAAATGGTTGAGTTAATGGAAAGTGAAAAGATTATATAAATGCCAATCGTGAGGAAATACATGGGTGTATTTTTCGAAGATTTACACGAAAATCTATTGGATTGTGAGGTAGTGTTCTCAAAACAACTCATACTCATAGCTCCTCCGAACTAAATGTGTCACTATAGGATGTATCCTATCAAACTGGAGGAGTTAAAGAAGAATCTGTAGGATCATTTGGAATAAGGGGTCATATTCCCTAGTGCATCACCTTGGGGTTCACAAGTTCTCTTTGTGAAGAAGACGGATAGATCAAGGTGGGTTTTTATCGATTATCGGGTTCTCAACATGATCACCATAAAAACAAGTGTCATATTCCATGGATTGATGACTTGTTCGATTAGTTATGAGGATCTCAATACTTCTCAATTGTGGATATTCATTCTAGATATCATCATCTAAAGGTGGAGATGGAAGATATTCATAAGACTACCTTCCATTCAATGTATGGTCACTAAGAGTTTCTGGTGATGCCCTTCAGACTTATTAATTCCCCATAAATGTTCATGGATTCTATGAATAGAGTCTTTAGAAATTACCTCATCAAATTTATGGTTGTGTTTATCGATGATATTCTCATCTACTCTAAGAGAAAATAGAAACATGAAAAACATATTAGACTTCTGTAAGACACATTGTGAAAGGAGAAGTTTTACACCAAGTTCACCAAGTGTGAATTTTAATGAAGCAAGTGACATTCTTGTGACATGTGAACGCAAGTGAGGGAATTTCTATGGACCCTTAAAAAAGTGATTGAGGAATGGTCGAGACCCTCTATTGTCACATAAATCCATAGTTTTATTTGATTAGCTGGGCACTGCCGACGTTTTTTTATGAAATTTGTCATGATTTTCAATCCCGTTAACCATGTTAACAAGTAAAGGGGTAAATTATGTCTGGACTGAAGAATGTGAGGGAAGCTTCAAGGAGATTAAGTGAAGACTAATCACTGCACCTGTACTCATATTACCGAAATTTGGATAATGTATTGTGATATATAGTGATTATTCATTGAAATTATTGGGGTTTGTACTCATGAAAAATGATAATTTGATACCCTACATCTCATGATAGTTGAAGATCCATGAACAGAACTACCTGATGCATGATCTAGAGCTCACTGCAATAATTTTTCACTAAAAATCTTGCAACACTACCTTTATGGTGAGAAGTATGACATATAAACCGAACACAAGAGACTAAAGTATATATTCAAACAAAAGTACCTCAACATGAGTCAATGGGGATGGTTAGAGGTAATCAAGGACTAAAATTAATTTTTTCACTACCATAATAGAGAGGAGAAAAAAGTAGCTGACACTCTAAGAAGAAAAGAACATGTTACTCTATCTATGTTACAGATTGAGAAAGACCCTATATTATAGGATATTAAAAGGATGGATTTAGAAATCATAAGGGCAGGGGACACATCCTTACATTACCAAATGATTTTACAACTATCTGTCCAAGATAAGGTTAATGCGGAATAAAGAGATGATCTGTAGTTACAAAGGAATGTGAATATAGTAAAGGAAGGGGAGCTGCAAGAGTTCCATATCGACGATGATAGTGAGATTTAGTTTGGAACAAGGCTTTCAGTGCCTTTGTAATCTAGGATAAAGATGTATCTATTAGAAAATTCATATAGATCATCATACTCAATTCATCTTGGTAGTACCAAGATGTACCAAGATCTATGAGAACACTTATGGTGGGAAAACATGAAGAAGGTGACTATGAAATATATCTCAAGGTGCTTGGTATGTCAGCAAGTTAATGTAGTGAAAAAAAATTCCAAATGGATGATAAAAGAATTTCCTATACCCCTGTGGAAATTGGAGAATGTCACTATAGACATTTTCAAGAGTCTCCTGAAGTTGTCCATGGGAAATAATGCGATATGGGTTGTGGTTGACTGACTCAACAAGACTAGATGGGATCAACATCTTCCATTGGTTTAGTTCTCATACAAAAATAGCTTCACCTCGAGTATTCATATGGCTCCATATGAAGCTTTGTGTGAAAGGTGATGTAGAACTCCAACCTGTTTGATGAAGTTGGGGAAAGAAAGCTACTTTGACCAGATCTTGTAAAAGAGAAGACCGAGAAGGTTCAAGTCATCTAGAAACACATCATATCTATTCAGAGTTAGAAAAAAGTGCTATTCTGAAAAACTTCTACGGTACTTGGTGTTCGACTTTGGAGAAAAAGTCTTCCTTCGAATATCACCATGGAAGAGATTCATGAAGTTTGGAAAGAAGGGGAAGCTAAGCCCAATGTACATTGGCCCTTTTGAGATACTTTAATGCATTGGAGTTGTATCTTATTGTCATGTAATTCCACTGAACTTGGATTAATTTCATGATGTGTTTCACATATCACTTCA
Source organism: Viscum album (assembly GCA_963277665.1). Lineage (NCBI taxonomy): Eukaryota > Viridiplantae > Streptophyta > Magnoliopsida > Santalales > Viscaceae > Viscum > Viscum album. Next base: position 1,472,116,137 of record OY728126.1, on the reverse strand, counting down.
GAGGAAGTATATACCAGATCTCTCACATGTATTGAACTCAGAGGTGGTATAGTTGGATGATGATATCTCTTATGAGGAGTAGAAAGTAAAGATTTATGATACTAGAGATAAGTTCCTAAAAAACAATAAAAATAATCTTGTTAATGTTTTTTGGAGGAACCATAAGTTTGAAGAAGCTACTTCAGAATTGGAAGAGGCGATGAAGGAGAAGTACCCTCACCTATTTTTGTAAAATGAATTTTTGAGGATGAAATTACATAAGGTTGTAAGAATATAACGACCCAAATTATTATCAATGGAATTAATTTCTACTAATTATTACTTATAGAATAATCACATTAGGAATCATAATTACATATCATGATACTGAATACTATGTGATCATTAGAAATATTTTTCCCACCTCTATGGATTGAATTTCAAAAATCTGACATACACGGTTGTGTTCAGGGTGATTTTTGGATCCTAATAGAACAAAAATAATTTTTGATTAATAGTAACATACCCTTATGAATAGTTACCTACCCTTATGAAAAGTAATATGAACCTTATGAAAAGTAAGTCATCCAAAAAAATAGTAACCTTACCCATGAATGATTAAATAAATTTATGCATCTTATAAGTGATAATATGACCGTTGTAAAAGTATTGGTATTTTTATAATTGATAAATAAATAATTATAATTAATTAAATAATTTAATAGAAAAATTATTCACCTAAAATGTTTTCATAAATTAACAATTGTATGCCTCATGGTTTTATGATAATTTTATAGGAACTGATAAATTTTTTGAAAGCATTATGAAATCAGTTTTACTTTTAAAATATGTATCTTTCAAGTAAATTATTAATGTAATTAAAATTAAATTAAACATATTTAGGAAATTATTTTTTAAAAATGGATTCATTTTTGGATTCTACACATCAAAAAATAGTTCGGGCAATTTTGTTTATTTTTATAAATACTTCAATTTTCGGGTGAATAGAAAAAATATAGTTTTCCACATAACATGTAGGTCTAAAATTGAGCCATTAATGATATAATGATGAAATAAACAATCTAGAACTTTATATTCTGCCATGTTATATTAAATTTTATAAATGGTTCCACAAAATAAAATAAACTCAATTTCCAAACCTAAAAAGAACATTCAAAAACCAAAATTCAAAAAGTGATTCCTTAAAATATCATTTCTCTTTATTTTGACATTCATATTAATAAATTAATTAATTAGAATCATAAAGATGATTGAAAGTCTAAAAATAATTATGTTATATTAACATATGATTTATGTTTTTTGAAAACTACTATTACAAATCTAAAATTTGATATATTATTTTATTTAATATTTTATTCTAAAAGCACCCCCTCATCATGTATAAATATCCTATCTTAATCCCCTTGTCAAACAATTCCTCTCATGCTTCAGTCCATGTCCTAACACTATCCAAACATCTTTTTTATACCCTCCCCCACGTTCAAAGATATTATGGTCTAATCAATATGCCAATCCAAGGTGCCTTAAGGAGGATTCAAGAGTTAATTCTTCTCTCTCTCTCATTCCCTTTACTTTTCTTTCAATTTCAAGTTCTCTTCAAAGTATCTCCCATTCTATACACATCCACATGGTATTGTAACTCCATTATCATAAATATAATAAAATGATATGACACTAGTGTGATAATATATCATCCAACCCCCTTATCCTATTCCATTTATTTTATAAAGGAAAATGTTTTTCGTGAGGTACTAATTTATCACCTTCAAGAATGAAATTTTTTCATTTGCCTTTACCGCATTTAGATCTGGTCATGAAACCATTTTTATGGTTGACCCATATTATGTTATATTTATTATATCTTATTTAATGTTTTGGAACTAAATTATGTACATAATACTAAATGATTAAACAAAACAAGTTCATTGTGGTCGAAAACCTGAATGAATTAACCCAAACGATCATCATTAAATTCTTATCTAATAATTCGTTCTTCTGGTATATAATAAAATTATTTATAAGATAACTTAATTTTATTTAACATTATAAATAACATATAATTACAATTTTGGATGTTTATCCGTGTTTTATATGAACATCCAATCATGAATACAAGTGAACCGTTCATGAAAACTATAAAAACAAACATTTCCGAAAAATGAATTTAAACCCTATAACTCATCCAAAATTCCATAACTGAACTTAATAATTCCTTAATGATTATTATTAATGTATAAAAGGTTTTTTAATTTCTAATTTATTAATCTAATGTGGTTATACATGACCTTTAAGTGAATTCAACGTTTGGATACAAGGTAAGTGGAAATTCTCGAACCCAACTTTCTTTCTTTTGGTTCTCCCTATTTCACTAAATTATTGGTATGGTAACTACATAGAAGTAATTTTCCCCAAATTATATTAATTATTATATTATATAAATGTTTTCTTATTGAATTTAGGATGAATCCAATGCTTTTAAAATTAACTTTTCTTTCAAATAATTATACCCTTTTTACTCCTTGAAGATTGTTTCACTCTTTAGTGAAGGTAATAGTTCTATGTCAAGAATGATATTACATCTTTATTTTGGGAACCAAATGTTTATGAATATGTTATTTGTTATTTGAAACCCATTTCATTCCATGGGATAATTTTTTATGTTCATGTTTGACATATTTCCAATGTGGCATGCATGATAATATAAATTTTATAACGTGACAGGTGAACCCAAAATAATATAGCGCAATATGAATGTATGACTATGAAGGGTGAGCCTATAATAATAAAGCACTCTAATGCATTGGGTAAAGTGATTAATAACAAGATTTAATGTGAAATTAATTGTGAACATGATTCTAACTTTGTTCAAAACTATGTGTTGTAGTTAACCACTAAGACATGATGATTGATTTTTTATGCTTTTCCACATTTCAAGTCTTTTATTAATGCTTCCTCTCATATTCATGATCCATTGCCTATGAAATTCTTTTGCTCACAAATTGTTATATTGTTCATATATACAATTATTCTAGGCTTTTAGATCACCCCTTTTGAGTCATATCATCATGTGATTATGTGTACTAGGGAGATTTGAAGGGACAAATAGAAGCTGGAGAATAATGAATTAAAGATATGTTTATGTTTGATGTTGTAAATTTTATGTATGGTCAATGTTTTACAAATACATTAAACCTCTGTATCCATGTGGTTTACTTCTTATATGTATTTTTTTCATAATAATGTTATAGTAGTGTAATAATGGATGGTTCTCTATAGTTGGTATCAGAGGCAAGGATTATTTAATTTGGGAATTATGATTAGTGAACCCAAGAGAAAACCTATAGTATGAGAGTAAGAACAAATATTCACACATGAAGATTTACATAGGGATCCCAAAAGTTATTATTTTAGTTTAAATTGTACAAATGACTCAGTTATGACTTGTTCACTAATATATTTTTTGTAAACATTTTTATTTTCGAAAATGGTGGGGACCAGGAGAAACCAGGCCAACAACTCATGCGAGGGCCAATGAAATGATTCCCCCCCAATGAAATCCCAAATTCTTTAGTGGGTGAAGTTCAAAACTTCATGGCGATGCTTAACCAACTATCTCAGGTTATGACCAATAATGAGAATAAATGGGAATATCCTCATTCACCTAAGAGGGAGAAAATGGTGGTCGAGTGTTTTATGTGGCAATGACCACCGATGTTTAGTGGGTCTTCTCATCCTCTAGTTAAGGAATAGTGGGTCAACTCCATGGGGAAGATCATTTATGTGCTTCACTATCCTGAGATGGAGAAGTTGACACTAGATGTTTGTAATCAAGATGGAGAGGTCGATCAATGGTGGGATTTGATTAAGAACACCATACCATGTGATGAAATTGAAGAGATGTAATGGGAAGACTTTAAGATAAGGTTTCCTAACATGTATTTCCCTAGAAATCTCCACATGAAGATGGAGAGAGATTTTGTAGTGCTTAATAAAAAGGAATAATAGTCTTTCAAAACCTACAAAGATAGATTCACACGGATTTCAAGGTATGCTTCAGGTTTTTTTATCAATAATGATAGAAAATTTGATAGATTACATCTCTGTTAAAAAAACCTTTAAAAGGATCTTGAAAATTGACGGTTTGGGAGTTATGATGAATTTGATCGGTGTGCCCTCATAGTAAAGATGTAGTTTAGAGAGTGGTCCCATGGATGTAGTGATATGAAACTAATGATGGAGTTTCAAGCCAGTGGTTCTAATGGTAAAGGTTTTAAGAAAACTCAACAAAACACATGCCAATCTTTTTGGATGTTACGTCATGGGAAATACCTCAATGAGATGGGGAAATGCATCACATTTGGGAATGAAGGACACCATGCTCAATAGTTTCAGAAAGACATGATAAGGAAGGATAATGTAGTTGAATAATGTGGAGCCACACCCATTGTTCAATGCTAAAATTGTAGGGAGCTAGGGAACAACACAATTTAGTGCACTAAACCTCGAGTCTTTGAGGTAATAAGCATCACTAGCCACCAAATCCAAAGGAACAATGGATGGATTATGCCATAACTTATTTAGAAGAGGAAAAAGATAATGATTTCATTCAAGGTAAACATTCTATTCAATCAATAATATAAAAAGTCTTATTTTATTTTGGTTCTATGCATTCCTTTATTTATTGAAAGTTTGCAAGAACTATTGAATTGAGGCCCTAAACCATTAACGTAGAGATATCTATAAAAATACCAAGTGGTGAAATAATTTCTACCCATATGTTTGACGCTTCTCCTGTTGGTGTATGTGGGATGATTATTCCAGCAAATCTAGTAATACTTTCCCTGGTGGAATTCAACGCTATAATGGGAATAAATTGGATCTCTTTATATAGATCACATATAAATGGCCAGGAAAATGAAAAATCATTTCATATTCTGAAACATACGATGATCCTCTACAAATGAAAGGATGGTCATGATTATCCTTTTAAAAATCCTTCAACAGTGTGGGTTTTTATATCCCATGAAGAAGCATAACTCACCCAAATGGTTGAGTCAATTTAATGTTCCAATATTGTCGAAATTCCCATCGTGAGGTAATAAATTGATGTATTTTTCAAAGAGATACCCAAAAATAACGCAGAACATGAGGTAGACTTCTCAATATGACTCATACCCAGAGCTAATACAATATCAAAGTGTCACTATTAGATGGATCATATCGATCTAGAGGAGTTAAAGAAGCAGTTGTAACAGCATTTGAACAAAGGGTTCATATACCCTATTGCATCACCTTGGGGTGTGCCAATTCTCTTTGTGAAGGAGAAGGATGGATCAATGTGGTTGTGTATCAATTATCAGGAACTCAACATGATCACCATAAAGAATAAGTATCCTATTCCAAGGATTGATGACTAGTTCAATTAGTTAAGAGGATATACATGCTTCTCTAAGGTGGATCTTCAATCTGGATATCATCAGCTAAAGGTGATTAAGGAATGTATTCATAAGAATACCTTCCATACAAGGTATAGGAAGTATGAGTTTTTTGTGATACCCTATATAATTACTAATTACCCTTAAATCAACATGTATTTGATGAATATAGTCTTTATACACAATCTCAACAAATTTGTGTTAGTGTTTATCAATGTTATTCTTATCAACGAGGAACCTGAAGAGTATCTAAGACCTGTGTTAGAGACATTGGGAAAAGAGAAGTTATACAACATGTTCTGAATGTGTGACATTTTGATGAAGCAATTCACATTCTTGGGATGTGTGATAAAAAGTGAGGGAAATTATTTGGACCCTTAAAAAAAGAGATTGAGGAGTTGCCCAGACCCTCTAGTGTCACAAAAATCCATAGTTTTCAATGATTAGCTGGGTACTACCAATGTTTTTTGAGAAATTTCTCATGATTTTAAATCCCACTAACATTGTAATCATGAAAAGGGGTGAATTATGTCTGGTTGGAAGAATGTGAGGTAAGCTTCAAGGAGCTAAAGAGAAGACGTATCATTGCACCTATACTCATATTACCGAAAAGTGGAGAATGTTTTGTGATATACAGTGATTCTTCGGAGAATGTCGTGAGTTATATACTCATGAAAAATGATAATGTGATATCTTACACTACATGACAGTTGAAGATCAATGAACAGAACTATGCAATACATGATCTTGAGGTGGCAGCCATGATTTTTACCTTGTAAATATGGTGGCACTACCTTTATGGTGAGATGTGTGACATATAAACCAACCACAAGAGACTAAAGTATATATTCACACAAAAGGATCTCAAAATGCATCAAAGGATATGGTTAGAACTAATCATATACTAAAATTACTCTTTTCACTACCATCTTGTAAAGGTGAACAAGGTAGATGAAACTCTAAGTAGAAAAGAACATTCTACTATATCCATGTTATGGATTGGGAAAGATCCTATATTCGTGGATATTCAAAGGATGGATTTGGTAATCAGATGGGTAGGGGATACATCCTACCTTGTCCAAATTATTTCACAACCATCTATCCAATAGAAGGTTAAGGAGGCATAGTGGGATGATCCAGAGTTACAAAAGAGGGTGAATGCAGTAATGTATGGGAAGATGTAATAGTTCTATATCAACGATGATGGAATGATGTAGTTTGGAATACGGATTTTTGTGCCTTCATCATCCATAATAAAGATGGAGATTTTGGAAAATACAAATATCTCAACATTCTTTATCCATCATGGAAGCACCAAGATGCACCGAGATCTCCCAGAACACTTCTAGTGGGATACCATGAAGAAGGAGATTGTAGAATATATATCAAGGTTCCTGGTATTTCAAGAAGTTAAATTAGAGAAAAAATAGTCCAAAGGGATGATTCAACCATTTCGTATACCTATTTGGGAATGGGATAATTTCACTACGGACTTTTTCATGGGTCTCTGGAAGACGTCCAAGGGAAATAATGCAATATGGGTTGTGGTTGACCAACTCCCCAAGACACGCTATTTTATCCCATTTTGGGAAGATATATCACTTGAATAACTTGAAATGATATATGTGAAGTATGTGGTGAGACTACATGGTGTTACACTATTTATTTTTTTTTAAAGTGATTTAAGGATCACACCTACATTAGGGAGAAGTCTTCAACATGATTTGAGTACTGAATTAAATTTCGACATGACCAATCACCCCCTAACTGATGTTCAATATGAAAGGACTATTAAGAGCCGTGAAGATATGATAATAACCTACTCTTTATAATTAAAAGGATGATGGGATCATCATCTCCCATTGGTTGAGTTCTCATACCACAATAATTTCCATTTGAGTATTTAGATGGCTTATATGAAGCTTTGTATGGAATCTAATGTAGAACTCCAACCTGTTTGGTTGAATTTTGAGAAAAAAAGCCTCTTGGACATGATCTAGTGAAAGAGATGATAGAGACGGTTCAAGTCATCAAAAACACATCAAATCTGATAAGAGTTGGAAAAAGGGCTATACTGACAACCATCACAGCGACTCAGAGTTAGATGTTTGAGATAAATACATCATAGAATATCACCATGGAATATAGTCATGTTGTTTGGAATGATTCGGAATCTAAGACCAAGGCACATTGTCCCCTTTGAGATCCTTGATCTCATAGGATATGTGGCCTATTTTCTTGAACTACCACCAATTATTGCTCAATTTCATTATGTGTTTCATGCATCACTCTTGTGGAAATACATATCAGAACCCATATTTGTACTAAACTCAGAGGGGGTACAGTTGGAAGACGATCTATCTGATGAGGAGTAGTGATTAATGATTCTCGATTGGAGAGATAAGGTCATACACAACAAGAAGACCCATCTTGTTAAAGTATTTTGGTGGAACCATAAGTTTGATGAATCTAAATGGGAGCCAAAAGAGGTGATGAATGATATGTACCCCCACCTGTTTCTGTTAAATGAAATTTCGAGGGAGGAATTTCATAATGGGGGATGGATGTAACAACCCAAGGTTTTATCAATGGAATTACCTTATTATAACTATTCCTTATAGTATAATCACATTATGAATCACCATGATATATTGTGATAAAAAACAATGTGATCATTAATCATAATTTTTCAACTTCTATTATTTGATTTTGAAAATCTGACATACAAGGTTGCATTCAGGGTGATTTTTGGTGTCCAATAGAATGAACATAATTTTGGTGAATAGTAAAATACCCTTACGAATAGTATTATGGACCATATTAATATTAAATCATCCAAAATAATAGTAACCTCACCCATTACTTATTAGATAAATTTAGGTATCTTATATGTGATAATATGACAGTAGTAAAAGTATTGGTATTTTTGGAAGTCATAAATAAATAATTATAATTAATTAATTAATGTAATAGATAAGGTATTCTTGTAAAATATTTTCACAAATTATAAATTCTATGTCTTTCAGTTTTAAGATAATTTTATAATAACTTATGTATTATTTCAAAGCATTATGAAATAATTTTCATTTTAAATATCTATTTTTCCAGTAAATTGTGATTTTAGTTAAAAATTAATTTAATAATATTTAGAAAATTATTTTTGAAAAATTTCTTTCATTTTTGGATTATAGAAATCAAAAAAATGGTTGGGGATATTTTATTGTAATTTTCTGAAAAACATAAATTTTCGGTTGAATAGTAAAAATACAGTTTTCACATAGCCAGTATATATTAAATTGCATCATTCATGATGTAATGATAAAATAAGATTTATAGAAATTTAGATTCATCCATGTTCTATTTAATTTCATAAATTTTCACTTAAAATAAAAGAAACTCAATTTCCTAACATAAAAACAGCTTTCCAAAACCTAAAGTCCAAAAGTGATTCCATAAAATATCATTTCTCATTATTTTCATTTTCCATTTGATAAATTAATGAATATGAATTATAAATATGATTTTATATCTATATAGAATTATATTATATCAATATATTATTTATGTTGTCCAAAAAATACTATTTCAATTCTAAAAATTGATATTTTGTTTTACTTAATATTTTATTCTAAAAACACCCCTACTCATGTATAAATTACCCCTCTCCCTCCCCTTCTCAAACCACATATCTCAAGCTTCAAGATATATATAAAATATATTCTAAATCCATCTCTATACCTTTCCCCACATCCAAATAGCTTCTGGTCTCATCAAAAGACCAATCCATGTTTCCTTAAGGAGGTTTCAAGAAGAAATTTCTCTCTCTCTCTCCCTCTCTCTCTCTCTTCCTTTAATTTACATTCAATTTTGAGTTCTCTTCATAATATCTCACCACCTATCCTCATCCAAATAATATGTTAACTCTAGTATCCTTAATATAGTAGACCTTTATGAAAGTAATGTGATAATATATCAACCAACCCTCTTCTTCTTTTCTTTTTATTTTTTTAAATGAAATTTTTGTTCATGGGGTGTTAATTTACCACCTTCAAGAACGACATGTTTTCATTTTTTCCATTACCGCATTAAAATATATTGATGAAACTATTTTGGTGGTTGAATTAGATTATGATATATATAATATTTCATATTTAATGTTCTGAAACTAACTTATATAAATATCACAAATTCATGAAACAAAATATGTTCTTTGTGGTCAAAAAACCACCCGAATTAACCCAAACGATCATAATTGAATTTTTATGTAATAATTAGTTCTCATGGTATATAAATAATTTATTTATAAAATGATTTAAAATTATATAACATCATAAATAACATATAATTACAATTCTCGATGTTTATCCAAGTTATAAATGAACTCTCAATCATGAATACCAGTGAACCGTTCAAGAAAACAATAAAAATAAACATTCTCGATCAATGAATTGAAACACTATAACTCATTAAAAAGACCATAAATGAAATTAATAAGACCTTAATGAAAATTAATAATTTATAAAAGGTTCTCTAATTAATAATTAATGAATATATTGTGGTTATACATGAAAGTAAAGTGAATAAAGTGCTCGGATACAATGTTTGGGGGAATTCTTGAACCCAACTTTCTTTCTTGAGGTTCTCCCTATTTCAATAAATTTTTTGTATGGAAACTCATTAAAAGTAATTTTTCCATAATTATATTACCTATTATGGGATATACAAGTTTTATAATTAAATTTATGACCAACCCAATGTTTTCCAAAAGAACTATTGTTTCAAATAAACACACACTTTTTACGCCTTGAAGATTATTTCAATATACAATCATGGTTAATAGTTAAATGTCAGGAAAGATATTACCATTTATTTGGGAACCAAATGTTTAGGAATATATTATTTATGATATGAAACCCATTTCTTTCTAGGTGATTTTTATCATTTTAAGGTTTGAAATATTTCCAATGTGGCATGCATAATAATGTAAATGTTATGATGTGACAGGTGCGACCGAAATTATATTATGTAATATTATTGTCTTAATGTGACGAGCGAACCCAGAATTATACAGTTCTCCAATTCTTCGGGTAATTTGATTAATCGCAATAGTTAAATTATAATGATCTATGAACATGATTCTATCTTTGCTCACAACTATGTGTTGTAGTTAACAACTAAGACATGTTGTTTCATTTTTTATGCATTTCCACAATTCATGTCTTTTATTAATGCTTCCTATAATGTTGATGATCGTTTTCTTATGTTATTTTTGTGCTCACCCAAGGTATATTGTTCTTATCAATCCTTTTACTAGTCTTTTATCGCACCCATTTTTGATGTATATCCTCTTGTGAGTATGTGTACTAAGAAGATTTCAAGGGACAATAATAAGCTTGAGAAGAATGAATTAAATAAATGTTTATGTTTGATGTTGTAAATGTTATATATGGTCCAAGTTTTCCTAATACACTAATCCTCTGGATCCTTGTGGTGTAATTCTATATTGTTGTTTATCTTCATAATGATGAAATAGAAATTTAAGAATGGTCGAGTCGCCATATTTTCAACTGTAATGACAGATGAGATGTTGGGTATCATTTATGGCCTTCTAGAACTCATTGTGACTCTTTCCCTAGAATGTTATGTGAGATCAGGATCCCTTTCTCTATTACTTTTCATTATTTTCATTGAGGAAATATATATATATATATATATATATATATTCATATTATTTGGATTCTGTTACTCTCCCTCCATGGATTTCGAAGATACACATGGTAGTCCAACTTCCTTATGTGTTTAGCCTATCATTGATGGATTAGGATACACAACTACTATTGATGGAAACGAATCGACATGTAGTCCATCAACACACCATGAGGATCCCCTTGTGCTTGGACTAGGATATTCTCTATATCTCTTAGTTTGTGTTATGCTACATCATATTTATTGATTAGTATATACTATATTTTAATTACTATTTATATGTTATTTACCACCTTCAGATTTGAAGGAATCTTACTAGATATATATATATATATACTCACCCCTACATGGGATTTTTCCACATGTGTTGTGTCTTATGTATGTAGACGACAGGTCACGATGACTGTAGAGGAGCATATGGATACCAATTAATTTGGACCATGTATGGTGAACACAACTTGGATATTATGATATGGGATCTCTCAAAGCATTAAAATATAGTTTTTTTGGTTTGGGACATCTTTTTGGTACATCATACATTTTTTCTTTTAATTTTTAGTTTTCATTGATGTACTCTTATAGACTCTATATGTTTTGCATGCTTGGTTTATAGTCTAGCTATTGTATATTTTTATTATTATCACACTTCATTTATATATTGGTATTCTAGTGTTTGTTTATAAAGGTTTATCAGTCAATGTCATCCCCATGCTAGATATTCTTTTAGGTTCTTGTTGCCTACCCCTGTCCAATGGAGGTGGTCTTGGTGTATTTGCAGCTCAAGACCCTTTGGGTCATGTCATGACATGTATCACATATGGAATGAAATTTAAAAACGTATATATAATATATATTGGTTCTATATGTATAATTAATTTATATATATATATCATATATATACATTAGATCAGTCATCATACACAACAGTGATAGGTTGTAATGGAAAAATGAATGATTTCAGTTCATTAGGCGGTAGTCCACCATACAAATGAAAAATGATTTCCTAGAAAATTTCATTGAAGTTGTGCAAGATATAGCTAATTAAATTAACATAAAAAAATGGTACTATTTCGATTATATTGGGTTTATTATAACAGTATATTTAGATAAGAATTAAATAAGGTTGAGGAAGAGATAAATTGAAACGGTCGTTGAATATCGTTAACCCTTCTTTATGTAACCCCCTTAGGATTGCACCAAAATAATTACATGGATATATTTATATGAAAAATAAATATTATACAATTATATTAAGGATTTTTTAAATAATATGGTATATAATTGGATTATAAAAACATGTTTTATAGTGTGAATAATAGAGAAGAGATGGTGGTCTTTTAAAAATGAGGTGAGTGAAAAACATGTAGTTTTTTGAAAATAAAAAGTTGTGCATTCAGTTTCAAAATTACATGAGGATAAAAAATGAATTATTAATTATATTAAGATTATATAGATTATAAATATTTCTATAAAATATATTTTAGAAATTTTTTTTGTTATTTAAACCCTATTAATTTTATTTTAATCCCTGAATACACCAATTTTTAACTAAGTCACAGTAATTAATAATTATTATTTCATTATTTATTTTGGTAAAAAGTGAATTTGAAAATATTTTATAATTTAAATTATTATGAATCAAAATTTTTAGTCCATGTTTCAAAATTTAAATCATAATAGTTGAAAATTTTAATTTTCAATTAATCCTATAGACAAAACAAGAAAGATAGTTAACAAAGATAAAATGTTCAAAAGTTTACCAAGTTTTCAATTTAAAATAGAATATGAAAATTAATCCAATGATGTATATTTGATTAATATATATATTATAAAACTAATTATAAATTAAAAACAATTTTAAATATTATATAAATTTATGAATTATTTACTCGAAAATATAGATTTTAATTTAAATTCAGTATTATTTACTATTAAAGCAAATAAGTCAATGAAATTTATAATAAATTCAGCCAAAGACAATATTGAAATGACCATTTAAAAAGATATTTTTTTAAATAAATATACAGAAATTCAAGAAAATATCTTTATAATTAATTTTCTAAAAGGAGACAAAACTATTTTAAAAACAAATACAGATCTTAAGCATGAAATTGGATTTTTTTTTATTTATTTTCTAAATTAAAAAACATGAATGTTAAAAAATTTATTAAATATGTTATATATAAATTTCATTAAAACCATTAAAAAATTATTTTTGATTAATTTATTGGTGTAGAAAATGTTTTGTTCATTTAAATTGTTTAAAGGGAAAAAACATACTATATTTTGAAATGGTTTATTATTAATTTATCACAAAATAATTCATTTTGTATAAATTTTTAAAACATATAATTAAATATTTTATATAGTACTATAAATACCCCCTCCCCATCCAATATATTGGTGAGAAATGTGATATAATATTTTAATAATTTGATATGTCTCATTTAAATTAATTTTTTATGTATTATTTGCTAAAAAATGTGTTATATGTAATAAAAAATATAGATAAGAATAAATTAATTTGAAAAAAATCATATTTGAAAAAACCTTGGGGTGTTCTACTCTACACCCCTTAAAATTAATTTATCCCTAGATATTATTCTACGTTATCAAATATTTAACCTTTGGAAATTACTTTATAGAAACCCACATCATATAAATGATTGATAAAACATCCACAGTAAAAGGAGAATGGGATATGCTAAAGTAAAATGGGAGAACACGTACTATGTATATAACTAGTAGATAATAGGTGGTATGTAAATATGTGGACATTTATTAAAGTAATAGATAATTATATAGGACGATACATATCATTGATCTCAAGAATATGGGTGATCCAAATAAAGTTAACAATCAAGTACCCATAAAACATAGAGGTATAAAAAAGATCATCGATATCATAAAAAAGATGGTAATAGTGATAGATTTAATGTCAAGTCCCTTTTATAATCTTTAATAACATTCAAAAGTAGATATATATACTTGATATGATCACATTTTGTAACAAAAATTCCACCATTTTGTTATGCCTTGATTAATTTACCCATAATATCTTACTCTAGTAAATGAAGATGAACTTTTCATACCAAAATCAATTGAAAATCATAATCTCCAAAAATAGAATGATAATTCATTCCTTAAATATTTAGTTATCATCAAAAAATTGTTAACATAGGTTATCCAACATGGATAAATCTTTATATGATGAATTAATATATTAATATCAAAAACATAATCCAATATTATACTTAAAAAATTACATAAATGGTATACCTAAAAAAATTATGAATTCAAAATTTATAAATTATGCCACTATATTTCTCAAAATGAACTTATAATTAACCCGTAAAAAAATATAAAATAGTTCTCATTTGTCACATACAAAGCATGTGAATACACTCATCATGTAGTCTCTTAAAACATTGTAAAAACCAGGATTACCATAATAATTTTTTAAAGAATGAAAATTATTCCACATTACATACATAAAAAATATATTATTTGATATATTCATAAAATACATAAATGATGTAAAATCCATCAAGAATTGAATATACCATGTTCTTGAAAAATAACTAATCTATTCTAAGGTAATCAGTGCTATAAAATTTAATTATTCATATACAATATAACTTAATCCCAATGTAATTATCCCAATATCTAGAACATTTTAAGGGTTATATTACCTAATTTAAAATATCACCTTTACATTAAACAGCTTTTCGTGTCCTTCAGTACCATTTATCATAATTTCTCAAATCCTTAGTGAATAAATTATACTGAAAAATTATTATATGTTCAATGATTCATATAACACATGACCTGAATTAAAACACATAAAAACTTAAATCATCTTAATTCCTTCTAAAAAATAACTTGGATTCAAAATTTTATTACTTCATAGATATTTCATTTCAAATTTCAATTATATTAACTTCATCATCAATAATAAAACCACTACTCATAAAACCATTCTGATTCTCTTCACTAACATTCCACTTAGGTCATAAATTTTCCTTATTCTCATAATTTACACACAGAAAAAAATAATTTATGGTACCATATAGAATCCATTATTATCTACCATTTTCTTAATTGAATATTTCATTTTTCCTTTTTAGTTATATTTTTTGTTCACTTATACACCCCAAAACAACATCTCGTCCATTTGAGACATTCCTTTAAGATATTATTTCAAAGATTTTAACCTATTTGAGACTAGAACATATTTCCTAGAGGGTATACACTACCAAAAATCTCAGTGAAATATATATGTATCTTTTTGGTGAGTTATATAGTTGGTTAAGGTGTATGTTGTTAATAATGTTCAATGATAACTGATTAAGAATAATCAAAATATTCATCTCTCCAATAACCATCACATTTGGATTCTCAACAGAAACGTTTCCATCATATTCAATGTTAAGAGAGGTACTTCTATTTCATACCATTGAAAAGACCAAAAAGGATATTATTTATGATAATAATCATAGTGAAAACTACATAATTATGAAAAAGTAACTTATAGTATATCTACATCATGAAACCTTCTATTTAATATAAGACACATTAGATTTATCCTCAGTCGTTGATAGTCATACATAGATTTAAATCCTTAATGATGGTTTGTAAAGATTTTTTGAAATTATAATTCATATACCATGGTATGGTCAAATGAAGTGTGAAGCAAGGTGTGTTTTTAGCCACCAATTGATGATTTAGTCCAGCACAATGCAGACTATGATGGAGTTGTTACGGCTAGCGACCTCTATTCCAGATCCACATCCACTTGTGGAGTAAAAAAAGGGATTAAATTTCTTAGAAACCACTCTCTCTATCCTTTAACCAAATTCAAGGAAATATTCTTATACTTTTACTCATTGTATAATAATTATTATAGACATACATGGAAATATTCTTAAAAATATTCCTAGGGATATCACTAATTTTTTCACCTCATAGTTTTCACAGTATTACTAAACCTTTAATTTGATACCAAATATATACAAAAAAGTATTTCATAAATATATATTATATCATATTATATTATTATTAAATACATCACAAAAACACAAGCATGTATACTATACTATTTTAGATCCTTTTGATACTAAGTAAGAAATATTTAAATTTTTTGAAAAATCTTCAATATCACCGACAAATATCATTCCCTGTATAAATTTCCAAAGTTATGGCCTACATAAACTATTATTCACAACAAGGGAAAAAAACATAAGAATGGGTGAGATCAGATTCCCAGTAAGGGTAAAAAGGGAGATATGTAAGAATTACATTAACATAAGCGTATGAGAACATGAGATAAAAATTTAAAAACCATACCCAAGATATCAAAGAAAAACATCCTGAATTACTGCGTAAATATTGGTAGTTCATAATACATGAATCACAAGGGGATAAAAGAACATGAGATATTATATTATAACAATTAATAAGACATTGTTATTTTGTGTACACATAATCATAAAAAGTATTACATTAATTATACACACTAATACTTTTAGAACATGTTATTCTTAGGGGAACCACCTTTGTGACTGGTATAACATCCCATGATCCTTTTTATTGGCTTGGGATAAAAAATTGTGTACAATTTTATCTCATATGACTTTATTTATTATTGAATTCATTGGAGGGAGATACATGTCCCACCCACCACCTAATGAGAATAATATGTATATATGATAGAGGATCCGGAAATATTCATCAAATATGAACCCATTGAAAAAACAGGTTCCATAAACATTTAATCATATAATAACTTATAGAAAAGTAAAATGAATAACAATTAGTTCAACATTTTATCATATAATAACCCATGAAAGGAATCATGATTCATAAGAATTTAATCATGGTATAACACTTGAAAGAGAAAAGGGTTTCACTAAAATATTACATTATAAACATAAATGATTCATAAAAATAAAAAAAAATATGATTGGATCATAAACCTAGTAAATATTATTTAACATATGAGGATGTCATCTTAGATGGAAAATTTTTTAAAAGATCACATGTAACATACTGTGGAGAAAAAATAACATTTTAATAGTTATTTTACATAAAATGAAAAAAATTATAAATTTAATATCATTGAAAAAAATGATAAATTATAAGGTAATCCACAAAAATAATAATGGCCATGATGTCGGGAAATTCCATTCATTCTATACACATTAACACAATGATTAATTTAAAATGTATTGTAAAATACAAACGTGCATTTTTTTTAAAATGACATGAATATTACCTTCTATTTTTTATGTAAAAAGTAATACATGGGAAAATATATATTAAAAATTCATTTGATGTATGTGAAAACCAATTCTGATTTTTTTTATGAAAACAAGATTTTGGATGAGAAAGGTTGTTTAAACATAAAAGCCTATTTTTCTTAAAAAAATTATTGTTAACCTATAATGTACATATAGAGAGGAAAATAAAGAAAAATAATAACCTAATTACATAACTATATTAGAATAAAATTTAGAGGTTTCTTGGGATATATATCATAATATTTCATCACTATAAGCATACTCATAAACAATCCGGAAGAATGATGAGATCATAACATAAACCAATTATAACATTGGTAAAATTTAATCATAATGTCCAAGAAATAGTAACATTAAATAAATATTATAATATCATGAAAAAATTATATTCATGATTTAACATGTAAAAGAGGGAGTATACGGACCTCATAGATGGAGATTGGTGAAAACATAACATATGTCCCAAGAAAAAAAAATTAAGACACAAATACCTTATCACTTTGGTAACTTTTGAAATATAAACACCAAGAAAGATATATAATAAAATGGATATTTAAATAAATATAATTTTTAAAAGTATAACTAAAAAATATATTAATGGGTATTATATAAACCAAATATCTGGCCTCCCAGCATTTATTATATAAACAGAAAATTATATTAAATTGAACATAATGAAGGATCATTTAATGTTTTTTATAGAAAATTATGTACATACTAAATGATTACATAAAAAATTATTATAAAAAGATTCAATGAAATATTAATGGGTATATCCTAAGTTATATTTCTATATCTCATATCTTATGTTCATACATGAAAAGAAATGGGTGAGCATGAAGCCTAGTAAGTAAATAAGAATGAGAGACATATAGAATGTGAATTTGAGGCATATCAATAAGAACATGAGGTATAACCGCAAGGCATGAGAAAGGATCATATAATAATAATAATAACATGAATAATATCATTTAAATGTGGATAAAAAATTTAAATGATACATTTACAATCACATCTCTAAGGTTTATCACAAAGGTGTTATAAATGAAAATTAGCATGGTTATTTGAAAAATCTACGTAAAACATGTGATAAACATGGATTAAATACTTTAAACAATTATTAGTAACAATATAAAGGTAAAAAATACATATATATTAAATAATATGATCCAAATATATCCTAAAAAATCATTTTACTAATAAAACACAGAGAATAAATTACATGTTTCCTACCAAAATGATGATGTTCAAAAGTAAAGGCATGATCAATAAATCATTTTTGACCCATGTAAAGGTAATGTGGGTTTCATATTTTTAAATATATGAATAAATAAATAACTAATACAAATAATTTAATTTACATGTAAATAAAATTGGTTTCGTTTTTAAAAAATGGAAATAAATGTTAATTTGATAAGTAAAAGAGAAATATTTTATAAGTAAATTCTAAAAAATGATAGTTATAAAACATGGATTTAGTGAGTTGTAAAATGATGGAGAAATTATTTATCCCATTATTAAAATAATAATATTATAGTTATTGGATAATATAATGTGGTAGAAATAAAATCTTTTTGAAATTATAAGATATACCACATAAAAAGTAAAAATGAATGGGAACGAGAAGTTGAGATTTTTCTTAAAATGAAGAGCTACCCCAAAATTGAGAGTTTTGTAACCTTATGGAATTATAGAAACCATGGTGGATTCATTAGGTTGAAATATGACCATAAAAACATGGAAAATTTCTGGGAGTGAATGTTAATGGTGAAATTGTGGGTATTTATGGATAATGTAAAGGAATTGTTTAATAATTTCCAAATATAGGTCTTATAAATATTAGTTGTCCAAAATTAAAAACAACAATATTTTCGATGGTTTATGCTCGTTGTTTTTGGAATTTGAGTGACACATAATCTTATTCTAGTATACTATAACATAAAATCATTTTTTTATTACTTCTATTGGAATGGAAAACGTATTTTTTCTATAAAGTAATGTTTCTCAAAGAAAATATTCTATTTTAGAATTTTGGAATTAACATATAATTTTGTAAATTGATTTAAATTTATTAAATTAATTAATAATAAAAAAATTACATTTTATTTTCTATAATATGGTTACACAATTATTACATCACTATTAAAGAAATATGAAGTAATAGAACATGTTAAAAATTGAAAACTATATTATTATTATTCATGAAAAAATAATTTATTTTAGAAAATTATCATAAATCACCCTAACCTATATTAATAATGTATTATATAAAATATAGTATATATTTTATAATAATAATTTTCAAAATATGATAATTTCTAATTTTAATAATAAAAATCATTATCTATTGAAAAAGATCAATTTTTATGACACATTTAAATTTCTAACACTTATAAATATTTCTTAGGACACAATAAAATTATTTTATCACTCATTTTTAAATAATAATGTTTTCAAATTACATTTCATCAAAAAAATATTATTTATAATACATTGGTTTATTTAAAAAATATTATCTTCTATACTAAAACAATTATATTTTTTGGTATTCAAAAATCAATTTTTCAAATTCACCTCAATTAAACATATATTTTATTAATAAAAACTATTCATAAAAGGAATTTATGGAATGAAAATTTTATTTTTAGATATTAAATTAAACATTATATTATTTATTTCTTGTACATGTAATCCATTATTACACCCCCATACTTCCTAAGGGTTAGGTGTCCGATTGTTGTAGTTTCATGGGGTGGCACAACTAACATCGTCTGAGATTCAATCTACACTATCTTGAAATTCTCCCATTGTCTATATCGTTCAATATTAAGTTTTTTAAGTTCTTATTGGGATTGTTCAAGGGAACAACCCATTGATACTACCTTTCACACACATTCTGACAAATAGTATTTAAATGGAATGACCCTACTCCTTAAAGTCATTGATTATTCTTGTTTACATCAATTATACAATTTCATTAATTCTTTGAAACAATAATTATAATAGTAATGTTATCTACCCAGGTTATAGTTCCCAAAGGTCATATTGTCCAACGGTCATTTTTAACCAAAGGTCATAAAATGATCAGATCACAATGGTCAAATTTCCCTTTATACCCTGTAAATACCAGTTTATTCTTTCACTCAAAACCCACTAGAATTTCTCCTGAGGATATATTTTCATATTCTAAGAAACCTTTTTCTATATTAATATATTAGTTTCACTTATCTATTGTTTTAAATGTGGTTAATTATTCTAATATATTAGTATGATCCTTTTTTTTCATTTTACCTATTCTATTTTATATTTTTTGTTTATTATTATTTTTTTGAATTTTAATTTGTTTCATAGCTAACTAATGTAATGATCATTATTAAGGAAATATGGGTTTTTTGGTTCCTATATATTATTTATGTGTATAAAATAATATATTAGAAAAAAATTTCTCAAGAAACAAATATCATTTAAAATGTTTTTTTGTTACAACATACAAGGATCACATAGTGAATAAGGCATGTGTCTCACATAAAATAATAGTGCGATTGAAATCCTTTCCCATAGTAGTAATATTTTTAATTTTAATCCAAAATAAAGAATAAAATAAAATTAATCATTTTAAATAATGAATGTTATTAGAATCATGATATTCCATGTAATTTGGGAAGTGTATATACACCATAAAAAAGGAACACGAGGTGAATTTTTATATGTCTCCCAAAAATAAAAGAGAGTCTATAAATTCCTTTCCTTAACGATCAACTTCTTTCATACAAGTATTAAACTCCTATATAATTAATATAAGTTTTTTAAAAATATAATATAGATCCATAATTATATATATCCTACCATATATGTTTTATATATGACAATATGTTACCGATTAATCTAAAATTCCATGTTAAAATCTAATTTTAGTTTACAATAGCTTTGTTTTTTGTATATTATTTATTTATTATTTGTTGTTATATTAAACTAAACATGGTTCTATAACTTCCATAATAATAATAGTTAAATAATATATATATATATATATACATAAATTATAATTTTAGGACAAACCATGAAATATGATTTTGAGAAATAGAGAACTTTTTGATAATGTAGATGGTTGGTTGTATGTACGTATGGGTAGAATTTCCATATTTCAATGATCATTATTGGATTAAGGTAACTTTTATTTTATCTTACCATGATTATAATTATATCATAAATGACTTATAATTTATTTAAATACACTAACTCGTAGAATTGTTTTGGTTTTTTTAAATAGAGGGTCACATAGCTTCATGAAGGGTATAGTCCAAACATACACAAACAACATATAATATGTTGTATTTATAACAAAAAAATGATTGTATGGTTATATTATTGATATTGAGATGTTATTTTGGTATGTATTGTCTGAACAAAAAGGGTTTTAAAGAGTAAATAAGATATGAGAGGGTCTGTCCTTTTAAAAGTAAGGTCAGAAGAACTGTTGTTATTTTATGAAAAGAAAAAGGTGTTCCACGTTTGTTTCATGAAAAAGGTTAATATATGGATTATTATATATATATTGAGATGTTATTCTAGAAATATTTCGATAAAATTAATTTTATAAGTGTGTTTATGTAATTTTAATATTTATTTTTTTAGTTCAACCAATGGTAACCCCATTTTATCCTAAACCACAAAAAAAATTATTACTATTTACACTATTAATTTTGGTAAAAAAATATGAGTAACATATTATATAATATAAATTATTCTAATTAAAATATTGGAATCCATTTTTATAAATTCAATTCATATATGTGGAAAAAATTAATTTAAAAATATTCATGAAGAGATTATGAGAATACGGGTTTTGAAAATGAAAATTCTTAGATGTTCATAATGTTTTTATATCCAAATTCATTATGAAAATGATTAAAATGAAAAAAAAATATTAATAATAGATATATAATTGAGATAATTTCTGTTTAAAATTAATTTAAAATGTAATATAACTTTATAAATAATATTATCAGAAAGAAAGTTTTAAATTAAAATTTAGTATTTTTCACAATTCATCAAAAAATTAATATTTTTATAAAATTGACAAAAATTAACCATTTTATAATTTTGAAATTATTATTTCAAAAAATGAAATTTTTTATTTATAATAAATTATCGAAATTTTTAAAAAACGAGTTTTTAATAACTATCAAAGAATGTGAGAAATCTATTTTTTATAAAATTATAGTTATTATGTGTAAAATTATATCGCTTCTAATATATTATATAGAAAACCCAAAATTTGAATTAAAATATTTTTTTATATATAGAATATTAAAATTTTAATAAAATCATTCCCAAAATAGGTTTGTTTATTTAATTACATATTTTTTTTAATAAAATTAGTGTTTCGGAAAAATATTTCATTTATATTCAAATTATTTTCATTAATTGGTCACCTAAGAGTTCATTTTAAATACATTTCAAACCTTATATTTTTATCTCATAGTTAATACACTACATACCCTCCATTCTAACATCTTAGTGATAACGTTTATATAATAATTTACTAATATAGAACATTTTGTTTAAACTCGATGGTGCATTTAAAATAAGATAAAATAAGTGTTATGGGTAAAAAAATATTGAAAATAATAAATTAATTAAGAAAAAAATTCACAAAATATCAGTGTATCGCATTAAAGAAGACTTGGAGTAAGGAATTAGGATTTCCATCAAATTGAAAAAAATTAGACATGTTATCTTGTAGATAGATGAAAATACCAACAAATGATTTCCATATAATGGGTTATTAATAAAATATTTAATGTAAATTGTACTATGGTTCAAAATAATGATGAATTGGTCTGGAAAGGCTAACATAAATTGAGGGAGTCAATGTTAAATTGAAACTCAAATTAGGGTCTCCAATTGAGTCAATTATACTATTCATGGAAATAGAAATAAAACATGTTTATAGAATGTTATAGATGGAAGCAAAAAAAATAATTCTTAAATTTGGGTCTTAAATAAGAATTATACATAAATAATCCCATGGGTTTCTTGATGGGATGTGATAAAAATAATGTTTTTTGGTTAAATACGGTATTATAATGCTTAAAACAAGAACCTTTTGTATTTTATGATCTACTTGACTCATATCTAAATAAATTCACGATTAAGATGGTATGTTTCGATCATAATATAAATATGGAAAAAATTCTAAGTTAGAACAATTATTGGAATTTGTGAATATTAATTTTTTTTGAGGAAGAAACTTGTAATTAGTGGATGTGTTGTAAAAATTTATTAGTTTATAGTTTTATTTGTAAATTATTGGTTATATTGCATTCTTTTTGGAACTATTGGTGACTAAAAAAGAGTGGAAAACATTTATCACATAGGATATGTACTTAACTGAGTTTCTTGAAAAATATTACATACCATATTGAAAGCCCATGATAACCCCTAAGGAAATTTGAAATTTTCTCGGGAATCATGAATATGAAAAAATAGTTTTTCTTACTCTTTATAGAAGGATAATTTTATGTATGTTTCTCTTGGAAGACACTCACCCTTATATTGATTATGTTACAAGTTTTATAAGTAACTAGGATGATGCAATAATGGATTAGTAGCATTCACATGTGAAGAATACCCCACCATTTTATATTATTATCAAATTGGTAGAATCAAAATTGTATATTTGAAGTTATGGTTTGTATGTAAATAATAGAAAATTGTATTGAAAATGGGAAGAGAAATATTAATATAGGAATTACTGGTAGTATTTAGAATCTTTTATATATTGGGGTTATATAGAAATGCCTTGGGAACAATGCATAAGAATTCTAAAAAATATAGGGGGGGATGTTTGAACCATATCTTTTATTTCTTGTAATTTTTATAATTTATTTTATTTGGGAGTCATTTTATGTTCATTTTAATATTGGATTAGTTTTTGGAAGAAATAACATTAAGTAAGGTTTTGATGGTTTTAGAGTTTTTTTCTACGGTATGTGAAGAACCCTATGATTATAATGGTCATCATAAATTTCAATTTAATATTTATAACGCTTAAAAAAACTAATTAAATTAACTCAAGATCTTTACAAAGTGGGTAATTAGCTTCATAATTTTTTAATTATTATGATGGCATAAAATTAGTACCTCGAGATCATAAGGTACAATCTATAAATGTGTAAGGTTTTTTAGTGGAATTTTGTAAGGTTAGATTATATTTTTTAATCTCAACATAAGGTTCCTAAAGGAACTTCATAAGGTGAAGTTCACGAATCATATGGTGAACCTTTTTTATATATGGTTCCTAATTAATTTCAAAAGGTGAGAGGAAGAAAACATGAGGGGTATGATGAACTTTGTATAGTGTTTGTGAAGCTCATGTTGTGAAACAATGTGCATAAAAAATTGAGATAGTGACTTTATATGGTACATTGAAACATCATAAGTATCATTTCGAATGTAAAATATAATAATTAGAATGAATCTCAATGAATATAATTTTAGGTTCATCTATGCTGCTTCTAAAGGAATCTCTTTTCAACAAAAACATTAATTTGAGATTATGGTTGTTATCCATGTGAATTACCATTAGAATTATAAATCCTATCTTATGAATAGATTTTTTTTTGACAAGAATGTTTATGAAACATATTAGTCTTGTTGAGATTATTCTGAAAATAATGTCCAAAAATGTTATATTCATGGTAATTTAAATGGAGGAAATGTCAAGATTTTATTGAACTAAAATCACATCGAGTCTCACATAATCTGGAATTATTCAAAGATTTTATTTTAAAATTGTGACATTAATAATTTTAAAATTTAAATGATGCTATTTTTATGAATATAATATAATTGATATAAAAAATAATATTATGACTCATATTTGTAGGGGAAATTTATTGATATTTTTTTGGAGTTTCTAAATCAATACTGGGAAATAATTTAAAGAGATATTTTTAAGGATGGAATATCTAGAAATCTGTTTCATACATAGAACTTGAAATAATTAGTACTGTATGTTTTTTTTACATATGAGCACCTGGAATTACAATAAGAGAAGTAGGATAAATGTGAAAACACCATTAATGGTTTCAGTGTTCTAATGTCATGAAAATTATTTTTGAAACATGTGTGATTCCATATTTGCGAATAAATAACTCATATAGTGAATGAGAGATCAGGAGGGGGAGTATGCATGGTATTGGTAGTTAACATTCAAAAACCATTCTAGACACTATAATAGATGTTATTACATTATGGTATATTGGTACATTTTTTCCCAATGCTATGTGTATTAATTATAATTGATGAACCATGTAAACCATTATTTAAGAGAATTATTTTTCATTGTTATATTGATGCATATTTTTATGAATAATTAATAGAATCTAACTATGCATTCTATGTAGAGAGAATTATAAAACATTTGAAAAGAAATTAAAATCCTAATTCACTACTCAACTCTTATGAGGAGTTTTTCTATCGTAGAAAAAAATATCAACTATACTAAATATAAGGGAGGAGAATGGATCATTGTTTTGAGAAAAATGAGGTTAATATTATCAGCTAGTGGTCATTCCACTTAACTATTAAATGATATGGCATTCAACATATGTATGAATCATTTATCATAGAAACTCCATATCTTGGACTATAAAATGACTTCCAAAGAATTTAGTAGCAGACTACAAATGGAATTATTCATATGAAACCTATATTTTATAGTTTTAACATTATAGAACCATAATATAAGTAGCTGCTCAAAAGATAAAAGGGATGAGAGGATACCCAGAATATCTCTAAGCAGGTGAATATACATACCACCCACCACCCTTTAAGAATGATATGAACCATCAATTCCATATTTGGGATGTAGTGTTATAAATAGTTTAAGGTTTTGGAAATCCTCTTCATTGGATAAATATTTTAGTTGAAAGAACTCTATATGATGTATTAAATATAAAAATCACAGCTTTACTAGAATATTGTTTTCTCAAAGGACCATAAAGCATTAATTCATACCATAATGTGTGTTTCATAGTCTAGTATAGTATCCTTTACTGTAATAAATGATGTACATAGGGATGAATACAAAAATTTCATTATTCTTATTTTGATTCACGGAGTTAAAAATACCCTTATACACTATTTCATATATAGAATTGGTGATGATGGTGTGTGTTTTGGTCAACCTAAAAACAATTTCAATAGATGTATAACATGGAAAAACTTATATCCACTAGCCAAGGTATATTTTCAGAAAGATATACCTCTCCCACAAATATTCCACCTAGAAATTTCTTATGTTAGTGTTAATATATATTTCAGATTATTCCACAAATTACAATTATTTAAAAAATTGAAACATCTTTGTGTGTAATACATAATTAGAAACACCGAATACCAAAATAACTCATTTTGGAGACCTGATCATAACAAGTATATATATTACATCATTTTCAATATATATTCATGAATTATATTCATATGTATCTACATATAACCATAATATTTAGTGTATCTTTAGACTATATACATGACCATCACATTGTAAAATAATATTCAATATATACCCAAAATAGTCTTCTCCCATGTTAACCCTTAATGAAAAACATAAAAAATAAAATTCTGTATAATCTAGGTAAAGGAATATATAGAGATTGGGGAGAATATATGTACAATTAGTGTAAATATAATAGAAAAAAATTAAATAGCATATGTGAGCATAAGATGATCTTGTGGGTGTGATAACATAATCAAGATACATGAATATAACATATAAGAATCATGCATAATAAAACCCAGTGAGAAAAATATTGAGTCATGGAATAAATATATTTTAATGAAATTTAAATGAGACATATAAATATGGAATCATGTGTCCCTAATCATGAGCCTAACATAGTCATGATGTATAATATAGTGATGCAGTACAAGAATAATAATAAAAAGTAATACCTTTGTGAGTAAACCCATTGATGTCCATATAATTTTTTATGAGAAAGATAAAACATGGCCACACATTATTTATTAAGAAAACCAAATGATTCTCATGTATTATGTTATCCATAAACATCATAAATCCCACACATTATATTATGGGAAAACCCATTGATTCACACAAATTATGTTGTGAGATAACCCATTCATTCACATGCATTATGTCAGAAGAGAGAACCTGAGAGAATTGTTTTGTTTCTCATAACATAATACATAATAATGAAATCCAAAAAATAGAGAACATTCAAGAGAGATTGAATAAAATTAAATGAAAATAGTTGAATTACAACTGTTTTCATGTTCTTGGGGCACTCATAAGAATAGTTACCAATGTGATATTTTAAAATAAACCCTTACAACATTGGTAAATTATAAATCGAAATCATAAAAGGAGAGAACTAGAGAGATATTTTTAATTCCAAAAAATTGAATTATATAATGTTTAAATGGAATACATGGGTAGTATATATTCGACACAAAATAGAACATACAATGAATATGAAACATATCTAAATGAAGGTAAATTGTGATGAGAACCCCTTACCTTTATTTCCAACTTCTATGAAATCACTTTAAAATATTGTATAATAAATATAAACATATTAATCCCTTATATAAAAACATTATTCATATATATTAATCTTTTACTCTTCATTTATATTAATCAATTAAACATATAATATTGGGTTATTGTTTACATTATTTCTCAGATGTTTTTAATTTTGATTATTCATAAAAGATTCCTAATAGTGATTTTGGTACTTTTTGTTTGATACCAATTTTATCCTTCCAAAATTATTCAATGAAGTAGAATAATTATGTTTCAATGATTTATATAATACCATTTTCACTTGATCAATGGTATGGGTATGGTTTGTTAGAATGGAATGCGTGATAAGCATGAATCAAGTAATTTTCTGTTAATAATTTTTTACTTTGTATTGATTATTAATTTTAGTGACAAAAATTTCCATCCATATAAATATAATAAATCATATAATTTTTATTAATTGTATTGAAATCATTTATGTTTAAAAAATATAATGTAGTGTAACTTCATTTACGTGGTTGGTTGAACATTCCTGAACCATAACATGTTATACTAACGAATGAGTAAGAATATAGAGTTATATAAAAAAATATCAATTTTATAAGAATAATTTTGTTAATATATAATCATTAATGTGAATAATTATATTTATAATTAGTGGTATCATAAGTTAATTGAAAAAATTGTAAAAAACAAGGTATGTTTTTTTGATGAATTTTCCTCTTCCAAATACGAGTTCCACTGGATGAAAGGGTTTGGGATTTCATATTATAATATAAAGCTAATAAAAATCTAGAAAGGATTTGTTTCATGAATGATTTGTAGGTATTAATAATATATAGTAATTATATAAGTGTTTTGGAGTTTTTTGAGGAAATATTATTTTATTAGTGAAAATGAGGGACATTTCTTTGGAAACATAAGTTGGGTGAATGGTAGATATGAAATCAGATTAGAATTTCGTGACATAGGCAGGGAAATGTTGTTAAATATTTAGGATTGGATCCTAAAATTATAAAATGACTTATAGAATTTGTTATTATTATTTTATTTTTGAAAAACTTTATCAAATTTAATTTACCTTTTTTAACCGTTTATACCACTTTTACCTTGTTTAGTTTTTCACCGGGGTAATTAAATTGTTTTATAGTAATAATAAATGTGTATTTATAACTAATTAAAATATGATGAGTGAAAAATTTTTACTCCATTTAATGTAATTTAGTTTTAAATATTGATAAATTTATCTTTTAAATTAAATAAAAATTTATATAGAAAACCAATTTTTCGAAGAAAAATGAATTTTAAAACATTAGGTATTCTTAATATCATATCATTTGGTTTGAAACATATATGTGTTCATATATTATTTTATAAACTAAAAATATACATTATATTATTAATTTAAAAATGGTAAGTTTAATTTAGGAAGATAAAAATACTGTATAATATAACTATAGTTTATTGAAATGAATCCCTTTTCTAATATCAAATGATTTTAATCAGATACCCTTACAATTTATTATTTATCATCCAATACTAAAACATTTTAATTAAAAGGTATTATAAAATTTATTTTAATTTTATAAATACATTAATATAACCTAATGATTATAATAATAAAAAACAACATAATCTACTACATAGAAATATATTTGGATAAAAAAATATTTCAATTTAATATAAAATTTTATTTCATTCCATAATTATTTATTTGTTATAAAATATATTATTTTTAATTATTAATTATTAATTAGACAACTTCAATATTAAAATTGGATACATTCACACCCAATGACCATATATCTAAGGACCAAATTTATAATGACCACATATACAATGACCATATTTTTAACTATCAAATAATACTTTATCACCAAGAACCATGATTTATATCAGTAGTTTTTAATAAGAGAAATCGTATTCCAAATTTAAAACCTCTTATTCGGTACATGTGATTAACCATGTATATACTTCTTTAAAAAAGACACGTGGAATATATCATGCACTTGGGAGAGTCTCAGTGGATACAAAAGATAATAATCTACTTTCACAAGACAAACAATGTTTAAAAAAGAGATAAAATATTATGGGATAAATTATATCTTTAATATAAATCTCATAAACGACTCCCTGATTGATATTCCTTGATTTGAATTTTTTCTGACTTTAAAATCTAAATTTATTTGATTGTTATTAATGTGGTTGTTCTTATTAATTTGCAGAGGTTTAACATACAACTTAATTGGTTTAATATTATATTGCATTTCATGATAAATATCAGGTACATCATTTTATTCTCTCAAAATTCATTATAAAATATTTTATTTTTAAACTCCTTAACATAATAAGATATAGATGGTTCCATTTTAAATATAGAATAGAAATTTTCATTATTTAAGTACTCTTACAAGGAAATATTCTGATCCTAACTTCTGAAGAACTCCGTTGTATAGGAAATAAGTATATCATTCAATGTCTAAATATTCCTTTCATATTTTCTATCATTATAGAAATGATAATTAGTGTTTAATCTCAACTTTATATCAAATACATAATAATGGAATACAAAAAACCATGATGTTGACCATAAATATCGATTAAAATATTGGCAGTGGTACACCACACATATATACAACTTCCTTAATGATAATCTTGGTAATTTGATCAAGTGATGAATTATTCTAAAATAGTAATAAAATGAACTAACATATGGAGGAAATAAACAATTGCCTAAATATAATAATTATATTTAGAGTTTATATAAGGAGTATTCAGACACAAACCCGGATTTTCTATATTAATTTGTTGTTC
Source organism: Viscum album (assembly GCA_963277665.1). Taxonomy (NCBI): domain Eukaryota; kingdom Viridiplantae; phylum Streptophyta; class Magnoliopsida; order Santalales; family Viscaceae; genus Viscum; species Viscum album. The sequence continues at coordinate 1,472,085,331 of OY728126.1, read as the reverse complement.
AATTGATTGATATATTTTCATTTTTTTCTTAGGTAGTTTTATTTTTAATTAGGAGTTTTTTGGGGTGTAGTCTATTTCATATATATAAAATAAATGGTTATTACTAACCGTGTAGCCTTCACATACGAGGGACCATATCCTCCACTAAAGACGTCACATTTGGCACGTGATTTGGTTAACCGTGTAGAAATAATTTAGATCATATATATGTCATTAAATCTTGAAAATCCTTAGTTGTTACTTCTTTTAATTAAATACTTTGTTCGAACCCAATTCATCTCCCACCGTAACATACTCTTTAAATTCTATATATGATATGTGTTAATTTTATAAAATTATCCATTTTACTATTGGTTGATCTATAATATGGGTGTTTTGGAATTTGTTTATTTAGTACAATGGGTTTTTAATATTCAATTTGGGGTTTGTATAGGGTAATGTAATTATAGTGGTAGTAATACTACCACCGGTGGGTTGGTGGAATTTAGTAGTTGGTGGGTGAAGTTACAATAAGTATATAGAGAACTGAATTCCCCCCGGCACACTAGTGGTTTTGGAAGAACCCATGTGTATTTTTATTGAACATTATCCCATTGGTGGTTCCATAGACCGGTTAGTAAGGCACTCTAGTTAATAATTTTAATATGGTTGGGTGTACATTATATAAACCATATTTTGTTTTAATTATTGTTGTTTTGACCCTTGATTAATACCAAATTCTAACCCAAATCACCCTATTATAAACTAGAGACATCCTCCCTTGATTCATGGGCTATCCCATTCATATAACTTTGAATTTTAACTGTTGGATAAAATGGTAACACATGAATGGTATGTTTTCACTCGATATAAACTAAATTCCGCTTCCCCCTTTGATTTATTACTATATCTATGATGGATATGTGAATTATATGTGGATCCAATGATTTTTTATTACATCATTTCAAGAATGATAAAAAATCTAGAATGATGAAGATTTCTCATATATTGAACCATTCCATTCAAAAATAAATATCACATATTAATAGATGAATATTCATTACATAATATTATGATCTAGACTAGCACCGTAAATGTTTAGTGTTAGTTGAATCAAGGATACATATATAATGAGTACACAGAAAATCAACACTATTTATCATTAAAATCTTCAAAAATGGAACCATTATTAGCCATATCACACTTCAAAACATTATTCATAAACTTGTGATAGAAAACATAAGAATTTGTGATATCATTTACTTAGTAAAGATTAACATAAGAGATATGAGTAAATTATCATTAATGAATAACATAAGAGAAATCGTAAGATATCTTGATAAAAACATACAATGAACATAACCAATCAGTAAAAATTATATAATCATAAATCATTAAATATGGTATTTTCAATCAAAGGGAATAAAAATAATATTTCATAACCATTCGTAATTAGTTAGGATCCATGAGAACACAATATATGAAAAATTCAAAAGTTTTTTTAATTTACATAACAATATAAAATTACATCCTTAGTCATAGTGCACTCCAAATACTATAATTTGAACAAAATACCATAATTAAAATTCTAACGTGGTCATTTAAAACATTCCATTGTGGGTAAATTCCATCTTGGTGACTTCATTGTCTTGTTGATGTTTATTATCTCTATTATCAATTAAATGTTTCTTAACACTAACATCATTACACAATGCACTGGAGAACTATAACCGAACCACCCATAATTGTTTAATAACATAACCAACCATACTTTACATAACCACCATACTTGGTTTATAAAATAACCACCCATCAAATAATCTAGTTCCATTCAAATGTATGTCAATATATATGGAAAACATGTAACAATTAATCCTACCATAACCTATAGAAATTAAATGCGTATTGTAATTATTTCATCATCACGATCATAAAACATCTATAAAAATAATAATGGTGGAACAATTTATCATATCCCATGAAAATAATAATAACCATGAATGGATGTTGTTATATATGAAAATAAATATAAAAATCAAAAGAACATTTATCGATAAAATACACCTTTCATTTTTAAATCACTTATTTAAAATAAAAAATTAATCATTTTCATTGAAAATAACCAAGGAAATATATAATTAAATAATAAATTGAATGTGTCTTCATAATGGAAGGGAAATATTATCAAGTGGTGTATATTAAAATAGAAATTACATTCATATTTTCCGCAAAATGTAAAATGTATCACATTCATAAATGATATAATATTTCTTTAAAAAAATTATAGAGATCCAAACATGGATAAAAATTACTATAATTATTCATTTAATAGTAGTAAACCCATTTTTGAATTTTTTTTAGAAAATTAGGAAATAAAAGAAAAGGTATTTCTTGGTGAAGAGAGAAATATGGATGGTTTTCCTTATAAAGCAAGGTTTGTCTCTTGAGTACATAAATTGAGAAAAATGAAATGAAAATATTTGACATATTAAAATAAACAGGGGATAATAAAATAAATATTAATTTTAAGAGAAATATTATATAATATAATTATCACAAAGTTAAGCATAATTTTTTTTATTAAAAATGCGATTTTTACATAAAATTATTCCCTCACATCTGTATTGCTTCATAATTACTCTAAAATCATGTATAATAAATTTAAATTTATTATAATTATATACCACATATATATTCATACCCATAATACCAAACATGGTTGAATTATAAAATCTAATCACATGTTCATTAAAATCATTCATTATCATCATAGTTTCGAGTGTTAACTACATCATTTTCATATATGTTTTGGTTCAACAGTTACCATCCTTACACATTGATCATGGTTTATTCCCCATAATAATGTAAATAATGATATAAATATCACATATATTTATTATGTACACATTTATAACTATGAATATAAAGCAGTGATGGAAAATTAAATACATCAATATGAGTATATGATAGTGTGTACGTATGCACAAGTGGCCTTTCTATTTTTCAATAGATAGATTGAAACTGGGGTAATGATTAATTCAACATTAAAAAAAATTATTATATCATAAATATATTATATAAACCTTAAATCATTCATTAAAACAAACCAAATGTTATGGTTGTAAAAATTAACCATATTTTTATATGGGGGCGGTATCTCAAACATATGAATAAATGATACTTTCATCTCCCATTTGATTGAAAAGTGGTGGTAAATTGTTGGAAAATAATCATAATAACATCTATGTACATTAATAAAATTTTATTAATTAAATTTTTTGGATATAATGTGTATATATGTAGTAGAAGAAGGATTAAAATTGAAGGAGATTAATTAGGATCTAATTCTCAACTTTGAGAGACCTTGTTTGGGTTAAAACTCAATCCTTGATCAAATGGACATAGTACAATACAATATACTATAGGATAAAAGTATGTATTATAGGATGGTTTTGAGTCTGTATAGTTTTATTTAAATGTATCAAATAGTATGAATAATGGAGTGAACTATGTTCCCATTTCTATGTGAGGGTAGGGACACACATGGAATTAAGGATATCAATGAAACAAGGAAAAGTTTACATGAAATTAAGAACCAAATATCCATGGATTATATTATTTTAAAATATAAGGTATAAATTAATTTTAAAAAATAAAAACTTATAAATTTTTGGTTAGAAATCATAACATTTTCACTTTTTTTAACACCACCAGTAAACCGGTTTTACCATTAACTATGGTAACAAACTTTTACTATTTTAACTACTCACTATGAAAAAAATTATTAATACACTATTAAATTAAATAATTTTTTCTTATTCCATATATTTAATCAATTCTTGAAGAATATTTTTCAAAAAGTATAATTTTTTTTTAAAATAATATTTGAATCCTTAATTAAAACCCATTTTTAGATAAATATATATTTAAACATAAAACATAATTTACATTCATTAATGGCCTCAAAAAAATAAAAAATGAATGTTAATGTTTTATATTGAACATATAAATTATAAATTACAATAAAAACAATAATTAATATAGATTAATTTAATATATTAAGATAAAAAACATTGCATTCCAAGAAAACGATTTATAGAAAAATTATATTTTAATGGAAAAAAGTGAACTCATATCAAAATAATGAATAATGATAAATCATATGTAATTAATTATAATATTTTTAATTTAAATAATTTTTTGACAAATTAATATAAAATTAAATACATAATCGTAATTTTACATGATTATAAATGACCATTTTATTTAATTTTCGTTATTCACTAAAAAATAAATATTTTAAAAAAATTCCTAAAAATTAACTCTAACATAAAACTTAAATGTTAATTTCAAATATAATTTTAATTTCTTCAAATATAATTTATTAAAATATTATATAATTATTATATTTTTCACATGTCCAAATTAAATAAAAATTGATTTTGATGAAAATAGATTTTTGAGTCGTAAAATGACTTTATTAGAAATTGAATTATTATTTTTTATTAATTAATCAGTAAATTTTTACTTTTTAAAACCTTAATTCTTATTTTTTATGATATGTTTATTACTCTCCATACCTTCTAATTTAATAGTATGATTATTCTGGTTTTCTATATTATGGTTCACATAAACTCGAGGTTGTGTATAAAGAAATCTATCAATTAATTAATGCTTATTTAAAATAAAATACATATAATACAAGGGGTCTTACATATATTTATTAGGTACAGATCTTCATTTTGACTATATGTGTCTTATGGGTATGTGGTTATAGATCTTAATCTGAGGCCTCCTCTTAATGGTTCATTGATGACAGAAACAAAATCATTTTACAAGTTATAATGTTCAGTTTGTGATCTATTTGTAGATTAATGGTTAATTTTACATTTAAAGGAAATATCGATTAACAAAAAGTGATCACTCTTAGATGGTGGATATTTTTTGGGAAATTTATCGTATTTTACTCATCTTTAGAGCATATATATAAGTAATTTTATTGTGAATATCTATTTTTAGGATGGATTGTTGATGGATCAGAATCCATTATTTATAATTGTGGTTTTTTTATATTTTTAAAAGAAATTTATGTTCAATTTTTAAATCGATATTGAATATGGTGAATTGGAGTCCTCCCTTATGACATACCTTTATTCTAGTTTCATTTATGGACTCTGTGAGGTATGTAATTATATAAATACATTGTTGTTATATAATATTACTATATTGATTTTATAAAACTCTTATTTGATTAACCAGAAAATTATATATGGATCCTTTACATGAAAAATAGTTTCTTGTGGCTGTGAAACATGATTCAAAATTCAATATATTGATTAATATTTGATCAATTTATCAAAAAGATAAACATAATAAGATCATGTTATCTATTTTAAAGAACTATCATAAGGATGATGATCAAATAGTGTAATAATGGTGTATTTAACAAGTATTCAACATCCCATTTGAAAGATCTAGTCCTCTCATAGATTGTGGATGTTTGTAGGTAATTTATATTAGATCAGTCATGTTCATATATTCTTATTCTTTAATCACATCATTTATCTCTATTCTACTACAGGATTAATGGTGTATAATTTTACATTGGTGATCCCCATGGTTATCTTCTAGTAGTGATGCTAAATTCGATATCCATTCTTAAATTATAAATGGATGCAATTAATTATTATCTTATCCTTCAATATATCATATATATAGTTTTTGAAAAAACCCTTTTAGGTTTGTAATTATAAAACTATCATGATGTCATGAATTAACCACATTTTTATTTTCTAAAACTTTTCTTTTTTAATCTGAAACCCAATATAGAAATCCTTGACATGATAAATAGTTTACTATGAGTGAAAAACATGATTCTAGCTTTAAATAATGAAATATTATTTGTGTAATTCATCAAAAATATTATGTTTGGATGTTCGTTACCATGTTTGGCCATTTAATACTCTTTTTCATTGATATGATTCAAATTTTGGTAGATTTTTTTCCATTCTTGATAATGATCGCATGTGTGTGTTCGTGTGGATTAGGTGACCATATATGTTTCTTGATTCCATGAGTGTGACTGAATTTTTTTATACACCATTATTGATCTTGATCACATATACATATATGATTCTATTGATAATAATGATGACATTTTTTCTCTACCTTTATATGATATAACCCATTATGAGTCATTACTATGAAATTGAAGAAATTTTCATTATATATATAATAGTTAGATAGTAATTTTATGATTATACCTTATAGGTAGTGTTTAGGAGATACGATTACTAATATGGTGGTATCATACATAGGGTAAGGGATGAAAAACATGATGCCAGACTGGTGGAAATGATAATGTGGTATGATGAACTTTTGACCAAACCTAAGGCATATACTAGATAAGATATCCTTGAGGCCCAACACATGTCAGAGTTAGTATGTGTTGGGCTTGTGTCCTAGTATTAATTAATACCTTCATACCACTACGAGATATGTTTATCAACCCTCTAGATATATATTGGCCACTTCCATCATCCTTACAATTGTTCATTTAGAATGAAGTCGGGGAGGGAATGGCCAATGATCATGTTGTCTTGGTTACAAAACATGTTCTTGATATATGATTTTTTATAATTTATTATGAAATTACTAAAATTAGGGAATACACCAGTTATATCGTAACACACTATTTAAAGATGCATTTGTGGTGTCTTACTATGTTATATTACTCAAAACGAATATTTTTCTTCTTGATGAACATACATAATTCGTGATTTTTGATCATTTTAATGGAAGGTGGACTAAAATAGATAGATTAACTATGTAACATAGATATAATAGTTGGACTGAGATGAACTCTGAAGAATTCAAAAAAATTATTTATTTATATACTTATAACTTTCATACACTGGTTTTGACATCCATATTGAGAGCCTAGTTTAATTAATATATTACTTGTGTGTTATTTGATATTCCATTATGATTCTTTGTCATCTTATTGATATTATTATTGTTATAGTTTACTTATATTTTTGATTTATTTATATTATTACTGAAGGTATATTCACCACACAGATGATATCTTTACCTTCACTAGTGGTCAGTAACCCCTTGGATAAAGGGAGACGAGGTTGAGGTCTTATAAATCTCCATATTAGATGTGGAAATTTTGGATAAGGTATTCAAAAATGTAATAATAACATTAGGTTCCATTCTCTAATTTATGAATTACCAAGGTAAAGGTAAATAAAAGGTAGGTTGTGTGTACATTGGTATGGGGAGCTTCAATGATCCTAGAATGCTCATGTGTAACAAACCACTACGTTACCATTTGATTTTATTGTTCAATGGAATTTTAGTGTGTTCATTCATCATTAATAGGATTATAGGATCAGATGATATATATATACATGTTTTTTTCAACATAAAAGTTCCTTAATTTAATTCCTTTACTTCATCTATTTGATCGGGATAAAAATTTATTTTATATTGAGTGATATATATGTTTTTATTTATTTTGCGATAAATTTGTTAGTATTAACAAGTTAAAAATTATCATAAAATAATGTTTTAAATATATATTTTACAATGATTAATCTTTTTGGATTGAGATCCTATAATATTTCTAGGATAGGTATACCTTGGGTTATTGGTAGCTTCCTGAGAGGACCGTTACGGAACCCCATAGTTTAATAAAGTTATGTTTTAACAACTTTGGTTTTCTAAAATCATTTCATCTTATTTTAATATTTGTTTCTCAAAATAGATTTATGGAGCCCTCATCTAGTGTGGGATAGGATTATCATTCAAGAGAGTATACTCCTATTTCAAAACCTAATATGTATGAGGTTGACATAGATCACACTCTCTCACCAACTTTAGTTGTGCTTATTGTTGCACAACCTTAATCGGGAGTCCATCTTCTTTTCCCTGGAAAGGGTAGTGGTGCACCAAGTATGATGTTGAGCAATTTCACAGACATTCATCTCCATAATAAATTATCACTTCATGACACTATGGGCTACATGTTTTATATGATAGGATATATATCATCAAGGGTGTCGTTGACCACATTAAGATACCCAAGGACAACACGATGAAGATGAAAAAACTAATTCTATAGGGACCCACTAGGAGATTGTGGGGTGTGATGGGGTTTTCTATAATATATTAGGGTATCAACTAATAGGTCTTATAGTAACTTGTTCTAATAAAAATATTCCATGAACACTAATGAAAAATGCAGTGATGAAGCATTGGTGGCAGAGGATAAAGTAGTATATTATTTTATCTGTTTCTCAATGCCTTAACTTATAGAGGATAAATCTCGAGTATTAAAATCCTAGTGGTTTGATACAACCACATCCTATTTTTTGGTTTTTGTGAAAATATGTCTTGATGAACTTTTGATGAGGTTATCTAAGACCATGAAGTTCCATGATTTTCTTTGAGTTATTGTTGATTAGCTATCAAAAGTAGACAATTTCATACCGATCCATGAGACTCACTTAATAAATGGGATGGGAATGTTATAAGACTATGTGTTTTTTGCATACAAATAGTTTCATTGATAATTGTTTTTATCAAAGAATTTTTTTTATTTTTTTTAGTTTATAGGGAGTGCAAAAGTCCTTAATAATTCATTTAAAATTGACAAAAATATATCATCCCTAGAGAGATAGACAATCATATTTGATGATTCCTGTATTGGAAGATATTATCTGGCGTAGAATTTTGGATTTGTAATATCATTGTATAATAATATATCCATTGTTTATTTCTATAAAATTAATTCTAGGGACTCAATTAAAATATAACTCTATGAGGTATTTTATGGTAGTCAGTGTTATTCACCACTTTATTATAACAAGGATGGCGAGGAATCATTTGTAATGCCCATCATGGTACATGATACCTCTTATAGATTACGGATAACTCAAAAGATGTTGATCACTAATTAAGGAAGGTAAAATATTATTCCAACCATTGGAAGTGGAATTTAGATTTTTCTCTAGGAGATATTGTTTTTCATATCGTGACTCCATGATTAGGCCATTGATGTCAGAGAAATGAGGGGATGTTTTGATCAAAGTGGAAATATTATGGGGGGTGAATTGAGTTTCCAAAAAAAATCATTTAATATTTATTCCAAAAATAAATCCCATAATTTAAAAAATGTATCCCTATTAACAAAAATAGTATTACCATATAATTTTATTGTTCCAAAAACATCAAAAAAGGTTGATTACAACTCAGTGAAAACAGGTATAAAATTTTTCTATCTTTTTAAATATATTTACTAGTATCATAAAAAGTATATGTTAAAATTCTAGATTAATACTATTGTAATTTTTATACATTTTCAAAAACTAATATTGTTTTTTTAACGAATAGAGTAAAAAACAAGAAATACCCATAGTGGAATAAAATAAGAGGTCCAATCTCAAGTCAAGAACCGGCCCTAACAACTTGGAAATCATAAAACATAAATAATTTCTTTATAAGTTGAATGATACAAAACCTATATTGGGTTTTACATACTACAATGCACAATACTATCTGAGATATACAGATCCTCTCCCATTGTTGTATGTGATATAAAAAAATAACAAGTGCACAAAAACCATCTAGGCTATATATCCTATTATATAGTTCCTCAATAAATAAAAAATGAAAAGATAATAAGACAATTCCTCATAATCTAAACTGTATTACATGATAAAGTGATAGAATATATACAACATAAAGGTCACACAAGTCAAAAGTATTAAAAATAGGGCAAGTGATGGGAAAGAATTCTATATAATATATTTTTATATTTTCTGATTTTACTAGATATTTTTCTATTTTTGTTTTTTTTATTTATTTTTTGATTCATGAAGATGATCAGGTGCTATCTGATCTTTTATTGAAGTTCACGAATGAATAGAGTCATATTTGATCAGGAACAGGGCGTCTATTTATTGTTTTTGTTTATAAAAAACTTTGATTTCTATGTGTGATGAATATATATATATATATATTTACCATTCTTCTATAATTATTATAAAAATTATAATTATCCATAAATATATATTTGATTATAACTCATTAAAGGTCCACATACTTCAATAGAAAATATAATATCAAGAAATGATTCTCCCAGACATTTAGTTATGCATTGAAAAGTAGTTGTATTTGTATATTTTATAATATAATACATACTATAGGTAAAAAATATATAAGGTTTTCGATGTAACATTGATGGTAACATAAATAATTCACAAAAAATATAGTTGGACTTTTGATTGGTTGTATAGTTTATCACATATATGTAATGATTATTGTTTGATCTTATAGTCGATCACCTTAAACTTATGGTTGATTACCTTAAACTTATGGTTATTATGATACTTTTTCAAATTGTAATTAATGACCACGGCCACATTATTTGATAATGTGGTTGATTATTTACGTTTTTTAATTTAAAAATTTTACAAATGGTTACTTTCATTAGGTCTTTTAGCTGCATGGTTACTCATGTTGTTGATCTAAATAGCCAATTGATCAATCCAAAAGTTTGTGATAAGATAGCCAGGGTTGATTTTTAGGTGTGTGGTTAATCCATGCCTTCGATAAAAATAATTTCCATAGTGATAAGTATTGATAATACTTGAGGTCAGTCAGTTTCTCTTATAGTCGATTTCATTTGGCATGTGATGATCCGAGTCGTAGAGAAATACATATTCCTTCCAAAAAATATTTTACATTCATAAACAGAAATTAAATTATAAATAACATAATAAAATTTGTGTTTATTAAAATAAGTAATTTCTAGACTAATTCAACAATTTACTCCCTTTTTGATGATCATAAATTATGTTATAAATAATTATTCAATGGATTAATGATTTATTAATAAATATTATAATATATTGTTACAATAAATTTATAATAATGAATAATAATTATCAACTTGTTAAAATTATATTTTTTTCATACATAATAATTTAAAAATCCTTTATTTATGACCAATATTTCACACCCCTATTGGTATTATCTATATTAATTTATTACATGTGAATGAGTAAAGATGTAATGAGTAAAATATAAATAATTCACAATAAAAAAACCAAAGAAATAATAATTATGTAATATGTAATTATTTGTTTCAAAAGTTTATAGAGGCCCAATAAGAATTTGATTGGATTTATATTCTTCATGAATTGAATAATTATTCCCTTTTCGAACTATAAGATGAGGAGGAGGAGTAGTCAGAGGAATTATTGGATGTATTTTAAGGAATATTCTTCTATTAATTGGATTCATATATATAACCACTATATAATAACTTTTATTTTAGTTTTGAGAGAAAAATTATCAAAATATAATAACTAATGAAAGTAACTCATACTTGTGATATATAATGGAATAAATTTTTACAATATAGTATATTATCTCACCCTTTATTGCACCTTTATCTTTAGTAGTTTTGACTGATTATACTCTAATCAAATAAACTATTTTTCACCTTGTGAATGAGTATCCATTTTCACTAAATTTTAAAAATCTGTTACATTATCAATGATAATATGAATATCATCATGAATAATCCTTTGAATATAATCAACATCAAAAGATTTTATGAAGGAGGTGATGGTAATGAAGTTGAAGGACTGGATGGACCAATCATTATAGAGATACACCGTCAATCCATGGAAACCAACATATCTACTATATTTTCCTATATGGAAAAGATTTTTCTGTAAAACCAATAATTTCTCATATGAGATATTTAATCACATGGTTTATGTGATCTATTTTAAGGAACAACTTAGGTTGGATGTCAGAAGAAACACTTTTAAATATTTATGAAATATCTTCCACACTTTATAAATTATTATCCTAAATAATAGTAAAATGACATAATTAAAAACATCCAAAAAGGAAATAGTAAACTGAATAATTTTTTAGAGGTGATTATTAATTGAGATAGAGAAGAAGGTAAAACTTCATCAGATAGAGTACCTCAAGCTTGAACTGGAGCATATTGATCCTGAGAAGAAGTAGAAACAAAAATAACTTTTTCACACTCCAACCTCGATTTACTTTTATTTATTTATTTATGTTTGATCTATTGTTTGAGGTTTTGGATAGTGTTTATAGTGATACATTTTTTATTTTGGAGGTTTTGGGCTTTTTTTGTCCTTCAGCAAGGTTAATGTGCATGGTTTGGGGAAAATCTGTGTGGATGGTTAAGGTGGATGATGTTTTCAATTCAATTTATTCTTCTATTGTTCATCATGAATAGTCTATGCATGGTATGGACAAAACCATGTGAGTAATATTAGTAACCATTAAATTCGTTGGTGGTGTTAGAGGCATGGAGAAAATATTTCACACACATAAAGGTAAATGTGAATAAATCATATGAGAGGACCATCAATATAAAGAAAACCTATTTATAAATTGGAACACAATTTGCAAAGTTGTGTAGTGAGATCATGTGTGTACCCATTCTCTAATGTCGAGTTCACATGATTGGTTCATGGTTTAGAAGACAGTACAACAAACTGTGTAACATACCCAGATTCAGAAATCTATAAATTACATCTTTTCCACTGTTGTGTTTTAAACCCTATTCATGAATATCCTTCCCCAGTACCCAAGGAACATGAGGGAACTCCAAAGTCCCTCCCGCCTTATTTTTTCTTCCACCATTGATGCTTCTCTATTAAATAAAAGTATGTTCCATTGGATTTTTTTCATTTGTATCCCCTTATTCTATTCCTCTCTATGTTACTTCCTCTTTATTGTATTGGATCCCTCTTGGATGTACACTTAGGTGAGGGTTGGGTAACTTGGGATTATTCTATGAAAGTAAGTGCTTGAGGTATAATTTTTTGTATTTTTCTTCCACCTCCTAGAGTTTTATCTAATTCATATGTCTTTTAGGCTGGTGATTCAATCCATTTCATTTAAAAAACCTTTAGTTTGATTATTGAGTAGTTTTTATTGATTTCTAAATATGATTCTCATTTTGATGATGTATTTTTTGATTTATTGTGGTGTTTTCATGTTGCAAAATTGATTAAAATTTGTTCTCGAGGGATTTTTATAATTAATTCCATTTTTATATTCATGTGAGGTGTTTTATAAATTTCCAAACGTCCATTTTAAATAAATTGGATTATTTTGAGACATTGTAGGACCTTATTTAATCTTTTTTTGTGACATGAAAAATTATGCATTGGGTGTGTGTTTAGTACAATTATTATGGTTTAGTGCATATGTTTGAATCCATGTAAATTGTATTAATTTTCCTTGTGATTATTTAATTGCATACATGGGTAATTTAATGGGTTCATATATATATATATATATGTATATATAGTTGTATGTGGTCATATATATAAGTGAATATTGTAAACACATGGATATGAATTGAAACCTATAACTATAATTCTATAAAAAAATTATATCTTGAACCCTTAGTTTTCAGAATACCATTCTCTTTATGCCTTCCCCTTCCATCCATCCATCTACATAATGGATTTCTTAATGAATCCAAATGTATTCTAAATGGATCAAAAGTTTTTAAAAATATTTAAATGAGGATTTAAAATGTGTTTTCAAAATCAATAAACATTTTTCACTCGATGGTCTAATTTGGAAATGAAGTGACATAAAAAGTCCATTTGAAATAATCCTAGCATAAGTGATGCTTTTACAGCAGTTTTGGAAATAGTTTTTAGAATAAATAAATTCTATTTTTAAATGGTGTTGAATTTGTAATGGTTATGTCCGGGTTGGTAGTTTGATATGTTATATAAATTTCTTTTAATCTTATCTCACTTCCCATCCCAATTGGTGCTTGGAAAATTCTATATGTGGGGCAAGAAAACCTATGGAAATCCTTCTATTGAGAGGGCATTCACATAGTTGGTTTTGGGTATGGGGAGGAATGTACGGTGGTAACTATGAGTTATGCCAAGCATGGGATGACCAACTTAGTATTCTTTACATTATTATCATCATATTTATAGACATCACCTATAGGGTTGAGTGAATATTTATTTCGTGTCCGGGTTTGATAGATTAGAATCCCCTTGATTATGGATACTTCATGGGAACGTTACCACCAGTGAGGATAGTTAGAGTACCTAGATTGTTTATTAACTATGGAGGTGGAACATATGTCGGTAAGTGGGTCAAAACATATTGTGTTTTAGGATTTCTTCCAAGGATGTTTCAAAAATAACTATTATCATATATCTATATGTATATGTTCTTTTCAATTATCAATTTGTTTTTTTATTGAGTATTCTCTTTATTTTTCAAGTGAATTTACCATTATTTAAGGATTTTTTTTTCTAATTTCAAGCTAAATATACATTTTCCATAGTTTCTTTTCACTTATTCTTTGTAAAAATTGTGTTTGATTTTATTTTCATACTCGGTTTTTAAAAAAAAGGTGTACTTGATTTTAAAATTGATAAAAAATTATATTTGTTAAAAAAAAATTAAACTACTATATATCAATTATTTTGGGAAAGGATGTATATGTATTCTCCATTACATACATTCTGAATATTTTTATGCTCCCACGCTACTTGTGCCACTTCCATCGTTAGCCATGAGCTATTTTGTAGGTTCTACGTTTTTTTCAGGTTTTCCTATGGTGAGGGACTACTTTATGTATGGATGAGACCATGAAGTCACATATCGATCATTTTGGGTTTCTATATGGGCTCAATTATTTTATTATTATTATTTTCTTTCACATTAGTTATTTCTGGATTTTTTAGTTATTTTTTATTTCTGATATTTATTTTTTTTTTTATGACCACTATTTTGTTTCATGTGTACCTATTTATTATGGAAAGTTCATTCCCAATTTTATGATCTTTGATGCCCAACACTAGTTTCCAGTCCAAGAGGACCGAGAAAACCTCTTGGTTCATTTCGTGGCCTATATGTGTTTAATGGTTTGGTTTAGCCAATACTAGTTTGTAATAAATAAGTATTAGTGGAGGGTCCATTTTTTATTTGTGTAATATGGTATATTGGACATAGGTTTATAGAGACATGGGATGAAGGTATTGAAAGAGGTTCATGAACTCTTACTCATCATGAAACTTGAGTTAATAGGTGTAGTATGAGACATGATTATTTTTTGATTTTTCAGTATATATTTTCAGTTATTTTCTTTATGTGGATTGAGGATAGATAGTGGATTGATATAGTGTTACAAAGTGGGAATAAATAGAGAAGAAATTCATGTGGAGCCCAAGTGTGTGATTCAAGATACATTCATGGCTTGGTTCTTGCATTGGGAATAGACTTATAAATCATGTGGTCCGGGTTTCATGGATACTAGTTCATAATTTCAAGGGGTTTCAAAGTGGGTTATTCTTTGGTGTGTTTTTGTTTTGTGCGAGATGATTTCAAATGAATAAATGATGATGGAAATAGGTTTTGTAAAGGAAAATTAATGTTTGAGACATGGATATGTTTTAAAAGTGGGACTTGGTGTTCAAGATTGATTTGAAAATGATTATTGGTATTCTTAAGAAAGTTTCCATGGATTAAATTTTTTTTAATTTTTATTGGAAATGGTGAAATTGAGAGAGGATCCTAGTTTTGTTTTCACATGTTTTGAATTTATGAGATTCAATTTTTTTATAATATTCTTTTTTGAGTTGAGTGTTAGTGGGATGAAAATTTGATTTTATGTTTATTGTTTTATTAGATTATTCTACCCAGAAGGGTCCCAATGGTTTCTATTGTGTCTATGTTAATATTTGACCCTTTCCAGACTCCTTGTAGAGTGGTGGATTCATGTAAATCTATTTAGATTTCTATTTTACATGTTAATTGAAGTCTATTAGAAGTTGTTGAATATATTGAAAAACATGAATGTTTTTTCAGATATTCGGGATCTCCTAAAGTAATTAGGGTTCATCCAATTCTAGGATCATTTGAGGGTCAGGGATTAGTTTGATGGAATGTGATCATCACATCATCATTGCTTTTTGTGATGTCTTGGGAAGCCTTTAAGACCATGTTTATATGAAGTTCATACATGAGGATGTGAAAGAGATGAATGTGGTAGAGTTCATGGGTATTCAGAAATGTTGGTGGGTGGTGATGACCTATGTACAATAATTCAAAGATAAGTTTTATTATTCTATTAAGATAAAATTGAAGGATAAGCTAAAATATTCACTCTTTTATGGGGTCTTCATTCAGAGATTTAGCATCCATTTATATCATCGGGGGATTTATCAATGAGGGTGCTGATGGGTGAGGTGTTTTAACAGAGTTTTTTCATTAACTGTATTCTATATCAATTGGAAATCAATTATCTATTCATAAAGATGATGGTCCCTCATTTGGTGAGATGTGTGTGCTATAGGGACCAATTTTTGAAAATTATCCTATATCCATTCCAATTTTTTAATTAGAAAACTCACTCTTGTGATTCTTGTGTGGTTAGTTTATGAAATCAATTCCATAATCCCATAATTCTATGAAATATTATTTCCATGTATCCATTTTGGTTAGATCTATAGGTTCTATAAGCATCATTTACAGAGGAAGATGTTTTGGTCGAAGTATACTAGATCTTAACGATGGGATAACATATACCTTATGGTACTCGGGCTCCATCCATTGGCCACTAAATGAATCAATTCATAAATTTTGAAACATCATTGTCTTATGGGGGGTGGCCTATATATTATCACCAATGTTGGATTGGGGATTTTTTATGTTCTTCTTGTTCCATTTTTCCTTATTCTTGAAAACCATTCCTTTTTATAGGGATCTTGGTAACCTGGTATTCATGAAATCTATATAGTCTTGATTTATAGGCATGAATTGATAAATAGTTCTCCATTTAGTGTCTTTATTTGTTTTAGATTGATCTCCATTCTGGGATTCATGTGTCTTGTGGAATTGATGAATCGTATTTTAACCTGATGTTTGGTTTGACCCTATTCATTGGGGCCCCTTATAGTGGGAGTTGATCCATGTAGGTGCAATTTTAAATAGTGTGGAGGCACATCAAGGATATTATTATGTTTTCCACTACTATTTTTCTAGTTTTAATTGTTATTTTAAAGATCAAGAAACTAATAGTGGTTACATATGGCATTGTTTTGTTTTCTGTTCGAGTATTGATCCCCATTCTTCTTGGTATATTGCAAAGGGTAGAGTGTTTTTGTGGTGGGGAGAATTATGACACCCAAACAAAATTTCTATAATTTCATTTATATTATTTACATTATGGAGTTAAATATTTTGGTTGTGGTTCAGGTTGAGTTCACAGGTAATTTTTTTGTGTTTTAGATGTTTCAAGTTTCTTTTGCACCTATGCAAGGTTAGTGTGCAAGGTTTGGAGAGAAAATTTGAACCTGGATATGATAGAGGTTAATTTTAGTTCATTTTTAATTTCATTATATTACTTACATAGTATACACATAGTTTGTCCCAAAACATGCGAGAAAATGGAGTTAATGTGTTGCATGTTTGTCGTGTTTGTGGCAAGCCACACGACTTGTGCACGAGTATAGGGAACCTTGTAGAAAGCATCCTAGAGGCTCTAAAATTTTTGATGAAATTATTTTCATGGTTAGAGCATGGTTTTCCAAAACATTTCCTTATCCCATTCATGTGAACAATACTTTAAATATGGTATACAAGGTTGGTTCATGGTTTGGAAAACCGTGTTTCCATATTGTGCGACTCACTTGGATTCATAAAAATTTGAAATTTCATCCTTTAGTATCTTTTGTTTTAACCCCAACACCAGATTATCCTCACCCAATCAACCTATGAACACATCAGGTCTCACAAACCCCACCTCCTTTGGATCTTCTACCTCCATTTAAGCTCATCCACCAAATCTAGTCATGCTTCTTTAGATATTTGGTCATTTTCTCCTCTTCTTCCCTTACTCTAATGACTAATTCTTATTTCATAGCATTAGTCCATATTAGATAAACCATATGAAGTTTTTGTGATAGTTTTAATTTATTTAATTCTAGGGAGTTTTGTTTGTTTCTTGGCCTTTGTTCTTCATTCTCAATGAGTTATTTTTGAATTCGCACACCGTTGTTGTAGGTGTTTTGGTCCATTTTCTTTTTGGTACATTTCATTTGATGCTTGAGTATTTATAATTAATTTCTAAACTTTTTTTTAGTGCATATAAGTTTTTTCATGACTTATTGTGGTGTTTTGATGTTTGAAAATTGATGAAAATGTGGTTTCAATGTATTTCTAAAATTAAAACTAAACATATACGAATTCAAGGTGTCTGATAAAATGAAAATTGGTCTTTTAAAATGAATTGGAGTATTTTGAGATTGTGTTGGACCTAGGGTGAGTTTTTTAGTTGGGTTAAATGAGAAATTTGGAATTGGTTTTGGATTTGGTACCATTATTATGTTTTAGTTATAATGTGTGAATCCTTGTAAATGGTTGTAATTCTCCTTATGATTATTTAATTGAAACACTAGTTATTTTTATTATTATATACATATGTATATAGTTTGAAGTGGGAAAATCCCTATGTTCTTTGGTTTAATCAATGAATATCCACAAAATAACTCACACACACTAATAAATACGATTCCATAATAATTCCCATCTTGAACCCTTGGTTTTAAAAACGACTTTTTCTCATTTTCCTTCACCCTCATTACATAAATCTTCAAAATGGATATATTAAATACCCCAAATGTGGTATAAATTTTTTTATTAGTTTCTACTTCAATTCAAATGTGTATTTGAACTATGTTTTCAAAATAAATTCCCTTACTAAATCCTCATTAACAATTTAGTAACGAAATTAATGAAAAGGTCCATTTTTGATCTTCTAAGAATAAAAGTTATTTTATTCCTCGGTTTTTGGAATAGTTTTTAGAATAAATGTATTCACTTTTTAAATGTTTTCATACTAGAAAATGTTAATGGAAGGTTTCAAATTTAGATGTTTTGGGAATTGGTATTAAAATCATATGATGTATATGCCCAATTGGAGTATTAATGAGGTTCTATGTGGGATGATAACCCCTATGGTTGTTCCTACATAAAGAGGGCCTTCATTAAGTTAGTGTTGGAAATGGGAAAGGCTTGTGCCGTGGAAGCTGTCGGTTGCACAAGGTGTGTGATGTCCTCCTCATTATCATTTATAATATTTTAATGATACTTATAGAATCTATCTTGAGGGTCAAGTGATGATTTATTTATAGTACATATTAGATGGATTAGAACCCCTGGATATGGGATATGATAGTTGGGATTTTTCACTAAGGAGGCTAGTTTATTGAGTTGTAGTTGGTTATTGACTATATAGGTTCACCATTATTTGTTGGTGAGTTCAAGATAGGTGCATTAATGAAATTGATATAGAGATTTGTTGGAATATCCCACAATCATATATATGTATGTTTCTAATCTATTTTACCGAACTTTGGTTTCATATTTATTGGGTATTTTTCTTCTTTTACATGTGTAGTTGCCTTTATTTATATTTTTTTGTTTAGGTAATTATGTGTATACTTAGCCTAGATTTTTTTATTCTTATTTGTTTGAAATTTTATGTTTGATTTTGTTTTCAAATTAAATTTTATAATGGTAAGGTATACTTTATTTTCAAATTGATAAAATCCCATCTTGTATTAAATGAATTTCAAACTTGTGTATATGGACAGTTTTAGGGATGGATGAGTATATATTTTATCGTGCTTACTTGATGAGATGTTTTATGCTCATACCCTAATTTTTCTACTCAGAATCACTCTCAGTTTTATGTTCATTGAATTTTAACACTAGTTTACATTCTATATAGATTGGGAGAACCTCTCGGGCCTTGTCACTGGCCAGATGGGGTGACCATATTAAGGTTTACTTGGTCTAGTTTGTAAAAAAAGAATTCATTCCGATTATAGGAATCATCACTGAACTCAGGGACCTTTATCTAGGATATTTTTTAGGAGATAATTTTATAGAGGCTTCTCAATATCTCTATGTGAGTCGTAAGATTATTGTTTAGATTCTTCCATAGACACTACTTCAATTCTTGGAGAAGATCCATAAACAGGTTCTTTTAGAGAAGTGTTTATAATAAAATATTTTGGAGAAGGATAAGTAGTAAAAAACATTAATAGATCATTTGAAGATATAGTTCTGATTTATTTTTCTAAAATATTAGTATAATGATGTTGTGGACCCAATAATTTCTTCTTCCCTTGAAATAGTTGTAAGAGATATTTCGTATAGATTTGGTGGGTTATCTACATTATTATAACCCTTTCCATCTTCCTAAGAATTATTAAACATATTAACCTCTTTATCATCATATTTATCAACTGTACCATTGAAATATATGGGAGAAAACACACCCAAATTATATAATGGATTATCTATAGGTGATTATTCACTATAGTGAGAGGAATTGAAGATGGCGGATCCCCTTATCTCAAACATGGAAGTAATCTCCACTATTGGTTCCATATACATAAAAATTTAGAAGTCAATGTGTGCTAGTCAAAAAATACAGATCAGAGAAAAATCCCCCCAATGAGTAACTTCTACATCTCATACAATTTCAACCTTTAATGGTATTTCAGGCTCTTTTTTAGCAATAAGTGGAATCACATAAATATTAGGAACTTCTTGAGAATATGATCAATTTATTATCTATTAAAAATTTATTCTAGAGTTTTTATCCATTGTAACACCTCAATATATTTATGAAATATATATATTTTAATATTTTTATTTAATATATTAGGTTACAAGAAACACCAATTTTAAATAATACGTGTTATAATATTGAAATATCATGTGTCTATTATCTCATAGTTGATAGATTGGTGAGGGTGAATAATAATAACTAAATTATGAAAAATATATAGTATATACATTTACCAAATGTATTAATTAGTTTTCAAATTAATATAATGAAAAATAAATATGGAAACAAAAGTGATGTTTTAATGAAAAATTATTTTTATATGAGCATTTTATTTTTATATTAGTAAATTAAATTAATCACACTTAGTAAATTTCTTTAATGTAATTATTATATTTTTCACTACATAAAAATTCTTAAAAATTCAATAATATTTTTATTAGAATAGGTTGATAATAAATTAATTTTTATTCATAAAATATATTTCCTTTCTAAAAAGGATATTCTGTCACATTTTTCACACTCACGTTAAAATTAATTTCTTACATTAATAGATATTTATTTATATAATATGAATTAAATATTTAGAATAAATTGGTTCAAAATTTATAAATATGACCCTTTTATGTTTGATCAATATGAATTGTAACTATGGTAAAATTTATCACCTTTGTAAAGTGTAAATTTGGTTAATCTTGATTAAAAGTAAATTATAACGAATAATTTTTTAAAAAATTGTTATTTGATGAAGGTATTTTGACCATTAACAAATTACGCTTGAAAGTTTTTATTTTAATAGAACAATTTTTATTATAATGATTGAGATATTATATAAATTATAGAATGTTAAAAAATTTCACCCCCTTAGTTTTAAATATTTTTTTGTGTTTTTATAGGGACTATAACCAATTATAAATGAATACTAATACTATTTTTCTGAATAATAAATATATATTTGTGATGGTAATTTATTCATAATTTTAATTTATTATACAATTAAATTAAATGTTTACACAAATCCAAAAAAAATATTTTTTTAATTAATTGTAAAAGAAAATAAATTATTTTGAAAATATTAATAATGATATTATTTTAGTATGTTATAGTGTTCCAAGAAATATCTATGTAAAAATAAAAGATTAGTGTTATGTTAAAAAATTATATTCTAATTCAAACATTGTATTTTATTCTTCTAGGTCAAATTAAATGAATAATATCAATATTAGAAAACTGATCTTTTATCAAAATAATATTATATAAAAATATTAAAAAATAAATATAATCATGAAATAATAAAATTTGGATATTATGTGGTCAGAAATTTCATAACACGGCCATTTATAGAAAAAAAATCTCCATATAAGTAAAAATTACAGCCCATTAGTTTTCAAAAAAAATTATCGTAGTTGAAATTAAAATTGGTTATCTAAGGGTTAATCAGAATGACATTGTTTATAATTACATCAAATTTTCTTAATTATATTATTTCATGGGAATAAAACCTAATACAACCTTATAATTAAATCCCTTTAAATTTAGTGATAATTTAATTGAAAAATAATTTATTATAATTTAATATTTTCAGAAATTCAATAAGTTCCCTTTACATCAATTTTATTAGGGAACATTCTCCATCACCCCTTTAAACCATATTGAGAAATATAGATAAAAAATATCAAAAAAATTCAATTATACTATTTAATATAGTAATTATATTGTGTTATTCCTTCTAGAAAGACCATCCGTAGAGCCCTTTGGAAGAGCTGTAAATGAGTCGTTACATAGAAGAGATAATCTCCTAAACCGATCAATTTTTTTTATTCTCTAATTTGACTCAGAAAAATATATAATATTTATCATAAAATAAAAAATATTTATGATAAATATTATAAATTTTCATTATTATTATTATTAAAACACAACTATACACCATCTTTCTATCCAAATGAGAAGTGAATGTGTCGCTCGTGCGTATGTACGACCTACCATCTACACATAGCGATAAGATTCATTTTTCATCACCATATTTCATGGGTGGGTATTACAATTGATTTAATGTTTATATATGATATTTTAGGAATTGTTATAATTTTTTAATGACATTATAATGTCTACATTCTTACTATATCATCCTTTGAGAAACAATAACCTCACTCATGTGTACTTGTAGACTACTACCTCCATGAAGTGATGTTATTTTTTTCCATTTATATATTACTTCAATGATAATAATGTTGAATTTTTGAATATAAATGATATATATTATATAATAATTATCCTGTAATGTTTAATTAATATTTAACTATATTTTTTCCATCCTTTGAAAAATAAAAACATCATTCATTAGTACATAAGACCTGCAAACCCTATAAACAGTGTAATATATTTTTGAATATAAAACATTTATGGATGAATAAAAATATGTATACAATGAATATATATAATCTTTATATCATGATTAATATTATGGATAATATTTTAACATGATTAATTTACAATGTCCAAAAATACTGAGCTAAAATACTTATGATAAATGAAATATTTTACACCGAAACAAGATGATTTTTATAAGTAATTATTGATAAAAGGGGTTGTTGAAATGTTATTAAGGGATTATATATGATATTATATGTATAAAAATTAATCTTTTATAAATGTATAATAAATTTAAATTTATTATTCAGGTGGTTAGTGTGCTTTCGAGGAATGGAAAAATCAATGTAAGGGGTTTTATGTTACAATCTCATTATTTATCAGGATTGTTTATTATTAAGTTATGATGATGAAATATTTTTATATAACACAAAATATAATGAATTAATCTTATTATATAGTATTAATTATTTAATAAAATTATTTCTTTTCAATTTAATCATATTAAGTAATCAAGAGATATAAGATATTTGTTTACGAAAAATTGTATTTATTTCTCTCAGCCATAAATATTTTTTCTTCCATATCTATATTTTTAAAAAATATTAAAAATGGTTTTTCTTATTCTTAAATATTTTTTTGAAAAAAAATTTAACATTTTTTAATTTTTAAAAATTATTTTGAATGTAATATTTTTATCATATACATAGAAAGACAATTTTTTAATTTTATGATAGATTATATGAGTGGATTTATTTTTTAACTTATATAACATGGATGGATTTTCCTTCTATTATGAAAAATATTTTCATTGAATATTACTTTTTAAATTTTCGAGGTTCTATAAAAAATTTATTTCATTTACAAGTGAATATTTTTTATATGTTATTAACAAAAATGGATTTTTTTAATCAATAATGTGTATTGATATTTTAATGGAATTTGTTTCAATAAAAAAACCAACAATTGATATCATATATGATTTATTGGGGACATGATCAAAGGATATCATAAATAATATTTTCTATATGTTTTATATTTATTATTAAATGATGAGTGTTAAATAATTTTTTTATCAATTGGTTAAGGTACAATGAAATGAATAAATATTTATAAAACCCATTTCCTTTCATGGGATTTGATATAATTAATGATTTTTTATATTTCAGAACACACATATATGATTTTAATAATGTGTTGGGTGGGACATATATTTCCATTAAATTTATTGGGTAGAGATTAATATCTTATGTGATAAATTGGAATGCAATGGGGAGTGAACCCTATTCAGTAGGCTAGATTGTCTGGTACGATTTTCTTGGGAGTAAACCTTGTCTACCATGATGCTTTAGTGAAAAATCCCATTCCACTATGATATCCTTATAACTGAACCTTGACCACTAAGGAAACGATTTCCTTTTACAATGTGTATCCCAAAAACCATTATGTTATGCATTTGATAAAATTTCATTGTCTATGTTCTTTGATTATATTGGGATTTTTGTTTTATGAACTACAAAAATTTATTCCATAAATTAATATTATAATCTTTGATATATTGCTTATGGTTTTCAAATGTTAATATCCAGTTATTATACTATTACCCTCAAGTTAATCTTATGTGATCATTGATATTTTAGTTTTCGCTCTTACTAACCTATGATTTCACCCATTCATTTTTTTCATTTTCAAATTTTATAAATATAATTATTAAGTATTACAAGTCTATGAATGGTTGAAGAAATGATGAAATCAGTGGGAAAACATTCTGATACTTTTTGAACCAAATGTTTATATTCCCTTATTTCCAAAGATATTTCACATAAATAATTTTTTCATGCATCAAAATTTTATTTCATGAATATTCATACATTATTATTTTATATCTAGGTAAGAAAACAATCAGTTTCTATAGTTGGTATCAGATAAAGTCTTAGTTAACCTTCTGATACTAGGATATGAAAACATTATTATGTACCCTAGGAATAAGTCTATGCATATGATAAAACTAAATTTTTTTGGTAATGATCCTCAATGAAGTAGGTTAATAATACTTTTTCATAGAATGAGGTTTCATGATCTAGACATACTTTAAATTTTCATCAGGATTGTATAGTTTCCCAATAATAGTGTTGTTACTCACACTGTTCTTTTTGGTTTTAGTCAACAGATGAAACCAAAAAGAATTATATTAATATAGAATGAGATTTATAATGAAATAATTGAAATAAAGTGTATCAAAATTTATGAGATATATAATATCAAATATTGTTCCTATAATGAAAATAATTTCACAAGATAGGAATCAAATTGAGCTTCCAATTGAGAAAACGGGGAGAAAATGTTTTGTGCAGTTTTTTATGATTAAACATAAACCATATTTTTGTGGGTCAAATGATCTAGTTATCTCTGATCAATGGATTATTACCACTATAAATTAATATTTCACTTTTTAATTTTTCGATATTTATAATGTTATTTTGACTACTTATTGTTCTGAAGGTAAATAAAATTAGCAGTGTAATCTTCTCAACAACACAATAGAACATGATTACATTTAATATATAGAGTGGGAATAATTTTAATGATTTTCTTCATTAAGTAATTTCATTATATTACTCACATAAAAATGAATAATTTATTCCATATGTTATATTAGATTGATGGTATATTTGTTGGTAATTATTAGGAAAATTCCATAAGTGTTGGGAGGTGCACTTATCATGTTATCATCCAACTAGAATGAAAGGTTGATCGATTCCTTGGTGGATTAAAGATTATTCTCCATAGGGAGTTACCCATAATGTTATTTATTAAATATCATTAAAATTTTCAATTTTCTCTCATCATGGAGATAAAGAATAGAGTAACACATCTATCTCTTGTATTTGATATGAAAATAAAAATTGAATTCAAAGTTAATTTTAAATACCTTAAAGAGGATAATATGAGACATACATTATGATCGACATATGGAAGAATTCATGATGGAAATTATCTTACGAAAACTACCAAATGATTAAATTGTTGAAAATAAGTTCATTGAAAAATCAAATGATAATATGATTGGAATATGTTACCTAAGGATGTTAATATAGTTAAAGATCTATAGAATACACCTACAAAAGTCTAATGTTTTAAATGAAATAATTATATTAATTATGTTAACTGATTCCAAAAAATTAAGTGTAATGATAATGATGATTAACATAAACACCCTATTAAGACCAGAGATAAATTGATATCTCATGGGATCTCTATTTATGAGGATGTTTACTATAATTTCGCAGTAAAAGGTACACTTACCATCTACACTAGAACTCTAATTTTATAATATGATTCTATATCTACCATTTTTTTATTTCTAATGAATTTTAATGTGGTATCACAAAACCAAATAAAAATTTAGATATTTAATTAGTCGTAAGACACAACAATGGTACACTGATCACATCCAAAGTCAAATATTTGTCTCCCATTAAATTTTGGATGATTGTATTTCTTGTAAATATAGTCATTCATCATATATTTTAATTTTATAACATTTTTTTTATTTATTGTATTTCATTATATAAATTTCCCAGGAATGGATTCCATATTTCATATTTTGATCCAAACTATAGTCTCTGATTAGTGTGATGTTAAAAATTAACTTTTGATTGAAACTCATCCATTATATTTGTTGTGATTCCTAAAAAATAGGTGTGTAACATAGATGATTGGGGATAAACTCAACAATAATGTTATTCTTATTATATGGGAGATTAATAATTTTTTTAAAAGAGTTTCCCAATCACCCACAGAACCAAGATATCGAAGTTGCAATAAAACTCAAACCTCCTGGTACACATATTTTCTGTACTCTATATAGAATAACCCTAATTGAGTGGAAATAATTAGATAATAAACTCCAAGAAAATATTGGTAATGGATTTTCTTTGGCCAAGTGGTCCACCTTAGGGAATACTTCCTCTATTTTTCAATAAAAACATAGATCAATGAGACTTTATGCAAATATTAAAAAACCAAACAAGATCAATATATTGAAAAAATATCCGCCAACCCATATTTATTATTTCTTTAATTAAGTATGAATATATAAATACTTATCCAAGAGTTATCATTATTTTTAATATCATCCACTTAGGGTTAATAAGGTGAATTACCGAAGACTACATTATATACAAGGTGTGGACACTATTAATTCATAGTGATGCAATTTTTTCATAATAATAAACCTAATATGTTTATGGATTTTATGATTATAGTATTTAGAGAATACATTGATCAATTTATGGTAATATTTATAGAAAATATATTTATTTAATAAATGAAAAAGGAATAGAATGAAAATTAACTGATAATTGTGCTGAAGAACCAAAGGAAGGAGAATATTTTTAAAAAATTTAATGAGAGAGAATTTGGGTTTTAGAAGTATTCATTCTTGGTAAATATAATCACATGTGAGGGTATATCAATAGAACATTAAAATATATAAATCCTTGATCCTTGTTATAGACCAACCACTTTGACTTATATCTATAGCATTCAGGTTTTAGAAAGATATTATCAGTTGTTTTGGGAATTTTTTCAGTGCAATCAATTCCACATAAAAAACTAATTCATAAGAGATTCAAGTTCCTTTGGTTATATAAATGTGAGGAATATTTTACATCAATTAATAAATTTCTAGTCAGTGCACCAATTCTTACACCACCCTGTAGTGGAGATTTGTTTGTAATATATTTTGATGGATAAAATAATGGATTAAGATATGTCCCCATGAAAAGATATATGGTTATAGCTCATGCCTCATGGAAATTGAAGATACTTGATAAAAAATTCCAAAATCATGATTTTTATTTAGATATAGTACTTTTTATATTAATGATATGAAGGAATTATCTCTACGTAGAAATTTGTGACATATATATTGATCAAAAATGTTTAAAGTATATTTTCACTAAAAATGAGATGAACATGTAAAAATTAATATGGTTGGAGAAGATTCAATATTAGGACTGATAAATAAATTAATATCATGGTAATGTGAAAAAAGGTGTTCTATTATATGAGTCAATGGATCATGATATCTTATTGATCATGAGGATACAAAATGTTTTAATATTTTTGGAAATTCAATTTATTGATATACAGTTATTTAATGGAGAAAATAAATCTTATCTTTCCCAAATGAGTGTTCGACCATATATTAATGTAAAGATTAAAGATACACAAAAGGATGATAATGAGTTTCAAAAGAATGTATGAAATATTACTATGTATATTTTTATTTTGATTGAATAATATGTTTTAAGAACCATGTATGTTACTATATGATATTATACTTAATAAAGGATATGATGGATGAATCTCATAGTTCTTCATTATCTATTCATAATAGATGTTTGAAGATGTATATATTTTTGAATGAGTAATTCCAGTGGGATGGAATGAAGATATATATTGCAGAGTGTGTTTTTAGGTTCATGTTACGTCACAATTTTATGTCTATGTGACCAAACTATAAGGGTAGTTTTCAAATATAAACCATTCTATAATGAAAATGGGTATACATCACTATGTCTTTTTTCATCGAACACCCCCAAAAAATTGAAATGGAACAAACATATTTGGGTCATATTCTATCACATTATTAATTTAGCACATTTTTATTTCAATTAGATAATATTTTACTATTTATTAACATACTCAGCTATAAATTAAGGAAGGGGTAAAATTGAATGGTGTATCACTATCAATTTTAACTGATTATGATCCATGGGTTTCCTAGATGTTTTGGAGAAGTATTCCATTGGCTTTGAATATGTATTTATGTTTCAGAATTTATTATTATCCTAATAAAAGTTTTCTATCTAAGGGTACCATGAAAAAACTAGAATTCTTGTTATGATCATTCTCATGTATTTCAATGGTGTTTGGGATCAATGACATAATTTGAGGGAAATTTTTTATAAAAATATCTTTTATTTTATTATTCATATGGATCTTTCTAATTAAATCACTATTTGGATGTGTAGATATCAATTATTCTAGACTATATTTGGATAAGATAACATATTGGGATGAAATATAGTAGAGGAAATGAAAGTTACGTTTATATCCATTCAATAACACATAAGAGTCGCTCAGAGTAATCAAAAATGTTATGCTAATAATCTTCACAATGTTATGGTGATTTTAGTTGGTTGTAACGTATTCCTATAAATATATCCCTATAATATGGTGATGATATTTCTAAATAAGGGAATTCTAATTCAAAGGTATATTGGTTCTATTAAAATTTGGGACCGTATTTGGATGATAGGTCATGGATCGATTCTTCAATTGAGTCTCTCTAAAGTTCATGATGTGTTCCATGTATATCTCTTGAATAAGTACTTACCTAATCCCTCACATGTAATAAAATCATATGTCATACCATTATTTTATGAAATTTCTTATGAGAAAAAACTACTATAGAGTTAGGATCTAATAAATAATGTGACATGAAACAACTAGGTCACCTAGTCATTTTTATGTGGAGAATCCACTAATTTGAGGAAGATATGTTGGAACCTAAGGTTTTGATGAGGTACAAATATCCATATAAATTCTCATAAATGTGACAAATATCAAGGGTGAAATTTATTTTAATGGTGTAATATGTAGCACCCTGATATATTATGAAATATTAATCATAAAATAATCATATTTGTTCAACAACTTTCATTGAAGGAACAACGAGTTTAAATGAACCATGTATTATTATTAAATATAATCATTCATTTATATCAAAGATATTTGATTTATTGTTATGGATTGAAATAAATAAATATAGAAAATATTTAATCATCCAATTTGTAAAATGGATTCACAAGTTATAAAATGATTATAATTTTTAAAAAAGTATTATGAAATAAAATAGATTTCTTTTATGTAATTTTTTTTGTTTCACACAATGTATTTTACATTAATATTTTACAACTAATCACTATTATTTAATTAAATTAAGTAAATTTCTATATTATTTACTCGGTAATTTATTTTAAACATTAAAAAAATATTTTTCTTGTAATAGAATAAGGATAAATCCATTTTTACACAAAAAAATATTATTTTTATTCCATAAAATAGTTCAGTAGTATTTTTTGTGACCATATTAAATATAATTCAAAAAATTAAAAAGTATTTAGTTATATAAAATTAGTTAATTTTTTGTAATTAGGTGGTACAAATTTGGTAAATTCCCACCTTTTTTTCAACATTAATAATAATAGTAATAAACTTTTTCACATCAACAAATGGTAAAATGTTATAATTGAGATTATAAATACATTATGTGGACATAATTATTCATCATTGTTCATATTGGGCAATGTTAATTTTATATTTATCACGTTATTCTCGAAATTTATTATTTAATTGCACAGGTTTCCATAAAACTAATTTTTATATTATCTTAATCAAAGAATGATATGAAATGCCACTCACTTATTTCTAAATATCTATTATGCATTTACATAGAGAAAAAAATTAGTTCTGAATGTATATTAATATTAATTTTTTGAATAAATTGATTATATTCATGTTGGTAGCTTGTCTATAACTACTATTTTTTATATAATTACTTTAAATTCCTACCCAATTAAAAAATTGAAATTATTCAGTTAGTGAAAAAAATAATATAAGTGGTTTTTAAAATATTAAATGTTATATAATTTTGTTAATGAATATTGTTTCCCAAATTTAATAGGATAAATTAACAAATTAGTGTTTTATTAAGATATTATATTCTAAATCCAAGATTTTGTATGCCTTTATGGTCAAATTAACTGAATTGTGTTAAAATTGATAATAATGATATTGTATCATAATAATATTTTATTATATATTTTTTGAAATCATAAAAATCTTTTAATAAGAAAAAATTGATATGATGTGGTCTATAATTACATAACATGACCAATTATGGTTAAATTATATCCTTATATGTAAAAATTTAAACCCTTTCGTTATGAAATATTTGTTACCATAGTTATAATTAAAATTGGTTATCTAAGGGTTAATTAAAATGATTCAGTTTAAAATGAAACCATTTTTTTAAATCTATTGGATGATGGTATTACAACCATATACTACCAAACAATGAAAATTGAATCCATTTGGAGGTATTTTTCATTATAATGAATTTATAATAATATATTCTTTGGATAAATTCTAATAGTTTCCATTAACACAATTATAAAAGTGAACCTCCTCCCTCACATAGTCAAAAAATATAATCCCTTTACTCATCCAAACACTACCAATTTTACTCCTACAAATTCCCTATACAAACTCTATAAGATATTTTCTTCCCAAAATACCAACCCTTGATCCCTTTAGATGATATCTAATGGATTTATTTCAAAGAACAGTTAGTCTTATTAACTAATAAATTACTTTTATAATATTATTTACCACATCTAAATATTTTATATTTATTATATAATAATATTAATTGTTTCTTAATTATTCTTTAATTTTATTATGATTATAGAAACACTATTATACACCCTCCTTCTCATCAAATGATAAAAAATGTATCCCACATAAGAACACATGACTTACCATCTCCACATAACAATACTATTAAAATTTCATTTCAAAGATTTAAGGATCGTTATTATGGCTGTAATAATGTTTAAATGTTATAATTCTGTCATAATTAAACTTATTTAGTTTCAATATCATTAATACATTTTTCCATTGAACCTTGTGTGAAATGATAACATCGCTCATGCATATTTGTGGACTACCACCTCCATGAAGCGACACGGTTCATTTTTTTGTAATACATTATGTGAATGGAAATGAAGATAAATTTGTAAAATATAATATATATGATATAATAATAATCCAAAAAATTTATGGATATTTAAAATTATTTTTTACTATCTGTATAAAAATGAAAACAATGTTAATGCATATATATGGAAAACTGTCTACATTAAGAGTGTAATTCAATTTTCATTATTTATATTTTATTGATGACTATAAATATGTTAATATTGAATATAAATTATTTTTATATCATCAATAATACAATGGAGATTATTGAATCAAGATAAATATAAAATCATTATAAATAGTAATTTAAAATGATTTTGATAAAAAAACATTGATCATCAGGAAATGGAGATTTTAATAAGGAATTATCGATAAAATGGGGTGTTAAAATGTGATATAGGGAGATTATATTATATTAGTTGTATGAAAATGACTTTGGTATATATTTATAATAATGTTTTTTTTATAAAGGAGGTCATATTGCTTTTGATGAAATATGAATTTGAGGTCCGATTTTTTATGTTAAAATATTATTATTTATTGTGATTGTTTATAATTAAGTCCTGAAGATGAAATATTATGATCTATCAATCATGAAAAGTATTGAACTTTTTATCCTCTAGATATTATTTAATCACATGTTTTCTTTTAATTTTACTCATCTTATGTACCTAAGAGTTCAAAAATATGTTTTTAACAGAAATTGGCATAATTTATCTCTTCGGTCAAAAAAAAATTTTATTCCATTTCCATATTCAACAAAGAAAATTTATATAAGGTTTTACTAATAACAAATAAAATTACCCTAATAATATTGTTTATATATTACAATAGAAGGATCTATAACCCCCTATAAACACATTGGTAGTGGTTATATTGAACCTTCACTAACGTCACCAACTTAAATTGTTAGGGGTAGTTTTGATTAACCACATGTAAGAAGATGAAAAATTAGTAGTGAATATTCATGAGATGGTTTAAACCCTCTATAATTACACTAACAATTTTTGATGAACATATTAATTACGATTGGTTTCCATTCTCCACTAGTTCATTTACAATTTTAAGGGTGAATGATACTGCACTAAATTGATGACCAATAAACTATTTTAGGGGCATTTGAAACCATCACCCCTAATTTTTCATATATATATATATATATATATTAAATCCATACAACTATGCCCCAGCACCACCCCTCCTAACCAGTTCAACAGGCACCACTTCCTTTTCCCGAACATCTTTTTTTAATTCCAACCCCTCTATCTATATGTTCTGTGCACACACCCCACACATATATACCCACCTTCTGGACCTATGTACATACACTCCCCCTTTCCTATCACATTTCTCCTTTTTTACCCCCTCAAATTCCATTCCCACATGTGGGGTCATCACCTCCATCCCAAATATCCACACACAATGACGTGTCACCATGTAATATTAGAACCCCACGATATTCGATATTCGGTTCAACAGCTTGTAGCATGAGCCTAAACGACTATAGTAAATCGATTTTCTTTTTATTATTAATGTTTTAATTATTTATCTATATTTATATGTCTTTTAAAATAAATATAATTTTGAATATATAATTAAATACATTAAACATATAACTTAGTTATACATTTTTGTAAATTATATTCTGACATTTTAAATAACAAAAATATTGAAAAACATATATGTATATAAATATTAATATATATATATATAATATATATGTATATTTATTTTCAACACACTATTTTAAATTATATAATTACAGATATTTAAATAAAATCATGTATCTTTATATTTATAAATTCATCTATATGAAGAACACACACAAATAAAAATGTTAATATATATATATATTTATTTATTTATTTTCATTCTGGTATAAATTACAAATTTATATATTTAAATATTACCAAAAAAATAATACATATATATATTATTATATTTATACATGAACAGTATTAAAATTATTAATATATATATATATATTAAATATTTATATTAATACAATACAATATAATATATATTTTATAATTAAATTTATATGTTTACAAATATATTATATATATATAAACATAATATAACATAAGATTTAAATATAAAATAACAATTATAAATATTTATACATCAATACACATTTATATATATATCTTTGTCATAGATACACAAATATATATTTAATATATCAATTTGTATAACAATATGAATGTTAATATAAATTTATTTATCTATAAAGATACACACACGTATAATGTATTTATATATTAAATAATTTCATATATTTAATTTAAATGTAATATTATATAATGTATATATTTATATAATTGTAGTTTTATAATAAAAGTTTTTTATGTATTTGTATTTGCTTAATGTATTTACATAATGTATTTATATAATGACATTTTTTAATATGTTCATAAAGTCATTAAAAACATTTATATATGGTCTTTATAAGACACAAACACAAACATTATATCATTTAAAATAATTTAAAAAGAATAAAAAATATTAAGTGGTTTTAACCCCTCTCTTATTAATATTTTACAGTGGGTAAAAACCTACTCCAGTTTTTAAAATTAGATGGTGTTCAAAACCACAAATAATTATACTTATCTTTTTATAAGTATATATCTTCATAATCAGATATTATTATTATTATAAAAAATAAAAAAAAATTACAAGATTTTTAAAATAAATTATATGTTTTACATATTTATAAAATATATTTATGATTTTATATAGTATTTAATATTATATGAATTAAAATTTTATAAAAAATAATATATAATAATTATTATATACATTATAGTATTATATTTATGTATACATATAAATATGATTAATTACAATAATATATATTATTTAAATAAATATATTTATATAATATGTCATAATAGATTTAAATACGTTAATATATTATGTTTCAATTATATATATGTATTTATATTATATTATATGATATTTTATGAAATATTTGTGGGTTCAAAACCCCCTATAATCTTACACATTTGATGATGGTTCCAAATCCCCAATAATTTTAAAGTTTGGAGGGGGTTGTGAACCCCCATTATTTTATTAAAAAAAATATGATAATATATATATTTCCTCAAAAATATAAGTTAATAATATGTATATAACTCCTTTAACCAAACATATAGTGCCTCATCATATTAATTTAGTAGAATGTTCGGTAAAACCTTCTCTAAAATTCAACCAAATGTTTAAAAAATGTGGAAAAATAATTCAACGTTGTTTTTGAACCCCCATTTAATTCAATAATTTGTAGTGGGTTGGGAATATCCCCCTCTAATTTATACTGAAGATGAATTTAAAGGGGATTATGCATAACACCATCAAAATAACAACAAATAATATGCTGTTTTTTGAAGTGTTTATCTTATTATTTTTTAAATTCATTTTTAACCATTTGTGACTTTATAAAAAATGATTTGAAAGAAATAATTTTTTCATTTTCCAAATGAGGTACTTTATGAGTATTATAAATAAAATATTGGAGTAATTATTTTTATCTTAAATGGAATGAATGGATTTTCGCAGCATCCAGAATAATATTTACATTTAAACTTGCTTAAAATATTTATATGGTTCGTTTCAAATAAAATATTTTCCTTTATATGTTCGCAATTTTTTATTAAAAGTGTTTTATAAATGGTTAGAATATTTTATTACAGAATGTATAATTATATTTTAATGGTATTTCTATTCACTAAAGACAACGAATTATGTTTTTACTTTTTCCTTAATAGGGATATGACCAATGTATACCTTGTTTATTATTTCTATATATGGTTTATGATTATGTTTAAATGATGTGTGAAATTCAATCATTTTCCATGGGTTACACTATGATGAAATGATGAAATGGTTATGAAACCCGTTTCTATTCATGGGTTCTAATATTTGGAATGTATTATTATTTTGTTGAAATAAAACATATTATTTTGATAATGTTATAGATGGGAAAAATATATCTCTCCAATTCACAGAGTAACCATAGATAACAAATGTGATAAACAAGACGAGAATAGAGAGTGATCCCATTTTAATATATGAATTTCTCAACAATGATAATATTGGGAGCTATCCATGGTCAGAATGATGGTTTAGAGAGGGAATCCATTCTATTCTAATAGATTTTTAAATGGGCCTTGATTAATGAGGAAATTATTTTCTATACTTAGGAGTCAAAAATTAATATATAATTTATACATATGTTAAAAATTCCTGGATTATGTTCCATGATTCCCTTATGATTATTGTCTTATAAAGTTTCATGATTTATTCCTTTACTAGAGATTATGATATCTAATATGTAGGGTATGATTTTTAAATATAAAAACTATGTTCTTATAACCATATTCTCATGTTATTCTTATGTGATCGTTGATATTTCCCTCATTTACAGTTACTGATTATTTGAACTCACAGTTTTCTAATGTTTCCATTCACCAAGATATTATGAAATGTATTTAGTATAATGTGTCTAAAAAGGTGTCTAATTAAGAAGAAATAAGTTGGATATGATGTAGATATTTTATAAACATGTATTTTATGATTCCAAATATCAAAATATAATATGCCTAATCTGTTATGGCATAGATTGAAATATTATGTAACCTATTTTAATATATTAAGATGATATATATATATATATATGAAATGTATGGGTTTCAATAGCTATATCAATAAGTGCATGATATTCATCTTCATTAGAGTAGTAAATAACTTGATAAAGATATTTTGGTTCCAAAACTGGTTAAATAATATCTCTTGGACTTAAAGGATGCATGATTGGATTAAATCACCCCTAGAACCTCTACTCATTAGAGATCTATATCCATTTACAAGGAATTCATATGATCTTCAACATTTTAGGTGGTTTTCTTCATGCAAACACCACTTTAAAATTACATTAATTCGGCTACCATTGGTTCATATCATTTCTATTATAGTAATATTGGGGAAAACAATTTGTATGGAAGAGTGTTGATTCTTAATGATCATTTTGTTTAACACTGTTTTATTCCTCATGAATAATCGAGGAAAATTTTCTAAATATGTTAAACTATTACATATATAAAAAAACTGAATTCCATACAGAGATGAAGTCTCTAATCCTTTGGTAAATAGTGTACTGAAATAAAGTCCAAAAATCATGGATTCTGTACTTATGTCATTTGTAACCAATATATGGTATGTTTTTCTATCCATAAACTCTTCCATCACATTTCTAATCTTAAAATTGGGATGATTTGTTGGGTAGAATCACGTATATTCATTAAAATCACTATGATTTAGGACTATTTAAAAATCATCACAATAGGATGAAGTGAACTCATAATCATGAAGTTTGATAACATTTATAATCATATCCTCATGATATGATCTTTAAAAAACCTATTCTAAAAACAATATTTTACAAGGAATATATAAACAAGGATATGTTCATATAATAATCAGATAATCAATTTGTGACAAAGAATGTCTATCCATGACATGGAATGAATGGTTATAAACCACTCAACAT
Source organism: Viscum album (assembly GCA_963277665.1). Lineage (NCBI taxonomy): Eukaryota > Viridiplantae > Streptophyta > Magnoliopsida > Santalales > Viscaceae > Viscum > Viscum album. The sequence continues at coordinate 1,472,047,916 of OY728126.1, read as the reverse complement.
GTACTTTTTTCTCAGACACTAATTTTTTTGGAAATATTATGTGGACATTAAAGATCTTGTAGATGTTATTGATGTGGAATATTCACGTTTAGATGATTTCGATGAATCGTATTCAATTAATATATTCATTTAGATTATTAATAATGGAAATCATGATTTGATAATCTAGGGATTTGAATAATTGTTAAATAAATATTTTGTGAAAAGAGTTTTTTGTTTGGGTTAGAATGAAATGCAATAATTGAATTATAGATTCCAAATTTAAATCTTTTATGTATTTACTTGTACAAAAATGTGTATAAAATAATAATAAGTGATTAACATTTTTTTAAATCTATATGATATATTTTAAAATTAAATATCTATGAAAATACTTGACAAAATATGAAATTGATATATCTATAAAATAAATCAATGATGTTTTAAAATATTTTTCAATGATTAAAAAACATTTTATGTAAAAAAATAATACATAATTCTTGTTTGACATAATAAATTATATGAATGTTAATTTTTTTGTAAATTTGTTATATATGTGAGGTTTAGTTTCAATGAAATCACGATTTATATCACCCTTATGAATACAACCTCTCAAAATGTTGTGTATTTTATCAATATGTTTTGAACTCAAATGAGATACATGTTTTTTAGAATTTTTTATATCAATTTTATTGTTAAAATTTATCTATGAATGTGTTAATTGATATCCATAGTCCAATAATTTGTTTATCATCGATAAAATATGTGCAAAAAATTAATTGTGTACCTGTACTTATCTATTGTAGTAGATAATGCTGGAGTTCTGTTTCTCACTACACTATGAAACTATGGATTCTAAAATGATGAAATTTTATAGTGGTTCTATTTATATATTAATTGGAAATTTAGAAATCATTATATGAATTACTAACTAATTAATATACATGTCCTTTAGGGTAAAAAATCCAATATTTGTTATATTTATCAGTAATTTAAAAATATTTTTAACATAATTTAAATGAGATCCTTTATTTTTTTAATGAACATGTGCGCATATAATCATACAAAACATCATATTAGGCCATTTAGTAGTTAATTATAAAAATTTTCATTCATATCTCTATAATTAATTTTATCTAATTCATTTATATTTTTATCAAGATCATGCTTAAAAATTATAATAATGTGATTTTGAATCCATTTTATGCTATCTAATACAAGACATCATAAAATAACTTTTTTGTATTTTCATTGATTTTAAAAATTCCTTCTTTTTTTAAAAAAATAGGAATAAAAGAAACTATTTTTACTTAACCATTAAAATAATTTTTTATGATTGTTAAAAAATCAATACATAAAAAGTTTTTTGATGATCCAAAAATAATATAAGAAACATATATTTGAACTAATAAAACAACTATTTGAATTATATTTATAAATAAATTTGGGACAATAATAACATTTGTTAAACCATTTGAAATTCAAAAAGTGAAGAACCTATCGTGCCACGATATTGGAGATTTTTTAAACCATAAAATTATTTTGTCAATTTAACATCATGATTTCAAAATTGATTGTTTTTTAATATAGGATATTGATAAGAAACACATCCACGTTACAATATCCACTTAAAAATCCACTATTGACGTGAATTTTGTATAGTTTGAAATTAATATTTGTAATATATTAAAGAAATGTTATGATATCCTCAAGTGTACCTATTACTAGAATGTATTCTTCATAGTCGATGAATTCTTCCTAACTACATAATTGTTAAACTAATCTATGTTATTTCTAATAATTATCAAAGACACATCATCCTTATTTCTATACCACAACATAGTTCCAATAGTTAGGTAGTCTTCTGGGTTTTCATTTAATTCCAATACTTTATTCCTTCCAAACTGGTCCACTACTTAATGAATTTATATTACCTAATGTTGATATTTATTTATTCATTTTTTTATTATGTTCAGTCTATAATAATAAATTGTTAGTTTCAAACTGGTTTCATATAAACTCTCGAGTTTTAGTTCCCCTATTTAGATCTCCAAATTTAGAATCTTAAGCTTAGAATTTAATTTTAATAATAGTTCATGGGTTAGAAGTATATAGTAATTCATTTTCATATTGTGGTTCAATAAGATTATAGTGATCTACACTTGGTTAATTATCATTTTAATATGTATAAATATCATAACATTTAGAGTTATTTTTGATAATCATATTTGAAATATAATCCATATGAACAACTGATGAAGGATTGAGTTCTTATGGATCTGTCTCATCAAAATAATGATGAATAATATTTTCCCCAAAAATAGATTTTAATTTTTAAGGACACTATATGTTTTACTAGGTGTTTAATATTAATGTAATAAACTTTCATATATTTTTGGTGAAATTTTTTACAGACTCTATTTTGTGTTAAGAATATAAAATTTATAGCCCAAAAATATAAAATAATTTTTTTTTCAGTTTTTAACCATTCCCCAATCCATTTAGAGTATTCTATAAGGTAGTATTTATAATAAAAATATTAATTACATAATTTTCTTTAAAATTTTCAACCAATAAATTGATCGGATTATCAAATTCATTAAGAATTGTTCTTCTAATTTCCAAAAGGGTCATATTTTCCCTTTTATCTACCCCATTTTGTGGAGGTGTATTAGGTGTATAGAAATTGTGTGTATTGAAATGTTGTGAGTGGGAAAGTTGGAATTTTTGACTCTTAGAATCTTTTTCATAACCACTTCTCAAGGTAATAATGGAAATTCAGCTAAGGTTTTCTATGGATTTATCATACTTATAGTGACAAGGAGTGGATTCCCTTTTATACATATGTAAAATCACCCTTGTATATCTAGAGTAATAATAATCTATATAATAATAGCATAGTTTTTAGAATAAACAAGAAACTTCAAATGGATAAATAAACCTATATAATCCTTGATTAGTTTTTTGTAGATATATAACTCTTTCTTTAATATTAAAAATATTTTATATCCCTTTTCCATTTGATATGTATCGAAAAAGTTTCCATTTCGACATTCGTCCTTAAGTAAATCTTTGAATTATACATTATTAGGTAGTTTTATATGTGATTATACAATGAAATTTCATTGTCTATTATGTTATAACTAGGAATTTCTTTAAAAAAACTCAAATAAGAATTATTTTGAGAAAATGAAGAATTTACATAAATTTAAACACATTATAATATCAAAAAAAGTAAATAATAATGCATTATTTGAGTCCTAAGTTTTGAAAGAGTTATTTAAAAATTTAACAAGATTTCCATCATCATATAATTATGGGATGGTATTAAGATTATATTTTAATCCATCATCCTAAAATACATTAGAAATAAGGGCAGATTTTGAGTTACAAATTTTTCCTAGCCCAATTATTTTTCCACTTCCATTGTCACCAAAAGTGACATGACCTCTATCCTCGATTATTAGGTTTTTAAAAAATAAATATTATCTAATATAATTTATGGAAAATAGACGTTTTAGGTACCATACATGTTAACTAGATCTCTCTAATAATTTTACTAGAATCAATTAAATACGTATTGATTTTGGTACCTATATTGGAATTGGCTTAGATAGGTTAAAAATCATGGATTTTGGAATCAATTTTTTTACATGATTATTAGAGAATTAGTCCATAACATTTACATCACAAATTGAATATTACAAGTAGACACTTATACTCATTATCCAATTCATTTCAGAATTATAAAATTCCTTAAAAAATAAACATGTTTACTTCCCTGTTTTAGACATCCCAACATTACCCTGATCCCATCCTTGACCCTATACATCATTAAGTATAGTGAATTTTTTTTTTAAAAAAATCGGATGATCATAAAAATATCAGTATGGGACACATAAATAATTTAAACTATTAGTTTCCAAAATAATATGTAAACTCTGACTACTTTATCATAATGTAATTCTTTTCACCTTAAAGAATTAGCAAAAACACTTTAATGAATGACAGATCATTGGTTACCCTTTTTGTGACCAAAATATTACCATAAAGTTCATAGAAAGAAACAAAATATCTTATAATGGTTACTTGGGACATAAACATACTTAAAAGGAATAAATATATGGTTGACTTCCACGCATATCAATAAATGGAAAAGTCGTACATCCGACTTCCATACCCAATGCATTGGATGATATAACATAACCAACCGTACTTGGTTTATCATGAAACCACCTGCCATTTGATTTATCATGTGACCACACATCATTTGTTTATCACGTAACCACCCGTCAAATTTTCAAATACCATTACAAAATCATAACATACAAAATAATTCAAATATCAACATTTCAGTAATAAAATTTAATTTGAAATAACTAGATATCATTGGAAGATATTGAAATACTTAATCCTTTTCAAAAACAATTTTCAATACAAAAACAACGAAAAAGATAATAACATATTACTTTAATTTTTGAATACATTAAGGCATATAGAGGAAGCCAATTAAAATTTATGGTGGCCGAGACGTCATTGTCGCCACATAGGATAAAAAAATACCTTTTTTCGTTTAGTAAAATGCTTCGGAGAAAAAATATTCCCTTTAAATGAAAGTAAAATTCAAAGTGTTTTATTATGAACCGTATAGAATAATGAGGTATATATTATATAAATATGACTCAATTATTGGATATTGAGATGACGTACCATACCTCATGTCCAACTTGACACATTCATTCTTTAATTTCCTGAATAATAAACTTAAGTTAATTTCTACTTTTTTCAGATCCTTTTTTAAGTTTATTATTACTTTTATTTCACTTATTACCACATTATAAAAATTACATTATAATTTAAGTAAATATAGTTCGTTTTTCGATATTGGGTACTTCAGTAAAAAAGGATCTTATTATAATTTTATCTTTTCCATGTAGTGAAAAGTACATTATATCCAAGAATATTATTCATATATATCATATATGTCATGTATATATGTATTTATAATATTCCATAACACGTGGAGATAGGAAAAAAAATGCACCATTCATGGAGGCGGTCATCTCTACATAAGCATGAATGCTACCTTCATTTCTATTTCATATTTAAAAGAATAAAAACATAAAAATACACTATAATATTATTATTCTTGAATAATATCTTATTTTATATATATTAAATTTTTTCATTAATTACATATTTTATACGTTTCATGTATGGATGAACGAGTCATATCACTTTGAGGGGGTGGTTGTCCGCATTTTCTCAAATGAAATTATCATATTTATACATAATGAAAAGGATAGACGTATATATTGAATAAAAATTATAGAAGAATAGAGACTATATAAATATAATATATATCACATATAAACATAGTTATATCATAATGGAAAACATTAGAGGCTGTTAGAGATAATTGAACAATCATCGGTTTATGAGGCAGTAGTTCGCTGTCCACAGAAATAGTATGTTCTGAATCCATTAAATGAGGGTGTGTGTAATTTTTAGTCTAATCCTTAGATTAAAAAAATACTAGCATATTTAATACACTATTTTTTTTATAAAAATTGAATAAATAGAGTTTAGGGGGTGGGAGAAGGGAAATAAATGAATGAAGATAGAGAGATTACGTTACCTCATATCAGGTAACTCCTATTGATTATAATTAAAAGGCTTTCATGAATTTACCTGTTCCCAAGGTAAGGATTCTATGAGGAAGAGAAGGATGTTGGTAGATTATTGGAGTAGAGGTTGGATGAGAAAAGGGTCTTGAGAGGTGTAAGTAAGGGGTTATATTAGGTGGAATTTTATAAGAAGGGGGAGGGGTACTTTAAGAATTTCCTGAATGATTATTTAATTATAAAATGAATTTTTATTTTAAAAAGCTCCAAAAATAATTTAATTCGAAGATAAGATTATTTTTGTTCTAAATACTCAAAACTAATATGTTTTAGACATGCTTTGTTTTCAAATTTAACCTTATCATTTAGCTTTAACCCTTTGTTAACTATTTTAACACTTACCATGTCTTCTTGTATATTCATACTATATGGTAAATACAATTATCAAAAAATTCTAATTGAACCTCATGTTTTTCATTAGTGAAACTTAAACCATTATCCTAGTCATTTTACTAAAAATTATATTTCTTAAACTATTATTTCATTTAATAAAATAGTAATATTTTAAAAAAAATCATTTTTGTCAATTTTTATAATATTATTATGGCGACTTGTTAAAAATTCATAAAAACATAATTATTTCGAAGAAAACTCATTAATTAAAATATAACAAGTCATAATCTTCCCAAAAATTCTTTTATGGCATAAAAAGTTTAAAAACAATTTTATTTTTATTTTTTTAATCTCATTTATTTAAATCATTAATTAATAAGGCAATCACTACATCATCATTGTGTCATAAATAAATATATTTATATGATATATAAAAATTATAAACAAAATACCATGTTGTATGAAATTTTTATATCTTTCTAATCACTATTTATAGTCGAATATATCACTTATATAACACCATATAAACATTTATTAATAAAAGACACAAGTTTAAGTTATATTTTCTTTAACATTAATTTAAAAGTATTTAAAAGTCATTTTCACCAACAAGTGGATAAATGGGTTACAAAAATCTACCCAAGGATTCCCATGGTTAGAAATATATCACATAATAGGGTTAGGAAATTTTTTAGGATAGTATAATATTATAATAATATAATATTTTACCCTTATTTATTGGATTTACCCTTTAACAATGGAAAATAAAATATTTTCTAGAGTTACTATTGAAAATGTATAAAAATAAAAGGTACCTATTTACCAAATTTGGACCTATTAATTCCAGATATGGATTAATATTTTCTAAATTAAAATAACATAAGTTACATAAATTAATTTGAAATTAATTCTCATTGTCAAAACCAAAAAGCATGTTTTTAAGAATTACAAACTATGAAATGATTGACATGTATTTATATCCAATTTAAAATTGAAATTACCTTGAATGGCCAATATTTTATTAAATGGTAAAAACACAATATAAGGACACTTTAAACCCAAATAAAATGATAATCTTAGAGCATAAATAAATCATATGAAAATATAGTATCGACTTAAAATGAAGTATTTATAACTATTCATTCATAATTAACACTATCAGAAATATACCAAACAATTTCCCAATATATATTTTGATTTCCCAGTTATAAAGAAAAATTTTATTTTTTCAATTAGTATATATAAATTTGACAAAAACTAGATTTAAAAAGGGTTCTCCCTCAAATGCGGTAAAACAACCTTTTAAAAATATTAGAGTATTTCATGCATAAAATATGGTTAATTCTCATTTGAAATCTATAAATTTTATTGGATTATTTTAGAAACATTTAAAATACATTCTTAATCATAATATGGTATGTTCTATTCATTCCTGCCAATACAATGACTAAGCATTAACCACCACTTAAAAATATTAAATTATATTATTATTTTGGTATAACTCAACATTGTGTGAAATGAATGATTTTAGAGAACCCCATTGTTTCATGTTGAGTATTCTATCAGACATATCATCCCCTTTAATGTAAAATTAATATTAAATTCAAAAATATTAAAAAAATATTAAAAAATCATATTATTTATTTAACTGGGATTTTACATCATTCCCCACATTTTGAAATTGTGTCCTCGCAGTTTTATTTACTTATCAAATAAGTACGGGTATTTATCCCTCATAACATTTTCATATTATCATGATTTCATTTCAACCCTATTGGTTTTCCAAAAAATAGTTACCTAATTATTTACCTTATTCCGCAAGACTTTCTCTCTTCGGTCAATAATCTAGACTGGTAGTTCTCATAAGAGAGATTATCTTCCAACTGAACTACCATTGGACTCAAAACATGTGATAGATCATGCATATACTTCCTCCTCATTGAAACATGAAAAAAACTGTGTACCAGGGATTAACATTGGGGTAAATCCGCTCTATAGGAAACTGATCCAACATTTTCCATGATTTCATAGGGTCTAATGATCCTCAACATTACTTTCCATTTATAAAAAAACTCATCACACAACTCCATAGAGAAACATTGAGAAAGACATGATAGCCTACCTCCAAAGAAAGATCTTCCTTTGGTTATCTGCACAAATTATCTTCTTTCTCTGACCTATTCTTATACACTTCTTAATTATCTGAAATTTCTCTTCCTTCTCTTCTACCGATTCTGGTCCTATCAACATCCTTTCACCTACTTCATCCCAAAAGAAAGAGTTCGACACTACTTACCATATAATTCTTCAAATAGGTCCATATGTATACTGGAATGAAAACTGTTATTATAGGAAAACTCATCCTTAGAAAGATGTTAGTCCCAAATTCGGTGTTAATCCATTGAATAATCACATAGCATATCTTCCAATGTCATAATTGTTCATTGTTACTACCCATATGATTTAGGATGTAAATATGTAATGGAATTTAATTCTATACCCAATGACTCCTAAATTCCATTCCAAAAGTTTAAAGTGAACCTGGGTTCATGATTAGATACAATAGAGATGGGAAATCCATGCAACCTAACTATCTCTTTAACAGACAACCGAGAAAGTTGATCTAGAGAAAAAGTATCACGAATAGGACGGAAATGAGCTGATTTACACAATCGATCAATAGTAACCAAAACTGAATTATTACCTCGAGATGTCTTCATTAATCTCACAATGAAATACATGGATATAATTTCTTATTTCCACTCTCGCACCAGTAAAGTCTGAAGCATCCATTTTGGTAACGGCCACTGTTCTCTAACCTGTAGACATGGAAAACCCTTCCCAATAAAGTATACAATATCCCTTTTTATTCCATCTTACTAGTAATACTACCCAAGATCTCTGTAAATCTTAGTGCTACCAGGATGAACTAAAAATGGAGAACTATGAACATCATATACCAACAATATTTTCTTCTATGTATCAAAAGGCACATCTAATCTCTTCCCAAATCTCAAAACACAATCTTTATCAATGTTAAATTTAGGTAACATAACATTCTGAACCAATTCGATCTTTTATTCAACTCACTTTTTTATTTTTTCTTCTTCTTAATTCTGTCTGCTAGATATGATTTTACTAACACCTAAAACAAACCATAAGGATATCCTGCACCAAAAACGTAAATTCCAAAGTTAATCAAATCGTTAATCAAAGGATCTAGTTCCAAATTTAACATGGTTAAGGTATCATTACTTTTAAAACTCAAAGCATCATCCACTTTACTTTCTTTTCCTAGATGGTAATGAATTGTGAAATCATACTCCATGAGTAATTCTAGCCATCTCCTCGATCTCTTGTCCAACTATTTCTAAGTGAATATAAATTTCAAAATTTTGTGACCAGAATATATTTCACACTTTATGCCATAAAAATGATGCCAACATATTTTTAAAGAAAAAACAACAATATCTAATTATAAATCATGTGTAGGGTAATTTAACTCATGAGTTTTCAACTGACATGAATCATAAGGAATTACCTGATCATTATGGAGTAGGACAAAACCAATTCCATTCCTTGAAGAATCGTTGTAGATTACAAACTCACCATTTCTGGATGGGAATTACACAACTAGAGTATTCATCAATTTTTTTTCAATTCCTAAAAAAAATCATCATATACTTTTTTCCAGAAATATTTAACACCTTTTCAAGTTAAATTATTCAGTGGGATTGATAATGGTGAAAACTTTTAAACAATCCTTCAGTAACATCCTTCAAAACCAAGAGAAATATTGATATATATGATACTGGTAGGTCTTGTCCACTCTTCAACAACTTTTGTTTTAGATGGGTCAACTGTTATGCCGTCTTTAAAATAAATATGACCACAGAATGAAATTTTCTACAACCAAAACTCATAATTCCATAATTTGCAATACAATTTTTTTCCATGAAGGTTTGAAAGACATCCCTTAAATTAAATTCTTGTTTCTCTTTAATTTTATAATATACACAAATTTCATCAATTAACACAGCCACATACATATCCATGAACTCACATATAATTATATTTATAAGATCCATGAATATTGTAGGTTTATTAGTTAACCCATAATGCAGGAATAAAAATTCATAATGGTCATTTCTAGTATGAAATGAAGTCTTAGGAATGTCATCATCCTTTACTTTCAAATGATGGTACCCCGAACTCAACTCAATATTCAAAAATTACTGATCTCCATAGAGATAATACCACTTCATTTGATGGTCCCACATCAACTGTAGTAGTAGAAAAAAAAATTTCACACCCTTTTGTTTCTGATCTGTCTAGTTTCCACCCTAGGTAATCAACTCTGGACACACACTTGCATATTTCCCAAACCCATTACAACTAAAACATCTTACCACTAGATTTTCATTTTCTGGTTGATCATCATCCATACAGTTACGAGCAATATGACCAGTCATACCACACCAGAAGCACTTTCTATATTTTTAGAGACATTCTCGTGGATTATTTTTACCACACTACTCAGAAGATGAAAATTTTATTATTTTACCACTATACTTATTTTTTGAATACATTCCTTTTTCATACCAATATGACCACTTATTTTTCTTCGTCTTTTCAAAAACCAGATCCTCAGAAAAATCTCTTTCTAATTTCTTAGCACATCTGAAAAGTTTCTAAAAGCATTCGAATTTATGAGAGGATAATTCCTTTCAATATCACAAATTCAATCCCATGTAAAACAGATTTATCTTACTATCAAGATCTCAGATGGAATTTAGAGCACACCTTGCAAGTCTACTGAACTTTTCTTCAAAAGTAGCCATTGAGTCATCCTCCTACCTCAATTCTAAGTATTGGTTTTCTTTCCTACATCAAACTGCTATAGGAAAATAATTCTCAAGAAACATACATTTGAATTAATCCAATCCCAGAGCATTAATATCTTCATTTTCCCTTATAATTTTAACCATCGAACACCACTGATTGAATTATACTTCAAAACAGTAATCAATAAGACTATCCTTTTGATTTACCATAAACCCCATGACTTTGAAATTCATTTATACTACTTTAATCCTTTCTTTATCTTGCACATGGTCATATTATCTTTTTAATGATGGGGGTTGTTTCCTCATAAAATGATCCACTATAGAAATGTTCCCCTAATGTTGATCTGGTAGATATCATGCATAGACACCACCACCATTTGTCACATTATTCAACTAAGCCATTACTGCAGAAAACTATTTATTTCAAATTTCAACCATCTTGTGATGTTGATTTTGAAGTTTATTCTCATCTATATACCTTCCCAACATTGCTACCCTATTTCCTCTATGGAAAACCATTCTGAACAAAATTATCTTAGACGAATCAACATGTAAATCATTGAATGTTATATTATTTCAATTTGACCATAATGTAAAAATTATTTATGGATAGTCTACTAAAAAAATTCTAACTCCTAAAATTATCTAAACTGAAAATAATACAACATATAAGTCCCTAGCCTTAAACATTACAAAATAATAAATTATGATAATAATTCACATTGGGGATATTTTTAGGTATAGAGATTTATATAATTAGGTCATAACCTATACGTAACAACTTGAATATTACAGGTAGACACTTCTACTCACTATCAATTTTTTCATGAAAATAAAATTATTTAAAAAAGGAACATGATTATTTCCATGTTTTAGACATCATGAGATTTCTGTGTTCCCATCCATAACCCTATTAATCATTTTGTCCTATGAAAAACATCACAAAACATGGGTTGGATAGAGAATCCTCAGTAAGGGATACATAAATAATGAAAACATTCAGTTTTCTAAACAACTTGTAAACCATTAATACATTTTCATAAAGTATTACTTTTCACTATAAAGAAGTAGAAAAAACACTTCACTAAATATAATCTCATTGATTAGCCTTTTTTGTAATAGAAGGATTACCATAAATCCTATAAATCAACATATAACATATAAAGGTAACATTGGACATAAACATACTTAAATGGAATAAATATTTGGTCAACATCCACCCATATCACTTAATGGAATAGCCATTCAAACGACTTTAATAACCAATGAATTGGAGGTTATAACGTAACCACCCATACTTGGTTAATCATGGAACTAATATTCATTTATTTTATCATGTAACCACCCATCATTGGTTTGTAATGTAACCACCAATCAAATGACCTAGTAAAATTATATAATCATAACACATAAAATAATGAATATATCAACATTTCAGTAATTAAATTAAATTTGAAATCACAAGATACCATTTCGATATATTGAATTAAATAATCCATTTCAGAAACCATTTTCAATACCAAAACATCCAAAAAGTGATTAAGGGATTTCATTCCCTTTTAAAACATTATGGTTTATAGAGGTATCCAAATAACTATTACAGCGACAAAGAGGTCATTGTCGCCGCATATGTTAAAAAATTTCTTTTTGTCATTTAGTAAAATGTTTCATAGAAAAAAGGTTCCTTCTAAATAAAAGTAAAAGTCAAAGGATTTTATTATGCCCTGTATAAAACAAAAAGGCATATACTATCGAAATTTGACTCAATAAAAGGAGATTTAGACGAGTTCCCTTACCTCATGTCTGACTAGACTCATTCATTCTTTAATTTCCTAAATAATAAACTTAAGTTAATTTTTACGTGCATTAGAACCTTTTTCATGTTTATTATACCCTTTACATCACTTATTAATACATTATAAAAATTACATAATTATTTAATTTCATATAGGTCGTTTTGTTGATATTGGGAATATGAGTCAAAAATGATCTTGTTATAATTACAATTTGTCCAGGTGGTAAAAAATCCATTATCTCTAGAAGATTATTCATTTATATCATATATATTCATTATAATGGTATTTAAAATATTCCACAACATTTGGAGAAAATAAATGAAATGCATGATTTATGGAGATAGTAAGTCGTACGTACGCATGAACACTACTTTCATTTCTATTCCATATTTAAAGAAATTTAAATAGAATATTACATAGGTATTTTATAATTCATGTATAATATCATATTTTATATATATTAGAAAATTTAATAAAATCCACCCTTTATAAATGCCATGTATGGCATTAATGAGTCATATCACTTTGAGGGGGTGATAGTCCGTATTTGCTCAAATGAAATTATATTATTTACACATCATGAAAAGAATAAAGGTATGTTTTAAATAAAAATTATAGAATCATAAAGAAAATATAAATAGAATATATATCACATATAAATTTAGTTTCATCATAATGGCCACCATGATAGGTGGTAGGAGATAATAGAACAATCATCATTTCGTGAGGCAGAAGTTCACCGTCCACCGAAATAGTATGATCTAAATCCATTCGATGGGGTTGTGTGTGAGTGTATGTCAAATACATGAAATAAAAAAATCATGGTCTATTGAATATACTAATGTTATTATAATGTAATTTAATTAAGATTTTTTAGAGGGTTGGAGAAGGGAAATAACTGAATGAAGCTTAAGATAATACATTTCCTCAAATTAGGTAACTACTTTAAATTAATGCTAAAAGGATTTTTTGAATTTCCATCCACCAAAGGTAAGGCTTATAAGAGGAATAGAGAGATGATGGGATCTTATTAGAGTATATTTTGGATGAGCGAAGTGGTATGAGAGGTGTGATTAAGGGGTTATAGGTGGTGGCCTTTTATAAGAAAGAGAAGGGGTACTTTAGGAATGTTCTGAAAGATTATTTTTTTATAAAATGATGTTATATTTTAAAAAGGTACAAAACTCATTTAATTAGAAGTTAAAATTTGGATTGTTATAAATCCTCTCAACCAATATTTTTTAGGAATTTTTTGGTTTCAAAAGTAACCTTATCATTTAGCATTAACCATTAGTTTACTAATTTAACTCTTACTAGTTCTTCTTGTATATTCATACAATATGGTTAATATAATTACCAAAAAATTCCAATACAACCTCAAGTTGTTCATTAATGAAATTTACAACATTATATAAGTCATTTGAGTGAATCATAGTTTTTAAGACTATTATATCATTTAATAAAATAGTATTTTTTTTAAAACACATTTATGTCAATTTTTATACTATTCATATAATGAATTTTTAAAAATTCATAAAAAATCAATTATTTAGAAAAAAATACATTAATTCAAAGATAACAGGTAATAATCAAACCTAATAATCTAGGATGGCATAGAAAGTTTCAAAATTATATTATTTAAGTAATTGATTAATAAGGTAGTCACTACATCATAATTGTGCCATTAATAAATTTATGTATTTGATTCTAAAAATTATAAATAAAATACAGAGATATAGGAAATATTTTTAGATTTCTAATGACTATTTTTAGTCAAAGAAATCACTTATATAACCCCATATAAATATTGTTTTAGTAAAATATACATTCCAAAACATTAAATTACAAGTAATTAAATGTCATTTTCATACACATGTGGCTCTATGGGGTCCTAAAATCGACCCAAGGGGGCCCTTGGTCGGAAATATATCATAAAATAGGGTTATAAAACGTGTTAAGGTAGTTTTATATTATTATAATATAATTTTCTAACCTTATTTACTATATTTACCCATTAACCATGGTAAATAATTTTTTTTACTTAAGTTACTATTCATAATGTCGAAAAATAAAAGGTACCTATTTACAAAATTTAGACCTCCTAATTCCAAATATGGAATCTATTTTTTCAAATTCAAAACATAGAAGTTGCAGAAATTAGTTTACAATTATTTTCCATTTTCAAGAACAAAAAGAGTTTTTTCAGAAGTAGAAACTACCAATATATTGACATGTATTTATGACCAATTTAAAAGTAAAATTACCAAAAATGGACAAAATTAGATCCAGTGGTAAAAAATAATATAATTAAACATTAAAACCAATAAAAATGATTATCTAACCATATAATTCAATCAAATGAAAAGATATGTTTGACGTAAAATGTAGTATTTTTAACCATTCATTAAAAATGAACTATATTAGAAAAATACCAAAAAAATTAAACAAAGTAAATTTTCTTGTCACTCATGTAATTAAAAAGATTATTTTGTCAATTGGAACATATAAAAGTGACAAAAATTATATTAAAAAAGGCCTCTCCATCAAAAGGTGGTGAAACGAACTTCTAATAATTTTAGAGTATTTAATGCTTAAAATATGATTCATTCTCATTTTAAGCCTCTAAATTTTATTTGATAATTGTAAATACATTTTATAAACATGATTAATCATAATATTTTTAGTTTTTTTCATTCTTGCAAATACAATGGGTAGGCGTTAACAACCACATAAAAATAATAATATTATATTATCATTTCGGTATAACTCAACATTGTGTGTAACATAAGATTCTAGAGAACCCTGTTGTTGTGTGTTGAGTAAACTTTCTAACACAACATCCCCATTAACAAAAAATTAATATTTAATTCACCAATATTAATAAATATGAAACAATCATATTTATTATATACCTAGGATGTTAAATACAAATTTTTCCTAGCCCAATTATTTTTCGACTTCCATTATCACCTAAATTGACATGACCTCTCTCCACCATTATGATGTTTTTTAAGAATAAATATTCTCTAATATAATATATGGAACATAAAAATATATTTAATAATTTTACTATATTCAATTAAATACATATTTATTTTGGTACATATATTAGAATTTTCAAAGATATGTTAAAAATATAAAATATCAGAATAAATATTTTTTATAGGATTATTATACTCATATTAAAAATATTTACAACTGAAATCATTTTTAGGTCAAATATTCATATTATTATTTCCAAAAATAATATTATTCTTAAAAAATACCTATTTTTTGAGTTGTTAGTAAAAATGTTTTTGTACAGTTTATTTTTCTTTCAATGTTCAATAAAAAAACTATCTCTTATTTTAGGTATATCCTCAAATACTTTAATTTTCATTATAGTTTATTTTCATCAAGAAAAATATTCAATGTTAATTTTTAATTCTTCCTCCAAATGATTCAAATCATTATTCTATATTAATATATTATAATTATTTTTGTTCACAATAATAAGAGAATATTTTTATACAACACATAACATATAATGAATTTTTTATTTTTTTTTCTTTTATCTCATCCATAATATCATTCAATATAGTGTGATTGTATTTTAAATCATATTTTGATGTTTCAGAATCATCATGAATATGATATTTAATTGAAGGTTCCTCAGAGGTTATGGCCATAATGAATTGAATAGTTTTTTATTCTTGTCTTCTTATCTTGAATCTGGCTCATGGGAGTTATCCTCATATTCAATCTAAGTTTCTCTAATTTCTCTTTTTGGTATTTTCTACTTTTCTTCATATTCCATTTTTTATTTTTGCATCAAAAATGATTCCTTATAATGAAAACCCTTGTATATATTAAAAAAATTAAGAATAATTTATTATATAAGAATACACATAATATAACCAACAAGAGAGAGAAGTCTAGTTTATTTTGGTAATTAGGAACATTTCATATCAAACATAAATAGAGGTTACATCCTAATTATTTAAAACTTCTTTAACAAACTCATAATTTTCCATTATTCTTAATACAACATTTGATTACTCGGGGACATTCATAAGGG
Source organism: Viscum album (assembly GCA_963277665.1). Taxonomy (NCBI): domain Eukaryota; kingdom Viridiplantae; phylum Streptophyta; class Magnoliopsida; order Santalales; family Viscaceae; genus Viscum; species Viscum album. The sequence continues at coordinate 1,472,031,220 of OY728126.1, read as the reverse complement.
AGGGGGGTCGATAAAGCCATGTAATTGAATAAAAAACCTATGATTAAGAATGTATTACATGATATATAATAGGTAATTAAAAGAGACATTAAATGAGTGATAATTGTAATGATGAACATTAAGGAATGATGTAGCCTGTAATGTAAAAGAAACATGGTAATATATCAATAACCTTAAATATGAAATAAAAATCTTAAGTCAGTGTTAACCTCCAATAAATCATAACATAATGTTCTTAGGATAACCTGCCATTCATCTTACCTAACTTCTCATGGGACCAAAACATTACCCAATACATTGGATCACTATCATGGTGTACCCATCATAACTATATCTTGTACATGAAAAAGTGTTCAACATAAATCATATAAGAGAAGAACATATTTCATAAAATTTACTAATAATGATTAAGGGGTTACATATATGTATATACTAAATAAATGATGTATAGTTATAAATGTGTGAATAATTTTGAGTGGAAATTGTAATGGGTATACACCTCACCACTGTTTGGCCTAGAAAATCACAACGACATTTCAATTGGGTAACAATAATATTTGGATACTAATAAAATAGTTCAATGAGAGATAAAGGTGTCTTAATCACTTAAAAGTTAGATGGATAGAATTAGGGATGTTAAACAACATAATAAAAAATTGAATATTTTGGATTAAATATTAATAATATAGTGAGGGTTCATGAGTAAAAAGATGACCTGAAAAAATCACAGGATGCTTTCATCAGCGTAACAAGGGTACGAAATGAATCATGGGAGGGTATAATGAGAGTTAAAAGGGGTCACTAATCAATAAAAAATAAAATGGTAAGTAATAAGGATATATAATTAAATATTCCATAATTATTAATTTTATGAAAATATGCATTACATGAATAAGGAATTTTAATTATAAAGACAAATAGAGGACCTCTTACTAAATTTTATCATAGAAACGAGTATGTAAATGCTAATATGAGTGGTGATAAATGATCAATCCTTCTTAGGAAATAAATTTTACAATATAGATATCTTTATATGGTCATTAAAAACCATTTGAGATTCCAAAGGATGAATACAATTAAGGTTCCAAAATTAAAAGTAAGAGAGAGAGAGGTCCCTTACCTTGAGAGGGTGATTCCAAAAGCTTCTAAAATGAATCATGGGAGCTTGGGGACCACATTTATGACTCTATATTGGGCATGTAATATTATGTACGTGATCCAAGGATTTTTAGTGATGTATAAGGAGTGATTAGGTGGGTTTATATAGGGGAAGTGAGGGGATTTCTTTATTATTTCCCAAACATAGTGCTTGTACTCTATATAATAATGTAATAAAAAAACCATCACATATTTCATTCCCAATGTATATTGGAAAAAGGAGTTCTTTTATTTATTTTATATTTCCAAGGGATGAAATCAATAAAATATTACCCTGGGTGATGCATTTAACATCCCTAGTTTTAGTAAAAATAATAAATAATAAATAATTTATTTACTAGTTTTTTTAATTAAACACTAATTAATTCATATTTTTAATAAAACTAAATAATGAATGAGTAATGAATTATTAGTTAAGTAAATCAATAAATAAAATATAATGATAATTAATTAGATATTCTTTTATTTAAATTTAATATACTATTAAAAATAAATCATTATTTTCATGAAATTATATTTAATTTTCAAATGTGATTTTATTTTATGTTTTCAACATTAATAAATTCTCATAAAACAAAGGAAATAATTTATTTCAAAGAAATAATTCTAAGGTAATATATATATAAGTATTATTTTGAATTACAAGTACATTATAATAATATTATTATTATAATTTTATATTACATAACAAATTTTATTTATTTTCCATTATTATATATGAAACATTCATTTAAATTATAAAATTAATGTATAATATTTTATTATATTTTTATTAATTAGCATATTTTTATCATTATAAATGAAAAGAAAATGATATATATAAACATACTTGATGAAATAGAATAAAAAGATATTGAATTAAATAAAGTGGAAAAAGTCATTTTGGGTTATATGGGGGAGTCCTGCACTAAGGTGAAGCGAGTCCTCGAGTCTCGTTTTCGTCGTGTTCGAGCGACGGTCCTGGTTGAGGCTAAGGCATAAGGGTTCGTCTCTTTCTTCAATAACTGAGGTCAAACCCAAATGAAGAGTCATAGAGCACGGGTTTGAGTTTGGTTGGTCTACGTAGACCTTGGATTCAAGATCAAGCATTGACCAACATTCATTTTCATAGATTGGTTTCAAAGTATCTAGTTTGAAGCATGGTTAGGGTTCAAATTCCCTTGATCTATGTCATGTTGAAGGTTAGAAAATCATATTGGGGGCAAATGACCTCCGATTTGTCTGAAACTGCAAGTAGGTGTCTTATATTTCTTTTCTAGATTATTTGAATCTATTTTATATTTTCATTATCAGTGTATTTATTTTCATAATTTTTTGTATTCATTTATGTTTGTTTTGAATTTCATCAACTAGATTTCTGTATTGTTTTGGATATGGATTCTCCTTTTTAAAAAAAATTGATGATTGCATTGCGTATCAGTTTTATTCTTATTTGTTTGATTAAGATTATTATAATCTGTGCATCAATAAATTATTAACCAATTCAATTTCATTTAATTTTCAGATAACTATTTGACTATTGCTATAATTTTCATATTTTGAATCTTTTCATCGTTATGTTTCCATTCATTGATTTTTGATATTTTAAAATAGTGGTATTATGACCTGAAAATGATATGTTGAATTTTTTTTCACATCAGATGCATTCTTATCTGAATACGACAAGTAAATATATATTTTATCAATTTGTTTCAATGGTTTTAAATTAATAAAATCACTGTTAGTTTTTTCTTCTCCCACGTCAAGAATCATCGGATCATGATGAGTCTTTTATTTTAGTTTATCAATAGTCCTTGAGATTTCTATATAAGAAGTAGTGCCTTCTCTTTTTTTGGTGTCTTTTGGGTTAGTCCTTGGTTTTGTGGGGGTAGAGAGACGTATCCCTTGTATTTTCCACTTCCATGAGTATGGAGTGGGAATTGAGCTGCGTCAATTAGAAGAAGGAAAAAGTCAGACTACACATAAAACTAGTAAGAGATTTCTTAATGTTATTTTTTGGAAAATTATTTTCCTTCCTAAAATTATAGTTGTGTTAGAGACTATTTAATTCCATATACTTAGTATGAAAATCTATTTTACTCTAGGTAAGGGATTATGTATTTTCAAAATTACTTTCTAGGCATTTCTATATTATTGTTTTTGTAAGGGTGAAACATTTATTTCCAATATTTATTTATTTTGAAATCTTATTTATATAAGATAATTTTATTTTCAATTACCACTCTTCTTTAATGTATAATTTTAAGTAATTTATTCAATTAAATCATTCATGTTTATGTTTGTTTTATCAAATTCATGTTCAAATTTTTGTTCGTGTAATGGGTTTACTTACAATTTCTTTTTCAATTCCATTATTATTTATTTTAAGAGATTGTTACTATTATTATTTGATTTATTTGAAATAAAATTTGTCTATCAAGATTTTAATGTTATGGGTTTGTGTGTAAGGGGGATTTTATACACTTTTAAATCCTCATAGAAACATATTATTATTTTTCTTTTTATTTTGTTTCAAGGATGTTTTTATTATGTAAAATAGTATGGTTTTAATTTTTTAGGTTTTGGGTATTGGAAAATTATTTCTAACAGAAGTTTCTTTAATGGTTTTCTTAAATCAAAATCAATATGTTTGTAATTTGGGAAATATTTTGATAAGCTCTAGTAAATCGTTCTAAAATTTTTATAATAGTTTATTTATTCTAAATTTATGATTTTATTTGTATATTTCAAATTTATTTGAGAAGGGATATCATATATAAAATCATGTGAAGAATATATATATATATATAGTTTCATTATATTCAAGTATATAATTGTTTTAAATAAATTATTAATCATGTATTAATTCACATTTGAATTTAGAAATTAAGGATGTCATAATTTTTTCCTCCATGTCATATAGAAATCAAGTCTATGGCCATATAACGATGATATTGTTGTGATTTATATATGCATGAGAAATTAAATAAACATTACAAAAAGTTATTTTTATGGTAATAATGATGAAATTTGAAGTGCATGGATATTTATTAATCATCCATTTAATTATGAACAGACTATATCCTGATATTGGGGCGTACCAAGTCAAGTGTGTAAATACCAAAAAATATTAGCACATATATATATATATATAATTAAGAGTGATCATATGTATTTCATGTAAGATGATATGTATATATATACGTGAATTTATTAAAAATGTTTTCATAGAAACTCCAGTGGAAACGTATGTATGTATATATAAGGCAAGCTAAGAAAAAAATGTTTTATAAAAAATGGTACTCGAACATTGTAAATATGATAGGGAATTGGATAAGTGAATACATCCCTCAAGTGGGGAGGCCCAAGATAGACTTAAAAGTTTCGATTGTCCTCTGTTGTTTTTTTTTAAATGCTTGCTTTATATTTTCAACTGAATCACTGTATTAGTTTAAAAGGGTTTTTAGTGTTAGTGCGTATTGAAGTGTAGTGGACAATTGTATTACTTTTTTTCAACTATGATAAATGTGTGCTTTTGTCTAATCCTCCAGAACCAATACTAGAAAAAAGGTCCTCATTTGTATAAGGTTTTGTGTAATTGTTTAGTTTATTTTATAAAAAAATTAGACATCGTTTTTATGAATCGAGTCTGGAAGAGCGGGCTCGGGGCATTATAATTGGTATCCAAGGAACGGTCAAGACAACATTGGAGATTAGATGTTGTCTCTTGAGTAAAAAGAATTTACGCTTTGGAATTTTCATTCTATAGTTATGTTCCCTTAGTGTTTCTTTAATTATGAAAATGGTAATTCAAGAATTTTCGTAAGTCCAAAGAAAGAATTGCGAGGGTGCAATTCATTTAAGGGGGGGGGAGAATGTAAAATCCCATGTTTTAGTAAAAAAAATTAATTAATTAATTAATTACTAGTTTTTTGTTTTAATTAAACAATAATTCAATGATATTTATAATAAAACAAAATATTGAATGAGTAATGAATTATCAGTTAAGGAAATAATCAAATAAATTATAATGATAATTCACCAAATATGATTTTATTTAACTTAAAATAATATTAAAAATAAATCATTATTTTCAAGAAAAGTTATTTAATATTTAAATGTGGTTTTATTTTATGTTTTCAACATTAATAAATTTTCATAAAACAAAGGAAATAATTTATTTCAATATATGAATTCTAAGGTAATATATATATATATAAGTGTTATTTTAAATTATAAGTACATTATAATAATTCTATTAATATAAATTTATATTAAAAAACAAATTTTATTTATTTTCCACTATTAAATATGAAATATTCAATTAATTATAAAATTAGTGTTGTATATTTTATAGTATTTTTATTAATTATCATATTATTATCATTGTAAAAAATAGAAAATGATATATATATAAATATATATATATCTGATGAAACTGAATAAAAAAAATAATGAATTAAAAAAAGTGGCAGAAGTCGTTTAGGGTTATGCGGGGGAGTCCTGCGCCGAGTTGAAGTGAAGCTTCATGTCTCGTTTTTCGTCCAGTTCGAGCGATGGTCTAGGTTGAGGTCACAGTGTAACGGTTAGTCTTTTGATTTTCGAACCGAGTTCGCACCCAAAAGAGGAGTCGGAGAGCATGAGTTTGAGTTCGTTTGGGCTACGTCGGCCTTTGATTGGAGGTCATGCATCTCTCAAATGTTCATTTTCATATAGAGGTTCTGAGGAATCTTGTTCGAAGCACAGTTAGCGTTAAAATGACCTTGATCTGTGTCAGGTTGAAGGATGCGAACTCCGATATTGGGAAAACTACCTCCAATTTGTCTGAAACTGCAAGTAGGTGTCTTATATTTAATATCTGGATTGTCTGAATCTGTTTTCTAGTTTCATTATCTGTGTATTGATTTTCATAATTTTCCATATTCATGTAGGTTTGTTTTAAATTTCATCAACTAGATTTCTGTATTGTTTAGGATATAGATTATACGGTTTATAAAATAATTTATGATTTATTTTCATATCAGTTTTATTATTTTGTGATTGATTAAGATTATTATAGTCTATGCATCAATAATTTTTTAACCAATTCAATTTCAAGTCATTTTTTGGAAACTATTTGATTATTGAATAATTTTCATAATTTTAATCTGTTCATCATTCTGTTTCTCTTCATTGATTTGAGATATTTCAAAATAGTGGTACTATTACTTGAAAACTATATGTGCATTTTTTCATATTAGATGACTTATTCTCTGAATATGACATGTAAATATATATTTTATTAATCTGTTTCATTGGTTTTAAATAAAAAAAATAAATGTTATTTTTTTATGCTTTCACGTCAAGCATCACTGGATCATTATGAGTATTTTTTTAGTTCATAAATTGTATTTGAGACTGCTATATAAGTATTAGTGGATTCACTATTATTTTGGAGGCTTTTGGGTGAGTCATATTTTAGCAAGGGTAGTGAGACGTATCCATCTTATTATCCACATCTATGATTATTTAGTGGGAATTGAGCTACGTCAATAAGAAGAATGAAAAAATTCCGAATACACAAGAAAACTAGTAAGGGATATCTTAATGTTTTTTTGGAAACATATTTTCCTTCCTAAAATTATAATTGTGTAAGATAATTTTTAATTCAAAATACTTAGTATGGAAATCTATTTTACAATAGTTAAGAGATTATGTATTTTAAAAATTACTTTCTATGTATTTCCATATTATTGTTTTTGTAAGGGTGAAACAAATAATTCCAATATTTATTTATTTTGAAATCTTATTTCTGTAATATAATATTATTTTCAAATACCAATCTTCTTTGTTGTTTAATTGTATGATATTTATTCAATTAAATCATTCATTTTTATGTTTATTTTATCAAAATTATGTTCAAATTTTGTTTGCTATAATGGGTTTAATTATAATTTCACTAGCAATTCCATTATTGTTTTTTGTATGGGACAATTACTATTATTATTTTATTTGTTTGAAATACAATTTGTTTGTCATGATATGAATTTTATGGGTTTGTGTGTAAGGTATATTTTATACACATTTAAATTATCATAGAAAAATATTATTATTTTTATTTTTATTTTATTTCGAGGATTTTTTTCTTATATTAAATTGTATGGTTTCTATTTTTTGGTTTTGGGTATTGGAAAATTATTGATAACAAAAGTTTCTTTAATATTTTTCTTAAATAAAAATCAAAATTATTGTAGTTTTGGAAATATTTTGATAAGAATTAGTAAACCATTATAAAATTTTTAGAACAATATAATTATTCTAAATTTATGATTTTATATGTAGATTTCAAATTTATTTTGGAAGGGACATCGCATAAAATATCATGTGAAGAATATATATATATATATATATATATACTTTCATGATGTTCATGTATATAATAGTTTTAAATAAATTATTAGTCAATTATTAATTCACATATGAATTTATAAATAAAGGATGTCATAATTTTATTGTGCATGTCATATAGAAATCAAAACTATAGCCATATATCTATAATATTTTTATCATTTATATATGTATGATAAATTAAATAAAATTTAAAAAAATGAATTTTTATGGTAATAAGGATGAAATTATATTTGCGTGGATATTGATTAAACATCCATGTAATTATGAAAAGATTATATCATGATATTGGGACGTACCAAGTCAAGCATATAAATACCAATGAAGACTATCACATATATATAATTATGAGTGATCATATGTATTTCATGTATGATGATATGTATAAATAAATGTGAATTTATTAAAAATGTTTTCATAAAAACTCTAGTGGAAATGTATGTATGTATATATAAGGAAAGCTAAGACACGAAGGTTCTATAAAAATTTGTACTCAAACATTGTAAATACTATTGGGAATTGGAAAAGAGAATCAATCCTTCATGTTGGTAGGCCCAAGATAGCCTGCAACGTTTTGATTTTCCTCAGTTGTTTTTTTAAATCCTGCTTAAAATTTTCAACTGAATCACTGGATTAGTTTAAAATCATTTTTGGAGTTAGCACGAGCATAAGTGTAGTGGATAGTTGATTTATTTTTTATTCAACTCTAATAAATATATAGTTTTGTCTAATCCTCTAGAACGTAGACTGTAAAATGGTCCTTGGTTGTTTAAGGTGTTTTGAAATTGTTCAGTTAATTTTATAAAAACAATTACACCGCATTTTTAAGCACCGAGTCCGGAAGATCAGTCTCCGGGAATTATAATGTAGATGTGCATAATGTCTATATATATATATATATGATGTAAAATACATAAAATTTAATATATGTTTTGGAAGATTCACAATTTTTTTATGTAATTAATCATCTTACCTAAAAACCCCCTTTTTAATGATAAACATTGATTTTACCCTTGATACCCTAATCTATTTTATTTCGTCACTTTTTTTTAATATGTAATAATACACAACAAATATTTATAATGTATTTAACTTTTTCATGAAAAGTTCCACTACATCAGAAAATTAGAAGAAGTATATTATTAGATTATTTTTATGTGATGACTCAAAAATAAATATTTACATTATCGATATTATTTTATTGTTATTTGAATTTTAAATTTAAAAATCATAGTAAAGTCTCATTGAGTAAAGGTGTTTTTTGTATAATAATAATTTTCAAATTCTTATAGAAATTTCTTTTCATTAATATTCAATGGGAATAATTTTTGTTTTATTTTAATAATATATCATTAATAATTTATGTTCTTGAATTCATAAAAAAGAAATATCTTAATTGAAATTTGATATTACACAAAAAATAAAATTTATGTTTTATCATATCAAAATAAAAATAATTTATAATATAATTTAATAAACAATTTTTATTCAATTGAAAATAAAATTTAAATATTCATTTTATTGGGGTCTTAATACATTTACCTTTATTACGCCCACTAACACCCTATGGGAAATTTGTGAGATGCTGATATGTTCATGGGTTGGTTTAGTGTACATGGTTTTTGTTGTGATCTAATTTTGCTTGAACTTATCTAATAAATGGGGTTTCTCATGATATAGTTGTTGGAAATCACCTTTGGTTTGGTCAAGGTAAAATCCCAATGATGCTACCTCCATCAGATGATTGTATAAACGGGGTTCATATGGTGTGATCCTATTAGTTGAGATTGTTTGTTCTTTGTTTATGTTAACTAGATTTATCATAACCCTATATTATTTTAAACATATTATCATTATTCAACAAAACTGTTATCTGTGGTTATGATTTCTAATGGTATTTCTAATCTAGTAGGAAATAGTAAAATAGAATAAGATTCGGTATTTTCAATAACCATAATAGGTAATTTAATTTAATCATAACGGGAATTTTATTCCCCCTTTATAAATTTTTCAAATGAAATATTTATTTTCACACTAAAATAGATAAGGGTATTTATGTTTCATCACCTCCTCTAATTGACATGTCATTTCTTCAAAAATGTGATTTCTACATAGTACTGTTGAGTCAATAAGGTTTTCCTTATGACTTTTCCATTCCTTCTTGTTTTGAAAATCACAAACACCTTATACCTATGCAAATGTATGTTTTACCTCCATAAGGAAAATTTACTTCTTTAGGGAAATTTACCATAACCTAAATTTTCTTATACAAAGAAATATTATTCTTATGTTCAAAAACCGGATTCTGAACCAAAATCTCGGAATCATATAATGTAATGATTTGGAGCATTCTGTTTTTAGGATCCGAACTCTTAAGCAGTTCGACTACGAACTCTTAAGAATTTCAACTCCAAACTCTTAAGCAATTCGACTCTGAACTCTTATGAAGAGTGACTCCGAACTCTTATGAAGTTCGACTACGAACTCTTATGAAGTTTGACTCCGAACTCTTATGAAGTTCGACTCCTAACTCTTAAACAGTTCGACTCCGAACTCTTAAACCGTTCGACTCCAACCTCTTATGAAGTTCGACTCCGAACTGTTAAGCAGTTCAACTCCGAACTCTTAAACCGTTCGACTCCAAACTCTGCAAGTCCAGATTCTAATCTCTGGTGAAACCAGACTCTGAATTCATATAAAACAGAATCCGAACATTTCTTAACATAGACTCCAAATTTCATTTTAGTTAGACTCCGAACTTTTGACTTGATTACACTCTAAAATATTGGTTATCTTTTACTTACATATGCATCATTTCAAAACGATGTCGTGCATTCAGTTATACATGGTTTGATATAAAACGATGTCGTCTATTCTTTTTCTAATTAACCGTTGGTTGAGTTATACGTGTACAGGTCCCTCCGAATTTCATGGAAAATATGACCATTGGAAGAGGGAGCTGACTATTGGAATTTTTTCCTATAAATAGGAGCTCATTTGAAAGAGCTCAAAAGGTGAAAGAAGTTGATTGATCTTGAGACCACACACTGTTAAGGTGATTTCTAGAGAGAGAAGCTTTTCATGCCTTGTGCGTACTGAACCGCTCGTTCAGATTTCTTTGTGCGACTTCGAATGTTGGTGATTACATTCGAGGACTTCCGGGGATAGGAAGACAGAGGTGACAACTTACTTGAAGTTCGAGGGCTTCCTTGCTAAGGAAGAAAGAGGTTCCAACTACCTCAAAGTTGAGGGCTTGTGGGGATAGCAAGACAGAGAATCTGATCTTCATATCAAGGGCTTACGCTGGTGTGGGTAAGACAGACTTGCTTGAAAGTATAAATCAAGGGACCTTTATCCAAGGTTGTTGGATACCCTTATCTTTGGGTTAAAAGACTTATATCTTGTTACTTGTAGTTTTACTACTAGTTTTTCCACTGCATATTGTATTGTAAGGAAAGTATAAACTTATTATATTTCCTTACACTTGTACCCTGATAAGATTAGATTCTATTTGCTTTAAGGTAGAATCTCATATTGTAAACCTTAGATCCAATTATCCAATTGGTGTTAGAGGTGTTGTGAATCTGCTTAGTTTAACGTTCATAAACTGAGTACTTTCCTTGTCTAAGGAAAACATAGTTATTAGTAACCAACTTTAAAGGTTCCAAAGGAATTTTTAAAGTGTATAATTCACCGCCCCTCTTGTATATTGAGCATCTACATCATTATTTCGATCCTACAATTGGTATCAGAGGAAGGTCTCTGAAATAGTAGTACTCATGTATAAGTTTTTCTTGCTCATTTTTCCATTGTTCTTCTTCCTTGATTCTGAACTTTGTCATTCTGAACTTTGTCATTCCGAACTTTTTCATTCCGATCTTTGTCGTTCCGAACTTTGTCATTCTGAACTTTGTGGTTACGAAATTTTTCTACTAACATGTTCTGTTGCCAAGTATTCTTTAAGAATGGAAGGAGTCAATGTTGGTTCTATTTAAAATATAAATCCTAATAGACCACCAATATTTGATGGTAATGACTATGAGAACTGGAGAGATCGAATAAAGACTTTTTTTATCAACACTAGAGTGGAAAACTTCGTTATGCTTACTGGTGATTATAAAATTCCTGATAAGGAAGTTAAAACATTCATTAACCATGAAAAGAAAGAGTATAAACTCAATTATAAGGTACTCAATACTTTACTATGTTCAATGACTAGAAATATATATAGCCAAATTTCTTCTTGTGAAGCAGCTAATTGTATCTGGAAGAAGTTAGAAGTTACACACTTTGGCACTTCTAAAGTGATTGAGCCTAGGAGAGATTTTCTTAGAGATGAATACCATGGATTCAATTTTCCATATGGAGAACCAATCTGTAAAGTTCAATAGAGGTTTATGACTATAGTCAACAGCTTACAGTCTATGGGAGAAAAATGGTTAGATGATGAAGCCCCTGTAGATAAGATAATTGATATTATGCCTAATGAGTGGGAATCAAAGATAACAGTATAGATGATAACAGGAAGGTCACTCAAATTTCTCTTGATGAGTTATTCGGAACTCTTCTCCAACATGAATCAAGAATGAAGAGATATGCTTACAACCTCAAGAAGAAGAATGGGAATGGTACTGTCACTTTTACAACAACATCAAATCATATGAAAGCTAAGACTCCTGAGAGAGTGACCATATCCAAGTATAAGAAAGTTATTATTCAATAAGATTCTAGTGAAAGTGAAGTCTCGGAAAATGAGTTAGAAAATCTTTCTCGAAGAATGAACAAGATAGCTGGTCAGAGAAATTTCCAATCCAAGTATAAGAAAAATGAGAGGAAAGATAGGAAAGATGGAGAAGTCAGTTGTTATGAATGCAAGGGAGATGGAAATATTAGACCAGATTGCCCTTTTCTCAAAAAGAAAGAAAGGAATGAAAGGCATTCTGAGAGGAATAGAAGGAAGTATTAAAAAACCAAAGCTAAGAAATTTCTGAAAGAAAATGACACCTGGAGTGCCAGTGGTGGTGACTCTTTAGATGAATCTTCTGATTATGAATCTTCAGGATAGAATAATTTTGGTCTATAGACAGATTACCTATAATCAATCATTGTTTTAGGGCTAAGGTATGAAATGCTGAATCATTGACCAATGTTTCTTTAAATTCTAATGATAGAGAATATTATAACTCTTCTAATGAAGAATCCTCTTTTGATGAAGAAAATACTTTACCTACCTATGATGAAGTTTCTAGGTTTGCTAAACTTCTTGAAATTTAGAATTCTAAACTCAATAAAAAACATGATAAAGCAAACTATAGGAATTCTATTCTTATAAAAGAAATATCAGATCTTACCAAAGATCTTGATTAGAAAAATGAGGATTTTATAAATATTTCAAAAAATCATGAGGAAGTAAGTTCTGAGAAGAAAAAACTTTCTAAAGAGTTAGAAAAAGTAATTTCTAAGCAAAGTACCTTTGATCCTAGCTCTAGTTCTAAATATAATGATTTTGAAGATAAAAACTTGGTTATAAAACTCATGTCCGAAATTTTTTCCTTAAAGTAGTGTTTATCAAACTTTACCCATGGTAAAGAAAATTTTGATAAAATGTATTCTCAAATACGACCTTTGAGAAACAAATCTGGATTTGGTTTTACCCATGCAAAACCAACTATTAGTAACTACTAATTTGTTCCACAAAGTGCCCCATTTTGTACCAAGTGTCAATGTTGTGGTCACTGGGCGAAGAATTGTTCTTTAAATAAAACCCAATCTCTAGGTTTTCATAAAGCCTATTTTTCTAAGAAGGTGTGGGTTCTGAAAATTTTGTTGTCTGAAAATCTCGTATCCAAGAAATTTTAGATTCCAAGAGTCTAATTCTTATTTTGTTTTCAGGAAAACAGTGGAAGTACCAACATCAATACTTGGTACATGGATAGTCTATGTTCCCGGAACATGACTGGTAAAAAAATCTATTTTTAAAAGATTATCAAAATGAAAGGAGGAAAGGTAAATTTCGGAGATAATGCACAGGGAGAAATTGTTGGTATTAGTAATATTGTTCTTCTAGGAAAAACTTTTATTTCAAATGTTTTATTTTTTAATGGTATTAAGAACAACCTCATTAGCATAATTCAGTTATGTGATGAAGGGTACCTTGTGAATTTTAGGAATGATAAGTGCTTAGTACACAATTCCAGGGAAGATTTTATTCTCTCAGCCAATAGGAAAGAGAATGTTAACACATTGAACTTAGAAGACCATAGGAGTCAAGATCTACCTTGCCTAAGTGCAATGGAAGATCATTCATGGTTATGGAAAAGAAGACTAGGTCACTGTAATCTTAGAAACTTATGTAAAATTTCTAAGAATAAACTAGTTAAGGATCTACCGGAGCGTAGATTTGATTCTTCTAAAGTTTGTGATCCTTGTCAATATGGAAAGAAACATAAATCTAGTTTTAAATCAGTCGGTGAAGTCTCAACAACTGATGCATTATAGTTAGTGCACATGGATCTTTTTGGTCCAACACAAACTGAAAGTATTGGAGGAAAATACTATGTGTTTATTTTAGTTGATGATTACACTAGATTTACTTAGGTCTATTTTCTAGCAAAGAATTCTAAAGCTTTTTCTTATTTCAAAAGTTTTAGAGCACAAGTTAAAAATGAGAAAAATCATCCATTGAAATCTATTCATAATGATCATCGAGGAGAATTTCAAAATTCTGATTTTGAAACTTTTTGTAGTAGAAAAGGTATTACTCACAATTTTTCAGCACTTAGAACTCCTCAAAAAAATGGTGCAGTTGATAGAAGAAATAGAATTCTTCAAGAGATAACTAGAACCATTTTGTGTGAATATTCTATAGCTAGACATTTCTGGGCTGAATCTGTAAGTACTACTTGTTATACTATAAATCAAGTTTTGATTAGACCTTTTCTTAATAAAACTCCTTATGAATTATGGAATGGTAGAAAACCAAGACTTTGTTATTTCAAGGTTTTTGGTTGCAAAGAATTCATTCTGAATACTAAATATAATCCTCATAAATTCGCACCAAAATCCGATGAAGTAATTTTCTTAGGCTACTCCACAACTTCTAAGGCATATAGAGTTTTCAATAAAAGTATATGTACTGTTGAAGAAACAGTGCATGTAAAATTTGATGAGTTAGACCCTTTTGTTTTTAAACTATCCCAATCTATATCCTCGGATGTGTTTTCAAAAACTGATTGTCAGCCTTTGATATAAGATCCTTCTGATAAGGAAAATTTTCAAGAAGATACTTCTGAAACATTTACCCCAGAAGACTTTCTACCCTATGTTGATGAACAGGTTTTACAAAACCCATATCATGTGTTTCTTAAGAATCATCCCAGTGGTAGAATCATTGGTGATGTAAATCAACCTGTAAGGACAAGAAGTGCTTTAAGAAATGAAGTAGAACATCTAGAATTTCACTCCCAATTAGAACCAAAAAGCACTGATGAAGCTTTAGGTGATGATGATTGGATCAAATCCATGCAAGATGAACTAAATAAATTTGAAAGGAATAAAGTCTATACATTGGTTGAAAGGCCTAAGGAAACTTATGTTATTGGAGTAAAATGGGTTTTCAGAAACAAGTGTGATGAAAATGGAGTCATTGTAAGGAATAAAGCTAGACTCGTTGCTAAAGGCTATAATCAGCAAGAGGTAATAGACTATGAAGAAACCTATGATCCAGTATCTAGAATTGAATCTATTAGTATTCTACTTTCCTTTGCATCATTCTTAAATTTTAAACTTTTTCAAATGGATGTGAAATGTTCTTTTCGTAATGGTTATGTTCAAGAGGAAGTTTTTGTTGAACAACCTCCTCGCATTGAAGATAAAAAACATCCTGGTCATGTTTTTAGACTTACCAAAGCTTTGTATGGTCTTAAGAAAGCCCCATGAGCTTGGTATGATAGACTCACATGATATTTGCTTCAAAGTAACTATGTTAAGGGAAATGAAGATCCAACCCTTTTTATAAAGAAAGATAAGAAATAAAATTTGATTGTTCAAATTTATGTTGATGTCAACATATTTGGTTCAACTCAGCAATATTTAACTAACTCTTTTGCAAGTATAATGAAATCTGAGTTTGAAATGAGTATGATGGGTGAGTTATCTTTTTTTCTTGGTTTTCAAATTTCTCAAAAACTAGAAGGAACTTATATATCTCAACATAAGTATATTAAATATCTTCTCAAAAAGTATGGGTATGACAATACTAAAAGTATAAGTACTCCCATTGGTACCTCAAACTCTTTAGATCTTGATGAAGCTGGGAAACCAGTAGATCAAACATCTTTTAGAGGTATGATAGGAAGTTTACTTTACATAACAGCTATTCGACCAGAAGTAATGTTCTCAGTATGCTTATGTGCAAGATATCAATCCAATACTAAGGAATCTTGCTTAAAGGTAGTAAAAAGAATTTTTCGCTACCTAAAGGGAACCATGGATCTAGGATTATTTTATACTTCTGGAAATGATTTTGTTCAAAAATATTTTCTGATGTTGACTTCGGTGGATGTAGGATGGATATAAAGAGTACATCCGGAACATGTCATTTCTTATGAGATTCGTTAGTTTCTTAGTCGTGCAAGAAGCAGCATTCTGTAGCACTTTCTACTGCTGAAGCTGAATACATAGCATATGGAAGTTGTTATGCTCAAGTGTTTTGGATGCAACACACACTCAAAAATTATGTCTTGAGTTTTACTAAGACTCAAATTTTTTGTGATAACACAAGTTCCATTTCCCTATTTAAGAACCCTACACATCACCCTCATGCAAAACACATAGACATTAGGCATCACTTTCTTAGGGATCACACACTTAAAGAAGATATCATTCTTCAGTTTATTGAAACGCAAGATCAACTTGCTGATATTTTCACAAAATCTTTACCCTCCGATAGATTTTAATACATTAAACAAAAGTTAGGAATGATAATTTTAAGGTAATTATTCTTCATTTTCTTATTGTTGAACAATTCTCCTAACAGTAATAAACTCCTTCTCATAGGGGGGGTACATTTGAATGTTAGTGTAACTAATTTTTTTTTCAGAATATGTTTTTCAAAATTAGTATATTTTTTTAGATATTTTTTCAAATCTTTTGGAGCTGAAGTTTTCAGAATGGAAATTTCTGAAAATGAAATTTCCGGAATGGGAATTTCCGGATCGGAAATTTTTGTACTGAAATTTTCCCAAATGCAGATTTTCATACTAGAACTTCCGGAATGTAAATTTTCGTACTGGTGTTTTTGTAATGATATTTTCGTAATGGAACTTTCATAATGAGTTTGTTTTAAAATTCATTTATTCAAGAAGAATATTACCAATTACGAACAATCTTTCTAGCCAATCCGAGAGTTGTGACTTCCTTACTTATAGTTTCGTAATCATATTTTGATTGCTGGTATTTTCCTATGTTTTTAAATGATCGGATTCTATTTTTCATCAAATCTGAATGTTTTCTTTAAAAACCTAAAAAGGTAAGAGTCAAGTTCTTCTTGCGGGATTTTTTTCAACTATCAGATCAGACCAAAACCTTTTCAACTGTCAGATGGATTTTGGAAGACCAACGTTCAAACCCATTGCCTGCATAAAGGGCACCCTGAGACGCGTCCCACATCGGGTTTTCAAGCTTTTTCGTCTCAAAGCCCTGCTGCTCTTCTTAAGGCCGGTTCCGAACATTGCAAAGCCAATCCAAATCTTTCATATTTCTTCACTCCAAATGTCAATTGAAGCAACATCTCAAGATATGTCGACTGCGAAACCGATCACTAAGTGGTTAGTCTTTAGGGAAAGGTTAGTTCATCTGGATTTTTATAATCATGATTCCCTTATTTCCATGAATATAAAGCTGAATGGATGGGAAGATGTCTGCGTAGCAAAGTCAGAAAAACAGGATCCGGTTTATACTGATTTGTTGACCGAGTTCTATGAGTCTATTTCCTTCATGATGGAAGATGGCAGAGTGGTTTTCTTTCATGTCTTATAGGAAGACTTATAAGCTTTCCTACACCAAGGCCGCGATCTTGGTTGATTTTTCATACGAAGGAGAAGCTGAGTTCTGCTCACAAAAACTTCCCGGTTTGCAAGGAAGTTTCAATAAGGAGAAGGCACTGAAGTGTCTTGGGATTAAGGATGATTCAACTATCATGATTTCTTGTCTCACTCCGAAAAATAGAATTATTCAGCTTTGGGTGCATGGATTTAGGGTCCCAAGAAGAGGTGATAAAGACAATATGAATAAAAGTGACATATATGTCTTAGATTTTTTGTTAAATCTAAGAAAGATAAATCTGATGAGGCATGTCTTGGTTACGATCAAGAATATCAAAAAAGGAAATTTGAGAGCTCAGATTGTTATTTTTCCTGCCTTACTATCTAAGCTGATAGTTCGGTGCTTAGAATCCTTCAAGGATTCCTGCAAATCAAAGATCCGGAATTGCAAGCTCATGCTAGTCAGTGATGATACTCTTAGGAGGATGAAGATGGGTTTTTCTAGTGAAACCAGATAATTTTACCCTCTATCCGTGGAAGAGTTTGAAGCATCTCATAAAGAATCATAGAATCTGGAACCATCCAAAAAGAAAAGGAGGAAGAGAAAGGCTAAGGAAGTGGTTGCTAAGGAAGAAATTCCCCAGGCTAAGGAAACTCAATCGGCTCCCCCCAAGCCGAAGAAGAAGAAAACATATACGGATGAAGTGGCATCCAAGTGGAGGGAAGATAAAGAAATGAGGAAGGAAGGGGATCCAAAATTCATATTGGACCCTGCAGAGGCTAAATCCTTAAAGGAAAAAGCTGCTGAGGAGGTAGAGAAACAAGCGAAGGAAAAGAAAATGAAAAAGAAAATGTCTGAAGCTGAAGTGGTGCGATCTTTGTTGAAAGATTCAGAGTTAGCTTCTGAAATACTTCTCGTTCCGGAAACGTTTGAACTTGAACCTTCTTTACCAGAAACTCCAGCCAAGAACTATGTCTCTTCGGAATGATCCAAGGGTAAAGAAATAGTTGAAGGAGCTGAGAAATAAGTTGCTGAAGAAGTTGAGGAAAAAGAAGAGGAGGAGGAGGAGGAGGAGAGTGAAGATTTGGATACCCTAATCAAAGAAGTACAGGACAATAAAGATAAGACTAAATCTGAAAAGTTAGTTACTCCAGGAAAGGAAGGTGAGGAATCTTGCAATCAATAGCAAGAAGAAGAAGAGAATGTCTTGTATGATGAGGAAGAATCTTATGAGAGGAATTTCCTTGAGGAAGGTCAAGAAAAAAAGAAACCAGATGAAGACTAGATCATTCAAGTATCTAAATTTGAGGAAGTATCCCTTAATAAAGAACCTATTCCGAGAGCTGATAAGGGAAATAAAACACTCATAGAGACACCTATAAAATATTTCCTTGGGAAGAAAGAGGTTGGTGGTACCTCTAGAAGAAAGTTGGTGCAAGTTGAAGAAGATCAGTCTCAAAGAGAAGTTTCTGGTTCGGAATCATTATCTCATGGGCTTGATTTTGTGTTTTAGTCTTTGAGGAAGTTGGTGGACACAATTCTAATTCTTCCAACAATAGATTCTTGATGCCAGATACTGCAACAAACTATGAATCAAAAATAGAATTATTTATCCATGGTCTTGGATATGTTTGTGAAGATGGAAACTGAACAAGAAAATTTTTCTTATCAATTATGATGTGCATAGAAAGTCCTGCAGCAAGGTAACCAAGTGGTCTAAGAGAGTTGATGAAGATTTAGTTCACTTTGAGAATTTTCAGGCTGAAGTTCAAAATGCTTTTGAAATGGAGGATAAAAAGGTTAATTAGATTTATGAGATGTTGACCTAGGAGTAAAATTCTCGGAATCAACAGGTCAGTGATCTGAATGGGAAGCTTAACTCAGTATCTCAGAATTGGAAAACTGAAGGGCATTTCTGGATTGAGTTTCAGAAGAATATGGAAAAGAAAGATGAGATAATAAAGTTTCATAAAGAATCCTTGGAGGCTCAGTCAGAAGCTTTAAAAGTTCAAGAAGAAAAGGTAAAATACTTGGAGAGGTAGCGTGAGGAAGATCAAAGAGACTTGAAGAAACTAAAAACCATGTTAAAGAAGCTCATTCCGAAGGAAAAAGAAGACAAATAAACCCACTCAGATCTTTTGTTGTAATTGTCTTTCTTTGTAGAATTTTCCAACTCTAATGAAATGATTATTCGGTTGGTTGTATCTTGTCATATACTAATGTTACAGGTACCATATTTTGTTTTCCATTCCCTTCAATTCTTTTTTAAAATCACAAAGGGGGGGAAGGAAAAAGAACCACTCCTAAGGAGGAGAAAAGAAAATTTCTAAGAGAAATATCCTTAAAGAAAGGGGGAGTTTCCCACAATGAAGTTTTTCATTCTTCCAATAATGAAAACTTCACTCTGAAAATTCAGAATACAATCCTTAGTGTTTCAATGCCTAAGGGGGAGTTAGTTGTATTCAATTTCATCCATGAACAAAGGGAGATAAGTGTTTAATTTCAAAGTCTAATGAAATTTTTCAAAGTCCTTATTTTCTTTTTCGTAAGGATGTTTTTGCTTTCCAAAAAGGGGGAGATTGTTGAGTTAATAAGGTTTTCGTTATGACTTTTCCATTACTTCTTTTTTTGAAAATTACAAAAACCTTATACTTAAGAAAATGTATGTTTTACCTACATATGGAAAATTTACTTCTTTAGGGAAATTTACCCTAACATAAATTTTCTTATAAATAGCAATATTATTCTTAAGTTCAAAAACCGGATTCATAACCAAAATCCCAGAATCATATAATGTAAAGATTTGGAGCATTCTGTTTTTAATATCTGAACTCTTAAGGAGTTCGACTCCGAACTCTTAAGTAGTTTGACTCCGAACTCTTAAGCAGTTCAACTCCAAACTCTTATGAAGTTCGACTCCGACCTCTTATGAAGTTCGACTCCGAACTCTTATGAAGTTCGACTCTGAACTCTTAAGCAGTTCGACTCCGAAATATTAAACCATTCGACTCCGAACTGTTATAAAGTGCGACTCTGAACCCTTAAGCAGTTAGACTCTGAACTCTTAAACCGTTCCACTCTGAACTCTGCAAGTCCAGATTCCGATCTCTGGTGAAACCAGACTCTGAATTCCTATAAAACAGAATCCGAAAATTTTTTTAACATAAACTCTTAATTTCATTTTAGTTAGACTCTGAACTTTTGACTTGCTTACACTCCGAAATATTGATTAGCTTTTACTTACATATGCTTCATTTCAAAACGATGTTGTGCATTCAGTTATACATGGTTTGTTATAAAACGATGTCGTCAATTATGTTTCTAATTAACCGTTGGTTGAGTTACACATGTACAGGTCCCTCTGAATTTCATGGAAAATATGACCGTTGGAAGAGGGAGTCGACCATTAGAATTTTTGCCTATAAATAGGAGCTCATTTGAAAGAGCTCAAAAGATGAAAGAAGTTGATTGATCTAGAGACCACACGCTGTTAAGGTGATTTCTAGAGAGAGAATCTTTTCATGCCTTGTGCGTACTGAACCGCTCGTTCAGATTTCTTTGTTTGACTCTGAATGTTGGTGATTACATTCGAGTACTTTCGAGGATAGGAAGACATGGGTACCGACTACCTTGAAGTTCGAGGGCTTCCTTGCTGAGGAAGATAGGGGTTCCAACTACCTTGAAGTTGAGGGATTGTGGGGATAGAAAGAGAGAGAATCTGATCTTCATATTGAGAGCTTACCCTGGTGTGGGTAAGACAGACTTTCTTGAAAGTATAAATCAAGGGAACTTTCTCCAAGGTTGTTGGATACCCTTCTCTTTGGGTTAAAAGACCTATATCTTGTTACCTGTAGTTTTACTACTAGTTTTTCCGCTACATATTGTATTGTAAGGAAAGTATAAACTTCTTATATTTACTTACACTTGTACCCTAATATGTTTAGATTCTATACACTTTAAGGTAGAATCTTATTTTGTAAACCTTAGTTCCAATTCTCCAATTAGTCTTAGAGGTGTTGTGAATCTGCTTAGTTTAACTTTGATAAACTCAGTACTTTCCTTGTCTAAGGAAAACATAGTTATCAGTAACCAACATTAAAGGTTCCAAAGGAATTTTTAAAGTGTACAAATCACCCTCCCTCTTGTATATTGAGCACATACATCGTTATTTCAATCCTACAAGTACTTCGACATAGTGAATTATCTTATTACATATAAGATTGCCTCTATGATCTATGATATTAACCATCTAATATTTATAAGAAAAATAATTCTCTAATAGTAACACCACTAGATTTAGAACGTGTAAGTTCCTTGTTATATATTTTCTCAAAAGGGATATATGGAACACCTTATGTAATTTAGATAGGTTATATTGGAGTTCTATTCAACAAGACACCCATCCTATGTGATCATGGATATAAAAGGGACCGATTTATATTGAACTAATATTTGTATTCTTCCCAAATGTCTTGAATTTATTTAATAGATATACATTTAGGTATACCTTATCTCCAACATCAATATCTAGGTCACGTAGAATATTGTTAAGATAACTCTTATCTCAAGTAAGATAATCCAATATATTTTTCTGAATAGTCTTGATCTTTTCCATCATTTCATCGACCATTTTATGGCCTAATAATATGCATTCATCAACTACATAACATCACCAAAGTGTTCTATACATATTCCCCTAAATATATTTTCAGGGATATGTTTTGATTATTGAGTGATAACTATTAATTTATGATAAAATGACTAAAGGATATGTTTATCCCATCCTACATATAATTCCATCTAGATTTATCTCAATATTTCAATGAATATATCGATAGTACACTTTGAATGGAAATAATTTTGATGATGAGAATTCGTACTGAAGTCGAACATAGTATTTAGATCATATTGGAGACTCTTCCATGACATTGAAGTATCTCGATCAGATGAAATTGATATTAGTGTTCCTTGCATCCTCAACACTTCTCTTATGTATATCCATATAACATTATTGAGAGGGAATTCCTCTAAAATTAAAATTTAGTTAGAGGTATTTATAATATGATACATTATAACCCATATATAATTATTTCCTCTTGATGTATTTTCAAGACTAGTGACAAAGTAAATTGTTATGTTTTTCTATTTCAAGGTTTGTATGGGTAATTTTTGCATCATCCCCTTCTACTTCATTATTTTATCCTCCACTTGATGACATATAATATACCTTGATTTATATTCCATGATGTACTTATTTATATTGTCCTGTCAATAGTTCACTTGTAGATATCATTACATGTTATTTGTCCAGGGATGGATGGAGAAGGTTGAGTGATGTGAATACCTAGAAATCTCATTCCAAAACATAGGTTTTGATGGAAAACATAATCATGGTACAAAAAATACACCTCATTGTCCATTAATATTGTACTTTATGGATTTTTCATCTCTTATTGATTCCACCTTCTTTGAAATTTACACATCATCTCTATGAGCATTACTTATATTTTTTAGATGTGATGGATGAAAATTTATTTGTGAAAGGGTTTATAATGTTTCTTCCATTATTATTCCCATGTACATCATTTTTAGGTATAGGAAAATCAGTTCCATATGAGTTCTCATAAATGATAAAATTTCGGGATCCTTTTTTGTTAGAGTGTCTTCCACTTTATATTCATTCACAATATAGTACTGTATTTGAAAATCATAGTCATTAATTAGCTTTAACTGTAATCATAGATAATATCCACATTTCTGTATTAATATATACTCGGGGACCTTTTGATATATATAATTCAAAATAATCTAAAAAGTGATAACACTACTTGGTATTTTACAAAATTACTAATGAATAAAATTATAGATCATGTTTAGGGTAGTTTTATTCAAGATCATTCAATTTCTTTGAGGTATAAGCTATAACAGTTTCATTATGCATTAGCAGAAAACCCATTTCCTTCATCAAAGCATCATTATATAAAATAAAAATATCACAACTTATGGGTAGTGTATGTACATGTGTAGTGATAAACATATTTTTTATGCCCATAAATATCTCTTCACATTCCTTATTATAGAAAAACATTATTTCCTTACATGTTATCTTTGTTAGATAGTTTGAAAATCATGAGAAATATCTTACAAATTATTGAGAATACCCATAAAATCTATGTAAAATATAGATATATGTCCTAGATATTGGCCTCAACCATCCTTAATGAAAAGGTCCATTTTCGAAATAATAAGAATAAATTGTGTTTTTTACAATGGTTTTTGAAATAGTTTTGAGAAGAAATGTATTCTCTTTTTAAATTATTTATTAATAAAAAATCTTAAGGGAAGGTTTATACTTTTAGATGTTTTGTAAATTAGTATTAAAATCATATGATGTATTGGCCCATTTGGAGAATTAATGAGGTTATATGTGGGATGATAGCCCCTAGGGTTATTCCTATATTGAGAGGGCCTTCATTTAGTTAGTGTTGAAAATGGGAAATTCATGTGTGGTTGAATTTTTGGGTCATCCAAGGTGTGTGATGGCCTCGTCATTATCATTTATAATATTATGATGATATTTGTGGAAGTTATCTAGAGGTTCAAGTGGTGATTTATTTCTAGTACCGATTAGATGGATTAGAACCCCCTAAATATAGGATTTTTTAATTTGGATTTTTCACCAATGAGGATAGTTTATTGAGTTCAAGTTGGTTATTGACTATAGAGGTGAACCATTTATTGTAAGTGAGTTCAGGCTAGGTGCATTCATGGATTTTTAATAGGAATTTTTAGTGAGATCCCATGATCATATATATTCATGTCTCTATTCTATTTTACAGAATATTGGTTTCATATTTATTGAGTATTTGTATTCTTTTACATGTGTACTTGCCTTTATTTATGTTTTTTGTTTATGTATTTAGGTTTATACTTAGTATTGTTTTTATTTATTCTCATTTTTTTGAAATGTCATGTTTGATTTTGTTTTCATGTTAAATTTTATAATGGTAAGGAGTACTTTATTTTCAAATTGATAAAATACCAATTTTTATTAAATGTATTTCAAACTAGCATATATGGACTGATTTTGGAATGGACGAGTATATATTCTATCATGCATACCTACTGAGGTGTTTTATGCTCATACCCTAATTTTTCTACTCACAATTATTCTCAATTTTATGTTCATTGATTCCTAAAACTATTTTCCATTCTAGATGGATTGGGAGCACCTCTTGGGCCTTGTCCTGGGCCAGATGGGGTGACCATCTGAAGGTTGACTTAGTCTAGATTGTGAAAAAAGTATTCATTCAGATTATAATAATCATCGTTGAACTCAGGGACCTTTATCTAAGTTATATTTTGGAGATAATAGTAATAGAGGCTTCCCAATATCTCTATGTGAGTCATTAGATTATTATTTAGATTCATCAATAGCCACTACTTCAATTCTTGGAGAAGATCCATAAACAGGTTCTTTTAGAGAAGTGTTTCCAATAAAATATTTTAGAGAAGAATAAGTAGTAACAAACATTAATAGGTCATTTGAAGATATAGTTCTGATTTATTTGTCTAAAATATTAGTATATTGAAGTTGTGGACCCATAAAAGTCTCCTTCCCTTTAAATGGTTGTAAGATATATTCCATATAGATTTGGTGGGTTGCAACATCATTATAACCCTTTCCATCTTCATGACAATTATTTAACTTATTAACCTATTTATCATCATATTTATCAATCGTACCATTGAAATATGTGGGAGCAAACACATCTATATTATATAATGGATTACTTATAGGGGATTATTCACTATAGTGAGAGTAATTGAAGAAGGGGTATCCCCTTATCTCAAACATGGAATTAATCTCCACTATTGGGTCTATATATTTAACAATTTATAAGTCAATGAGTGTTGGTCCAAAAAAAAGATCATAGAAAAATCCCCCCCATGAGTTACATCTACATCTCATACAATTTTAACCTTTAAGGGTATTTTAGGCTCTTTTTCAGCTTCATGTCGAATCTCATAAATCATAGGAACTTCATGGGATTAAGATCAATTTATTTTGTTTTAAAAATTCACTCTAAGGTTTTCATCCATGGTAACACCCAAATATTTTTATGAAATATATATATAGTAATTTGTTTATTTAATATATTAGGTTACAAGCAACACCAATTTTAAACAATATGTGTAACATTATTGAAATATCATGTGTCTATTATCTCATAGTTGATAGATTGGTGAGTGTGAATAATAATAAGTAAATTATGAAAAATATATAGTTTATACCTTTACCAAATTTATTAATTTGTTTTCAAATTAATATAATAAAAAATAATTACGGAATAAAAAGTGATGTTTTTATGAAATTTTTTTTATCTGAGCATTTTATTTTTATATTAGTAAATAATATTAATCACACTTAGTAAATTTTTTAATAGAATATTTTATATTTATTACTTGATCAAAATTCATAAACATTAAATAAATATTTATCTAGGAATAGGTTGATAATAATTTTTTTTATGCTTAAAATATATTTTATTTCTAAAAAGAAACTTCTGTCACACTTTTCACAGTCACGTTAAAATTAATTTCTTACATTAATATATATTGATTTATATAATATTAATTGTTCATTTAGAATAAATTGGTTCTAAAATTTTAAATATGACCCTTTTTTGTTTGATCAATATGAATTGTAACTATGGTAAAATTTATCAACTTAGTAAACTATAAATTCGGTTAATCTTGATTGAAGAAAATTATAAGGAATCAATGTTTAAATTTTTTTATTTGATGAAGGTATTTAAACCATTAATAAATTAGGTTCTAAATTTTTTATTTTAATAGATCACTTTTTATAATAATGATTTAGATATTATTTATATTATAGATGGTTAAAACAATTTTCCCTCTTAATTTTAAATATCTTTTATGTGTTTTCATACGGACTATTACCAATTATAAATATATCATACTAGTATTTTTATGAATAATAACGTTTTATTTGTGATGGTAATTTATTCATAATTTTTATTTATTAAAAAATAAATTATATTCTTAAACAAATCCAAAAAAAAATTACTTTTTCAATTAATTGTAAAATAAAATAAATTATTTTGAAAATATTAATAATGATATTATTTTAGTATGTTAAAGTGTTCCATGAATTATATATGTGAAAATAATATATTAGTGTTGTGTTAAAATATTATATTCTAATTCAAATATTGTATTTAAATCTTCTAGTTCAAATTAAATGAATATTATCAAAATTGGAAAATTGATCTTTTATCAAAAAAATATTATATAAAAATATTTAAAAATAACTATATTCTTGAAATAAAAAAGTTGGATATTATGTGGTTATAAATTTCATAATGTGGCCATTTAATGAAAAAATATCACTATATAAGTAAAAATTACAACCCTGTAGTTTTCGAAAAAAAAATTCGTAGTTGAAATTAAAATTGGATAACTAAGTGTTAATCAGAATGATAAGGTTTATAATTAAAAAAATATTTCTTAATTATATTATTTTATGGGAATAAAACCCAATACCACCTTATAATTAAATTCCTTGAAATTTACTGAAAATTTAATTGAAAAAAAATTATTATAATTTTATATTTTCAGAAATTCAATAAGTTACCCTTACAAAAATTTTAATAGGGGACATCCTCCATCTCCTCTTTAAACCAGATTGAGAAATATAGGGAAAAAAATCTGAAAATTTCAATTATAAAATTTAATATAGACATTCTAGTGTGTTATTCCTTCCAGAAATACCATCCCTACAGCCCTTTAGGAGAGCTGTAAATGAGTGATTGCATAGAAGAGACAATCTCCTTAACTGATAAATTTATTTTATTCTCTTATTTTCCTCAAAAAAATATAAAGTATTTATCATAATATAAAAAAAATTTATGATAGATATTATAAATTTTAATTATTATTATGAAAAAACAATTATCCACCATCTTTCTAGCCAAATTAGAAGCGAATGTGTCGCTCGTGCGTATGTACGACCTACCATCTACAAATAGTGATAAGATTCATTTTTCATCACCATATTTTATGTGTGGGTATTATGATTGATTTATTTTTTATATATGATATTTATGAAATGGTTATAATCTTTTAATGATAGTATAATGTCTACATTCTTACCATATCATCCATTGAGAAACAATAACATCACTCATGTGTACTTGTATACTACTACCTCCATGAGGTCATTTTATTTGTCTTCCATTTATATATTAATTCAATGATAATAAGGATAACTTTTTGTATATATATATGATATATATTATATAATAGTTATCCTTTATTGTTAAATTAATATTTAAGTATATTTTTTCCATCCATTGAAAAATAAAAACATCATTTATTATTACATACGACCTATAAAGCCTATAAACTGTGTAATATATTTTTGAATATAAAAACAATATGGTTGAATAAAAATTTGTATTCCATTAATATATATTATATTTATATCATGATTAATATTATGGAAAATATTTTACCATGATTAAAGTACAAGATACAAAAATACTGAGCTAAAATACTTATGATAAAAGAAATACTTTACACCCCAAAATGATGATTTTAATAAGTAATTATTGATAAAAGAGGCTGTTAAAATGTTATTAAGGGATTATATATGATATTATATGGATAAAAATTAATCATTTATAAATTTATAATAAATTTAAATTTATTATTCAGGTGGTTAGTGTGGTTTCGAGGAAAAGAAAAATCAATGTAAGGGGTTTTATGTTACAATCTGATTATTTATCAGGATTTTTTATTATTAAGTTATGATGATGAAATATTTTGATATAACACATAATAGAATGAATTAATATTATTATATAGTATTAGTTCATTAAAAAATTATTTCATTTCATTTTCATCATATTAAGTACTCAAAAGATATAAGATATTTGTTTAAGAAAAATTGAATTTATTTCTCTCATCCATAAATATTTTTTCATCTATATCCATATTTCTAAAATAATATTAATATTGTTTTTTCTTATTGTTATATATTTTTTTGAAATAAATTTTAACCATTTTTTAATTTTTACAATTTATTTTGAATGTAATATTATTTTCATATACTTAAAGCGACACTTTTTTAATTTTATGATAGTTTATATGAGTGGATTTATTTTTTAACTTATACATCATGGATGGATTTTCCTGCTATTATGAAAAATATTTTATTTGTATATTAATTTTCAATTTTTGATGGTTCTTTTAAAATTTTGTTTCCTTTACAAGTGAATGTTTTTTAGATGATATTTACTAAAAAGGATTTTTTTTCTTCAATAATGGGTATTGATATTTTAATAGGGTTTTTTTCATAAAAAAAACAGCACGTGATATAATATATGATTTATTGGGGACATGATCCAAGGATAACATACATAATATTTTCTATATGTTTTATATTTATTATTAAAGATGAGTGTTAAATAATTTCGTTACCAATGGGTTATGGTACAATGAAGTGAAGAAATATTTATGAAACCAATTTCATTTCATGGGATCTGATATGATTAATGATTTTTCATATTGCAGAACACACATATATGAATTTAAAAATGTGATGGGTGGGGCCTATATTTCCATTAAATTAATTGGGTAGTGATTAATATCTTATGTGATAAATTGGAATGGAATGGGGAGTGAACCCTATTCATTAGGGTACATTGTCTATTATGATTGTCTTGGCAGTAAACCTTGACTACTATGATGGTTTAGGGTGAAAACCCATTCCACTATGATATCGTTATAAATTAACCTTGACCACTAATGAAATGATTTTCTTTTTCAATGTGCATCCCAAAAACCATTGTGTTATTCTTATGATAAAATTTCATGGTATATGTTCTTTGATTCTATTATGACTTTTGTTTTATGAACTACAAACATTTATTACATTAATTAATATTATGATCTTTGATATACAGGGTATGGTTTTCAAATGTTAATGTCTTGTTATTATACCCTTACCCTCTAGTTATTCTTATGTGATCATTGATATTTCATTTTTTCCCCTAACTAAGAATTTCAACTCACCCATTCCCTTTTTTCATTTTCAAATTTTATAAAGATAATTATTAAGTATTACATGTCTATGAATGGTCAATGTTATGAAGAAACCAGGGAGAAAACATTCTAATACTTTTTGTACCAAATTCTTATGTTTTCTTATTTCCCAAGATTTTACTCATAAATAATTTTTTCATGCAACAAAATTTTATGTCATGAATATTCATACATTATTATTTTATATCTATGTATGAAAATAATAAGTTTCTATAGTTGGTTTCAGATAAATAGTTAGTTAACCTTATGAAACTACTTTAAGAAAACATTTTTATTAACCCTAGAAATAAATCTAAGTACATGGTAAAATAAAAATGTTTTGGTAATGATCCTAAATGAAGTAGGTTAATATTAATTTCTCATAGAAGGAGGTTTCATGATCTAGACATTCTATAAATTTTCTTCAGGATTATATAGTATCCCACTAAGAGTGTTGTCACTCATATTATTCTTTTTTTAGTCAACAAATGAAACCTAAAGGAATTATATTATTAGGGAATGAGATTTATAATGAAATTATTTCAATAAATTGTAACCAAATTTATGAGATATGTAATAGAAAAAATTGTCCCTATTATGAAAATAATTTCACAAAATAAGAATCAAATTGAGCTTCTAATTGAGAAAATGAGTGGAAAATGTTTTGTGCAGTTTTTCACGAGTAATCATAAACCTTATTTTTGTGGGTCAAATGATTTACTTGTATCTGATCAATGGATTATTACCACTATATATTTATATTTCATTCATCAATGTTTGGATATTTATAATGTTATTTTTACTACTTATTGTTCTGAAGGTAAATCAAATTAGAAGTGTACTCTTGTCAATAATACAAAAGAACATGATTACATTTAATATATCGAGTTGGAGTAATTTTAATGAATTTTTTAATATGTAATTTCATTATATACTTCACATAAAAATAGATAATTTATTTTGTAAGTTATATTAGAATGATGATATATTTGTTGGTAATTATTTGGAAAAATTCCATAAGTGTTGGGAGGTGAACTTTTCATGTTATCATCCAACCAGAATGAAAGGATGATCAATTCCATGGTGTATTAGAGAATATTCACTAAAGGGAGTTTCCCATAATGTAATTTATTAAATATTATTAAAATTTCCAATTTTCTCTCATAATAGAGATAGGCAATAGAGTAACTAATTCATCACTTTTATTTGATAGTAAAATAAAAATTGAATTAAAAGGTAATTATAAAAACCGTAAAGAAAATAATATGAGACGTACATTATGATTGACATGTGGAAGAATTATGGATGGACATTATCTTAAGGAAAATGGTAAATGATTAAATTTCTAAAAATAAGGTCATAAAAAATCAAATAATAATGTGATAAGAATATGTTACCTAAGGATGCGAATATAGTAAAAGATATATAGAATGAGCCTATAACACTCTAATGTTTTAAATGAAATAATTATTGACATTATGTTAACTGATGCCAAAAAATGAAGTTTAACTATAATGATGAATGACATCAACACCCTATTAAGAACAGAGATAAAAGGATATCTCATGCGATCTCTATTTCTGATGATGTTTACTATAATTTCCCACTAAAAGATACACTTAACATCTACACTAGAAATATAATTCTCTAATATACTTCTATATCTACCATTTTTATATATCAACTGAATTTTAAAAAGGTATCACAAAACCAAAAAAATAGATATTTACTTAGTTTTATGACATAAAAATTGTTCACTGATCACATCCAAAGTCAAATATTTGTCTCCCATTAAATTTTGGTTGAATTTGGTTCTTTTAAATATAGTCATTCATCCTATATTTTAATTTGATAATATTTTGGTAATTGATTTTATTTCATTACATAAATTTACTGGGAATGGATTCCACATTTCATATTTTGTACCAAACGATGGCCTCTGATTAGTGCGAGGTAAAAAAATTTACTTTTTATGGAAACTACATCCATAATATATGTTGTGATTCCAATGAAAAATATGTGTATACCTTATATGATTGGAGATAAACTCAACATTAAAGATATTCCTATTATGTGGGAGTTTGATAATTTTTCTAAAAGAGTTTCCCAATCACCCGCAAAACCATGATGTTGAGGTTACAATAATACACACACCTCATGGTGCACATATTTTTTGTACTCCATATTGATTAACCTTGATTGAGTGGAAATAATTGGATAAGAAACTGTAATAAAACATTGGTAAGGTATTTTATTTGGTCATGTGGTCTACGTTAGGGAATAATTCCTCAATTTTTCAATAAAATCATAGATATATGAGACTTCTTACAAATAATAAAAAACCAAATAAGATAAATATATAGAAAAAATATCTGCCAACCCATATTTATTACTTTCTTTGATTAACTATGAATAGATCAATACTTATGCAAGAGTTATCTTTATTTTTATTTTCATCCACATATGGTTAATAAAGGGATTTACCCAAGACTACATTCTATACAAGGTGTTGACACTATTAATTTATAGTGATGCAATTTTTTCCTAATAATAAACCTAATATGTTCATGGATTAAATGACTATAGTATTTAAGGAATACATTGATCAATTTATGGTAATTTTTATGGAAAATATAGTTATTTATTAAATGAAAAATGAATAAAATGAAAATTAACTGATAATTGGGCTGAAGAACCAAAGGAAAGAGAATATTTATAAAAAATTTACCAATAGAGAATTTGGGTTCTAGAAATATTCTTTCTTCTTAAATATAATCTTAGGTGAGGGTATATCAGTAGTACCTTAAAATATATAAATCATTGATCCTCGTTATAGACCAACCACTTTGACTCATATATTATAGCATTAATGTTTTAGATAGATATTATCTGTTGTTTTTGTAATTTTTTCAGTGCATCAAAATCCACATAAAAAATTAACTTATAAGAGATTCAAGTTCCTTTGGATAGATAAATTTGAGGAATTTTTTACATAAATTAATATATTTCTAGTTAATGCACCAATTCTTACACTACCCCTGTAGTGTAGATGTGTATTTTATCTATTATGATGCATAAAATAATGGACTATGTTATGTCCCCATGAAAAGATATATGGTTATAGCTTATGCCTCATAGAAATTAAAGATCCATGATATAAAATTCCAAAATCAGGATTTGGATTTAGATATATTACTTTTTATATTATTAATATGGAGGAATTATATCTATGTTGAAATATGTGACATATATATTGATCCAAAATGTTTAAAGAATATTGTCACTCAAAATGAGATGAACATGTAAAAATAAATATGGTTGGAGGATATTAAATATTTGGACTAATCAATACATTAATATCATGGTAATGTGAAATAGGTGATCAATGATATGAGTCAAATGATGATTATATCTTATTGATCATGATGATAAAAAAAGTTCCAATATTTTTGGACATGCAATTATTTTTTATATAGTTATCTAAGGAAGCAGATAAATCTTATCTTTCACAAATGAGTGTTCGACCATATATTAATGTAAATATTAAAGAGGCATAAAAAAGTTGATATTTTGTTTCAAAAGAATATATGAAATATTCTAATGTACACTTTTGATTTTGATTGAATAATAAGTTTTAGGAACCGTGTTTGTTTCTCTAAGATATTATACTTAATAAAGGAGATGATGGATGAATCTCATAGTTCTTCATTATCTATTCGTAATAGAAGTTTAAAGATGTATAGATATTTGAATGATTAATTCAAGTGGAATGGAATGAATATATATATTGCAGAGTGTGTGTTTACGTTCTTGTTACGTCACAATGTTATTTCTAAAACACCAAACTATAAGGGTATTTTTCAAATATTAACCTTTCTATAATGGAAATGGGTATACATCACTATGTATTTTTTCTTCAAAGACCCCCAAAACATAGAAAGGGAATAAAAATATTTGGTTTATATTAGATCACATTATTAATTTATCACATTTCTATTTCAATTAGATAATATTTTACTATTTATTAACATACTCAGCTATAAATTAAAGAAGTGGTAAAATTGCATGTTGTATCACTATCAATTTTATCTGATTATAATCAATAGTTTTACTTGATGTTTTGGAGAAGAATTCATTTTGATTTGAATATATATTTATGTTTTAGAAATTATTATAATCCTAATAAATGTTTCGTATCTACGAGTACCATGAAAAATCTAGAATTCATGTTATGATCTTTCTCATTTATTTCAATGGTGTTTGGTATCAATGAGATAATTTGGGGGATAATTTTTATAAAAATATCTTATATTATGTTATTCATTTGGATCCTTCTAATTAAATATCTATTAGGAAGTGTAGATATCCATTTTTCCAGACTATATTTGGATAAGAAAAGATATTAGTACCAAATATAGTAGAGGAAATAAAACTTACGGTTATATCTATTCAATAACACATAAGAGTCGCTCAGAGTAATCAAAAAATGTTATGCTAATAATCTTCATATATTTTATGGTGATTTTAGTTGTTTTTAATGTATTCCTATAAATATATCCATATAAGATGGTGATTATATTTTTAAATAAGGGATGTCTAAGTCAAAGGTATATTGGTGCTATTAAAATTCCAGATTATATTGGGATGATAGGTCATGAATCGATTATTCAATTGAATATCACACAAGTTCATGATGTGATCCGTGTATATCTCTTGAATATGTACTTACCTAATCCTTAAAATGTAGTAAAATCATATTTCATACCATTATTGTATGATATTTCTTATGAGAAAAAACTAGTATAGAGTTAGGATCTTAAAAATAAAGTGATTTGAAATAAGATCACTCACATAGTCATTGTTGCGTAGAGAATCCACCAATTTGAGGAAGATATGTTGGAACCTGAGGATGTGATAAGGTATAAGTATCCTTATATATTCTCATAAATGTGACCAATATCCATGGTGAAATTTATTTTAATGGTGTAAAATGTATCACCGTGTGATATTATGAAATATTAATAATTAAATAATCATATTTGTTCGATATCTAGCGTTAAATGATCAACGAGTTTAAATGAACCACGTAATATTATTAAAATAAAATAATTTATTTATCTCATAGCTATTTGATTTGTTGTTATGGATTGAAATAAATAAATATGAAAAATAATTAATCTTCCCATTTATAAAAATGATTCACAAGATATAAAATGATTATAATTTTTAAAAATTATTTATAAATAAAAGATATTTATTTTATGTAAATTTTTTTGTTTCACACTATGTATTTAAAATTAATATTTTACAAAAAATCACTATTATTTTATTGCATTAAGAAAATTTATATATTATTTACTTGATAATTTATTTTAAACAACAAAAAAATATTTATCTAGTAATAGGATAAGAATAAGTCCATTTTTACACTAAAACATTTATTTTTATTCCAAAATATAGTTTAGCCATATTTTTGTGTGACCATATTAGATATAATTCAACAAATTAAAATGTATTTAATTATATAAAAATTGTTAATTTTTTGTAATCTGGTGGTGAAAATTAGGTAAATTTATACCTTTTTCCAACATCAATGATAATGGTAATAAACTTTTTCACATTAACAAATGGTAAAATGGTATAATTGACATTGTAAATATATGATGTGGACATAATTATTCATCAAAATTCATATTGGGTGATGTTAATTTTATATTTATCACCTTATTCTATAAATTTATTATTTAATTGTACACATTTCAATGAAGCTGATTTTTATATTATCTTAATCAAAGAATGATATGAAATGCCACTCACTTAGTTTTAAATATCTATTATGTGATTACATAGAGAAAAAACTAGTTATGACTGTATATTAATATTACTTTTTTAATTAATTGATTATATTCATATTGGTAACTTATCTATAACTACTATTTTTATATAATTACCTTAAATTTCTACCCAATGCCAAAACCGAAATTAATCAATTAGTGGAAAATAAAATAAATGGTTATTCAATTATTAAGTGTTATATAATTTGAGTAATAAATATTGTTTCCCAAATTTAATAGGATATATCAACAAATTAGTGTTTTATTAAGATATAATATTCTAAATCCAACATTTTTAATGAAATTACGGTCAAATTAACTGAATTGTGTTAAAATTGATAATAATGATATTGTATCATAATAATATTTTATTATATATTTTTTAAAATCATAAAAATAATCAAATAAGAAAAAATTGATATGATATGGTCGATAATTACATAACATGTCCAATTATGGTTAAATTTTATCCTTATATGTAAAAATTTAAACCCTCTAATTATGAAAATTTTGTTACCATATTTATAATTAAAATTGGTTTACTAAGGGTTAATCAAAACGATTCAGTTTAAAATGACACCATTTTTTAAAATCTATTTTATGATGGTATTAAAACCATATACTACCATATAATAGAATTTAAATCCATTTGGTGGTATTTTTCTTTATATAGAATTTATAATAATATATCATTTGAAGAAATTTTAATATTACCCCTCAACTAAATTATAAAATTGAACCTCCTCCCTCACTTAGTCAAAAAAATATAAGCACTTTATTCATCCAAACACTACCAATTTAACTCCTACACTTCACTATAAAAACTCTACAATATCTTTTCTTCCCAAAATACAAACCCTTGATCCCTTTATATGAAATCTAATGGATTTTTTTCAAGGAAGAGGTAGTTTGATTAACTGATAAATTCCTTTTATAATATTTTTTACCATATATAAATATTTTATATTTATCTAATAATAATAATAATTGTTTCTTAATTATTTTTAAATTTTATTATGATTATAAAAACACCATTACACACCCTCTTTCTCATCAAATGACAAAAAATGTATCCCATATAGGTACACATGACTTACCATCTACACATAACAATACTAATCATTTATCATTTCTGTAATTTATGGATCGGTATTGTGATTGTAATAATGCTTAAATGTTATATTTATGACATAATTAAAATTGTTTAGTGTCAATATCATTTATACCTTTTTTCCATTTAACCATGTGTGAAATGATAACATCACTCATGCATATGTGTGGACTACTACCTCTATGAAGCGACATGATTTGTTTTTAGTAAAAAATTTAGTTAATGGAAATGAAGATAAAGTTGAAAAATATAATATATATATATATATGATATAATAATTATCAAATAATTTTTATTTATATTTAAAAATATTTTTTATTATCTATCGGAAAATGAAAACAATGTTAATGCATACATATAGCTAACTATCTACTTGAAGAGTGTGATTCATTTTTCATTGTGTATATTTTATTGGTGACTATAAATATGTAAATAATGAATATAAATTATTTTTAGATCATTTATACAATTATGGAGATTATGGAATCAAGATAATTGTAAAATCATTATAACTACTAATTTAAAATGCTTTTGACAATAGAAACAATGATCATCGGGAAATGGAGATTTTAATAAGGAATTATTGATAAAATGGGGTTTTAAAATGTGATAAAGGGAGATTATATTCTATTATTAGTATGAAAATGACTATGGTATATAATTATAATAACGTTTCTTTATAAAGGAGGTAATATTGGTTTTGATGAAATATGGATTCAAGGTCCGATTTTTTATGTTACAATATTATTATTTGTCAAAATTGTTTATAATTAAGTCTTGAAGATGAAATATTATGATCTAACTATCATGAAAAGTCTTGAATTTTTTATCCCCTGGATATTATTTAAAGTACATGTTCTCATTTAATTTAACTCATCTTAATTACCCAAGAGATCATAAATATGTTTTTAATAGAAATTTTCATTATTAATCTCTTCGGTTGAAAAAACATTTTCTTCCATTTCCATATTCAAAAAAATAAATTAAATAAGGGTTTAGAATTAACCAAAAAAATTCCCTAATAGTAGGGGTTATATATTAGAATAAAAGGATCTATAACCCCCTATAAAAAAAATAATTGGTGGTTATAATGATCCTTCAATAATTTCACCAGCTTATATTGTTAGTGGTAGTTTTGATTAACCACCTGTAAACAGATGAAAAATTAGTAGTGAATCTTCATGAGAAGGATTAAACCCTATATAAGTCGACTTAAAATTTTCCCAGAACATATTAATTAGGAGTGGTTTCCACACTCCACTAATTCCTTTACAATTTTAATGGTGATCGATACTGCCCATAATTGATGCCCATTAAACTATTTTAGGGAAATTTGAAACTGTCACCCCTAATGTTTCTTATATATATATATATAATAAATCCATACAACTATGCCCCTACCCCACCCCTTATATCTAGTTCAATAGGCGCTAACTCCTTTTCCCAAACATCCTTTTTTAAAATTCCATCCCCTCTATCCATATGTTTTATGCACACGCCCCACTCTTATCTCTCCCCCTTCCAGACCCGTGTTTATACACTCCCCCATTCCTATCACGTTTCCCCTTTTGTACCCCCTCCAGTACCATTTCCACATGTGGTCATGTCACCTCCATCCTAAATATCCACACACAATGAAGCGTCACCATGTAATATTATAACCCCAGGAGATTCGATATTCGGTTCAACGGCTAGTAGAATGTGCCTAATTGACTATAGTAAATCGATTTTTCTTTTTATTATTAATGTTTTGTTTATTTATCCATATTAATATGTATTTTTAAATAAATATAATTTTTCATATATATTTAAATACTATAAACATATAAATTAGTTATAAATTTATGTAAATTATATGCTGATATTTTAGATAAAAATAATATTAAAAAAATATATGCATATTAATATAAATATAAATATATATTTGTAATATATATGTATATTTATTTTCATGAAACCATTATAAATAATATAATTACATATATTTAAATATAATCATGTATCTTTATATTTATAAATTCATCTATATGAAGCACACACACAAAAAATAGTAATATATATATATTTATAATTATTTTCATACTCGTATACATTACATATTTATATATTTATATAGAACCAAAAAATATAATATATATATATTATATTTATACATTAATAGTTTAAAAATTATTAATATATATTTATATATATTAAATATTTAAATGAATTCAATATATTATATATTTTATAAATAAATTTTTATTATATTATATATATAAACATAATATAATATAATATTTATTTATAAAATAACAATTATAAATATTTATCCATCAATACATATATATATATATAGCTATGTCATAGATATACAAATATATATTTAATATATCAATTTGAATAATAATATGAATGTTAATATAATTTTGTTTATCTATAAAGAGACACCCAAATATAATGTATTTATATATTAAATAATTTCATATATTTAATTTAAATGTAATATAATATAATGAATATATTTATATAATTTTAATTATATAATGATTTTTTTTTATATTTGTATATGCTTAATGTATTTACATAATGTGTTTATATAATGACATTTTTTAATATGTTCATAAAGTCGATAAAAACATTTATATAGGGTCTTTATAAGACACAAACACAAACATTCTATCATTTAAAATATTTTAAAAAGAATAAAAAAATATTATGGGGTTTTAACCCCTCTCTTTTTAATATTTTATGGTGGGTACAAACCCACTCCAATTTTTTAAAATAGATGGTTTTCAAAACCAAAAATAATTTTATTCATCTTTTTATATGTATATATCTTTATAATCTATTATTAATATTATTATCAAATATAAAAATATTTTTATAAGATTTTTAAAATTAACTATATTTTGAATATATTTATATAATATATTAATGATTTTATATAGTAATTTATATTATATGTATAATAATTTTATAAAATAAAAATATGTTAAGTATTGTATACATTATAGTATTATATTTATGTATACATACAAATATTATTAATTAAAATAATATATATTATTTATATAAATATATTTATATAATATGTTATAATATATTTAAATAAATTAATATATTATGTTTTAGTTATATATATGTATTTATATTATATTATATGAAATTTTATTAAATTTTTGTGGGTTCACAACCACCTATAATCTAATACATTTGAGGAGGATTCCAAATCCCCAATAATTTTAGAGTTTGGAGGGGGTTGTGACCCCCACTATTTTATTAAAAAAATAATATATATATATATATATATATATATCCTAAAAATGTAAGTGAATAATATGTATATAACTCCTTGAACCAAATATATAGTTCCTCATCAAATTAAATTAGTGGAAATTTTGGCAAAACCTTCTCTAAAATCCTACTAAATATTAAAAAAATACGGAAAAATAATTCAAAGGTGATTTTAAACCCTATTTTAATTCAATGATTAGTAGTGGGTTAGGAATAACCCCATATAATGTATAATGAATATGAATTTAGAGGGGATTGTGCATAACACCTTCAAAATAACCACCAATAATCTGTTATTTTTTGTAGTGATTATCTTATTATTTTTTAAATTCATTTTGAACCATTTTTGACTTTCTAAAAAATGATTTGAATGAAATCATTTTTTCATTTTCCAAATGAGATACTTTATGAATTTTATCAATAAAATATTGGAGTATTTTTTTATCTTAAATGGAATGAATGGATTTTCCCAATAACCAGAATAATATTTACATTTAAACATGCTTAAAATATTTATATAGTTCTTTTCAAAGAAAATATTTTCCTTTATATGTTCTCATGTTTTATTAAAAGTTTTTTAGAATGGTTTAGAATATTTTATTAAAGAATGTATAATGGTATTTTAATGGTATTTTTATTCATTAAAGACAACAAATTATGTTCTTACTTTTTCCTTGCAGGGGATATGACCCATGTATACCTTCTTTATTATTTCTATATATGGATTATGTTTATGTTAAAATTATGTGTGAAATTCAATCATTTATCATGGATTATTCTATGATAAAACAATTAAATGATTATGAAACCCATTTCTATTCACGAGTTCTAATATTATGAATCTTTTCTGATTTTTTAGAAATAATAAATATTATTTTCAATATGTTATAGGAATGAAAAATATAACCCTCCAATTCACAAAGTAACTATAGATAACTAATGTGTTAAACATGATGATAATAGAGAGTGATCCTAGTTTAGTAT
This sequence comes from Viscum album, assembly GCA_963277665.1. Lineage (NCBI taxonomy): Eukaryota > Viridiplantae > Streptophyta > Magnoliopsida > Santalales > Viscaceae > Viscum > Viscum album. The sequence goes on along the minus strand of OY728126.1, from coordinate 1,471,990,336 downwards.
ATGAATTTTCCACTATGATAATCTTGGGAGCTAACTAGGACTACAATGAAGGTTTAGAGAGGGAGTCCATTCTAATCTAATAAACATGTAAATGGTCCTGGATTAATAAGGAAATTATTTTCTATATATATGAATTTGAAATAAATATATATTTTATACATATGATGAAAATTCATTGATAATGTTCCTTGATTCGCTTATGATTAATGCCTTATAAAGTTTCATGATTTATTCCATGACCAGAGATTATGATATCTAATGTGTAGGGTATGATTTTTAAATATAATTACCACATTCTTTTAACTTTATTCTCATGTTATTCTTTTGTGATCATTGATATTTCCCAAATTTACAGTTACTGATTATTTGAAATCAGGATTTTAAAATATTTCAATTCACCAAGTTATGAAGAAATTTATTTATTATAATGTGTCTAAAAAGGTGTATTGTTAAGAAGAAATAAGTGGGATATGATGTATATATTTTATAAACATGTATTTTATGATTCCAAATATCCAAAGCTAATAATCCTAATATATTTTGGCAAAGATTGAAATATTTTTTAACATATTTTAATATAATAAGATGAAATATATATATATATATATATGAAATGTATGGGTTTCTATAGGTATATCCATAAGTTCATGATATTCATCTTCATTAGAGTAGTAAATAACTTGATAAATATATTTTGGTTCCAAAACCAGTTAAATGATATCTCTTGGACTTAAAGGATATAAGATTGGATTGAATCATCAATAGAAGCTCTTCTAGTCCATGGTCTATATCCATTTCCAAGGATTTCAAATGATATTCAACATTTTGTATGTGGTTTTCTTCAGGCAAATACCACTTTAAAGTTCCATTCTTTCAGCTACCATAGGGTCCAATCTTTTCTATTATAGTAAAATTAGGAAAAACAATGTTTATGTAAGAGTGTTGATTCTTAACGCTCATTTTGGTAAACTCTTTTTTATTCCTCATGAATAATCGAGGAAAAGTTTCTGAATATGTTGAACTACTAGATATATAAAAAACTGAATTCCATACAGAGATGATGTCTCCAATCCTATGGTAGATATTTTTCTTAAATAAAGTCAAAAAATCTTGGCTTCTGCACTTATATCATTTTTAACCTTTATATGGTATGTTTTTCTATCCATAAACTCTTCCATCACATTTCTAATCTAAAAATTGGGATGATTTTTTTTTGGGTACAGTCTCTTATAGTCATTAAAATCACCATGATTTAGTACCATTTGAAAATCATCCCAAAAGGATAACGTGAACTCATATTATTTAAGTTTTATAACGTTTGTAAATGCATCCTCATGATATCCTCTTCAAACAAACTATTCCAAAAACACTCTTTTACAAGGAATATATAAATAGGGATATGTTCATATAATAAAAAAAATTATCAATTTGTGACAAAGAATGTCTATCCCTGACATAGAATGAATGGTTATAAACCAGTCAACATATACTTTTTCCTCAGACAATAATTTGTGAGAAAGACTATGCGGCCTTTAAAGATCTTTTAGATTTTATTGATGTGTAATATTCCATTTTAGATTATTTAGAAGAATTTTATTCATTTAATATCCTAATTTAGACTATGAATAATGGAATTATGATTTGATAAGCCAGGGATTTGAATAATGGTTAAATAAATATGGTGTGAAAAGAGTTGATTGTTTGGGTTTGAAAGAAATGAAATGATTGGATTACTGATTCCAAATTTCAATAATTTTGGTATTTACTTTTACAAAAATTTGAAAAAAATAATTATTATTATTTAATATATTTGTAAAAATATATGATATATTATAAAATTAAATATCTACGAAAATACTTGAAAAAATATGATATTGATTTATCTATAAAATAAATCCAAGATGTTTTAAAATATTTTTCAACGATTATAAAACATTTTATGTAAAAAAATCAAACCTAATTCTTGTTTGATATAATCAATTCTACAAATGTAATTTTTTTTATAAATTTGTTATATATGTGAGGTTTAGTTGAAATGAAATCACGATTTATATCACCCTTATGAAAATGACCTCTCAAAATGTTATGTATTTTATCAATATGTTTTGTACTCAAATAAGATACATGTTTTTAAGAATTTTGTATATCACTTTTATTGTTAAAATTTATCTCTGAATTTTTTAATTGATATCCATAGTCCGATAATGTGTGTATCATTTATAAAATATGTGCAAAAATATTAATTGTAGACTTGTACTTATATTTAGTAGTAGATAATGAAAAAGTGTTCTGTTTCTCACTACACTATAAAAATATTGATTCAAAAATGATGAAATTTTCTAGTGGTTCTATTTCTATATTAATTGGAAATTAGAAGTCATCATATGAATTAATAACTAATTAATATACATGTCCTTTCGGGTAAAAAATCAAATATTTGATATATTTATTAGTTATTTAACAATATTATTATCATAATTTAAATGAGATCCTTTATTGGTTTAATGAACTTGTGCGCACATAATCATACAAAACATCATATTAGGCCATTTTGTAGTTAATTATAAAAATTACCTGTCATATCTCTATAATTAATTTGATCTACTGGATTTATATTTTTATCAAGATCATGCTTAAAAAATAGAATCATGTGATTATTATTCCTTTTTAGGCTATCTACTACTAATCATTTTAAAACATCTTTTGTCTATTTTCATTGATTTTAAAAATTTATTCTTTTTTTAAAAAATAGGAATAAAAGAAACTATTTTTACTCAACCATTAAAATAATTTTTTATGATTTTATATAAATCAATACATCAAGATATTTTTTATTATCCAAAAATAATAATATAAATATTTATTTGAAATAATAAAACAACCATTTGACTTATATTTATAAATAAATTTTGGTCAGTAATAAAATTTATAAAACCATTTAAAATAAGAAAAGGGATAAACCTATAATGCCAAGATATTTGATATTTTTTAAACCATACAATTATTTTGACAACTTGAAATAATGATTTAAAAAATGATAATTTTTTAATATAGGATATTGATAAGAAACACATCCTTGTTATGATATCCACTTAGGAATCCACTGTTGACGTGAATTTTTTATATTTTGAAATTAAGATTTGTAATATATGAAGGAAATGTTATGATATCCTCAATTGTACCTATTACTAGAATGTATTCATCATAGTCAATGAATTATTCCTAACTAAATACTTGTTCAAAAAATATATGTTATTTATAATTATTATGAAAGACTTATCAGCCTAGTTTCTATACAACAACATTGTTCCAATAGTTAGGTAGTCTTCTGGGTTTTCCTTTAATTCGAATAATTTATTCCTTCAAAAATGTTCCACTACATAATGAATTCCAATTACCCAATGTTCATTATTTATTTATTCATTTATTTTATTAATTTCATTCTATAATAAACAATCTTGAGTTTCAAAATGGTTTCTTATAAAATCTCGAGTTTTAGTTCCCCTATTTAGATCTCCAAATATAGAACCTAATGATTAGAATCTAATTGTAATAATAGTTCATGGGTTAGAAGTATATAGTAATTCATTTTCTTATTCTGGTTCAATAAAATTATAGTTATCTACACTTGGTTAATTATCATTTTAATAAGTTGAAATATCACAATATTTAGGAGAATTTTTTATATTCATATTTGAAATATAGTCCATAAGAACTACTGATAATGGATTGAGTTCTTGGGGATCTATCTCATAAAAATATTAAAGAATAGTTTTTTTCCAATAAAAGATTTCAATTTTAAAGGAAAATATATGTTTTACTAGGGGTTTAATATCCATGGAATACACTTTCATATATTTTTGGTGAAATTTTTTACTGAATCTATTTTGTGTTAAGAATATAACCTTTAAAGCCAAAAAATAAAAAATAATTTTTTTTTTCAGTTTTCAACCATTCCTCAATCCATATAGAATATTATATAAGGTATTAATTATGATAAGAATATTAATTACATAAATTATTTTGAACGTTTTCAACTAATAAATTGATCGGAGTATCATATTCATTAAGAATTGTTCTTGTATTTTCTAAAAGGGTCATATTTTCCCTTTCATCAACCCCATGTTGTGGAGGTGTATTAGGTGCATAGAAATTGTGAGTATTGAAATTTCGTGATTAGTGATGTTGAAATTATTGACTCTTAGAATTTCTTCATAACCACTTCTCATGGTAATAATGGAAATTCAGCTAGGGTTTTCTATGGATTTATAATATTTAGAATGATAAGGATGGGATTCCCTTTTATATATAAGTAAAATCAACCTTGTATATCTTGAGTAATCATAATCTATATAATAAGAGTATATTTTTCTGAATAAACTAGAAACTCCAAATGGATAAATAAACCCATATAAACATTGATTGGTTTTTTGTAGATATATAACTATTTCTTTATTATGAAAAATATTTTATATCAGTTTTCCATTTGATAAGTACCAGAAAAGTTTTCTTTACAAAATTCATCCTTTAGTAGATCATTGAATTGTACTTTATTGGGAGGTTCTATAAGTGAGAATATAATTAAATTTCATTGTCTATTATTTTATATCTAGTAATATCTTTAAAAAGAACTCAAATAAGAATTATTTCAAGAAAATGAAGAATCTAAATAAATCGAAACACATTATAATATCAAAAAAGTAAATAATAATGCATTATTTGAGTTCGATGTTTTGAAAGAGTTATTTTAAAATTTAATAATATTTCCATCATAATAATATTATGGGATTATATTAAGATTATATTTTAATCCATCAACCAAAAAAACCTTAGAAATAAGGGCAGATTTTGAGTTACAAATATTTCCTAGCCTAATTATTTTTCCACTTCCATTATCACCAAAAGTGACATGACATATATCCTCCATTATTAGGTTTTTAAGAATAAATATTATCTAATATAATATATGTAACATGCACTTTCCAGTTACCATACATGTTTACTAGATCTCTCTAATAATTTTACTCGATTCAATTAAATACATATTGATTTTGGTACCTATACTGTAATTGGCGTAGATAGGTTAAAAATCTAGGCTTTTGGTTTCAAAACATTATTTACAGTATTATTAGATGATTAAAACATAACATATACATAACAACTTGAATATTACAAGTAGACACTTCTACTCACTATCCAATTCTTTTCACTAGTATAAAATTCCATAAAAAAGAAACATGTTTAGATCTATGTTTTAGACATCATGACATTTCCTTTATCCCATACTTGACCCTAAACATCTTTAAGTATAGTGAAAAACATTTAAAAAAGTCATATGAGCATTATAATATCAGTAAGGGATACATAAATAATTGAAACTATTAGTTTTCAAAACAACAGGTTAACTCTGACTACTTTATCATAATGTAATACTTTTCACCTTAAAGAATTTGAAAAAACACTATACTAAATATAAGATCATTGGTTACCATTTTTTGTAACACAAAGATTACCATAAATCCCATAGAAAGCAACAAATATCTTATAATGGTTACTTGGGACATAAACATACTTAAATATAATAAACATATGGTCGACTTCCACACATATCACTAAATAGAATAGCCATACGGCCAACTTCCATACCCAATGAATTGGAAGAAATAACATAACCACCCATACATGGTTTATCAAGAACCCACCCACTATTTAGTTTATCACATAACCACCCATCATTGGGTTATCACGTGACAACCCGTCAAATTTTCAAGTACCATTAAATAATCACAACACACAAAATAGTTCAAATATTAACATTTCAATAATAACATTTAATTTGAAATAACAAGATATCATTTGAAGATATTGAAATAATTAATCCATTTAAATAAACCATTTTCAAAACAAAAACAACCAAAAATATAATAAGAGATTAATTTTCTTTTTAAATACATTAAGGATTATAGAGGAAGTCAAATTATGGTTACGATGGCTGAGAGGTCGTTGTCACCACATAGGTTAAAAAATTCCTTTTTTCTATAAAACGATTTGGAGAAAAAATATTACATTTGAATTAAAGCAAAATTCAAAGGGGTTTATTATGCACATTATAGAATAAGAAGGTATATATTTTATAAAAATTCCTCAATGATATGATATTAAGACGAAGTACCTTATATTTTGTCCAACTTGACAAATTCATTCATTGACATCCTGAATAATAAACTTATGTTATTTTCTACTTGTTTCAGATCCTTTTTGAAGTTTATTATTCCTTTTATATCACTTAATACCACATTAGAAAAATTACACAATAATTTAAGTAAATATATGTTGTTTTTTTATATTAGGAACATGAGTAAAAAGTATCTTATTAAAATTACAATTTTTTAAATGTTGTGAAAATTAAATTATCTCTAGAATATTATTCATATATATTATATATATCCAGTATATATGTATTTATAATATTCCATAACATTTGGAGATATGAAATGAAATTCACCATTCATGGAGGCGGTCAGATCTACGTATGCATGAACGCTACCTTCATTTCTATTTCATATTAAAAATAATAAAAACATAATAATACATTGTTATAATATTATTCTATAATAATATATTATTTTATATATATTAAAAAAATTCATTAATTATATCCTTTATACGTTTAATGTATGGAATGAACGAGTTATATAACTTTGAGGGGGTGGTAGTCCGCATTTCCTCAAATTAAATTTTTGTATTTACACATCATGAAAAGAATAATGGTATGTTGTAAATAAAATTATAGAAGAATAGAGACAATATAAATATAAAATATATCACTTATAAACATAGTTCCATCATAATGGACAACATTAGAAGTGGTAGGATATAATTGAACAATCATCGGTTCGTGAGGCAGTTATTCACGGTCCACAGAAACAGTATGTTCTGAATCCATTAAATGATGTTGTGTGTGATATTTTGTCTAATACATGGATTAAAAAATACTAGTATATTTAATATTTCAGTTTTTTATAAAAAAAATTGAATAAATAGAGTTTAGGGTTGGAGAAGGGAAATAAAAGAATGAAGATTGAGAGATTACATTACCTGAAATCGGGTAACTCCATTAGATTATAGCTAAAAGGCTTTCATGAATTTCCTTGTTTCCAAGGTAAGGCTTCTATGAGGAAGATAGGGATGTTGGTATATTATAAGAGCAGAGGTTGGATGAGCCAAGGGGCTTGAGAGGTGTGAGTAAGGGGTTAGATTTGGTGGACTTTTATAATAAGGAGGAGGGGTACTTTAAGAATGACCTGAATGATTATTTTATTATAAAATGAATTTCAATTTTAAAAATCTCCAAAACTAATTTAATTCGAAGATAAGCTTACTGTTGTTCTAAATACTCACAACCAATAGTATTTAGACATGTTTTGGTTTCAAATGTTACATTATCATTTATCTTTAACCCTTAGTTAACTAATTTAACTTTTACCATGTCTTCTTGTATATTCATACTATATGGTTAAAACAGATACCATAAAATGCCAATCAAACCTCATGTTTTTCTTTAATGAAATGTAAAACATTATCTAAGTAATTTAACCAAATATTATATTTCTTGGACTTTTATTTCATTTAATAAAATAGTATGTTTTTTTGAAAAACTCATTTTGGTTCATTTTTATATTATTATTATCATGAATTTTTAAAAAATCATAAAAACAATATTATTTCGAAAAAACTCATTAAATAAAATATTAAAAGTCTTAATAATCCAAAAAATTATTTTATGGCATAAAAAGATTCAGAATAACTTTATTTTAATTTTTATAATCTCATTTATTTAAATCATTCATTAATAAGGTAATCACTATATCTTCATTGTGTCATAAATAAATTTATTTATACGATATAAAAAAATTATAAATAAAATAAAATGATGTAAGAACTCTTTATATCTTTTTATTCACTATTTATAGTCAAATATATCACCTATATAACACTATATACAAATTGTTTAATAAAAGATACAAGTTGAAGTTATATTTTCTTTACCATTAAATTAAAAGTATTTAAATGTCATTTTCACACACAAGTGGCTCAATGGGTTCCAAAAATATACCCAAGGATTCCTATAGTCATAAATATAGCAAGAAAAAGGGTTGGGAAAATATTTATGATATTATAATATTATTTTCTACCCTTATTTACCAGATTTTCCCTTTAACCATGGTAAATAAAATAATTTTCTAGAGTTACTATTAAAAATGTATAAAAATAAAAGGTACCTATTTACCAAATTTGGACCTATTAATACCAGATAGGGATTAAATTTCCCAAATTCAATTCACATAAGTTATATAAATTAATTTTAAATTAATTCTCATTGTCTAAACCAAAAATCATGTTTTTAAGAAGTACAAACTATGAAATGATTGACATGTCTTTATGTACAATTTAAAAGTGAAATTACCTTTATTGGACAAAACTGTATTAAATCATAAAAACATAATATAATTACACATTAAAACCAAATAAAATGATAATCTAAGCATATAAATATATCAGACAAAAAGATAGTTTCGACTTAAAATGCAGTATTTTTAACTATACATTAAAATTGAACCTTATCAGAAATATACCAAAACATTTCCCAATATATATTTTGATGCCCCAATTATAAATAAACATTTCATTTCATCAATTGGAATATATAAAAGTGAAAAAAACTATATTTAAAAAGGGTTCTCCATGAATGGAAGTAAAACAACCTTTTAGAAATATTAGAGCATTTCATGCTTAAAATATGGTTAATTCTCATTTTAAAACACTAAATTTTATAGGATCATTTTAAAAACATTTAAAAGTAATGATTAATCATAATATGGTATGCTATATTCAATCCCACCAATACAGTGACTAAACATTAACTACCACTTCAAAATAATAATAATATATTATTATTTTGGTATAACTCAATGTTGAGTGAAATGTAGGATTTTAGAGAACCCCATTATTTCATGTGGAGTACGCTATCGGACATAGAATCCCCTATAAATTAAAATTAGTATTCAATTAAAAAATAATAATAAATATGAAATATTCATATTCATTATTTACCTGGGACTTTACATCCTTCCCCCCTTTTAGAAATTATGTCCTCAGAGTTTTATTTACTTAAAAAATAAGTAGTGGTATTTATCCATCATATCATTTTCAGATTATCATAAATCCATGTCAACCATATGGTTTTTCCACAAACCATTACCTGATTAATTACCTTATTCGAAAAATCATTCTCTCTTCGGTCAAGAATCTGGACTGGTTGTTCTCACAAGTGAGATTATCTTCCAACTGAACTACCTCTGGACTCAAATAATTAGATGGTTCTGGAATATACTTCCTCCTCATTAAAACATGAAAAACAATTTGTACCCGGGATTAACATTGGGGTAAATCAAATCTATTGTAAACTGATCCAACTTTTTCCATGATTTCATAGGGTCTAATGATCCTTAAACTATACTTTCTATTTTTACCAAAACACATCACACTTTTCCATGGAAAAAACATTGAGTATGACATGATAGCTTACCTCTAAAGAAAGATACATCCTTTGGTTATCTTCATAAATTTTGTTCTTTCTCTGACCTATTTTTATGTGCTTCTTAATTAAATGAACATTCTCTTCCAACTCTTCTACCGATTCGTGTCTTGTCAACTTCCTTTCACATAATTCATCCCAAAAGATGGAGTTCGACACCATTTTCCATATAATTCTTGAAATAGTTCCATATGTATACTAGAATGAAAAACTGTTATATAGAAAATCTCATCCAGAGAAAGATATTGGTCCCAACATCCGTGTTAGTCCATTGAATAATCACATATCATATCGTCAAATGTCATAATTGTTCATTGTGACTACCCATATGATAAAGGATGTAAATATGTACTGGAATTTAATTCAGTAACCAACGACTTCTAAAGGCCATTCCAAAAGTTATAAGTGAACTTGGGATCCTTATCAGATACAATGTAGAATGGAACTCTATGCAACCTAATGATCTCTTTAACAGACAACCGAGAATATTGATCTAGAGACTAAGTTTCTCGAATAGGAAGGAAATGAGCAGATTTAGACAATCGATAAACAATAACCTAAATTGAATTATTACCTCGATATTTCTTCATTAATCCCACAACAAAGACCATGGATATATTTTCTCATTTCCACTCTGGCACCAGTAATGTCTAAAGCATCCCTTTTGGTAACTACCATTGTTCTTTAACTTGTTGACATGAAAACACAACCCAATAAAGTTATTAATTTCACTTTTCATTCCATCCTACTAGTAATAATCCCCAAGATCTCTGTAAATCTTAGTGCTACTAGGATGAACTAAAAATGGAGAACTATAAACATCATATAAAAACAATTTTCTTCAAATGTGAATAGAAAGGCACACCTAATCTCTTCCCAAATCTCAAAACACAATCGTTATCAATGTTAAATTCAGGTAACATATCCATCTGAACCAATTCTATCTTTTCTATAACTCACTGTCTTCTTTTTTCATTTTCTATATTCTGTCTGATAGATATGATTTTACTAAAACCTGGAACAAACCAGAAGTATATCCTACACCAAAAACTTCAATGCCTACTTTAATCAAATCGTTAATCAAAGGATCTAGTTCCAAACATATCATGGCTAATTTAGCATTACTTTTTCGACTCAAAGCATCAACCACTTTATTTTCTTTTCCAAGATGGTAATGAATTGTGAAATCATACTCTATGAGTAATTCTAGCTATCTCCTCTATCTCTTGTCCAATAATTTCGAAGTGGATATATATTTCAAAATTTTGTGATCATTATATACTTCACACATTATGCCATACAAATGATGTCTCCATATTTTTAATCTGAAAACAACAACAGATAATTATAAATCTTTTGTAGGGTAATTTAACTCATGAGTTTTCAACTGGCGTGAATCATAAGCAATTACCTGATCATTATGTAGTAAAAAAACCCAAGTCCTTTCCACAAAGCATCACTATAGTTAACAAACTCACCATTTTAGGAAGGGAATTCCAAAACTCACGCATTAACCAATATTTTTTCAATTCCTAAAAAAATCATCATATACTTTTGTCCAGAAATATTTAACACCTTATCAAGTTAAATTAGTCAGTGGGATTGATAACAGAGAAATTTTTTCAACAATACCTCAGAAATATCCTTCAAAACCAATAAAACTATGGATCTATATGATATTGGTAGGTATTGGCCACTCTTCAACAACTTTTGTTTTAGATGGGTCAACCGTTATGCCATCTTTAGAAAACATATGACCACAGAATGAAATCTGTTGCAACCAAAACTCATAATTTAGGAATTTCCAATACAATATTTTCCCTTGAAGGTTTGAAATACAACCATTAAATTACTTTCATGATTCATATTACTTTTGGAATATACAAAAATGTCATTAATAAACACAACCACAAACATATCCATGAACTCATAGATAATTATATGCATAAGATCCATGAATATAGTAGGTTCATTAGTAAACAAAAAATGCATGACTAAAAATTCATAATGGTCATTTCTAGTATGAAATGAAGTTTTAAGAATTTTAGCTTCTTTTACTTTGAAGTGATGGTACCCATAACTGAAGTCAATATTCAAAAAATACTTGGATCCTTGGAGCTAATACAACTTCATTTTATGGTCCCACATCAACTATAGTAGCATAAAATGATTTATTCACACCCTTTTATTTCTGATCTGTCATGTTTCCCCCCTGGGTAATGAACTCTGGACACACACTGGCATAATGCCCAATATCATTGCAACTAAAACATCTTACTACTAGATTTTCATTTTTTGGTTGATCATCTTCCTTACATTTACGAGGAATTGGACCAGTATTACCACACCAGAAGAACTTTCTAAATTTTTAGAGATATTATCTAGGATTTTTTTACCACACTTCTCACAAGATAAAAATTTAATTATTTTACCTCCAGACTTCATTGATGAATACATTCCTTTTTCCGGCCAACTAGACCACTTATTTTTACTACTCTCTTTGAACACATCATCATTAGAAAACACTATTTCTAATTTCTCATCTCAACTAACAAGTTTTTAATTGAGTTTGAATTTATGAGAGGATAATTACTTTCAATTTCGCAACTTCAATCCTATGTAAAACTAATTTATCATACCATCAAGATCACAAATGAAATTTGCAGCATACCTTGCAATTCGATTGAAATTTTCTTCGTATGTAGCCACCAAGTCATCCTCCGTCCTCTATTCCAAGTATTGGTTTTCCATCTTATGTCAAACTTCTATAGGAAAATATTTATCAAGAAATATACATTTGAATTAACCCCATCCAAGAGCATTAATCTATTCATTGTTCCCTATGAATTTAACCACCTAACACCACTGATCAAATTATCCTTCAAAACGGTAAAAAATAAGACTAACAGTTTGATTTTTAATAAACCCCATGACATGGAAAATCTTTTCTAGTGCTTTAATCCTCTCTTCATCTTTCACAGAGTCATATTATATTTTGAATTATGGGAGATGTTTCCTCATAAAATGATCCACTATTGAAATGTTCCTCTACAGCTGATCTGGTTGACCTTGTGCATGGACACCACCATCATTTGTCACCAAATTCAACTGAGAAATCACTACAACAATCTGTTCAGTTCTAATTTCAAAAATCTCAGGATGTTGATTTTGAAGGTTATTCTCATCTGTATACCTTCCCGTCATTGCTTCCCTATTTCCTCTACGGAAAACCATTATAAACAAACATATCTTATACAAATCAACATTGTAATATTTGAATATTATATCATTTCAATTTTACCATAATGTAAATATTATTTATGGATAGTCTACTAAAAAATTTTATCTCCTAAAATTATCTAAACCGATAGTAATAAAAACCGTAAGTCCCTGAACTGAAAAATTACATTATCATGAATTTTGATAATATTTTAAATTGAGGATATTTTCTGGTTTTTATCTTTATAGAATTAGGTCATAACCTATACATGAAATCTTGAATATTATAGGTATACATTTCAACTCACTATCTATTTTTTCATGGAAATAAAATTCCATAAAAAAAGAAACATCATTACTTCCACATTTTAGACATCATGACTTTTCTGTGATCCCATCCAGGGACCTATTCATCATTATGTCCTGTGAAAAACATTTCAAAACATGGGTTGAGAACAAAATGCTCAGTAAGGGATACATATAATAATGAAAACATTCTGTTTTCAAAATAAATTGTAAACCATTAATACTTTATTATAAAGTAGTTCTTTTCACCTAAAAGAAGTAGAAAAAACACTTTACTAAATATAATATAATTGCTTACCCTTTTTGTAACAAAATGATTACCATAAATCCTATATAAAGAAACATATAATATATAAAGGTAACTTGGGACATAAACAAACTTTAATGAAATAACCATATGGCCAACTTCCACACATATCACTTAATGAAATAGCTATTCAACCGACTTCCATACCCAATGTATTGGAGGTTATTACCTAACCACTCATCCTTTTTTTATCATGGAACCACTCTTCATTTTGTTTATCAAGTAACCACCCATCATTGTATTGTCATGTAACCACCTATCAAATGGAAAAGTAAAATAACATAATCATAAAACATAAAATATTGAAAATATCAACATTTCAGTAAAAAAATTTAATTTGAAATCACAAGATACCATTTCGAGATATTGAATTACATAATCCATTTAAGAATCCATTTTCTATAACAAAACACCCAAAAAGTGAATAAGGGATTTCTTTTCCTTTTAAAAACATTATGGTTTATAGAGGTACCAAAATAACGATTACGGCGGCATAGAGGTCATTGTCGCTGCATACGTTTAAAAAATCCCTTTTTCCATTATGTAAAACGTTTCATAGAAAAAATATTCCTTCTGAATAAAAGTAATAGTAAAAGGGTTTTATTATTCAATGTATAAAAGAAAATGGTATATATTATCGAAATATTCCCCAATAAAAGGAGATTTATTCGAAGTCGCTTACCTCATGTCCGACTTGACTCATTCATTAATTAATTTCCTAAATAATAAACATAAGTTTATTTATGTTTGAATCAGAACCTTTTTCAAGTTTATTATACCCATTAAATCACTTATTAGCATATTATAAAAATTACATAATTATTTAATTTAATATAGGTCATTTTGTCGATATTGTGTACTTGAGTCAAAAATGATCTTGTTATAATTACAATTTTTCTATGTGGTAAAAAATCCATTATCACCATAATATTATTCATATATATCATATATATCCATTATTAATGTATTAATAATATTCCATAACATTAAGAGATACGAAATGAAATGCACGATTTATGGAGATGGTAAGTCATACGTATGCATGAACACTACTTTCATTTCTATTTCATATTTAAAGGAATTTAAACAGAATATTAAATAGGAATATTATAATTCTAGTATAATATCATATTTTATATATATTAGAAAATTTCATTAACTCCTCCCTTTATACATTCCATGTATGGCATGAACGAGTCATATCACTTTGAGGGGGTGATAGTCCATATTTTCTCAAATGATATTTCTTATTTACACATCATGAAAAGAATAAAGGTATGTTTTAAATAAAAATTATAGATTCATAGAGAAACTATAAATAGAATATATATCACAAATAAATATAGTTCCATAAAATGGCCACCATGAGAGGTGGTATGAGATAATAGAACAATCATCGTTTTGTGAGGCAGTAGTTCACCGTCCACTGAAACAGTGTGTTCTAAATATATTAGATGGGGTTGTGTATGAGCGTAGGTAAATTACATGGAATAAATAAAATCTTGGTATATCTAATATAATTTTGATTTTATAATTTAATTTAATAAAGATAGTTTAGAGGGTTGGAGAAGGAAAATAATTGAATGAAGCTTAATAGAAGACATTACCTCAAATTGGGTAACTCCTTTTGATTAAAGAAAAATGATTTTTGGAAATTCCTTCCGCCACAAGTAAGTATTACAAGAGGAATAGAGATATATTGGGATCTTATTGGAGTATATTTTGGATGATCCAAGAGGTATGAGAGGTGTGATTAAGGGGTTATATGTGGAAGACTTTTATAAGAAAGATGAGGGGTACATAAAGAATGTCATGAAAGATTGTTTTATTATAAAATGAATTTCAATTTTCAAAAGGTCCAAAACTCATTTAATTAGAAGATAAAATGTGGATTGTTCTAAATCACCTGAACCAATAGTATTTAGTAATGATTTGGTTTCAAATTTAACCTTATCATTTAGCATTAACAATTAGTTAACTAATTTAACTCTTACCAGATCTTCTTGTATATTTATACTATATGGTTAATATAGTTACCAAAAAATTCCAATAGAACATCAAGATGTTCATTAATAAAATATCTATGATTATATAAGTCATTTCAGTGAATCTTAGTTTTTAGGAATACTATATCATTTAATTAAATTGATTTTAAAAAAACTCATTTATGTCATTTTTTATACTATTCAAATCATGAATTTTAAAAAAAATCATAAAAAATTATTATTTAGAAAAAAAATAATTAATTCAAATATAACAAGTAATAATAAACACTAAAAATCTAGGATGGCATAAAATGTTTCAAAATATTTATTTTCAAATCATTGATTAATAATGTAATCACTACATCATCATTGTGACATTAATAAATTTATTTATTGGATTCGAAAAATTAAAAATAAGATACCAATATATAGGATATATTTTAAGACTTATAATGACTACTTATAGTCAAATATATCACTGATATAACCCTATATAAATATTGTTTTAGTAAAATATACATTCCATAACTTTAAATTAAAAGTAATTAAATGTCATTTTCACACACAAGTGGCTCCATAGGGTCCTAAAATCAACCCAAGGGGGTCCATGGTCAGAAATATATCATCCATTAGGGTTATAAAACGTGTTAAGGTAGTTTAATATTATTATAATACAAGTTTTTAACATTATTTACTATATTTACCCTTTAACCATGGTAAATAATTTTTTTCACTGAAGTTAAAATTCATAATGTCTAAAAATAAAAGGTACCTATTTACAAAATTTGGACCTACCTATTCCAAATACAGTATAACGACCCATACTTTACATACATTGTTAATACTTCAAAATTGAAGCACACTTATTACAACATATGACAAAACCACAAAGGACCGTATAGGTATAGTGTCTTTAGAAACTGGGAAACATAAACAAATGGTTCATAAATCTTCTACAGTGTCTCCCATTTATTTCATCATATCTAGGGTCCCTTTTAGCATATTCTACTTAATATCCATCTTCCTGACCTGGGGAAAAGAAAACATAAAAGGGTGAGCTCAAATGCTCAGCAAGGCAAATAAAGGAAATAAAAATCATATCATATCTTTTTGAAAATCAAAACCTGCAAAAGAGATCATAATATCTTAACATGGAATAAATCATAGAAGTGAAAATGATATCCCCATAATCATAACATAAAACTTGAAACTTTGTGGCATGCACACATAATCATGGAAAATCATTTCTTGTTAGTCATGACTCATTGCCAAGACTATCTTAGTGGACAAAGTCCCTTTCTGAACCGAGTTCACTCCTCGTTTCAGTCCTGTATCACTGAACCGAAATAACCTTCTGTTCCAGCCATGTCTATCTCATGAGATATAAAATCTTTACCCAATGCATTGGAGGGAGATATAGGTCCCACCCATCTTATAATGAATCCTTTCTTATGTGTGCCACATAATCATAAATCATACATCATCACATAACCCATGTAATAAAAATGGAATTCTTAAACAACATGACATCATAAAACAATTCATATAAGATAAAGGAATTCAGAAAAATGTTTCCATCACAACATAATCGAATCCATGTAATAATAGGGATAGAAACAAAACCCTTTTATTATCTTAGATGGAAAATAATTTTGATAAAATACATGAACTTCATTCTTGAGGAAAATATCCTTTCTTCTTCAAAAACACTTTTACTTTCTTAACATGTCATACAATTTTAAACTAAAAGAAGTTGATTAAAAATAAACTTGAATACTTGTAAAGGAAGCTTCTTTGAAATAATGTTTTAAAAATCCATTCATGCCGTATAAGTTAAAAAAACATTCTTCGTACTTTTGTCGGAAAAGTCAAAAAGTACCTCGTACGACAAAAGATTCCTTTCATACATATTACTAAAAACTCACCGAAGGGTAAAAATGGATTTAAACAATTTTAGGTGGATGGAAATAATATTACATATTGATGAAACATGGATGTGGATGATAAAATACACCCCAGTAAATACTTACGAATAAACAATCTCGGATAAAAATGAGATTGTGATATTTCCCTTACCTTAGGTCCAATTTGCTTTGTACGTGTCCGAAGCTCCTGTATAATGGTTTAAATAATGTTATTGACTTATTCCATAATCATACATATTGATATGATATCATATATGGTCATATTCTTAGCTTCTTGATAGTAATATTTCATTGTTACTTGTTACTCGGGTCTTTATAACTTTTTGTTCTTATGCATGTTTTGTCGAATAAATTCTTATACTTATCTTTAGGTTATAGATAATTCATTTCCAGAATGCTATTATTGTGGTATATACCATATTCATTCATTCAATTTATATAATCATTATGAAATGAAGATCATGTAGAACGAGTCGCATCACATCGTGGAGACGGTATTCCGTACATACGCACGAGTGATGATATCATTCCTATGATCGTGTAATTGTATTGGAGTATATATATATTATTTCAGTATCAATATTACTTCATAATAATCATATATAGTTACTCATTACACCATTATACCCATCCTTGTAAGGTGATGGTGGAAAATAGATTACACCACGGCGTGGAGACGGTATTCCGTACGTACGCACGCGCGGTGATTTCATTTTTTCCGTAGGATGGATAGAAGGTGAATTAGGGTTGTTTCGTATTTATAATAACATATCAGTATGTAAGTAATACTGATGTTATTACTTTATCATGAAACAACTAAAGAAGAAGAAGTTGAAGAAGAAAGAAATTGAAAAGATCGGTAATGGATATTACCTCTTCTTTGGAACGCCTCTTTGAATCCTCCACTTAAGGAACTAAGATTGGTCTTTGGAGAAGACCAGGACCTCTAGGATTATTCTAGGGAAGTGGAGAGGAGAAAATGGCAGGGGTTGGCCGAGCTTGAGTGCTCAAATTGGTGTGAGGAGGAGGGGGAGGAGGTGCCCTTTTATAAGGGAGGAGAGGGGCACCTTAGGAATATCTCAAAATATTATTTTATATTAAAGTCAAAATCGGTTTATAATGGTTCCAAAGTGTCTTATTTCGAAGCTAAAGTGGGGATGGGTCGAAATCCTATCAACCAATAGGATTTAGACAAGTTTAGGGTATTATTTTAACCTTATCAATTAGATTCAACTCTAAGTTAATTAATTTAACTTTTACCGTGTCTTTTTGTTTTCTTTCACTATATGGTTAATACACTTACTATAACATGCCAAACGAACCCCAAATTGTTTATTATTAATATATATATCTTTATCTAAGTAATTTGGCCGAACCTTAGATTTTTAGGAATAAAATAACAATTAGTAATATAATATTTTATTTACAAACTATTTTGTGTCAATTTTGACACTATTTGATATATGATTTTTGTGAAAGTCATAACAGAATTATATGTTCGAACCAAGTTGATTAAATCAACACTAATATATAATAGTAACCTATAAAATTAGTGTAATTCATAAAAAGTCTCAAATTACATTTATTTTGGTATTTATATTATCAATTATGTCAATATTTCATTAATAAGATAATTACTGCATCATCTTTGTGTCATAAATAGATTACATTATTTGATGTATACAAATTACAAATAAAATATCATCATGTAGGAAATCTTTTTAGCTTTCTAATGAATATTTATAGTCGAATTTATCTTATGTATAACCCCATATTAAAAATTATTTACTTATTAAACTTTGATTTTAACTATTTTAACCCTTCTTTAAATAAATTAATAATAAATGTCCTAATCTAATCCAAGTGGGCCTAAATGGTCATATTTTATTCCTAAGTTTGATTTTGGTCGAATTACACTTGTCCAATAGAATTAGGACATGTGTTAGGGTAATAGTAATATCATATTTACCCTTAGTTACCCTATTTACTATTAACCACGGTAAAAAAAGTAAAAAGTTACTATTCACCAAAAAATTATTTTCATCTCATTGAACCACATTTTAGTCCTTGATATTAACCGTGTCTCTCGGATTTTCGAAATTCCATTCACAGAAGCGGTAAAATTAAGTTTTATGCAAAATTCAGTTTTTAACCTACCACTTAGTGGTTTCACTATTCATCAAAAATTGAAAGTTTTCAGAAAAATACCAAAATTTCACCCTAGGCTAATTTCGATATTCTGAGTCCAAAAATGAAGTCCATTTTGAAAAATAAAATTTATAAAATTTCAAAAAGTGGTTATTACTATTCATAACGGCTAGTTTTAATAGCATATTGTTGTTTAGTGAAACTCGGTATTGCGTACGACGCAAGCTATTGAGGAAGGTCGCGATTGCGTGTAAAGCAAGCCAAGCAAGTGTTGTGTAGAAAAAGATTCCTTTGATGATTTATATAACAAAAAAGTCTCGAGTGTTACATTCTACCCCCCTTAAAAAGAATTTCGCCCTCGAAATTCGTCACTTTGTAACAAACAGATGAGGATACTTCTCCCTCATCATATCCTCAAGCTCCCATGTAGCTTCTTCAAGTTGGTGGTTCCTCCATAAAACTTTCACCAAGCGAGTTGTCTTGTTACGTAGGACTTTTTCGCTACGATCCAGAATCTCTATCGGCTGTTCTTCATAAGAAATATCTTGCTCCAGCGGTACAACTTCTGAGCTGAGTACATGTGAAGGATCTGGTATGTACTTTCTCAGGAGAGATACATGGAACACATCGTGAACTTGAGAGAGATTCGGTGGAAGCGCCAATCGGTAAGCTACCTTCCCAACATGATCCAGTATTTCGAAAGGACCGATATATCTAGGGATCAACTTCCCCTTCTTTCCAAATCTCATAACCCTCTTCCAGGGAGATATTCGTAAGAACACTTTATCACCCACTTCAAACTCTAGGTCTTTTCTTCGGTTGTCGGCATAACTTTTCTGTCGACTCTGAGCTGCTCTTATGTGTTGTTGAATAGATCTGACCTTTTCTGCCATTTCATCAACTAGATCAGGTCCTAATAGCTTTCTTTCCCCAACTTCATCCCAGCAAGTTGGAGTCCTTCATTTCTTTCCATAGAGAGCTTCATAAGGAGCCATCTGAATACTGGAGTGAAAGCTATTATTATAAGAAAATTCCACCAAAGGTAGGTGTTGATCCCAACCTCCTTTAAAATCCATAGAGCAAGCTCTCAACATATCTTCTAGGGTTTGAATTGTTCTCTCAGACTGACCGTCTGTCTGGGGATGATAAGCAGTGATGAAACTCAACTCTGTATCCAGAGTATGCTGAAGACTTCGCCAGAACTTCGAGGTAAATCTCGGATCTCGATCAGATATAATAGAAAGTGGTACTCCATGCAATCTTACAACTTCCTTTACATATATCCTGGCAAGCTGATCTAGAGAGAAATCCTCTCTAATAGCAATGAAGTGTGCAGACTTTGTAAGACGATCAACTATGACCCAGATAGCATTATTGCCTTTGGATGTTTTAGGAAGTCCTGTGACAAAGTCCATAGTGATGTTTTCCCATTTCCATTCGGGTATGGGTAATGGTTGTAACATCCCCTTAGACTTCTGTCTCTCAGCTTTAACTTGTTGACAAACCAAGCATCGAGAGACATATTCAGCAACATCTATTTTCATTCCATCCCACCAAAAGTACTCTTTCAGGTCCCTATACATCTTCGTGCTTCCAGGATGAATAGATAATGATGAACTATGAGCCTCATCCAGCAGCTCATTCTTTAATTCAGGGATGGGAGGAACGCAAACCCGATTCCTGAACTTTATTATCCCATCACAATCAAGGTTGAATTCAGGAACATTTCTCACCTTCTTTTGTAACTCGACATCTTCTTTCTGTGCCTCTTTAATCTTCACATGTATAGATGGTTGAACATTCATTTGAGAAAGATAATATTTTACCCCTTCCATTATAATTCCAAGATCCATCCTTTGTAAATCCATAAATATTGGATCTTTTGTGATCCTCATCATGGATAAACTAGCATGGTCTTGTCGACTTAATGCATCTGCCACCTTGTTTGCTTTCCCAGGGTGGTAATGGATTGAGCAGTCATAATCCTTAATCAGCTCCAACCATCTTCTTTGACGCATATTCAACTCCTTTTGTGTGAAAATATACTTTAAACTTTTATGATCAGTATAAATATCACACCTTTCACCATAAAGGTAATGCCTCCAAATCTTTAATGCAAAGATTACCGCAGCCAACTCCAAATCATGTGTTGGGTAATTTTGCTCATGGATTTTCAACTGTCGTGAGGCATAAGCTATCACCATATCATTTTGCATAAGAACACACCCCAATCCCTTCTTGGATGCATCACTGTAGATCACAAACCTTTCTCCACTACAAGGCAGTGTGAGCACAGGTGCACTGGATAACCTTCTTTTCAACTCCTTGAAATTCTCTTCACATTCCTCTGTCCAGACAAACTTAACTCCTTTCCGAGTCAACTTGGTGAGTGGATTAGATAATCGTGAAAAATCTTTTACAAAACGTCGATAATATCCAGCCAAACCAAGAAAACTTCGGATCTCAGTTACTGTTGTTGGTCTTGACCATCTTTCGATAACCTCTGTTTTTGCTGGATCCACAGATATCCCCTCTTTTGAGATTATATGACCCAAAAATGCAACTTTTTGAAGCCAAAATTCACACTTGGTAAATTTGGCATAAAGCTTCTCCTTTCTCAGGGTCTTCAACATAATTCTCAAGTGATCTTCATGCTCTTCCTTGCTCTTTGAATAGACAAGAATATCGTCTATAAAGACTACCACAAATTGATCAAGATAGTCTCTAAAGACTCTATTCATTAGATCCATGAAGATATCAGGGGCATTAGTAAGACCAAATGGCATCACTATAAATTCATAGTGTCCATACCTTGTACGGAAAGCCGTCTTTGGTATATCCTCCCTTTTGACCCTTAATTGATGATACCCTGAACGAAGATTAATCTTGGAAAAGTATTGAGCTCCGCGTAGTTGGTCAAATAAGTCATCAATGCGTGGGAGAGGATATTTGTTCTTGATAGTGATCTTGTTAAGTTCTCGATAATCAATGCAGAGTCTCATTGATCCATCTTTCTTCTTAACAAATAGAATAGGTGCTCCCCAAGGTGACGCACTAGGGCGTATGAATCCCTTATCAATATTCTCTTGGAGTTTCTTCTTCAATTCCTGCAACTCAATTGGGGCCATTCTATAAGGTGTCTTTGAAATAGGCAAAGCACCGGGTACGAGTTCTATTGAAAACTCAACTTCACGATTTGGTGGAAGACCTGGTAATTCCTCTGGAAAGACATCATCAAACTCCCGTACAATGGGCATATTCTTAATCGTGAGTTTCTCACCAACCATTTGAGATAAATAACCTTCATTTAGTGGAATCAATACCCATAAGATGGAAGAAATTTCCACTGGAAGGTTATGTTCATCCTTGCATTGATAGACGATCGTAGATTGATCTGGAGTATGAAATGTGACTTCCCTTCTTTGGAAATTGATATGAGCTCGATGTAGAGAAAGCCAATCCATGCCAAGAATCACATCAAATTCCACTAAAGGAAGGATCACAAGATTTTCAGGAAGCACTTTCCCACAAACTTCGATCGGAGAAGAATTATAAACTTTTGATGCGATTGATGTGCCATTAGGTGTTGTCACAGCTAACTCAACATCTAATTGTTGAGGTAATATGGTGATACCCTTAGAAAAGTCTTCAGAAATAAAAGAGTGGGTGGATCCAGAATCAAATAAAACATTTGCTACTTTAGAGTGGATGGTAAGTGTACCTTTCACCACTTCGTTATCGTACTCCACATCGCTGATAGAAATTGCATGCGACTTTCCTTTGTCTTTAGCCTTAAGATTTTGTTGACGTCGACCATCATCATCAACCCTTGGATTTGGGCATTGATTGGCATAATGCCCCATCTCCTTGCACTTGAAACATTGAAGTGTAGTAGGTTCATTCTGTGTATCCCTTCCTTTGTTTGGATCATTAGACATCTTCTTCCCATTATCACGGCATTCAAATGCCCGATGACCTTCTTTTCCACATTTAAAACATTTACTTGTCCCTTTAAGACAACTCCCTCCATGTTTCTTTCCACACTTTGAGCATAAGGGAAAGTTCATCTTCTTTTCAGTGTGCTCTTTAGATTTTTCATTGAATTCCATCTTCCTCTTCTTATCAAACCCATGTGACTGATGGGTTACTCCAATCTCCATCTCGACTTTGAGAGCACATCGAACGATTTCCTTGTAGCTATTGAAGTCTCTTATGGCTAACGCCCTTCGAAGACTTGGTTTTAAGCCACTAAAGAATCGATCGATCTTACTCTCAGGTTAGATAATAATACCAGAAGCGTACCTTGCAAGTCTTGTAAAATTTGCTTCATACGTACTAACAAATTCATCATCCCTTTGCTTCAGTTCAAGGAACTCTTTCTCCATCTTTGTTCGGAGAATACGAGGGAAGTACTTATTGAAAAATAAGTTCTTGAACTCGTCCCATTCCATAGACTCAATTTCATCCCTTTGCCTCGTATTCTTAACAAGATTCCACCATTGATCAGCATCTCCTTCCAAACGATACACTGCTAGGATGACTTTATCATGTTCAGAACATTGAAGAACTGAAAATATCTTTTCAGTAGTACTAATCCATTGTTCAGAAACTAATGGATCAGTAGACCCGCTGAAAGAAGGTGGACGCTGCCTCATGAAGGATTCAACAGAATGTTGCTCCCTCCTTTGGTCGTTTGGAAATCCTGCATGATTCATAGCTTGAGAAAGTTGTGTGAGCATGGCTACAAGATTTTTCATTCCAGCTCCCATATCGTTTGGTTGCTCAGGGGGACAATCATTGCATTTCCCATCGCATTCCGCATTAACACGGTTCCTTCGGGTTCCAGCCATTGACTAAAACCAAGAAGAATAGTGTGAGCAACACTAATTATAATAGGAAACCACATAATTCAAGAATAAAATTTTCATGCTTAAGGTATTATCCTAGGTTATTCAAGTCCATTTCTAAAACACTAAGATTTTGTTCTATGCTTAGACTTATCCTTAGGGTTCTTACTAAGGCTTTCACATCCTAGTTTCCAAAGGTTGACTATACCTTTCCTCTGATACCAACTATAACGACCCATACTTTACATACATTGTTAATACTTCAAAATTGAAGCACACTTATTACAACATATGACAAAACCACAAAGGACCGTATAGGTATAGTGTCTTTAGAAACTGGGAAACATAAACAACTGGTTCATAAATCTTCTACAGTGTCTCCCATTTATTTCATCATATCTAGGGTCCCTTTTAGCATATTCTACTTAATATCCATCTTCCTGACCTGGGGAAAAGAAAACATAAAAGGGTGAGCTCAAATGCTCAGCAAGGAAAATAAAGGAAATAAAAATCATATCATATCTTTTTGAAAATCAAAACCTGCAAAAGAGATCATAATATCTTAACATGGAATAAATCATAGAAGTGAAAATGAGATCCCCATAATCATAACATAAAACTTGAAACTTTGTGGCATGCACACATAATCATGGAAAATCATTTCTTGTTAGTCATGACTCATTGCCAAGACTATCTTAGTGGACAAAGTCCCTTTCTGAACCGAGTTCACTCCTCGTTTCAGTCCTGTATCACTGAACCGAAATAACCTTCCGTTCCAGCCATGTCTATCTCATGAGATATAAAATCTTTACCCAATGCATTGGAGGGAGATATAGGTCCCACCCATCTTATAATGAATCCTTTCTTATGTGTGCCACATAATCATAAATCATACATCATCACATAACCCATGTAATAAAAATGGAATTCTTAAACAACATGACATCATAAAACAATTCATATAATATAAAGGAATTCATAAAAATGTTTCCATCACAACATAATCGAATCCATGTAATAATAGGGATAGAAACAGAACCCTTTTATTATCTTAGATGGAAAATAATTTTGATAAAATACATGAACTTCATTCTTGAGGAAAATATCCTTTCTTCTTCAAAAACACTTTTACTTTCTTAACATGTCATACAATTTTAAACTAAAATAAGTTGATTAAAAATAAACTTGAATACTTGTAAAGGAAGCTTCTTTGAAATAATGTTTTAAAAATCCATTCATGCCGTATAAGTTAAAAAAACATTCTTCGTACTTTTGTCGGAAAAGTCAAAAAGTACCTCGTACGACAAAAGATTCCTTTCATACATATTACTAAAAACTCACCGAAGGGTAAAAATGGATTTAAACAATTTTAGGTGGATGGAAATAATATTACATATTGATGAAACATGGATGTGGATGATAAAATACACCCCAGTAAATACTTACGAATAAACAATCTCGGATAAAAATGAGATTGTGATATTTCCCTTACCTTAGGCCCAATTTGCTTTGTACGTGTCCGAAGCTCCTGTATAATGGTTTAAATAATGTTATTGACTTATTCCAGAATCATACATATTGATATGATATCATATATGGTCATATTCTTAGATTCTTGATAGTAATATTTCATTGTTACTTGTTACTCGGGTCTTTATAACTTTTTGTTCTTATGCATGTTTTGTCGAATAAATTATTATTCTTATCTTTAGGTTATAGATAATTCATTTCCAGAATGCTATTAGTGTGGTATATACCATATTCATTCATTCAATTTATATAATCATTATGAAATGAAGATCATGTAGAACGAGTCGCATCACATCGTGGAGACGGTATTCCGTACGTACGCACGAGTGATGATATCATTCCTATGATCGTGTAATTGTATTGGAGTATATATATATTATTTCAGTATAAATATTACTTCATAATAATCATATATAGTTACTCATTACACCATTATACCCATCCTTGTAAGGTGATGGTGGAAAATAGATTACACCACGGCGTGGAGACGGTATTCCGTACGTACGCATGCGCGGTGATTTCATTTTTTCCGTAGGATGGATAGAAGGTGAATTAGAGTTGTTTCATATTTATAATAACATATCAGTATGTAAGTAATACTGATGTTATTACTTTATCATGAAACAACTAAAGAAGAAGAAGTTGAAGAAGAAAGAAATTGAAAAGATCGGTGATGGATATTACCTCTTCTTTGGAACGCCTCTTTGAATCCTCCACTTAAGGAACTAATATTGGTCTTTGGAGAAGACCAGGACCTCTAGGATTATTCTAGGGAAGTGGAGAGGAGAAAATGGCAGGGTTTGGCCGAGCTTGAGTGCTCAAATTGGTGTGAGGAGGAGGGGGAGGAGGTGCCCTTTTATAAGGGAGGAGAGGGGCACCTTAGGAATATCTCAAAATATTATTTTATATTAAAGTCAAAATCGGTTTATAATGGTTCCAAAGTGTCTTCTTTCGAAGCTAAAGTGGGGATGGGTCGAAATCCTATCAACCAATAGGATTTAGACAAGTTTAGGGTATTATTTTAACCTTATCAATTAGATTTAACTCTAAGTTAATTAATTTAACTTTTACCGTGTCTTTTTGTTTTCTTTCACTATATGGTTAATACACTTACTATAACATGCCAAACGAACCCCAAATTGTTTATTATTAATATATATATCCTTATCTAAGTCATTTGGCCGAACCTTAGATTTTTAGGAATAAAATAACAATTAGTAATATAATATTTGATTTAGAAACTATTTTGTGTCAATTTTGACACTATTTGATATATGATTTTTGTGAAAGTCATAACAGAATTATATGTTCGAACCAAGTTGATTAAATCAACACTAATATATCATAGTAACCTAGAAAATTAGTGTAATTCATAAAAAGTCTCAAATTACATTTATTGTGGTATTTATATTATCAATTATGTCAATATTTCATTAATAAGATAATTACTGCATCATCTTTGTGTCATAAATAAATTAAATTATTTGATGTCTAAAAATTACAAATAAAATATAATCATGTAGGAAATCTTTTTATCTTTCTAATGAATATTTATAGTCGAATTTATCTTATGTATAACCCCATATTAAAAATTATTTACTTATTAAACTTTGATTTTAACTATTTTAACCCTTCTTTAAATAAATTAATAATAAATGTCCTAATCTAATCCAAGTGGGCCTAAATGGTCATATTTTATTCCTAAGTTTGTTTTTGGTCGAATTACACTTGTCCAATAGAATTAGGACATGTGTTAGGGTAATAGTAATATCATATTTACCCTTAGTTACCCTATTTACTATTAACCGCGGTAAAAAAAGTAAAAAATTACT
Organism: Viscum album; assembly: GCA_963277665.1. Lineage (NCBI taxonomy): Eukaryota > Viridiplantae > Streptophyta > Magnoliopsida > Santalales > Viscaceae > Viscum > Viscum album. The sequence continues at coordinate 1,471,962,639 of OY728126.1, read as the reverse complement.
ATTCACCAAACAATTATTTTCATCTCATTGAACCACATTTTAGTCCTTGATATTAACCGTGTCTCTCGGATTTTCGAAATTCCATTCACAGAAGCGGTAAAATTAAGTTTTATGCAAAATTCAGTTTTTAACCTACCACTTAGTGGTTTCACTATTCATCAAAAATTGAAAGTTTTCAGAAAAATACCAAAATTTCACCCTAGGCTAATTTCGATATTCTGAGTCCAAAAATGAAGTCCATTTTGAAAAATAAAATTTATAAAATTTCAAAAAGTGGTTATTACTATTCATAACGGCTAGTTTTAATAGCATATTGTTGTTTAGTGAAACTCGGTATTGCGTACGACGCAAGCTATTGAGGAAGGTCGCGATTGCGTGTAAAGCAAGCCAAGAAAGTGTTGTGTAGAAAAAGATTCCTTTGATGATTTATATAACATAAAAGTCTCGGGTGTTACATACAGAATCTATTTTTCCAAATTAAAAATATAGAAGTTGCAGATATTAATTTAAAATTAATTCCCATTTTCCAAACCAAAATGTTTTTTTAAAAAAGTAGAAGCTTCTAATAGATTGACATGTATGTATGTCCAATTTAAAAGTAAAATTACCTAAAATGGAAAATATTGGATTAAATGGTAAAAAAATAATATAATTAAACATTAAAACCAATTAATAATATTTTCTAACCATATAATTTGATCAAATGAAAAGACATTTTTGACTTAAAATACAGTATATTTAACCATTCATTAAAAATAAATTTATCAGAAAAATACACCAAATTTACAGAAAGTAAATTTTGATGTCACTCGTAAAATGAAAAAGTATTTTTTGTCGATTGGAACATATAAAATTGACAAAAATTTTATTTAAAAATGGTTTCCCCATCAAATTGTTATAAAAGGATCTTTTAAAATTATTAGAGTATTTAATTCTTGAAATCATATTCATTCTCATTTTAAGCCTCTAAATTTTATTAGATAAATAAAAAACCATTTAATTAAAATAATTAATCATAATATTGTTAGTTATGTTCATTCTCGCTAATACAATTGGTTTGTGTTAAATTGCACATAAAAATAATAATATTATATTATTATTTTTGTATAAATCCATGTTGTAGGTAACGTAAGATTTCGGAGAAACCCATTATTGTGCGTTAAGTACAATTTCAAACACAACAACACCTTTAATGTAAAATTAATATTTAATTAACCAATATTAATAAATATGAAACAACCATATTTTTTATTTACCTTGGATGTTACATACAAATTTTTCCTAGACCAATTATTTTTCCACTTCCATTGTCACCTATATTGACATGACTTCTCTCCACCATTATGAAGTTTTTTAAGAATAAATATTCTATAAAATAATATCTGGAACATTCAAATTCTAAGTACCATACATTATTACTAGATATCTTTTATAATTTTAATAAAATCAATTAAATACATATTTATTTGGTTACATATATTGTAATTGGCATAAATATGTTAAAAAATAGGATTTTGGAATAAAAATGTTTTTAATAGGATTATTAGAATCATATTTAACATATTTACAACTAAAATTAGTTTTAGGTCAATAATTTATATTATTATTTCCAAAGCTAATATTATTCATAGAAACAAAAGCAATGTATTTGGAGATGGGAATAAAAATGTTTTTGTATAGTTTATTTTTCTTTCAATGATCATTAAAAAACTCTCTGTTAGTTTTGGTATATTCAAACAAACATTAATTTTATTTATAGTATATTTTCTTCAGGAAAAAAATTAAATGGTAATTATTAATTGTTCCTCTAAATGTTTCAAATCAAAATCATATTGAAAAAGATTATAATTATTTTTGTTCTCAATAACGAGAGAATATTTTTCAACAACACATAACTTATGATGAATTTTTTATTTTTTTATTTTATCTCATCCATAATACCATTCATTATAGTGTAATTGTCTTCTTAATAATATTTAGATGTTTTAGAATCATCATGAATAGGATATTTAATTGAAGGTTCCTCAGAGGTTATAGCCATAATGAATATAATAGTTTTTTATTCTTGTCTTCATATCTTGAATCTGGATCATTACAATTATCCTAATATTCAATATAAGTTTCTATCATTTCTCTTTTTGTTATTTTCTACTTGTCTTCATATTACATTTTTTTATTTTTTCTTCAAAAATTTAACCTTTTGATGAAAACCCTTGTCTATATTAAAAAAGATAAGAATGATTTATTACATTAGAATACACATAAAACAACCAACAAGAGAGATGAGTCTTGTTTATTTTGGTAATTAGAAACATTTCACAACAATATAAATAAGGGTTGCATCCTAATTATTTAAAACTTAGTTAACATAGTCATAATTTTCCATTATTCTTAAAACAGCATGAAATAACTCGAGGAAATTCATAAGCGAGGGGGGAACTATAAATCCTAGTAATTGAATAAAAAACCTATGATTAAGAATGTATTACATGATATATTATAGGTAATTAAATGAGACATTAAATGGGTAAGAATTTAAAATATGAACATTGAGGAATGATGTAGCATGTAACGTAAAAGAAACATGGTAATATATCAATAACATTAAACATGAAATAAAAATATTATGTTAGTGTTAACTTCCAATAAATCAAAACATAATGTTCTTTGGATTACCTATCATTCATCTTACCAAACTTCTCATGAGGAAAAAACATTACCTAATGCATTGGATCACTAACAAGGTGTACCCATCATAACCATGTCATGTACATGAAAAAGTGTTCAACATAAATCATATATGAGAAGAACATATTTCATAAAATTTACTACAATGATTAAGGGGTTACATACATGTATATACTGAATATATGATGTATTGTTATAAATGTGTGAAAAAAAATTAGTGGAAATTGGAATGGGTATACACCTCACCACTATCTGGACTGGAACATTACAATGACATTCCAATTGGGTAAAACTAATATATGGAGACTAATAAAATAGATCAATGAGAGATAAAGGGGTCTGAATCACTTAAAAGTAAAATGGATAGAATTAAGATGTTAAAAAACATAATAAAAAAATGAATATTTTGTAATAAATATTAATAATATAGGGAGGTTTCATGACTAAAAACATTACCTGAAAAAATCGTAGGATGCATTCATCAGCATTACAAGGGTATGAAATGAATCATCGGAGGGTATAATGAGAGTGAAAAGGGGTCACTAATCACGAAAAAAATGGGAAGTAATAAGGTTATATAATTGAATATGCTATAATTATTAATTTTATGAAAATATGCACTACATAAATAAGGAATTTTAATTAGGAGGAGAAATAGAGGACCTCTAACTAAATTTTAGCATAGTAAAGAGTATGTTAATTATATAATGAGAGGTGATAAATGATCAATCCTTATTTGGAAATTAATTTGACAATATAGATATCTTTATAAGGTCATTAAAATAAATTCATTTGAGATTCAAAAGGATGAATACAAAGAAGGTTCCTAAATTAAAAGAAAGAGAGAGAGAGGTCCCTCACCCAAAGAGGGTGATTCCAGAAGCTTCTAAATTGAATCATGGGAGATTGGGGACCACATTTATGACTCTATATAGGGCATGTAATATTATGGACGTGATACTAGGATTTTTAGTGATGTATAAAGAGTGATTAAGTGGGTTTATATAGGGAAAGTGAGGGGAGTTCTTTATTATTTACCAAAAATAGTGCTTGTACCCTAAATAATAATGTAATAAAAAAACCATCCCAGTGTTCATTCCCAATGTATATTCCAAAAACTAGTTCTTTTATTTATTTTATAATTCCAAGGGACTAAATCAATAAAAAATTACCTTGGGTGATGCATGTAACATCCCATGTTTTAGTATAAATAATTAAATAATTATTTATTTATTTACTAGTTTTTTGTTTTAATTAAACAATAATTCAATGATATTTTTAATAAAACAAAATATTGAGTGAGTAATTACTTATCAGTTAAGGAAATTAATAAATAAAATATAATAATAAGTCTTCAGATATTATTTTTTTTAATTTATAATAATATTAAAAATAAATCATTATTTTCAAGAAATTATATTTAATATTTAAATGTGGTTTTGTTTTATGTTTTCAACATTAATAAATTATCATAAAACAAAAGAAATAATTTATTTCAAAGTATGAATTCTAAGGTAATATATATATATAAGTATTATTTTAAATTAGAATTACATTTTAATAATACTATTGTTATAAATTTATTCTTCAAACCAAATTTTATTTATTTTCCATTATTATATATAAAATATTCCTTTAAATTATAAAATTAACATACTATATTTTATAATATTTTTATTAATTATCATATTATTATCATTGAAAACGAAAAGAAAATGATATATATAAATATATCTGATGAAACAAAATAAAAAGACAATGAATTTAAAAAAAATGGCTGAAGTCATTTAGAGTTTTTCAGGTGAGTACAGCACCGAAGTGAAGCGAAGCCCCGAGTGTCCTTTCCGTCGAGTTCGAGTGACGGTCCTAATTGAGGCCAATGCATAAGGTGTCGTCTTCTTCTTTGTGAACTGAGGTTGAACCCAAACGAGGATTTCAGAGAGCCCGAGTTAAAGTTCGGTTGGGCTACGTCGACCTTCGATTGAAGCTTGTGAGTATCCCAGGGTTCATTTTCAAATAGGGGCCTCAAAGAATCAGGTCTAAAGCACTATTAGTATTCAAATTCACTTCATATGTGTCATGTTTAAGGTTGCGAACTCATATTTCTGGAAAATGACCTCCAATTTGTATGAAACTGCAAGTAGGTGGCTTATATTTATTTTTGATATTGTCTGAATCTGTTTTCGAGTTTCATTATCGGTGTATTTATTTTCATAATTTTCATTATTCATGTAGGTTTGTTTTAAATTTCATCAACAGGATTTCTGTATTGTTTGGGATATGGATTCATTATTTTAAAAAAAATGACGATTGCTTTGCATATTTGTTTTCATCATTTTTCTTTGATTATGAATATTATAATCTATGCATCAATAATTTGTTGAACAATTAAATTTCAAGTCATTTTCTGGAAACTAGTTGATTATTTCAATAATTTTCATACATTGAATCTGTTTAACATTCTTTTTCTATTCTTTGATTTGTGACATATTAAAATAGTGGTATTATTACTTGAAAATGACATGTGGATTTTTTTTCACATCAGATGTCTTCTTCCCTGAATACAACAAGAAAATATATATTTTATCAATCTGTTTCAGTGGTTTTAAATAAAAAAATCACAATTGGTTTTTTCTACTTGCATGTCAAGCATCACCGGATCATGAGGAGTATTTTATTTTAGTTTATCAATAGACATTAAGATTTGAATATATGTAGTAGTGCCTTCAATATTATTTCGGAGGATTTTGAGTGAATCCTAGTTCTGTGGGGGTAGAGAGACATATCCCATGTAGTTTCCACTTCTATGAGTATGTAGTGGGAATTTAGTAACATCAATCAGAAGAAGGAAAAAGACCAACGACACAAAAAACTAGTGAGGGATTTCTAAACGTTATTTTCAGAAACCTATTTTCCTTCATAAAATTATAATTGTGTAGGTGAATATTTAATTCCAAATACATAGTATGCAAATCTTTTTTACTCTAGGTAAGGGATTATGTATTTTCAAAATTAGATTCTATGCATTTCCATATTATTGTTTTTGTAAGGGTGAAACATTTATTTCCAATATTTATTTATTTTGAAATCTTATTTCTGTAAGAGAATTTTATTTTCAAATACCACTCTTCTTTAATGTTTAATTGTAAGGGATTTATTCAATTAAATCATTCATGTTTATGTTTATTTTATCAAAATTATGTTCAAATACGGGTTGGTGTAATGGGTTTACTTATAATTGAATTTTAAATTCCATTATTATTTTTTGTGTGGGACTATTATTATTTTTATTTGATTTATTTGAAATACAATTTGTTTATCATGATTTTAATTTTATGGGTTTGTGTGTAAGGGAGATTTTATAAACTTTTAAAACCTCATAAAAAATATTATTATTTTTTTTATTTTTTTAAAGGAAGTTTTTCTTTTGTCAATCAGTATGGTTTATATTTTTTTGGTTTTGGTTATTGGAAAATTATTACTAGCATATGTTTCATTAATTGTTTTCCTAAATCAAAATAAATATGTTTTTAGTTTTTGAAATATTTTGATAAGCTTTAGTAAACCGTTCTAAAATTTTTATAATAGTTTAATTATTTTAAATTTATGATTTTATTTGTATATTTCAAATTTATTTCGGAAGGGACATCACATATAAAATCATGTGAAGAATATATATATATATATACTTGTGTGATGTTCATGTATATAATAGTTTTAAATAAATTATTAATCAAGTATTAATTCATATATGAATTTATAAATTAAGGATGTCATAATTTTGTCATGAATATCATTTAGAAATCAAGACTATGGACTTATATCAATGATATTGTTGTCATTTATATATGCATGATAAATTAAATAAACATTACAAAAATGCATTTTTATGGTAATAAGGATAGAATTTTCAGTGCGTGTATATTGATTAATCTTCCATGTAATTATGAAAAGACTATATCATGATATTGGGACGTACCAAGTCAATCATGTAAATACCAATGAAGATTAGAATATATATATATTTATATATATATATATATATTTAAGAGTGATCATATGTATTTCTTGTATGACGATATCTATATATATACATGAATTTACTAAAAAAGTTTTCATAGAAACATCAATGGAAATGTATGTATGTATATATAAGGCAAGCTAAGGAAAAAATGTTATATAAAAACCAGTACTTGAACATTGTATATATGATAGGGAATTGGATAAGTGAATATATCCCTCAAGTGGGTAGGCCCATGATAGCTTTCAAAGTTTCGAGTGTCCTATGTTGTCTTGTTTTTAAATGTCTGCTTAATATTTTCAACCGAATCACTAGATTATTTTAAAAAAGTTTTCAGATTTAGTGCGCACAGAAGTGTAGTGAACCATTGTTTTATTTTTGTTTTCCAACTATGATAAATGTATGGTTTTGTCTAATCCTCTAGAACCTAGACCAGAAAAAGGTCCTCAATTGTATAACGTGTTGTGTAATTGTTCAGTTTATTTAAAAAAAATTACACAACAATTTTATGAACCAGGTCTAGAAGATCGGGATCAGGGCATTTTAATTTGTATCCAAGGAACAGTCTGGACATCATTGGAGATTAGATGTTGCATCTTGAGTAAAAAAAATATACGCTTTGTAATTTTCTTTAGTTAGTTAATTTCCCTTAGTGCTTCTTTAATTCTGAAAATGGTTGTTCATAATTTTTGTATGTCCGATGACAGAAATGTGAGGGCGCAATTCATTTAAGTGGGGGAGAATGTAACATCCCACGTTTTAGTAAAAATAATTAAATAATTAAATAATTAATTACTCGTTTTTTGTTTTAATTAAATAATAATTCTATGATATTTTTAATAAAACAAAATATTGAATGAGTAATTAATTATTAGTTATAAAATCAAGAAATAAATTATAATGATAATTCATTAGATATGATTTTATTTTACATTAAAATAATATTAAAAATAAGTTATTATTTTCAAGAAATGATATTTAATATTTAAATGTGGTTTTATTTTATGTTTTCAACACTAATAAATATTCATAAAACAAAGAAAATAATTTATTTCAAATCATTAATTCTAAGGTAATATATATATATATATAAGTATTATTTTAAATTATAAGTACATTATAATAATATTATTATTATAAATATATATTAAAAACCAAATTTTATTTGTTTTTCATTATTATATATGAAATATTATTTTAAATTATAAAATTAATGTAGTATAATTTATAATATTTTTATTAATTCTCATATTATTATCATTGTAAAAAAATAAAAATATATATATATATATATCTCTAATGAAATGGAATTAAAAATTAATGAATTAAAAAAATGTGGCAGATGTCATTTAAGGTTGTGCGGGGGAGTCTTGCACCGAGGTGAAGCAAATCTGCGGGTCTCATTTCCATCCAGTTCGAGCGATGGTCTCGGTTTAGGTCAAGGCGTAAGGGTTTGTGTTTTTCTTCTCTAACTGTGGTTGAACACAAACTAGGAGTCAGAGAGTGCGAGTTCGAGATCGTTTGGTCTATGTCGACCTTCGATTAATGGTTGGGAATCTCCTAGGGTTCATTTTCATATCATGGTTTTGAAGCATCATATTTGAAGCATGATTAGGGTTCAAAATTACTTGATCTATGTCATGTTGAAGGTTGCGAACTCGGATTTGGGGAAAATGACCTCTGCTTTTTCTGAAACTGCAAGTAGGTGTCTTATATTTAATTTTCATATTGTCTGAATCTATTTTCTAGTTTCATTATCTAGGTATTGATTTTCATAATTGTCAGTATTCATGTAGGTTTGTTTTAAATTCCATTAACTATTTTTACGTATTGTTTTGGATATGGATTCTCCGTTTTAAAAAATAATTGATGATTTCTTTGCCTACAGGTTTTCTTATTTTTTGTTTTATTAATATTATTATAATCTGTGCATCACTAATTTGTTGACTAATTCAATTTCAAGTAATTTTCAGGAAACTATTTGATTTTTGCAATAATCTTCATACTTTGAATCTGTTCATCATTTTGTTTCCATTCATTGATTTGTTATATTTTAAAATAGTGGAATTATGATCTAAAAATGATATGTGCATTTTATTTACATAAGATGACTTCTTCAATGAATATTATAGTAAATATATATTTTATTCATCTGTTCCAGTGATTTTAAATAAAAAATATTTTTTATTTTTTTCTGCTTGCACATCAGGCATCACCAGATCATGATGAGTATTTTTTTAGTTCATCAATAGTCTTTGAGACTGCTATATAAGTAGTAGTTCCTTCACTTTTATTTTAGAGGATTTTGGGTGAGTCTTGGTTTAGTGGTGGTAGCGAGACATATCCCTTGTATTTTCCACTACTACGAGTATGGAGTGGTAATTGAGCTACATCAATCAGAAGAAGGATAAAGTCCAACTACACATAAAACTAGTAAGGGATTTATTATTGTTATTTTTTGAAACTTATTTTCCTTCCTAAAATTATAATTGTGTAAGAGACTATTTAATTCCAAATACTTAGTATGAAAATCTATTTAACTATAGGTAAGGGATTATGTATTTTCAAAATTACTTTCTATATTTTTCAAAATTATTGTTTTTGTAAGGGTGAAACATTTATTTCTAATATATATATTTTTTTGAAATATTATTTCTGTAATAGAATATTATTTTCAAATACCACTCATTTTTAAAGTTTATTTTTAAGGGATTTATTCAATTAAATCATTCATGTTTATGTTTATTTTTTCAAAATTATTTTCAAATTTGGTTCGATGTAATGGGTTTACATATAATTTCACTTGCAATTCCATTTTAATTTTTTATAAGGGACTATTACTATTATTAATTGATTATTTGAAATTCAATTTTTTTATCATGATTTTAATTTTATGGGTTTTTGTGTAATGGATATTTTATATACATTTAAATCCTCATAGAAACATATTATTATTTTTCTTTTTATTTTATTTCAAGGGAGATTGTAATATGTTAAATAGTATGGTTTCTATTTTTTGGTTTTGGGTATTGGAAAATTATTACTAAAAGATGTTTCTTTAATATTTTTCTCAAATCAAAATCAACATGTTTGTAGTTTTGGAAATATTGTGATAAGATTTTGTAAATAGTTCTATAATTTTTTGAACAATTTAATTATTCTAAATTTATGATTTTATCTGTAAATTTAAAATTTATTTTTGAAGGGAAATCACATATTAAATCATGTGATATATATATATATACTTTCCTGAGGTTCAACTATATAATTGTTTTTAATAAATTATAAATCTCGTTTTAATTCACATATGAATTTATAAATTAAGGATGTCATAATTTTTTCGTGCATGTCATATAGAAATCAAGACAATGGCCATATATCGATGATATTTTTGTCATTTATATATGCACGATAAATTAAAAAAACTTTACAAAAATAAATCTTTATGTTAATAAGGATGAAATCTTAAGTGTGTGGATATTGATTATTCATCCATGTAATTATGAAAAAATATATCATGATATTGGGACGTACCAAGTCAAGCATGTAAATACCAATGAAGATTATCATATATATATATATAATTAAGAGTGATCATATGTATTTCAGATATGATGATATCTATAAATATAGGATAATTTACTAAAAATGTTTTCATAGAAACTCTAGTGGAAACGTATGTATGTATATATAGGGAAAGCTAAGAAAAAAATGTTTAATAATAATCGATAAGTGAAAATTGTAAATAAGATAGGGAATTGGATAAGTGAATCCATCCCTCAAGTGGGTAGGCCCAATATTTCCTTCAAAGTTTCTAGTTTTATTAGTTGTTTTTTTTTGAAAATCTTGCTAAATATTTTCAACTGAATCACTAAATTAGTTTAAAAGAATTTTTAGAGTAAGAGCATGCAGAATTGTAGTGGAAAGATGTTTTTATTTGAACTCTGATAAATCTATGGTTTTGTTTAATCCTCCAGAACCGAGACCGAAAAATGGTCCTCAGTTTTATTATGTGTGGTCTAATTGATCAGTTAATTCGATAAAAAAATTACACTGCATTTTTAAGCACTGAGTCCAGAAGAGTAGTCTCGGGTAATTATAATGCAGATCTAAGTCCTGTTTATATATATATATATATATATATATTTGATTTTAAAAACATAAAATTTTATATAGGTTTTAGAGGATTCCTAATTTTTTATTAAATTAATAAACTAACCAAAAATCCCCCTTTTTAAATGGGAAACATTGATTTTTCCCTTGATACCCTTATATAATTTATTTCATCACTTTTTTGTTTTTAATATGTCATAATAACCAACATATATTTTTAATGTATTTAAAATTTTCATGAAAAATTCAAATGCATCAGAAATTTAGAAGATGTATATTATTATATTATTTTTATGTGTTGACTCAAAAATTAATAATTACTTTATCGAAATTATTTTATAGTTATGTGATATTTATATTTGAAAATCATAGTAAACTTTCAGTGAGAAAAGGTGTTTTTTTATAATAACAATTTTAGAATCCTTATAAAAATTATTTTTTCATTAATATTCAATGGGCATTATTAAATTTTATTATTTTAATAATATACCATTAATTATTTATGTTCCTAAATTCATCAAAGAGGAATATATTAATTGAAATTTGATATTACACAAAAATTCTATTTATGTTTTATCATATCAAAATCAAAATAATTTATAACATAATTTAAAAAATAATTGTTATTCAATTGAAAATAAAATATACATATTCATTTTATTAGGGTCTTAATACATTGACCTTTATTACACCCACAAACAACCTTTGAGAAATTTGTGAGATGCTGATATGTTGAGGGGTTGGTTTAGTGTACATAGTTTTGGTTGTGATCTTGTTGTGCTTTGACTTCTCCAATAAATGGGGTTTCTCATGATATAGTTGTTGGATATCATCTTTTGTTTGATCAAGGGAAAATCTCAATGATGATACCTCCATCAGATGATTAGATAAATGGGGTTCATATGGTGTGATCCTGCCGGTTGAGATTGTTTCTTCTTTTTTCTATATTAACTGGATTTATCAAAAACCTATATTTATTTCAAGCATATGATCACTATTGAATTCAAATATTACCTATGGTTATGATTTCTAATGATATTTTAAATCTAGTTGGATATAATAAAACAAAAGAAGATCATGTATTTTCAATAAGCATTAATGGGAATTTAATTTAAGCATAGATGGAATTTTATCCCCCCTTTAAAAAAAATTCAAATGAAATATTTATTTTCACACTAAAATAGATAAGGGTAATTATGCTTCATCACCTCCTCTAATTGAAATTTCATTTCTTCGAAAATGTGATTTCTACATAGTACTTTGACAGGGTGCATTATCTTATTACATATAACATTGCCTCTATGATCTATGATATTAACCATCTTATATTTATATGAAAAATAATTCTCCAACAATAACACCATTAGATTTAGAAAATGTAAGTACCTTGTTATATATTTCCTCAAAAGGGATATATGTAACACCTCATGTAATTATGATTGGTTATATTGGAGTTCTATACAATAAGACACCCATCCTATGTGATCAAGGATATAAAAGGGACCGATGTATATTGTACTAATATTTATCTTCTTCCCAAATGTCATGAATTTATTCCATAGAGTTATATTTAGGAATACCTTATCTCCAACATCAATATCTAGGTCACGTCAAATATTGTTAAGATAACTCTTATCTCAAGTATGATAATCCAATATGTTCTTATGAATAGTCTTGATCTTTTCCACCATTTCATCAACCATTTTATGGCTTAATAGTATGCATTCATCAACTCCATACCATCACCAAAATGTTCTATACATATTCCACTAAATATATTTGCAGGGATATGTTTTGATTCTTGAGTGAAAACTATTAATTTATGATAACATGACCAAAGGATATGTTTATCCCATCCTACATTGAATTCCATCTAGAATTATCTCAATATTTCTTTGAATATATAGGTAGTCCACTTTTATTGGTCATAAGTTTGATGATGAGAAGTCGAACTGAAGTCGAACATAGTATTTAGATCATATTTGAGACTCTTCAATAATATGGAAGTATCTCAATAAGATGAAATTGATAATAGTGTTCCTTGCATCCTCAACACATCTTTTATGTATATCCATATAACTTGATTGAGTGGGAAGTCCTCTCAAATTAAAATTATGTGAGATGTATTTATAAGATGATACATTATAAACCATCTATAATTATTTCCACCTGATGTATTCTCAAGACTCGTGAAAAAGTACATGGTTATGTTTTTCCACTTCCATTTACGTATGGGTAATGTTTGTATCATCCCCTTGTATTTTATTATTGTATCCTTCACTTGATAGCATATAATATACCTTGATTTATATTCAATGATGTACTTATTTATGTTGTCCTAGCAATAGTTCTCTTGGAGATATCATTACATGTTATTTTTCCATGGATGTATAGAGAAGGTTGAGTGATGTGAATAACTAGAAATATCATTCCATAACATAGGTTTTGATGGAGAACATAATTGTGGCACACACAATACTCCTCATTGTCCATTAATATTGAACACTATGGATTTTTCATCTCGTATTGATTCCACCATCATTGAAATTTCCACATCATCTCTATGAGCATTGATTATATTTTTTATATGGGATGGATGGGAAATTATTTTTAAAAGGGATGATAATGTTCCATCCATTATTATTCCCATGTATATCATTTTTTTGGTATAAGAAAATCAGTTCTTTCTCTGTTCTCATCAATCATAAAATTTCCAAATCATTTTTTGTTAGAGTGTCTTCCACTTTATATTCTTTCACAATACGGTTGTGTATTGGAAAATCATAGTACTTAATTATCATTAACTATCTTCATAGATAATATTCACATTTCTATGTCAATTTATACATGGGGCCATTTATATATATATATATATTTCAAAATAATCCCAAAAGTGATAACACCACTCTGTATTATACAGAATGACTAATGAATCCCAATCCAGATTATGATTGGGTAGTTTTATTCAAGATCATTCAATTGCATTGATGCATAAGCTATAAAATTTTCATTATTCATTAGCAGACAACCCATTCCCTTATTTATAGCATCATTGTATTCAATTAAAATATCCCAACCAATGGGTATTGTGTGTACATGTGTAGTGATAAATTTTTTTTGAAGCCCTCAAATATCTCTTCACATTCCTTATTATAGTAAAAAAGGATTTCATTACATGTTATCATTGTTATAGGGTTTTAAAATCATGAGAAATATCTTAAAAATTATTGATAATACCAATAAAATTAATGTAAAATTCAAATATATGTCTTAGATTTTGGCCTCAACCATACATAAATTGGTTTTTTATTTGAACGCTATATATATATATATATATCCATTTTTTATTACATTGCATATAAATGTCACTATTCCTAGGTATGAGTTCGATTGATAACTCAACAACTCTTTTGGGAGGAAAACTAATAAATTCTTCAAAAACTAGATCAGTGTATCCCCCATAATATAAATATCTAAAAAATGTTATTTTACAGAGTATAAATGTAATTTCCTAGACCGATTTGGTCCATTACTTAGTGAAAATATGGTGTTTGAGGTGTTCCAGGAGGTCAAGGTGAACTATCCCCAACACTTTGCCAAAATTTCCATTTTTGTGAACAGTTCCATTGGTGAACAGTTCTACCGGTAACCTCTAATGGTAACCTCTCTTTCCTTTTCCAAACTTACAATTCTATTAACACCAACATCAGTGAACAGTTATATCAGTAACCTCTAACGGTAACCTATCATTCCTTTACCAAATTTCCAATTCTTTGAACAGTTCCATCAGTGAACTGTTATATCAGTAAGCTCTAATGGTAACCTCTCTTTCCTTTTCCAAATTTCCTATTTTGTGAACAGTTCCTCTGGTGAACAGTTCTATCATTAACCTCTAACGATAACCTCTTGTTCCTTTTCCAAATTTCCAATTCTATGAAAAGTTCCATCAGTGAACAGTTCAATCGGTAACCTCTAATGGTAACCAATATTTCACTTGCCAAATTTTCAATTCTATGAACAGTTCCATCGGTGAACAGTTCTATTGGTAACCTCTAACGGTAACTTTTCTTTCCTTTTCCAAAATTCCAATTCAATGAACAGTTCCATCAGTGAACATTTCTATTAGTAACCATTAACGGTATGTGTACAATGTTTCTATAATAGAAGGTGTGCAGTGTTTCCAGAACTGTGAGGTCAGTCGGTAACCTCTATCGGTAACCTCTTCGGTAAACTCTAATGGTAGGTGTACAATGTTTCTATAATGGTGAGGTCTATCGGTAACCTCCACTGGTAACATCTATCGGTAAACTCTAACGGTAGGGGTATAGTGTTTCCAGAATGGTGAGGTCAATCAGTAACCTCTTATGGTATCCTATATTGGTATCCTCTAACTGTAGGTGTACAGTGTTTCCAAAATGGTGAGGTCTATCTGTAACTTCTACCGGTAACCTTCATTGGAAACCTCAAATGGTAGGTGTCCGGTGTTTCTAGAATAGTAGGTGTACAGTGTTTCCAGAATGGTGAGGTTCAATTGGTGAGCTTCTAACGATGAGGTTCATGAACATTGTCTTTTCTTTACCAAATTTTTAGTTAGTGAACAATGTTTTTAGAATCCTACAGTTTCACCCCTTTAACGTTTCCTTTGACATAAAATGCATTTAAAACCTCATTTTAAAGACTCTAATCCCGATTCAAAGGCCATAAATCCTATATAAATTTCTCCTAAGTCTTGGTATGTTTTTACATGGTCAAACCGCGTGGGTTAATGTGATCCTCTTTTAATGGGAAATCAGGAATATCCTAAACCACTACTCCATTAAATCTTCTAAAGGGATAGGATATCTTCTTCCATAGTTCTTTCTCCTTTTTATTGGCTGTGAGATTCCCTAACCTTAATCCTAAGATCATTTCCCTTTGAAGTTTTTACTACTACATATGCAACCCCTATTTTTGATGCAACCACGTGTTGAGCCTTCATCGATATAAGCATCCTCTAGTGGATACAGTTGTCACAGGAGGAGGCGATCATCAATATTTGTGTGGATCGTTCTTGTATAATGTACATAAAGAATCATTTGAGGTAGGGAATTCATTACTTCTCTCTTATTTTATATAAAACTATATCATTAACATGTTTTCTCCCACTAGATGAAAATAGAATTGACATAATAAATATTTGAACAGTATAAATAAAATGATATTGATTGTATGTTATTGCCTCTTGTTTTGCTAGATAGTGTGATATATAGGATTTTTCTTAATGTAAATTATTAAAGAACATAATGCCATAATTAATGGATAATCGCATGGATAAAGATAAAGAGGCGTGTGAATGAATCCAATTGATGTTGTTGTAATTTGATGTTCCTCAAGTTGGAACAGTAAGAAAGTTAATTTATTTGTGATAGCTTACTGGTTAGGTTTCCTAAAAATGGATCCAACGAATAATAAATCAGTTAATAAAGATGGATTAATGAACATGTGGTTTGATAATCGATAATTTCATGTGGGGTTCTGAGTTACCCACTTGATTGTTAAAGGGATAAGAACCCAATTTGTTAAGATGATTGTTTTACTCCAGCTTGTGTTGTGCTATGAGCTTGGATGGTTGTGGTGATATGTGATGGAATAGAGGCCTATTATTTATGGCAGCATTTGATGCCTAGAGTGGCGAGATGCATCAGTTTATGCATGTGTGTGTCGGGGAGCACACCAGGGATGATGCAATGGGATGGATGTGATTTTTGGATGCTTGTTGTTTCTTATTGATTTATTATCTGCTTTACCTTTCCCCAATGCTCATGGAAGCTAGTCTTGCTCACCCATATTCTAAGAGAGGCGATGATGAGTGAGGTATACCATGTGCATTCCGTGTTTAGCTTCTCAAGGGAGGATGGGCCTACGCTCTTGCAATAGGCTGCAAAGACTCGACGGGTAGTACATATACTCACCGTGTTGAGCCCCCCCTTTTTTTAGTATCATCGAATTTTTTTTCTGTAATTCCTGGGAATATAGGAATGTAATTCTGTAATGAATAATTGATTAAATTATGTTATCCCATGGGGTTGGAGCTTGCTGGAATTAAATTCTCAGGTTTCAATTTTAAAGGGACAATAGACATTGGGTGTGATTCTAATGAAATTTAATGAGGAATTGGTATTGGTTAATAAATGCTTAAAAAATTAATTAATCTATAGTGCAACTGATAAAAATAGAATGAATTAATGTATTAAAGCTCTTTAAATGGTTGTGTTCTTATAGGATACCAAGTCTTAGAAGTAGAAGCATATAGTCCGAGAGACGTTAGCTTCATTTGAGTATAAGACTAGGATATGCCCATAGTGTGGTTGTGAGGTATAGTATATCCTATAATTTTAGTTTTTCTATGAACTACTCCCCCTGTCAGTAATGGGAAATGAAGCCCTGGGGATTCTGAGCCCAGGGGGGTGTTTTCCCCAACATTCTGATGGGAGGATGGATGGATGACTACCCCCTTTGGCCCCGCTCTCTTCTCTTGGTAGTTACTTGTGCTGGTATTCATAATGTTTATTTTTCCCCATATATGTGTGTAGAGGGTTGTAATGGATTGTGGTTATTCACACACTTATATTCTAAATATATTATCCTATGGACTATTATAGATGTGACGTGTACAGCCTGTGATGGCTTGAGGATCCTTACTCGGTGTATGGGTTGTAATGGCTTGAGGTATAATATCTAATATATGATACACATTATGCGATTTGTGGTGGCTCCCAGAAACAACATGGTTACTTTCTTACGTGGAGGTGGTGGTTTTTGTGAACAAGGTGCATATTGTGGTGCTTCTCCTAGGTGTCTGCGGGCAAGCCTTTATGGTGAGAGATGCTTAGGACGTGCGACATTGGGGAAAAGTGGAAAACCCATGGGGATGTAGTAGTGGGGTACCCTTTATATTCATTATTATATTATATACTCTTGTATGTGTTACTTGGTGAGAGTATCTATGGTGATGTTGGGAACTTAGGATACCTGTTTAGATGACAAGTTCGTTTCACTTGTTGTTCACTATGCTTTAGCATGCTTTCCTAACTTTTTCACGAGAAGCTTCAGGGAGGATCCAACTGAGTGTACTATTATGGTCACCCTATGTATATATAAAGTGTTTTCAGGTCACTTTGAGGTCATTGGTGATCAAGCTAGTTTCTACTAGCTTTGGGTTTCAGGAGCTATTCAGGATTGTGGTTGCTGCTGTTTTACATTCTATTGGGTACATAAATTTTAACCCTTCCCGTTGTAGTATCTTTGCATGAAATTAAATATGTGTACTTGGGATATCTTTTATATTTATGTCTGAGTTGGAGTTGATTCTTGTCTATCTTATCTCTCTCTTATTCATGTGTTCTCTTAGAGGGATATTCCTCCCATTTGTGTGATTATTATACCCTCGGTGCTAGTCTCCAACCCAGGGCCTACTGGAGGTGGGACTAGGGAGTCATGATCTCCCTTCCCACATTCCCGGCCCAGGATGGGTACACTTTGTGGAGAGGGGGTTGTGACATAGCATGTTGGAGATCAATCTGCTTTCTACTAGCATGGGGTTACAGGAGTTGTTCGGGCTTGTGGTTGCTGTTGTTTTACTTTCTTTTGAGTACATACAGTTTTCCCCTTATAGTTGTAGTATCTTTGCATGACATTACATATGTGTAAATGGGATTCATTTTATATTGTTGTCTGAGTTGGAGTTCATTGGTGTCTATCTTATCCCTCTCTTCTGCATGTGTTCTCTTAGAAGGTAATGCCTCCCATTTGTGTGTTTACTATACCGTCGGTGCTACTCTCCAACCCCGGTCCTACTGGAGGTGGGATTCGGGGGTCATTATCTCCCTTATCACATTTTCAGCCTAGGAGGGGTACACTTTTGGGGGAGGGGGTTGTGACAGAGTGGTATCAGAGCTCTGGTTGAGGGATAGGATGGAGATTGGTGTTAGGCACAAATGATGTTTCATGGGTTTGTAGGGAAACATTTTCATTTATCTTTACCACGTGACATAGAAACTGGAGACCATGTGAGACATATGCGTTTAGGTACCCCTATGATGTCATGTAAAGACTTTTATGTTTACAATGGCTACTAAAATATGTTATACTAGTTAAAGGGTAGAGACCTAGGAAAGGATCATGAATCATTCTTCTTTGTGCCTATGTTTGAATGGGTTGACCTTGGGATAGGTTAATCTAAAATGAATAAAATGAATAAAAAGAAAACAAATAATTAATTATTGTCGAGTCTTCCATATTCCATGTTTAGAAGAAATTACTATTTTTTATTTTATTGGTATGGCTCCAGGCCGAAGTCCTCGTCAGGATTAAATAGAATATGTCTAGAAGGTTGTTCCAGCAGATCGCCACAGGGTAGAGGTTGAGAATGATGACACTTGGAGGAAGACACTCTGAGAGTTTCAGTGCCAGATTCAGAAGATAATTGAGGGTTCCATTTCAGATGCAGTTACAGAATATTGGTTAGAGGAGGTTGAGATCGGATTCATTTCGATAAATGCTCAGAAAGATCACTGGGTTTCCTGGACAGTGATGATGTTTTGTGGAGCAGTGAGGCAGTGGTGGTTCTTCTTCCTTAGGGATCATGAGGAGTCAGAGATCTCATGGGAGGATGTAAGAAACTGGTTCTTACTTTTTAGGCACGGGTTTCTTCTTTTCTTTTTTCCTTAATTGTTTTTGAGAAAATATGGAAACTGGGAAAAATCCTGAATTTTGGAAAGTACATGCCCTGTACGTTTTCCACACTCCATGTACTGTCGGCCGTGTGGGATGGGTACACAGGGCATGTGGCCATGCCAAGGATGAAGGGTGTAGGAATCGACTACATGCCATTTATTAGTCCCTTAAATGTCGTGTAGTTAGTCGGCATGCCAAAACAGTAAGGCAGTGGAGGAGCCACCAGCTGAACGACAGTACACGCTGTGCACTCTGGAGTACATGTCGTGTACTCATGTCGATGGATGAATAGTGTGGTGGTGCCGCCAGAGTAACGGTTAAATGAAGGAAGTACACCCCGTGTACTTTGTTTTTTTGCTTAAATGGGCAGCAGCCTACCCTGTTCATAGGGAACGCTTAGAACTGGACGAGAGGAGCGGAAGAGGGAGGCCGAACCTTGTGAGATCCGCTGATCGAGCACCAGAAATCTGATACCGCTTCTATCGACCATGTTGGAACCGCGCGGGTAATCCCTCTCTTCTCCTAATATTTTGCTTACCAATTATTCATCTTACTGGAGTTATTTTAGGTTAAGTGAGTTTTTTTCATCGTCAAATCTACGTCGTTCTTGGGTGTTTCTGGAACAGATGTTCGGGTATAGCGCTCGTTGGCTTATAAGGTAAGTGGCTTGGTGTTTAGTTTTCCAACTTTCGTGTGTTTTGTGCATTTTCGTGCAATGAACCCATGTTGGGGTCTCTTATGGCTGAGACCGTGGCTAATTTAAGGACCTAGAACTGTATAGGTAATTGAATAAATTATAAAACTGATGTTTTTGATTGTTTCTTGGATCCAGAACCACCCCGGGGGTGTGTTTCAGTGTTTATCCATTTGGCCAGGATACCCGAGGGTATGACATTAAAGTTGTAATTTTAGAATTTCCTTGAGAGTAATTGCAAGTTTACTTCTTGTTTACATGTTGGGAATGGCCCGGTTACCTGTTAGCCTGAAAGCGTTGTTGTGATTAGCCTGTGGGAACTGCACTGTTTAGCCTGAGGGCAGTAGTTATTTTCGCCTAAGGGAAACCTTTCGTGCCTGAGGTCTTGACTTCTGTGCCTGAGGGTGACACTTCCTACGCCTGAGCGAAATTTATATTACACTTGAGGACTATACCTACAGGTTGGATTCTGCTTACCTGCGGGTAAGGTTTGGTTATCTGAGGACGTGGACTGTTTTACTTAGAAATGCACTATGATGATTTCTAATATTTAATGGATTAAATAAATAATAAAATGGAAATTCAACCGCTAAGTTAGTTATTTTTCAGTACTACTTACTTTATTTCATTTTACTATTGCACACTGTTGTTTCATTCTTACACGCAGTTGGGCATGAGCCTTTGGTGGGTGCCTACTGAGATATATTTCTCACACCCTGTTTGGGTCATGCTTTTCAGCCCAAAAATATTACGTTTCTATAGGTGTGGATAGGGGCAAGAGTCCCTATACAGGTACATGATTGCTGCTGGGGAGTAGGAGGGCATGGGGCCGAGCCTAGGCTCACGATGCCACTGCCTGCTGCTTTTTCTTTGTTTCGTTGTACTCTACTTTTTGTTGTAATGTATTGATGTATAACATGTTCTGGCTATTTTCTTAGAACTTGAGACATGTAGCATCATTATTTATATATTGTTGGTTATATCCACTGCTGTTTTTTATTTCAGTTATGTATGTCTTACTGCTTCCGCTGTTTGATGTATGTTTTATTTCGTATTTTGCTGCACTACACTTTCACAAATGAGGGAACAGTTTCCCCACTATCAGACATGGGCCCTCACTGCTAGTCGGCAGCCACTGGCGTTTGGGTAAATCTGCTTGAGGTCACATGGCGAACCGGGTTTGGGGCACCCGTTGCGTGGCACCCAGAACCGGGACGTTACAAAGTGGTATCAGAGGAGTTCTTTTCTTTGACTTACTATTTGGAGTCGTAGTTAGGGATAGGACGAACAACAGTTGGTAATAATCTATGCTCGGGCGTAGCTAACCCGTGTACAGGGAAAATCCAATTTACCTCGTATTGCAATTTTACTGATTTTTCAATTTACAGTTGATTTGATTTCATCGTTGGGTGACCCACTTGTATCATGCTGGTTATATTTTATCAATGGGCTATATTTAGTTGCAACCCGATGAGATGATGGTGTGCCATCTCATGCATCATATAGGCACATGCTAGATATCACATGACATGCATTGTTTCTATGCCATGTAGGTGCATTAGAAATTGCATGATGTTGTGATAATTGTTGTGCTAGAAAATCATGCTTTTTTGATAGCTGCTTGATAAATACCTGCTATGTGATAGGGTATTATTATGTGAGCCTGTTTATAGAATGGACACCAAACTTTGGTTTTTGGGGAGTATGGGCCCCTATTTAACGGAATTTGGTGGATCAAGGACTGTTTATTTTGTTATAACATAGATAAGATGTCAAACTCTGATTCGTGGGGAGTATGGGCCCTCACGAGACGGAATTTGATACTTAGGTGTTGTTTTCAGTATTTTCTGGGTTCTGGGGAAGTTTCTGAGGCATACTGTCCGGAAACCCAGTATACATGCCATGTAAAATTGTAAACATGTCGTGTATGGCCTTCTGTTCGGTAAGAAAAATAAAATTTTTGAGTACACTACGTGTACCCAGAGTAGACGCCGTATAGTCTCTTCCCTTGTCTCAAACTGTATTGGCGGCGACACGAGAAAGTGAAGAGCTTGGGGAGAACACGCCGTGTAACTTTTGTACATGCCAGTGTAGGGTTGACCCGGAGTCCGGCCATGTAACTAACAACAGGGGTCGGTGAACTCCTGTGCAGAACACATCGTGTTAATGATGAACATGTACACACCGTGTAGGGTTGACCCAGGGTACGGCCGTGTAACTAACAACACGGGACGGTGAACTCCTGTACAGAACATGTCGTGTCAATAATGAACACGCCGTGTAGTGTGACCTGGGGACTCGGACGTGTAACTAACAACACGGTTTGGTGAACCTCTTCTTGAACACGTTGTGTACCTGTGGGACATGCCGTGTAGTCTTGTCCAAAGACAGACCATGTAGACATAGCCGTGTGGCTGGGAAACAGGGTTGTTGACATGCCGTGTGCGTGTTTAACACACCGTGTAGTGTCAAGCCGAGTATTCGGCCGTGTCACAGATGACACGGGCAGTTGTAAATGACACCATAAATGCCGTTTAGATAATATACACGCCGTGTAGTTTTTGTTCAATGGGAGTCGTGCGGCTTAGCCGTGTAGAAGGACCCGGGCAGGGGAAGTGGAAGTCAATTACATGTCGTGTAGTCATTGTACACGCCGTGTAGTCTTGTTTTGAAAATCATGAAATTCCATCTTCCTCTTGTTCCCTTTTTGGTTCCTTCACTTTCAGTCTATGATAAATCTTGAATCTAAGGCATGTTTTAGCCTTGTAGAGTCAAACTACCGAGACGACCACGCATTGTTCTCCAGGAGAGCGGTGACGACTATACTCCAAAAATGGTAGGCCATGGGCTACAAGTTGATCCTCTAGCAGAGCCAGACGCAGTTCCCACTATTATACTGGACACAGGCCCAGTGGTGCAGTTCCGTGAAGGCATTATGCGGTTCATGCAGACCATTCAGGGAGCACCGCCGGCTGCCACATCTATGGCTGAGCTTACATGTATCTTTTAGCAGTCGTATCCGCCTATGTTTTCAGGGGATGGTGGACCACAGGCTATGGAGTCTTGGCTAGGGTCGATGTTGACTATTTTCGAGCATCTTGAGACACCTCCAGGGTGGACGGTCATGCTCGCGACATACATGATGGGTGATTCCTCCAAGAGGTGGTGGGATGTCACCACCTGGTCATAGCATCACAGAGACATGGTCAGGTAGTCTTCTATGACTTCTTCTTTCACGAGATGTTGTGGGAAGATAGAGCTCGAGTGTTTCCAAATCTACAGGAGGGTACTATGTCGGTAATGGACTATTCTTCTCATTTCACTGAGCTTCAGCGTTTTTCACCCGTGCCGGTGGGTGATGAGATGTTGAGGGCCAGACGTTTTGAAGATGGTATTCGTTATGACATCCGAGCGCTGGTTAATGTTTTCAGGTTGCCTACTATACATTCTATTGTGAATCAGGAACTGATTACGGAGAGGAACCTGTGGGAATCTAGTGGTGTGGGACAGGGCAGTTCAGCACCAGTTACTGGTACTATTTCTACTAGAAAGAGGAAGAGACATATGGATTTCTATCAGGGTGGCAGTACCAGCCATGCAATCTCTTCAGGAGGCCCGATCAGGTGTTATCAATGTGGGAGAGAGGGGCACAAGAGACCGCAGTGTCCACAATACCCAGTTGAGTGTCGAGCTTGCGGAAAGATGGGTCATCTGCAGCGATTTTGCAGGGCGTTTTCACCAGTGGCTAGTGAGAGGGGTTCTGTGCAGACTCCGTGAACGAGAGCAGGACCAGTGGCTTCCTACCATTCGGGGAACTGGAATACGTCAGGGCATGCATGAAGAGATGGTGGTCGTGGCCGTAGTAGGCAGACACTAGGATCTCAAAGGCAGCAGGGTGGGACAGCTTAGGGTAGACAGGCTGTGTCGCAGGGCCATGGCACTGGGCAGGCTTATGTAGTGAAAAAAACCCAGAAAGAGCAGGATCCCTGACCTTTTACAGTCAGAGGTACTATTCTAGTAGCTTCTGTTTTATCTTTAGTACTTTTTGATACGGGTGCTACACATAGTTTCATATCTGTAACCGTTGTGGAGAGCATTTGGCTCTATGTTTCTAATTCTTCTGATATCATGACGCTAAACACTCTGTTGGGGACTATAACGGCTAGTGTACGTCAGTGAAAGGAGTGCCCCCTTGAGGATGGTGGGTGTCACTTTATTTGGGATCACTATGTCTGGAGATGATGAGCTATGACTTCATTCTCGGAATGGACTGGTTGGTTCCATTTCGATCCTTTGTATACTGCTATCGTCGCTGGGTGAGTTTCACGTCACCAGAGGGCGGAGAGTTTCTATACAAGGGTGAATGAGATGTTTAGGAAAGTTGAGCTGGACCAGAGCATCGTGGGAGAGGTGGGGTGACATCCTAGATTTCAAGCTTGTATCTGGATGATCAGGGGAGTTGTCAGAAGTATTTTCCTCCAGTTGTTGATTGTTTCATGGATGTCTTCCCAGACAACTTTTCAGGTCTACCTCCTGAGGGAGAGGTGGATTTCTCTATCGATCTTGTGCCTGGTGCAACACCGGTGTCCATTCCTCCTTATACGATGGCTACACCTGAGTTGAAGGAGCTCAAGAGATAGTTAGAGGAGTTACAGGAGAAGGGTTTTATCCGACCCTGTACTTCTCCATGGGGTTAGTCGGTCTTTTTTGCGAAAAAGGAAGATGGTACCCTCAGACTTTGGGTAGATTATCAAAAGTGGAACCAATTGACGGTCAAGAACCGATATCATTTACCAAGAATATATGATCTTTTTTATCTTCTTTGAAGGGCACGAGTGTTCTCGAAGATTGACCTGAGATCTTGATATCATCAGCTACACGTGAGGCCATAGGATATACCACTTACGGCTTTTCGGAGCAGATATGGTCTGTACGAGTACTTGGTTATGCCGTTTGGACTCACAATTGCACTATCAGTCTTCATCGCTCTGATGAATTGAGTGTTCCATCCGTATCTAGATTCTTTTGTGGTAGTATTCGTTAACGACATCTTGGTGTACTCTCATACTCGAAATGACCATGCCAGCCATCATGAGATCGTATTGAGTACACTGAGAGAGAATCGGCTATATGCTAATCTCTCAAAGTGCCACTTTTGGATGGACCAGGTTCACTTCATGGGTCATATAATCTCGGAGGAAGGAGTTGAAGTAGACCCAGATAAGGTGGGAGAAGTAGTTTCCTGGGATAAGCCTAAGAATGTGTTTGAGATACGAAGTTTTCTAGGGCTGTCTGGTTACTACAGATGCTTTATACAGGACTTCTCCCACTTAGCAGCACCGTTGACGGGACTGACTAAGATGGGTGTGATGTTTGTTTGGTTAAAATCTTGTGACGCATCCATTTAGGACCTTAGGGGAAGTTTGACATCAGCACCAATACTGATACTCCCAGAGCATGGGAAGAGCTATACAGTTTGTTGTGACGCATCAGGTATTGGGCTGGGAGTAGTGTTGATGTAGGGAGACCGAGTTGTTGTGTATGGGTCTCAGTAGTTGAGGCCACATGAGCGGAATATAATCGACGCATGATCGCGAGTTATCCACAGTTGTTCATGCATTGCGCTGCTGGAGACATTACCTATTGGGAGAACATTTTGTGGTATTCACGGACCACAAAAGTCACAAGTACATCTTTACTCAACGTGACTTAAATCTGTGACAGCAAAGGTGGGTTGAATACCTTCAATCCTACGATTTTGTGCTTGCCTATACACCTGGTAAAAGTAATGCAGTAGCTGATTCACTGAGAAGGAAGACTCAGATACAGGTTGTGCAAGATGCTAGTGGTGAGTGGAATCAGATGGCTTTGTTCTCGGAGATGCATCTGGAGATGCACGACAGCCAGGGGCAGACTTATCTTTCATCTTTAGCTATGACCTCTACCCTCCTGGACAGAGTGGGGATGAGACACCTATCTAATTCATAAGAACTAGTTCTATGGGAGTCGATGGCAAGTGTGGACCCTCCTCCTGGTTGGACGATAGGTGATGATGATGTTCTGCATTTCCATGTACGTGTATGGGTTCTAGGGGATATACACGAGGAGTTAATGCGAGAGTTTCATGCTTCAGCTTGGGCAGTTCATCCCAGGGTTACCAAGATGCACTAGGACTTGAGACATCAGTACTGGTGGCTGGGTATGAAGAGAGATGTAGATGGTTATGTTATGAGATGTTCCACCTGTCAGCAGGTGAAGGCAGAGCATCAGAGACCAGCTGGACTGTTACATCAGTTACCCATTATGGAGTGGAAATGGGATGATGTCATGATGGATTCCATGACTAGATTTCCAAGTTCACCTCATGGTAATGACACCATGTGGGTTGTTGTGGACAGACTCACGAAGGTACGTCACTTCTTTCCTATCAAGGAGACCTTCGGTGTTGACGAGCTCGGAAGCCTGTATAACCGAGAGATCGTGCGTCTTCATGGGGTCCCTCGTTCTATCATTTCAGATAGGGAATCTCTCTTTACATCTCATTTCTGGAAGATTTTTTAGAGGGCACTGGGTACACAGCTGCTTCTGAGCACAACATACCACCCTCAGACAGATTGCCTGTCAAGAGCGTACTAGCCAGGTGCTAGAGGACATGCTGAGTTCTTGTGTCCTAGACTTTGGGGGCTCTTGGGAGAAGCATATACCCTTAGTCGAGTTTACCTATAACAATATATTTCATGATACTATTGAGATGGCACCATACGAGGCTTTATATGGTAGGCCATTCCGATCAACCTTGTGTTGGTTAGAGGCAGGTGAGGTAGCTCAACTGCGACCACATCTCGTGCATGAGACTTTTGAGCAGGTCCAGTTGATTCAGAAGCGGATGGCTACCACGCAGTCTCATTAGAAGTCATATTCCGACCTCCATAGACGACCATTGGAGTTCGTGGTTGGGGACCAGGTTTTCATGTGTGTTTCATCGAGGCTAGGATACAAGCGGATCAGGAGACAGGGTAAACTTTCACCATGGTATGTGGGCCATTTGAGATTCTAGAGAGAGTCGGGATGCTTGCCTATCGGTTGTAGTTACCGCGGTGATTCCAAGCCATGAACGATGTCTTCCACACATCTCAGTTGTGTCACTATCATTCAGACCTGTCTCAAACCTTTCAGCCAGAGGAGGTTGAGCTTCTGATGGATTCGTCCATTGAGGAGCACCCAATTCATATCATTGACTGGAGCATGAAAATTCTCCGATCCTAGGTAGTTCCTCTCGTACGGGTGCTATGGAAGCATGTCCAAGTGCAAGACAAAACCTGGGAGCAGGAGACTGACGTACGTGCTCAGTGGCCAGAGTTGTTCATGGCTATATCTTCACCACCCTTGGAAGGGAAATTCGGGGACGAATTGCTTTAAGGGGGGAAGTTTGTAAGAACCCGATTCTTAATTTTGAGGTACGAGTTTCTTCTTTTCTCTTTTCCTTAAGTGTTTTTGAGAAAATTTGGAAAATGGGAAAAATCATGAATTTTTGAAAGTACACGCCGTGTACATTTCCCACACGCTGTGTACTTTTGGCCATGTGGGATGGGTACATGGGGCTTGTGGCCATGCCAGGGATGAAGGGTGTAGGAACCGACTACTCACCATGTAGTGGTCCCTTACACGCCGTGTAGTCATTCGGCATGCCAAAACAGTAAGGCGGTGGAGTAGCTGCCAACTGGATGATAGTACACACCGTGTAGTTGGGAGTACATGCCATGTACTCATGTCAATAGATGAATAGTGTGGCGGTGCTGCCAGAGGAACAGTTAAATGAAGGAAGTACATGTCGTGTACTTGGAAGTACATGCCATGTACTTTTTTTTGCATTTAAATGGGAAGTAGCCTCCCCTGTTCATAGGGAAGGTATAGAACCGGACGTGAGGAGAGGAAGAGGGAGTCCAAAACTTAGGAGATCTGTCGATCGAGCATTGGGAATCTGATCCTGCTTTTGTCGATCATGTTGGAATAGCACGGGTAAGCCCTCTATTCTCCTAGCGTGTTGCTTTCAAATTATTCCTCTAACGGGAGTTATTTGAGGTTAAGAGAGTTTTTTTTCATCATCATATCTACGTCGTTCTTGGTTTTTTCTAGAATCGACCTTCAGGTATAGCTCTCGCTGGCCTATAAGGTAGGTGGCTTGGTGTTTATTTTTCCAACTGTAGTGTGTTTTGTGCGTTTTTGTGCCACGAACCCATGTTGGGGTGTCGTACGGCTGAGTTCATGGCTATTTTAACAACCTAGAACTATATAATTAATTGAATAAATTGTAAAACTGTTGTTTTGGATCATTGCTTGGATTTGGAACCACCCTGGGGGTGTGTTCCACAGTTTAGCCATTTGGCAAAGATACCCGAGGGTATGACTTTAAAGTAGTAATAGTAGAATTTCCTTGAGAGGAATTTCTTGTTTACTACTTGTTTACATGTTGGGCATGGCCTGGTTACCTGTTATCCTGAGGGCGTTGTTGTGATTAGCCTCTAGGCACTGCACTGTTTAGCCTGAGGGCAGTAGTTATTTTCGCCTGAGATCAACCTTTTGTGCCTGGGGGCTTGAATTCAGTGCCTGAGGGCATCACTTCCTATGCCTGAGAGAAATTTCTATTACGCCTGAGGGCTATACCTGTGGGTTGGATACTGCTTACCCGAGGGTAAGGTTTTTCTTGTCTGAGGGCGTGGACTGTTTACTTAAAAATGCACTATGGAGATTTCTAATATTTAATGGATTAAATAACTAATAAAATGGAAATTTAACCACTAATTTAGTTACTTTTCATCACTTCTTACTTTGTTGCATTTTACTATTGCACACTGTTGTTTCATGCTTACACGCAGTTGGGAACGTGCCATTGGTGGGTGCCCACTGAGATATATTCCTCACACCCTATTTGGGTCATGGTTTTCAGCCCAAACAGATTACGTTGTTGTATGTGTGGATAGGGGAAAGAGTCCCTATACAGGTACATGATTTCTGCTGAGGAGTAGAAGGTCATGGGACCGAGCCAAGGCTCACGATGTTGTTGCCCGCTGCTTTTGCTTTGTTTTTCTATACTCTGCTTTCTGTTGAACTGAATTGATGTATAACATGTTCTATATGTTTTCTTATAACTTGAGACATGTAGAATACTTATTTATATACAGTTGGTTATATCCACTGATGTTGTTTATTTCAGTTGTCTATTTTTTACTTCTTCCGCTGTTTGATGTTTGTTTTATTTCGTATTCCGTTGCGCTACACATTGACAAATGAGGGCATAGTTTCCCCACTATCAGACCTCGGACCTCACTGCTAGTCAGAAGCCTTTGGCATTTAAGGAAATGCGCTTGAGGTCACGTGTTGAACCGGGTTTGGGGCACCCGTTGTGTGGCACCCGAAACCGGGACGATACAGAGGAGTTATGAGATAAATTTAGGGTTGAGTTTCTTTCTTCGACTACGAAGGTGTCCTGTCGCTAGGAGCATCTTACCCTTCGACAGGGGAGCTCAAGTGTGGGATAGTTTGAAATCCATATCAGGAACCTTTTACGATATTTTTCAGACATGTTACCAGATGAGGAGGCCATAGCAAGGCATTTCGTGGATTCTTACTTCCAGAGATCCAGCGCCAGTTCAACCCATTTATGCTGAAGACATATCACGATGTGATGGAAAGGGTAGAGGTTGTCGAGAGGACATTGTTCAGAACTGGATGATCACTAGAGGGGAGTCATCGTGATTCCTCACAAAGTCGAGCTGTGGTACGCGGTTCATAGTTTTTAGGGAAGTAGAGTTTCCTTTCACCCGGGGGAGGTACCAACCCTTCACATCTCATTTCATGGGGGGAAAAACTCTCAGGCCTATGCCAAGGGATCAGGGGCTTATTTTACTTGTGGTGGTCGAGTTCATCAGCATTGGGAGTTTCTGACCTTTCTGAGTAGTTATCATACACTAAGTGCACTGCTCTAGGTTCCTTCCTTAAGACAGTTCCAGCCGAGGTAGCAGCAGCAGGTTTCCCAAGCTGTAGATCATCAGAGGGTAGATGAGGCTGGTAAGGGACAGCCCTATGACACTCCCCGTCTTTATAGAGTATAGTGAGGACATGGTGGTGTTCGACATCAGGGTTAGAGAGGCCATGGAGGAGGTCTTGGTCAGCGTCATGCTCTAGCATTGCCAGCTCCAGGAGAGCGAGACATCGTTCGAGATACCCTTTTCTTGTTTTCTTCCTTGGAGTATGCTTTGTTTGATTTAGGAGCGACACACTCCTTCATATCAACTACCGTTGTCCATGCTTTGGGACTTGAGGTAAATGGGCTTCCAGTGCCCTTGGTGTTAACTACGCCAATTGGTGGTGGAGCTGACTTTTTTGAAGTATGTAGAAACTACGAGCAAGTGTTGGTGCAGCACCGCTCTTGGAGAGATTTCCTATATTTATGAATACAACCATATGATTTCATCCTTGGTATGGATTGTTTGAATTCGGTGCATGCTATTATGGATTTCTTCAGGAAGAAGGTTGCGTTCTTCGATGAAGATGAAGAGCCGGTGGGTTTCGTTGGCGAGTGAGACCGTCGGATGGGTCATTGGCATGTTCCATCCTCACCATCCATGATGGCTGAGATGATGTTGAGTTCTTCAATGGTTCAGCAATTGGCATTTTATAGGGTAGTAGAAGAGTACCCTAATGTATTCCCCGAAGAGGTTGTAGCATTACCCCCTCGACGAGAGATTGAGATTGGGAATGAGCTATAACTAGGAGAGTCTCCTATCTCTATGTCTCCATATAAGATATACCCTTTTGTGTTACGAGAGCTATAATTATTGATTGATGTTCTGTTATAGTGCGGTTTTTTTTTGGCCAAGTTTGTCACCGTGGGAGCACCAATTTTGTTCATGAAGAATGTTGATGGAATTTTGCGGTTGTGTGTCAATTATCGTCACATGAACAACGTGACAATAAAGAATCACTATACTCATCCATGGATTGATGATTTATTTGATCAACTGAAGTGTGAATGTTGGTTCTCAAAGATCGACTTGCGGTCAGGATATCATCTGATGCGTGTGAAGGATGAGGATATCCCAAAGACTACTTTCTGATGTCATCAGGGGCATTATGAGTTCGTTGTAATGTCGTTCTGTGTGCCGAATGCTCCAGCTGTGTTAATGGGATTTATTAATTCTATATTCCATGAATTCCTAGAAAAGTTTTTCGTAGTTTTCATCGATGACATCCTTGTGTACTCCCCATATGAGTAATATCATGCAGGGAATCTACATGCTATTTTGGGGGTTCTTTTACAACATTAGCTATTTGTTATTTTGTCAAAGTGTGAGAATTGGGATCGAGAATTCCACTATATTGGGCATGTTGTGTCCCAACAGGGAGTAGTTTTGGATCCATTGAAGGTAGAAGAAGTTGTGTCTTGGGCAACCCCCAAGATAATGTGGGATGTGTGATGATTCTTTTGTCTCACAAGCTACTACAAGAGGTTCATAGCCAATTACTCATGAGTCGTGACTCCTATGATAGCTTTGAACAAGAAGGATCGGGTGTTCATATGGACGGATCAATGTCTGGAAGCTTTTGAGTATCTAAAGGAGAAGTTATTAAGTTCTCCGGTTCTTTGTCTTCCAACTGAGGGAGTTCAGTTTGATGTTTTTTGTGACACTACACATCTAGGGTTAGGATGTGTTTTGATTCACTAGAGATCAGTTGTTTCTTATGGGTCTCTGAAGTTGTGAATCCATGAATGTAACTATGCCACCCACGATCTTGAGTTGACAGTTGTGGTGTTTTCTCTGATGTTGTAGAGACATTATCTAATTAGTGAGCACTTTGTGGTTTTCACCGATCATAAGAGTGTGAGGTATGTTTTCTCCTAGCGTGACATGATCTTATGACAACGTCATGGATGGAGTTCTTATAAAAATATTACAATGAAATATCGTATACACCTGGAAAGGTGAATGTTGTAGTAGATGCGCTGCGTCAGACGTCACGTACAGATGTAGTGCGTGAATCTGGTGACTCCTGGAGAGTAATGGAAGAACCGAAAGCCTTACATATTGATGTCGCTGAAGTTGGGGGAAAAGGTTTAATTTTTTAGATAATGGTGCAATTTTCCCTTGTGAAGCAAGTTGATGATTCCTAGTTGGGCGATCTTGAGGTGGAGGTGTGAAGAGACAGATTTGTTTGTGGTGAGGCCCCTGATGGTTGGTCGGAGGATGAACAACATCATGCATTGTATCACATAAGGATTTTTGTTCCTTTGAATATGTGAGGTATAGTTCTCAAAGAATTCCATAGTTCACCTTTAATAGTGCATCCAGATGTGAAAAAGATGTACTGAGCCTTAAGGATCCAGTTTTGGTGGCCTGGGCTGAAGCGTGCAGTTGTGGAGTTTATGTCTCGATGTTTGGTAGGTCGGAAGGAGATGGTTGAACACCATGATCCTGGTGGTCTACTATAGCCGTTAGATATTCCTTAGTGGAAGTTGGAGGACATATAAATTGACTTTTTTACTGGTTTACCTTGAGCATAGGGAGGACATGATGTTATTTGGGTGGTAGTGGATCGTTTCACAAAATTGTCCCACTTCATTGCGATCAAGGAGTCGAGATCTGTTGAAGTTTTGTCAAGGAAGTATCTAGAGGAGGTGGTGAGACTTCATAGAGTCCCAAGGATGATCATTTCTGATCGAGATCCTCACTTTACCTCTAGTTTGTGGAGAGGTCTCCAGCAGGATTTCGGTTCTCAGCTATGCCTTAGCACTATTGTTCATCGTCAAATAGATGGTTAGACAGAGCGAACCATCCAAACTCTTGAAGACATGTTATGCTCTTTTTTTATTGATTTTGGAGGTTCATCGATAAGGCACATACCCTTAGTGGAGTTCACATAAAATAATATTTTTCACTCCACCATCGGTATGGCACCATTGGAAGCCTTGTATGGCCGACATTTCCATTCTCCATTGTCCTGGACTGGGGTTGGAGAGTCAGCAATTCTCAGACTAAAACTAGTTAAGAATACAAAAGAGATGGATTAGGTGATTTGTGAGATGATGAAGATAGATCAAGATCATAAGAAATCATATGTCAATCAAAGGAGGAGGCCCTTAGAGATTGATGTTGGGGATCACTTGTTTCTTATAGTGACTCTCCGTCATGGGTAGAAAAGGTTTTTTCATGGGAGTAAGCTTTCTCCCCGCTTTGTTGGGCCTTTCAAGGTGTTAGTTCGTGTTGTATTTGTGGCATATCGTGTAGCACTTACCCCACAGATGAGTCAGATACATGATGTTTTCCATGAATCACAACTTTGAATCATATGAAAAATACACAAATTTGAATCATATGAATAATAAATCACATGTGGTGACTCATATTCTCAGTAATGATAAATGTAAAATAGAAGATATTATGAACAATAACAATAAACATTAATTAATGTGTATTACTAAAACAAACGACATTTAAACATGATGTTTATAATATTTTTGCAAGAATAAATAAAAAACATATAATTGAACTAAAATAATAAATTAAATATTATACTAATATAATAATCAAATGGAATATCAATTTATAATCTCATTATGATGGATTTTATAATGAATGACATTATAAACATACCTTTAAGGTTTCTTCCAAGGCATCATAATGAAATGGGTAAGACCTCAGCTAATACAGAAAATAGTTTTTCACATTAGACTTTCTAATGCATCGAAGGTATTTATCAATCCCCAAAAATAACATACAAATTCCAATTAATTCATCAAATGAGAAGGGTGAATCATAAAATTCATAAACATTCGTATTGCAAAACTTGCATTGAAAATGTGAATAATTTAATCATAAAACATTAATTGTATCAAAAACAGCACAACTATAGTCAAACTGATCATAAACTATTCAATAAAATATGGTATATGGTATCATAAGATATAAATATAAATTAATCATAAACATTGAAAATATATATTAATAATGTTGGAAATTGTTTAATAAAATTATTAATTTTTTTGAGAGAAATAAACCATTTTTACTTTGAAATCATTTATTTAAAAACATGTGTATTTTTAAGGGAAAATATATTCTTGGAAAATAAGCTTGTAAAGTTGTAATGGAAGCATATAAACATTAATTCATCATTATGGATGAATAATCCACTCATTACATATAAGTAAAAAAAATCCTTCCATATTAATGTTATAAAAGTCATAAAGTACAACGATTGGAAAATGAAAAAATGCTTCCATTTAAAATATTTTATAAAAAATATAACATTGGAAAAATAAATTAATAATTTTTCGGGATAATAATAAAAATAGTTTGGAAAATATCACTATGAAACATGGATTTGGATGATAAATATTCCCCATTAGAAACTTACATATAAACAATTTCGAATAATAATTAGATTGTGAAATTAACCTTTACATTGTACATTACTTTGGTTGAATGGTCCATTAACCACTAAATAATTATTTAAGGATTGTTATTTATTTATATAAATCCATGTCAATATTTATGATATCATGTATTATCTTATTATATCATTTTTAAAAAATATTTTTTTATTACCCTTGTTTTGGGTGTTAATGGCTTCATTATCCTATGCATATTATGTCTTCTGGGTCTTGTTTCATATTCATAGGATATATTTTCTTCATAAAAAAATAATATTAAGTTAATTAATGTTTTATTTAGTAGTTATATACATTTATTGAATCAAACTTTAATGGTTAACATGAAAAAATGAATAACATTGTGTCATGGTGGAAGTATGTCTTATGTATGAACAAACAACAATTTCATTTCATTAACTGTGAAATGTTGATGAATTTTATGGTATATTATTTTTACATAATATATATAATGTCATATTTTGTATTTATATCCATTATATATTTCATTATACACATCTAAATTATTTTCTGAAGACAACAAAATTACCCAACTACATGGAGATGATATGAAGTACGTAAACACGCATGATACATTCATATTTTGTAAGATAGATAATAATTTTAATAAAGTTATCCCATTATCATAATAATATAAAAGAATATATATTATACTGGAGTAAATAATTTTTTTAGAAATAATAGATTATGATAATGTATAAGAGGAAATGAACTTTATTGTGTTCATAAAATTGATAGCCGATTCAATGTCATCCTCCCTTTAGATATATTCTTAAGGTATATAGGTTTAGTCTTTTTGTAGAACTATGACCTCCAAAAATTTTATAAGGATATTGGGAAGAGAAATGTTCTATTTTTGGTTGTTCTATAAGGCTCAATGTTGTGTGTGGAAGTGAGGGAAGAGGTGACCTTTTATAATTGAGGTTAGGGGATCCTTTAGAAACTAAAAAAATATTAAATTAATATTAATTATTATTTAATTAAAAATGGATAAAGTTATTTATTTATAATAATAAATGAGGATGATTCTAAATCCTCTCAACCAATAATATTTAGAAAAAAATATTTCACATTCATACACTTATCTTTTGGGTTTAAACGTTATTCAAACCCTTTGACTCTTATTGTAAGAACATGTGTATTTTCTTTTCCAAGGTTAATATAGTTAATATAAAATACCAAATGACCTCAAATGAGTAATGGATAAATTTTTAACTTCATTTGAATAAATTCCCCAGGATTCATTATTTTTATGAATTTTATATCATTTAATAAAATATTATTTATTTTAATATACAATTAATGTAAATTTTCAAACTATTCATTACACGAATTTTTTAAAATATCATTCAAACATGATATCCTATAACAAAAACATTCAATACATACCTAATATGTGTAGTTATTATTTAAAATTAGTGTATGAAATTAGTTACATAAAAATAAATGTTTTTAATATTTATATTATCATTTATTTGAAATTTGCATTAACTAAAAAATTGCATCATCATCATTTTATAAGACATAAATGTAAATATTTATTTCTAAAAAATTTAAAATATATTATAATATTGAATGAAAAAAATTTATATTTCAATTTACAACTTATGGTCAATATTATCATCTGTATTACTCTATACTGGAAATGATATAATTATTAAAAATATGAGTTTGAAATCATTAACATCACTTAAAATAAAATATAATAAGTATCTGAGTCTCGTGAATGTGGTTCCCAAATGTTTTAATCTCAGCCCAATGACTATTCTGATCAATAACCAGTTATCTAATGATATCTAGACACGGTTTAGGGTAATTTTATAATATTTATAAAATTCTATTTACTCAAAATTACTTGATTTAACATTAACTGTGTTAACTAAAAAATTACAAATGTTATTATTGATAATACCTAATGATAAAGTAATTCTGTTTACATAACTTTTAACCACTTAATCCCAATCTAAAATCAATTTATAAAAATTAAAATCACAAAATTTGAGGGAATTAATTTAAAAATAATCTTATTAAAATTATAAAAAATATGATGTTTCATGTGTAACGTTCAAAATATTTATATATTTTTGTATTAAAATTCATAGTGAAATAGATTACAATGACCTACATCATATGAACAAATTAAAATTTAATCAAATTATTCGTTAAATTAAATTAAATTTAAAATTAAAAACTTTTAATTTTTTAGGTGAAATGATTTTTTCAATTAAAATGAAACATTTTATCAGCAAGTATAAAAACATAAATCTTATTAGAAAAATACCAAAAATTCATAAAAATTAATTATTAAATTAATTATTAAAATTAGAAGTCTATTTTTTACAATATAATTTATTGAAGTGTAAAATATTATATTTAAAACAAGTGTGCCATCCAAAGGTGATACATTTTCCCATAGAAAAAATAGACTTTTAATGTGTAAAAATTGATTCATTCTTATCTTTTTCCCACATAATTTTTGTATGAATATTAAATATATTAAATTTCATAATGTGTTTAATACTATTAACTTAATCTATTTTAATAGTTTTATAAAATATTAACTTAATAATAGGTCACGGTGAATTCGAACTCAATGTTGCATGCAACGCAAGCAATTAAATTTACATTAAAAGAAAAAAACCATAACATTTTGGTTTATTACACTTATTTTTATTGTGAAGTATCTATGTTCGCCTAGTTATACTAAATAACTATACCAATCACCATATTATAATCTGACATCCATGTCTGGCTTCTGATATACAAAAACACCACTGAGGAACAAACTCAAACTCAAGGCCCTAAACCAGCCTAAATACGAACTAACACCCATTTCCAATGGCCAAACAACATGGTTGTTATTATTTGATCCCATATAATTGGAACATTAGATACATCATTTTCCAATTACTCATCGAGGTATGGTGATCCATATCATATTATTTTGGTTATAATAACCAAACTATGATACCTAATACCCTTTCCATTATGAAGGCTCACAAAACCTGAAATATCACTCCCACCAATCACCCAAAATGGTTCCCAACATATCATTCCCCAAAAACCATGAGAAATACAATCATCATTGAAACCCATAATATCCATCGAAAACTAACCAAAGTGGGCATATCCCCGACATCCATACACAAATGGATTATAACATAGCCTTTATTTTAAATCCAAACATAGAATTGAAACACACCCATTGTTCTCGTAATTCCACATTTGTTGTACTTGTAACCTTATGCACATATACTTTGTGCTAACCCTATTAAAAGATCCTCAACGAATTCAGTCCAAAACTCCAAAATCCAACCATGGGTATATCTCCTTCTAATTTGATCATTATACCCTCATACTCAGAGGCATTCCACAACAACCCCAAACAGACCCACTCAAATCTATAAGCCAACATCATTTCATACCAATGCTCATCCTGATCATCCATAACTACATATCTCATAATATAATTACTTACCAAATTTAGGATAACTACTCAATTGTTCTTCACTAGAATCACAATGCCTCCATGAAAGATCTGTGGTCAGTTCTACACATGTGAAACCTATTCAGAACTGTGATTATAACTCCTTAATCAATACATCACTTCCCACTATATAAGTTTCATCATCACCAAATTACCCAAGAAACCTCAATTTCTTTGACCCAGGATCTAAAAACTGCTAATAAAGGAATCAGATATGGCTATCTTTCCAACACCTAAGTGACCAAATGGAACATCCTCTATCACCCATTACTAACATCTGAGAGTGGATCCCAAGGAATTAATCAACATTATGTCCATCCTGAGGACTCAAATATTGAAAATTGAATTGTGAACATCCTACCAGATAACTCCCTATTCACTGCTATATGAGCATAACCATTATGAGGTTCCGTATCCAACCAAAATACATGAGGGTGTTTGACGTATAAATATTTTTCTATCAGTGTACTCAGGACTATTTCAAGGTATTGGTCTTGATCGTCTCTAACTGAGTGTATGATAAGATGTTATACATGAATACATCCACACCCATAAATTCCCAATGTCACCACTCACTATAGAGAGGAAAAAAACTCCTCCAATGGTCCTATTCCACCCTAATTGCAAGAGTCTCAACACATTCCCATTGATTATCAGCCTACTCATAGAGACATACACTACTCAAGAACATCAGGTATATTATATCATAATGAAAGATCCATAACCCAAATTACATATCATTACAAAAACTCTTCAGGGATTAATGATCCCATTAACACTAAACCACCACACACTCTTGTGTAACCTCACCATTGAAACTGATTCAAACTCTAATTACTCAATATTTTTGAAAACTCATCTCACATGCTCCAAAAACAATCCATGCCTCTTCCTAATGCCCATATAACCCAACTATAATCTCCCATGGTGATTTCCATATCCAAAATAATCCCATTGAACCAAAATGAGATTATTGATGATTCATCTAGAGTTAACTGGGAAATTCACCCAACTAGCCCCACCATCAAGACCGCACGTTCCATCACAACACCAGATCTCTGTGTATTTCTCATATCATGAAGTCTATACAAATCCATGTGCTTCATAACAAAAAAATTATAATTACTGATCACTACACAATGAAAACCCATAATTTTGGTCGAGCTAAAAACCACCATTCACACCCTCCTGCACAAACATCATATTATCATGGTTCTCAAAAAACATTCCATATTTGAAAGAAAATACAAGTATAAACCACTATCACTAAATAATCTTCTTAAAAAAATAGGAATCCAATAGTCCTAATCCTCACACATGGTTTCACCTGTAATTACCCACTCTCAAAACTCAACACACATCCAGTAGTACATCACATTCCCAATGAAACTTGCAATTAGGCCACCCCTAACATGGGTCATCCATAAATTCCACTCATCACTATATCCCAAAACTCATGTCATATTAGGATGGTCACTATTCCTAATCACCCATGATCTATGTCATCTCATAGAAGGCCATAACCCTTGGGTTATCTTACATTAACCCTTCTCATCATAACATGACATGTTAAAAATAGAACTCCCTCTTCTGGGGTCTCATACTGTAATGGTATCATATATAAACCAACATCCCAAAACTAGGTAACCAATAATCTTTGATAATTTTCACATCATAATGATATTTGGAGGACCTAGAAATACTACAAACCAAAAAAACCACTCAGAAGGGTCTAGTGATCCTATACTCACCCCATAATGACCCACTAGGATAGATTCACCAACCATCCCTATGGACGAAATTTTTGTCCACAGTGAATAGAATCACATAGTAGGTCCACATAACCTTCCTTTAGAGATAAATGTATAATTTCACACACTAGAAGGCCAATAAAAATTGGATCCTATGTTCCTTGCATAATGTATGAGACTCTATATTCATATACTATGGAATAATCAAAACCATGTCTCATACCTCTTACTAATGGGACAAGGGGATAACATCCATCCTAAAACATAAAATCCAAAAAACACGTTAATCACTCAAATCAAAATTCATATACAATTGTAACATAAAAAATACAGAATTGTAATCCCAATAACTTGTGACATAGACTTCCTATTAGAATAGTTGTTCAGAAAACACCAGCCCAATATCCATCACAATCTTTGACACATTCCTATATATAATGACTACCAAATCCCAAAGATAAAAATAACATAAAGAAATTTTATTTGATACCACATTGTAATATCCTGTACTAGGTGGCACTAAACGGGTTCCCTAAATCATTTCACCAAATGACCTCAAGCATGAATCCTCAAACACATGAGATTTTGGACTACCAGTGGGTGTCTATGGATGGATTGTGGTGATATTATACCCTCATATGAGAGGACATATCCATATATAAATAATAAAACATTATACACATTATATTATGAACAAAGAATAAATAAACTGAAACTGAAACTTGATGTAATAAAATGAAATTCAATAAAGGTCCAAAGGGCCATGAATATAGAACAAACCTCCCATTGGTCCAATAAAAATACATACCAAAATAAATGAAAATATAAAGGGATTGACAACATCAATGAGATAAACCCATATAGTCACTTGATAACACATTAGTAATCCAACTTGATCAACCAATACTCATGTAGGCCTCAACTTGAACATGTGTCTATAATAAACAAGTGAGAGCTTCTCGGGTAAAAAAGTGAGAAGGTGAATCAAGAATGGTGTGAGTAAAACTCAATAGACCACAACCAATTAGGTTTATATCAACTATTAATCATTGAAATATTACACGTAGGAAAAAGGAATAACCATATAAAAAACGTGTGTGTAAAATAGGAATTATTATTTAAAAATATTTATTTTAATATATTTTAATCCTTAATACATGATTTTCCCATTTCAGTAAAAACATCATAAATAAAATACATTCATAAGAGCAATATATCGCACAGTCCACTGGTCATAAAACATGGAACCTCTATCCATTTATCCAACTAGGATTTTTTATGTCTGGTCTGTCCATACAATCAACAAGGTAATGAGTGAGAAAACATAAAGCATCAATCTATGAATCTGATTTTAACATGGAAAATATTATATGACTATTGAATAATTGATATATAATTAGATGACCATACCCTTGGGATCATGATTTTCATTCCATCCCTAAGAATATTAAAATGCACATGATAGCCTGGGGTATTAGTCGGTCCCACCAAAATCTCAAGATTGGAGAATTAATAAAACATTCCAAAACCATTAATAATTTGTTAGAAATACATTTTTAATTAGTACATGATTCCATTAGGTACTTTATATTTAATGTATAAACATCCCCAAAAATCCATTAAGAATCATTTCCAATTCATTCCATAGTCCCACAGTCAATTTCTATCATCATATTAAACAAAATTCAAAATATAAACCATTACACCTATTACTCAAATACACAATCATTAAATTATAATCAAACCATTTGAAAATAATCACACACATTTTTAACCACTTCCCTTTACATTATAAATTAAAAAAATTCATATTCACCTAAATACATTATGATTGGAAGATGGGTTAATAAAATCCAATCCCTCATAAAATCCATAAACAAAAAAAATAATCATTCTAATTATTTATTAATAAACCACCACTTAATATGGGTCTTCCTCATTGAAAATCCAAAAAAGATCCAAACCTTCATATTCATTAGAAAAAGTTTTAATAATCACCACATAACCATTTCAAAAGAGACATTTAAAATTAATTTAATTTTTTTAACCCACCAAAAGGATTATATATCATTTCAAAACAATATTAATTTCAAAAAACAAACCCCCAATGGATAATAAAAACTAGGAAAAAACCAATGCAAAAATTTAATCCATTTTAAAATAATCACAATAATGTTTAAAAAAATTGAACACATAAAACATGAAACCTACAACTGTCGGAACACCCCATGGGTGGCCTTATGTTTGATCACATATCACCATAGATCCAACGGAATTCATGTAATGTCCAAGGTAGCTTTCTATAGTCAAAAATATTTTTATAAAGCTAGTGGAGGAGGAATAACACACATGGGATCTAAATAATGTAATAAAATAACAATATAAATTAAATATTAGGACATTATATATAGATCATAGAAAACCTTCCTCATTAGAAAAGCTTTTCATTTTTTCCCCAAAATATAGAGGCCTTTCCAAAGCCTATCCAAGCGTCATCCAAACCTCTCAGTGCCAAAATGAGATCAAAACCACCACCCAGACTATAGTTTCAATGATATAAACCATAATAAATTAATAATAACAAATATAAAAAATTAATTAACCAAAATCCACCATGGAATAATGCAATATAACTCACAGGGTCATCATCCCATGTTGAAACAAAATATATACACTCACCAATGACCCAAAACAAAACCCCGAAAACATTATATCCCAAATCCATATTAGAATATACCAAATCTATAGTAAATTGAATTATTATCATCAAAAACAACCTATGAAAACAACCAAAATCAAATAACATAACAAAATGTCATGAAATGAAGTAGAGAATCCATCACATGTTCTTTTCTACCCATGCCAACCAAAATCCCCATAATACATTATTGATTCCACCATGAACTGAGGGAATCAGAATAAAATCTCTAAACCTATACTTCTTAAAAGAGAAGGATCTAAGGAATGATGAATGATATAGAGGAGGAAGAAAAACCACACCTTAAACACTAAAGAAACATGACCCAAAAACCAATATAGAAAGGAATGAAGAAGGAAGGATATCCATTATATAGTTAGTTAGAAAAATAAGAATAGAAAGGGGAGTGTTAACTGGGAATAAAAAAAGTTAAAAATGGTAAAAAAATAATTTTATTGAATTTCTAGTAATTGGCATGGTTTGGAAGCATGATTTTCAAAATTGTGCACCAATCATGCGGGTGGCTCTATCAAAGGAAACCATTCGTATAGTTTGTTTGAAAAATTAGACAAACCATGCAGTAATATTTGATAACCATGCTTAAGATAAACACCATTACCTTCATAGTTTGTCCTCACAATTTGAAAAACCGTCTGTCAACCATGCTACCAGCTCTGTCTCCCCTCTATATAAATGCACATAGTTTGTCTGAAACCAAGAGCAGACCATGATCCATGTCCCAAAACCTCCAAATCCTCACAAATTTACTCAATTTTACATTAATAAATTATCCTATAACATTCTATTAACATGATAACTAAACCATTCCTAGTTAAAATCAAACTAAACCCCTCTTGAAAATCCATGTGATTAATGTTTTTCCCTAAAACGTGTGAAGAAAATTGTGTATATTTTCAAAAACAAACCCCAAACCTTATGAAACATAACTATAATCATCTGAATCCAATTATAACCCACAAGAAACATATCAAAAATAAAATATCATATGAGAACACATTTTTGAAACATTTTAATTCTCAGAACCCCATTCCAATTCTTGTTGTATTATTTCACCCATGTAGTAATGAAAATTAAAATTCTTTTAGAAATTTCAGATTCATCTGAAAACGGTTCTTAAAAATTGGTTATGTATCCCATGAAATATCTCGTAATGTGTTCCAATGATAGACTCCATGAGGCATATAATTTTATAACTAATTTCTTGACCATGATATCCTTGGATTTATTTTCCAAGCCTATTATTTAATAAACTAAAACCAAATATTGGAAGCAATGATATGCCAACTAGTTTCCTGTGGGTGAAAACATGATTTAAGATTTAAAACTCCCAGTAAAATTGGAGTACTATATTGAAAATTTTGAGTGAGGAAGTTTCTTTCCATTTGGGTCCATTTTCTACTCTTTTTTAAACCATATAATTCATTTATTAGAATATTGTTTTCTCAATTATTGATATTGGTCTCATGTGTGTGCAACCAATGATTCTAAATATGATTCTTGATTCTAGTGTTATTATATTGTGTCTTGATAGACCATATTTGATCTTGAATACATGTACTTGTATGTTATTATAGATTATAATAATTCCATGTACTGATTTTCTTAAAGATTCTTTACCATATTTTTTTTATAATCATGACTTGTCTGAATTTTTATTTATAATTGAAATAGGTTGAACATCGTTGTATAGTTATTAGCTAGATTGGTAGTAAACAAGACATGCGATGGTGATGAATTTGGAT
Organism: Viscum album; assembly: GCA_963277665.1. Lineage (NCBI taxonomy): Eukaryota > Viridiplantae > Streptophyta > Magnoliopsida > Santalales > Viscaceae > Viscum > Viscum album. The sequence goes on along the minus strand of OY728126.1, from coordinate 1,471,918,263 downwards.
TCTTACATAGGGTAGGGACATGATTCCCTTGTGTCCAGAAATGTGGTAGTGATTTTGGGGTATGACAAACATAAGAATTATCCTTATGTGTATACATGATATGAAAACCGTGAAGACCAACCTATGTAGGAGGTGGGGAATGGAGACCTTGTGGCCCAATCCAACTTGATGCCTTCAAACCACTGTGATATATGCTATAAAACCATGCGGACAACTCTTGTTCACTTCCTCAATATTTAAAATTTCCATTTTAGTATAGAGAAAAGGTAGGTGTGGCCCAAGATCATGGTGTCTTGGTTATAAAACATGTTCTTGTTATATTATTGTTCCACCTTTCTTGCGACTTTACATATATCATGTAATATACCCCTTATACATATGCACACTTGTTAAGGATGCATACATGACTATATATTTGGTTTTATTACTCAAACCTAGTAAATGAATCTTGATGTGCAAGAAAACATAATAACCCATGATTCAATTAAAGGAAATGGTCATAAAGTAGATAGAAAATATATGGAGAACAAAGACGATAGTGATTATAGGATATATTCAAGAGGATTCCACAATGTTTTATTTATTTATCTATTTATAAATTACATACTCTAGCTTGGATTTCCAAATTGAGATCCTAGTTTATTTGATAAATGTCTTGTGTGCCATTTTTTATTACATTAAAATACCTTGTAATCCACTTGACATTCTAACTATTATATATTTTTTATATGATTACTGAGGAAATATTCTATAAACTAGCAGCATTAAGTCTCTATATACTAGTAATCAACATCTTTTTGGGTGGATTTTTGCATGTAGACTTAGGGATGTCTATCCTAGAACAAGAAATTCATGTCAGGGAATTAATCATATGCGCCAATTAAATCTTCCCTTTCAACCCTCCTTCAATAAAGGGTCCCCATAAACATGTAATTTATGGTTTGTGGAGAAATATTGCATATAAACTTATTGAGCTCTAATCCATCCATTATTTCAATTATCTTCTCCCTTAATTTTTTCCTAAAAGCATCTCAATGACAAAGTGTATCGTCTTACTATTTTTTTAGTGGATTTCTCGATTTTGGTGTTTATTTGTGGTATTCATACACCAAGATATTTTTGAGGTGGTTTTTTGTTACAATTATTAATGGAGACACTGTTATTTAGGTTTCTCAATGTAATGACCATTAATCCATAAACTATGATTTTATATCAATTTTTTCCAAATTCATTCAATATATTATAGATTTTCTACATAGTGGAAAATATTTTCATGTAATAGATATAGGTTTCTATCATGTTCACCAAATATTTAACATGATATTTCATTAAAAAAATGTGTGATTTTTTTGGAATGTGAACAATAAAAAGTGTTTGAATAATTTACCACATTAACTTTTTAATACATTTTCAAATTTGAATGCATGTGGAATGATTTCAAATTGGTTTTCAAAGTTGAATTTCCAACTCAATGGTGTATTGAAGGATTTATATAAAGAAAGTGTTATATCATTCTATTAATTTTTTTATATAGCATAGTTTGTAAAGGATGGTTAATTGGATGTGTTGTAAATTTTAAAAAACTTATTAGTAACTAAGAACACAACTATGAAGTGTTCCCCATTCACACACACACATATAGTAGTTTCACATACTCACCTCCATTTATATGTAGTGGGATTACTTGACTATCTTTGTGGGAATTATATATAAATATACTAAAATGTTTTAGTATCATGATTTTACTAGTGGCGTAATGTTAATGAATTATTTTCTTATGTGATTCCACACTTAATTTGGCTTAGTATAGAAATATCTACTACTAGGGAGGGTTTCATTTGTATCCAACATTGGTTTCTCATATAGTAGTTCCTAATAATTCCACAAAATATTTTCCCTAAGAACCTATGACCCTGTGAAGATATATTTTGGAATTATATTATCAATAATTTCCTTGTGGAATAATTTTAAAAATGTATTAGTATTAATTTTTATTATTTTTAATCGATTATATGTAATAGATTCCAATTTTGTAAAAAATTATTCATAATGAACATTTATGAAAAATTAATTCCTATAAAATTGAATATCAAGACTATTTTTAGATGGAATCTGTATGTTATCAATTATAAGGGAAAATTGAATGACCTACTTTCTACATGTTTTCCAAACTAGTAGGAAATAATTTTCTATATAAAGATAATGAATTGTGCGAAATTTTCATGTAATTCTTGATAGGATTTTTTCTCACATATATTGGAAAAATATAGTACAAATTCTGCTTATGTCTTCTAATGGTATTTTTTTTATGGATGGAAATTCAAGAAGTCATATGGAGATTGGTTTTTTGATCTATTCCTAGTTTTATTTTATTTTATAGTTGTATCAATCAAGAAACATTCTCTTGTATGTATTTATATTTTATCCTTATATATTTTCAATCTCTCTATATTTTTTTATATTCCCCATTTTTATTTAATTTATTTATAAAAATTTTTCTTTATTTGGAATGCATGTATAACATATGGATGGGTCATACCAAAATCTATGAATGAATTACAGATTGTATTAAAAATATTCCCTATTGATAAATTATTCCCATGGGACATAATTAATGCCTTGACACATTTATAATGTATAAGAGGATAATGAAAAACTATCCAATATGTCATGATACATCATTAGGTTTCAGATAATGTGTGTCATTGTGTTGGTTTAGGAAAATATCACATAATGATTAGTTACGAGCTGATGTTTTAGTAAGGATGTTTATCTATTTAAGGCAAGTGGGAATGGTTCCTAAGAAAGGACTCAGTTGAAATATCCACATCAGAGTTTGAGGTGAATAAATCACTGTCATATAAGGTGGTGTAGATAACTCAAAAAATTATGATGCATTTTATAAGGGAAAATTATGAATCTATCCCTATAAAAAACAAAAATACGAGGGATGTTGGTCCGAGGGAAACAAATAAAATTATCATGGATATATTAATGTGTCCTTATTTTGCTCTTGATATTTTATGACAGGGCATACCACATGTACACTCTTTGTAATGATTCTAAAAAAACAAAATTTTACAAGTTTACTTCAATTCCATGTGATATAATCCATGCTAAATGTATATAAATTTCAATTATCATTACATATCAAAATAATCTCACAGGAACATAGAGGAATATTTTTATTATCTTTTCGCACTAGTTATCAAAGAAACGTATTTTACAAAACATGTCAATAATTATGAATTATTGAATAATACTATCCACACTTACAGATGTCACAAATGTAATACTCTACTTCATAACATTAGGTAAGAAAAGATAATAAATGGTTGATATCAAACACACACTAAGGGTAAACAGAAGAAATTAAAATCAAATATAATTAGTGATCATCTGATGACTATATGGGTATAATCAAGATCTATAAGAAAATTATACCCAAAAAATAATATATCATAACACAACAGTCATGAAATATGATAGGGAATAATAAAATAAAGTGAAAAATATTGTTTGTAAACACAGTTCAATAAATAAGAGTTACGCGAGAATAACATTTTCATAAGAATAATATGAATATTGTGTAAAAACAATAAAATATGGAAGCATCATCTTATCATTAGGATCATATGGAATGAAAATGTGTTCAAAACCCTTCTAAAATGTAATCATATAAAGAAATCATTCATATGAAAATAATATTTTAATTTTTTTTACTATAATGCAATTTCATTAATCTCGACATAGTTTTAATTAATTTTGAATAGTCTCACATTTTATGTTTTAGTAGTATATTGAAATTAATTGCAAAAATGACCTAATTTTGTTCATTAACTTGTATGTTATTTTTATTTCAGAAATAATTTTTTTTAAACTAAATGAAATTGTAAAATTTATTTTCTTATGAGTGAAGTCATATTGGGGTTTTTCCATAAATATAACCCAAATACCAATCCATCATTTAAAGGCACAAAATATTATCATAAATTGGTCCTTGATTTATATTCACATATCCAGATACTTTTAAGGACAAGACCATATCTCATATATGGTCATACTAATAGAGATGGAATTATATAAGGATTTAGATAAGATTTCGGGGAGAATTTTTAATTATAGATTGAATTAAAAAATATTCACCAATCAAGGTCATAAATTCATGGTATGTTAGAGACCTATAATTGGAACAGTAGTCCATGTCTAATTAGTTTTCTTGAGTAAAAACCCATAACTAACCAATCTAATTGAAATTGGAGGTGAAATTTCAAGGGATCGTGTGCATGGAAGATAAGAATTTCTTTTTATAAGACACCATTTACCATGCAGGAAATTTATTGTTTGAAATATTTTCAATTATTAGATAAAAAAATTGGTGCCAAAATTTCCCACTTATGTCCCTATAAATATTTACATCCTCTCCTATTAAAAAGGATATCCATTTTATAGAGTATAAGGAGGATTATTTCTGATTTAATAGTTATATACTATTAATATATATATATATATATTATCCTTATTATACATATTTATTCCTCTCATTGCCCCATTTTTATTTTATGTGTTTCTCCCACAATGTTACCATATCAACTCCACTAAATATGGAGATGTAAAATCAATGTCTTTTTTAGGGAGGGAATAATGGAAAGAGTTAAATTTTAATTTTCATAATTTTTTATATCATTATTTGATTTTGGCAATTTTGGTGGTGATTAAATCAATTATGATTAGCATTACACTATTTTCTCTTCCATCAATATCTTCTTAACATTTATCATTTTCCGTTCCCCTCACTTTTTGTCTTACGTACAATAGATCATGGAATAGACTATGATTGTTAGTGAATAAATCTCCTAGATTATGTTCAAAAGAGAATTTACACATATTAAAAAGTCATAGCATGGGGTAATGAAAATAAAAATTAGAAGATGTGGTGTGGCACATCTTGAGAAACTCATTGTGTTGAATACCAATATTCTTTTCTCAAACAACAATTTGAACCATCGTGAACTCACAAGAAATCTTTCTTTCATTATTTTAGTTTAGAGAATTTTTTTCATTGCATTTATATTTATATTATGTTCATTTGAAAATAAATCCATAAATATATATATATTAGTTTGGTAATTTTATATTATTTAGTATATAATAGAAAAAATAAATAGATAGTTTGTGTAATAAGCCTCCTTGATATTGATCAAAAGTTACATGATATATTTAATACATAGATAAATAAAATGTTGAATGAGGGGACATGAATAATTCATCTTCTTAAATTTTGTTCTTCTTTTGGGGAGACCATGATATTTGACAAGATGATTTTATAAAAAAATTAAATTTTTCTATAACTAGAAAGGGTTTCATCGGTTTTTTGGTTTTTTAGGATGAGATGGATTTATTTATTGATTATTCATATGCATGTAATAGTGATTATATGTGAAGAAGTGGTTAATATGTAAAGAAAAAATTCACATAAAACGAATGAATAATATAGTCATACTGAAATTAATTGAAAATCATTTCTTAATTCAAAAATAAAAAGACCAATGATCTGGAAAAATATAAATATAGGAAACTAAATATTATAAGATCAAAGATTCCACCTATATTTGATTTTAATGATCTCAAATAAGACTTGATTATTAGTCTTGATAATCAATTTGTCTCTAATTTTCCATTCCTTGATGAGGTTCCTGATGATGTCATGCCAATTGAAAAAAATATGGGTGCAAAACATGATTTATAAGTGAATTATTAAGATGATATTAATTTAAATTTTATAAATAATAATCTCATATTTTTTAATGAAGAATAAATAACTATGAACAACTCTTTAAAATTGGAAGATGATGAAAATGTTTACATGGCTCAGACTGAGTACCCCGTGGTATTTCCATATGAGATAAATTTTCGAACAATTTTATTTGGAATGAGATGTTTTAATTTTTTTATAATAATTTAAAATTATATTAAATTTAATTGTTTTATTCTCTTATATTAATCTAAAATTTCTATTATAATGGTAAATTTTAAGGCCCTAGTTGAAGATCAATAATAGGTTACCTGTGTTGAGATGAAAATAGAGGAATTAGTCAGGAGTTACACAAATGCATATGAGGATGATGGAAAAAAACAGGAAATTTTTTAGGAAATTTTTTTTAAATCTAAACCAGATATGAGTTTTCATCCAATTATATATCTTCACACCATGTTATTTTCCAATAATATATTTGATAAAAACCAGGAACACCCTTTTTCTTTTCCCTCCCCCTATACATATCACATTCTTTTTTTAATTTCTTTTGGGGGTTGGGTATATTTTTATACATTATGGGTACTCACTCTTGAAATATTCTTATTGATATTGGGAGAAATAATTTATGGAGATGTATATTAAAGAAACCCCATCAACCTTTTAATTGGGGATAAACCACTACATCTTCCGGATAAGGGTAAAATAAAACCTAGAACCCACATGGGGGTCAAAAAAGGTACATCTTAATTTTACATTTCTATTTAATTCATTTTTATATGTTTAATTGGTAGTGTCTACAATATTAATTCTAATATTACATTAAAATATAATTTTATATTATATCATTTCTTCTATTGGTATTTTTTCATACATTATTTTAATTTTGTTTTATAGAAATGTGGGGTTGTAAATTCTATGCGTGGTGGAGTTTCAACATACTTAGATGTCATAATGTGAATTTTTTTCCTTTTGTTTTAAATTTTTAGAAACATTGAGATCAAAAGAGTATTTATATAATATTTAAAACGTTAATCTCTTTTGATATAAATTATATGTTTTTAATGAACTGTTTTATAAATGATTGTTGATGTGGAAACTTTTTCCCAGAACTAGATTTTCATTATTTGTTTGTGTTTGATTAATTTTTTAAATAAATTACCATGAATCTTTTACTCATTATTTTCAAGTCCTATGATGTATTATTAATATTTAGAAATATTATTTTTAATGTCGGTACATTATTTATAGAAACATAGATTTTTTAAAACCATAATTTGCGATTTTTCACTTTCAAGGAATTTTAATTCATGAAATAATTTTGATATGATTTAGTCATTTTATCCTAGAGTAAAAATTTTATCTAAAAAAATAATTTTAATTAAACAATAATTATACCATATATTACTTTAATTTCCTTATACATTTATACCACATTATAAGCTAATTTTTCTTTACCTACATGCACTATTGGTCTTCTTTCATGGATATTTCAAGTGTGGGGGATGGTCCATTCATGATCATTAATTTATATTTCATTAATTTTTAGGTGGTTTTAGGTTTCATTCATTATTTTGGATAGTGGAAAATTATAGATGTGTACATGTTGCCCTATTTCGTTGTGTTTTATTTGTATCATCCAAACTGCCTAGAAAAGTGACAAAAGATAATGAAACTAGAAAAAAAAAGATATGATCATGAATTATAATATATTATAAAGGTTGTGTACCTCTAAAAAATTATGGTAATGAATCATAATCTATTCATTGTATTCAATTTTCAGTTTATCCTCCATTAAAAAGAGAAAAACAAGAAAAAAATGGTGCCTTTATGGAGATTTAAAAAAATAAAAAAAGGGAGTGAGATTAGATAAACTTTTTCATTTCAACCAATTCTTGGATTATATAACATGTTAAAAAATGTGGTGGGGTTGTTTATAACATCATATAGTGTATTTATTTAAGAATTTACAATTTTATTCACATTAATATTAATGTGTTATACTAAAGAGTTCAAACTCTTCTTTGTGGCCTTATTTTTTTAATGTTATTCCATCAAACCCAAAGGAACATAAATTAATTGGAAAAATAATCATTATTAAATTAAATTTTACATCTCAAATAATGAATAGAGGATAATATTTCTAACCCTCTGGTGGAACATTAATTTTCTAAGTATGAGCTTAACTGTAGATTCAATTTCTCTTGAGTGAAATGTAACATAAAAATCAATATGAGGTAGGTTGTTATGGGGTAGTGGATGAAATTTTTTTATTGAAAAGGATAAAATTTTGGGGTTGAAAATGGAAGTGATTTTTTTTCCTGGAGAATTGATAATGGAATTCTATTTTTGAAATTATCTTGGATGGTTTCTTATTTTTGATTATTGTGTGGATTTTGATGCGAATGATTGGTGATTTATTAGGAGGGAAATGGTTAAGTGTGGGGGAGTAAGGAATATAATATTTTTATAAATTTTATATTGTAATTAATTTTTATAAATACTTATATTATGTTATTTTAATTTTAATTTCCACATTTTTAGGTTTTCTTATTATTTTGAGCAGAATTGAAAAATTGGAATAATTAAATAATTTATTTTTTTTATTTTTCATTTTTGATTCGGCCATAAATTTTTCTCCACTAAATGAAAATTTTAAATACATTTTTTAGTCATTAGGGTATATTTTGATTCATTTAATTAAATAGAACCCAAATCTCAATAAATCATTTAAATCCCTATAATTGGCTCAAAATTTGTGCATCGATATCTTCAAAATTATAAGGATACTTACGAAGATGGGAATATTTATCAGAGAGGATTTCCCCAATAGAGAATAAATTTTACATGGATATAGCAATTATTATGGGTGAATACATTAACAATTGTGGAAACACATAAATATTCATCCTTCAAGGTTATAAATTCATATGAATTTGGAGCCATGAAATTGTAATAGTCATCAAGGTCACATTTACTTTTCAAAGTAAAACACCAAAAAAAAATTCATCAAGTTCCCAATGGATGAGATATCAAAATATAAAAAAATTTATAAAATAAAAAAATTCCCAATTCATGCATTTATTATGTAAAATATTCTCAATCATTTGGTGGACTGATTTTTGGGCCATAATTTTAAACTTCTTTCCCCATAAATATATACCACCTCTTTCGTTAAAAAAATGTCCATTTTCATGGGGATAAGGTAAAATTTTATTTATATAAAAATTGATTTCATTAAATAAATAAATAAATGTATATTATCCTTATTTTTTTCTTTATTCCTCTCATTATACAATTTGTTATGTGTCTCTCCAAACATGTTCGCTTTTCAAATCCATTAAGAATTGAGTACTTACCTCATAGTTTTTCAGAGGGAGTAATGGTTTATTTTGTTTTATTATTTAGCATTTTAATTTAAATTATTCAATTCACATATTTTTAGGTGTGGATAAATTGATTATGGTGAGAAGTAACCCTGATTTCTCTACCATGATGTTCTTCTAATCATTTTTCATTTATTCACATTACTATTTTCACTGTTAATATAGACGACCATGAAATTGATTATGATGTTATATGAATTGGTATCCTATATGATGTTAAGAATATCATTTTCCTATGGCATCCAATGTTTTTTTCCAAAAAAAATACATTACAAAGAACAAAAAAATGGTCTTTTAATGTTTAGTTTCATGAAAATTAGTTACATAATATATGATAACATAATCAAATATTCTAATACCCTAGAAAGAGATCTTCATGTGTTCTTAATATGTTACATTTATCAAAAATTAAATTTTCAAGGCATACATCTAATGAAAGGGGTGAACAAGAATCCCATTAATGTAATATGATAGAGAGACATATAACATGTGAATTTGAGACATGTCAATAACAACATGATGTATAACCATATAGAACAAAAAATAGGTATACCAAAAAAATTATAAAATGAATCATGACCCGAAAATGTGGCTACAAAATTAAGATGATAAATTAACAACCATATCACTACAGTTTATAGTCAAGGTGTGATAAATAAATATATCCATGGTTATTCACTGTGGAATCGTAAAACATTTCACCTCTAGAGATTAATGTTTTACAAAATGCATTGGTGAACTATCAGGGTGCCCCTTTCATATGTATTAATTAATCTAATAAAAATAGTTGAAATTATATCATTTCATTAATATCCCTAGGATATTAAAGAACATGATTCTTATCAAAATCACAAAGTGAAAATGGGCTTAAAGTCATTATCATTACGTCATTTCTAACCGAAGAAAAGGAAATTTTGGTTTCCTATAATTAAATCCAAGAATAAATTAATCATTAATACAACTAGGTGAATTCCCATTTAAAAGGAAGTGGTCTGGGTATTAAAAAATTAAATTAAATGAGAATTATCCAAGTAAAAGAGATATATTTGAGTATTAAATAATGCTACATGATGCTTATAATTTTTTGTTTTAGAAAAGGGTAAAATTGGTGGGTTTAAGTGTATAATATTAATAATTGAATATTATTATAGAAATGAGATAATTTGAAATAGTAAATGGGGGTTTTCGTGGAAATTAGATGTTGTACCACAAAAAGACTCTTGAATGGAAAATAGAGGTGGAGATTTCCCTTTCCTTGAAGAGTTACTCCTAAATATTGTTGGTTGGAACCATGGGGGGATAAAAATACTATGGGGAAATGGGAGGAAAAATCACCATCATGTCATGGAATATGGTTCAAGAGTGATGGTCCATAGTGAGATGGGTGAGTATTTATAGAATAAGTGAAGGTATTGTTTAACAATTTCTATGTATAATTGTTAGAAATATAGGATGTGGGAAAATAAAAACCATTAGATTACCCATGGGTGTTTCTCATCGATTTAGAAAATTGTGTAAAATTTAATGATATTTTAATCCACCATAATCAAATTAGAGTTTTCAATAATTGTTTTGTCATGGAAAACTAAATTTTCCACAAACTAGTTTTTTAATAAAAATATCCATTTTTCAATTTGGGAAGATACTTATTGGATAGGAAATTGATTATAATATATTAAAATACATAAGATTAATAAAATAATATTTTTTTAGGGATTTTGGTTAATTAATTATTACATCCTAATAAAATAGAAATTATGTCATAAAATATCTTGGAATCCCAATACTTCTTTTTTACTATTTATGTAAAAATAATGTGTTTTATAAAACTTTCCTAAATTCCCCCAAACTATATTTCAACATGATACATTCATGAATAATGTTTATTTTAATAGAATAACTCTCTAAATATTATAATTTTATCTTTTTATATATAAAAAGACTTTTTTATTTTCAAGTATCATTTTTACGGAACATTCAAATTTTTTACACTTATAAAAATTTCTTAGGACATTATAAAATTATTTTAAAAAATATTTAAAAATAAGAATGATTTATAAAGAAATTTAATTAAAAAAATTATTCATAATACAATTGTTTTTTAAAATAATGTAATTATTTTCTAGAAAAGAATTCTTTTTTATTTGTGTGTCTAAATAAATTTATCAAATTCATCTCAACTAAACTTATATTTTATTAATAAAATATATTATTAATGGAATTAATGGAATGAAAATTTTATTTGAAAAATTAAATTACACTTTATGTAACTATATTCTGGACACATAACACTATTTTATCCTTGAATAAGCCCTAACTGTAAGGTGTGAAATGGTGATAGTTACATTGGGTTTCGTGACTAACATAGTATAAGTGGTATTCTCCACAAACATGAACATATCATGTTGTAGATTTCATTCAAGATACATTTTTTTAATATTGGATTGGGAATTGTTAAGGGAGACCCCCATTGATGCTACCTCCCTCCCAAGGTCCGACAAATGTGATTCAAAAGGAATGAATCTACTGGTTGAGTTCATCAATTCCTTGTTTTGTAGAAATTATCATCTATCATTAATATATTAAAAAAATAATTATAATGATAAAATTATCCTCAATTGGTATAGTTTCCAATGGTCAAATTGACCATTCGTTATATTTATTAAGGATCATATTCGACCAAAAATAATATAATGGAGTAATCCCAAAGGAAAAAATTTCCCTTTTATGTCTGATAAATACCACATCATTATTTTACCCATAATTCACTACAATTACACTTATGGTTATGTTTTCATTTTCAATAAATGTATATTGGACTAAAAATATTTTGTTTTAATTTTATAGAATTTTCTGTGGGATCAATGATTCTAGAAGATTATGGTGATCTATATTTTCCCATTTTAACTATTCAATTATATTTTTTTCCATTTTTAATGATTTATATTTTTATTATATTTATACATGAATAATTAAATTATACATATTTAAGATATGAGATTTAGTTTATTCCTATATATTTTCTATTTGTATAGAGTTTAATAATATAAATCACATTTTCAAATAAAACAATTATAATTTTAAAAATCAATGTTTTTACATTCCACATATGTTGAGGTATTACTATGGGGTAATCACAATTCAATTGATAAGGTATAGTGTAATAGTTATTTATGAACTCGATGAGTTGAATATTGTGAGTCTTTTTTTGAACAATGATTTCCATCACCACAACATCCCAATAATTGTTTCCTTCCTTTATTATATTTAACCTATTATGTTCTGAATTTTATTTATATATATTTAGTATTTATATTATATTCATTTCAAAATCAACTACAAATATGTATATATTATTTTACAATTTTTATATTAGTTAGTTTATAATTAATGTATTATAATGATAGTTTTTGTAAGGAGAATCATTAAGATCGATCCTCAGTTGTTCCTTATACTGATAACCTAGGTAAATATAATATTGAATAATGTAATATGAATAGACCATCATCATGAATGTTTCACCAATATCATGAAGGATAATAAATTTCAGACAATGTTTTCATAAAGTCAATAAAATAGAATTTTCAAAAACTAAAACCGGAGCTTTATTGCTGGTCAATATTATTTTTAGGTCGATATAAATTTATTTTTGGATTTCTCATATAATTGGCCCATTTATTATTTTTGTGAGATAGGATAATTTTTTAGGAAATTATGTACAAAAAACCATATAAGAATAAAGGATTTGAGAAATAAATGGACCTTCATTTATGTCCTCATTCAACAATACAAAGTATAATGGTCATAACAAAAACAACTAAATGAAAATTAAGATGAATATATGAAGCATATTACTTGAATATTTTAAGTCAAATTACCATGTGATGAATTTAAAATGAATTTTTATGATGAAATCATATATCTATGGCCATTTCATGAAGAGGTTCTTGGAGATTTCATGTCATTTGATTCAACAATAAGATCAAAAAATGATTCTGATAAACATAGGATAGGTTATATTGAAACCAAGAATTTAAGTGATAATAAATTTTTTTACAAAGATGAATCAGAATCTCTCTACCTCTGTATTTATTTTTATGATGATGATGATGATTTGTTACTGAGTCTATGTACCTAACGGCCTTTCCCGAAGTGATCAATTTTCAAACTTGTTTTCTAAAAAGAGAATATTTCCTTGTTGATTTATATTGCATTAATAATATTCAAATTAAATTGTTTTATAACATAAATTATGATTAATATTCTAATATAATGTTATATTAGATTTCCCTATTTAAGGAAGAATAATTATTTACTTGTGTTGAGAATAAAATGGTGGAACCAATCTAGTTGTACACTGGTGCATATGATGATGATAGAAGAAAACAAGAAATAAATGAGGAATCATTTTATAAACCTAATAACAAATAGAGGAAAAATCACATTCTACTACCTTCCCTACCTATTGAAACCAGTCCTCCAGATGAGAAAAATATAGATCATCCCTTTATTCATTTCCGTCTATATACACACCTCACATTCTAGTTTTTAACCACTGTGATGGTTGGGGATATTTTTAATTTCTATAGGTTTACTAACTTGAATAATTGTCACGACCCGTCCTCGGGGCCCGTGCCGTGACTACCCCAAGCCCGCCTTCCATAGGCCAGGGGCTGGCGACTAGCACCAAGGCGTAAATCCCGGTAAAAAGGGAAGGCATTGCCTTTGTAAAGTAAACAAGCACCACAGAGTAAGAAAGCGGAAAAGTAAACACTAATTAAAAACAGTGTACAAATAAAAGTGCGGAAAAGTAAATGGGCCAGTATACAAACCCAAACTGAAAGTAAAGTACAACTCGATAGGGAAAACAAAAACTGTAAAGTAAAAGCTGCTACACCGAGCCGTCCACTGGAGATCCCACCTGAAGGGTTGGTACAGATAACTCCACTGCTCCTCGGGTCCCGCCGTCCGCTCCGTGCACGTCCCGCCCAGTGGTCCACCTCCAGGTACCATTCTGCTCTGCAAGCCTCAGTCACGATCAACGATGTCCGTCGTCTGCAACCAATACAACGTAGTGTGGGCATAGCCCGTGCAAGGGTGAGTATAAGCTACTCAGTAGGGACCCCGAGAGCCCCGTAGGTCTCCCAAAATCCACAAAGGAAGATACAATCACGAAGTAATAACCGACACTGCTTAGGTATATTCCCATACATATACCTAAGTCATCAATTCCAATACGTTCCAACCTCCGAGCCCAAGTACAACTCAGTCCACACTGGAAAGTATACGTATTCCACACAGGAAAGCAAAACGAAAACCACACAGGATAGCACAACACAATTCACACTGGAAAGCAACAGGATTCAGCTCACACAGGTATACTTCTTCGAAAGACGATAAAGATGATCTCTGATCCATCTAAGTCGTCGGACCCACGAAGGATCGATAGGTAACTAACCCCCGCAATGACCCACACAGGATCGGGACCACACAGGACCTGTAGGCGCTGGTTCACACAGGACCGCTGAGCGCAGACCCACACAGGATCGGACCCACACAGGATCGGGCCCACACAGGACCTGTAGCACTGATCCACGTACAATCGCTGAGTGCTGTAGTCATCATCGAATCCACCAAGGATCTCTGTACTGTCGTCGTCGCAGTCACAGTAGCAGTAGCAGTAGCAGTAGCAGTAGCAGTCACAGTCGCAGCCAGCACTAGGGTTCCCGCACACAGCAAGCTTGTTCGGGAGGGTCCGCTCCACGAGCCGATAGGCTGATACATCAACTGTCACAAAGTCCAGAGTTGATGTATCCAAAAGTTCCGTATCGTCAACAGGAACTCAATGCAACAGACGGCGCGTCGATCGAACGCCCGGTCTGAGAGTTATTAGCTCTTTCGTCCCAGGGGCCCGGTTGGTTTTTAAGGAAGAACCAACCCGACCGTACTCCACCTGCGTCCAAACCTCGGGCGGAGTATGCCAAAAGATCTGTCTCATTAAGAGGAACTCAATAAAGCTGACGGCACGTCAATCGGACGTCCGTAGCTCAAGATATGAGTGTTTCCGCTCCGAGGGCCCGGTTGGTTTCGTGTACGAACCATCCCGGCCGAACTCAAAGTATTCCGAAACATTGAGTGCGATATACCGAATCGACCGTCTCGATCCAAGGATCGCATCGCCGCTGACGATTCGTCAATCGGAGGTCCGTAGCTCATGTTATGGGCAGAAGACCGAAGTCGATTCGAAAACGGGGGGTCCGGGTCCGGGCCGACCCGACCCGACCCCCCCTGGGTCGGCCCGAACCGGGTCGACCCGACCCGGGTCCGATCCGGCCCGGCCGGTGGCGCGGTCCGGCATGGCGGCGAGGCCGGTGCGCCGCTCGGGTGCCACGCGCGGGGGGCAAGGCCCCCGCCCTTCCTGCTGGCGGCGTGGCTGGATGCCGCGCCGTGGATCAAACGGCCCCCTCGTGGGGGCCTGCCTTTGAGAAAAACGGGGGGCGCTACCCCCCTTTGGTGTAACCCCCCCCCCCCCCCATTATGGGGGCCGGTTTTGGCCACTCGGGGGAATTAATTCCCCTGGTTCTTCTCCCTTCCGGCCGGCCCGACCTGGTCGGTCGGTCCTTCCTCAACGGAACCGGCAAGGCCGGTCCCCCTTCCGGCTTCCGACACCGGTGGCCCGGCTAGCCGCCGGTCTTCTCGTTCCACCGCGGCCCGGAACCGGCTGCGGCCTTAGTCGTCCGGCGCGGTGCGACAGCACCGCGCCCCTCCGCCGCGGCCCCGCTCCGGCCGCGGCGCCTTTGGTTTCCTTCGACGCGGCGTAACGGCGTCGCGTTCATGATAATCTTTCCATGGCGCGGCGCGACGGCGCCACGCAATATTTGCCCTGTGATTCCCGCGTGGTGCGACGGCACCACGCCATCTCGTTCATCCACAATAAAAATAATAATAATCAAGAATAATGGAGGGGGAATTTGGCCATGTTTGTGCAGTTGGGCCCCCCTCTCGTTAGACGATAACACATAAACATTTATCCTCAAGTTTGTCATGCTAGAACCAAGAATGAGAATAAATATATAAACAACAACAAACCCCTACCTCGGTTTCAAGAACGATGATCGTCAACGACCCGTGGAAGACAAGCGTCGCGGTGGTCGGCGTCACGGAAGAAGGACGTCGATGTCGTGAAGGGAGGTTTCGAAGTTCTTTGATGACGATTTCGTCGCGGGAAATCGTCGCGGAAGAGATGACGCGGAAGAAGACGTCGTCGGTATCGCGGGTATGACGTCGTGGAAGATGGTTCCCGAGAACGTGGCGTTCTTCGTCGATGTCCGAATGTTCTTCGCGTTATTCATCAAAGTTTGAAGAAGATAGAGAGAATTCTTCAAACCTCTCAAGGTGGTTAGAGAATTCTAACCCAAATAAAATAAGCTAAGGACTTATTTTATTTACACAACCAAACCATTTTGAAATTCAAAGGTTTGAAATTAAACAACTCAACCCATTTAATAACCCAACTTGTCAAGTTAATTAAAGAGGGGTTATTGGGATTTTAAAAAAAATGAAGAGTTTTTCTTTGTGTGGGCCCCACCACACTTAATCCTCCCAAGGGAGGTTAAGTGGATGTGGGTCCCACCTCTAAATCCCTTTGGGAGAAGTTAACCAACAAGTTAAAATAAAATTTTTCTTCCACAATTTTATTTAACTTATTCTAAATTCCCAAAAACTAACTCTCAACCTGCAATAAACGCAAACTCGGAAAAGGTCTCCTTAAGCGAATATCGGCGCTGTGAGTTCACCGGTGCCCTCGGAATTTGATTCCGGGCACCGGTCCAAAAGTTAGAAATTCCCGCTCGTTCGTTCACTGAACATACCTGAGACAAACTTCGGAAAATGATTCTGGGCACTCCGGGCCTCGGAATCTGGTACCATTAGAAACTGTGTTCTTGTAAAATTCCAAAGAAAATTAAGAAAAAATTTCCCTTGAATTTTACGGGTCTTTACAATAATATTATAATTGATATTAGGAGAAATAATTTCTATTTTTTCTCTGTATGAAATACCACCCATCATTATATTGGGGTTAAAGCAATACAACTTCTTGACAAAGGGATTTAAAAACTAGCAGAAACATGGGGTTCAAAACAATGTTCTATTATATTTTCACTTTATCATTATTTTTCAAAAAAATTTAAAATTTTTACCTATATTCTAGGTAAAATTATATAATCTAGAATACTGACTCAATGATTACATATAAAAATAAATTCAGGTTTCATCTTTCTTTCTCTTTGGTTTTTCTACCCTTATTTGTATTTTGTTGAGATAAAATGAGGGGTAGTAAATTTTCTGTGTGTGGGAGGGGGAGGTTAACCTTATTTTTAGAGTTTGACATTAATTTATTTCAATTTTTTTGAATAATGAGCTCCAAATAATATTTTGGTCATTTTCCACACATCAAATTGTTTTAGAGAGTAATCATAGTTTTTAATGAAAATGAATTTTAACGGTTTTTGATGTGAATTATTTTTCCAATAATTGCTTTTCATGATTTTTTACATTTGACTGATATTGATATCCATTCACATGAAACAGTGAGAAAAAATATTTTCATTTTTCTACGAGGTATTATTATCCATTTAGAAATAATTATCATAATACCCTGATATCCTTAAAAGAATCAAGGATTATTTTGAAAACATGAACATTTGAATTTTATATTTAAAATATTTTTTCTTTATGATATGTTTTTAGTATGATTGAATAATTTTATTTGAAACATAATTTTTTCCCTACATATAGTCATGATATTTTTTTAACGGATATTTCAAGACTGAGTATGGGGGAAGGGCCTTACATGTCAATTCATCAGGATATGATTCATTTGTGGGTGGTGTGTGTTGTGTGTCATCATTTTTGTTAGTGGGTAATGATATAATTGCTCATGTTTCATCATTTAAATATGATTTACTTTTATTATCAAACCCTTCTTAAAAAAGACCAAAAAGTAAATATAATAGATAAAAATAAATATGAGCATCAATTATTCATTTTGTAACATTTATGAATCATTTCCCTTTTTAAAATCATGGTTATGAATTTTAATTAATTAATTTTTTTCAATTTTAAACATATCCTCCACTAAAAACCCAAAACAAATGAAAAATTAATGTTCTACATTTCTAGTGATTTTAAAAAATAATGGTGGTGGTATAATTTGGATGGAAACATTCATTTAGATAACTTAATATTTCACGTAACATGTCACAAAAGGTGTTAGTGTTGTGCTTTAGAGAATATAGTGTATTGATTGGGGAATTGATTATGAATGACATAAATATTCATGAACTACAATTAATATCTCAACCCCATATTACTAGAATAATTTTTTAAATGTTTTCCCAGCAGCCAAATTCCATAGAAATTACATTGCAATTTTTTCTGTATAAAATTAAATTTCATGTCTTACACTATGGATAATATATAATTATTTCATTCCTATGTTGACACATTCATTTTCCAACAATGATCATACCTCCAGATTCAATTTCTATTTAGATAAGAGTTGAAGAAAATTCAATATGACGTAGATTATGAGTGGGTCATATATAGATTTTGAATGTGTAAAAAAAATTGTTATCGGTGAACATTAATGGTGCTTGTTTCTAATATATTAAAAATGAGGGAATTATATATTTGATAATATCATGGATGTGTTTTCATATCATACTCTTCTATGGATTTTTATTTAAATTTTTTATTATTTCCTAAGAGTGTAGTGGTTAGGTATGGGTGAGTGATGAAAGTAATATTTTAATATATTTTATACTTTAATTCCATTTTACTAATCCCAAAATCATGTAATTATATGAGTAATTTTCACAATTTTATATTTTAATAATTTTTTTTACATAATATGAATAATGGCCTAATTTTTTATTTTAAATATTTGATTTTTTTCATTTCTACATAACATGTTTTCCTCTTAAATATAATTTTGAATATAATTTTTTTAGAATAAAATAAATCATGTACTTCAATTAATTATATGAGATACAGAGATAAACTCATCATTTGAATGACCAAAATTAATTCAAAAGATGGGAGTCCAGATCTATGCAGAAATCTCCATAAATTTCAATATGACCTTATATATCAAATATGATCCTCTAAATAGATATAAAATTATATATGGATTCAAAGAAGATTCTATGGAGAAAATTTAATTACTATGATTATCCCAGAATATGCTTCCTTTACTAATAGAAATTCTTGGGAATCGAGAGCCCTGGAATTCAAACACTCAACCAAGATAGATTAATTTTTTATATAAAAAAGTCATAAATCCATCAGTATGTGGTAAATGGGAGTGAATATTTTAGGGTGAAATGTAAATAAATTTAGATATAACTTTATTTTGGGAGGCATTTCCAAATTCAACCATTTATTATGAGAAATAATATCACTATTTTCGTAGAGATATTTTGGAGTCAGATTTCTCACTTCATTCCCTATAAATATGTCCCTAGACTACCATTTCATAGAGTATACATTTTCATGTGTATAATGTGGAGTTATTTTCTATTATAATAATATACATTTATTATATATTTTATTCCCAGTATTATTCACCGTACTTCTCATTCTCCTATTTTAATTTCAAGTGTTTCTCATACAGTGATCCCTTCTCAATTCAATTAAAAATGGATAAAATGTTTCAATATTATTTTGAGGGAGGGAATAAGGGTTTAATTGATTTTTCTTGTCAAATTAAAAGTTCATTATTAATTTTTGGGAATTTTCTTTTAGTTAAATTGATTAAGGTGTGCAGTCTCCCATTTTTTTCTTATATGGAGTTCTTCTTCTTCATTATAATTTTTTACTCCCTTCATTTTTTTCTTTCATGCGGTGGACCATGGAATAATTTTTTATTGCAAGTGAATGTGTCTCATATATGATTTTTAGAAGAATATTTCCCAATATCCAGAGGACTCTGTATCGGGTAATGAAAATGAAAATGAGAAGGTGTGGTGTGAAAGGTACTTATCACCTCACTGAGCTGAATATTGAGATTAGTTTTCGGAAAATTATTTCAATGAACAATACATCACTACAAGAATTAAATTATTCCTTTTTATTAACTCACATTTTTTTCATTACATTTACATTTATATTATATTATATTATAAGAATTTTTTAATTTAACCCCCATGAAGGATTTGATTTAAAAAAAATTAACTACCATATAAAATGAAAATATATTGATTCCAAATAATACAAGGGTATTATATTGATAATTATAGAGAGTATATGATTTATAATAGTAAATATATAAGAATGGTCTATAATTGAGACAAGAAACCGTTTTGTACGTCACGATTTTCTCAGTGTATGAACCAAAGGTAAAAAATAATCATATTATTTTATTAGATATATTCATAAGAACCCTATTTATTTATAATTCATTTAATTAGGAATATTTAATATCATTTTATAATTATTTATTATGTTGTTTTTATTTTGTTTCTACTTTTGTGTAAATGTTGAGTTGATGTCACATTTCTTTGCTAATTTAACTGGATTAGGATGATCTTATAATAATAATTTTATTATATAATATAAATTTTTTTGAAATAACAATATCATTATTTTTTATTATTTTATAATATTAATATAATTTATATTCTAATAGTCATCGATGATAGTGTTTTATTATATAGTTCTTGTACGTCATTAAACCGCCTGAAACATGTAATGACTATAACACTATAGTTTATTATATTTAATGAAGTGTATAATATCCCCATAATATAATAAGAATGATCTGACTTATATTTTTTTCTTTTTGAATTAAATTTTTATTTATTTCGATAATGAATGAAAATCATTATGAAATATGAAAAACATTTAATTAGGGAGGTAGTAGTTCACACAACATATGGGTATCCTTTTCATTTCCCTAATATTGAGAGGTAATGTTGGTGTAATATAATTTATCACTTATCAGTGATAAATATATTATATATTTAACATTTTGTCATTAATTCCATCCCAGATCAGTGCAGAGAGGCGATGATGAAAAATGGAAGGCCTCTCTTTATGGAAGTTGTAGTCTTCCCAACACATTATAAACACTATTTTTTTCATAAGTGGATGATAAGGAATTAATAATGGGTTTTAAATTAATAAAAAACAATTTATTGTACTAATTATACTTTTTTAATTAACTTAATATGGTTGGGGTTGGTTTATAAGAGAAATATTAATATGAAAAGGCAATAATTAAGTTATATTTATATCGATACCTTGAAAAGATTCATGTTAAACTCCTCTTAATTGAAGGTATTGAGAGAAATCGTAGTGATCAAGTTATTAATACATCTCTAAGACATCTATAAGATGAGAAATGTTTTGTATTTAATTATATTTAAAAGGAAACTTTTTGCTATTAATGGGTAGAAGTAATACACTTTTATAAGTGATAAAAGAGTACTTATTCGAAATACCTTTACTTTTCAATGTTATCATTAAACTATTTAAGGTAATATTACATAAAAAATTATAAAAAATGTACTTTTGTTAGATATTGGGTTGATATTACCTCAACAAGTAATTTCCACTTAGGTTGTAAACATTTATGAATCTATTCACTCTTTTATTATTATTGTTACATATTTTTTTTACAGGGTAAGTTGTTCTTGCGCAAGTTGATTACATTTAGAAAAATATATAAAGAAACCACACAAAAAAAAATTTTGTTTTTTAACCTAAATTGAATACGTATTTAATTAAATTTAGATTATAAATCATATAAAATAGATTTTATCATTATAGATTTTTCAAATAGGAAAACCTATTTTTTAAAAAATATTTATTTCTTAACCATTATGTGTTCATAATCATATAATTAATTTATTAAAAATTAAATATATAATAATATAATTATAATTTTCGTTGTAATGGTATTAGATTAATTAATTTAGTATGGTCAATGTAATTTATCAGATTAACTTTTCATGACATTAATACAATAATGTTTTTGAAAATAACCTTATCATCATTATTGTGTTCCTTAACATTAATCAATGTGATATCATTTTTAATCTCATTTACTACAATTAATTTATAAAATAATATATTTTTTAAAATATGAAATTTATTTTTTTATACTTAATTACTTAATTTGATAAAATCTATTTTTTAATGTAAGAACAAAAAATTGTTTTTAGTGTGAAACATTAATTTAGTTTCCAAAATGATTGAAATGTTTTTTTATAAATTTGATGTAGTATTTTTATACAATTTAATAATACATATTAAATATATATATATATATTATAAAATAGTTTTATTAAACTATTTATTCATTCTCATTTTATGATTATGACATTAATGTGATTTTTTTCAAAATCGATATTTTCGTTGATGTCCTAATAATAAATAATATTATAAAAAACTAAAAAATTCACCATGAGAAAATTTTAACATTATGATTTCAAAATTGATTACATTCTAATAAAACCCAAAAATTTATACAGTTATCATTAAAATGAAAATAAATTATACAAGAAAACTATATATGTGGAAAATACCATTTTAGAGCATTACGTAGTGGTAATCTGATTTTGTATGCATTTATAATTGATTAAATTAATTTTACCTAATGTAGGATTTAATCTCGTTATAGTTTTATTATCTAATATTTTTTATTATTTTAGTACGCTATTTCACTAGAAAAAATATATCAACAATATATTTATTTTATGGGATAAAATTATACATTAACATCTTGAGTCTTCAAATTGTACCTCATTAAATAAATTACATCTTCAATATTTTAATTATTATTCACATAATAATTTAATTGATGATATTATAAATATTTTAATCATTTAGGATATATATTCTAATATTACATCATTATTACTCTATTATATTATTTAAAATTACCTATATTTTTACAAAAATTACATATTTTTCAAAGAATCATACAAATATTTATGTATCTACCATAATTATATATTCACAAAAATATACCTCTTCCAAAAAAATTTTAAAATAAAATATATTTAACCACAACAAAATCATTTCACCCTATATGAATTAAAAATATATTTAATCCAAAAATTTATTAACCATTAGTTCATCAAGTCAAAAACTAGTCAATATATATAATATTCCAATAAATATAATAAAATTCTTCAAAAATAACAAGGATTAATTTTTTAGAAAAGAAATTTTCAATTTCAATGTTTTCAATACTATCACATTCAATTTTCTAAAAATCAATCAAGTGTTTATTATGAAAAACATTCAAATTTATTAAACCTATGAGTTATCTATACCTTAATCTTCTGTTTTTATAGTTATCCCCCAAGATATAACTTTGTCACACACCAAATCAACATTATTTTTAATATTTTATATACATTCTTAATAAATGAAATCATAACTACTAAAGATTAATCCATATATTTTTCACTTAATTATTATTACATTTAAAATATATAAAGATGTCATTAATAAATATCACTCAGTAATAAAAATATCTAAGAGTGTGAAGAATTAATTTATATTAATATATCAAACATTTTGCCTTAGGTAAGAATATGAAACTCACTTTATTACATAATAACAATTATATATTGATACCTCAATAATATCAGTACTCATGTTTTTTTGTTATTAGGAATAACTTTATCTATATACAAAAATTTTATGCAGCATTTTTCTGATCATGTTTCCACCAAATATTAAGACCTATAATATTAATGATATTATCCAAAATATGAACCTATAAAAAACAATATGATTATTTCTTCCCATATGACACCATTTTTATCATATAATATATTCTTTCAACCTATAATACTATTTTTGAAATCCTTGCTTATCGATAGTCAGTTTTTAATTAGTTTATCAAACATAATTAGTTATCATAATATTGTAATCCTTTATAATGGTTCATTTAGAGAATGTGAATTAACTAATACATATCTCCTAAGTGTGTTAATACTTTTGAGAAGTTACACATCTTTTTCATGAACTAGAATAATATCAATTTAACACCCAATAAAAAAAATTAATGTTATTTCCACCATGAATATAAATTCTAGAGCCAATATCTAATTTTAATATCCATATTGAGATTTAACTTCTTAATAAAACCCCAGAATATCTATTACTATGATATTTAGGGATGTTATCCTATACATGGACATATCCCTTTGATTTATCCATAGATTCTTACAAATATTATCTCGTCCAAATAATAATAAAAAATAAACTAATCCTAAATATTATCTAAATGCTTCATTAATACAAACTGTGGTTACCCACTCGTAGGTATGATCAAAGAACATATTATTTTACAAATAGACATTGATACCATTGTAAATGAATAATTTTAAAGTTGGTAATATTTTATTATAGTATTAAATCTCTCTAATATACAATATAACTCATAGAACATTTTATTTTAGTTCCAGTTAGTACAAGCCACATATGAAACTAATCTTACAAATCTTGTGAAAATTTATCTGTAATCAAACCATACTAGACTCCCTTCTAGACTTCATATAGTTTATAAACATTTATATACCCTTTAGAAAGAAAACATTAGGATAGGGGTGAGCACAGATTCAATGTAAATTTAATCATACAATATAAAAATATAACATCATGTGTAACATACCAAGTAAGTAATGAATAATAGATATTTTTATATATGTCTATTAATGAATTAGATAGTGTTTTAGAGGCTTAAAATGAAAATAAATTCAATCTTAAGCATGAAATACACTAAAATTTTAAAAGACTGTTTTACTGCCTTTTGATGGAAAATGATTTTTAAATCTATCTTTTGAAAATTTTATAAGCTATGTTTGTCAAAATAAAATTATTCTTTGTGATTGGGACATCAAAATTTACTTTGCGTGAATTTTTGGTATTTTTCTGACAATGTTCATTTTTTAATGAATAGTGAAAAATGTTGTATTTTAATTCAAAACCTCTTTTTAATCTAATTTATTTCTATGATTAGATTATCTTTTGAATTGGTTTTGAAGTGAAATTAGAATATATTTTTACCATTTAATCTGATGGTGGTCATTGGAATCAATTTTACTTTGAAATTGGACTTAAACTGATGTCAATCTTTTGATACTTATTGTTTCATAAAAACACGCTATTTTCTCTGACAATGGGAATTAATTATTAAATTAATTAATGAAAATTATATGTTTTTAATTTTGTAAAATAGACAATATTTTTGAATTAAGAATATCAAATATATCTTAGTGTGAAGTTTTGGTATTTTTCTGAAAAACTTCAATTTTTTATGAAGAGTGAAACCACTAAGTGGTACTTAAAAAACTGATTTTTCATTTAAATGAAACTTTTCCAACTCTGTGATTTTATTTTCAAAAATCCAACCTAAATGGTTGTCATTATGATTTAAAATTTGGTTCAATGAGATTAAAATAATTTTTTGGTGAATAGTAACTTTTAAGTTCTTAATCGCGATTAAAGGTAATTAGTGTAGTTTAAGGTAAAAATAATGTTTTAATAATATGAGATGAGCTTGACACATTTCCTACCCTCCTTGAATGTGTCATGGCCTACCAAGACAATCCATGTGTCAACTTGGGGACCCCATGGAGCCACTTTGGTTGGGAAATGACATAAATAACTTTTTATTTAATGTAAAAGTAAAAATGACACAAACATGAAATGTTTTACTAAAACAATTTTTACATGGGGATATACAAGTCAGATTTTTGACTATAAATATTAATTAAAAATATAACACGATTTCCTACATCATGATATTTTTTTTATAATTTTTAGACTATAAATATATTAAATTATTTATGACATCATGATGATGCAGCGATTACCTCACTAATAAAGGATTTAAATAAAATGAAAAGATAATGTAAAATATATGACCTAAACATGTCCAAAACCTATTGGATGGGTATATTTTGAACTTTTATCACCTTATCCTCGAATTATATCAATGTGGGACCTTTTGAATCCGAAAATCATTTTAAAATAAAGTAACATTTCTTTACTTTCCAAGCGTGCCCCTCCTCTCCTCTTATAAAAGGCCCCCACCTCTACCTCCTTACCCACAATTCAAAAGCATTTGTCTTGGCCAACCCCTGCCAATTTTGTCTCTACACATCCCTCTATTACTCCTTTAATCCTCAATTTGGGCAGAAGTCTTCCCAAGGATGCCTTTGAGCTCAAACCAATGGGAGTTACCCGATTTTAAGGTAATGTCTTCACTTGAGTCCTTTTGTTTTATTTTTCTTCTCCAACCCCCTAAAATATTTTTATTCATTTATTTTTTAACAACACTAGTATCTTACATATACTATGATGTTTTTATAAGAATGATTCTAGCTAAACTTACACACACCTACATCTAATGGTTAAATAACATATTGTTTCCGTGGATGACGAATTTATGTCTCCCGAAACGATGATTGTTCAACATTCTTTTAACACCTTCAAAGGTGGCCATTAAGATGACACTATATTTATATATGATATATAATATGTTTATGTTTTCCTTAAGCTTATGTATTTTTCATTTTGGGCATACCTTTATGGTTTCCATTAGGGTAAACGCGATATCATCATTTAAGGAAGTGCGGACTACCGCCCCCTCAAAGTGATTTGATTCGCTAAATACCATATGTGGGACGAATAAAGGATGGAGTTATGATATTATATATGATATTATATTGGAATTATAATATACCTTTATATCATTATGATTCTATTTCATAAAATATAGAAATTATAGCAGCGTTCATGCGTACGTACGGCTTACCGTCTCCATGAACGGTGTATTTCATTTCTTACCTCTAAATGTTATGTAATATTATAAATGCACGTATATACTGGATATATATGATATATATGATATATACATCATGAATATCATTTTGGATATAATGGATACATGAACAACTTGTAATTATAAAGGGTTTATTTTTGACTCAAGTACCAATGATCGTTAAAACGACCGTTATTAACTTAAATAATTACATAGTGTTCATGACATGGAAATAAGTGATATAAAAGGAATAATGAAATTGAAAAAGGTTCTTAAACAAGTAGAAATTAACTAAAGTTTATTATTCAGGAGATTAAAGAACGATCGAGTCAAGTCGGACCCGAGGTATGGGACTTCGTCTCAATCTCCTTTCATTGAGGCATATTTTGTTTTATACACAACCTTCTTTTATACGGTGTATAAAACCCTTTGACTTTTACGTTTATCCAAAAGAAATCTTTTTTTATATGAAGCGTTTACTAAACGACAAAAGGGGATGTTGTTTTTTGTAGGTATGCGGCGACAACGAATTTTCCGCCACCGTGACCATTATTTGAGTTTCGGCTTCCTCTACAAGCCATACATTTTTTTAAAGAAAAATAAATACCATGTTTTACATTTCTTTTATTTTGGTAAATAAAATGGTTTTCATAATGTTTTTATTATATCAATGTGTTTTATTGATATCTGGTGATTGAAATGTGGAAATGTTATGTTTCCTTTATGCATGTTTTATGTGATATGATTATGTTACGGTTCTTGTGAATTATTATGAAGACGGGTGGTTCCGTGATAAACTAAGGGCGGGTGATCCAGATATAGCTCTCCAATGAATTGGGTAACGCGAAGGAGTGAAACGTTAAGGTTTATCCGAAGAGATTTAGGGAATATACTATGATGGGTATTCCAAACTTAACCAAGAGGGTTACTCCCTACATAAGAATGTTATGAATGCCTCATGTTACCTTTATGTCTTATGATTTCTATGATTTATTCAGGATTTGATGAGGTATGTTAAAGTGCTTATGTTTTATGGGTAAAGTATGATTTCATTCTTATGTATATATGAACTCATGTTTCCTTTCCATATTTTTATAACCCATACTGAGCTTTTTATGCTCATCCCAAGTTTTTTTGAAATGTTTTTCACAAGACAAGGGAAAGGTACATGATATGATGATAGTTTCAAGGAAGTGTCAAGAAAGAATCCATGTTTTATTTTAAATATGTTCCGTTGATGGGAAAAAATTAATACTATCTTTATGTAACCACTTTGTTTAAATGTGGAATGTAATACAGGTTTTATGATCTAATTCTCTAAAACTCTAAACCCAAAAAGATCATCAAGGTTTAATCTTGTAATAACTCAAGATTAAGTAATGTTTAAGGCTGGGGCCTTATAGTTGGTATCAAAGGTCGGTTTAGATAACTTTAGGAGTTAGAATTCTATTAAATGATTATCGAAAAATATTTTTTTTATGGTCAAATTGAAATGATATAGCATTTGAATATTACCATGTTGCTTCATCTAATACATGTTTTTTCAGAATGGTTTTCCACAGAGGAAATAGGGAAGCAATGCTAGGAAGGCATAAAGAAGGAAATAACCTTCCGAATCAGCATCCTGAGATGGTCAGAATTGGAACTGAACAGTTTGTTGCAGTAATGGCGTAATTGACTCAAGCGATAAATGGTGGTGGTATCCATGCACGAGATCATCCAGATCAACCGCAGAGGAACATGTCAGTGGTGGAACATTTCATGAGGCAACATCCCCCATCATTCAGAGGATCATCTGACCCTGTGTTAGCTGAAGGGTGGATTAAAGCACTGGAGAGTATTTTCGATGTCATGGGGTGTTCAGACAATCAAAAGGTTAGTCTTGCTATTTACCGTTTGGAGGGTGAAGCAGATTAGTGGTGGTCGAGGGTTAAAAATATCAGGGACACCGATGAGATTGATGCTCTTGACTGGGAGGAATTCAAAGGTATGTTTCTTGAGAAGTGTTTTCCTAAGGTTGTTCGACTTAGGATGGAAAAGCAATTCTTGGAATTGAGGCAAGAGGAACACTCAGTGGCTGCCTATGAAGAAAGGTTCACTCGATTGGCAAGGTATGCTCCAAATTTTATCTGAGACCTTGATAGTAAAATCAATCATTTTTACTCAGGATTAAAACCAAAATATCGAAGGGCATTAGATTCTCATTATTTTAAAAGTTATGAAAAGCTTGTTCGATGTGCTGAGAAGGTGGAAATGGAGTTTCTCGATGATCAAGTGTTCTATAACAACCAGCAGAAGAAGAGACCTAGGTGGCAGGAGAAAGGGAAGAATTCTTCAAAAAAGTCTGATGGTAAGAAATATAAGTTTCCAGTTTGTGATAAATGTGGCAAAAGGCATGTTGGGGAATGTCTTCGGAATTCTGTAAAGTGCTACTAATGTGGTAAGATGGGACATAAGGCTCGTGATTTCACTGAAAAAGATCAAGGTGATGGTAAGTTCAAATTTGATTTACAGTTAGTGAAATGTTTTAAGTGCAATGAGATGGTTCACTATGCAAATGAGTGTCCGACAAAGAGCTCAAGTGATGGGAAGCAGTTAGACTACAAGCAGAAAGGGGTGGTGAAATACTTTACAACTACTTCAACAGATGTCGGACCATCAAATGAAGTTGTATCAGGTACTTTATTTGTTTTTTCAGATTATGCCAGTGTGTTGTTTGATTCGGGGTCTACACATTATTTCATCTCTGAAAACTTTTCTAGTAAAATGAGAATACCATCTCAAGAAATGACTCCTGAACTTTTGGTAAAAACTCCTTGGGGAAATGTTGAGGAAAAAATAATTTATAAGAATCTTCCTATCCATATCTGTGGAAAGAACCTGCTTGAAAACCTTATTGTTTTACCTCTAGTAGAGTTTGATGTTATCCTGGGTATAGATTGGCTCTCTATTTACCATGATAAGATTGACTGTAGAGCTAAAGAAGTCTCTTTTCAGAAAGACTTTCAGTTTGTGTACAAGAATGAACCCTTACTGTTGGTAACATATCAAGAGGCCGAGAAACTTGTAAAATATGGAAATGATTTTTTCCTTGTACATATTGTTGAAAACAGGGGAACTGTTCAAATTAATGATGTGCCAGTGGTAAATGAGTATCCTGATGTTTTTCCTGATGAGTTTCCTAGAATAATACCAGATCAGGAAGTTGAGTTTACTGTTGACTTAGTTCCTGATGCTAAGCCAATTTCGAAACCCCCTTATCGAATGGCTCAAATTGAACTTTTAGAGTTGAAGGATCAATTGCAAGATTTATTAGAGAAAGGTTTCATTCAACCTAGCACGTCACCATGGGGTGCTCCTGTTTTATTTGTTAAAAAAAAGATGGTTCTATGAGACTTTTCATTGATTATAGATCCTTGAATAACATCACTATTAAGAACAAATATCATTTGCCTCATATCGATGATTTGTTTGATTAGCTCCAGGGAGCTCAGTATTTCTCAAAGATTGACCTGAGATCGGGGTACCATCATCTAAAGGTAGAGGAAGTAGATGTTCTGAAGACTGTGTTTCATACAAGATATGGCCATTATGAATTTGTAGTAATGCCTTTTGGGCTAACCAATGCACCTTCTATATTCATGCACTTAATGAATATAATTTTCCATGAGTTCTTGGATAAGTTTGTGGTGGTTTTCATTGATGATATTATGGTGTTTTATAAAAGTAAAGAGGAGAATGAAAGACATTTAAGGGTTATTTTTCAATCCTTAAAAGAAAAGAAATTGTATGGGAAATTCAGCAAGTGTGAGTTTTGGTTGCAACAAATTTCTTTCCTTGGTCACATTGTTTCAAAATATGGGATAACTGTTGATCCTGCAAAAACAAAAGTTGTGGAAGACTGGCCAAGACCCACAAATGTAACTGAGATTCTTAGCTTCCATGGTTTGGCAGGCTATTACCGAAGATTTGTTAGAAAATTTTCACGGTTATCTATTCCAATGACTAAGCTAACTCGGAAGGGTGTTGGGTTTATCTGGACAAAAGAATGTGATTATTTTTTTCAGGAACTGAAAAGAAGATTGGTGAATGATTCGGTTTTGGAACTACCTTCCAGGAATGGTGAGTTTGTTATATACAGTGATGCTTCATTGAAATGACTTGGTTGTGTCCTAATGCATAATGATCAGGTAATTTCTTATGCTTCATGACAGTTGAAAACTCATGAGGTAAATTACCCTACACATGATTTGGAATTAGCTGCTATTGTTTTCACTTTAAAAATTAGGAGGAATCATTTGTATGGAGTAAAGTGTGAAATATATACCGATCACAAAAGTTTAAAGTATATTTTCACTCAGAAAGAATTGAACATGAGACAAAGGAGATGGCTAGAATTAATCAAGGATTATGATTGTACAATTCATTACCATCTGGGAAAAGAAAATAAAGTGGCCGATGCTTTGAGTCGAAAAAGTAATTCTTCATTAACAATGTTGTGTTTGGAACGTGGTCCTTTGGTTAAGGATTTGATGAACTTTGGCATAGAAGTTGTTGGAGAAGGAAGTTCTTATGTTTTGTTTCAGGTATCAGTGAGATCATCTCTATTAGACAGAATCAAGAAAGCACAGAAGCAAGACAGTGAGTTGTAGAAAAAGGTAGAGCTGGTTCAGAAGGGTAAGTTGCCTGAATTCAATATTGATAATGATTGCGTTTTGAGATTTGGAAAGAGATTGTGTGTGCCTTGTGATTCACATTTGAAGAGAGAGTTGTTATGTGAAGCTCATAGTTCTCCGTTTTCAGTTCATCCTTGCAGTACTAAGATGTATAGAGATCTGCGGGAGTATTACTGGTGGGACGGAATGAAAAGAGATATTGCGGATTTTACTGTGAAGTGTTTGACATGTCAACAGGTTAAAGTAGAGCAGCGATTACCGAAAGGGATGCTTCAGCCTTTACTAGTGCCAGAGTGGAAATGGGAGAATATATCCATGGACTTCGTTGTGGGATTGACGAAGACCCCTCGAGGTAATAATGCAATCTGGGTTATTCTTCATCGCATGACTAAATCTGCTCATTTCCTTGCTATACGAGATACTTTTTCCCTAGATCAACTTTCCCGTTTGTATCTTAAAGAGATAGTCAGGTTACATGGAGTTCCTCTCTCCATTGTATCTGACTGTGATCCCAGGATCACTTCTAACTTTTGGAAAGTCCATCAGAAGTCGTTGGGTACTGAATTAAATTTTAGTACAACTTTTCACCCTCAATCAGATGGTCTTTCAGAATGAACAATTAAGACATTGGAGGATATGCTACGTTCTTGCTCTATGGATTATCCGGGAAGTTGGGACCAACATCTTTCTTTGGTTGAATTTTCATATAATAACATTTTTCATTCCAGTATACAGATGGCACCATTTGAGGTGTTATATGGGAAGCAGTGTCGAACTACAGCTTTCTGGGATGAAGTGGGTGAAAGGAAGTTGATGGGACCAGAATTGGTAGAAGAGTTGGTAGAAAAATTTCAGCTGATACACAAACACATGAGAACAGCTCAGAGCAGACAGAAGAGTTATGAGGACAACAGGAGGAAGGATCTATCTTTTGAGGTAGGTGATCATGTTTTTCTCAAAGTCTCACCATGGAAAAGTGTGATGCGATTTGGTAAGAAAAGAAAGTTGAGTCCAAGGTTCATTGGACCATATGAAATTCTGGAGAGATTTGGATCAGTTGCTTACCGAGTGGCTTTACCTCCGAGTTTATCTCAGGTACACAATGTTTTTCATGTTTCGAAGTTGAGAAAGTATATGCCAGATCCATCTCATGTTTTGAGTCCAGAGGTAGTTCAGCTGGAAGAGAACCTATCTTATGAGGAAAAACCGGTCCAAATTCTTGATCACAGGGAGCAAGTGTTACGTAAAAAGGTGATTAATTAGGTAAAGTTTTTGTGTAAAAACCACATGATGGAAGAGGAAACATGGGAATCTGAAAATGCAATGAGGGATAAGTACCCCCATTTATTTGATAAGTAAATAAATTACGGGGACGCAATTTTCTAAAGGGGGGAAGGATTTAACATCCAAGTAAATAATGAATAATAGATATTTTTATCTATGTATATTATTTAATTAGATAGTGTTTTAGAGGCTTAAAATGAAACTAAATCCAATCTTAAGCATGAAATACACTAATATTTTTAAAAGATTGTTTTAATGCCTTTTTATGGAAAACCATTTTTAAATCTATCTTTTGAAAATTTTATAAGCTATGTTTGTCAAAATAAACTTATTCATTATGATTAGGACATCAAAATTTACTTTGTGTGAATTTTTGGTATTTTTCTGACAATGTTCATTTTTTTATGAATAGTGAAAAATGTTGTATTTTAATTCAAAACCTATTTTTAATCTAATTTATTTATATGATTAGATTATATTTTGAATTGGTGTTGAAGTGAAATTAGAGTATATTTTTACCATTTAATCCAATGGTGGTCATTGGAATCAATTTCACTTTGAAATTGGACTTAAACGGGTGTCAATCTTTTGATACTTATTGTTTCATAAAAACACGCTATTTGCTCTGACAGTGGGAATTAATTATTAAATTAATTAATGCAACTTATATATTTTGAATTTTTTAAAATAGAAAACATTTTTGAATTCAGAATATTAAATATAGCTTAGGGTGAAGTTTTGGTATTTTTCTGAAAAACTTCAATTTTTTATGAATAGTGAAACCACTAAGTGGTACTTAAAAAAACTGATTTTTCGTTTAAATGAAACTTTTCCACTTCTATGATTTTATTTTCAAAAATCCGACATACATAGTTGTCATTAAGAAGTAAAATGTGGTTCAATGTGATTAAAATAATTTTTTGGTGAATAGTAACTTTTAAGTTCTTAATCGCGATTAGAGGTAATTAGTGTAGTTTAAGGTAAAAATAATATTTTAATAATTTGAGATGAGCATGACACATGTCCTACCCTCATTGGATGTGTCATGGCCGACCAAGAAAATCCATGGGTCAACTTGGGGACCCCATGGATCCACTTTGGTTGGGAAATGACATAATTAACTTTTTATTTAAGGTAAAAGTAAAAAATGACACAAACATGAGATGTTTTACTAAAACAATTTTTACATGGGGTTATACAAGTCAGATTTTTGACTATAAATATTAATTAGAAATATAAAAATATTTCCTACATCATGATATTTTTTTTATAATTTTTAGACTTTAAATATATTAAATTATATATGACATCTTGATGATGCATTGATTACCTCATTAATAAAGGATTTAAATAAAATGAAACGATAGTGTAAAATCTATGACCTACACATGTAAAAAACCTATTGGATGGGTATATTTATAACCCTTATCAACTTAGCCTCTAATTATATCAATTTGGGACCTTTTGAATCCGAATATAATTTTAAAATAAAGTAACATTTCTTTACTTTCCAAGAGTGCCCCTCCTCTCCTCTTATAAAAGGCCCCCACCTCAACCTCCTTACCCACACATAAAAATCATTTGGCTCGGCCAACCCCTACCCAGTATGTCTCTACACATCCCTCTCTTACTCCGTGAAGCCTCACATTGGGCATAAGCTTTCCCATGGAAGCCTTTGATCTCAAACCAAAGGGAGTTACCCGATTTTAAGGTAATGTCTTCACTTGAGTCCTTTTGTTTTATTTTGCTTCTCCAACCCCCTAAACTCTTTTTATTCATTTCATTTTTAACAACACCAGTATCTTACATATACTAGGATGTTGTTATAAGAAGTATTTGAGCTACACTTACACACACCTACATCTAATGGTTAAAGAACATACTGTTTCCGTGGATGGCGAATTTATGCCTCCCAAAACAATGATTGTTCAACATTCTTTTAACACATTCAAAGGTGTCCATTAAGATGACACTATATTTATATATGATATATAATATGTTTATGTTTTCCTTAAGCTTCTGTATTTTTCATTTTGGGCATACCTTTATGGTTTCCATTATGGGTAAACGCGATATCTTCATTTAAGGAAGTGCGGACTACCGCCCCCTCAAAGTGATTTGATTCGTTAAATACCATATGTGGGACGAATAAAGGATGGAGTTATGATATTATATATGATATTATACTGTAATTATAATATAAATTTATATAATTATGATTCCATTTCATAAAATATATAAATTAAAGCAGCGTTCATGCGTACGTACGGCTTACCATATCCATGAACGGTGCATTTCATTTCTTACCTCTAAATGTTATGTAATATTATAAATGCATGTATATAATGGGTATATATGATATATATGATATATACATCGTGAATACCATTCTGGATATAATGGATACATGAACAACTTGTAACTATAAAGGGTTTATTTTTGACTCAAGTACCAATGATCGTTAAAACGACCGTTATTAACTTAAATAATTACATAGTGTTCATGACATGTCAATAAGAGATATAAAATGAATAATGAACATGAAAAAGTATCTTAAACAAGTAAAAATTAACTCAAGTTTATTATTCAGGAGATTAAAGAATGACTGAGTCAAGTCGGACCCGAGGTATGGGACTTCGTCTCAATCTCCTTTCATTGAGGCATATTTTTTTTATACAAAACCTTCTTTTATACGTTGTATAAACCCCTTTGAAATTTACGTTTATCCAAAAGGAATCTTTTTTTTATACGAAGCGTTTACTAAATCACAAAAGGGAATTTTTTTTCGTACGTATGCAGTGACAATGACTTCTCTGCCACCGTGACCTTTATTTGAGTTTCGGCTTCCTCTATAAGCCATACCTTTTTTAAAAAATAAAAATAAATACCATGTTTTACTTTTCTTTTATTTTGATATTTAAAATGGTTTTCATAATGTTTGTATTATATCAATGTGTTGTATTGATATCTTGTGATTGAAATGTGGAAATGTTATGTTTCCTTTATGCATGTTTTATGTGATACGATTATGTTATGGTTCTTGGGCATTATTATGAAGACGGGTGGTTCTGTGATAAACTAAGGGTGGGGGAGCCCGATATAGCTCTCCAATGCATTGGGTAACACGAAGGAGTGAAACGTTAAGGTTTCTCCGAAGAGATTTAGGGAATATACTGTGATGGGTATTCCAAACGTAACCAAGAGGGTCACTCCCTACGTGAGAATGTTATGAATGCATCAAGTTACTTTTATGTCTTATGATTTCTATGATTTATTCAAGATTTGATGAGGTATGTTAAAGTGCTTATGTTTTATGGGTAAAGTATGATTTCATTGTTATGTATATATGAACTCATGTTTCCTTTCCATATTTTTATAACCCATACTGAGCTTTTTATGCTCATCCCATGTTTTTTTGAAATGTTTTTCACAGGTCAAGGGAAAGGTACATGATATGATGATAGTGTCAAGAAAGTGTCAAGAATGAATCCATGTTTTATTTTAAATATGTTCCGTTGATAATAAAAAATGAATACTATCTTTATGTAACCACTTTGTTTAAATTTGGAATGTAATGCAAGTTTTATGATCTAATTCTCTAAAACTCTAAACCTGAAAAGATCCTCAAGGTGTAATCTTGTAATAACTCAAGATTAAGTAATTTTTAAGGCCGGGGCCATATATCATGAGTGAGAATAACCTGGGATTTTATTATATTCATGAAACACATAAATAATTTACCCAAAAAATCCTAGACCATAAAACACAAGTCCTAGTATATGAAAAACCACAACATAAAAAATAAATAAAGATAGAATGGAAATGGTAGTTAATAAAATTGATCCATGTGAACATACCACATTTATAATAATATGCACAAGATAATGACATATATATTCTCAAAGGGAACCATAACATTCATGAGCCACATAATTTAACCCATTAATGTGATAAAATGTAATTTTAATTACGTATAAATCACCTTTACGAGTTAGACACTAAAAATAATTATTATGAGAAACTAAATTGTCACCACATATACCTATATCGGAGATTTAAACCTTTCACCAATTCATTGGAGGGTAATATAAGACCACACCCATCATTCATCCTTATATTCATGTTCCAAATTAAATAAATCAATCATCATATAACAATTACTCCAGGGAAAGAAAACAGATATCATGTTAATTTCAAAAAAAATCACTTAAAGAAATCATTCATAATGATAATATGATAATCACATGGAATATAAATGTGTATCAAAAGATATTTAGTAAAATTATTGGTAAATAACATTAAATTATGCGAATAGTATATATGGTAATTTCAATATATAAATAAAATATATATGGATTATTCAATAATTTTCCCAAAAAATCATTGTATTGAAATTAGGAGAACACCATTCATTTATAGTACATAAATAGAGAGTGTTCATAAAGGAAAATAGTTGTAATTGAAATAATTTTTCATCAATGTGGATGAAAAAAAAATTAATGGAAATGAAGGATCATTGATCCAAAAGAGATAGAAATTATATAAGTAATCAAGATAGAGAAGGAAGATTGTATAATTTGGAGAATATCCTAGATCAAGCATAAATTATGTCAAAGGACAATGAAAAAATATAAAAAAAACATTTTAGAAGTTTCTCAAAAACATTATTTTGGAAATAAGAAATTTCATTGATCATTTGGAATAATGTAAAAAAATTTAAACTATGAGAAATTTATTTTTTTTAGACACTACGAAAAAACCGAGATATTGTTTAATATAAAATGATAATGGTTTCAGAATGATATGTTCAAAATTTAATGTGAAAAGATATTATTTTTTCAAAAAAATAACACCTACATAGTACATTATCATGGTTTTTTTAAATAAAGGAAATGAAATTCAGGGTTGTAGAATTGTAATTTTTTTATTTTGGAACACATATATAGATATCCAAAAAAATATAGACTTTAAGTTAAAATAAAATCAAAAAATACCCTATTGTATAACTAGATGAAGATAAAATTATTTTGACATTGTAAGGAATGTCTTTACAAATTCCCCATATGATTTATCACAATAAAGAGATCGTGATTTGAAAACCAAGATGTGAAATGAAACCTTACAAATGGAGTATCATTTAAATAAAACACTTGATGGAGAAAGGGATGGTAATTGAAAAATAAATACTATTAACAAAATATAATTTAAAATATAATATAGAAAATATTTATTATATATACCATATAAAATTAAATAGTTTTATAGAAAATATTATTTCATCATTTTTATGAATTAAGGCCAAGAAAACTTTTCTAATAACATAATATTTATAGTCAGATTCATTTTATAATTTGTTCTTAAGGTAGAATTTTTATCCTCTTCAAAAATTATGTGTAAATTAAATACAATGGATTGATTAGGTATAATAACAAATATCAAAATAAAAGCGTTCAATAATAATGTTTTTAATTGAATGAAATACAATTGAGTTAATAAAAACTATTTTTAAATATTAATATTTTGAGTAAAACCCCTTGAATGATGTGAATTAAAATGAATAATTAAATATAATGAATAGTTGTAGGATCGTGACACAAAATTTCAAAGGTGTATTAAATACATGATTTCAAATTATACATTGAGTATACTAAGAGACATGTCTGTAGGGGGGAAAATAAAAATAAGAAACCCATACATTGGTCATGATTCACTTTTCCAATGAACCTAAAATCCTAAAAAATAAAATTAGTATTTTTATACCTATTAAGAACTATTTTGATCTATGATTTGTTTATTATGGAAAACATAGCAACATATTCTATTTATTTATTATAAAGTATTTTCATATTTTTGTTAGTCTGTGTGATAAGTGAATCTGTGTTATCATTTTTTGGTAATTTTAGTAACTGAGGAGGATAATTTAATATAAATTTAAATAAATAATATATAACATTTCAAACCGTAAAAATATCATTATTTTTTAAAAATAATAATATCATTATTATCTAAGATCCATATTTTTTCATGATAGGGTTTTATAGATCCATTCATGTTGGTGGTTAAACTGAATGAAATAGGATCACACTATTAGTCGAGGGGTATTTATGGATAATGAAGAGTAACATATCACTACATTAAAAAATACATGCATTATTTGAATTTTGCGTTTTTAATCGTATTTTATGATTTTTAGACAATGAATAAAAACCATTTTGAAAAAAACACTAGTTCGGGGTGGGGGGGTACTGCACACAATGAATGATCAATATTTTCATTTCCTAAAAAATAAGAGTTATTGAAGATTGACCATATTTTTTATTCAAAATCATAATTATATTTTATATTTAACTTTTATTCACCAATTACATCCTTAAGTAGTGATTATAGGTTATGGTGAACGAAGGATGAAATTTATTCATCGAAGTGGTAGCCCACACAATGAAAAATCCGAATTTATTTGTTTTTATTGTTGGCTATGACGGAAAAACTAAAGGAATTAGGATAACATGTGGTGACAACTGTATTTATGAATTTTTATTGAATTAACGAAGAGGAGTGTTTGGTATGATTTCAAGTGTATATTAATGTGTTGGTGAAGAATTGAAATGTTGTATGTTATACTCATTTATAAGTAATAAATAATATCTTTTGTGAATACCCATTACTTTTTAAATATATCATTACACTATTTATATTCCAATAGAAATATGTTTTAAAACATTGGAGTGTGGGATAATATTAGTTTAATAATTACTCAACCATGAATTTTCACAAATATTTGAAAAAAAAATTATGTAACTTAATATTGTATATTTAATTCTTCCATTTTTGTGTTTTTATCTGGGTAATTAGTTTTTACCCTATTAAACAATGTTTTAATAAAGATATAATTAAAAAATCCTACATTAATAAACCTATAATTACCTAATTTATAAAAATATTATTAATTTGTTAAATTTTTCGGTTCTTTTTCTTTTATAGTTTTATAGGATTACCTAAAAAAGTATATAAAAATGTAGGCATTATCAATGAATGTACACTTTTTATATTAAAAATGTTCTTTAAAAAGACACTCTTGACACATAAAATGTAAATCCTATAATTGGAACTCTGAATTTATTAACATTTATACTCATCCCTAATCCTTATAAATAAAATTTGAAAATTTTAGGTGAGAAAAAATCTCAATAATGATATTAATTAATATAAACATGTTAGTTTACTTTCAAACCTGAGAAATCTATATTAAGGTTTTCGTTTTTCATAATAAACATTTGATCTTAATTATTATTTTACATTTTAAAGAAAAAAACATAATTTATCACTTCAATTCACAAAACATTTCTAGAGTAATCATAAAGTCAAAATTATAATCATAAGGGTGTCTTCGAAAAGAAGAAAAATCATTAATACCTTTTTGAAAAAAAATTCATTTCTCAATAATCTTGATAAAAAACATAACTTGTACTTAAAAAAAGAAGCACGTTTTATTACAATTGTTAATTGAATGGTTTCATTTGTGAACAATGTAATAATGTCATATAGATACCCTGGGTAATAATCTTTAAATTCATTGATACATGGATGATTAAAAAGGAAACATATAACCTGATAATTCCAATTTCTTTAGGTGTTAACTATCATTTGAAAACAC
This sequence comes from Viscum album, assembly GCA_963277665.1. Lineage (NCBI taxonomy): Eukaryota > Viridiplantae > Streptophyta > Magnoliopsida > Santalales > Viscaceae > Viscum > Viscum album. The sequence goes on along the minus strand of OY728126.1, from coordinate 1,471,877,663 downwards.
TAAAATTTATACAATGAATTTGAGAGATATAATTTGATTACACATCAATAGATATCTATGATACTCACCCATAATTCATATAAAATATACAAGAACCTTATAATGAATAAAACACATGTTTCTTTCACTTTATATACTGAATTAATTTGTATTGGTTTTCAATCACAAAAGAAATAATACTTTCCAATACCACATTAAAATGATACTTTTTTTCCTTAGAAAATAATTTTAAAAATAAAAAATTCATGAATATTATTTTAATTATATCCTTTTAAAATATCCATTTAATCTTTTTATGTAATATTATGAATTCATAATTCATAATATGGAAGGAAAAGGGTGGTCAAGACATATATATTAAAAAATATACTTTTTCACTCTTATAAATGTTTTAAATGAAATATTGGGTACCTATGAAATGTATTTTATATACCTTAGGGATACTTTAATTCATGTATATAAATATTTATTAATATATTATGACATTATCATTATTATTTTTCTTTACGTAATATGTGATAATGTCCTATGTGAACATTTCACACTGAATGGTCATAACAGTTCCTAGTTAGGATGAGAACCGATATGTTCCAGGAATATATTCGAAAATATATGTTCAATAGCTTGTTGATATCATTTTATGGGCAACAAATTATATGTGTCAACAAGGGTTAATAACACAAAAAATAATTCATCAACAGTATATGATAGCGTGAGAGCTTATACCATATCACTACTCGTTATACAAATTAGTGGAATGATGCCAGTAAATGGAAAACTTCACCTTTCATGAAAAAAAGGTCAATGATGAGCCTTGAGAATACATTATTACCATTTTTGGGATATGATTTAAAAATTTAATCATAGAATATTTATTTATTTCCAACAAATGATGAATACAGGATACCATATGAGTTTGTGAATTGGATGAAATTCCAATTATCACATGCTAATGAATGGTGTTGTGAGTCATTTGTTATGGTCAATGTATAAAAAATAATAAATATAAGGTTCAAATAGTATATTTATAGGTTATCCTAATGAAACATGGGGATACAACCAATATAGCCTATTATACATGAAAATGATTTTCATAAGATAATTAATTTTTTTAGAGGAAAAACATCTACAATAAGGATAGTGGGAGGAAGATTGAATATGATGAACTTGGTGATTAAGATATAAAAAATTTGTTATACGAAAATGTTCTATAAGCCTTAATTAAAGATTCTATTCCTAAAACACAAGTACTTTTTTGGATCACTAGATACTTTAGAGATCGAAAAAGATATGGTTTTAGAGTAACTGAATATGTTGACTAAATATTGGTTAATGTTAATGGTCATATTTCATATAAAGTTGTAATAGAGATATTAGAATATTTATTATATAATGACATCATGAATTCTGAAATGGGTTCAATACATCATTACCATGTGTGGATTATAGTCATACCACTAGTTAGGGTAAATACTGGTGGGTGTGAATGGGTAGTCAATAAAAAATTAAACATGGAAGGTAATTTATGTATCTATTAAATAATACTAGTGGCTAAAGGCTTTATATGGTATCAATTAATTAAGTATAATTAACCATTTTCATTATTTTCCTTGTTTAAATCAACTATGATTCAACATCCCATAACCAATTTCCATTACTATGATATTTTTATGGATGTAAAAATTTCTTTTGTTAATGGAACCCTTCAGAAATACATATACATGAGAAAACATGAAGGGGTTGTGACTCCCGAATATTCCAATAATATTGTTAAGTGATTGTGATCCATTTATGGTTTAATCGAATGATATTTTTCCATGAATATTTCTTTTGATGAATCCATTAGTGGATTTTTATTCATAAATAATGGATGGAAGTCACATTTTTTATATAGTTTAGTGGATATACAGTTTTCATACTAGTATTATATGTTGATGACATGTTACAAAATAAAAATAAAATACCATTGTTATAACCAATTAAGGTCTGATTAAAAAGTGATTATCTATAATAGACATTTGTGAAGCATCATATATTGTTAAAATCAATATAATTTTTTAAGGTTCCAAAAAATGGTTCTGAGACTATGTCAATGTAGTTACATTGACTAGAGACATAAGGGATTTACTATGGAATAATCCAAGAGGGGTTTTGTTCCAATGTAACAAGTTATAAATCCATCCATGAAAATATATCATTAGATACAATATGACAGAGGGGGAATAATAAGTCCACATGTGTTTTTTCAATAGCATCTAGCATGCATTCCATGTTTCATTCTATGATTGATATTTCCTACACTCTAATCATGGTTGGTAGATATAATGATGATATATGAGAGTATCACTGGTCATATATTAAGGATATCATTATGATTTTATGGAATAATTATGATATGTTCCATATATATAGAGGATATGATGAACTAATAAATAGATTATAAACTAATTGTAGTAGCCAAACAGATTATAGAAATATATATTCATGGTTAGGATATGTCTTCAGTATCAACATAGGTTCTATGAGCTGAAAGTGGTCAATATAGCCAATTTTCATCAATACAACAGTGGGTATATGTTTTTAGAAGAAACTGATACATCCTATGAATCTTTTTGGATTCATTATATTTATCGATAGAATTATGTGCTAACTAGTAATACAGATGTGATCATGTGGGTTTTCCATAATAAAATATTAGTGAATCGTGAAAATCTGGATAAACAAAATCAATGGAAGAAAAACATACATTGTAAATATCACCCCTTTATAGATTTTTATCAATGGTATAAGGCCACTGAGAGTATATATTCCATGTATTAAAACATGGTAAACCCCTCAAAAAATCCTTATCAAAATAGAAGCATAGATATCATGTGTTAGCTTACGAAAAAAAGGTTGGTTTCATTTTAATGTAGTGAAAGTTGAACTATGTTATATTTTTTCCCTTAAAACTTATGAATATATTAGGGTTCCTTATATTGATTTATTTGAATATTTTTAAATTATTTAGTCACATTTTTATTATTCTTCTACCTTACATAGTATGTTTAAATCCCCGTAGTGTAATTTTTATACTAAATGTTTGTAGTAGTTTCATCATATTATAAGAGAAAAGACGTGTGGTGAAAATATAATTAAATATATGTTCTATATAAGTATGATGTAATTTTATGAGACAGAAATGATATATTCTATCATGTGTGGAGACTCATAGGTCATTGATATGATTTCTCATTATGTACTCTATTGGAAATATATGGTGTAAGAGATTATGAGAACATGACCTGATTATTGTAAATACATATTTTTATGTGTCATTGTATATTCCTATATCTAGAGATGGATAACGATCCTTATAATTTAATAAAATTATTAATAAATGTCATAATTAATGTAATTTTATTTTTTGACAACAAATGTGATGTCATATGATTAAGATGAAGTGGGATATATTAGTTGCATCATGAGTGATGTTTTATTAATAAATAATATGAGAAAGTATTTATCCCATTATTTCATTAAAATATGATGATACATCATTCAATTTAATGTGAATATAATTTAGTGAGTATGATGATAACTATAGAGATTTTCTAATTATGTTCACTTCTAAATAGTCAATGAATGAGACATGTAGCATATAGGTGGATGATAGTATCTTGAAACATTCTTAATTAAAAAAATACATATAATTGGATTTTATTACATAAAATACGATTAAAGGATATTACAATTCAGTGTGACAATAACTTAATTCTTTTGGGGATCCTTGATATGTTTATAGATTATAACCTTGGACATTAGGTTGTCCTCCCTTATTCAACATAGAATGGTTCCTAGAGGGTCACACAATATGTATATTCAATACAATAATCAAAATATATTTTAATTTGACGTGTTAGATAAATACTATCCACAAAATTTTGTTTGATAATTCACCATGATGGTTTAATCATAAATTTTCAATCACAAGTTATTTAATAGAAAATATATGTGATATGAATATTTACAGAATATTTATTCCCTAGGTAATTATTTATTTATTTATGTTAATGTAAAAATTATTTATTTTCTTACTCTTGTTTATTCAAAATGTAATAAAATATTTATTTTGATAGTTACATGTATTTAATTTTCATTCTATAGTTTCAATGATTATTATGTTTATATATTTATTTGTGAATATTGTAATATATATTCATTATTGAAGGAATAATAAGTATTGTAGAAGATTGGTGATCCAACATTGACGGTCCGATTAGAAATTTCATATTAAATATTTTTTGATTGAATTTAAATAAATTTATTCAAGAAAAAATAATATTTAATTTATCCACTTTTTTCAAACAAGTAATGTAATTAGTAATAATGAAAATATTATTTATACCTAACATTCATTGGAAATTGATTAAATAATAAGATCCATTTCCCAATTATTTATTTTCTAATCCTAGCATTATATGAACCTTACTATGACATGTTGCTCTAGGTAGGGCTATATTTTTTCATTGTTCCCAACTAATTATAGGGGAAACCTATAAATACATAGAGTGTTATCATACCTAGAACATAATTAAGGACACAATGCAGCTTTTTTGTCCCAACTAGAGGTAATTACTTCCCCCCTGAATGATTCAGTTGTGAATAATAGTGTCCTTCACACGCAGTATGTTTTTAGGTGCTAGAATTCATAGAATAATATTTTTATTATTGGACATTTCATGGATCTTGTAAAGATAAATACTAGAGGGAATATATAATTGAATTATAAAAAAATTAAAAATGAAAATATTTTTATACTGGTTCATCAATGAAAGGAGAATTCAATGAAAGGTAATTATTAAAAAAATAAATTTATTATATATTTTGTGTGTAAGGATTCTCTCAAAAATAAAATTTATAGGATCAACATCATCTATGAAGAAAGATCCCTATAATAGGTTCATCATGTTCAGATTGATATAAATTAATTATAAACATATTATTCATAGATCCTCCCTCTATTTTTTATGTTTCTCTATATCAATATTCGATTGGAATTTTGTTTGGTCATGAAAGTTAATTAATGCCCAATTTTTTAAATTGATCCATATAATATGAATAATAAATTATGGTTATTTAAACAAAAAGGTTCTTATATTATGTCATGGACTATATGAATATATTTATATCTAGTATTAAGGATATATCCAAATACATTGATTGGAAAATTTTGTTAGGAATGGTCCAAAATGTTTTTTGTACACACCGGAACCTATTAAATGTAACCCAAATAGAAAATATTCACAATATTACTCATTAATCCTTTTAAAATTAATTAAAAAATAATTTAAAATGAAATTATTTTACCTTATAATATTAAATAATAATATTTATAAGAAATTTAATAAAATCATTACAAGGAAGAAATTAATTTGTATTGAAAACATTAAATTACGATTTTTTTAAAAAGTACCTTACATCAAATCAGAATCACTAAATACATAGTATAATTCATATATAATAAAATAATATTATTTTAAGGGGTTTTAAACTATTATTTTCCCTTTTTATTTCATCTATTATCATGACTTATATAATTATTACATCAGTTATGATCGTCTCAAACATTTTGGGGATGTTCAGTTCATATTCAAAAAATAGATTCCTTAGGTTGGACATGGTCAAAGGGATCATTGTTCAATTACATATAAAATCTTAAAATGAATTAGTTATCATATTTCATAATTAATACAATTATATGACCATTCAATGTTACAAAACATGAAAAATGAATCACATCACAGCATGGAAGTGGAAATCTAGATGTGTGTATGAGCTATTTTATCATTTTCAGTGGACCAAAGCGTATTAAGGTAAAAAATATAATAAATTTTAAGAATCATAATTATTTTATTAATATAATATATATTATTTAATTACATCATAACAACCAGTCCTTTGGGTGGTGGAGAAAAATGAAACACACCACTTGGTGGAGGCAGTAGGCCACATATACGAAAGAGATTTTTCTTCCATTTCTCATGGAAAGGAAATAAAGAAGGAAAAGGTTTTTGAAGTCAATATAATATTATTATTTAATATGTAAGATACTAATTTTATAATTTCACTAGGTTTATAAAATATTTTATGGATTTGGAATATGAAATAAATATGAAAACATGTAGTTTACAGTTATATCTCTTCTTTAGAAATCATCCTTTTAATTACACCATAATCCTTCTTTGATGGTAATTTTGTGATAAGCAGTGCTCTTCCAAATGGTAAGTATGTATTTAAAGGATTTTTTAATGGATCATTTTAGATAAAGGGATTAAAAAGTGTGAGGAAGAGAGGAGAGCTAGTTCCCTTTTAAAAGTGAGGTGGGTGACGATATGGTGTATATATATATGAAATAATAATATATAATGTTAGGTCCACTAGGTCGAATACACTTAGAGGGAAGGGTGAATCAGGGTATGATGGATTAAAACATTCAACCATTTGGATCTTGTTTTGTTGTTAGAAAAAAAATTATTCTATCTTCCTCCTGTAGTAATATACGAACATATATGAAATCATGCACTAGACACAACAATTTGTACTCGGTTCACCATCACTGGGCTACGTCAAAGGAGCATACAACAGCTATGTTCCAATGTACAAAATTCACTAAGGATCACAAAAAATAATGAGTACAACTTTTAGACTAGATCTTCTATTCCCAAGCTCACTTCCTTTACAATGTTTAGGGTCTCCTCACTGCATTCTCAAAGTGTCACTCCATATGCCTCTTTCTTTGGATCACAAATTTTGTAAAGGGTCACTATATTCCTCTTCCTTTGGTCAATTCTCTTGGAAAACAATCCCTTTCCTGTATATAGACTTGTAGGTCAAGCATAGTTTATGGACATGTAATTCCCTTCACATTCATCAATTCATGCATCCTCAAATATATGTAGATTCTCTGTTCAAATTCTTTTTTCACTCGTAGATGAATTCCACCTTCCCGAAAATTGTTATATACCGGGAAAAAACTTTTTAAAATTGATTGTAATGTATTTTAATCTCCCTAGTGTGTTTCGTGAACCACCTGCCTCATACGCGTACTATGTACCAGGAGAGGTATGAAGACCACCCACTCCACGTATATCTTCCTATTCCATGAACTTTAAGCACCTCCGTGTACCACTGCCTTCATTACGCCTCTATGAACTGCCCTCTATCCATGAACTATTACCTATTTGTGTACTGTCATCGGTTACACGTACTAGAGCTCACCCTCTGCATACCACTTGCAGAACTCTCCCTCTCACATTCCATAGATTCATACTCCTTATACTGAATCAACTCCTTCCACATATCAGGATTTCTTTTCGGGTTAAGAATCCCCACAAACACCTTCAGCAGAATTACTTCTGCATGAACCACTTCAACCATGATGAACCTCCTTTAGTGAAATTTCATCGGCCATTTCGAAAATATAAGATCAAAAATATTTTCTATAATGATATTTTATCTCCATAGAAATTAGGGGGATTAACGATTCTTATATAGGGAATGATACCCGCAAAATTAAATAATCTAGGTTTTACCAAATCTTCAATCTAGATTTCACTGCATACCAATCCTTCTTCCTCCACGAACCAAAATCCACCCACGAACCGTTGTTCCTATCCATTCATAGAACTATATTTGTTCCTACATGGTCGATCTTCCCCCCCCCCAATTTTGTGCCATCCATGTACCACACAGACATCCATCACTAAACATTTTCGGTTTCACTAATTGCTTCTATTTACCATTTCCGCTCCCTGGTACGTGGCTGTGTACCCTTCCCAAACATGGTATGTGATCCATGTCCTGAGATCCTCATTTATATTCCTTTACCGATTATGTTCACCATTGTTCACACCAATTCCCGATTTGAAAGCCCCAAAATTTGGAAAACATTGGGAAACTATGCCACCATAAAAACATTTCATCGGAAAACACCAACCACACTCATTTGAAATCATCTCGTTTATTCAACAAACACAATCACATCCAAAAAATTCTGAGGGGGAACCATAAGGGATTCTTCCCAAAAATCACCCCCTTTACGTTTGATAAACACTCTTTTTAAAAAAATTCTTTACATTTTGAAATCTTGTTAAATATTCTGCCATCTTCAACCACCATTCACTAAATGTGATTAAGATAGAAATCAATGATTTACTCAAAACATACTCTAATCCCCACATCATCCATTCTCGGCATGAAAAACTTATGTATAATGAAATTCTCACCAATGAATCAATTAATTTCTGATTACTAATTGTTGATAACATACCGAAATAATAAAAATTAACTACTTTCATCACAAACCTTGGCTGTTTTGATATCTAATCATTGATCGATCACTTCTACCATTGTCAGATTTAATTCCCCACTTATGTTATAGCTCCTCTATCCAGCTTCAGCTCAACTTCAACTCCCCCTATCTCGCTACACCACGTTACAAATTCTCCCTGAGTCTTTTCTCCTCGAGATTAGTCAGGCGTTATCCCCCATTGTCAACGATCCTAAAAGGAACCTCAAGGTTGTCTACAACAAGGAAAATAACGTGTATCAGCACATTTGGGAAAGACACATGTTACCATGGGGAGACTAGTCCCATATCCACACTTTTTCAAGTTCGGTAACCCAACTGGACTCCCAGAGGTAGTTGATGCCTTTCGAATGCATCTTTGGGTAAGGCCTTTCTCAAGATGTCTGCAACCTGTTCTCCTATATGAAAATTCTCTATTTTCACAAGGCCTTGCTCAATTGTCTCCTTGATAACATGATATTTTATTTCAATGTTCTTTGTCCATAAGTGATGGAAGGGGTTTTTTTTAATATTTATAGCACTTGAATTATCATAATGGATTCGGATTTGAGATTTCCATTCAATTACCATATCCTCAAGTTGTTAATTCATCCACAATAGTTGTGTGAAAACTCGAGTAGCTGCAATATATTCAGATTTTTTAGTTCATATAGAAATGAAATCTTGTTTATTACTTAACCAAGAAATACACAAACCTATAAGAAAAAAGGAACCCACTAAGGTTAATTTCCTATCATCTACTTAACTAGCTCAATCCACATGTGTATATCCTAATTACTCTGGATTAGAATTGTAATTATACATTATGCCAAAATCTAATGTGCCCTTGATATAAAGAGGAATAATTTGTAATTGAATCATATGGGTCTACTTCGGATTGGTTGGATACCTTACTTCTTGGAATGTTGAAAATACATTATCTGGCCTTGTCACTGTCAGGTACAATAGACTTCCAATGATTTGCCTATATTCTGTGGTATTAACTGCCTTGCCTTCATCATCTCATCAATGATCCAATCGAGTAGCAACTAGAGTCATCATTTCTTTGGAATTATCCATTCCAATACTTCTTAAAACCTCCTTGGAATGTATAAATTGTAAAATAAAAGTATCATTTCTTCATTGCATCACTTGTAATCCAAGTAAAAATTTCATGTCTTCAATCATCAAAATTTCAATATCACTTTCCATATATTCAAAAAAAAATGTATGCATTGTGCTTCATCTAATCAACAAAAGATTATGTAATCGACACAAACTAGCACCATCATCTTTTGACAGTATTCATTATTGAAATACAAATTTTTAATCAACTCCACCACATAGAAAATAGTGCTTCTTTTAAAACTGATCAATCCATAAATAAAATTCTCTTGGTGCTTGCTTCAAACCATATAAATCATTCTTGAGTAGATATAATTTTTTCTCAACTTCATGAATGTGAAAACCATATAGTTTTTCAATGTTGACTTCTTCTTCTAGAACTCCATTCAGAAATGATGACTTGACATCCATCTATAAAATTTTAAAATTTCATTACACTGCTATGTCGAGGAATAATATGATTGCCTACAGCCTTGCGAAAGGTGAAAACATTACAAAAACATCAATACTCACTATTTAAGAGCATCTGTTCTACAACAAGTGTGCTTTTTATCAAATCACTACACTATTTTCATTCATTTTATTATGAAAGATCCATTTTGTTCTTATGAAAATATTGCCTGCTGGTCTTAAAACAATCTCCCATGATTGATTCTTCTCAATTTGGTCAAGATCTTCATTTATGGCTTGAACCCAGTTCTCATATCTAGCGTCTTAATCAAAGAATGTATGCTTCACTTGTGATATGTATGATTCTAGCTATAGATACACCATCCTCCATGTCAACACCAGTACTATATGATCCCCAATTATGTTATGCCTATCAATTTTTCATCTTTTTTCGGGTCATTGGGATGAAACTAATTTGTTCTCATCATTTGAGTCTTCTTATGAATCAACCAATGAGAGATGGAGAAGCCCCTAATCTTCTAATCTCTTCCTCACTATCCTCTTGAGTCCGATCATGTATTTGCTGAATTTTCTTTTCATTCTCCACTATATACACATTATGACATTCGACTATCTTTCCAAGGTACTTCTTGAAGCATTTATATTATTTTATTTTCATCGAGTATCCCAGAAATATCCCTTCATCCCATATGATTCATATTTTCTATGTCTATCCTTATTGAGAATGAAATATTTAATTCTGAATATTTGATAGTACATCAATGATGGATTCTTTCACAACCATAACTCGTATGGAGTCTTCTCCTATTTTGGACAATGTAATGCTCTTTTGAAGTGTATACTGCTATCCTTACTACTTCTTTCCAAAATTTCTTCATATGTTCCTTTTCAATGAGTATTGTTTTGTGTATATTGTTGATAATATGATTTCTTCTCCCAACTATTCTATTCTACTATGGGATTCTTACTGCTGGAACATTACGCCTCATCCCATTTTTTGAGATAATCCTCCACTTGGCTATTTGTGAACACAATTCCATTATCTGTTCGAATCGTCTAGATTTTTTGACCATGTAGCTTTTTTACATTCCCATTTATATATTATAATGAAACTGAACACGTCATATTTGTGGGTGATTATTGAAACTCCCTCCATTCTATTATTTTTCATTAATGAAGATAACATGATATCTCCTCTCATCAATAGATCTCTAAGAAATTGGTCTACACACATCAATATGCACCAGCTCATGCATTCTTGTTGAAATTTTATAGTTTTTCATATATGTCTTTCATATGATATTACCATGTTGGAAGGAATCACATGTATGAGTACGATCACGTGACAATATTGGGAGATTTCAAGATACATCATATTTCACTAGATCTTCCATGGAACCTTGGATTATGTTGCCAATACACTTATTCAATAACTTGTTTTCTTTATCCTTAGATATAAAGCACATATCTTTTTCTCCACTCACAAAGTAGAGATTCCCTTTCCTATGATTTACTTGCAACACAAAAACACAGTAATTTTCCATGATGATACATAATTTCATGAAAAAACATATGGCAGTCCTGAGTCACTCAATTGACTAACAATAAGCATGTTGGGACTATTCCCCTCAACAACCAAGACATCTTCTTGTCTCATGACTTTTACTCCAAACTTGTCTTTTCTTAAACCAATAATTTTCAATCTGTCTTCATTACCAAATATTACAATATCTTCATATCATACCAGATTACATTCACTAGATCTTTATTTACTATCATATAAGGTGTGCCTCCACTATCAATGATCCATATCCGAGTGCCATCTAATACTTTGAATGCAATTTCATCAATCCCCACTTTCTTGGCCCTTATCATTTTGACCCAACTCTTTGACTTCATACTCATCATGGAATGGTAATTTTGATCATCCTTAGCATGCGATGGACCAGTTTCATCATGTAGGGATGAAAATAGATTCTGAATTTCTAGATCTCTTGATGATACAGTTGGATGTTTCTTATGAACAATTTCGGTCTGTATCATAACATTCCTCTACATTATTGATGTGAAATATCCTACCATATACCCAAGTTCATTTCACCTGAAACAATTTCCATCAAATGATGACATGGAATTTTGATCTCTATATAACTACCTATATTGGCCTTGTTCCCTTTGATACCTTTTTCTATGGAATTTACATTTTGAGAATGTCCAATCTTACCCAAACAATTTCATCTTATGTTATTAACCTTCTTATGTGGAAATGATGCACCACTAGTTGTGCCTTTTGTTCTCTGAATCATCTAATTATGCTTCGTACCCATGTCAATATTCAATTTAGATTGGGTTCTTGTGGTCTGATAAGAACCATAACTACTTTCTGTTACAGATCAAGCCCAATACTAGCCTTATCATTTAGAATTGATTGTTTATTCTGTTATTATTGACCACTCTACTCAAATCTCATCTTATATTTTTCCTATACGATCGTCTTTCCTGATGTCGAATGGCGAGTTGGTTGTTTTTTCCTGATCATTAATTGTTCATCGAAGATTGTCGACTTCCACTTATAGATGTTTGATATTTTTGATTTGATATTTTCTAGTTTCAATAAAACTATCAATATCTATTTTCTATTTATCAATTTTGAGTTTGTACTCAACCAAATGTTTTGAGTTTTATAGAGATGGAGACATTAGCTTTCCAATTTTGGAATTCCGGTTAGAATTATATTCTACCTTCAGTTGCATAAATATTTTTTCTTTATAGACTACATTTTTAGCCTTATTTTCTTTGGCTCACAAAATATCTTCCTCTTTAAGGGAAGCTTCTAATTCATCCTGAAGGTCAAATCATCCTTCAATTTCTCCTCAATCATTTCACTTTACTCTCTCGTTAATTAATTTAAGACAACTGCCACCAAATAATCTAATTTATGATCCTTTCAGTCCTCCTACTCTTTTGCCTCATATTATTCTGAACATTAATCCTCTTTTGAAAGAATACTATTCTTTTTGAATAACAATCTCCTAGTAATTCTCCTCCATTTCTAATTTGATGAATACTTCTTAGGAGGAATTTCATCATATTATTCATTTTCATCTTCAGACTTCTTAGGACATTTTTCTTCATAATGCCTAATAATTCCACATAGAAAGCATGGAAATGGATGTTTACCAATGAACATCCACCTTCCCCTTTACAGTTTGGGGGAGAGAAATGACATAAAATCATCCATATTTTCTTCCTCATAACTACCTTCAGTAATCAAATTCCTAGCCTTGAATGCCACTTCCTTAGGCTACCCCTTTTCCACTACATCATTATCATCATTTCTCATTTCATATGATACAAGGGTACTTTGTAGGTTATCCAGTGTCAGATCTTTTAGGTATCTTTCTTTTAATACTGAAACATTCAGATTGAACCGCGGTGGAGGTTTCTTCAGGATACGTTTCACAGTCATTATATCTTCAATTAGTTATCGAAGACAATTCATGTCTTCAACAATAATAGTTATCCTTTAAAAGAATTCATCAAAATTCTTATTGAGATTAATTTTGAGATCCTCATTCTTTTTCCGTAGAACATGCCACATTGCTTCTCAGACTTTTGAGTCGCCCTCATAAACCTTCAAAAAATTTCCCACATTCCATGTGAATCTTTATAGGTGATAACCTTAATATAAATTGAATTTGATAGAGTCCCCCCTAAAGAATTCATGCCTTTAGCATCAGTATCTAATTCTATTATTTAAGATTCTGATAAGGATCCACTATTAATGTCAACTGATATTCCATGCATAACTGCTGGGAAGACATCCATCCCTACAGATCAGAATTCATGCTTCGTCTGATTCATCCATAATTGAATATTATTTTAAATCAAAGATCATAATTCCTTTATGATTGAACACCTTCATTTATTATTCTTTGAGATAGATCCACTGACTATCTACCTTTCCATCCGATACCAATTGTAATGTTCATCAGGTTGAATACCCTGAGAGGTGGGGTGGGGGTGAATCGGGATATGATGGATTACAACATTCACCTATTTGTATCTTGTTACATTGTTATACAAAATAAAATTCTCTCATCCTCTCATAGTAATATACTTACAGATATGAAATAAAGAACATGACACGTTGATTTTTACTTGGTTCACCCCCACTGGGCTACGTCTAAGGAGCATACTACGGCTATGTGTCGATGTACCAAAATCATTAAGGCTAATGGACAATAATTAGTACAATGTCCGGACTAGATCTTCTATGCCTAGGCTCACTGATTTTACAATGTTTAGGGTATTCTCACTACATTCCCAATCATCACTCCCTATGCTTCTATATATGGCTCACGGCCGGTGGAAAGGGTCACTGTATTTCTCTACATTCACTCATTGCTCTTGGAAATGAATCGACTCAATGATTATAGACGGGTAGTTCAAAGAGAGTTTAGGGACATGTATGTCCCTTCACATGCATCAATTCCAACAACCTCAACTATAAGTATATGCTCTTTTGATGTTCCTTTTTCACCCACAGATGAATTTCAGCTTCCCGGATATTGTTAGATACCGTAAAAATATGCTCACAAAGTAATTTTAAGCTTTTTCAAGATCCTTAGTGTCTTTTGTGAACCACCTTCCTGTAACACCCCAGGCTTCCATGATACATTTCTCTTTGAATGATACAATAGATTGTGTTGTATAAAACATCGAGTTCAAACACACCCCACCAATCAAACTAGCCATTATGAATAGGAATACACACATTTTAATTTTTTTTTAATTTTTTCATTAAAAATGGACTACATTTTTGGATTTGGAATATAGAAATAATCTTATGGTGAATTTGTTTTATTTTTATGAAAATAATCAATTTTTGATGAATAGTGAAAAACACCGAGTTATTGTTTAAAACCAACTTTTTATTTAATAAATTAATTATTTTAATTAAATTTATTTTAAGTCAAAATAGATACATAATACCTATATAAGTTCAATTTAATTCATTGGAGTCATTTTATAATATGTTTAGATATATAAAAATTTTATTGATCTTTTTACAGTCTTTTACCCACCTCCTAGGAGCTTTTTCAAATTTGCATAAAACATAATTTTACCACTTCTAGGAGTTTAATTTCTAGAATATGGGAGACATGTTTGATATTAGTATGTAAAATGTGGTTCAATATGTTTAAAATAATAGTTGGTGAATAGTAACTTTGACTTTTATTTAACACGGTAAAAAGTAAATAGTGTAATTAAATGAAACATGATATTACTATTAACCTATCACATGTCCTAATTCTATTGAATAAGTTTATTTCGACCAAAAACAACCTTTTAAATAATATATGACCCTTTAGGTCCACATGTATTAGATTAGGACATTTATTATTATTTTATTTAAAGAAGAGTTAAAAGTGTTAAATTCAAAGTTTAATAACTAAATCATTTTTTAATATAGGGTTAAAAATAAGATAAATTCGACTATAAATTTTAATTATAAATCTAAGAATATTAACTACCTTATGGTATTTTATTAATAATTTTTAGATCTTAAATAATTTAATTTTTTTATGACACAATGATGATGCAGTAATTACCTTATTAATGGATTTTTAAAATAATTGATATTATAAATATCCAAATAAATCAAATTTGATACTTTTAATGAATTACACTAATTTTATAAGATAATAAGACATTTTAGGGTTGATTAAATGAATTTTTTTATAAGTAATAATTCTTTTATAAATTTAACAAAAACAGAACACCAAGGAGTGTAAAAATTGACAGAAAATATTTTTTAAAACAAATATTATATTATTAATTGATATTCAATTCCTAAAAATCTATGTTTTGGAAAAAGTACTAGGATAAGGTACTATATATAAATAATGAACCACTTGGTATTCTGTTGGAGGTTTATTGTATTTTTATTTAGCATATAATATAAAAATACAGAGAGAAATATTTAATGCCAAACTAATTAACTAAGAGTTAAATCTAAAAGATAAGGTTATTTTTGTGACCCAAACCTGTCTAAAACATATTTTTGGAGTGCTGTTATACCCATACCCACCTTATCCTTGAAATAAATAATTTTGGATCCATTATAAACCGATTATGATGTTATTATAAAATAATATGTCAATATTTTCCTAAGGTGCCCCTCACCCCTGTTATAAAAGGGCACTCCTCCTTCTCTCAAATTCAAACCATAAAAGCCATTTGTCTCAGCCAACCCATAACCAAATATCCTCTAAAATGTACTAAATTCATCCGATATGGATTTCTTTACTCATAAATCCAACCTATGGAGTTATTTTGATCAAATCAAAAGGAATAACATGAAGAAGATGTAAATTTTTCCTCACCTCTATAATGTTATTTTCTGCTTCCACATCCTCGTTCATTGTTGTTTCCTTCATGAAATAATATATCTTGTATCTTCTATATACTATGATTTTATTATAAAAATATTACCACCATATTCATTATTCTATTCATCATATGAATGAAAAAGTCACCATACGTGCGTACGTACGGCTTTCCGTCTCCACGTCGTGGTGTAGTTTGTTATTCAAACACTTCATCATTTGGATGGGTATAATAATTCGTATAAAGGATGTAAATAATAAATATAACAAGATAATGAATCTTTATATATTATATACCATCTAATTCTATACTTTTTTAATATCAAATGAATGATACTGTCATTCATGCGTATATACGGATTAACATCTCCATGAATGCGATGAGATTCATTCCCCTTGTATCCATTACAGAAAAATTTTCATTTGATGATTAAAAATAAATTTTAACAACTTAATATCATTCATAATATTAATAGGATACATCCTATCCATAACAAAAATTACTTATGTAACAAATCATATAAAGGAAAATGAATTAGTTAACACCTGAAACGATGATACTACTGAAATATCATTAACAAAGCAATATTAGAAGATCATATATGATATAATATTAATTTATATGGTTATTTTATAATTTAATAACAATTATATCAACATTATATAGGTGGTTAACCTACCCTATACCATGGAAATGTACAAGTTAAGGGTTAATTTCACAATCTCATTATTATCTGAGGTTGTTTTTACATAAGTATCTACTGGGACCTCTTTATCATCCACATCCATGTTTCTTAAAAATATATTTCAAAAAATTTCTACTATTTACTAGACAATGGTTTAAATTCATTTATGCCCTTATTTTACATTATATGTTTTTGAAAGCATTCTTTCCGTCATTTTCCAAAAAAGGTACTTTATGAGATTTTTGAAAAAATTAATGTAAGAATGTTTTTTTAACTTATAATATCGGTGCGTCTATTTTCAGTCGTTATAGCATCGTAGATGCTTCCTTTAGAAGCTTAGAAGAATGTTTACAAAACAAATGTTTTCTTTTCAATGGTTTAAAAATAGAAAGAGGTATTTTTTTCAAATAGTTTTCATTCCATCTATGTCAATGTCCATTGATGTATTTTAAAGTTGTTTGTAGTTGAATTATTATGATACATATATTACATATTGTATTGAAGGTTTTGTGATATGTTTGATTGTGGATGTGTTATTTCATACCATTCATGGTTTATGGATAATGTATTGCCATTTCGTATGCTAGTTTTAATATTAATATTTATGTTATGTTTCTTCCTTTTCACATAAGGAATGCATTGGACTTAGTAAGTGACGGGTGGAGACCGCAATAGCTCCTAGATGCATCAGTAGGTCTCATGAGACAAACTAGTGTCTTGAAACAAGGCCTTGACTAAATCTTATTTTTAGTCCTTGCATAAGACCTTGATTATGTGGTTATGAAGTCTTGCATTATGCATTCAATCATTATGAAAGTGGCTATTGATATTGTATGTGATTATTTGTGTAGTATAATATCCATGTGAATAAGTAAAAAAATTATTCGATTTTATCTTTGCCATATTATTCTGATGTTTAAGTTGAAAAGTATTTTGTTTTAGTTATACATTTCCTTAAATTTTTATGCTTATTTATTAATGTTTCCGATAAATTGTTATCCTTACTAAGCATATGAGCTCACCCCTTTATATGTTTTATTTTTCCTAGGATGTGAAGAGTATTTCATGGTTGACCTGCAGGGATAGGCTAAGGATATAAGTGATTTCAAAAAGGGGACAAATTGTTGTTGATGTTTTTATTTCATGATGTAATTTAAAACTTATGAATGTATCAATTATTTACAAGGCTACTAAAATAATCATTCTTTTAAGACATGATTACTTGTATCATAAAAATATTATGTAATAAGTCACCAACTCTGTGTAAATGGGGTTAGGGTGTTACAATTGGTATCAATGGGAGTTTAGTACAAACCATAGAAGATAGATTTAGAAAAACTTTGATTAGAGAACTTTAGACTAAGATTGACTCTGAGAATTTGTATAGAATAACTTCCATGAATTTAGGTGTTGTAGAGATTTTGTGAGTTTCTAAGCAATACATCCATGTCTGGATAGGAGCTAGTAGAGGCACCTATGGCACATATGTACCATGGGGTAAAACATGATAACACCACTTTGAGCTAGACTAGAACGGGAACTGGTGCATGAAAATGGGTCATGTTGCACTCTTTGTTATGACACTATTTCTTATGGAAATCGGGATGACATTGTTTATTTAAGGATCAAACTTTCCTATCAATTTATAATAGGTTTATTCGTAGAAACAGAAACATCCAGTGATTCTATATCCATTTGGACCTACGTTCCAAAGGTAGGTGCTCATTAGTTGTGGACTGATGCGGCTTAAAAATTTTCAATGGTCGAGAGGATGGGAGGACAGACTAATAACACCTTTTTTGGGGGAATTATTGTGTACTCCAGGACTCTCTTATAGATTTGAGTTATGTTCGTGAATCCTTATTAATTAACATAACATGGAAATGAGTTTTTTTCTTTTTACCTTGAAATCAATGATTGATATGTAAGACATTTGTAGAATATTTTATATGTATTTGAGGTTCTTCATAGATAGAAAATCATCCATATTTATTATAGATTCTTAGTCAATGGTATCCTTCAACAAATTATATAGAAATCCCTTGGTCATTATGATAACCATATTGGTTTTAAATCCACTCAGTGGGGCACTTGATGTTTATTGTCGTTCAGAAAGACATGGATTATTTTAGATTTCAGATCATACCCGCAGATGGGCTACCTATGTATCCTTATTGGAAAAGGAATCAGAACTCACATAATTCGACTAAATAATTATGAGGTTTATTCATGATTAATGGCTCAAAGAGATATGTCAAAAATACTTTTACACTCTAAGCTCACGTGAGTCATGCTCGGTGTGAGAAACAATAGGTATTAGTAAAACCTGACGATTGTGTCACAAAAGATGAAATCATAAGAAATGATGCGGGGCTTATGTTTGTATGAAAATCTAAGTAAATGAAGACAATGGTTTTTAGTAAAGAAGCATGAGATCAAGATCCGTAAAGGTTTTTTTATTTTAAGGAGATTTGGATACTCTAACTTAGGGTTTACTCCTAATGGGGATTCCCAAATTAGGGGGGACTTGGGGCTTACTCCTAAGGAGGATGTCCATTAACAGGGTCCATAAAGGTATTTGTGCTTTATGAATATTTATATTTTAAATTTGGGGCTTACTCTTAAGGAAGATGCCCAGATTAAGGGGACATTAACTTATGATTGCGGCTTACTCTTGAGAAGGACGCCCAAGGTTAAGGGGACTTATGATTGGGTTTAATTCTTAAAATTGAGGATTCCGATGATTAATGAACATGGGGCTTACTCAAGAAGAGGATTCCCATAATTATGAAACATGTGGCTTACTCTTAAGGAGGATTCCGATGATTAATGAAATTGCGGCTTACTCTTAAGGAGGATTCACATGATTAAGGAACTTAGGGCTTACTCCTATGGAGGATTACCATGATTAAGGAACATGGGGCTTACTCCTAAGGTGGAGGCCCATGATTAAGAAAATTGGGGTTTACTCCTAAAGAGGATACCCATGATTAAGGAACTTTGGGATTACTCCTAAGGAGGATTCCCATGATTAAGGAACTTGGGGCTTACTCTTAAGGAGGATTCCCATGATTATGGAACTTGGGGCTTACTCCTAAGGAGGATGCCCATGATTAAGGAACATGGGGAATACTCTTAAGGAGGATGCCCATGATTAAGGAACTTGGGGATTACTCTTAAGGAGGATTCCCATGATTAAGGAATTTGGGGATTACTCCTAAGGAGGCGGCCCATGATTAAAGAACTTGGGGCTTACTCCTTAGGAGGATGACCCAGTTAAGGGAAATTATGACTGGGGCATACTCTTGAAAAGGAGGCCCAGGTTAAGGGGACTTTCTAATTTGGGGCTTAATCCTGAGGAGGACGATCAAATCAAAAGAACTTAAGAAAGGGGCTTACTCCTATGGAGGATGACCAGGAACATGGAACTTGGGGCTTACTCCTAATGTGGATGCCCAAATTAAGAGAAATTGTGATTGGGGATTAATCTTGAAAAGGATATCCAGGTTAAGAGAAACTATAATTGGGGATTAATCTTGAAAAGGAGACCCAGGTTAAGAGAAATTATGACTGGGGTGTACTCTTAAAAAGGAGTCCCAGGTTAAGAGAAATTATGATAGGGTCCTACTCTTGAAAAGGAGGCCCAAGTTAAAGGGAAATTATGTATAGGGCTTACTACTGAAAAGGACTCCCAGGTTAAGGGGACTTGAGACATGGGGCTTACTCCTGAGAAGGAGAACCATATCAAAAGAACATTTCAGAATTCCTTTTAGGTAAGGAATCCAACTTAAGAACCATGCCACAAATGGCATTTAAGAAGGTTTCAAAGGCTATCTTTTGAAGAGGAGAGGTGGATTTGAGTAAATGAAGTGTATAGGAGGAAGTCGCACAAGTAATGTTCTTCCACACAAGTCTTTGTCATGCATGTATACTTGCGCGACATGAGTCAAATAGGATGACGAAGAATCCATCGTGTGATACTTGGGAGAATTTGAATTGGATCCCTTAGTATCATCCCTAGAGACTTTCAAAAAGGTGGCGTGCAAGTTTCCTTGAGAGGGAAAGGTGGCGCGCATGTTTCTTCACTTCCCATAAGGGATGGACACTTAGGCACTCAAGTATTGATAAGTTTTAATACTTAGGCCTTATTATTCCTATTAAGAGCATCCATTCTAGGTAAATAATTACCTTATAAGTGTTTGAAAGACTTCAGATATATACTTCGGTGACCAGATCTTGAATCAAAGTTTTGGATTTTTTTGTCCTGGAAATGGGGGGCCCATAGGGAGTATTTATAGGCCACAAAACACCTTGGGTGAAAAAAAGGTTTGGCGCGCAAGAGACTTTCACGCCGCATAAGTGGCACAAAAGTGACTTGCTCCCCCAAAGTCTGGCACGCAAGTGACTTGTGTGACGTAGTCCAAAATGGCTATGGGACTTGTCTTTGTCAAATTTATGACATTTCTTCAAAGGTTGACCCTCTTTTTTCTTAAGGTATTTCCATTTTTCATTCTTTGAAATCAGTGACGAAACAGAGTGTTAACAAAAGTCCCCCCTCAGAATTGGATCCACAAATAGGAAAGAGTATTTGACTCTGTTGTAATGAAGAAACAAGAAATCTGGTAGTTTAAAGTAATTCATGTAGGACTAAAAATGAGGCTAATGTTTAAAGGTCTAATAGCTTTGACCAAACTGATTAAAATTTTCTCAATTCCTTGATAATTTGTTTGAAAACATATTTCCACATTCAAGTATGTGGGAAAACATGTAAACCATTACCTATGAAATTATTAATATGAGGGATGATATGAAAAATGGGCTAAAAGGAATTAGGGGATGAATTTCCTAAGAGTGAAGTTACCACTATTTAAAAAACATGTTAGGGGGTTGAATTATGTAAGGCCACTTAAGGGAATTGGCTGCATAGTTAAATAATATAATCTTTTGGCTGATAGGACCGTTAAATAGACTACTTATGCAAGGCCACCTAGGGGCACATGCTGGATAGTCAAGAAAAAGAACTCTCAGAAATTTTACTTTTCTATTTCTAAAAAGCCAGTGAGAGTTTATGGAGATTCAAATTTTTCAAAGCATAGATTTGTTGTGTGGAGAGGGGTACTTGAATATGGAAAGGATATTCCCAATAAATATTTTCAATGAATTGAATGAATGTCACTCCTATGAAGGTCTGACCCAAACATAGGGATGGGAAATATAAACCATAGACATGAATACATTCAATTCATAAAAAAGAGTATGGGGAAAATATGTTAAGGATGGCTATTTTTGCGTATGCCTACATATTTTTGTTAAAACAAATAAAAAAAAGGTTTTTCTCCCAAAAATGATGTTACCACTATTTGAAAAACTTATTAGGGGGTTGAATTATGCAGGTCCATTTAAGGGAATTGGCTGCATAGTCAAATAATAATATCTTTTGCCTGATATGTCTGTTATGTAGACTACTTATGCAAGGCTGCCTAAGGGCATGTACTGCATAGTCAGGAAAAAGAATTACCGAGTATAAAAAATTTTGTGACCAGGATTCAAGAAAAGGGTTATGGAGATCGGGATGTATTTATGGTTTTGGAGTATGACACATTAAAATGGGAATTTTCCGATTCATGTTGGAGATACACATACCAATGCTAACCATAATCATGTTGTGTATGGGTCTTGAATTGAGGTATTGGACTTCACTATGTATCCCATAAAGATGGGAATCAAGCCATAAGTAGTTATTGAAATACAGTTTTACGTCATGTAGGACAAAAGTGTAGGAGATCATAGTTTAAGGTCATAGAGCTCAGACCATAATAAGGAATAAAAATTGTGTGTATTATAAACTAGATGTAAATGAAGACCAGGGTTTTCATACCACATTCATGTTTTTAGAGGGGGAATTTTCAACAAAGGGACTAAAAGTTGAATTTGGGGTTAGGCCCAAAGACTTGGGGTAGGATTTGAGGGATGCTCGAACATTCCTACATATCCCATAAGGATGGGAATCAAGACATACGTAGTTCATGAAATACCCTCTGTACAGATTTGGATCGTACAAGTGAAGGGTGATAGGGGACTTTAGTGCAATGATGGTTTGAACCAAGATTAATGGTTCGGGCATTACCTTGTATGCATGTAGTATTTATAATATGACATGATTGGAGATCAATTTCAATGATGATTCCCTCTCTGGCGAGGGACATTGAGGGACTCTATAGTTTAACGTCATATAGAAAGGACAATGGTGTTGTACAGTTTATTGTCATGTAGCAAGGACATAAGGGATGTACACAGTTTAACGACATGTGGATGAAGGTGAACCAATGTGAAGAGATTGGTTTTGGGCTGCTTCATAGATCAACATCATATGAGATGGAGGTGAAACGACGTGAAGAGATAGGTTTTGGGCTTGAACCTTGGGAGGTTTCCTACGTACCCAGCCTAGAAGGAAAGGATTAAAGTCCACGTAGACCGATTAAGAATGAATTGGTGATCACGTTGTACTGGAACACAACCCTAAGATGATGTTGGGACTTACTTGTGTTTATTGGCCTAGAGAGGGTGTTATGGTTGAAGCTTACTCTAAGCTCACGTGAATCATACCCGGTGTGAGAAACAAGAGGCAACAACAACCCTAATGATTCAATGTTTAAAATCATGTAGGACAAAAGGATGCTATACAGTTTAGCATCATGTAGCTTGGACGTATTGTAGTTTAATGTCTTGCTGGACATGTGCATAGTCTAACTTAATATAGGGAAAAATGGACACATTTTAACGTCATGTTGGACAATAGAGGTATTGTGCAGTTATAGTCTTCCAGTATGATCAAAAAGGACTGTTCAGTTTATAGTCTTGCAGTAAGGACTATAAGAACTCTGCAGTTTAAAGTCTTGCAGTAAGGACTATAGGGACTGTGCAGTTTAAAGTCTTACAGTACGAACTTTGTAGACTGTGCAGTTTAAAATCTTGCAGTAAGCACTATGGGGACTGTGCAGTTTAATGTCTTACAGAAAGGACTATGGGGACTGTGTAGTTTAAAGTCTTGCAGTATGGACCATGGGAACTGTGCAGTTTAAAGTCTTGCAGTAAGGACTAAAGAGACTATTCAGTTTAAAGTCATGAAGTAAGGACTATGTGAACTGTATAGTTTAAAGTCTTGCAATAAGGACTAAACGGACTGTGTAGTTTAAAGTCTTGTAGTAAGGACTAAGGGGACTGTGCAGTCTAAAGTCTTGTAGTAAGGACTAAAGGGAGTGCGCAGTTTAAATTCTAGCAGTAAGGACTAAGGGGACTGTGTATTTTAATGTCTTACAGTGAGGACTATGGGGACCATGCAGTTTATAGTTTTTCAAAAAGGACTAAAGGGAATGTGCAGTTTAAAGTATTGCAGTAAGGACTATGAGGATTGTGCAGTTTATAGTCTTCCAGTAAGGACTAATGGGACTGTGCAGTTTAATGTCTTGTAGTAAGGACTATAGGGAATGTGCAATTTAAAGTCTTGCAGTATGGACTATAGGGACTATGCAGTATAAAGTCTTGTAGTATGTACAATGGGGATTGTACAGTTTAAATTCAAGTATTAAGGACTAAATGGACCATGCAATTTAATGTATTGCAGTAAGGACTAAAGGGACTGCTTTTTTAAGTCTTACAGTAAGGACTAAGGGGACTATTCATTTTGAAGTCTTTCAGTTAGGAGTAAAGGGACTATGTAGTTTAAAGTCTTTCAGTATGGAATAAGGGGACCGTGCAGTTTATAGTCTTGTAGTTAAGACTAATATTGTATTTTTGTTACACAAAATACTTCTTCAGAAATCGGGCATTGGTTGGGGATCGTGATGAGTTCTCCATCCATTCGGATTAATGAATAAGCTCCATTGGAGTAGACCTTTTGTATTGAGTAATGTCTTTCCCACTTGATGTCGATTCTACCAGATAAACCAGTTCAGGCTATACCATTTGGTGGGGCGGTGCACGTTCTTTTGATGTAGATGGTATAAAATCTTCCAGAGTCAATGACAACTTAGGCTCTGACATGAGCTCATAATCTTCTGATTGCTCTTCTTTCTTCGAATAATGCCGCCTCTTTGAGGATTTTCATTCTGACGAAGGGAGTTTTACTATGGCAGAAATATCAGAAGGAACCATTGGTTTCTTCAATTGTGTTTTTAAAATGGCACGAGTTTGGTTGATCGTTTTCCTAACTATCCAATCATCATATTTCTGCGCATTTTTTCATTTGACTTCATGCCACTCTCCTTCTAACTCGGGATCTGTAGAAGTAACACATGCTACCTGGGCTGAAGAACCTTTCAGTTTTACATGTCATGAGTCCACCATCTTTTGTAGGAGGTCTTTGAAGACAAAAACTCCTAAAAGGGATGCCCCAATTCAAATGAAATGGGAAATAGTGGGGAAGGTCTTCATCTCCTTTATTTTTCATCATTTTTAGGCCTTGGAAACTGAACCAATTTATTATCCAGAGCCAAAATGAAGTAACCAAGAACTTGTTCATTTTGGAAAGAATAAACTTTGTTCTTTAATTCCTCAGACTGTTTACGTCTTTGATCTCTTTGATGATCTTGACGAAACGGCCTCTAATGTTGATGCTCAGGAGGTGGAGCCCTTCGATAAGATGAAGGTTTTGAAGTGGAAGCAGGTACATATACTTGTTTCGATTTAACTTTTGCATTCTCTACTCTCCACATTTTCCTTCCTGGAGCTGATGGAATTACACAACTTTTAGCCTTAGTCTCTATAAGAGAATCTTCGATCTGTTGAGCGATTTATGTATGGTCTCAAAACCCTCCTATGTATTTCACAGGGATCAATGGTGTGTGTAATTAATCATGCAAAGTTTCCACACAGATTGGCAACAATTATTCTTGAGGGAGTGCTAAGCTTAAGTAATATGTTAGTCCCTTCCAGCGAGCAATGAAATCTGAAACTCTTTCAATTTCCCTTTGCATACAATTGGTAAGATCTAAAAATGTCGTCTTTGGAAATGTTGAGCTAAATTGATGGAGAAATCTTTGGCAGAGATCTTCCCATCCAGTAATTAACTGGGATTGCAAGCATGTATAGTAGACAAAAGCTGGCCCTTGTAACGAATGTACAAAACACCTGGGCTTAACTGCTTCTTGTTGTTCAGGAGTTCCCATCATAGGATCACAAAGAGAAACAAAAGGTGTTAAGTGTTGTTATGGATCTCCTAAACTATTAAAAATTGGGAATGAGGTACTTGAAAATTTTGATGGGGGAGGAATTGCATCCACCCATTTAGGCTAAGATCTCTTTTCTTGTTGAATTTGTGAACACTTTTCTTCCATAGCTTCCAACCGAGTTGTTAATGAAACAATGGTAGTTTTTAACTTTTGAGAAACATCTGGTTGAGCTTGGACCTGAGCAGGTGCAAGAACTGGAGTTTGGACAGGTGTGGTGACTGGTACTCCAACTGATGGTAGCACTACCGGTTGTTGTTGTGCATGACCCATAGGATTGGACCTGTAAGGGTGTACTTGTAAAGGAGGATATTCTTGATACATCCTAGTAATTGTAACGAATTCCCTTAACTGACTGACTCCAGCACGCTTATGAGGAAGACTACCTTGGAGTAGTTCTGCATTCAATCTCCTTAACTTTTTCATTTCTTACTCTTGTTCTGCAAACCATTTTTCTAATGAGAGTGAATGGAATTCTCCAGAGGTAGGGTGGAATGTAACTTTACTTTTACCATTTTCCTTAGAATTTTCTTTTCTAGAGTATGGAAGGGAATTACCCAAGGAAATGTCTTGCCCCTGGGAAGCCCTCTGTCTTCTGGTACTCACACCTTCATCATTTATTTCTGTGTGCACAACCTCTTGAATAAGAAATTCCAAATCAGATTTCTCTAAGTGAACCTCATGTTCTAGGGGATCAGTGACAATGGCATTAATGACATTTATCGATGCATAACACATTGTGTCCCTTCTATCAGCATTTTGGCGATAATGTCTTTCTCCATGTCCTTTATGAGACATTTACTTTAGTTGAGTTCATCCCTCAGGAACTTCTTGATGAACTGTAATTTGGAGGGAATCTCCTGATAATTCGGTTATGTGTTCCTCTTGCGACTTCTTCCCTAATTGAGAGAAGACTGACTTTCATTGAGGAAGAGATTGAGGATTTAAAAAAGTCCCCAGTCCGGTGGACTGGGGTTGTTCCTTCTTTTCCTGCTCAACTCCTTGAATCCCATCTATTGATCCCAAGGGTTAGGCCAAAAGAGTCCCCATCCTAGCAAGGTGAGGTGGTTCTTGAGCTGATACATCTGAAACATTCTTAAATGATATCCTGATTTTGCAGACTTTAGTAAGAAAATTGGTCGGATGCATCAACCTACATCCACTAAAATCACCTGCCTCAAATGACCATTTGATGATTTCTGAAACTTCTATCACCTGATTATGTGCATGCTCTAAACGAGAAGCCTACACGATATTCTCATTTTCTTGATTCAAGAATAATTTGAAAACTTGTTCTTTGTATTTCGGACTCTGGGAAGAACTAGTCGAGGCTTGTTCCTAAGAAATCCTTTGATTACACACAAAACCAATAGGTTGTGGCCGGCTAGGGGAAATAACATTGCATGAGACCACTTTTTTCCGGATTTGTTGACTAGAGAGTATATTGAAATGTAGTGCTCCATGAACACCCCATCACCTGATATGAATAACTGATGGGGCATTGGTAATTAACCAGCACAACTTTTTTAGTGTTACAAAGCATGCACACTTAAGGGCTCTCTACTGATTTTCAACCATTGGATATCGGGAAACAAAGAGAGATGCCAAATCAATTTTCCATTGTAACCCTTATATTATGTTAACTTGATTTTTATATTCATCTTAAGATAATATTTTCTTTTTCAAGTGACAAATAGTATTCCACATGATGAGACGAAAATCGTGAATACAATCTTCTGTCAACATTTTTGGAATATCATACTGAGATTCAGCCAAAGGCCAAAACATGACTGGTACTTCACCTTTCACCAATTGTTCTCTCATATTCATAACTTCCTCATTATCATTCGATGAAGGTTATTCTACCTTATTAGACCAATACATGTGCTTCTTCATTGATTCATTATATTCCACAAGATTTTTAGAGAATTAATTTATCAAATTAGAAGATGAATGGCCCATGGAAGGTTCAGAGAATGACCTACACCCCAATCTATCTTCTGATTGAGAAATTATTTCACCTCCTAACATTAAAGCATCATACATCACTAGATTTACATTTGAACGTGCTTCAAGATGAGAGGGCATTCTCGTTACTACATTGTCCTTTGAAGAATTTTCCAGGAAATGTGAATTACTATTCTGTAGAGGAATTTCACAGCTAAATTTATCATCCTGGGGAGGGCCACCATGGTGGGTTACAACAAAAGATGAAGCCTTTTTATACTTAATCTTCAGGCCATGCAGAGGGTTTTCATGGCTCTCATCTGAAGATGATACTTCAAGATCGGCCGAACAGTCATAAAGAAAGCCTTAATGAGGAAGTTTCTGTTGAAGACCTTCGGAATTATTATTCACACTATTGGGAAATTAGAGAGTAGAATCTTGAGTTTCAACAGATACTTGTCTGAGGGATTCAAGAACTCCAGCATCGAGCAAAGCCTTATCATAGAATGGATCTTGGTTTCTCGATTGTGTTGGATGAGTATTTTTCTTAGATGCCTTCTTACTCACTTTGGAAACCACTTGTTGACGAAAGTGGTTATTATGGTCCGGTGTATGTGCCTTCTCATGATAAATGGTCAGGTTAGGCTGATTATCTCCATTCAAATCGGGTGTATGTGCCTGACTTGATTGTCCGTATGACATGGGGGAGTATGCCCCACAACCCTCCTGGACTAGGACGTAGGTGTGTATCTGTTCTGGGGTGACATGTTGACGAGTCACTCCACTGAGAGGGATAGATTTATGATTCCTTCCTTGTGATTCTACTGAAGTTGTTATAATATTCTCATAGGCATACAGAATATGGGAAGGGATTATCTTCTTCTCTTTAACCATTGTTAGAATTTTCTAGGGGACTTTAGCTATCGAAACAAGAATATACATCCATTCTGTGTCTGGAGTAGGTTATTGTGCCTACTCCTGTCATCCTTTTCCTATTAATGAATTTTTACAGTACTCGTGTGTGGGGGCAGAAAATTGTGTCTGCCTCCAGCATTTCATTGGAGCATTCCAATTGACATCTCCGGGTACTACCAAACAAGACTGTTGGTTAGCCTGAGGAATTTCAGGTGTATGTGTCTGCTGATTGTTCCCCACCACATTTGATTGGTGAGTTTCTTTGGTTGCATCCAGACGAGCCTGCTGACTAGCTGATGAATTATATATAGTTGTATATGACTTCCTATAATACTCCACCCGAATTTCCTGGAGGGATTGGCGTGTTACTGTCAGACGAGTCTGATGGGTAGTAACACTAGGACAGATGGGTGTATATGCCCTCTCATTGTTTGCCATCATGTTGTCTTGATGGACTTCTCTTGATGGGGCAGAAGTAAGAACCTTCTCCCTATTGACCAGATTTCTCCTCTGACAGTTTGTCTTGCGTGCTCGGGTCTGAGGAACCTGAGCCGAACCCCTAAAAGTGATACCCTCATCATGTTGAGGGTGCACTACCGCACGAGTATGGTGGAGATTGTTTATGGGAGCCCTCGGGAAGGACTTTTGTCTTCTTGAATTAAGGCCTTGAGTGACCTTCTCATCCACATCCATGTAATATGGGAGGGACTAGTTGTTGTGTTCTGGGGATGACGACCCGAAACGGTTGGAAACGGTGGTTGGCCCCACATGCTTCTTGACCACTGGTCATCATTGTCTGAACAACCAGGGTGAGTTGTTAAATTGATGGTCTTATCGAGTGGCCTCCAGAGTCAGAATGGCACCATGTAGATGGTATTCCTTAACCAATGCATTTGAGACCCAGTGTTGCAGACGCTGAGTAGGTGATGTCTTCCTCAGAGATGATGAGGATCCAGCAGGAGTAGTGGCCAAGGCATTCACATGTGTGAATTTTAAAGAAGCCATTTCTGTAATGCAGAGAGATCTTGGAAAATAGTGCTTGTTTGATATAACAGACATAATCAAGATAAATTTGCCCCAAACTACATCTTTTGGATGAGCATATATGTTATTGATTACTTTGCTGGCCCTCACATTGAACATAATAGGGGCTGAACAAATAAGTAAAACATCATTTAACTTGGTTATGGATTCACATCAGGTTCACCATTTTTTGTTTCTTCTGGAAATGGGGATGACCTTGTTTGATTAAGGTTCAAACATTCCAATCGATTTATAATGGGTTTATTTGTAGAACCAGAAACATCCAATGATTCTATATCCATTTGGACCTACTTTCCAAAGGTAGGTGCTCATTAGTTGTGGATTGATGAGGCTTAAGAATTTTCATTGGTCGAGAGGATGGAAGGTTATACTCATCACACCTTTTTGGGGGGAATTATTGTCTACTCTGGGAATCTCTTATAGATTTGAGTTATGTTCGTGAATACATATTAATTTACCAAGCATGAAAATGAGTTTTTTTCTATAGACCATGCATTCAATGATTGATATGTAGGAGCTTTAGAGAATATTTTATATGTATTTGAGGTTCTTCATCGATAGAGAATAATCTGTATCTATTAGAAATTATTAGTCAATGGTATCCTTGAACACATTATATAGAAATATCTTGGTCATTATGATAACCATACTCTTTTTAAATCTACTCAATGGGGCACTTTATCTTTATTATCGTTCAGAAAGATAGGGATTATTTTAGAGTTGGGATCATACCTGCAGATGGGCTACCTACGTATCCTTGTTAGAAAAGGAATCTAAACCCACGTAGTTTGAGTGAAGAAGTATAAGGTATATGCATGATTAATGGCTCAAAGAGAGATTTCATATTTACTTTTACACACTAAGCTCACGTGAGTCATTCTCAATGAGAGAAACAAGAGGTATTAGTAAAACCTGACGATTGTGCCACGAAAAATGCAATCATAATAAATGATATGGGGCTTACGTATGTATGACCACCCAAGTAAATGAAGACAAAGGCTTTTAGTAACGAAGACTAAGATCAGGGTCCATAAAGGTGTTTGTACTTTATGGAGATTTGGATACTCTAACATCGGGTTTACTCCTAAGGGGGATGCCCAAATTAGAGGGGACTTAGGGCTTACTCCTAAGGAGGATGCCCATTAATAGGGTCTATAAAAGAACCTGTGCTTTATGGAGATTTATTTTCATAATTTGGGGATTACTCCTAAGTAGGATGCCCAGATTAAGGGGGACTTTAACTTATGATTAGGGCTTACTCTTATGAAGGATTACCAAGGATAAAGGGACTTATGATTGGGTTTCATTCCTGAAAAGGAGGATGCCCATGATTAAGAAACATGGGGCTTACTCCTATGGAGGATTCCCATGATTAAGAAACTTGGGGCTTACTCTTAAGGAGGATGCCCATGATTAAGGAACATGGGGCTTACTCCTAAGGGGGATGCACATGATTAAGGAACTTGGGGATTACTCTTAAGGAGGATTCCCATGATTAAGGAACTTGGGGATTACTCTTAAAGAGGATGACCATGATTAAGGAACTTGGGGATTACTCTTAAGGGGGATTCCCATGATTAAGGATCATGGAGATTACTCATAAGGAGGATTCCCATGATTACAGAACTTGTGGCTTACTCCTACGGAAGATTCCCTTGATTAAGGAACTTGGTGCTTACTCCTATGGAGGATTCCCATGATTAAAGAACTTGGGGATTACTCCTATGGAGGATTAACATGATTAAGGAACTTAGGGCTTACTCTTAAGAAGGATGCCCATGATTATGGACCTTGGGGCTTACTCCTAAGGAGGATTCCCATGATTAAGGAACATAGGGCTTACTCCTAAGGAGGATTCCCATGATTAAGGAACATGGGGATTACTCCTAAGGAGGATTCCAATGATTAAGGTACTTGGGGCTTACTCCTAAGTAGGATGCCGAAGTTAAGGGAAATTATGACTGGAGATTACTCTAAAAAAGGAGGCCCAAGTTAAGGGGACTTTTTAATTTGGGCTTACTCCTGAGAATGAGGCCCAAATAAAATGAATATAATACAAGGGATTACTCATAAGGAGGATGAACATGAATATGGATCTTTTATCTTACTCATAAAGACGATTCCAAAATTAATAAAAATTATGACTGGGGATTAATCCTGAAAAGGAGACCCAGGTTAAGAGAAATTATGACCGGGCCTTACTCCTGAAAAGGAGGACCAGGTTAAGAGAAATTATGAATAGGGCTTACTCCTGAAAAGGAGACCAATGTTAAGGGAAATTATGACTGGGGCTTACTCTTGAAAAGGTGTCCCAGGTTTAGGGGACTTGAGACATGGGGCTTACACCTGAAAAGGAGGCCCAGATCAAAATAAATTTTCAGAATTCCTTTCAAATAAGGAATCCAACAAAGGAATCATGCCACAAATGGATTTAAAGAAGGTTTTGAAGGATATATTTTGAAGAGGAGAGGTGGATTTGAGGAAAGGAAGTGATTTGGAGGGAGGCGCGCAAGTACTATTCTGGCACGCATGTCCTGGTCATGCAAATATACTTGTGCGACATCAGTCAACTAGGGTGATGAAGAATCCATGAAGTGACACTTGGGAGACTATGAATTGTAGCCCTTAGTATCATCCCTAGAGACTTTCAGAAAGGTGGCGTGCAAGTTTCCTTGAGAGGGAAAGGCGGCGCACAAGTGTCTTCACTTCCTATAAGGGCAGGATACATAGGCGCGCATGTATTGATGAGTTCTAATACATAGTCCATATTCTTCCTCTTTAGAGCTTCCATTCTAGGTAAATAATTACTATAGAAGTGTTCGGATGACATCAGATAGAGACTTGGGTGACCAGAGCTTGAATCTGAGTTTTGTATTTTTTTTTATCCTCGAAATGGGGGGCCCACAGGTGGTATTTATAGGCCCCTGAGCACCTTGGGTGAAAAAAAGGTTGGGAGCGTATGTGACTTTGTGCACAATATAATTGGCACGGAAGTGACTTGCGCGCCCAAAGTATGGTGCGCAAGTGACTTGTGCGCCTTAGTCCAAAATGCCTAAGGGACTTGACATTGCCAAAATTTTTACATTTCTTCAATCGGTGTCCATATTTTTTTGCTTAAGGTATTTCCCTTTTTCTTTCTTTGAACTCTGTGAGGGAACAGAGTATCAACAAACACTCACAGGGGATATGCTTAGGTTAATTCTTGTTTTATTTACAAAACATTATGAAGAGTTTTTTAGTAGAAACATCCTAAAAGAAGTCATATTTATAATTACAGATTATATAAATAATCTTTTCAATTTATGTTAAGTATTTAACAAGTTTGGAATTATGTAGTGCATTTCATAAACTAATATAGTGTATTCCATTTCCAGAAATGATGCCTTGTGGACGGAATGGAAATCTTATAAACGCACGTAATCCATGTTGGGATTTCCCTCCTACTATTGATAATTATAGTGGATCTAGTGAAGCAACTGGTTCTGATTAGTTTATCACCATACTAGGACAACTCACTCAGGTTATGAATAATAACCTTACCCATATGGAGTACCCTGATCCACAATGCGGAAGATCAATGTTAGACCACTTCATGAGGCAAGAATCACCAACATTAAATTAGAGTAAAAATCCATTAGAAGCTGAGAAATGGATAAATTTTTTAGAGAAAATATTTCATGCTTTGGAGAGTAGTGAAAGGGAAATAGTTTTCAATGCTTTTTATCACCTCACGGGAGATGAAGATCAATGTTTTTCATTGATTCAAAACACAAAGGAAGATGATGAAGTTTCAAATATCGAATTGAGGGAGTTTAACATTCTTTTCATAGAAAAATACTTTCCTCATGACCATCGAGCGAATATGGAAAGGCAATTTCAAAGTCTGTGAAAAAAAAAGAGGATGAGAATGTCGCAAAGTAAGAGGCTAACTTTACAAGTTTAGCAAGGCATGCTACATATTATATATGCAACTCAAAGAGTAAGTTTCATCGATTCTTTGATGTCTTAAAACCATTTCTCTGATGATCATTAGTCTCATAATCTTTCTCATCGTACAAAGATATTGTATCATGTGCTATCAATACATAAAAATAATTCTCTAAGTTATACGACTTTAAAGCAAAGAGAAGAATATATCTTATGAATACTCTGGAAATGGAACTAATGGGATGAACGGAAATGTTGAATATCCATCCTACAGTAAATGTGGGAAGAAACACCCTTGTACATGCCTGAAAGGAATGGGATTCTATTACAAGTGTGGTGAAAATGGCCACTATGCTCGTGATTTCAATGGGATGAAAGAGGCTATTAATTTTGATTGTTACAATTTTAGAGAAAGGGGGCGTTATGCAAATTAATGTCTTAAGAGACAAGGAATCATACCTCAGAAAAGTCCAAGGGATAAATCCATGCTTATACTATAACTACTACCGATTGTGAAGCACCGAAATACATGATGGTAGGTAATTTAATGGTTTCATCAAGGTTAGAAAATGATTTATTTGATTCTGGATCGTCACATTGTTTCATATCTTCCCAGTTTGCTATGAAATTTAGATATTTCAACTTTGATTTAACAAGGGAGTTCTCTATCAACACTCTTAAGGGAAGTATCATTGCAACAATTTTTTGCGAATCAGTTCCCATTAAGGCATATAAATGTTACTTATCAGCTGATCTCATCATCATACCCTTGATTGAATTTGATATAATCCTCGGTATGGATTGTATTTCGAACCATGATGCAAAAATATATTGTAAGAAGAAGGAGGTTACAATTTTTTTTGATGATAAGGAGTACCTTATATTTAGACTATAAATGTGACCATCTGATTCTTATCTAGATCCACCCCCATTAGAACAACTAAATTCAATTATTGGGGAGGAAGAGAATGAAATAACTACTAGTGGGGAAAGGAATGTTCAAATGGATTATGTACCTGTTGTGCAAGAATATTTTGATGTCTTTCTAGAGGATTTACTTGGACATCCTCCAGAATAAGAAATTGAGTTGTCCATTGATTTAATTCCTGGTTCAAGGCTCATATCAAAGTCCCATTTTAGAATGGCCACGGTGGAATTTGTGGAATTAATGAAAAAATAGTGGAATTGAGTAATGAGGGATTTATTTGCACTAGTTTTTCTCAATGGGGAGCCCCTTTCCTTTTTGTTAAAAAGAATGATGAATCTATGAGGTTGTGCATTGACTACAGCGAGATCAATGCTATTACAATAAAGAACAAGTATCTCCTACCTCGCATTGATGATTTATTCGACCAAATTCATGATGCTCAATATTTTTCAATGATTTAACTATGATCTAGATATCATCAATTATGTGTAAAAAAGGAAGATATTCCGAAAATAGCATTTCGAACCTGTTATGGGAATTATGAGTTTACAGTAATGCCTTTTTCGGTGACTAATTCTCCCTCTGTTTTCATGGATCTAATGAACAATGTTTTCAAAGAATATATTGATGACTTTGTAGTGGTATTTATTGATGTTATCCCAGTATACTCCAAAATCTATTAAGATCATGAAAATCACTTATGCAAGATTCTTAAAACCCTCAAAATAAATGAATTACATGAGAAGTTTAGCAGGTGTGAATTCTAGCATCAGGATATTTCATTTCATGGCCATAATATCTCTAATGATGGAATCTCCATTGGTCCCTCTAAGACAAGATCATTCAATGAATTTCCCACACCGTCGAGTATAACTGAGGTACACAGTTTTACTGGTCTAGCATGTTATTATTGATGCTTCGTCCAAAATTTTTCCCACTTGGATAACCCATTAACTAAGCTCACATGTAAAGGGTTAATTTTTTTTGGAAAAAAAGTGTGAAGAATGTTTATAATAACTGGAGAAAAGATTATTCAATTCTCCTATCTTGACTCTACCATCAGGGACTGATGGGTTTGAAATTTATTGTGATGCATCAAAGAAAGGACTCGGTTGTGTCCATATGCAGAATGATAGGGCTATTTCCTATGCGTCATGACTAATAAAAATTCATGAGAAAAACTATCCAACTCAGGATCATGAGTTAGAATCTATAATCTTTGCTTTGAAGATATGGAGATATTATCTCTATGTTGGAAAATGTCAGATATATACTGATCACAAGAGTTTGAAGTATATTTTATCACATAAAGAACTCAACATGAGGTAAAGGAGATGGCCTGAACTACTCAAGGATTATGATTTCACAATACACTACCACCCGGGGAAGGAAAATAACGTGGTAGATGATTTGAGCAGAAAGGTTCATGCATTTATGAACAAAATGAGAGTTGAAAGGGGTCATATTTTCCTGGATCTAGTGAAAATGGATATGGGAAAAATTATAGAAGATGAAACATCAGTACTTCCTTAAATGGTTTCCAAACCATATTTACTAGAAAAGATAAAAAGTTCTTAGGCTAATGGGTGGGAGTTTCAAATGAAAATTGAAGTTGTGAATGATGGGAGATTGATTGACTTCATATATGAAGATGGGATTTTGAAATTTGTAAAGAGGCGTTGTGTTCCTAATATACCTGATCTAAAAAGGTAGTTGTTGGATGATTCCCATAACACCAATTTATCTATACAACATGGTACCACTAAGATGTATAGATATTTGAAGGAACATTTTTGGTGGGAAAATAAGAAGATGGAGATTGCTGATTATGTGTCAAGATGTATGGTTTCTCAACAAGTAAAATCTAAAAGGCAGCAAATTGGAGGTGTCAAGCAACCACTTCCCATACCTGAGTGGAAATGTGATAATATTATGATGGACTTTGTCATGGGGCTACTGAAGACTCCTAGAAGGAATGACGCAATACAGGTCAGTGTTGATTGTCTTACCAGGTCAACACATTTTCTTGCTATAAGAGAAGATTTAACACTTGAACGTCTCACATGACTATATATTAATGAAGTTGTAAGACTTCATGGAGTACCCTTATCGATTTTTTCTAATCATGATCCTCATTTTACATCAAGATTCTAGAAATGTCTTCAGAAGGCCTTGGATACTAAACTTCATTTGAGCACTACATACCACCCTCAAACTGATGGACAATCAGAATGAACTATTCAAATAATTGAAGACATTTTGATATCTTACTCACCTGACATTCACGGTATGAGGGATCATTATTTAAATCTGGATGAATTTTCATATAATAATTGCATCAATTCAAGTATTCAGATGGAACCATATGAAGCATTATACGGAAAGAGATGTCACACACCAACGTGTTGGGATGATGTCGGTGAAAGAAAATTGTTATGCCCAGAACATGTTGAGAAAAACAATGGAAAAGGATATGGTAATCCAAACCCACATCAATGTAGCTCAAAGAAGGCAGAAGAACTATTCTGATAACTAAATGAAGGATTTGGAATTTCAGGTAAGAGATCATGTTTTATTGAAGGTATCTCCATGGAAAAGAATTATATGATCGGTAAGAAGGGTAAATTGAGTCCCAGGTACATCGGACCTCCCAAAATTCTAGAACAAATTGGATCTGTAGCTAACAGTTTGGCAATGCTGCCAAGTCTCTCCAAAGTTCATGATATGTTTCGATTATCACTATTGAGAAAATAAATGTTTGACCCAACGCATGTACTCACTTATGAGGAAATTAAAATAGAACCTGATATATCTTATTTTGAAGATCCTATCAAGATTCTTGATACAAACAAAAAAGTGTTGAGAAACCAGACAACTCGTCTGGTAAAATTTCTATGGAGAAACAATAATATGAAGAGGCAACGTGGGACCCGACGAACTGATGATGAAGAACCAACCAAATATTTTTATTATGTAATAATCTTGAAATTTTGAGGACTAAATTATATGTAGGGTAAAATGTAACACCCCAAGCTTCCATGGTATGATTCTCTTTTGAATCATACAATAGCTTGTGTTGTACACAACTTCGAGTTCAAAAACACCACAACCAATTATACTATCCATTAAGAATAGTAATACAACCTTTTTAAAATTTTATAAATTTTATCTTTTGAAATGGCCTTCATTTTTGGATTCTTAATATAGAAATTAGCTTAGGGTGTGTTTTTTGTATTATTCTGAAAACATTCAATTTTTTATGAATAGTTAAAAACACCGAGTTATTGTTTAAAACCAACTTTTTATTTAAATAATTTTTTTATTTAAATTTATTTTCATTCAAAAGAGAGACATAATACCTATATAAGTTCAATTTAATTCATTGGAGTCATTTTATAATATTTTTATATATAAAAAAAATTTGTTGAACTTTTTACCGTCTTTTACCTACCCCCTATGAGCTTTTGCAAATTTGTGTAAAACATAATCTTACTGCTTATGTGAGTTGAATTTTAAAAATCCTAGAGACACGGTTGATATTAGTAAGTAAAATGTGGTTCAATATGATAAAAATAATTTTTGGTGAATAGTAATTTTGGACTTTTATTTATCACGGTTAAATGTAAATAGGGTAATTAAAGGTAAAAATGATATTATTATTACCCTAAAACTTGTACTAATTCGATTAGATAAGTTTATTTCGACCAAAAACAACCTTAGAAATAAAATATGATCATATATGTCCACTTGTATTAGATTAGGACATTTATTATTATTTTATTTAAAGAAGATTTAAAATTGTTAAATTCAAAGTTTAATAACTAAAACATTTTTTAATATAGGGTTACACATAAGATAAAATCGAATATAAATATTCATTAGAAATATAAACATATAAAAAATATTATGATATTTTATTTATAATTTTTAGACATTTTATAATTTAATTTATTTATGACCCAATGATGATATTGTAATTACCTTATTAATGAATTATTAAAATAATTGATATTATAAGTATAAAAATAAATATAATTTATACTTTTAATGAATTAAACTAATTATATAGGTTAATATGACATGTTATGGTTTATTAAAAGAATTTTTTTCGAAGTAATAACTATGTTTTGAATTTACCAAAAACAAAATACCAAATAGTGTTAAAATTGACATAAAAGAGTTTTTAAAAAAATTATTATATTATAAACTGATATTTTATTCCTAAAAATCTATGTTTCAGAAAAAAGACATATAAAAGGTTATATATATCAATAATGAAACACTTGAGTATCTTTTGATGTTTATAGTATGTTTATTAACCATATTATATAAACATACAACGAGACATGGAAAATGTCAAACTAATTAATTAAGAGTTAATTCTAAAATAAAATGTTAATATAGTGACCCAAACCTATATAAAACCTATTGGTGTAGTGGTTGTCGACTCATCCCCACCTTATCCTTGAAATAATTCATTTTGGAGGCATTAAAAGTAGAAAATGAATATATTATAAAATAATATTTCAATCTTTTCCTGAGGTGCCCCTCAACCCTCTTAAAAAAGGGCACTCTTCCTTCTCTTAAATTCACAACATAAAATCCATTTGGATCAGAAAACCCCTGCCAAAATATCCTTTCAATGATCCTCCCTTCATCGTATAGGGATTCCTTTAGTCATAAATCCATCATATGGAGCCCTTTTGATCAAATCAAAAGGAGGAACCCCTAGAAAATTTAAATATTTCATCACCTCTTTCAAGTTATTTTATTCTTACACTTCATCTTTCTTTGTTGTTTCCATTCAAAAATAATAACTCCAGTATCTTCTATATATTGTGATGTTATTATAAAAACATTACAATGATTTTCATTATTCTATCCATCATATGAATGAGAAATTCAACATTTGTGCATACATACGACTTACCATCTCCACGTCGTGGTGTAGTTTGTTATTCCAAGACTTTATCATTTGGATGGGTATAATAATGAGTATAAATGATGTAAATAATAAACATAACAGGATAATAATTCTGTATATATGATATACCGTCAAATTATATATGATTTTAATATCAAAATAATAATATTGTCACTCGTGCATACGTATAGATTACCCTCTCCATGAACGAGATGAGATTAATTTCCCACCGTATCCATTCAAAACTAATTTTCATTTGATGATTAAAAATAATGTTTAAATACATAATATCATTATGAATATGAATATGATACACCCTATAACTAACATACATTATTTATGTAACAAATGATATAAAGGAAAATGAATCAATTAACACTCGAAACGATGATTCTACAGAAATATTGTTAACAAAGAAATATTCGAAGATCATATATGATATCATATTAATGTATATGGTTATTGTATAATTTTATTAAAATAATTTCACCATTCTGCAAGAGGTTAACCAACCCTTTACCAATGAAAATTACATGGTAAGGATTAATATCACAATCTCATTATTATCTGAGGTTGTTTTTACGTCAGTATCTATGGGGACCTTTTTATCATCCACATCCATGTTTCATAAAAATATAATTCAAAACATTTTTACTATTTACTATACAATGGTTTAAAGTAATGTATGCCCTTATTTGACCTTATATGTTTATTAATGTAATCTTTCTGTCATTATCCAAACAAGTTAATTTATGACCATTTCGAAAAATTATGGTAAGAATGTTTTTTTAACTTATATGGAGGGTGAATCTATTTTCTGTCTTTATAACATCGTTGAAGATTTCCTTACAAGCTAATAAAAATATTTCCAAAACAAATGTTTTCTTTTAAATGGTTTTAAAATAGAAAGAGATATTTCATTCAAATAGTTTTCATTTCATTTATGTCAATATCCTTTGATGGACTTTAACCTTGTTTGAAGTGGGATTCTTATAATACAAATATTCCATATTGTATTGAAGGTTTTGTGATATGTTTCACTGTGGATGTGTTATTTTATAACATTCTTGGTTAATGGATAATGTATTAAAATTTGGTTTTCTAGTTTTAATATGAATGTTTATGTTATATTTCTACATTTTCATATGAGGAATTCATTGGACTTAGTAAGTGACTGGTAAATCCCGCTATAGATCCTCTATGCCTCTGTAGGTCTCATAAGGAAAACTAGTGTCTTGGAACAAGGCCTTGACAAAATCTTATTTGTAGTTAGGGAACAAGGCCTTGACTATGTGGTTATAACGTCTGAAATTATTCATTTCATCATTAGGAAAGTATCTATTGATATTGAATGTGATTATACGTCTATTATAATATCTATGTGAATAATTAAATGTAATTATTTGATTTTATCTTTTCCATGTTATGCTAAAGTTTAAGTTGAAAATACTTATTTTAGTTATACTTTGAAATAAATGTTTATAATTATTTAAGAAATTTTCATCAATATTGTTATCCTTACTGATCATTTGAGCTCTCCCCTTTCTATTTATATTTTTCCCAGAATGTGAAGAAGTATTTTATGGATAACATGTTGGATAGGATAAGGATATATTTGTGTTAAAAGAGGGGGAAACTTTTGTTGATTTTTTTATTTCAGGATTTAATGTAAAACTTATGGATGTATCTAGTATTTTCCTGGATACTAAACTGATTGGTATTTTGGGACATGATTCCTTGTATCATGACAATTTTGTTTAATAATTCTCTGACTTTCTGTAACTTCAGTCACAGCGTTACATGGACTCATCTTCATATTGTGTACTGGGAAGGGTATGCGGACCACCCGATTCGCGAATAACAACTTATTTTGAGAACCGCTATCTCCTCTGTGTAACGATTCCTTTGTTCCACCTTCTCGAACCACCCTCTATATGTGAACTATTCTCTGTTCATATAATACCTTTTCTTCCACGTACTGGAGCTCCAACTCCACATAATCCATGTGAAAATCTCCCTCTTATATACCAGCGATTTAGCCTCCACATACCGAATCAACTCCTTATGCATACCAAATTTCCTTTATGGGTTAGGAATCCCCACAAACACCTCTGGCAGAATTAATTCTGTGTGAACCACATCAGCCTTCGTGAACCACCCTTCGCAAATTTCCTTTGTCCTTTTCCAGAATCTTGGATGATAAAGATGTTGTCTAATGATATTTGACCTCCACATTAATTGGTGGGATTAGAAATTATTATATAGGAAATTATACCCACAAAGTCCTCTAATCTATGATTTAGAAAATCATCAATCCAACCTTCACCGCATACTGATCATTCTACCATCGTGAACCATGAGCCACCCATAAACCATTTTTTTCTGTTTAGTGTATTGTCTTTGTTATAATGTTGTTGATCTTCTCCACCGATTTCCTGCCATCTATGTAACACACTGACTTCTGCCACCAACCATTTTCATTTTCACGAACCGCTTCTACGTACAGTTTCTGCTACCTCATATATGGCCACATACCCTTCTCGGACATGGTATGTGATCCATGTCATGTGCTCCTCATTTCTCCCCCTTTTTTGATTTTGTTCTCCATTCGTTGCACAAATTCCATATTTTGAGGCCCTAAAATTTGGAAAACATAGGGAAACTATGCCGCCATAAAAACATGTATTCAGTAAACACCAACCACACTCATTTGTGACCATCTAGCTATGACAAAAAAAAATTCACATCCAAAACATTCAGAGGGGACACATTGATGGATTTTTTTCCCAACATATAATATGTGTATAAATAATGTAAAATGGAACCAAAGTGGAAAATAATATAATATAAGGAGTATAAGGTTGAAATAAAATCATCCAATTGTTTTTATATATGTTGAGATGAAATTTTAATCCTTATATTTTTATTTAATCCCCTTATTAACCATCTTTAACCTTAATCATTATAAAAATATATTAAATATTTAAGACTGACGAAAGTAATTTAAAATTATAAATGGGCCAATAAATTTATCATTTATTGTATAATTGAAATTTTACCATCAGATAGAGTAATGATATAATTTTTATGATTTTTGAATGATTTAAAAAAAAATTTAAACTATAAATACCATTTAAAATCATTTTTTGAAAAATTCACAAAATTTTACTATGAAACGTTACATACCTCTCAATTGATACATAAAAATCATTAATGACCCAAAATAATAAAAAAATCATGTTTAATATTTTTTAAATCTACTTACTTTTATTTTGCACTAATATGAACAAGTGTTGTATCAATGATGTATAAGATTTCGAGTAAAATATACCATCACAAAAAAAATCATAATAAACTAAAATAATAAATATAGTGTATTTATATTAATTTTTATCTTACCTATACATTTATATAGTGTGTATATATATCAATATCATGAATATATAATAAGTGAGATAAAGTGAAAATTTTGAAAATATACTTTTATTACTTTAAAAAGGGTAGTGATATTCCAGGAAAGTTGATACAAATTTCTTCACAAATGAATATAATATTAATAGGGTATTTAAAAACATTAGACACAAATTTTTAGATGAGTTTTTTTATTCTGACTTGTTAATATTTTATTTAACACTTTTAACATATCTAATCATTTACTATAGAGATAAATTAATACATTTCTTACTATTGATTATGATAAAAAAATAAAAATTTACAATATTAATAAATAAATAAATGATAAAAAATATTTATTCCATTTTTTAAGATTCTATTTATTTAATTGGTCAAAATTACTATAAATGTAATTTTAAAAAAATAAAACATAATCATGTTTTTGAAAAATACTCTTTTTATGTATAAGAAGGGGGTTTTACCCAAATTATAAAAAATGTTATTTTACAATGAATTTATGGAATTATACTTTTAAAAATAAATTATCTGTGTCTTTTAAAAAATCAAATTCCAAATGGATCTTTTAAATTTTATTAATTAAATGATAAGAAACGAAAATTTTCAAGATCAATATTTTTTATTATTCACAAAAAATAAATAATTTTAGAAAAATACAATTAATTTATTATAAGAATTTGTTTAAATGAGACATTAATATATTATTTATTTTATAAAATATTTAATTTAATAAATTAAGAAAAAAAATTAATCATAATTACCACTCATAAAATGAAATAAAAAGCACATTAAAGGAAACTTATTTTGAAGAATAAAATGTATTTATTTTTTTCATTTCTAAAAAAAAATTAATATCAATCTTTCATTAATTTTCATGGCTATATAAACAATTAAATTAATTATCATAATTTACCAATATTGATTAATTTAATATATTAAGATAAAAATACATTTTTTAGGTTAAAAAGTTTTATCCAAATTAAATGTTTTAGTTTTTAAAATATTTTTCATTATTTCGAACCAATTAATTTCCAATATATTATTTAATATTCATTAAATTATTTCAGAATACTACACACATATATCAAAATATAAGTATTCTTATTTATATTATCCATACTAATTGTAAGGTTATAACAGTATTATTTAGTAAATAATATCTGAAAAATATATTTTCATTTGATTCTGTTCGGTGTGGTGTATACCAAAAACTATCGAACATAAAATTATATAAATAAATTACATTATAAAACCATTGTGTCTATTACTCTACCTCCATAATGAAATTTCAATCTCATAATTTTATCAAAT
This sequence comes from Viscum album, assembly GCA_963277665.1. NCBI lineage: Eukaryota > Viridiplantae > Streptophyta > Magnoliopsida > Santalales > Viscaceae > Viscum > Viscum album. Next base: position 1,471,833,086 of record OY728126.1, on the reverse strand, counting down.
ATTCGATAGAAACAGTTTTATAAAATTTTTTAAACAATTCCAATGAATGGGATAAAATGTACACAAGTGGAAAAAAAATATGTTTTAATAAACAATTTTTGGGTAATATGAGAACATACACGAAAATAAGGCCCCTTTATTAATAAAAATTCAACAGGTCAAATCAGTTTAAAAAAAGGAAAATTTCATTTATCACTCAGAAAAAAGGAATAAAATCCCAAGGAATATGATTAGACAAATTGAGTCTTTTCCCATTAGAACCATTGTCAGAAATACTGTTAGACAAATCATTTCCCTCCATGAAAACATGGGTAATGATATAGTCATTGGACTGGAAAAACAATAAAAATTTGATCAATCAATAAATAAGTCTCTAAAGGATATGAGTAGATGGAGTTATGATAACATGGATAATAATTGTGGAATATCATTCCAACCATTTCTTCTTCAGAACCCTCTATTGATCATGTCCCAAAGTAATGATATCTCCAATAATCTCATTATCCAAAGAGGAGAAAATGCCAGAAGAGCCATAGGAACATCCCACTACATCACCAAGGCTGTTTTGAATGATAGTTACATAACCTGAAGGACCAAGGTTCCCTCTTGATGAACAATCAGTAATTATCTTAATCCATCCAAATAATGGAGGTTGCAAAAAAACTGCATTGTACTCAGTAGAGGCTAGATGTTTCCATTAAAATTTATTTTCTGAATATCATAAAATTCGTGTATTGAGATTTTATACTAGAACACTTGAGGGATTTTCACATATCTCATAACAACAATAATTCTAGTAAGAGTGTCTTGTGGGTTGAAAGAAACACCATCATGAAAACACATGTTCCTCCCCAAATATAGAGTACTAGAAATTTCTGCAGTAACAGCCTAGAGGGGAATAAAAAGTAGAGGGGAAATCAAAATATATAACCGACTTTTAGTGAAATCCCAAGTGGATTAAGTATATGTAATTTGAAAATTAAGGATATCAAGGAGAGCCTTCCACATAGATAAGTTTGTGACACTTAATGAGACTTTTAATTGTGAAATATATTCTAAATTTATACCATAATCATTATGTTCTGAATCTCAATAGAATTTTCATACTCTTCCCCAAGATGAGGAATTTTTTTTATAATTACGAAAAAAATATAGGAATATATGAATATTTTTTTCTTTACATTACAGATGAATAATTTAAACCATTTGTTTTGCTTTTAGAAGCTTCCACTTCCATTCTATAAGAATTATTTATCATGCCTGGTGTACTAAAATAAACAGCTAACAGATCACAAGATCAAAAAAAGATTTATAATTTATTCCTCATATCATTACCAATTAACAAAAACCAAAATTTTTAGAACAATATATTATAATATCCTATACAAATAAATACTAATTTTATCTCCAAATCCTTAAAAATATTACCCAAAGTAAATCTTTAAAATTTTCAATTGTTACCAATTTACTAACCTTTTAAAAAAACCTAATCATATTTGAAACCGAAAAATAAGAAATTTTATATCACATATTTATTCAAGAATAATATAATATTTTTCTCTAAAAAACATTAATCACTAAAAAATTCACGACCAAAAAATGTATTTGATCTAGTCCTATTGTTCCCAAAATATGCTAATATCTTCCATAAAAAACCTAAATAATCATAAAACAAATTTCAAAACATATATGTCTCCAATTTTTAACTAAATCACTTTACCATAATTAATAACATCCACTATGACATCAAATATCATATTTATTAATATTGCATTAATGTGAAAAAAAATATTGAACTTATTCCAAAATAAACATATTCACTTTGTTACAAAATTTATAATATTGTGTTAAAATTTTCATGTTTTTCTGAACCCCTCATTTGGTTGAGCTTTGGTTGGGTTTTATTTGGAGTTGTTTCCGGTGACTTTCAGGAAATTTTGGAGGTTTTTTTACTAGATCATGGTTTGTCCAAAGTTTTGTAAACTATGCATCATTGACATGTTTTGTATAGTGTGCACTTCATGGTCTCCAAACTGTTTTCCCTAACCATGCACTGTTTCCGAGAAAACTATGCAGATGGTTGTTTTCTTGATCCAAGATTTTTATTAACATTTCTCGAGCCTACTTTTTAGGTTCTGAATAGACCTCCATAGACACGAACAAGTTTCTACCTTCTTTGGCACTCCATAGATGGATTCTTGGAACCAAGAACCTAATTAAAATGTGATTCAAATCTAGATGAATGTTGTTTGATCTTCTTCTAGTTAGTTTCCTCCTCTAGTTCCCTTATACATATGATATCTCTCTTTATTCTAAGGGTATGATGGGTCTTGGTATTTATTTTTGGATCTAATAACCTTTTTGGGATCTTAAACCACGGTTTTATTCCCTTTAATGTGATATTCATTCTTTGTGGACAAATCACAATTAGTGTTTGGTGTTGCGAGATCCATTGTTTTTGGTAAGTGGTTCTGTTGCAATTTCAAATTCTAAATGAACATAATTACATTTTTTAAATTTCAATTGTTTGGATTTAAATTAGTTATTTATATTTTAATCAAATTTATTTAAATTATTTTGTGAAAAAACCCCAATTCTGATGAATTTTTGTTTTTGAGTAAAAATGGGTTTTGGGCTTTATATTGGAATTTAGTGATATTTATATTATTTTAATTAAAATATTGGTTTTGATGGGATATGAATCAATTGAAATGTTTATTTTAGTTGATGAAAAATTTATTTGGTCAATCTTTTGTGAAAAATCGTGATTTGTGTGAATTTGGGTGTTGGGATGAAAATAATGGAATTGTTGATTTTGAATGAGAAATTTATTGTGAAACTGAATGATTTGGTTTGAAATATATTTTTTAAAAAAATGGGTCAAAATTTCTTAATGGAAACATTTGGGTATCATCTTGGTGAAAAGGCATGTTTTTTATCAAAAACATGTTATGATTTTTAAAGTGAAAATTGGCATATTTGAAATTGTTAATGGGTTGAATTTCATTTTTTGTTATAAATTGAATTTTCCATCATTTATTTTTACTTGAGAACATGCATACCTTTGGTAGTTTTTGGTTTAGTTTGGGTGGAACTTTACGATTCTAAAATTTTTTCTAACATCATATCAGCACATCTCATTCCCTAGGCGATAGTGATGAGACCTCCTTAGCATAGGCCTAAAAAGGAATATGTTCATACATTTCCATATTCACAGTTTTGAATCCATATAGCCTAGAAATATCATAAATATTTAGAACCTGACCATATTTCTCTCTTATTTTCATTTTTTTGAATGCGTATATATTCCATTGTTATAAACTATTTTACATGCCATGAGAATTTATATAAATCATTTATATAATATTTTTATTTAAGTCATTTTCAAGAATTACTATTTATGAAATGTATCCTTTCATTAATGGAAAATTACATCTTTTAAAAAAAATCCCATCATTTGAAATGTATAGAGTGATTTGATAAATGTATTTCCATCTTTTAAACGGTAAAGAATTTTTGTTTAAATATTCATTCCAAATATGATTGTTTTAAAATTTTAATCCCATTTTGGTTAAATGGATATTGTAATTTATTATGGAATCTATTGGTGAAATCCTATTTGGATTTGGATCACACCCTACAACTATCTTTATGTGTTTTTATATTATCTCCTTCTAGGTTCAAGAAAAGAAAAAGGATCTCTTAGAGGTTTCTCCTACTACTGATCTTTGGTCTTGAAGAGTTGTGTCCTTAGGGACTTTGGGATTTTTTTCCATTTCTTGTACATGGGTTCTTTTACTTTGGAGGTTGTTCTTATTTAACTTCTAGTACCTTTATTCTTAGTAGAGTTTTCCATTGATATTAATGATGCCTCATTTTCTTATATTTCCTCATTTTTAGTGGAAAAATAATTCCCACTTACAGTTTGTATGATGCCAAGTTATAGTCCCTGACCCATGGGAATCATTAACACCATTGGGGATATACCAGAACTAACTCGGTTATCGGGTTTCCAGGGTACCAAGGTTGGTTCATGACAATGTGGTATCAAAGGAAGGTCGAGCTTTTCTCTTAAAGTCAATGTGTATTGTCAAATCATTTCAAGACTTAGGAGGTAGTATATATTGATTGCCATGAAATATATCACCATAATGAAATTTATGTATCCATGGGTTATTTGGTAATGATTTCTTGTGTTTTAGTTCTGGTATTTTCCCTGTTTTGATTTGGATGGCTTGAAATCCAAATCATGTATATCCTATTTGTTGGGATTAATTGATTTCATTTCTTAGTTTGAGCATTACTAATGTATTCCTTGTTTTATGTTGACAATTTGTATCCTCAGTCCACCAAGATGATATTAGAATCAAACCAATGAGGGAGCTACTGTTGAACCTCAGTGAGTAAATCCTATTGGGGATCCAAATCCGATAGAGGTGACCGTGTACAATATTGACATTATGGGATAGACACCAACAAATATTCTTTTTATGGATCTCAATATGGAACTTCAGTGGGATGTTCTCCGAATTAGTCCTCAAGAGTCCCTTTACGAAAAACCATCACCATTTAAGGGATAAAATGACCAACAAGAGTCTGAGGAGTGGTTGGGTAGTTTGAAAGACTTTTTTGGATTTTTGGACCCACATGATGAGATCAATGTGAAGTGTTTCACATTCATGCTAGAATCACTGAGTATAAGATGGGGGGACACTATGATGATAGAGATGAAAAATTAGGTCTTAGGTTAGAATGAATTCAATTTTATTTTCACCAACTAGTTATATCTAAACTTGATGTTGTTTCTATATCTAGAGAGTTTCTCAGACATGGACAGGATGATAGATCTGTAAAAGAGTTTGCAACCCATTTTTCAGAACTTGTGAACGTTTCACCTAGGATAGTATTGATTGAGAGGATGAAGGTTCAAAGGATCATGTTGGGACTTCATTAGGATATGTATGCTCATTTTGTCTTTAAGAATCTACCTCTTATTCTGATGTATTAGATTGAGAACTGATGGTCATGTTGGAAATGTAAAGTTTGTCAGGGTTATCAGGAGACTCTTTTTCTCCAATGGGAGTGGGATTTAAATTAAGGGAAAGAAAAATCATGAGGATTCTTGTGGATGTTATTTGATGGTAGGGTTGGTCTAGACCTCCTGTATTACCAGGAAGAGGCCCTTTGGGTTGTTACTAGTTTGGAATGACATGTCATTCTCTGAAGGTTTACAAAAAGGAACCAAAAAATTGAGTCTCTTGTGGGTGTACATGGAACCTTTAGAGGTTATACCGTATTTTTTCCACTCCTCCTATTGGTAAAGTTTCATAATATCCTTCTAAAATTGTGGGTAATTCATATGCATCACCTGAAAATTGGTTCTAACCATAGGCATCTTGAATCAATCTTCTTCACGCATTTGAAGGGTCTCCAGAGGAACCGGAAATTGGACCAGTAATCGCTAGAGGTACCATCTCTATATATTCTTCATTAGTGACTTGTTTATTTGATACCGGTGCATCTCATTCATTTATTTCAACCCGTGTTTTCCAATCTGCATAATCTTTCTATAGAGATTTTATCTTGTTCAATGTATATTATTAGACCCCTTGGAATGAAGAGAGAGTAGGGTCTCCGTAGTCCCTCTTGTGTTTTCTCTCTATCGTATTTTTAGTTATCAGGGAACTTTCTAGTTCTCTAAATAAAATTTTTTGAAATCATATTCAAAATGTATTGGCTCATGGTCAATAAAACCCTGATTGATTATTATTTTCAATGGGTCTCTTTCACTATGCCCATAGTGTGTCTCTTGTGCTTCAAGGAGAATAGGGACCAAGGTCAAGCAGGGATGGGCCTTCTTATCTGGAGATGGGGATTGTAATATTAGGGTTTTATTTTGATCTAGAGTGGGAATTTTTGAATGGTGATATCCCTCTAGCCAACATTAAGTGTCCTGACATGTTTCCTTCTGACTTCATTGGTTTTCCACCGATAAGATAGGTTGATTTTTCCATTGACTTAATTCATAGAACTCAACAAGTTTAAATTCCATCATACCAAATGGGACCAGACGAATTGAAGGAGTTGATGTCTTAGTTGAATGATCTTACTGAGAATGGTTTTATACATCCGATTCGGTCACCTAATTCGATGATAGTTCACTTTTCCATAAATACTAATCGTTAACTCTACCATTGTGTTGATTACCAAATGCTCAATCGAGTATTGGTAATGAAAAATAATCCATTTGAATTTATTTACAATCTATTTGATCATTTGAAATGGGAGAATTGATTCTTGAAGATATACCACTACTCGGGTTACCATTATTTGAGCATAAATTAATCATACATTCAAAAAACCACCTTTGGGGGGAGGTATGGCCATTATGAGTACATTATCCGGGCCTTTGGTTGAACCAATACACCTGTTGTTTTCATTTATTTAATGAATAGGATTTTAAATGAGTATCTCTATACCTTTTTGGTTGAGTTATTGGAGTATATCCTTGTGTAAAATAAATCCTAGGAGGACCATGTGCATCATCTAAGAATAATGATGAGTTCTGGAGATATCGATAACTCTATGGTATGCTTTCACAGTGTTGTTTTTGGATTTGGGAAGTAATGTTCTTGGGACAGGTGGTGTCAGAACCTGGTATTTCAGTTTATCCTAAAAATTTTATAGCTATTATAATAAGGGAACAACCACATAATGTCTTTGAGATTTGGAGATTCTTAGGATTAGATGGATATTATTGTCACATCGTGGAATACATAAAAAATATGGCCATTCTGATGGATGATCATACTCGAAATGGAGTGAATTTTGTTTGTAATGGGAAATCATAGAGTTCTTTTATTGATCTAAAATTTATTTTTACAACTGTGTCGGTTTTGACTCTTACAGAGGCTGGGTCAGGCTATGTGGTCTGTTTTGATGCATCCGGTTCAGGCTTGGGTTGTGATCTTATGCAGGGTGATCATATTGTTTCTTATGGATATCATCGACTTAGTCCACACTGAAAGAACTATCTCTCAAATGACCTTGAGATTGCAGCTATGATGCATGCTCTAAATAGTTTGAGGCATTACCTTAATGGTGAATGGTTTACCGTGTTTTCAGATGGAAATATCTTGAGTTACATATTATCTAAGAAATATCTGAATCCCTAGTAGATACGTTAGATGGAATTCCTATAGTTGTTTCATTTGGTCATTAACTATACCTAGGGGAAAAAATTTCATTGTTAAGGCATTGAAAAGAAATATTATAGCCTAGGTAGAGAAGGAGTCTTCAGTGGAGTGGAAAGTGATGGATCTCATTTCACAAATGCATATGGGGGTTCATGAAAAAACATTCAAAGATTCCATGGCCAGTGTTAAGTTTTCATCCTCTCTTCCTGAAATGACTCTTCAGAATCAATAGCTTGATGATGAATTCCATAGCATTAGAGACTCTCATAATGGTGTTGAGACTGTTGAATAGTAGTCATCCCCCAAAGAGAGGATTCTATGCTATCTGAATCATTTTAGGCTATTTTCTTTGGTATGGAAAGTTGTGGTGGGGGAATGCCATAATTTGTATAGGGTTGTTCACCCATAAAAAAAATTTATCTTCTACGACATGAGTAAGTAGATCTAGTGGCCATGTATGAGGTGAGGCATTGATGAGTTTTTCTCTCATTGATATACATTCCAACAGGTGAAAGCTGAGCACCAGAAACCTCCGGCGTCCCTTCAGCCACATTAATTCCCTACATGGATGAGGGATGAGATCTGTATGGACATTGTGGTCATGTTTCCACATAACCAAAGGAAGAATAATCAGATTTGGATTTTTATCAATAGGCTGAAAAAATTGTCTCACTTTATACAAAATTGTGATACAACCAATGTTGAGGAGTTAGGATGTCTCTATGTGAATGAGATGGTTTAGTTTCATGGAGTTCCATCATCTATAGTCTCTGATAGAGATCCTCAATTTACATTTCACATATGGAGAGGCCTTCAAGAGGTGTTGGGATCTCATGTCCCATTTATCACAACATACCACCCATAGTCAGATGTCTAGACTGAAAGATCAATACAAATACTTGAGGATATACTCTGTGCTTCTAATATTGACATTGGTAGAGCATGAGTTGATCATTTGGGGCTGGTTGAGTTTTCATATAAAAAGACATACCAATCCAAGACCAGGATGGTTTTTTTAGAGGCCTTGTATGGCCATCCTTTGGAATATACATTGTGTTGGTCAAAGATTGGTGAGAGTCCCTTGATTGTACTAAGTTTGGTCCATACGATTACATTAAAGATTCAGTAGATTCTTCATAGAATGTAGATAACTCAGATCCGATAAAAGTATTTTTCTTATTGTATACATATACCATTGGAGTTCTCAGTCAATGACCATGCGTTCTTGAAAATTTCACCCAAGTTTTTTGATCGACTGGTTTTGAGGAAATAGATTCTTTCTCCTGTTTTGTTAGACCTTTTGAAGTTTTGAGCAGATGGGAAATGATGCATACCAATTAGCACTACCACAATTGCTGGAATTGATACAAAACTTATTTCACGTGTTTTAGCATTGAATGTATTTACCAGATCCATCTAATGTTTTGAGTTGGCATGAACATGAAGTGGAACCTTATTTATCCATGACAGAATAGAAAGTCAAGATAGTTGATTCTGGGACCATGTTACTTAATGGGAAAATAATACATTTGGTTATTTTGATATGGTAGCATGATTCTGATTCCTAGGAGAAATGGGAGAGGAAGGCACTGGTGAGGGGGGTTGTGGCCTTATCTTTAATATGGGGAGGCTTCATTATAGGATTTCTAGTGATATAATGTTTCTATGGTGTGGATGTTGTAACATTTTGTTGTCATTTTAAGGTTTTCCTTAAAACCACATCCGGTTTAGCGTTGGTTGGGTTTCGTTTGGAGTAGTTTTAGGTGGTTTCATAAAGAATCCAATGGTAAAGGAATAAATCATGGTTTTGGAATAGCCTATGCATGGTTTGGAATACTATGTGTCATTCCATGTTTAGGAAAGTGGGCTCTGCATGGTCTGTGCACTGTTTTCCCTAACCATGTGCAGTTTTCTAAGAAACTGTGCTAATGGGTTTTTAATATCCGAAATTTTTATTAAAAATTTTAAAGACACTTTTTAGGTCCTATAAGGACCTCAACCAACCCAAACACTTTTCTAACTAACATGGATATCCTGAGAATGAGTTTTGTCCTATTGAACCCCTTCTGGAAGAGATCTGATGCAAGCTGAATGTTGGTCGATATCCTTTTGGTTAGTTTCCCCCTCTAGTTATCTTCCACCTACAATCGCTCTCTTTCTCTTTAGGGATTCGTGGATATTGGTATTGATATTTGGATATAATAACCAATGTTTTGGGATTTTAATCCTAGGTTTGATTCCCATTTCTTTGTTATTTGTTCATCATAGACAAATCCTGATTAGGGTTTGGCGTTTTGAGATCCATTTTTTTCGGCAGGTGGTTCTATTTTGAGGCCCAATTTTTATTTAACCTAATTGATTTATTTAAATTTAAATTGTTTGGATTTAGATGAAATTGTTTATATTTGAAACATATGGCATTAAATTCCTTTGTTGGAAAAGAACCCAATTCTAATGAATTGGGATTTCTAAAGAAAAAATGGGGTTTTCACTTAGAATTGGAATTTGGTGAGATTTAAATTTTCTTAATTAAATTTTTTTAATGGGAATTGATCCAATTGAAATGTTGATTTAATTTAAGAAAAACTTATTTTTTTTAAAATTTTGTTAAAACCATAATTCATGTGAATTTGGTGGTTGTGGTTAAAATGATGGAATTGTTGAATTCAAATGTGAAATGGATTGTGAAATTTCATGATTTATTTTCAAATCCCAGTTTCTTAAAAATTGCTTAAAATTTCAGGATGGAAACCTTAGGTTCTCATCATGGTGAACCGACATGTTTTTTTTAATTAAATCATGTTCTGCTATGCAAAGATAAAATTGGCATATTTGAAATGGTGAATGGGATGAATTTCATTTTTTGTTATAAAATTAATTGACTATCATTGATTTTTATTTGAGTACATGAAATCCTTAGGTAGTTAGTGTTTTATTTTGCGTGGTAATTTATTATTCTACATCATTCTAAAACACCATATCATCACATTTCATTCCATAGTTGATGGTAATGAGATCCCATTTGCATAGGCTTAAAGGGGCATATACACAAACTTTTTCATTTTCACAGTGTTCGATCCCTACAGCATTGAACTATCATACCTATTTTCCACATGACCATGATGGTATCTTATTTTCAATTTTTAGTGTGTATATATTACATTTTAATTTTCTATTTTACTTTCCTTTAGAATTTATATAATTATTTGGAGAACATATTAATGGAATTGGGATGTAGTAAAAAGGAAAAGGTAACACTTGTAGTGTATTGTCTTAATGGAAAAGATAATTAATAGTGGTGATTGATCCATAATACATTATAGTAAGAGGGAATATAACTCAAGTAATTGAATGATTTCAAGGAAAAAATATAGGAAAAATATTTTCCTCATGTGAAAGAAACTAAGATGAAGAAAATATACTATAGATTATATAATCTGGAGGAAGGATGTGTTTTTGTGTATAAATATACCCTTACATGGTTAGAAAGGTACGTTATAGATTTCATATGAAACAAGGAGTATAATATTTAACACATATTTTATGGGTGTAAGACATGTATTTAAAGGGCACTGGTATCTATAAACATTAATTCATATAATGATGCTATTTTTTGAGATATGAAGTTAATGAAATTATTCACCATGTCTTATGGATTCAAAGGGAAGTAATAGAAGAAGAGTATGGTGTTGAAAATAAATAATAAATGTAATAATTTAATGATAGAATTTACAACATGTCATAAATGTTGAATGAATCACCATGGGAAATTCTTGAAGGGACTATGGGATCATTATAAGTTGGGAGAAAGGGGTAACCAGGAAAATGAATGAAAAGGGAATAAGGAAAAGATTGGTATTGTGTTTTTCAACTATTAGGATAGGAGTAACAATGAAAATTAATCTCCAATAGTCAAGGGAATATATCTATGAAGAATTTAATGGATCGAGGTCAATCATGTGTAATTGATACAATTGAAGATGAATGATTAATTTTATTTAGATCCTAGAATTTTTTGTAGAAGTATTTTATTAATTATATTATCACCATAAGAATTATAGTATATATAAATATTATATTCCAATACTATTTCATTAAGGAAGTCCCTAATGTTGAGATGATGATATCGGGTAACTAGATTATAGATGTGGTAAATTAAATTGGATATCACTAACTACCTTGAAACTGATTAATAATTTTTTTGAAAAAGTGTTTTATCCCATCATTGATGGAGTTTAAATAATTTTTATATTTATGAAATATAACAAAAATTTTGTTTTTTATATACTGAAAATGAAATCATGGATTATTTTAAAAATGGATTTTTCTTATAATATTTATTACCATGTTTTGATAGAATGAATGATGAATTTATTTACATGATTGGAATGTGACGATTATAGAGATACTTCATGTTGATTTATGTTTATTGATATTTTTATACAAGAAATTTCATGGACTTATATAAATGGAATTGGATCATAATATTTTGGAAAAGAGAACAATTTATGAAATGTTTTATAGAAATGTTTTTAGAGATTAATGTACCACTTCACTAAATGATACAACATGTCCAATGAGATGAAGTGGAAATAATTCAAGGATAAACCAATAGATAATACTATTAATAAGAAATAGAACCATATCAAGTATGTATATTTTTTTATATTCATAGATAGTGAAACAATTCCCCAACAACAGGGAAAAAATGTCTTGAAATATAAATGTTCTCCTATTATCACAATTTTTGATGATATCACAAAAATTTTTGTCATACATATAGTTTATAGGGTTGTGGTCATTAAAATTCTCTTAAATGTGATATCGATCTATCTTCCTTGACATTGGTGTGTTAGTTTTATCATCTATGCCCAGGTTGTAATTTCCCACCTATGTTCTCCTACATAGAACCGTAGTTATGTGATTATTCCAGATGACCTTCATACTTTATTTTCTCTCTTATTAAAAGGATATTTTATTATATGATTTATGATGTGGGTATTTCAAGAAAATAATTTTAAAATTTGAAACCCTGGATTATCAATATCATGATTAAATTATGAGGATATAATTTATTTTAGGTTAAGAGAATGTAACACCATGAAATTTTTAAATATAAATATCATATTCTATTCCACAAATTACATGAAACACCAAGTGTAGATATGAATTTAATATCCTGAGAAATTAAAATTTCTTCGATTCAAAATAGGTTTAATTTTTTTTATAGATTTTAACGTACACAATTCTTATATAGCTTGAAATACACATTGTAATGACTTTCGTCAATGGTTTTCATTGCATGCAAGATTGAGTTTTACCGAATACTATTAATATTATTATTTAAAATGAAAATAATATCATATTGAATAAATTAATGGTTATAAATTTCATTAACTATATTTTTAAAAAATATGGCTAAATTCACCATTTACCAACTAATTATAAATTAATTTAATAAGCAATTGAATATATAGGCGATTTTTAATGAAATGTATTTTTAGGTGATAAATGAATTTTATATAATTCAATTAAATAAATTAATTTTATTAATTACCATAATGAAATATATATTTTTTTTATTCAATAAATATTTTTAAAATAATGCAATTGATTTGATAGGCATATGATAAGAACAAAAAAATTATATCATAAAAAGATGTAATTTTACAATGGATGTTTTTTCACATTTTAATGGATCACTAGTTTTAAACATAAATTTTGACACATATAACTTTTCTTTTAAAAAAAATTCATTTTTGAATATTCATTTTTAAAAGTATCTTACAGTAAAATTATTTTATTTTTTGAGAAGTTTCATTTTTTATGAATAGATAAACATATTGAATTTTAATTTTAAACCAACATCTCATTTAAATACCTTATAATTTTAAATTATACATTTAATTTTTTTAAAAGTCACAATAGATCAGTAATAAATATTTTAATACAATTCATATCATTTAAATCTTTTTTTTAATTTAGATATAAAAACAATGTAAATATTTGAACATCTACGCTTGAAAAACCAGCTTTCTCGTTCATTCTACAGGATTAATTTTACATAAATTTCTTTATATTATTTTATTTAAAATTGAAAAAATAGATTCCATATTTTTAATCATAATAATATTTAGTTTCTAATAAGTTCAAATTTAATTTTTTCAAAATTGATAAATGAATGAACATAAAATTAATTATAGTTCATAAGTGAAAAATGAGTTTATCATGGGACTAAACATTAAACATAAGGGGAAAAATTAATCAAAAAAATGTCCCAAACCCATTAATCGCTTTATTGTGTCTATATGAACTCATTAATTGAAAATAGTTCATTTTGTTGAGGAACATTATTGATGGTAGGCCACCCAATATTGTTAAATTTTTTGTATTCACAAGAATGACACTCCTACATTATAAAAGGGTACTCACTTTGATGAAATATTTACAAATCCCGAGCCATTTGGATTGTAATACCCATACATTAATCACATTCCAAATTCTATTAAATTTTCACGTAATCCTTAAAATAGGAATAAATCAATCTTAGGATGCAATTAGTGAAAACCTAAGGAGGATACCTGAAGATGAGGTATTGTTTTTCTATAATCATTTTTATTTTATATCCTTCTATACCTGCCTCAATTATTATTATATCATTACTATATAATGCCCTCAGTATTTTAAATATAATTAGATGTTATTTTCTTATGGGTAAAACCTACAACCACAGACATTCCCATAAAATAGGATACACAATAATCATTCATGTATACGGCGTACTACCATCTCGTGAACCGATATCATTTGTTATTCCATTACCACAATTCACAGTTGTGAATAATGATTGATTTATTGTTTATATATGATATATATAATATAATAATAACATGTTTTTTAAAATTATTATATAACTCATACCTTTATGATTTCTCTTTCTTGGGAATACAATAACATCGTTCGATTGTATGAAAGGCTACTGCCTCATGAAATGATATGATTCAATCATTTTTTACATGGAATGCAATACAGATTGTTAAAAAAATTGATATTTATTATGTAATAATGAAACTGGAATGATAAAATAATAAAATATCATTTACATTTATTTCATTAACACAGTAAGAAATTGGAAACAGTGTTAATGTGTATGTACGTCCTTCCATCTCCATGAGTAGTGTATTTCAATTCCTATCACTATGTTTTATAGATTTTTATAATGAGAGATATCATAAATATATATGATATTTAAATCAGGGGATCTATCTTGGGAATGATTAAATAATTATCTTTGTAAAAGGAAAAAACATATAATTAAAAAAATAGGAAAATATGCCAATTAACACCAGAAATAAGGAAAATAATTAATGTTTAGTAAGAAATGGGTGATAAGATCTAATAAAAGGATCATATATGATATTAAAATATTCACTATGGTTCGGTTATATGTTAATAACATAATTAAAAATATTATACAATTGGTTTAAGGAATTTTAACCCAAATGGGGCATATGGTAAGCAATTTCTTATCAATTTACATAATGTTGAGTCTTATTTGTTGTTATACACCAATTCACATCAATGTGGTGTATATACCTTGCCCTTTTCATATAATATCACAATTTAATAAATCATCGTGTTTTTATATATTTAACTTTGAATTATCTCATCCAATGTATTTTGACTAAAAAATTTCCTCATGGTAAAAACTTATTGTGCAATATAACTTTCTTTTGTGATTATTATCTTTATCTTAAAATAATAACTTTATTGTAATAATTTTACATTAGAAATTATATTTCAATTTAATATATATATATAAATTTTTAATAGATAATAATATTTCCAAACCCGTACTCACTATTTTAAATATGGTATTTATTTTGAATTTTTTTAACTAGGGAAATATTGGTAAATATATATTCATTAATTAACATGGATATTTGATAAGTAATATTATTTATATGTTAAATAAATTATTCTATAAATTAAGTATTCTTGGTACCTGAAGACATGGAGGAATTTGTTATTTATGACCACTTGATTCATTAGTATCTTAATGATATAAATCTATTGGTAAAATCAGATGGGTTTTTACCATTTATATTTCAAACCACCTCATGAATGGTCTTGACGGTTAAGGTTCAACATACTTGGGTAACAAGGATTCCAATAATAAATAATTTTATTCGTTTAGAATTAATTTATTCTTATTATCCATGATAAAGTTTCAATGAAAGTATCTATGTGTTTGTTTCTTTCTCAGATTATTGATTAAATTTCATGTCATTCAGTTATTTACATTCCCATATTGATTATTCCATATCTAGATATTTATGTTACATGTGTGTTCAATTATCTTCATTGCCTTATTTATTATGATTATTTACTCAAGATAACATTACATTAATCAATCCTTGATAATAATTTCATCCAACCATTTTTTACCTTTCCATAGGATAAGAATATGAATTCATGGAATGAGTTTCAAGGATGATGATCATTTAATTTCGTTATGCATTATTTTATTATACCAATGTAATATAGGAATCATTAATGTAATATAACATTAAAATTTTATAAAATTCCTATTTTTGGAAATTTAATATTCTATCTAATCCAATTTAATGTGGAAATTTAGTAGCTCTAGGGTACTCGGTTTGGGGTCATTACACATAAATATTAAAAAAATCATTTTTTACATTTTTAAAAATTTTAAAATAACCAAAATGTAAAATGAATAAAAAAGTCAATTTTAATACACTATAACTAAAGTAAAAAAATATTTTAAAATGACCTTTATAAACCTTTTAATAATAAATTATATGATTCTTAAATATATAAAATAACTTTGATATGGACAAAACTTATTGATAGAAAATATTTAAAAAAGTATTATTTTAAAAATACACCTTACTTCAAGTATGAATCACAACATATGTATTTTGAATTCAAATATAATTAAATTATATTGTTTAATATTCTAAAAAATTTATTTATATTAACTTGTTATAATCCATTTTATTTCATTTAGTCCCTTGGATAATATAGTTATTAAGTTAGTTAAGTTCATGTTGAATGTTTTGAGGATGTTCAAATCATATTAAACAAATTCCGTTGATTTACCATGGTTAGTGGGGTAAATTTTTAATCATATATATAATATTAATAATCATATAATTATCATTTTTTAATTATATAAATTCTTGTAACCATTAATTTAGGGAATATATATAAAATGAATCACATCGCTTCATAGAGGTGATATACCACACATACAAATGAGTGATGTTATCATTTTCAATTGCATAAAATTGTAAGATTGTAAGTAATATATTAATATTATAAAATGATAATTATTTATATAATAACCTATATATTCATTAAATACATTATAATAACAATCATTTGGAGGTGGTGGTGAAAAATGACTCACATCACTATGTGGGGGTGGTGGTCCAAAGGTACCCACAATGGAAGTTTTCAATTCATATTGGATAGAGAATGATATGGAAAACTCTTTTTCAATAAGAATAATAAAATATTGGGAATATATTGATTTTTCATATCATCATTGATGTATATGTTTTTATGGAGATGGAATAATAAATAAATGCCAAATCATGCAATTAAGAGTTAAATGCATTTTATGGAAAGCCTCCTTTAGATTACACATTAATGATTCTCGGTTGATCTTTTATTGAGACAAAAACCTATAGGATGTGGGATTGAATTATGGGAATGTGGTTGGGAAGGTATTGGTCAAGATAAATGGTTCATGGTGTGTGTGTAAGAGAGGATAGGTGGTTCCCTTTTATCATTGAGGCGAGAGAAAAATTTGTTAATAAATGAAGTATTAATAAATTAATTGTGTGAAACACATATGTAATGGATACAAATTTCCCTGAATTATAAGAAAAGTATCTCATGGTTTAAATGTATGAAACAATACTACTTAGACATGTTTATGTTTCATTAAAAACACTATATATATTTTTAACCACCTCCTTCACTTGGTTTAATCTTAAACATTGAAACAAAATTTATAATATTTAAGTTTCATGAATATAATTCAAAAAATATCAGTGATTCGAACATGGAAAATTAAGTATAGAATAAAAAATTCCCCAAAATATATTATAACATATTTATATTTTAAAAGAATCATTATGTTCGATATCACACATCATATGCCAAATTTATCATTAATTAACAACTTAATATTAATATTTAATATGATAGGCATAAAATATCCATTAGAATGGTTGTAATGAAAATGATTAACTAAATAATGAAAATCAGGTTCACACATGTTTTTATAATGATTAATTGGTTACTAAATTAAGTAGGAATATAAATAAAAACCAATTTAATATAAAGGGTGTGTCTTTATGATAAACAATTTAAATGTGATTAATTGTTTATATAAAAAAATAAAATAAATAATTTTGGATTATATGAATGAAATATAAATTAAATATTATTTTTTATATTCATGTTATTAATTTTTTACAAGTAATATAATAACAAATTCAATTTTATGTATAAAAGGAGTATTTTTCAAAAAACTATTTTTACCACATTTTGATGAAGAAAACCTTTTTCATTTTTTTGACACAATAATATGTAATATTTGAAAAAATATACATCTTATTTGGATTAATTACATAATAAATTTATTTTCGATAAGGTTTTTTTAATTTTTTGATAAAATTTATCTTTTAATGAATACTGAAATATACTACATTTTAATTCCAAACATTTTTTTCATAAAATTTATTTGTACTCTAAGATTATAATTTTAATTTATTTTATAGTATAATTAGATTATGTTTATGTAATTTAATAAAATAATGGTCATTTTTTAATTTTAATATTTAAATTTTATATAAAAAAACGTCAATATTTTTTTGGGTTTTACTTAAAAACCATTTTTCACATTTTGTAAATGAGGATTAATTTTAAGTTAATTACTGAATATTTTGGGTTTTTAATTTTTAAAAAAGTATTCCATCTTTGGAATTAGTGGATACAAATTTTGTTAATAGGATAATTTTATTTTTTAAAATATTATGAATAGTAACTATGATACTTTTTTTATTTAGCACAAATATAGGTAAATCGGGTAAATTAGGGTAACAAATAAAATGACAAAGATAGTATAATTAACATAAAACCATCAATAATACTATTATATGAATACAATTATACCCTTACATCTAAGGATCATATTTAAATCATTAAATGGTATTTTTTCTATGAATGTTTTATAGATATTATTAAAACAAAAGAAATTGAAAAATGTCACTCCCATTATTTCTTATAAGTATTATAATTTTTATATAGAGATAATCATGATAAAAATTCAATAATAAATTTTATCCTGAAATATAATTAAATTATCTAAATTATGGTAATTTATTTGAAATTTTTAGATATTAAATAATTAGCTTAAATACTAAAACAACAATGAAAAAATAATTATTTCATTAATAAAAACATAAACAAATGACATGAAAAATATTAAAATAAATATTATTAGACTTAAATAGAATAATAAGTGAATTTTATTGATTAATTTAACATATTATATGTCTAAAAAGGTCTTCTTTTAGAAGTTATATATGTTTTGGGAATTTATTTAAATTCAATGAAATGATAACTTTCAAAATTATCACTTGATTTTTTCTGAAAAAATATTTTATGTAATTGTTTAAAAATAAAAAAAGTTTAGAAAAATTTCAAGTTTATATGATAATGTGTAAAAGGTCATAATATTTCCATTTATAGGATATTTAACCAATATAAGTAAAATTTATATTCCCTTAATATTTCAATGATGATACCACAATTAAAATAAAAATAGATAAACTAAGGGTAAACCAAAAAGATAAGGTTTAAAATAATACCCGTGAATGTTTAAAAATTATTTGATGAAATTATTTTGAATAATCCTAATCTTATCTTCGACCTAACTCATGTTTTATTAGATTAGTTTTAAAAATTAATTTATATTAATTTAATATTCTATGAGTTTCCAAGGGTTCCCCTCCCCTCTCCTATAAAATGGTACTCACTCTTCTCCATTACTAATACTTAAAGAAACATTTACATGGGCTAATATCTACCAAAAACCATTAATAAAATACCTCTTCACATTCTTGGGGATTTATTTTAGGAATAACACCTTTTTAATTTTTTTAATGTGTTCCTTAAATATGATCAACTAAATAAGAGGTATCATTTTCTTTAAGAATTTATATATTTATCATCAACCAATTTTCTCAAATATCCTCCAAAAATGTTGAATTAATAAATCTCATATATTCAATATAATTAGATTTCATTATTTTAATATCATCACCTTAATCCATCACCAAATTTATAAAATGGTAAATGAACATTTTGTTCGTGTGTATGGCGGACTACCACCTCCTGAACCGATATAGTTTGTATGTCATTATTGTCTCTCAAGACAGGTCATAATGATGGAATTACTATTTTTATATGATGTTAATGGAATAATTATCATTTTAATAGAATAATATATCAATTATTTTCTTACATTTCATGCATATAAAAATGATAATGCCCTTCGTGTGTACGTGTGAACTATCACCTCAAAAAAGCGATGTGATTTGTTTTTAATCACCACATAACTTGGATAATATATATATATATTAGAATATTTAAATGATTAATATTATATTAATTATGTTATTATAATTATATAATGATAAAATAAGACTTACCATCATTCAATAATGATCAATGGAAATTGGAAAATGTTACTCATTCATGTGTACAACCTACAGTCTCAATGATTATAACATTGCTAAAATTATCATATAAATATTTAAATAATATATTTAATATTATTATTGATATGTAAAAGTGATTATTATTTCATAAATTTTATTTTATATATTTTGTACATATGGCGTCATAGACTGTTGACATCTTACCGAGTTTATTTTTTTGACTCTAGTACAAAATATCTACAACATGTATGATATGAAATTAAAAAATTATGTAATGATTATAATATGTTAATTAGTGATATAAAAGAAACAATAAACTTGAAACATGGTCTGAATAAATTAAAATTTATTCTATGTTTATTATTCAGGATGTTGAGGAACATACAAGACTAGCCAGACTCAATGTAATTAACTTCATCTCAATCTCCTTTCATTGAGACATTTCATGATAATAAACACATTTATTATTTTATATGGAGTATATATAGCCACTATGAAATTAAATATTAATATTTTAATTATAATAATGTTAATTATTTGTTTGAGTAATTTTATTAATCTATGGAGATTATGATTAAAATTTTCAATGTGGCATAGGACATTTTAAACGTTTAATGATATAATTTTCTTATATTTTTCTTCATGATATTAATTTAAATATTCAATTATAATGATATAAAAGGATTTCACATGACATTTTATTTATATGTTGAATTTAATTTAATGTTTTCAAAAGCAAAATTTTTTACGAATCATTTTAATTTCTTTACAAACTGGCAAAGGGAATTTTTTTTAGCCTATACAGCAACACCGAATTCTCCACCACTATAACTTTTATATGATAATTAGGTTCCATTCTAAGACTTAATATTTATTAAAATTTAAAAAAATCCATTATTAATTTTTTTGGTATCTATAGAATGGAAACATTTCATTTGATGAAAATGGAATGTTTTAACGTATTAGAAGAGTTTTTCAAATGGGTTTTATATATAATGGAATTTTATTAAAGAGAAAAGAAAACAGAACAAGAAAAATAAAATCAAGAAACACCAAAACCATAAAGAATGGTTAAGGTGAAAAGGAAAAAAACCAAAGCAGAAAAACACCCATTAATATAGGGTGGGCTCTAGGATGAATGAAAAATAAACAAAAAACAGTCCTCGAGAATGAACCCTGTGACACTCATACCCTTCCTCTATGGCCGCCATTGCCACCATTGAGGATCTATCTGATTGTGGAATTATCTAATCATCCCCATTGTTTTGGTAGGATACAACAACGCCAGTAGGAAAAATAAACACAGAGGCCGGATCTTGTCTGATTTCGGCACGACTGAAGAAGTTCCAGTGGCGCAACCCTGAAAAAACACTATCACCCCTAAGGGTATTATAGCTGGATCACCAGAATTTGGGAATACCACTCCAACTGAATAAAACACAACAGGTTCTACATCCAACCTGTAGAAAAATAAACAAGCCCTCCAATGAAGAAAAAAGAATAAAACTAAAACAAATAGATCCAAAATAAAAAGTTAAGACACAAGGTTGAAAAATTATTTACAAAACAACCAAAAACATGTATAAGAGATACCTTACAAAAGTCTAAAAATGGGTGAATTGTCAATGTTCTTTTAATGAAAAGGTAGGAGATCATCAGGAACTTGATCATACCAAACAAAATCAACTGCATTAACACCATTATTATCCAGTCCATCAGCAACAGAATTGGATTCCTTATAAATGTGAGTGATAATATTATTCAAAGAAAAGAGAGTCTCCAAACAATTACTCTAATGATTAATAAGCTTCAAAGTATTAAAGAAGAATATGGTCATAGAAGGAATCATGGAAAAGTTATGACCATTAAACATGAAAAGAAACCATGTCTCTTTTCAAAATATTTTTTTAAATGAATGAAATTTTTACTTTTGTATATTCCCACATTGTATTTATATGTTATTAATGTAAACGTTACACCATAACTCTCTAAATCACTACACTTGAGAATATTATAGTGTGAAATAATGTATAATTCTTGACATAACTCAAGATTTTGTAATATTTAAGCTTGGTTCATTATAGTTGGTATCAAAGGGAGGTTTATAAAAAATTAGAGGTTATGATGTTTTTAATTGAATTATGTTAGAGGATTTAGATTTATGGTTATGTTGAGATGATGTACCATTTTAAAATTATATTGTTCCTTTATCTAAACTATGTTTGTTCAGAATTTTTTGCATTGAAGAAATAGGAATGAGTAATGGGGAAGAATAAATAGGAAAACATCCTTTTAAATCATCATCAAGAGGTGGTTGGAATTAGAAGTCAACAAATTTTCATTGTGATGGCTCAGTTGACACAAAGAATAAATGGGGATGGTATCCATGCATGAGTTAATATTGATCAACCATAAAGGTATATGTCAGTACTGGAACAATTTATGAGGAAACATCCCCCATCATTCAGTTGATCATCTAATCAATTTATAGATAAAGGATTAATCAATACCATGGAGAATATCTTTTAAGTCTTGGGATGTTCAAAATGTTAAAAAGAGTATTCTTTCCATCTATTATTTTGATGGTGAAGTTGATCGATGATGGTAATTGGTTAAGGATACTTGGGAGATCATTTATCTTTATACAATGGAATGTTAAGGAGTGAATGGTTATTTTCTTCGGAAATATTTCTATATGTTTTTCCTTCATAGGTTGGAGAAAAAATCATATAATTAATGAATAATTATGATGATTCAGTTTCCAAATATGAAGAGAATATCACATGATTGGCCAGGTATGTTCTGTATTTTATTTGAGACATTATCAGTAAAATTAATAGATTTTACAAAGGATTGAAATCAGGGATAGGAAGAGCTATGACATATAATAAAATTAAAAGATATTAAAAAGTAGTTCATTGTGATTATAATGTTGATAGAGAGTTTTCCAACACTTAGGTTCTATGAGATGATAAGAGTAAGAACATGTCATGGTTCTAGGAAATGGAAAGGAAACCAACTAAGAATTATTGAAGTAAGACTAAAACATATTCCAAGTGTGGTAAAATACTTTTTGGGTAATGTATGTGAGTTTCTAGAAAATATTACTCTTTTGTAATGTTTTTTACCATAGTTCTTGACTGTAAGGAAATGGGTCCAGAACAATCCAACAATGAGATAACAGATAGACAATCTACAATATGATTCATTAGCTGCAATAAGTTGGGACATTATGAAAATATGTAAATGTTTTCAATTAATGTTGGAGTAAATCATTATGATTAGAAACAAAATAGCTTGGTAAAATAATTTTCAACTACTACAGTAGATGTTGAGACATCCAGTGAAGTGATAGAAGCTCCTGAGACCCTATTATTTTTCGAAGGCTAACCATAATTGCATGTGTTTAGACGCACTATATGAGGTTTTATGGGATGTGATAATAAGTAATTAAGGAACTTTACTAGAGATGTTTTGTGGGATTATTTTTTTGTACGGATTTTCATTAATGTAGAGTGTGCCTTTACTTTTCGACCATAGTTTGATGATATTGATTATGATATTGTTTTGTGTGATCATTGGGGATTACTATTATTCTTCGGGGTGTACAACATAATTTTTGAAATATTTTAGGGAAGAAATTGTTCTTATAAAATAGAAATATATCAGATAAGTATGTTCCTTATGTTCTTAGTTAGTAATGGAATTTATCAAATCTAATAAAATTATTTTGAATGAATTATTTTGAAACAAAAAATGATATCTTGGAACCTTCTTTCCGATGAATGAAATTTTAGCTTAGATCATTATAGATTTATAAAATTCTAATTATAAACTTTTTTCGAACAATTTTTTCAATAACTCGTCATTAGAAAACGATGAATAGATTTTTCTACTATATCCATGTTTTCCTACATAGAATCCTAGTGTGTGGTGACCTTTGTACTTTCCTTTCATTTTTTTAACGTAAATGTTTTTAATCCTGTTTTCAATATGGGATCTCCATAAAGGTATTTAGAAAATTCATTCCTTAGTTACATAAAACATATTCAAATTTCACATAAACAACTTCTCATTGGGGTGAGAATGTAGCATCTTGATATTTTAAAAGGAAACACTATATTCAATAGCATACCTGATACGCCACATTTAGCTTAAATTAAAAAATCAATATTATAGTTTACTATGATAGGTATCACAAAGCTATTTGAATAGTGGGAATGAAACTGGTTGATTGAATTATTAAAATATGATTTATACAAGTTTATATATTGATTATTTGGTTACCAAATTAGTTAGAAAAATATATTAAATCAAATTGAATATAAATGATGTATTTTTATTAAAAAAATTTAAATACAAATAATTATGTATATAAAATAATAAAATCACACATTTTGGATTATATTAATGAAAAATAAATTCAATATGATGTTTAGAATTCATATTTTTTATTTTCTAGTCCAAATATAAGAACAAATTCAATTTTATGCATAAAATGAATATTTTTCAAAAAAATCATTTTTATAACCTTTTAATGGAGAACCCATTTCAAATCTAGTTTTTGAAGCATTAAAAATTTATATTGGAGAAAATGAAATTATTATTTGGAATAAAGAAATCATTTTTTGGATAATGTTATTGTATTTTTTTGATAAAATTCATATTTTAATTAATAGTAAATAATACAACATTTTAATTGGAAACTGGTTTTTCATGTCGTATATTTATAGTGTTAGATTATTATTTTAATTTTTTTTAATTTATAATAAGATTAATTTTTTATCATTTCATCAAATATTGGTAATTGGAAGGAATCTCACATTAGAAATTAATATAAATACATGTTAATCTTTTGATGAGTGTTACTTCAAAAACCTTGTTTTTACGTTCTTTTAATGAGGATTAATTTTAAATTCAATACTAAGCAATATTTGTTTTAAATTAGGAAAAACGATTTACATATTTGGAATAATTTGGTCCATGTAATTTTAATTGGTTAGATTTATTTTTCTAGGATTTTAAGAATAGTAAAAATAATAAATATTATTTACAAAGGTTATAGGTAAATCAAGTAAATTAGGGAAACATGTAATATGATCAGTATAATAAAACTACCAAAAAACTAGAAAAATTAAATTATTTGAATAAGTGTAGAACCTTAACAACCAAGGATATTAAATAACTTAATTAATGTACTTTTTCTGATGAATGTGATATAAATATTATCAAACAAAATGTGACAACATGTCACCCTTTTATTTATTATAAGTATAATAATTTTAATATAGGTATAAACATGATAAAACATCGATAAAAATTTGTCTCCCAAAATATAACTAAATTATATACATCATGGAAATTTATTTATAATTTTTAGATTATAATTAATATTTATAAATACTGACACAATAGTGATACAATAATTATTTTATTAATTGAAATATCATTAAATGAACTAAAAAATATTAAAATAAATATTATATGAATTAATTAGGGCACTCTATGAATTATTTTTGGTTTTTATTACATAATAAATGTCTATTAACGTTTTTATATGTTATCTATAATTTTTTAATATATTTATATTCAATTATATAAATACTGTCAAAATTGACACTATTGATATTTTATAAAAAACTACTTTTATAAATTATTATAAAATCATAAAAATATTTAAAAATAAAATTTTCTTTGATAATATCTAAAAAATAATAAATATTACACTTATGGGAAATTTACGGCATATTATTAAGATTTATAGCCTATAAATATTTAAGATGTTATTTCCATAATTAAAATTAAAATATATTAATTAGTGGTAACCCAAAAAGATAAGTTTTATAATTAAATAAATACATGTCTAAAAATAGATTTATGATAATATTTAGAACTATACACATATTATATTTGACATAAGTCATTTCTGACTCATTTGGACTTAAAAATTAATTTATATTAATTTGATATTTTATGGGATTCCTAGGGTGACTCTCCCCTCTCATATATAATGTTCCTCATACTTCTCTATTAATCACACTTCAACAAAACATTTGGTTCTACCAATATCTACCTAATACCATTACTAAAATCACTCTCCACATTCTTGAGGCCTTATTTTAGGTATAGAACCCACCTTAGAGATTTTAAGGCGTTCATTGAAGGTGATCACCATAACAAGATGTATCATTTCGGTTAAGTATTTCTATTTTATTTCCTCTTCCAAAAACATAATATTTCCTCCAACCATGATGTAATAATAAATAAAATGTCCTTAATATACTTATATGTTATTAGGATAATATCATTACATAAATCCATCTCCAATTCCATCAAATTGGAAATGATCATTTCGTTCATGTGTACAGCGGACTACATCCTCACAAACTGATATTGTTCATTTTTCATTACCATCTCTCAAGACTAGTAATAATGATTGAATTATTGTTTATATATTATTTTCATGAAATATTTACCATTATAATAGGTTACTATATCAATTTTGTTCTTAAATTCTTTTAAAATAAAAATGATAACATCGTTCATGCGTATGTGTGGACTATCACCTGCATGAATTGATGTGATATGTTTTTAATCGCCACATCACCTAGAAAATATATATAAGAATATTTAAATGATCAATATCATATTAATTATTTTATAAAATTTTTGTAAAGATAAAATAATACTTACAATATTTCCATAATGATAAAAGAAATAGAAAACATTACCCATGCATAGATAGGGCTTACTGTCTCCATGATTATAATGTTGTTCTATTTTTCATTTCAATATTCAATGAATGGATTTTAAAGTATATTATATTTTTTTTATAATTTCATGAATAATATTCTAGGGTTGATGTATTTTTGACCACATTGACTATTTTCATCACAATATGTTCATTTTTTTACTCAAGTACTGAATATCAAGGAAACATTCGATACGAACATAAATAATTATGTAACTATTATAACATGGTAATAAGTGATATAAACCAAATAATAATCATTAAAAAGGAAATAATGAAATTATAAATCAACATATATTCATTATTAAGGAAGATAAATAAAGTACGAGACAAGTCAGACTAAAGGTAACAGATTTCATCCCAATATCAATTCATAAAGATATTTTTTGAAAAAATGCACCATTATTATTTTATAAGATTTATATAAGATACTATGATATTTCATATAAATATTTTATCTATAATAATGACATTACTTTTTTAAAACTTATTAATTCTTGGATAGTGAGATTTAAATATTCATTGTGATATTGTACACCTTGAGCATTTAAAGATTTAATTATAAAATATTTTTCCTTATGATATTAAATTACATATATATTTATATAGATATAAAAGGATTATAAAAGATATTTTATGTCTATCTTGAGTTTCATTCATCTTTTTAAAAAGTGATATTTTTATATGAAGCGTTTTATATTCTTTAAAACATGAAACACACAATGTTTTTTTTAATGTATATGTGGCCAACAACTTCAAACGGCCGTAAAAATTATTTGATATTTGGATTCATCTATAACACTTAATGTCTATTAAAATTTAATGATATGCCTTATTACTTTTTTTGGGAATCTTAGTTTTGAAAATGGGTTATTAAATTAAAATGGTATATTTTTTATATGGGATTAGAATTTTTTTTAAAAGTGTTTTGTAATGAACATGTTTTATTCATGAAATTGTACTTGAGAATTATTTGAAACATGTGAGCCTGATACCTTTTATGAGAATGGATGAGCCCTATTATAGCTCACAAGTGATCCCAACACGACTTATACAAAGAGATGAGCCCTTTTATATTTTATTGGTGAGGTCGTTATAGCTTATGTGAAGGGATGAGCACCATTATATCTCACAGGTGAGCCCGATATAGCTTATACGAGAGGTGGTCCCCATTATAGATCTCCAATTTATTAGGTAATAATAATATTAAATGTTGGGAATATTTTTATTCCAATTGAAATGAATTTTAAAGGGGATTATGTATATGTTAATCTATATCATGTAAATGAGTTTTAATTATTTATTATTGGTTTTAATGTTTTTTTTGTGAAAAAAATATGACTGTTGTTTATCTGAAAATGTTTTATTGCATTGAGTAAAACAACATTAAATGTGTTACAATGTTTTCATTGGACTAATTTTTTTCTTTTATGCCCCTTAATGATCTGTTTTCTCTCAACCAATGTATTTAAATTTTTTTCTCAAGATTTAAGGGAGAATATAGCGAAGGATGGAATCATGGAAGAGTTATGATGATTAAACATGCAATAAAACCATGTTTATTTTTAAAAAAAATTCTATAATGAATGAAATGGATAGTTTTGTAAGTCTCCACTCTATATTTCTATGGTTTTTTATGTAATAGTTATATCCAAATTCTCTAATCCACTAAACATGTAATGATCCTCAAAGTTAAATAATTTAAATTTGTTGACTTAACTCAATATTATTTAATTTTTAAAGAAGGGTCTTTATAAATATAGTTATGATTGTATTCTTATGATTTTTTCATAATTTGAAAATAATTTTTAAATCATCAATTACATTTTATGTCATTCTCTTCGCTATTAAAATAAGTTTTCATAAAAACAAGAATATTATAGTGGATTTCAAATTTGAATATTAAAAACCTAAATTACCATTACATGTGCTCCATAAATATCATATAAGACTATAAATTATTAGAAAAAACATCACTATTAATATTTTGAAAACTATTTACTTTGATTTTTCACTATCTTTCACAAGTGATTAATCAATGATGTGTACAAACATCAGGTAATTATATGACTGCTAAAAATTTAAAATAAATTACTATTATAAATATATTCTATTTATGTTAAACTTTCTTATATAAATTCATTAATAAAATATTTCTATATATATCTGCAACAACTTGATATTTTTGGAATTATTTTAATAAATTTAATACTTTTTATAAATTTCGTTACATTTAACAAATGTTTTATCTTGTATGACATTAAACACTATGTTTATGTTGAATTACATGCAATTATGAGTCTAAATGAAATATGAGTCATTTAGATATAATTATTTAATATGATAGTTTCCACCTTTCTGTGGGAATGTTGGATATAAATATGATTAAATAAATTATAAATGTATATTGTTTATACATCTATATATAACTATTTTTTTAATTAATCAATTAAATATCAATATGTGAACTATTTGAAAATAAATGAATTTTTTTATAAACTAATTTTATTGAAACAAACACTTTTTACCATAATTCAATAAACAAAACTATTTTGTGGAATCATTTCAAGGAAATTAATAAATAATTTGTTCAATAAACTTTTATATATTCTAATTATGTGGATTCTAGATATGAAAAAAGTAATAGTCCAATTTTAAGGTTAGAAATTATTCTTTTTTAATAAATTGGTTTTTCTATTTTTCTGCACTTATTTTAAAAATATTTTTTAAAATTTCATAAAATTTATTTGAAATTTTTTTCTTTATTTTTGAAAAAAATATAAATATTATATTAGGATTAATTTTTGAGAGTATTCTAAAAATATTACTTTTTTCATGAATAGTGAACATTTTATATTTTAGTTGAATACTGCATTTTCATTTAAATTATTAATAATTTTAAAGTATAATTAAATTTATTTTAAAGTAAAAATATATATATTATTTTTATATTATTCATATTTAGGTCATTATAATCATTTTCATATTTATGTTTGTTATAAAAGAATCATTATCTCTTGATGATTTTTTCTTTAAAATATTTTTTTTTCTCATAGAGTCTACTAAATTAATTTTCAATTTAAAATTTTTACATATGAGAAATTAATTTCAAAAAATATGATACAAATTTGGAATAATAATAATTTATATAATATAATAAAGTAAAAATATTTTATGAAAAAATATGTAGTAATAATTTTATAAATTAATTACCGCGGTTAAGGTTAAAATGGGTTTACGAGGGGTTAAAATAAAAAGATAATGTATAAAATGACCTAATACTTATATAAACTGATTATATGGAATTATTTAGACTCTATTATTTCTAATGGTGTAAAATAATTTATTTTTTATCCTTTTTTCAAGATATAAACATGGGAACACTTTTTTTATTTCATAAAATTTCATGTGGGGAAATCACCACACTTATAAAAGGCCACCCCACTTCTCTCTTATTTACACCATAAAACCTATTTTTTCAATTATTATATAACCATATAACATCCAAAATTCAATAATATCATTATAATATCTTTTTTTCAATTAAATCCATCCGAGGAAGGGTATTAGTGAAAATCTAAGGATGTTACCAGAGGAAAAGGAAGAGTTCTTCAAAGAGTGTTTTTATTTTATTTATTCCTAAAACTCCATAAACAACTGATTAAAAATTATGCTATAATAACTTATGTATACTTAATATAATTATATTTTTTATTTTATGTTAATTACCTATAAACATCTCCAATTCCATCAAATGGGTTACCGAATCATCATTCATGTGTGTGGCGGAGTACTACCTCATGAACCAATGTCATTCGTTTTTCAGTTACCACTTATCATTATAGGGCATGCTAACAGATTTAAAGTATATATATTATATTTAAATAATAATTTTTACTATTCAGTAATTATGTCATATATACATTCTTTTAATTTTCATTTTTTAGTTGATATGATTATGCCACTTATATGTACGATGCATTATATCCACACAAAGGGTTGCAATTTGTTTTCATTAACAAATTACATAGAACATAGTTAGCATAATGACAAAATATATGTGAAATGAATGAAATTAATATAATATTCATGAAATATTTATCAATTGAAAAGAAAATATATCATTTCATTTGTCACATTTTCACTCACTAAAATTTGATATCATTGTTCGAGTTTGTGTGGACTACGACCTTCAAGAAGTGATGTGACTCTCGTTCGAAGACCACACCACAAAGGAAATTATTATAATTATATTTAAAAATATTGTGGCATTAAAGATATTATAAAAATTATGTAAAGATAAAATATTTATTAGCATATTTCCATTATGATCATTTAAAAAGGGAAAAGCTACTCATGCGTACATACAACCTACACTCTACATGGTCGTAATATACTACATTTCTCAAAACCAACCATAATGATTGATAACTAAAGTATAATTGATTTAATAATAAGATAAAAATTTATTGATAATTATTCTGAAGATGATTTAACCCTAATCAATGTTAATGGATTGAAAAAAACAAATCAAAAGATATATGAAATACAAATAAGTTGTTACCAGAAACATGATTTTAACAAGTAGTTGGTAATAAATTACCAGTCATAAGTAAATAATATATGTTATAATATATTTATTTATATTTAAATAATATATTCATTATAATCATATATTTATTATATTTTATTTTTAATGTTTGTGAAGGAAGTCATGACTTACTATTAGGGATTTTCTTCAAAATTTTATTTTTGGTGATATAATTTTCATTCTCACCACATGTTTCTTTTCTGTGGTCTATATAATGAAAATTAATTAATTTTTGGATGTTTATCCATAATTTTTTATTTCTATATCCATTTTGTATATCTATTTCATATAGTTTAATTTATAAAATTTTACAAAAAAAGGTATTTTTGTCTCAATTTTCCTTATGTGAGACGTATGTTTATGTTATGAATCTTTTATCATATACATGGTGTATATAAAACTATTTTACATTTAATGAAATTAATTTAGTTCACATAATTATTATTTTTAATTAAATTAATTATATTAATTAATGGGGTTACGTTTCAATGTTACCAAATTGGTAATGATTGAATGGTACAATCACATCATTTATCAGGAATAATTATGATTATGTTGCCAATGATAAAATACTATGATCCATATCAAAATAAAATCTTTAATTTCTATGTACTCTAGTTATTTATGAAATTTTCAATTAATAATACCAATTTTCCAATATTTGGAACTTAAAATAATGGATAATATATTTTTTTAATAAAAATCATCATTATTTATTTCTTCAAATAAAACCCGTTTTCATCCGGAATCAGGTTTTCTAAAAAAAATCAATGATATTTTTAACATTATTAATTCTTTTATTAAATTAATTTTTTAATATTTCTCTCTTTTTGTGAAATTTGATGACAAGAATCTTCATTTTATTTTACAAACAATACATGATTAGATATTAATGAAAATGTTAAAAAAAATCCATGTTTTTGTCATGAAGAACATGACCAATATTTACTACATTCATCAACAATCAATGATTTCAATATTTCCTTAAAAATTTTCTATGATAATTTCAATTAAAATTTATTCTTTAAAATTTCAAAAATATTATGAATTTAAATAAATCATTTTTAAGTGAAAAACATTTTCAACATGTTTTAAAATGATATCTTTTTCAAAGAGGAAACTTTTTTTCCTCAAGAAATTTTGTAAAATATATATAAAGATTAAATTATAATTTTTCTTATTATCATCCATGAAAAATAATTTCCCTAGAAATTTAAAATTATATGTTTTAATGTTTTATTTTTAGGAATGTTTATTATCCTCAAGAGATGTTCAAATTTATTAATATATTAAAATTTTCTCTATTTATGAATATATAATTTTATGATACATATGATTTAAAAGTGATATGATCCAAGGAAACCAAAATTATTATTTCTCTAAATGGTTTATTTTTATGATGATTTTTTATGAATCTAGTTTCAATTCCAAGGGTTATACAGGGATTTAACTCTTATGAAACCCAGTTCTTTTCAAGAGTTATTCTAGGATGAAATGATCAAATGATTATGGATCGTCTTTATTTTACCAAAGGACTATTATGATTCGATGTTTATAAAACCCATTTCATTTCTTGTTTTATGATATCATGATTGTTTTATTATCAAGTGGCACACACACGTATGATTTTCATTATGTGTTTGGTGGGACCTATATAAACCTCCAAATAATTGGGTAATTTCTTCAATATCCAGAGATATAAAGGACTACATCTTAGTGTGAACTTGGATCAGTAAGTGAATATGTCAAATATGATGGTCTTGGGAGCGAACATTGACTACTACATCATTTTTGGGTATGAACCAATTCCTCAATGTTAGCCTTTACAGAGATCCATGATAACTATGGAAATGATTTTATTTTCTTATGTATATACCATGATTCCATGTATTATGAAAATTTTATCATCTAATTTCCATGTTCATCGATTCACATATGATATATGTATTCAAAAATTCCAATGTTTATTATATGTTTCAAGATTATGATTATTGATATGGAGGGAATGGTTTTCAAATGTTAATGTCATGTTCTCATAAAATTATACTCATATTAGTATTTCTTATATCTATTTTTTAACCTTAAATTTCTCCAAAGATCGATATCACTAATGTTTCCTTTCCACAAGTAATGAATAATGGTTTTATTTATGGTATGTTTGTGAAGAGTACTAAAGGGGATGCTTATTGTGGGATATGATGAAAATATCTCACCAAATTATATGATTATGTAACTATTTTCTAATGATAATAAATTATTATGGTCCACATGAATTTTTATGTAATGTAAGGAATATCCAACATAAAATATAATATAATATATATATATATATGAAAATACTGAGTCTCTATAGTTGCTATCGATGTATTGGTTTAGTAAAAAAATTAAACTAAGATGATGAAATTGTAGTGATATAACTAGTGATATTTCTAAATATACTAATAGGGATGTCCCTATGAAAAAATATAATGATGAGTCAATGTATAGTTAATTTCCTTGGAATTTTGTTGAAGGATAGAGTGTGTGGTTTCCATGAAATTGTTTTCATTAATGGATAATTCAATTAAATGTGGCTCTAGAAAATATATTCCTAGAATTAATAACATTGACAAGGGTTCATTGAGATAGACTCGATCATCACCTGGAGCACAGTAAAAGGCCTTGCTACACACCATGTTTGACACACCGAGGGGATTTTCTTAGAAAATTTAGAAACTCTTTATGAACCATCGTGACGAATTTAAATAGCTAATGATTATGAATAACATAACACAAACTCTATGTTTCATATATTGAAATAAGGAGTCATTATTTAAACATATATTACGTGATTTTTCCTTTTTATATGGTTTTACACTATGATTTGTTTTTTACATATAATGTTTTGTGGGTTTTGTTAACGGATGGAACCAGAATGAATCATCATAACATTGAATACAATGGAAAATTTAGTGACTATGTAAAACCAAATTGGACTATGACTTGATAGAGAGATACTGTGATTATGAAAAATCACTTATCTCTATATATGGTTAAAATTTTGACATTAAGTGATATTCTGAATGAATCGAATAATATGAATACATACATTGTGAAAGTTTATTAGGTAATGAACATAGAGGAAATAACATTTCATATTCCTACATTTGAAAAACATTGGAAGAATAACATGGATTAATATATCAGATGGAGGGGAATATGATATCTATGTGTAAAATAATGTTTATAGTGTGAATAATTATCATAAAGTTCAATGTATTATTTCTGGGGAATAAGAGAATTTTCCAACTCAATTCCCTAACCTAAGAAATAACTTTTTGAGCAAAGAATGACATATTCTATGACATTCATTGAAGTGTATGTATTGCATTATTAATGTATATGGATTAAATTGCATTGTTTTATAATTATTTAACAAATTAAATTTTGGTTATATGTAACAATAAACATCTAAGAGTTTTATTATATTTTGAATCATATATTTTACTAGGTAATATTAATTTGATCATTATAGTTACTATCCTGGGTTTATGAGTCTATGGATGAACATATTTTACAATTCATTAAAAACTCATGTGAGATTTTATGTGTTTGTACATTGTCCAGATTAATGATATTTTGAGAGACATTTATGAATATAAAACCCTTATCTTTTTTTGATTAATTTAATTTAATCAATAGATGATTAAATTTATTGGTATCTTTTAGGGTTTATGATATCATTAATGTGAATGTAATTATGGGTTATCACAATTTAAAAATTGAAAATATTAGTATAGATTCTAAAAAAGTATATCTTGTAAAAAACACCAAATTATTAACAAAAAAATATTAAATCATTTTTATGAATATTCAGTAAACTGCAAAAAAAACATTCCCAAGGGCCATATTAGTTTAGTGTCTCTAGAATATTGGAAAAAAAATTTCTATCACGGTGAATAATCTTCAACATCTACCATAAACTTCACCACCTATATTAATTATATGAAAATATTTTTACATCACCTGGGGAAAGGAAACATTAAAATGGGTTAGATTTGATTCTCATTAAGGGTAAATAAAGGAAATGAATAATGATAACATGAAAAAATGGTTATCCAACTTGATCATTACATTTTAAGATAATACCCTATATATTAGAGATCATAATAAATATTTATAGTTCATAAGACATGAATCATATAGAAATAATGAAAATAATCCATGTAATAATAACATTAGA
Organism: Viscum album; assembly: GCA_963277665.1. Taxonomy (NCBI): domain Eukaryota; kingdom Viridiplantae; phylum Streptophyta; class Magnoliopsida; order Santalales; family Viscaceae; genus Viscum; species Viscum album. The sequence continues at coordinate 1,471,797,565 of OY728126.1, read as the reverse complement.
ATAGATCATATAATTGTGGTAGACACATAATCATAGATAATAATTTCCATAGTACTAAAGGCATTGATGATAATACCATATTAGTAGAAAAATTACTTTACTGAAATAGTTTCAAACGCCATTCCATCTCTATTTTACTGAACTTATATCATTCTCCATGAAATCACAATAATATTAAACTAAGTTTATTTCTCATTCCATCCATGTTTATCTCATGAGATATAAATAATTACCCAATTTATTTGAGGGAGATATACGTTCCTCCCATCTCTAATGAAATTATACATACATTTTCACAAAATCATAAATATTCATTACCTAACCCACGAAATGAAAATTGAATCATAAACATTTAATCATATCATAACCTGTGGAAAAAGATAATGGTTTCATAATAATTTCATAAAAAAGAATTACCCTAGAAATGAATTGGGTTTCAAAAGGATATAACTGATGTAATATAAATAGATTTCATAAGATTTATTTCATGAAAACATAATCCATTAATGAAACAGTTGGAATGGAATCTTTGGATTGTTTCCTATATAAGAAAGAGTAACATTAAAAGGTGTCATCTTAGAGGGAAAATAACAAGGAAGGATATTTTGAAAAATATTATTGAGGGAAACAATATTTGTTCTTTGAAAAATGTTATTTAAAATGTAAAATCTTGTGAATAAAATTTCCATTTAAAATACCTTGAAAACATACTATTATGTATTGAAAAAAATTGAAAACATTTTTCATTGGAAATTTATAAATTTTGCTTGATTATTTTTTGAAAATAATTTTCCTTATAAACGTTTAAAACGATTTTGAAGGAATATTGAAATATATTTATTTGAAAATACACTTAAATAATATAAATTAGGATTGAAATATTTCTAAAAACCTTTCTCCTTGAACAATAATTAAAGAATCTTGAAAATATCATGAAAATATCTTTCCATGAAAACATATAAAAGGATCATGAAAAACTATTTAAAACCATTTATTTTAAAATATATTTAAAAAAATGTTTTTCATTAATTAAAACTTAAATATTAAAATAAATATTTAATGGATTGATGGTGGATAAATCCGTACATATCGTATAGTGTAATAAGAATATTTATTTTGCACGGAAAACATGTTAGAAAAATTCCTCATTAGGAACGTGACAAGAAGATTCCATTGTAAACATTGAAAAAATAAAAAAAGGGAAAAAAATCATTTATTTATCTTTTAATAATATTGTAATATTGTTTTAATCCCTTTTTAGAAAATGTGATTGTAAAAGAACATAGATTTCTGGTCGAGGAGAGGGTAATGTTGGGACTTCTTAAAATAAAATTCATAATTATATTATGAACTAATGAATTGGTTAAATGGTTCCAATATATGAATAAATCATCCATAATCATACGAGAATAAATATAATGAATTTTAGTGAGAGATGGATCATATACATTCATCAAAGGAATCCTAAACATAATTAATCATGAAAAATAATGATATTGTTTCAATAAGATGTTATCACTAAGTCACATTGGATCATACTATCCATGTAACCTTATAATATTATAAACATGTTGATATTAATGATATAACATGTGAAATGTATGTCTACATGCCTGAAAATTAATTTAGGTGAATAAAAATTCATTTCCCTCAATGAAGGAAAATTATGACAATTTTTTTTTGATTTGAAAACCTATGACACTTAAACACCTGGAAATAAAGATCATAGAATGGATTCATAAATTCCAATAAATATTAATATAATAATAATTAATTACATCTCTGGATATTTATACACACCACAAAAAAGGAGTGGGTGGTGAAATATTTATGTGTCTCATATAAATACAGACTGAGATGAAATCCCATTACATTGTATTTTTACTCTCTTCATACTCATTAAAAAATATTTATAAAAAATATAAATTTGTATAAATATTTTAATGAATTATATTATTTTATATAATACCATATATGGTTTTATCCTTACCTTATATTAACCTCTATTAAAAATATTATGTTATTGTTTCACTTCGCGTAATATTATCTTTGTTCTTCGCATGTATCTTAATTTGTAATATATTTGGTCCTTATACTTATATAATGATTCAAGAATGTAAACCATGATATAAATATAAGTCATATTCATTATAGGTATATTATAATAATCTATATAATATAAATGTAAAAAATGGAATACACTATTCATGGAGGCGGTAAGCCATATGTAGGGAGGAATATTGATTCAGTTTTTATTGTCAGGTTGAAAGAAATAAAGAAAATTACCAATATGTATATAAGTATATATTATAGGTAATGTAGAATTATATTGTTATATTTATCATATATGATCAATGAATCCATCCTTAATACATTCTATGTAGTTTGTGAATGATCCACATCGCTTTGAGGGGGAAGTATTCCACCCTTCCTCAAATGATATTATTATATATATAAAAGATGGAAAGTAAAAAATATGTGTGTTTTAAAATGAATAAATAATGTTAAAAAATATAATAAATATAATATATACACTATGTCATGATCATACTCCTTCTGACGGTTCATGAAACCGTGGTCAGAGGAAGAAGATACAGTCAAAATATAGTTTTCCCAATGAAAGTAATAATAACATTATTATATTATTATTATTTTAATTTAACCTATTTATTTTTCCATCAACTCCAATGCTCATTCCATGCAGAAAACCTTCAATCTCCCATGATCTACATATAACCCCGCAAATCAATCATCCTTTATCATTTATTAAACCTTAAAATTTTATTCCATTCCTATTTATTTATCTCTCCAATTTAATCTTAACTTCACATTTTCTAGTAGCAATTAGCGCCTCCTAAAACCCAAATTTCCTGCCACCACACATCTGAGTTCTTAATGGCATCTTGGAAAGAGCACATTTCCCTACACCGATTGGACGCCGTCGTAGCCTTCTACCAGCCTGACCTGCTGCCTCCCACGGCTGCTTTCCATGGCATGAACCCACTGTCTTCCTGGCCATCGCGTTGCTAGGGAGACTCTCCCCTTTAGCATGTCGGCATCCTGACCTCCTACTCGCGCTGCCGTGAACTGACTCGTCTGTCGCTTATCTGCACCTCCTCGTCGGATGCCTGCTGCAACCACCGCTGTCTGGCCCCTTCCAAAGGACATTTCAGCATCATTCTATGCCCAAAAATTGTAATTATTACATATTTTTGATCCTTGTGTTGAGGGATTCGCGTCCATATAACGTTCCTAGAAAAAATCTGTGTTTCCAGCACCAATAAATATTAGGTGTTGAAAAACGTATGAAGAATAAAAATAAAGAGAAGCGTGGTTTATGAGTGGGACGATCGCCATGTTTGTTTGGCCATCATCTTTGTGAATTTATGATATGAAGAATAAATAATACAAATAAAAACATATATAAAACCCCTACCTCGATTATCCTTTAGAGGTGGCGTAAGGAAGAAGACGAATTCGGTGATATTATGACGTCTTCGTTCGTTGCTCCCACAAGATGTTTCTGATTCGGGCTCAATGGTCATCCTCGTTCTTTGATTCCAGAGGATTATCTTCATTGTAGTGGATGTACTTTGTTGAAGAATCTCCTTCCATGTTCTCCAGAGCACTCCCATTTTACAACAATCCTCCAACCAAATGGTGAAGTGCCAAATAAGATTATTAAATAAACTAATTGAGTTTCCACCTCAATGGGAGAAAATCCATGATTTATCTCCTATTAAAGGGAGACTTCAAGGGTCATGAGGTCCCCAAATTTGAATTTAAAATGGGGGTTTTTAGTTAGGGTGGTCCCCACCACTAAACATCAAATGAGAGGTTTTAAAAATAAAATAAAAGCTGATCTTTAATTTAGTTTTTATTCTTTTAACTCTCCCATGAAATTCATGAAAACTAACATTCACCCTTGACCTACTGCAGTCAATGTAAAGGTATTATTAAGTGAATACCAGCGTAGATAGTTCAACGGTGCCCTCAGATTTAAATTCTAAGAACTGGTTCAGATGTTCTATAACATTACTCGTGCATTTACTGAACGTACCCGAATTTTTTTTTTGGAAAATTATTAACAGTCACCCTCGACCTGCACCGGTTGAGGTTTGGCTCTGCCCAAGTGAAACACGCCCCAACGAACCAAATGTTAATCTTGGATTTCTAATCTGAGTCACCATTTAAATGTTATGTATTTTACAACAAAATAATTGTCACTTATTTTGTATACGACTGAAAACTAACTTTTACTAGTGGACTGCACCGGCCAAAGTTAGTATATGCTTAAATTAATCATTCCCTCACGAGTTCAACGGTTGTCTGAGATTTTCAATCCGAGTTATTGTTTGTGAGTTTTATGAATTTTAAAAATAAAATAACTTATTTAATTATTTTATTACGATCATACCATATTTGGGTTTTCTCACAGGAAGGTCGCGCCGTCTAAACTTATGTCACAACTAGGGTAAACCTGCAATTCTGAATGCAAAGGTTCCCTTATATTTCTGTTCTGGGAATCAATTTATGTTTTATTCTACTTTTTCAAGAAAACTACTTACATGTGCTAATGTGGGCGTAACAAAAACATCGATTTTTCATTTCGAGCACTCCGGGCCTCAGAGTCGCGCGCCGTCAGATTTTGCGGCCTTGTAATAATTACGTATAATTAAAAAATATTATACATAATTTTCAGGATAATAAAACTTTTATAAACATGTTTTACACCAAAATTTACACCATGATAGGTGGAAAATAAAAAATGAACAATCATCATTTAGTGAGGCGGTAGTTCGCCATACATGTAAACAGTATACTCATTACCCCATAGATGGAGTTGTATATAAGTGTAGTTTGATCCCATAGAATTAAAAATAGTAGTATATTTATTAAACTAGTGATATTCTATAATCAAGGAATAATGTTTTTATAGGGGTTAGAGAATGAAAAATAAAATAAAGGAGCTTGAGAGAAGGCGTTACATCTTAATCAGGAAACTCATTTTGGTTTGAGTAAAACTGATTATTTTGAAGACTTATGCCCAAAGGGAGGATTAATGTAGTAAGGAAGGGTTTTTTTATCTTTATTGGGTAGATCATGGACAAACCTATGTTGTTTGTCAGGTGTGAAGAAGATGGAGAGTTTGTGGGCTTTTATTGGCAATGAGAGAGATTCTTGTAAATATTTAATGATAGAATTCATCACATATTATTCATGATTCTAATGGATCCAATAGTTATATCAAGTTGAGAAAAGGGAGGATAGGGTCAAAATATGGAAGGAAAATGTCTTTTGGACAGGTGTATTGGTAATTTTGGGCAAAAAATATTTGGTTTTCCTCTTATTAATAATATATATATATATATATTACATGATTTGGGGTATAATTACATAAAACCCAGACACACACCACAGACACATGCCGTAATGGGAGGCCATATCCCCTTCAATGGATAAACCCCCAAAAAATAATTATTTTCAGAACACGACTTAAATGACCAATAGTTATGAAGCCGATTACATGGCATAAAGGACCAAAAACTCACCTGGAGCCCCAATGCAAAGTTATGCATGTATCACCGTCTTCCTTGCGTCATTCCTGCATCACCCCTACCAACATCATGCATACATCACCAAATTTCTGGATAAATTCTATCCCATAATAGTTTTATCATGAGTCTAATGCAGTATTATTGGGATCCTTTACCACTCAAGAAACCCCCCCCCACTGCCCCCTTATTTAGCTTAATTTAACTGTAATTGATGTAATTGATTTTAATCACTTCAACTGATATTATTGGTCAAAATATAATTTAGAATTATTAAACATTATAAATTATGCTGATTATAAATGTGGAACCATTTTTACCAAATTCAAATCCCACAAGTGGAAGAAATTAATTTAATATTAATCATACAGTCAGGTCAAGAATGTAGGTTTTTAATGAAAAAACATTCACAAGTTTACTAACATTTTGTATCTAATTTAAATGTGAAAATAATATCAATGAACTAAATTGTGTTAATTGATTTAATATGTTATGCAATTAAAATTTGATTCCATTTTAAAATATTATTTAATACTATAAATAAATTTGATGAAAAAGATGTTTGGAACTAAAATGATGTAATTTTAACTACTCATTTAAAAAATGAATCATTATCGAGAAATACCAAAAAATTATCCTTAGATAATTTTTATGTTTCAATTTCAAAGTTGAAGTTTATTTGGACACAATAAGTCCACAAAATCTAAAAAAAATTAATTTATAATGGGTTCTATATTAAAATAAGGTATAAATAAATTTATAAAATATATATATTTTTAAGAAAAAAGTGAGAATAGCTTCTTATGCCCATCAAATATACTAAATGAATATCAATAATATTATATTGAATATATAAATACTATGTTACAGTAATATCACTTAGTAATTTTATTTACTACTATTTATTAGGGTAAAACAACATTATTTCCATAAAAAAATAATATTACCTTTTATATTCAATTGGATCTAATATTCATTTATAATTAATTAGTAAATTATAAATTAATATTATATTCTATAATCCATATATTTTCATATATTAGTTAATACTTTTCATAACCTATATTTTATTTTCTTAGTTATATCTTATTATATTATATAATCACATTTTAATAATATATTATTGTTCAGTAGCCCTCGGTCTTGTGTGATACATAATCCATCAAGGAAAGAAATTGTTGTGTATAATGAAATCTTAAATCACTGTTCCATGTAGAGAAATTTAATTTTTATGTTGAATATAGTGCATGATTAACATGGTGTTGTATAAAATTCAATCCAAACATATTAAATTAAAATAAAATAAACTACTTTTAGTGTTCCATGAAATGAAAATTATCAAAAAGTTGAAATTAATTTGAAAAAAAACATTTAAAAATATCTTAGTTCATTATAATCTACCCCAATTAAATTGAATTTCTCCATGAAAATTCATCTGTGTTATCAAACACTTAATACACGAATGTTTCATTCATAGAAACCCACATCGTAAAAATGAACACTAAAACATCCATTGAAAGGGAATGTTGGAACAATAACGGTTACCCAAACTAACAAATAACCGAGTTTTGACATCGGAGAATAGAGGTTGGGTGTGATGATTGGACATGGATGAGAAGAATAAATATTGATAGTGATTGATTGAGGTCCTTAATCAGAAACCAGTGAATGATCAAATAAATTTTGATGTCCTCAAATTCATAATTTTTTGATGATTAAAAAGCCCATCGGATCATCCCAATTCAAGTATTAGGAAAATGAATTATTTTGATAACTATCCAAAAATTTAGTAATTATTTTATTGACTTATAATATAAATAAATAAAATTAGTTTATATGTTTATGTAAAAAAATAGAATTATTTGGTTGTACTTCTATCTATTTCTAATTAATCCATTAATTCAAAAAATGGATCTCCAAAAATGAACTTTGATGATTGAAGCACTAAAATACACATTAAGAAGATTTTAAGGCCCATAAAAGAATGAAACATATAAATATTTTTGTAAACATATTCTTAAAAATAATTTTTTTTAAATTAATCTCTAAACATAAAAAATAAAAAAACTATTTGAATATAAAATATTATTTAAAAAAATAATTATACATTAACCGAGATATCATGTATGGAAATGGAAGATATGAAACCCTTATCATTCTTTATTAATGGTTTTAAGACACCTATCCTTTTTGGAATTTATTGGTTTTCACCAGATATAGAAGATGTTATTTTATAAAACCACACAAATATAACATCAAATTACAAAAATTAAAAGTCATTATAATATGGTTAATCAATATGTCTCCTTTTATACAATGTTTTCAATACAAACTCAGTGCATAAATACATACTCCAATGTTTAACATAAAAATTTTTACGATTAATGTGATGAATCTTGGCTTGAGATTGGTCCAGAGGGAAGCCCAATGATACCACATCATTTCTGATCTCTGACAAATGGGCTTCATACATGGGAATTCTACTTGATGAGGCCATCGCTACCTTTTTCTAAGTAAATTGGATTTGATAAGGCTCTATATTTATACTAATGATGTGGTCATTGTTCAAAAAATATATTAGAAATAGTAAAAATTATTAATGTTGTTTTAAATTCCATAGACATAAAACCAAATAAGTGAAAATGTTACATAACCATTTTACATAATAATACATTTAGTTTGATTAATAGTAATTTTCATTGATGTATGTTTGGGTCGTAACTGAGAGATGTCTTACTTTAACCATTTTTAAATCTACAATTATAGTTGTTTTCATTGACTAAGTGATATGGTTTTACCCTATTTCTATGTTTCCATTCTTAAATCTCATGCATGATACCTTATCATGTTGTAATTGAATTTTATCTAGGGACACTTGACTAGTGGTATTGATCTGACTGGAATGCCAGTATTGTGTATGAATTTGATATTGATGAATCATTACTCTAATAGCAACAAATTTAAGGTAGGATTTTATCTACAATATAGAGACCTTATATATGGTTATTTCCATGATATGATGGTAAGTTATTGTGTTCTAAAGACCCATTCTTTTTTTATTATGTGTGTGTGAGTGTATATACCATGAGACCCATTAGTGATATTGATTACATTTATTTGCGTGTATAGCCTGTGAGACCCGTGTTTCATATTTATATCATTTTTTATGTGTGGATATTTATACCTAGTAATTATAGTTTATGTTATGACTTTGATAAGATTTACCTTGGTGTGTGTGAATAGATGGCCTTATGAGGATTCCCATTATTCGATAATAATAGGTGGGCTATCATGGATTTGATAGACCTTAATGGAGGAGTGTGTTTGAAATATAGTGATGATTGGGATGGACTAGACACAACAATGGTGTATGATAGATTGGAGATCATAAACTAGGTAGTTATAGCATTTAATGTAAATGTGGACCGACCTAAGAAGAATATGGGGTATATGGTCTTGTGTGCTGACTTGTGATAAATACATGGTTTGATAAACTTGTGTCACAATCGAAGAATTTATGGTCTTGTGGCTGTTCAATGATATACGAGGTATCCATGTGGTCAAACCAAGTTCATTTCTTTTGTTAGTATTTTCCTTATCGAGTGGAATCAAAGTATGTATGTTTGGGGTTTATAGAGGCCCAGATACCACAAAACCTCTCAACATGTTATTGATTTTTTTACTTTCGTTAAAATTTACTTATTATCATGAAAATCACACCTTATTAATGTAAATTTATATTCAATATTATTTTTTGGGGACCTACTGGGTTAAAACTCACACCATTAATAAGTATCTCAATATGTGTGTAGACGTTATGATTATGGATCGTAGAAAAGTTAAATGCCAAATGACCAAACTCTAAGGAGAGGGATCATGAGGTTTTGAGGTGGTCCCAGGATAGAGAATGCAGTGTTCCACATTGTATATATTTACTTTACAGCTATTTCTTATACTATGGTTAATTTAATATTTTGGGATGCTTAGTTTATTAATTATTATGACTTGGGACACGTATTGTGTAAAATATTGTAGAATTTTTAAAATTGATTTCATATGTTTATTTTTCTATATTTATTAATTTCATGATAAATCAAAAATGTAAATATTTTGATACCAAGTGTATAATCTTCAAACTAATGATGTTTTGACCCTCACAGGTATTCAGAATCTTCTTGCATACTGGGGTGGACAAATGAGGTCTTATAGAAATCATTCAAATGTTAGGTGATTTGGGTTTGGGCCTTACATAAACAACAATATATGTCTTGGAAGGATTTATCATTATTTAAAAATACAAATATCAGCCAACTTCATCAACATAATCAATGAAATCGGTTAAATTCGAGGGTAAAAATGTCATTCTTAAACCATAACTGATTCAAAATCCAACTACAAAAACCAGTCAATATTATATAAAAAACCTCCTCAATATTAATGGAAACAAAAATTCTCTAATTTGAATAGAAATAATCATCATAATCATTTGATGTTAGATGTTCAAAATAATTTGGACTATAAATTAAAAAAAATAGCTTGTTATAAGGTTACTTAATCTTGGCGGGGAAAAGATCATGGTTACATTAAAAAAGGTCAGAATACCCAATGAAACCCATCTTAATGTTCACCCAGAATTCTACCACTTTCAATGAATGTTTGGGTATAACATTAAAGGCAACATAATCATTAATTATACACCCAATAAGCTATATGAATTGGGATAGGTAAAGTAAGGAAGACCAAAAAACAAATGACTTGATTTTCTACCACATTATTACAAGGGGAAGAAGAATGGATTTAGTTCAAGATAGGTATATACAAAAATATAATTAGTAGATGGAAATAATGTTATTCACCAGTACATATGAAAAAAGAAGGGAGAAACTAAATAAACTAGTGGTGAAATTAATATCCTTTTTGATTCCAGAATAGGAATCTACTTCATTAGAACCATCTAACACTCGATGAATTTATTTATAATAAAACTAGCCATAAGAATATAATTACATAGTGGTTTCCAATATATTCCATACAATTTCAAAATTATTACCCAAATCAAATAGAGTATGATAACTACCCGATAAAAAAAATATTCATTTTAAAACGAGTATCAAAATGGAATTTTTAATTACATCCACTTGAAGGATCCCTTTTATGATGAATACAGCTAATATGATCTCATATTTACCATGAATTTATATGGAATATGATATCAATATTGATAAAGATAAGGATGGAATAGAAACGAATGATTATATATCATTTCCAATGAAGCTATATGTGCATCTAAAACTAAGAGATAAATACTCTAATGAGCTCAATAGAAAAAAAAAATTTGATCCCAAATCCATAGAGGATCATTTAAAACTAGATATACTAGAATACTATTAAGAATACATTCTATATAGTTTTCGGTGTCCTAATGTGTGATGTATTGTTCAACCCAACCCATAGTTATAGAAGATTCACCCTAGTTTTATTCAATGAAGGTTGTTTCTAGAACATTTTTCATTGACTCAGAAGCCATATAATGGGGTTCAATATCCTGGTAGAAAACATATGGCCATGCTACAAAATTAATACAACTTTATGAAGATAATTATATACCAAGTCAGGCTATCAACTTATAATTTCTTTCACCTATCAAAAGAAAATAGGAAATACCTTATCGAGTCTCTTTAAATTTATCAAGTGTTTCAGGCTACACCTAGAATAATAGAGACAATCCATTTAGAAAATGGGTCCAAATTATTAAAAAAAATCATTTATTTAAATTACCATGACCCAAAAACTTTTTTAATGGTAACATTGGTCCCATTTCCATATCAATAATTCTTGATGATGTAAAATTTATTTGACCCATAGAGGATAATGATTCCAGAAATTAACCTCATCCTGATATGGACCCTTTGATGACTAGGCTATACTGAAGTTGACTTTTAAACATATAATCCAAAAATTCATCTTTATGAAATGTAAAAGAAAATACCACTCAAGATAATTATTCTATGAATTAATATTTGAGACCATAAATATGGCATCAAATTCATGTTGTTGGACCATGAAATATATGTCAATGTCCTTTAAGTGATTCAAAGAATCAATAGTCACACATAAATTCCATTTACAAAACAATGATACCAAAAATATTCTATTGAAGGTTACATTGATGTAGTATATGGGGATTGGTACACATTTATATTTTTTTAATATTAATACTCAGAATTAGAATTTAATAAACTATAAGGGTGGTAACTAATAAATAATAACACCATAATGATTTCTTCTCCTATTAGAATATATGTTTCCCCTATAAATATATTGATCATACTAAATAATTACTTTACGTTTCATATCAACTAAACTGAAACCTAAATTTTAGATCAAGAATGTTTTAGGGTCATATTAGTAATACTTTACATTAATATAAATCCCACAATAACCTTCATCTCAAATGATAGTCATCCAAATTATCCATTAATCATCCACCACTAATTGAGAAGGGGACCTCCACAATATCAACATGGATCAAAATTTCTATAGAGTGCCTTGAAACAAGCTTGGTTCGGGATAAAATCTAGATTACATGGTTTGCGTTAAAAAAATCAGGATATAAACACTAAAAAATAATATAATGGATATTATTTATACTCACTCTCATTCTAATGGTGTTAGAGGCATTGGAAAAGCATGGCCATTCAAATAAAGTATGTGATCCTAATGAAAATAATAATCACTCCACATCATTGTCTTGATCTCATGATTACAATATTCCAACCTCTATTTATATTGATAAAGATGAAGTGGAAGATATCATGGTTCCTCCCTCGATTTTTGAGGAATGAATCATGACCGCTATTTATTAACAAAGACATCTCAATATTGATATAAAATAAAATATATACCATGTATTAATTAGTTTCTTTATAACCCAAAAGGAAAAAGATATATATTTATATTAAAATTCAATATTGAGATGTATTTGCATGTGGTTAGAGAAAAATTCCCATGTTGAACACTAAGGTGGTTTCCCATAATTTTTTATTTTTGGATGATCACTAAGCACAAATTTAATAACCAGGGAGAATTCATCTATATCATGGTTCCCATGTTGAAGATAAATTTTATAAGATGATAAAATATAAGTTTCATTCTAAAGTTTATTTTAAAATGTGTATTTCATGCATCATACCTATAAATGAAAACAAATATGAAAATCCATTTTCTTATAATTTTGGAATCAAAAATTGAATTATTCAATTGATGATTACCCATTCCCAGTCACATAAATAGTGATTGATTAAATTACAAGATTAAAATCCATATTCTTAATATATGGTTATTAAAAATATATGTACACCCTAACAACCCCAAGGATGAATAGGATGGTACTTTCAGATATCTCCATGCAGTATAGTGGTTCCATGTAATGACCTTAAAATAAGTAAAACTCACTATAGTATTTTTCATTAAAAAACATTTATGTAACAAGAAATCAATATTGTATTACACATCATAGAACATCATGTATTATGAATTATAAATATTTAAATAACATAAATCCCTGTACCCACTTCCTCCCTCTCCTAAGTTCACATGATTATACTTTGAACATACACTTGTATGTCTATGTTGTACTAGTATCTGTGGTATAAACCTACACTATCTACACATAATTCCAACAGAAAGAGTTTCTACACCAAATAGACCAGTTTAAGAAAAATCCCATTATTCAGGGTCTCCCCGTAGATATATAAAGGACCATATGTCTATACCCTTCTCGTGTTCCATGGGTGGGATTAAGCCCTGTTATCCTTACATATATCTAGAAGCGAATGTGCCTCATGAATTCTATGTTCTAGCCGGAACATGGGTCCATCGTAATGGTGATGAATCATCCTGAATGAGTCCTCTCCCAGTGGTTCACAAAATATCCTCATCACCACCCTCACTTAGATACATCATAATTGTTCTCCCATGTTCTTTGTTCGATGTTTCTCCCACCGAAGCTCGAAGCCTCACAAATCACATGGAGTTGGTGGGTGGTGTAATTATAGAGGAAGAGAGGAATGCCCAAGGTTGTTTCGTGAATAGAATTAATGTACCATGGAGGATGCCCAAAGATATGGAAATATAGATTCTCATGCATGGTATCATTGTTTCATATAAAGATATATCCTCCAATGGACTCGTTTTTATGAAAGGATTTTGATAGTCTCAGTGTATTGAATCTATTAGAATATGGGTTCTTCCTATTGTTTTTATTATTGTTGATGTGGTTATTGTTATTGCTTCTGCTATTTGCATTCTTCATTCCTCCTTCTTTTCCCTTTCTATGAAGATAATCCCCAACTTTCATAGTCATGTTACCAAATATCATAATGGCCTTCAGATGTTTGAATTTTTATTTTACATACCATTGGTCAAGTCACCATATTCCAAATCCATATCTAAGGATGGTCACGGATTTCTATATCAAATATTTTGTGGTCAAATATCTATAACATTGTGACCATATATATATTATGGAGGATGTATTCAAAAAAAATTAGAAAAAAACTTATAGATAAACCCATAAAATGATATTTTAGATTGGAAAAGATGAAATTACATAGATTTATAGTATTCCAACATGAAATAAATGTTTATCCTAAAAATAACTAGGTGACTCTTGATAGAAATCATCCTCAAAATATCAAATAATTAAGAAGACTATACATAGGGAATGGTTATATCATGTTCTTCTTATCTATAATTACATGAAAATGTTATCACTTCAAAAAGATGATGACGAATGTGGTCACCTGTTAATGATATAGAGGTTATTAGGATAATATCAATGATTTAAAATGGTAAATTCTTCACAAAAATATGTAATTTAACATGTGTAAAGGGAACCCATAATCCTCTATGTAGAATAATGAGGGAATGTTTTAGCTCCCTCCTCACTCATAATAATTTCATGGGAATGTAGATGAGTACATACCATATCAGCTTGGAAATGTTAGAGTTGAGACCCCATTCATTGATATCAAGAGGAACATCCTTGTCTATATTTTTGCAATTGAAAATTCATAACATAATTGTATCACCCACATAGTCAACCTGGTCTCTTATGTTGATCAACTCAAATATATCTTTAGTCATCCGTTCTTAGCCGGGTGTGTTTGAAGAAGTGGGAAGTCAACTTGTAGCTATTTAATATCTAATGCATATCTCAAATTAAAATAAAAGTACATGAATTTGAAGATTTAATAATGGGAACCATATCTCATTGTATTAAATTTTTCATATAGAACCAATGAAGAAGAGTTTTTCATTATCTATGAGACATACCTAATATGGAACTAGAATAGTAATGGTGGATATTGGATCCAAATAAAAAATAATTTAAAATAAAAATAGAAAATGTATTTTTATGGGAATTATATTGATTCTTATATCCATATATGTAATATAGTACACCACTTTATTAATAAAATCATGCTCCAATATTGAGGTAGCGTTCCAAGGCCAGAGTTTTGGCTTATATTTGTTCAAGTATATATATGTGTCCCAGTTTAATATTATGTGTATTTTGGAGTTTTTAATCATGCAAAATAATGGACCTGATACTATAAAAGTGCAATAGTTAATTCCCATCATAAATTTTATGTGATTTATTATGGATTAGTTCCCCTTAGAACCAACATTGTCACACATACACAACTCATAGAATTACTATCCAGATACAATTCCCATCACATCAATTCCCCAAACTAATCTTAACTAGGATGAGATAGCCATTAATCTCATGAACCATAGGGTGGTATCCCCAATCATGAATAATTGCAAGGAAGATATTAATGAATTTAAAACCACCCATGATCTAAGTTGACCAATATCCTTCCCAACTAATGACACTATTGGTTGGATGTCTAAAATAATCTAGCACCATTAAAATGAGATTCTCCCACCATATTGAGCAAAGAAGGAATAGATCTATCTGTACATAAATAATTCTTCCTTTATGAATTCCAAAATTCGATGGAGGTGTTATAAATTTCTTTATTTTAATAAGTTGGCCTCAAATTCATTGAAGTAGGAGAAAGAATCACTATTAAGAAACCCATCTCTGTTTTTACCTACAACACACAACATTCATGAGCATCAACCATAAAATTAGGAGACATGGATATTTCTAGAAATCTATGATCTACTAATACATGTAATTCTTGAGTAAATTTTATAAATATTAGATATATTACAACTTTATTCCTCGACCCCCATAATTTGTGAACATAGAGAAATATACTTTTCCATTTTCTGGATAAGGGATAAATATCATGGGTCCACAAACTCAAACCGAAAAAGGATATATGAGTACATCCTTTCTGTTAAACATTTTTTTCCAAGAGGGATAAACCATTACCCCTAATAAAAGATAAAATTATGGTTATTTTTAATTTAATGATTTCTAATATCCATATAATATATGTTTCCCCACAAACTATATTGATGGGAATGGCCCATGTTTTTGTTTTTTTCAGTTGGATTGGAAATAACAGGAAAATAATGTTAATTTAAACCACTCATTAATCAACCAAATATAAAAAATAGGTATATAGGAAACATTAATGACACACTATAATATCCTTCAATTTATAGTGAAAAAAACAAATAAATCTTTTTTAAAAAAACTCTTTAATGTTTTTTGCGATTATCACACAACATATCATAATACTACACATGTGACATAAAAATAAATATTGTGTAAGAAATGGGATGTTCAAAAAAATTTATTTAAACTAACCTCCATTTATATAACTATATCATATAATCTATTCAGAGATGATCCGTCTCAAATATTTGAAAATGAATTAGAGAAACCCAAAGTTAATAGGTCACAAAAACAAAACAAAATCCTTGAGGTATATAAAAATAATTTAAGGTGTGAGTTGAAAAAGATATATTGATTCAATTGAATTATAGAACGAAAAAATCGTTGGATGTGATAAATACCCTGATACTCAGTAATAAACATTATATATATTAAATTAACTAGAAAATAACTTAATCAATATGCAAGGTCAACTGTAAAACCTAAATGTTTTTAAGAAATATTTTTTAAAATAAATATTATTCATTAGTTGCTTTCTTTTCATGAAATCAAGAGTTTAAAAGACCTGCTAGACACCAAAAATATAAAATTACTGTAACAACCATGTTGTTAGGTCAATGGGAAATAATTATAACTAACTAATGAAAATGCATTGTGAATTCATTTGATATCCATTATTTAGAAAAAAATATAAATTTATTATATATTTTTGTTTTTGAGTGAATTAATATTGGTAATGAATTTAATGAGATATATATGTGTGTTATATACTAAATAAAATTTTTTTTATATTCATCCAATAGATATTTTAGTTATAAGGTATGAATAAAACCCTATTTGATGTATAAAAACATATTTTTCTAACAAGATTAATTTTATACCATTGATGGAAGAACAGTTTTTAAATTAATATTTTGAAACATTACGAATTTTATATGACTACATAATGATATTATTTTGAATCGAGATATAAAAATAAACTTTCAATGAATTTTTGAAATATTTTGATAACATTCATGTTTTTATGAATAGTTAAAATAGGCTAAATTTGAATTAAAAATAACATTTTTCATTGGAAATATTTATATGATTATATTATATTACTTAATGGATTTAAAGTATAAATAAAATATATTTTTACCATTTAATATAATGTAGGTTGTTGTAATTAATTTTACATTAAATTCAGATGTAAAAACATTTCAATCCTTTGTAATATTTTAAATTTTAAAACCACATTCTAATTTCATCATATGGGATTAATTTTAAATTAATTAATGATACATATATTTTTTTAATTTAGAAAAATGGATTACATATTTGTAATCATTATTTTCAAAATATGTATATAGAATTATTTTATTTTTGGGAAATATGAATATTAACATCGGTAAGTTTTATTAACACATTAAAAATGTAAATTAGGAAATTAATGGTAAAAATATTATTAAAAATTTAAACTAACACTTGTATTAATATAATTTTATGCTTATAATTTTCCCTAATATATATTTGGTTCTATATGGCATCTATTTGAACCCATTTGGATGAGATTAAGGCATTTAATTTTGTTAATGAAAAGTGAAATATGTCTCACTCAAACTTTAATAGTTAAATTATATTTAATTTAAGTTTGTATAGATGATAAATTCTATTACAAAGACTAATTTTAAACCTAACATGATTTTTTTATCATGAAATTTTATTTTTAATTTTTAGGAAATAATGAATTACTGTAAGGACTTATACTTTGATGATGAAAAAAATTAATTAATTAATAAGAAATCAATAAAAGATTTTTTATTAAAATATTAATAACCCTAAAAGATCCAAAAACATGACTAAACCATATTGGAGTAATATATATATACCATAATTATCCAAGGGTCGATTTATTGACCATTTTGAGTCTTATTTTGTTCAATTTTGACACTTATATTATATTATTTAAAGTGAAGATAAATTTTTCAAATTATTGTTTTAATAGAATATTTCATTTTTAATGTTTTTTTTATAAGAAAAATTCTACTAAAAGTAATTTTATAAAATATAATGGAATTATATTCATAATATTATTATATTTCATATAATAAATAAGTATATTAAATAATTACACAAAATTGAGGTATTAATTATTTTATTAAGGATGAGATCAAATAAAAGTTATTATAAATATTTTAGAAAATATAATATGGGATAATTATTATTTAAATTAATTATCTATATTAATTTTACCCCTTAGGGAAAGAATTAAATATTTGGGTCTAGTTTTAAATTTTGTTTTTTTATTTTAAAATCCCCAAAATTAATAGTTTTAAAATTGACAATATTGATATACTGTAAAAATGATTTTTTCATAAATTATTTAAAAATAATAAAATATTTATAAAAATATATATTAATTATTATATTTTATAATGTTTTTTAAATATTTCATTTATAGTCTATTGGACAGCAAATAAGTAAATATTTCCCCTTATTAATATTGAAAATATTGTTACCCAAGTTGAAAACTAGATAGAATAACTAAGTGTTAATTAAGACGATAATGATTATATTGTAATAAAACATGTATAAAATTTATTTTTTGATGATATTACAACCCTATATCATCTCATATTAGAAATTGGTACATTTTTTAGGTTTTTATTTGGTGTTTTATTTTATTATAAATTAATATTTTTGAGGTTTCCAAAAGTGCCCCTCACCTCAATTATAAATGGTCACTTCCTCCCTCAACTCTTAACATCATTTTTATCCTTCAAGAACAACCATTACCTACCTATTTACCATATAAACGTTTATAGAGACATTCTATAGGTCCTGGTCATCCTCAAAGACCAACTCTAGTTTCCTAAGTTGAGATTTAGAGGAGGCACGTCGAAGAAGAGATAATATCATTTACCGATTCTTTCAAACATCTTTCCTCTTCGTACACCTAAGGAGTTGTTTAATTATTATGTAATAACTCTATTATTACATATATACAGATAGGTTATTATGATTATTAAACAGCCATATTATACCATCTACCTATCATATAAAAAATGAAATCACCACACGTGTGTATGTACGACTTACAGTCTCTACACCGCGGTGTAATCCGTTTTCATAACCTCCTCACATGTATGGATTTAATGATTGAATTAATTAATTTATATAAAATTATATTGATTCTGTAATATTATACACCATCCAATTTAATACCATTCAACAATTATGGGAACGATATCATCGCTCGTGCGTACGTACATCTTACTATCTCCACGGTGTGATGGGATTCATTCTACAAAATCGTCATTAAAGCATGATTATATAAATGAATTTAATGAATAAATATGATATTTATAATACTAATACTATGATATAAATTATATAACTATTATATAAAAATAGGAATAAGAACTGAACAGAAAAAACATGCGTAAGAACAAAAGGAGGTTAATACCTAAAAAACGATTAATAATGAAGTGTTACTAATAAAAAGATTAAAATATGATCAAAAATATTATTATAAAAATGATTATGATTATGGAATAAATTTTAAACATTATTTAAATCATTATACCTAAGGTTCATATACATACGAATCATATCAGACCCAAAGGAAGGGATAACTTTTCAAATGTCATTTTTATCCGAGATTGTTTATTCGAAAGTATTTACTGGGTTATATTTATCATCTAAGTCCATGTTTCCTAAATATTTATTTAAAAATATTCATTTTATCCTTCTATAATTTTAACAATTATTTATGTTTTACAAATTGATATGAATGGAATCTTTTTTTTTTGGAACAAGGTTCTTTTTTATTTTTCTAGAAAAAGTACTATAAGAATGTTTTTTAACATGTATGGCATGAACAAATTTTTATGCATTCTTAATTCCGTATTTCATTGAAGCTTCCCCGAAATGATTAAATTTTTATATTCACATAAAATGATATCTTCTAAAATTTTGTTTCATTTTAATGAAGGAAAACGTTTTTGAAGGAGAATGGATATTTTCCGCATTAATTAATTTCAATTTTTTTCTGAAAATTATTTTCCGTCTAAGATTACACACTTAAAATATGGGTTATATTTCTATCTATGTTATTATAATGATTTTATTGTGTGTTATTTTATAGATACAATTTTTTTATTTCAATTTCATTGGAATGATGTTTAAGAAAGACATATTATTTCATGGGTTATGCAATGGTGAATGATTTTATGTTTTTGTGCAAGACGTATTAATGGTTTCATTTTCAGATTGGTGGGACCTATATCACCTTAAAATGAATTGGGTAATGATTTATATATCATGGGATATACATCAATGGAATGCAAATTAAATATGATTCAGTAATATAGGGCTGGAATCAGGAGTGAACGTATTTCAGTAATGGACTTTTTCTACTATGATGGTCCCGACAAGGTGCCTTGAAAAATATGAAATGATTTTCTATGATTATGTGTATATGACATGAAATTTCTTGTCATATGTTATGAATATTGGGATCACATTTTATTTTTATGATTTATCGTATGACATGATATTATGATCTCTTATAAATATGATATGTTTTTCAAATGATATATTCTTATGAATATGATATGATTAATATATACCTTGATTATACTTGAAGAGAATATGAGATCACCCATTCATATGGTTTATTTCCCTAGGATATAAATAAGGGTATTAAGTAAGATATGTCAAAATCGAGTCTACATATGAAGAAATAAGATGGACAAAATATGGAAGTTTTATAACCTAGTTTTTGATGTTTCATATTTTTTAATGACACTATATATAAATAGTCCTAGCGTGCTTTTGTTATGTTATGTAATAAATTCTCTTCATTTATGAAGTAATATCTATATGTAAATTGTGGTACATTATTCTTGGTATCGTATCCATGGAATAGTTAACCTTTGGAAACATGGATGAGAGTGCCTTACTAAGTACCCTAAGGATTTATCTATGTAATGTTTAAAATACCATCTTAGTGTTTTAGAGATGTTCATGAATAATCTAGGATAAAACATAAAGTTTCCTAAATTGATTTTTTTTTTCTCGAGTTATGCGGTTGTCTATCTATTAATACGGGTTCTCACACAATTCTTCTTGGTTTTAGTTAATGGTTGGAACCTAAAGGAATCGGGTTAACACCGAATACTATAGGCAATGTATTGATTGTCCCCCCGGTGAAACCAAATGTCATGGGATCTCGAATGAAAAATATTATAGCCATGTTGAAAAAACCTTCTCATGCTTTGAATCATTCCATACATCTAATCGATCAAAAGAGGGAGAAACATTTTGTTGAATCATTCATGAGCCAACTTGCACTATCTTTATACAGGTCTTCTGATCCCTTATTCTCCGAACTATAGATCAGAACCACTAAAAAGATATTTTTAGTTCTACAATATTATTAACATGATACAGTCGTTATAGGATTATATAATTTTGAAGGTGAATCAGATCAATGTGGGAATCTGATACATAATATGAGGAAAAGAGATGAAATTGAGTGCATGGAATGAAGTGAGTTCAAGAACAAATTTTTCAATATGTACATTCCTCATATTCATCGAACAAAAAATGGAGAATTAGTTCCTTGAACATAATAAAGCTGATTCTGAATCCCTTGGTACCTAAGAATAAAATTTTATAAGACATACATGGTACGCTTCTAGAATATTAATCCAAACTGGGAGTAAAATTGATCGATTCATTTGTGGCCTAAAACCATGTCTCTGAAGGGAATTTTCCATAAGGTACTTAAATAGAATCAAGGAAATTGTTTGGTGTGATCTCAATGTTGAGATGGATATTGGAGTGACCCATCTTTCATATGTTTTTTATGAGAAGATAAAAATGGAATTTAAGGGAAAATATAAAGACCACACTAAAAAGAAGATGAGTTTTCCCTTATGCTAAAAGTGTGTAATGAAACATGAAGGTAACTATCTTAAAGGGACTAGTAAATGATTTATGTATGGGAAAGAAGTTTGTTGGGTAGTTAAATGCCGATATGATGGAAAAATATATATCTAATAAAGCGAGCGAAGAAAAGGCTACACAGAATTCAACTCCAACACATTAATTCTACAAGTTTAAGGAAATGGGGCATTATGAAAATAAAATCCCTAATGAATTGGTTATTGATGATGATCAACATCAAAAAAAACCCTTCAGGCCAAAGATAAAGAAAGGTCACATGATATCACTTTTAGTGATGTGGAGTACAATACTGAAGTGGTGAAAGGTACACTTGCCATCATCTCTAAAGTAAAAAATGTTTTATTTGATTCTAGTTCCACCAAATCTATTATTTTTTAGGAATTTTATAAGGGTATCTCCATATTATATGAACAATTAGATGTTGAGTTAGTTGTGACAACCCCTAATGGTACAATAGTCACATCAAAATTTTATAACTCTTGTCTAGTTTAAGATTATGGGAAAGTGCTTCCTAAAAATATTGTGATCCCTCCTATAGTGGAATTTTACGTGATTCATAGCATGGTTTAGATTTATATATATGGAGAAAATATCAATTTCTAAGGATGTGATGTTCCATTTCATTGTCTTCAGTATTCTATATTCATCTATCAATGTAAAGATTAATATAAACATATAGTATGAATTTATTCAATACTATGGGTCTTCATTCCGATCAATTAGAGTAAATTATCTCAAATGGTTGGGGAGAAAATCATTATTAATAATACACCACTTGTAAGTGATTTTGATGATATCTTTCTAACATAATTTCTAGGTCTTCCACCAAATCATGATGTAGTGTTTCTAGTAGACTCATACAAGGTGCTATGACTATTTCAAATACACCTTATATAATTGACCCAATTGAGTTACATGAATTGAATATGAAACTCAATGTGAATCATGATAAATCATTCATTTTCCCTAGTGTGTCACCTTGGGTAGAACATGTTCTATTTTTAAGAATAAAGATAGATCAATGAGGCTCTGCATTGACTATCGATAAATTAAAAAGATCACTATCAGGAAAAAATATCCTCTTCCCCACATCGATGAATTATTTGACCAACTGTACAAGATCTCAATACTTTTCCAAGACTGATCTTCATTCAGGATATCATCTATTAGGTTTAAAATGGATGATATACGAAAGACGACATTCCGTACAAGGTATGGACACTATGAAATTATAGTTATTCCTTTTGGTATTACTAATTCCCCCACTATTTTCATGGATCTAATGAATAGAGTCTTTAGGGACATTCTTGATCAATTTTTGGTAGCCTTTACAGATGAAATTATTTTCTAATTGAAGCGCATGGAAGAACACAAAGACCAATTTAGAATTGTACATAAGACCCTGGGAAAGAAGAATCATCATTTTAAATTTTAAAAGTGTGAATTTTGGCTACATAATTTTACATTTTTGGGTCACATAATCTAAAGAGAAGGGATATCTATGGATCCAAGTTGTTGAAAGCTGGATGAGACCCAAAATGTTAACTAAGATCTGACTTTATCTTGTTTTGAATGGGAAATAACGATGTTTTTTGAATGATTTTTCAGGATTATGTAATCTACTCACCTAGTTTACTGTGAAAGGATTAATGATAATTTGGAAAGAGGAAGGTGAAGATAATTTCAATGAGATAAAAATAAGTTTATCTAGTGCACCTTCTCTCACACTTCCTTATAGTGGAGGGTGATTTTTTATCTACAGATATGCATCCTAGAAGGGGGTGGAATGTGTTCCCATTAAAATGATATGGTGATAGCTTATTACTCAGATTAGTTGAAAATTTTTTAGAATAATTACCCAAATCATGATTTGGAGTTAGATGAGATAATCTTTGCATTATAGATATTGAGGCATTATCTTTATGGTGAAAGGAATTATATTTATACTGATCATAAATGTTTAAAGTATATTTTCACACAAAAGGAGATGAAAAAGCACCAAAGAATATTGTTGGATTTGATTAATGATTATGAATTCTCAATACATTACAACCATGGGAAATTGAACAATATGGAAGATGCTTTGAGTCGAGAACACCATACAAGCCTCTCCATAATGAGGATCACTAAAGACCCGATACTTATGGATTTTCAATGGATGGATATTAAAATTTTATATTATGGGGAGAAATATTATCTTTCTCAACTGAATTCTAAACCATCCAGACATGTGAAGATTAAGGAGGCCTAGAAGAAATAGGTAGAGCTAAAAAAAAGTTAATAAATGTTCCTGAATTCAACTTTGATTGTGATAAAATAGTAAGGTTCGAGAATATGTTTTGTATTCCTACCATACTAGAATTAGAGAAGGTTCTATTGGATGAGGCTCTTAGTTCATCATTCTCTATTCACCCTAGAAGAACAATGATTTACATAGACATGAAAGAGTATTTCTAGTTGGATGTTATGAAATTATATATCTTCGATTATGTCTCCCGATGTTTGGTTTGTCAGCAAGTTAAGGCTGAGAAACTAAAGTCTAATGGGATGTTACAACCATTACCCATACCAAAATGGAAATGGTAAAACATCACTATGTACATTATTGATGTACGTCCCAAAACATCTAATGAACATAATTCTATATGAGTTATAGTTTATCTTCTTATAATGTAGGCACACTTAATTACTATTTGAGCTGATTTCTCTCTTGATTAGATTTCTAGGATATATGTAATGGAAGTGGTTAGATTTCATGGAGTACCAATTTCTATTATATCAGATCAGGATCTGAGGATTACCTCGATATTCTGGAAGTGCCTTCAGCTTTCTCTAGATACAGTTTTTTGTTTCATCACTTCTTATCAACCTCAGACAGAGGTTCATTCTGAGAGGATAATTCAAACTCTGGAAGACATGTTGAGATATTTCTATTTTGATTTAAAAGGTGGTTGAGACCAAACCAGTCATTGATGGATTTTTCATACAATAATAGATTTCAATCCATTAGCCAGATGGCTCCTTATGAAGACCTCAATGGAAATAAGTGAAGAACTCCATCTTGTTGTGATGAAGTTGGGGGAAAAAGCTATTAGTACCTGATCTTGTTAATAAAATACAAAAAAGGACAGATCTATTAAAAACACATAAGATAAGATCAGTGTTGAAAAAATGTTGTGCCGACAACTGATGAAAATAATTAGAGTTGGACGTGGGAGATAATGTGTTTCTATTAATATCTCCCTAAAAGAGAGAAATGTGATTTGGAAAGAAGGGAAAGTTTAGCACTTGGTATATCAGTTCTTTTTAAATTCTTAATCATGTTGGGAAGGTAAATTACCAATTAGAAATTCCAGTGAATCTCTCTCAAATTCATGATGTGTTCCATGTATATCTCTTGAGAAAGTACATACTAGATCCTTCACAAGTACTAAGCCCAGAATTCATACCATTGGAAGAATATATTTCTTATAAAATATTATCGAAAAAAGATTATGGATCATAGCAAAAACGTTCTTTGAAACAAGACCACTCACATGGTTAATGATTTATGGAGGAACCATCAATTTGAAGAAGCTACATGGGAACTTGAGATTATGTTTAGAGAGAGGTATCCTCATCTTTTTGGTTCCATGTGATGAATTTCAAGGGTGAAATTCAGTTTAAGGGGGTAGAATGTAACACCCAGTTGTTTTAATGAAATAATTTCTATAAATATTTTTTATTCTTATGTATATTTCTTTGAAAACAAATAGTGGAAACAAACAGCGAGACACACCAAATATAAAATTTCTATTATTAACTATTCATTAGGCTAGAAGGAATAATTATTGCTATCTTATGAAAATTCATTGTGAATTAATTAGTTATCAATTATTTATGAAAAATATAAATTAATTAGATATTTGTATTTTAGAGTGAATTACTTTTGGTAATGAAATTATTGAGATATATATATGTTATATACTGAATAAAATATTTTTTATTTTAATTGAACTGATATTTTAATCATAGAGTATGAATAAATCCCAATTTGATGTATATGAACCTATTTTTTTAAAAGATTATTTTTACACCTTTGACTTGTGAACCGATTTTATATTATGATTTCGAATAATTAATATTTTTTATATGAAAAAATAAACATATTAAACTGAATACGGATATAAAAATTTACTTTTGAGGAATTTTTTATATTTTTTAATAACTTTCATGTTCTGGTGAATATTAAACATACGGTAATTTTGAAATGAAAAAAATACATTCATAAAAATAATATATATTGTTAAATTATATTATTAAATGGTTTCAATGTATAAATAGAATGTAATTCTACTAATTAATATAACTAAATAAATTGGAATTAATGTTTCATTAAATTAGATTTAAAAACATTTCAATCATTTGCAATATTTTACCTTTTAAAAACCATTTTCTCATTTCAACTACATGATCAATTTTAAATTAATTATTAAAAATTTTCTATTATTAAATATGAAAATGGTTTACATATTTTGAATCATTAGGTCAAAATTATTTATAAAGCATTATTTTATTTTTGGGAAATATGAATTGTAACTCATGTAAATTTTTTTAACATGGTAAAAGGGTAAACCATGTAATTAACGGTAAAAATAATATTATAAAATTACCCTAGAACTTTTCTTAAAATACTTTTATGATTATTATCTTTCCTAAAAAATACTATTGTTTAAATGGTATCCATTTGAACCAACATAGATGAGAATATAACATTAAAATTATTTTATTTAATGTGAAGTGAAATATATCTCACTGAATGTTTAATAATTCAATTATTTTTAATATAAGGTTATATAGAAGATAAAATAAATTGTAAATACTAATTTGAAAGATTAAATTTCTTTCTTTATCATGAAAATTTAGTGGGATTTTTTAGGAAATAAATAATTGCCTTAATGAATTATTCTTGGGTTATGAAAAAATTAATTAATGGATGCAAAATAAAAAAAATTATAAAAATATTAATGACAATAAAAATGTCCAAACACATAAATAAACATTAATGATCTAGTATATGTCTATAATAATCACACAAGGGTATAAGTATTGACAATTTTTTGGTTTATATTAGATATTGTGATACTTATATTATTTTATTTAAAGAGAAGATAATTCTTTCACATTAATGTTTTAACACACTATATCATTTTTAATATTAGGTTTTTTAGAATATAAATTATACTAAAAGTAATTTACTGAAATATGATGTATTTATATTCATAATAATATTTTTTTTTCAACATATAGGTATATTAAATAATAACACAAAATTGAGGTATTTATTATTTTATTGATGAAGATATCAAATAAAGGTTATTAAAAATATTTTAATAAATATAATTTGGGATAATTATTATGGAAAATTAATTTAATATATTACCATTACACCTCAAGGTTATAATAAAGAAAATTAACCATGTTTCATTCTTATTTATATATTTTTAAACCCATGAAATAAATATTGAAAAAATTGACACTATTGATATTTTGTAAAAACACGGTTTTCTAAAAATATTCAAAAATTCTAAAACATTTATAAAAATATATAATAATTATTATATTGTCTGTTATGTTCTATATTATTAATTTATGGTCTAATTGGATTCAATAATGTAAATATTTCACCCTTTTAATATTTAAATATTTTTTACCCTTGTTAAAAATTAAAAAGAATAAATAAGTGTTAATTAAATCTATAATGCCTAAATTGACATAAAATTGTTTGATGATATTAAAACCCTATCTCATATAATTTTCTAAATTGGTAAATTTTGGAGGTTTTTATGTACGGTTTTATGTTTTTATAAAATAATATTTTTGAGGTTTCAAAAAGTGTATCTCACATTAATTATAAAAGATAACATCCTCCCTGAACTCTTCAATTCATTTTTATCCTTCATGATCAACCATACTCTACCCATTTCCATTCTAAAATTAACTAGAAACACTCTAAAGATCTATTTATTCTTCAATAACCAATAGTAGTGCTCTAGGAAAAAATTTATACGAGACACGTCGAAGAAGAGGTAATATCATTTAAATATTCTTTAAATCTTTTTTCTTATTCTTCCATCTCATGAGTTTTTTCAATATAAATTAATAAATAAAATTTTACTTTTATAATTAGAGTTTATTATGATTATGAATCAACAATAGTCCACATTCTACCCATCCTATGAAAAAATAAATCAATATATGTGCGTACGTATGCCTTAACATCTCCACGTTGTGGTGTAATCCATTTTTCACTACCACTTTACATAGATGAGTATAATGATGGAATTGATAATTGTATATAAAATGATATATATAATGATATACTATAAAATATCCTCTTAAATACCATTCAAAAATTAAGGGAATGATACCATCACATGTGCATACATATAGATTATCATCTCCATGTTGCGATGTGATTCGTTCTTAAAATGAGTAATAATAACTTATCCGACAAAACATGCATAAGAACATAGAGTAGTTAATACCCAAGTAATGAGTAACAATGAATTATTACTAAAAAAGATGAAAATATGATCATAAATGTTATCATAAATATGATTATGATTCTAGAATAAATTAGTAAAACTATTTAAATCATTATACAAGAGGTTCAGAAACATATGAAGCATATCATACATAAGGTAAGGGAAATCTTTTAAAATCTAGTTTTTATGCGAAATTGTTTATTTGTAAGTATCTATTAGGGAATATTTATCATGAACTTTATTGTTTCCAAAATATGTATTGAAAAATATTCCTTATATCCTTATTTAATATTACCCATTGATTAATTTTTCCTAACAGTATGAATTAAATCTATTCTCTTTTCTGGTACGAGGTATTATTTTACTTTTTCGAAAAAATTACGAGAAGAATGTTTTTTAACTTTTATGACATGAATGAATTTTTACACTTTCATAATTCCTTATATTATTGATGCTTCCCATACAATATTAAATGGTTATTTTCACATAAAAGTATTTCGTCTAAAATTGTGTGGCATTTTGAGGAAGGAAATTATTTAGGATGAACAAAAGGATATTTTCCACTAGAATTAATTTCAAGTGTTTTCTCAAAAAAATTCCTTCTAAGATAAAACTCTATAAAAAAGTTTATATTTATATACATTTTCATACAATAATTTGATTATGTGTTTTTTAGGTAATCAATTTTTTAATTTCAATTATCAGTGAATGATGTTTAGGAGACCCATTTTTTTCATGGTTTTTGCTATAGTGAATGTTTTTACATTTTTGTGGAACACGTAAGAATGGTTTAATAATGAGATGGGTGGGACCTATATCTCTATACAATGTAGTGGGTAAATATTTATATCTCATGGGATAGACATGACTAGAACGATAAGAAAATTCTGGTAAGTAATACATGGTTGGAATGAAGAGTTAACATGGTTATGTAATGGACTTTGTCTGATATTATTGTCTCGACAATGAGAATTGACTAATAAGAAATGATTTTATTGGAATATTTTTGTATGAAACAAAATTTCATGTCTTATGTTATGACTATTGGTATTACATTTCAATTTTATGATTTATCCCATGAAAATATATTATGATCTTTTATAATTTTCAAATGTAACATTCTTATGATTATGATATGATTGATATTTACCTTGTTTAAACATACTAAGGATTTGAGCTCACCCTTTCATATATTTCACTTACCAAGGTCATGAATATGTGTATTATATAAGACATGTCACAAAGGATTCTAGGTATGAAGAAATAAGTGGGTGACAGTGTGGTTGTTTTATGAACCCGTTGATTTTGTTTCCCAGTTTCTAAATACAACAAACCTAAACTGTCCTGGAATGTTTTTTTTATGTTATATAATATAGATTTTTCAATGATGAAGTAATATCTATATGTAAATTATGGTTTGTTATATCTACTCTAATAAATATTACTCCTTATGAACAATGGATTGAGAATGTATTATTCCTTCTACTAGTAAATGTTTTATCAAGAACATTTTATATAATTTCATGTTCGAATCACAAACACCACCCCGTATGAAAATGAATTTCATAGGCATGGATTTTATTTAATGAACATAATAATTAACACAAAATTACCTCATCGTATAACCCTAAAATACAATTAATCATTAACATATTGTATTTGACATAAATTAAAATATATATTGGTCCATATTGTAGGAAATTAAATTTCTCCGAGAAGTCTGTACCATGTGACATAACATTATTAAATGCAATAAAAAACAATGTAAGTGATAATTGTGTATGATTATTTATTTACATCTACACTACATGTTATGATAACCGATAATTAAATTACTATTCCCAGTAATTCAGGTCTTTATAATTCACACTATTACTTAATCAAATATATCCTAGTAGTGAGACTTGATAATTACACCACTTATATATACATAAGATTGATATATATAGAGGTGTCCATATGAGAAACATGTTTGAATTGACACTTTCTATCTCACAAATTATTATGAATCATAGGTCCCCTACTCTATGTATAAATAGAAATTACATCCTCATCAACCCCCTATACATCAATGTAATAGGTCACTATCATTCAAATCAGTTTCAATATGAAGATCATATTTTAATATAACACCACCTTACATGAAGAACTATATTTGGATTGATTGAAACATCCTTAGGATACAGATTGACTTTAGGATAACATTATAGGATTCCCCAAAATTGATATCACATTCAATCATCAACTCCACACTAGCACCAGTATCCCACCAATTCATATTATATCAATTTTTTATTTCATTTCTTCATTACCTATCTATATGTTTATATATATATTATAATTATAACCATAATAATAATCATTTTTTCCTTAACCTTGTAATTATTTAGGCACACCCTAGGTTTTGGTTGATGTTATATGACCTATAATTCAATCCAATTCTTTTAAAATACATATAATCATAAGCATCATAAGATGATAATCCAAGTAATATCACCATAAATACACGAAAAGTATATCCTTATCACTTGATGTTTAACATCATTACATATAACTCATCCAATATGACTCTAAACGATTATTTATTGTCAATTATTAATTACCTTAAAACTAAATAAAGAGATCTATTTCAAGTGGACTTGTATCATAAAATTTCTCCTCAATAAGAACTCAATGTACATAAGGGTTCTCATTCCTCATAGATTTTATGGTTATGGGTACACTTTCTTTCGCTAATGTCGATGTTTTTCAAAACATGTGGATGAAATAACCCCTATAGAGACTACATGTAACTTGATTAATATTACCATTAGATACAATGTAAATACTGTGTCCTAAATAGTATGCCTAACCATAAAACATCCTCCCCATTATTGGTTTATTTTTTATGTCATGAACCATTAGTCAACAGATTTTGGGTCATATTGGAAGATCATAAACAATTTTCAAAAGTGACATGGAGGATCTTAATGTGAGAAACCATAAAGGGATTCTTGTGATAAAGTAATAATGTTTACTTATATAATGTAACATTTTTAGATTTAGAAATATATAATAAAGAACAAAGATGACTCAAATGTTTTTGGGATGTCAACATAGACCTAGGGAAAGATGGTTTATAATTTCTAGACCCATTGAACTGGTAAAATGTCTGTGTGGATATTTTTTAATCCCTTCAAGTGATTTTAAACTATTCCATGGGAATATTTTGACTTTTTACATGGAAAAATATTTATATTAACAATTCTATAAATTTTAGAATATTTATCTCTCTAGAAGTTTCATTTTATACCCCTTTTCCCTAAGAATGTGTTCAATACATTATAAAAGAACCTTTATGGTTCTCAAAACCTTTCTGAGTATCCTTTTTTCCATTATCAAAATTCATTCCATTTAGTTTTGAGTAATTTTCAACCCATAACCATGAGTGAAAATACCCACTGAATTTTGTAAATCCCAATCATATACTCTCAGTTCCCTATTTCATAGAAATTGATAATCATCACATTCTACTAAAAATACTAACACCTACTTGGTGATGATATTTGTGAAATTTAATTCTGTATGCTAACTATATGTATGTTTTCAACCTATGGATATGGTCCTCAAACCCCATGTTCAATTTTTTTATGATATGATGGTAGTATCAATTTACAATGGTTGAATTATCTACACATTTTTTCATTTCCTATCAAATCATACATTACTAGGTTACGAATTACACATTTTATTACCCAACTATTCCATTATATTCAAATACCCTTGATGTTACACATTTATTCATCATAATTGGTATCAAAGAAATTATTAATATATCAATCATTAGTACACTTTAAAATATTGGTATGAATTTTTTTATGAGGAATAATCTTCTTTAATCCAAGATACTACTCATTGAATCTCCTTCGACTTTTGTTTAGATTATCGACATGGAAAATTCTTGTTGGGTTGAAATTCAGCATCGTATAATGTTAAAATACCTAAAATATGGTACATTATAAAACACCTTAAACTTTATAGAGTGTTCTATTCAATATGATATGATTTTTATATTTGTGAGGTTAATATACATAAACAATCCTATATAAGAATACCACATCCATTTAAACTCCTAAAAATGACCAAAGTGTTGGAACTACTAGACCTCAAACACTCACCCCTACATTCTAGAGGATACGAAGTGGAAATGAGAGACTATGAGTTACGATGGGGATAAATGTTATTATAATAGGGAGAAATTATAGTGTAAATAATTAAATTCCATACAAAAACTAGATAATATTGTAATCAAAAATATCAATAAATTTTATTGAATAATCACAAAAATTTATATATAAAAATAAACTATATATATGATGAACATTTATATAAATCAATGCGTCATACAAAATGATAACCAAAAAAGAACAAAAGAAAAAAAATTAAATAGAACAAAAAATACTATTGATTTTTATCATGGTCTTATGTCGTAGGATCCATCCCAAAATTCAAAATCAAGACTTAGTCATATGGAAATTTCTCTAGTCTTGTCCTAAAACCACGAAGTCTACATGGGTTCAAGACAAATGGTTAAGAAGGGTGTGAGTGTGAAAAAGTAAAATACCACCATTGACATTTATAATAATATTATGTGTTAGGATAATTTCATGATTAAGCACATAATTAATATATAAAAAATATAAAAAACAACACAACCTTGATTCTTTAGTTCCACAGAACACTATGGGTCAAACACACCACCTTCATCTAAAGATATTTCTTCCCCTAGTAAAAAAATTAATTGGAAAGAAATATTTGGATCATATATTAGAATTCCAAAGTAGTAATAAAGATGAATCTTTGGGGGATCTTCCTGATTAATTATAAACCAAATATAATCTTAAATCAAAATGGGATTTCCCTAAGGAATTCCAAACAAGAATATTTATAAATTCGAGGGTTTCCCTATGGAATTACATAAATGAATGTAGCATGATACAAATGGGGATTTACCCAAGGAATTCCAAAACAGAATCATTATGAATACATTAGGGTTAATCATAGTGAATTATATACAAGAAGTAATCATTATCCAATGGTTTATTACACCAGGGTATTCTAACCATTAATTAAAATTCATGTATGTGGGAAATTAATTTAATAATTTTTTTAATTCATTTTCAATAGGTTTTGAATAACATTAATTCACCCTGGAACCTTGATAATTTTCTACGAGTCCCAAAAAAATCACCCTTTATTAATTATTCATTCGTACAACACATAGGTTCCCCCCTTTACATACCCAATTAAATTACCCTGACCATAAACACACCAAAGATGGAAAATTTCACGTGAATTCTCAAATAGAACATTCACGGACCATAAAGAGGTTTAATTTCATTATTTTGTATCACATGGAATTTAATTATTTATTTTGGTCAGGAACAAATTAGTTCATCATTATCACGTATCATACACATATAGAAATGGTGGTACCATTATGGGATATAACAAAACTAACCCAAATTATAATCATATACATCCACCTATTTTGAAATGACTTCTTATTTGGGATCAAATGGAGTGAAATAAAATTGATGAAAAAACCTATGAAAATAGTGTACAATTGTGATAACTTAGTAGGGAATTAATTAAAAGAATAAATAAATTGAATGGTTTCATAAACTTCCACTATATCACCAATGCATTAAAAGAAACTTATGTTTATGGGGAAATGATTTGTACACCCTATGATAAAGAGTAGTGGATGAGGGGTTTTATATAGCGAAAAGCCATATTCTGACATGGGTGAAAAATAATTCTTATGAAAATCAAAATAATAAGGTAAATGATTTAATTTATAAACCATTAAGGAGTATCATGATTTTTCGACATAGTTTTTTAAATATAGTTACATCCATGTAGATACTATAGTCCAAGACACTCCACATCAAACTATTTAGTGACATGGTTGTCTAAAATGTGTGACAAACATACAAAATGGATCAATAGTTTATTGTAGGTATTTCATGGTTTTAAATAGTATTTTTCATGGTTTTTGAAACCGTATGGTAAGAAAATTTCCACACAAAATTTGGGGTTTAATTATAACTAATAATGTAGAAAATGTGATTCCATACATGTGACTCCAAAGTATTATATCTTCAGGCCTGTAACAACCTAAATAATTTTAGACCACTCGTATTTTCAAAAAAAATATCCCATACGTATAAACCATTGATGAAAAAATCATGGAAATAAATTTATTAAGGAGTGAATCTCAATAAGGGATGAGGTTTTACGACATCCCCACCATTTTAACTTTATCCATGAATTTTTCTCATGAATGTCAGTAGGTGTCACCAGTAAAAATACTGAGGATATATATAAGATTCACAGTCATGTATCTCCACCATGATAAATTAATGATACCACTACACACATAATAAGAGAACACTATTTATTTGAAGAGTAATCTCACACTAATGTACTATACAAAGTAAATGATCCTCAAAGGATGGATCTACATAAATCGCAATATCTATTATGTCCATTACTTGAAATATATCAACATAGTAATTTTTAATCTATGATATATAGAATACATAATCCACTTTACTGAAACAATATAAAATAGACAATAAATATTCCACTATAATCATTATAAATATATTCAAAAATTCCATAATATACATGTGTTCCAGTCACATATTAAAAAAGAAAA
The DNA here is from genome assembly GCA_963277665.1 of Viscum album. NCBI lineage: Eukaryota > Viridiplantae > Streptophyta > Magnoliopsida > Santalales > Viscaceae > Viscum > Viscum album. The sequence continues at coordinate 1,471,762,225 of OY728126.1, read as the reverse complement.
CATTTTTAGAAACATGGAAAACATATAAGAATACCCATTGGACAACATATAACTCAAGAGTCTAGTGTCACTAGTTTTCATATTACATCTACCTACTTTGGGCTTTCTTTATCCACCAATGGATTAATTGAAATTTATTTATTGTCTCCAATATGATACTTGACCCAATTATAACTACCTCACCACTCCCTAACCAACACGATAGAGAATGGGACATACTACCATATAAATATGAATAATTTTCTATTATTGTAGGGTCTTAGTAATGATTATTAAAGGTGAATTCCAATGTGTCCATGTGGCTCTACCATAAACAAGAAAATTTTTGTATGTTTTCTCTCAACATGTCCTCCAAATCAAGAATAATCCACTTGGACTATATATCCATATAAGGGTGATATCTAATGATATGATTCACATTAATACTCAATTTTTTCTATATTAAATTCTAGAAACATGATAATAAATGAGAAAGAATTATCTTATTTTACACTCATGGGTACCTCATGTAAGAAAAAATATCCCAAAACTAGTGTTTTCATAGATAATGTATTTAGAATATCTCTCAGACTAGAATAAAGTGAGATACATTCTCATCATGTCATGAACTACCTGAAGAGAGTCACTACCCTTGGAAGATAATTGGTTCATGGATATATGAAAAAAAATGGAATTTTTTCTCCCAATATTAATATAATAATTAATCATCCAATTATATAATAATTCATCCAAATTAGAATAAATAATTTAAAAACACACAAATGAATTTACTAAATAATATATAAATAAATGAACATTATCACCTTAATAAATAAAGTTTCCAAACATAATAAATTAAAAATGTACCAAAACGAAAACTTTATTTCTACAACTACTATGATTCTCCAAGTGATCCATGGTCACTCAACCCATACCATAACATTACTAATGAACTAAACTAAATATCCCAAATATGGGTGGTCAAAACCAAAGAATTGATAATTATAGACAATTAGTGATGTATATACTCATTGGAAAATTCCATGTGTGAGAAATTGTTCTTAATAACATATCACCATGGAGTTTGATAAATTATTTTAAAAATATATTTTATTTCATCTATTTATAAAATAAAATATAAAATATATTTTAACAATGTAGGAATAATAAATTAAAAAATTAATAATTTCAATTTCCTAAAACAACATCATCTTTTACTAAAACCAATGTAATTTTTTTCCTTTAGTAAACCCTTTTTAAAATATTCACTAAAATAATTTATGTCACATAAACAATATTTTTATTTAAAAAACCCATGAAAACTATTTTAAATAACCCTTATAGAACACAATCACAAAAGATAAATTAAAATAATAAATATATGATAACATTAAATAAAATAAAAGGAATATATTATTTAAAACAAAAAAAAAACATAGTTTAAAAACATTTTTATCAAACATGGTATATGAAATGTAACCAAGTATATTCACGATACCAAAAAACTTTACATGTAACATGTGTTAATGGTTCAATATTGAATCTAAAGTGATATTGTTATAGAAATTACCAATTTTAGAGTATCTACCAACAGATATTGTGTCGTAGAGATAAGACACCACACTAGCCTTCACCCATCCTCATTAGGGGAACACCCAATCTAATCTTATATCATATTATAAGGGAAAAGTAACTTGAGACTATTTATTTTGAAAAAGATAGATTTAAATCACAAAAACATGGTTTCCCACTACTAAAAAAATTAAGGGTAAGAAAACAAGTATTCATTGAAACCATTATTAATATAGAAGATAACAATCCATAAACCACAAAACCATCGTAAGAAAAATTCTGTCACGACCCATCCTCAGGGCCCGTGACGTGACTACCCCAAGCCCGCCTTCCATAGGCCAGGGGATGGCGACTAGCACCAAAGGCGTAAATCCAGATAACTGGGAAGGAATTGCCTTTATAAAAGAAAACAATCACTACAGAGTAAGAAAGCGGAAAAAAGTAATCACTAAATACAAGATAAGTGCTGAAAAGTAAATGGGCCAGAATATAAACCCAAAAGAAAGTACAACTACAACTGAACAAGTAAAACAGAAAAGATAACAGCTGGAAGGACGGAAGCGGCTCCTGGGTCATCCTCCTCAGATCCTACCTGAAGGGTAGGTACAGATGGCGCAGCTCCTGGTCGTCCACCACGGATCCTACCTGAAGGGTAGGTACAGATAGCCTCATCCACGCTCTCGTCCGTCAACCTCCTCCGTGTGTCATCTCGTCGTGTAGTCCACCTCCGGGTACTGACTCGTCGTGTAGTCCACCTCCGGGTACCGTCCAGTCCTCGAACACTCGGCCTCCGTCAGCACTGCCTGTTGTCTACAACCAACACAACGAGGTGCGGGCATAGCCTGTGCAGGGGTGAGTATAACAATACTCAGTAGGGACCCCGAGACCCTCAAGGTCTCACTAAACCAACAAGGATAACCACGAAGAAGATCTCAACAGATAACCTCTACTTAGGTATATGCCCATACATATGCCTAAGTTATCAAGTAACCCATCTCAAACATGAGGAAACACAAGGATCATGAAATCAACGGATAACCACTACCCAGGTATATGACCATACATATACCTAAGTTATCAAGTGACCCATCTCAATCATTAGGTAAACACAAAGGTCAAAAGTCTCATCTCAAACCAGGAATTCGTTATCGAAACCGTAACTGCTGAAGAGCTCCGTCTCTGGAGTGTACAGTGGTCCTGTCACGACTCCGAGGTACTGCTCACTAACCTAAGACTGCTGAGGTACTCCTCTTGTCGAGTACTGTGGGCCTGCTGCTACAACCAAGCGCTTGGGTCTGCCGCTACAACCAAGCGCTCCCATGTGCCGCTACACCCAAGTGCACCCATGTGCCGCTACAACCAAGCGCACCTCTGTCGTGGGTCTGCCGCTACAACCAAGCGCTCCCCTGTGCCGCTACAACCAAGCGCACCTCTGTCGTGGGTCTACCGCTACAACCAAGCGCTCCCCTGTGCCGCTAAAACCAAGTGCACCTCTGTCGTGGGTCTGCTGCTACAACCAAGCGCTCCCCACTGGGCTATCCGTAACACACCGAGTCGATCGGTCAAGCAGTCGTCAGGTCTCGGCTGGCTACACGGTCTTCGTACTCCGTACGCTCGTCTCTGGGAGGGTCCGCTCCATGAGCTACTGTTCGATACTCCAAGTATCTCTAAGTCCCACGAAGAAGTATCTCAAAGGACCGCCTCGTCATAGGGGTCTTAACGCAATAGACGGCGTGTCAATCGGACGCTCGGTCTGTGAGTTACCAGTCTTTTCGTCCCAGGGGCCCGGTTGGTTTCGTGTGCGAACCAACCCAGCCGAAACTCAACTGCATCCAAAACTCGGGTGAAGTATGCCAAAAGTTCCATCTCAACAAGAGGAAAACAACGATACAGATGGCGCGTCAATCGGACGCCCGGTCTGTGAGTTATTGTCTTTCTCGTTCCAGGGGCCCGGTTGGTTTCGTGAGCGAACTAACCCGACCGCACTCCGACGGAATCCAAACCTAAAGAGGAGTAAGCCAAAAGATCCATCTCACTTAGATAAATCCATCAAAGTCGACGACACATCAATCGGACATCCGGAGCTCAAGATATAAGCATTTTCGCTCCGAGGGCCCGGTTGGTTTCGTATCCGAACCAACCCAGCCGAACCCAAAGTAATCTGAAACCTTGAGTTCGATATACCTAAACGACCGTCTCGATCCAAGGATCGTGTTTCCACTGACGGCGAGTCGTTTGGAGGCCCTTAGCTCATGTTACAAGCATTTGACCGAAAGTGGTCCGAAAACGAGGGGTCTGGGCCCGGGCCGACCCAGCCCAACCCCCCCCCCCCTGGGTCGGTCGAACCGGGTCGACCCGACCTGGGTCCGACCCGGCTGGGCCCGGCCCGGCCCGGCTCGGTCCGGCCCGACTGGTCGGCCGCGGCTCGGCCAGCGTGGCCGAGCTAAAACGCGGGGCGGGGTGTCCCCCGCCCGCCGCTAATTGAGGCCGGCGGCGAACCGCCGGCCGCCTCCCTTCTGGCAGCGTGCCGTCGCCGCCTTCCGCAGACCACCGGACGCGCTATGGTGGTCCGTTTCTCCTTCCGTCTTCGCCTATGGTCCTCCCGGGACCCGAACTTCACTGTGGAGGCCTCAAAATCACCTTGCGGCCTCGTTTGTCGTCGCCCATCGATCCAAACATCAATAAACAATCTGCGGAGGGTTGTCGGGCCGTGTTCATTTGGCCCGCACCCTCCGCGTTAGATAATAACAACGGGAAAATTATTCAACACATGAATACATAACCGAAAACAATTTTAATGAATTAAAATTGTTCTTATTATCTGGGTTCTTCACTTTGAACGGAAACATTCACAGAGTATAAAACATTCAAATAAAACCCCTACGTTCTTTCCATAAACAATGGTAAACTTCCAACCCGCAATTAAATACCTACGTGGATCAACTTAATAAGGAGTAGATCCGCGTTCTTCATTTAGAAAGAAACATTATAAAAAAAAGAAATATTCCCAACTTAAATCCCTACCTCGGAATCGAAGTTCGTTGATCGATGACAAAGTTGCGAAAAGAAGACGAAGAGGTTCATTGTTCTTTGCGTCGACCAAGCTCTTCCAAACCGAGTTGCGTTTGTTGGTGGAAGACGTTCCACGTCAGTAGGTTTCCGGGGAAGAAGTCAAAGAGGATCGGCATTCTTCGTCGGTGGAGCGTTCTTCGTTCGCAAAGATAAGCTTCTTCCCAAGTGTTGGGCGTCGCGGTATTTTACCAGCGCTCCGTCGCTTGGTGAAGCCATCCCCAAACCCTCTCCCAAGATCCCTATATATAGGAGAGCGGGAGAGGTATGTAACCATTGTGGTTACATAATTTTTTTTTAAAAAAAGGGGTCGGGTGAATTAAATCGCTTTGACACAATTTATGAGGTCCGTTGGCACCACTTAAGAGGGGAGGGTGCCAAGGAGTTTCTCCCCATTTAATGGGGAGTTGAGGAATTAAGAGGCCCTCCCTCATTAATGAGGGAGAGTTGAGAGGTTTCCTCTCCTCCCATTAATAGGGGGTTAAGCCCCGTGTGGTCCCTACCATAACAAACCACCCACGGGAGGTTTAGTTCGGGTGGGCCCCACCACCATAACCTCTCAAGGGAGGTTAATGTGTGGTGGCCCCACCTAAAACCTCCATGAGGAGTTTTGAACCACCATACTCCCAATGGCGGCTGAAATAAAATAAAGTGCATGAAACATTATTTTATTATTACTCTTTTTTAAAGAAAACCCAAAAACTAACTTCCGCTCTCGATTAAATGCAACTGCGGCAAAAGTCTCTTTAAGAAAATATCGGCGTTGCAAGTTCATCAGTGCCCTCAGATTTCAATTCCGAGCACCGGTTCAAAAGATAGAAAAACCCACTCGTTCGTTTACTGAATGTACCCGAGCCAAACTTCGGAAATTGATTCCGGGCACACCGGGCCTCGGAATCAGGCGCCGTCAGAAACTGCGTTCTTGTAAAATTCCAAAGAAAATTAAAAAAAATTCCTTGAAATTTACGGGTCTTTACATTACTCCCACCTCAGGGATTTACGTCCCCGTAAAGCTTCAACACAAACTAGGGTCACAAAAGCGGTATAGAGCATGCATCTGAGCCTTCCTCTCTCATGTGCTCACCCAGAGGTTTCCGTACTGCCAAAGAAAAATCACCCGAGGAATCGGTCATCCTCGTAGGATCCGCTCCTGTCGATCCTCGATCCCCACTGGAACCTCCGTGAAAAACACCTCATCTCTATCGTCCATCTCCTCATGGTCTATGATATGCGAAGGGTTGAGCATGTATCTCTTCATTTGAGATACGTGGAAGTCGTCGTGCACCTGGTGCAACTGAGGTGGATGGTTCAAACGGTAAACCACCCCACCTACCCAGCTGAGGACCTAGAAAGGTCTGTTGAACCTCGGAGATAACTTTCCGCCTTGGCCACATCTCCGTAAACCTCGTCGAGGTGAGACCCGTATAAGGACGTGATCATTATCCTCGTACTCCAAAGGTCTCCATTTTCTGTTAGAACTGAAACTCAAAATACTGCTGCCACGAGGGTATGGTTGACTGACTAAAGAGTGATCGGTCGCACACTCCTGTGAAAGAGTTTATCCCGTGATACCTGGGGTTTCCTTTTCTCTGACCAAGGAAAACCCATCCCGACATTTTCCTAAAACCGTCAATTTGAATATGAACAGTTATTGCCCATTCCATACTTAAACTAACGTCGTAAGGCCTCGACGCTGCCACCAAGAGATTCCAACCGAAACTCTCGCCTCGAGGGTCTAACCACACCGTCGGCTTAAGTGTGATCATCGAGTCTCCTCACAAGGTATCTCCAGACGTGAGGGTTAAGTCCACGGCTTACCGGAAACTCTAGGTCTGGAACAAGATTTGTGAATGCAAGGAATGATTCATATCGACGTCCGTTACTACAGCATCTAGTAGTGGACACATACTGTCCCTTGAATCATTTCTAGAGCCATTGAGTCACACTCCTTGACCGCAAGCAGCTGCACTCTTCCACCGCCCTCCAGCTCCCTGAGCCTGGCGGGGATAACTAAGGTGGGTGGTTTAGCATGTTAAGATGTACACCACCTCATACTGCTCTCCTAGCTCTGCCTCCACGTCTTCTGCTTCGCAGACTCATCTATCCTTAAATCTTCCACTTCTTGAAACATTTAACACGCCCGAGTCTCTAAGACTGGCACCGGTTTCCTGTTTCTTACTACACTGTGCAGTCTTCATCCGCTCTTGGATGACCTGGACCTTCTTTAGTCTCACAAGAGCTGCTATGATTTCTTCTTTTCCGATAAGAGAAATCTGATCTCATCCCCTAGATGAACCACATTCGTTTCCTAATACAGTCAATCCCAACATGAATGATGCATTCATGCCATGGATGATGTCGTAAGGCCTCGACATAACTACCAAGAGATCCAACTGTCACTCTCGCCTCCAAGGGTGGAGTCACACTGTCGGCATCAGTGTGAGGTTACTGGGTCTCCTCCAGTAGAATTCTCGAAAGTGAGGGTCAAGTCAACAGTCTTAACCAGGACCACTCAGTATCAACCAAAAAAAGGACAGGAAAGCAAACATCACAAGATAAGTGTCTTTTTATTATTGCAGCTCATAGTACAAAGACACGAATACAAAAGAAACATGGAACTAGAAGTACAAAGGACGTATCCACTAGATCCTCTCCTGTCCACCTGCTCTCGGAGCTCTATTACCTTGTTCACTACTCGGCTATTGCTCAAGCACCAGCCGCTGCTTCTGTCTCGGTGGCTCCTCCAACACCCGCTGATCAACCGTACGAGGATTCGGACAGTCACGTGCCAGGTGACCCTTTCCGCCGCATGAGTAACACAACCTGCTTCTGGCACTCCTAGCTCTATTCCCACCCCGGGTGCCCCGCACCACCGGTCCTAAAACCTGAGATTGTCCAACTACTAGTCTCGTCCTCCTGGACCTCTGCATCATCTGTCTACTGCCCACAGATGACTCGGCAACTGATCGAAAACCATGCGGAAAAGGCAGAAGCTCCTGTACACGCTCGGGGTGTAGAGCTACTAGCACAAACTCCATCCTGAATAAGGTCTCAAATTCTTCCCATGCGAAGGTCATCCCGTCGCAAAACTGGAAGAAGTGGCTCCACCACCTGCCTGCTGCTGCCTGAAGGAGGCTGGTAGCAAAGATCACCATGAAGTCTGTCAGCATCCCCACTTGCCTGAAGACTCTCACCACGGCCTCCAGCCAATCCTCAGCCGCCTGCGGGTCCATCTCTCCCCAGAACCTGGGTGGTCTCTGGCGCTGGAACTCGTGTAGCGCACTCAAGTAGTGTGCATCTCCTACTGCTGGGGCTGGTGGCATCGGTGGCCCAACGTATGGTAGTACCGCTGGTGCCTCCGTTGGTGCCTCAACTGCAAGAGGGACCTATACCGAAGCCTCGTCGCTCGACAGGATATCAGCACGCACATCCCTCCGGGCTCCAGCTGGTTGTCCGTGAAAAGGCATCCTGAAAGAAACATCGTGACACGATCAAACGTTATACCTGGTGAGCTGACCTGGTTTGAGCTGACATTTAAAAACTTCTGAAACACACACGGGATCAGTGTTTTCGTGCACAAAGTTGGAAATCAGTTGTCAGGGTCCTGGTGTATGGATACGTCAGCCACCCGCACCAACACTGGACTCCCTGAACTGAAAACCACACTCGGTACTCTTAACACTATTGCTTCACAGGAAGAAAATATCCGAGTTATAAGTTCTGCGGTAGAGCCGACTCCTCTGATACCAATTTGTCACGACCCGTCCTCGGGGCCCGTGCCATGACTACCACAAGCCCGCCTTCCATAGGCCAGGGGCTAGCGACTAGCACCAAAGGCGTAAATCCTGATAACTGGGAAGGCATTGCCTTTATAAAAGTAAACAAGCACCACAGAGTAAGCAAGCGGAAAAAAGTAAACACTAAGTACAAGATAAGTGCTGAAAAGTAAATGGGCCAGAATACAAACCCAAAAGAAAGTACTAATACAACTGAACAAGTAAAACAGAAAAGATAACAGCTAGAAGGACGGAAGCGGCTCCTGGGTCATCCTCCTCAGATCCTACCTGAAGGGTAGGTACAGATGGCGCAGCTCATGGTTGTCCACCACGGATCCTACCTGAAGGGTAGGTACAGATAGCCTCCTCAACGCTCTTGTCCGTCAACCTCCTCTGTGTGTCATCTCGTCGTGTAGTCCACCTCCGGGTACTGACTCGTCGTGTAGTCCACCTCCGTGTATCGTCCAGTCCTCGAACACTCGGCCTCCGTCAGCACTGCCTGTCATCTGCAACCAACACAACGAGGTGCGGGCATATCCCGTGCAGGGGTGAGTATAACGATACTCAGTAGGGACCCCGAGACCCTCACGGTCTCAATAAACCAACAAGGATAACCACGAAGAAGATCTCAACATATAACCTCTACTTAGGTATATGCCCATACATATGCCTAAGTTATCAAGTAACTCATCTCAAACATGAGGAAACACAAGGATCATGAAATCAACGGATAACCACTACCCAGGTATATGCCCATACATATACCTAAGTTATCAAGTGACCCATCTCAATCATGAGGTAAACACAAAGGTCAAAAGTCTCAGCTCAAACCAGGATTTCGTTATCGAAACCGTAACTGCTGAAAAGCTCCATCTCTGGAGTGTACAGTGGTCCTGTCACGACTCTGAGGTACTGCTCACTAACCTAAGACTGCTGAGGTACTCCTCCTGTCGAGTACTGTGGGCATGCCGATACAACCAAGCGCTTCCCACCATGGGTCTGCCGCTACAACCAAGCGCTCCCATGTGCTGCTAATTGAGGCCGGCGGCGAACCGCCGGCCGCCTCCCTTCTGGCGGCGCGCCGCCGCCGCCTTCCGTGGACCACCGCACGCGCTCCGGTGGTCCGTTTCTCCTGCCGTCTTCGCCTATGGTCCTCCCGGGACCCGACCTTCACTGCGGAGGCCTCAAAATCACCTTGCGGCCTCGTTTTTCATCGCCCGTCGATCCACACATCAATAAACAATCTGCGGAGGGTTGTCGGGCCGTGTTCGTTTGGCCCGCACCCTCCGCATTAGATAATAACAATGGGAGAATTATTCAACACATGAATACATAACCAAAAACAATTTTAATGAATTAAAATTGTTCTTATTATCCGGGTTCTTCACTTTGAACGGAAACATTCACGGAGTATAAAACATTCAAATAAAACCCCTACGTTCTTTCCATAAACAAAGGTAAACTTCCAACCCTCAATTAAATACCTACGCAGATCAACTTAATAAGGAGTAGATCCGCGTTCTTCGTTTATAAAGAGACATTATAAAAAAAAGAAATATTCCCAACTTAAATCCCTACCTCGGAATCGAAGTTCGTTGATCGATGACAAAGTTGCGAAAAGAAGACGAAGAGGTTCATCATTCTTTGCGTCCACCAAGCTCTTCCAAACCGAGTTGCGTTGGTTGGTGGAAGACGTTCCACGTCGGTAGGTGTCCGGGGAAGAAGTCGAAGAGGATTGGCGTTCTTCGTCGGTGGAGCATTCTTCGTTCGCGAAGATAAGCTTCTTCCCAAGTGTTGGGCGTCGCGGTATTTTACCAGTGCTCTGTTGCTTGGTGAAGCCGTCCACAAACCCTCTCCCAAGATCCCTATATATAGGAGAGGGGGAGAGGTTTGTAAACATTGTGGTTACATAACTTTTTTTTAAAAAAAGGGGTCGGATGAATTAAATTGCTTTGACGCAATTTATGAGGTCCGTTGGCACCACTTAAGAGGGGAGGGTGCCAAGGAGTTTCTCCCCATTTAATGGGGAGTTGAGGAATTAAGAGGCTCTCCCTCATTAATGAGGGAGAGTTGAGAGGTTTCCTCTCCTCCCATTAATAGGGGGGTTAAGCCCCGTGTGGTCCCTACCATAATAAACCACCCACGGGAGGTTTAGTTCGGGTGGGCCCCACCACCATAACCTCTCAAGGGAGGTTAAGGTGTGGTGGCCCCACCTACAACCTCCATGAGGAGGTTTCAACCACCGTACTCCCAATGGCGGCTGAAATAAAATAAAGTGCATGACATGTTATTTTATTATTACTCTTTTTTAAAGAAAACCCAAAAACTAACTTCCGCTCTCGATTAAACGCAACTGCGGCAAAAGTCTCTTTAAGAAAATACCGGCGTTGCGAGTTCATCGGTGCCCTCAGATTTCAATTCTGAGCACCGGTTCAAGAGATAGAAAAACCCGCTCGTTCGTTTACTGAACGTACCTAAGCCAAACTTTGGAAATTGATTCCGGGCACACCGGGCCTCGGAATCAGGCGCCGTCAGAAACTGCGTTCTTGTAAAATTCCAAAGAAAATTAAAAAAAATTCCTTGAAATTTATGGGCCTTTACAAATTCTATTTATATTAATAATATATTTTCAACATATATTAGGCTCTACACAATAAGGAAATGAATATTATGGGACATAACAACTGTTTCTCAAAAACTCAAATTTCAAAAGATATATAATTTTCCTAGATGGGCCTTCCTGAAATCTTAAATAAGACTCTGGGTCCTTCCATAATGTTTGAAAACCATTTAATAATCATTTTGAAAACACTACACATTGAATTACCCATGGAATAAATTTAAGAAGCAACCAATTTTTTTAGATAAAGTTAATAAAATCCTTAGACCTCAGTCCTTAATATATATCATGATACAAATAGGCTCAAATCCTTTAATTTTAAACAAAACTCTTTAAGAATTTTTTATTATTATTTTCCATCATCTCTTGTAATTTGATGAAAACATTGAAAACTACAAAACCCTTATTTCTATTGATTATAGATAATGATTCATATTTAAAATAATTTATAACTATTATATATAATTTTATTTTCGCACCCGGACTTTTTAATTTATTTGTATTTTATTGTTTCTTGGCCCCGGGTTCTATCGCCAGGGTCCGAGCTGGGTCTCGAATTAAATTTGTTGACGTTTAATGTTTTTACAGGGTTTCGGACCTATGTGCATTCACCGCGCGGTTGGCGGTAGCCGCGCAACCAGCCCTAGTGCCGTGAAATTTCTCAAAATTATTATTATTATTATTGTCTGCAATATTTTTATAGTTCTTCTTATTGTTTTTATCATTATTTTTATTATTATTTTTTATTGTTAAAAAAATTTTCATTAATATTATCTTTATCATTGTTAATTCTATTATAATTATTCTGGTATTTTTCGGTTATTATTATTAATATTGGTATCACTAATATTATTATTATTGATATAATAAATTGAAAAAAAACAAGCATACAAAACCCAAACTGCTACCCATATCCCCCCCCCCCCGAGTTATTTTTTTTTACATTTTTTCAAAAAAAAAAATTAAAAATACATCGAGGTTTAAAAAAATTTTGTTTACATCCTAAAGGCGGCACATGGTGTGCCGCCTTCGGTTCGGTTTCCGCCGGGCCAAAGGCGGTTCTCCAGGAACCGCCTTCCACCATTGGGGAAACGAAAGGCGGCACACCAGTGTCTGCCTTTCGAAATTCTTTCTGCGAAAGGCGGCTCCGGAAGAGCCGCCTTTCGTGTTTTAAATGGCCGAAGGCGGCTTCCCAGTTGCCGCCTTCGCAAAAAATTTCCCTATAAAAGGGAGCCGCCCCTCCCACCCTTCCTCACTCAAAAAACCCTCTTCTCTCTAAAATTTTGAGAGCTCCTCTCTCTAAGTTGAGTTTTTCTTCGTGGTGCTTCCGGAGACGCAAAGAGTACAAGATTTTTGTTTCAAGCTTCATTTAGAGGTATTTTTTTTATTTTAAAGTTATTTATTTATTTAATTGTAATTAGTTAATTTTAATTATTTAAGTATGTAGTAGTAGTTATTTAAAGAAAAGAAATAAATAGTTATATTATTAATGTTTTAATTAGTTAATTAGGGATAATAATAATTTATTAATATTTTAGAGATAATCATAGACTAATTAGATAATGATTAAGGAATAATTAAGTCATGATTAAAGGGGTAATTAACCATGGATGATTAATTAAGGAATGTTTAAGGGGTGATTAAGTGATGATTAAGGGATGATTAAGGGGTCATTAAGGTAATTAAGGAATGATTAATTGATGATTAAGGGGTAATTAAGGAGTGATTAAGGGGTGATTAACTAATGATTAAGGGGTAATTAAGGAATGATTAAGTGATGATTAAGGGGTAATTAAGGAGTGATTAATGGGTGATTAAGGGGTAATTAAGGAATGTTTTAGGGGCGATTAAGTAACGATTAAGGGGTGATTAACTAACGATTATGGGGTGATTAAGTTGTCATTAACTAATGATTGAGGAATGATTAGGGGATGGTTAAGGGGTAATTAAGGAATGTTTAAGGGGTGATTAACTAAGGATTAAGGGGGTGATTAAGGGGTCATTAACTAATTAAGGGGTCATTAACTAATTAAGGGGTAATTAAGGAATGAAGGGGTAATTAAGGAATGAAGGGGTAATTAAGGACTGATTAAGGGGTTAAGGGGATGATTAAGGGGTAATTAAGGAATGATTAAGTGATGATTAAGGGGTAATTAAGGAATGTTTAAGGGGTGATTAAGGGGTAATAAAGGAATGTTTAAGGGGTGATTAACTAATGATTAAGGGGTAATTAAGGAGTGATTAAGGGGTCATTAACTAATGATTAAGGAGTGATTAAAGGGTGATTAAGGGGTAATTAAGGAATGTTTTAGGGGTGGTTAAGTAACGATTAAGGGGTGATTAACTAACGATTAAGGGGTGATTAAGGGGTCATTAACTAATGATTAAGGAATGATTAGGGGATGGTTAAGAGGTAATTAAGGAATGTTTACATGATGATTAAGGGGTAATTAAGGAATGTTTAAGGGGTGATTAACTAACGATTAAGGAATGATTAGGGGCTGATTAAGGGGTAATTAAGGAATGTTTAAGGGGTGATTAACTAACGATTAATGGGTGAATAAGGGGTGATTAACTAGGGATGATTAGGGGATGATTAAGGGTTCATTAACTAACGATTAAGGGGTCATTAACTAACGATTAACGGATGATTAAGGGGTCATTATGTAAAGATTAAGGGATGATTACGTGGTGAATGACCAACTCCTAACTGATTAACCAGCACTTAAGTAGTGATTAACCAGCACTTAAGTGGTGATTAACCAGCACTTAAGTAGTGATTAACCAGAACTTAAGTAGTGACCGACACTTAACTAGTGATTAAACTGCACTGTAATGAATCTTATTTTTTAGAGATCATTGAACATATCTTTAGGAAAGTTAAAAAATTGTTCTATAAAACATTAGTGGCTTAATTTAGGAAGGTTTTAAAATTTTGGTGTCATGAAAGTTTATGTCGTTATCTAAGAAATTAAATCCCTGTCTGGATACAACAAGTGGATGATGTGGCTCTGGCACAGCTGTACCGAGGGGTGAAAGCCCCGACAAGGAGTTTCGGGCCTGACCCGGGGTATCCTGGTACACGACAACGGGCCTTGCTGCACTCCTGGTTTGACACTCCCGGGGGATATGTTTTACATGATTGATATTTACTTCATGAAGTACTAAAATACCTTTAAGAAGATAAAAAAATTTATTTAACACCTAACAAAACATTATTGACATATTCAGTGATCAGTAAACATTTTTCATGTAGAGAGACATGTTTGCTTGTGTTTACTGCTATGGAAAGGTAATTCAAACCGAGCAAGGAGCTTCTTATAGTATACAGCCAACATCTATGGTTAACACATCTGATTGTGTTACCATAACTGATCTTCAAGATAGAATTCGTGGTTGCTTAAATCTCGGTCCTCATCAAGAGATAAAGTCTATTAGTTATAGACATTTGCAATTCCCTGCCACGTTATGGCATCTTGCTTGTCCATTGGCTTCTGATGAGCACTGGGTCCAAGCGGGAACTTTATTTTCCCAACGGTCTGATGGTGCAATGATGGAGTTATATGTTGAAGTTTCTAATGTACAAAAACATCAAAATGTTCGAAGTCGTAGACATGCACAAATAGTTGTTGAAGAAGCCTCATCCCAAGAAATTGAGGATGTTCGCCCTGTTGTGGAGGAGGACAACTTAGATGATCTACCGGATTTACATATAAATCATTCTTCAGATGAGGAATTTAATAATGATGGAACAGACGGAGAAGACAATGTTGATGGGGAGGGAGCTGGAGGTGGGGAGGGAGCTGGAGAAGATAAGGTAGTAGTTTCTCGAAGTAGAGTAGTTCAATAACATTCTCGACCAACATTAAATCATCCACCACCCTTTGAATCTTGGTCCGAAGCAATGGAACGTGTACCTGAATTTGACAACAATGTTCTGACACCTGCAACAGAGTTTCCTGGAGTTATAGTGGACAGGTTTAGTGAGTTGGACAAAACATTATATAATGGAAGGGATTTTCCAAGTAAGGATGCGTTGAAGAGCTTCTTAAAAAGATTTCATATTGAGAGGCATTGTAGATATGTAGTTGAGGCATCATGTCGAAAAAAATACGTTATACGGTGTGATAAATTTGATGAAGACTGTAGATTCCGGTTGAGGGCGATTCCAGACATTGCATTTGGTGGATGGAGAATTTCAAAGATTGAGGCAGCTCATTCTTGTGTTCAGCCAAATTTGACACAAGATCACACTGCTTTGGATGCCGAATTTGTGTCAACTATTATCGTTTAGATGATTAGGACCTGTCAAGATGTTCCTATAGCCCTTGTGCAAGAGAGGATTCTTCAAACTTTTGGTTATAAGATTTCTTATAACAAGGCATGGATAGCGAAACAGAAGGCAATTGTGAAGGTCTACGGTGATTGGGATGACTCGTATCGGGTGTTGCCACAATTATTAGCCATGCTGAGCCACAACAACCAAGTTGTCTACCATATAAATACGAAGGAACATGTGTTTGAAGATAATCGATTGGATCAATCTCGTGTTCAATTTCATCTGTTATTCTGGGCATTCCTCCCATGTATTTCCGCATTTCGTTTCAGTAAACATTTCATACAAATTGATGGAACATTTCTATCTGGAAAGTATAAGGGCGTATTGTTGATTGCGGCAACCCAATATGGGAACCGTTCACCACTTCCGCTTGCATTTGCAATAGTAGAGAAGGAAAACTATGAATCTTGGAGCTGGTTTTTGGCATGCATCATCAACCATTTCACACACATTCGAGGTGTATGTTTGATATCTGATCGAAATAGGGCAATCAATGAGGCAATCAATGCGGATCCTGATTCATGGAGGCCCCCAAATGCACATCATCGATACTGCATTAGACACATTGCTAGTAACGTGCGCAAAACCTTCCATAATGAGGCTATGAAGAATGCAATCACGAGGCTTGGTAAGAAATGTTGTCATTGATGTTTACTACTTTAATGTAAATAAAAATATATTTTCTATGACCTGTGATCATATTTATGTAGCATATGAGCCAGATCAACCAAGGTTTGAGGCGCGTTACGAAGAAATCCGCAAGGCTAACCAAGAAGTGTATGATTATATGATGAAGATTCCAAAAGAGAAATGGACACTGGCCTATGACGGGGGGAAGAGGTATGGACACATGACCACAAACATTGTGGAGTGTATAAATGGCATCTTCAAAGGGCTTCGCAAGCTACCAATTACTGCCCTAGTTCAGGAGACATTTTATCGTTGTGTCAAGTACTTCGTTGATAGACAAAAACTGGCCTCAGATGGGATTCAACAGGGGTTAAGATTTGGAAAAAACTTTCAACGAGATATTGACAAGAACATTGAAGAAGCTTCCAGTTATCGAGTGTGTCTATTCCGTCGGGAAGACTCGGCATTTGAATTTCAAGAGTATTGTAACCCCATTACAGGTAACAGCGGTGAAAAATTAGTGGTACTTCTAGAAGCAAAACAATGTCAGTGTGGAAAGTTTCAAGCATTAAGGTTTCCATGCGCACATGCCATCGCATCATGTGCGTCTGTGAACGTATCATGGGAAGCTTATGTTGATCCAGTATACCGATTGGAGGCCATTGCTAACTGTTATGCTGCGCCATGGACGCCTGTTGGGGAGTTTCGATATTTCCCAATGCCTGAAGACCAGCCCATACTGATTCCTAACATCAGTAGATTACGACCACGGGGAAGACCTAAGACCAACAGGATATGAAATGAGATGGATTGGCCTCAAGAACAAGGGAAAAGGTTGAGATGTCGTCTATGTCATCAAGAAGGGCATAACCGGAAACGATGTCCTAACATTGCTGGATCGAGTTCACACACTCAGCCACAATGATGTGTTGTATCCAACATGATCTTTTCTTGTAGTCAGTTATATTTTGTTAATATCAGAGATGAACTTTTTAAGAATTGTTTCACATTTCCAATAAGCAACTTCTCTCCTTCCAATAACGAACCTCTGTATTCAATACTTTTAAATCCATTAATCTGAACGTAATCTTAGAGAACAAAAACATTATTAAAAAAAGGTTATTTATCATCGAAGACAAAAAATTATTAAAACATTTATCATAAAGGATCTTCATAAATCATACATAACCCGGATAAAATGTTTATATATATAAATGTATGACACCATATCTTAAAAAACATAATTCTCATGGTAAAAACATATATAAAGACACGATAGATAAATGTTCTCCAAAATATGACGACATTCCCTTAATGTTTTCTAAAAAAACATCACATATTGTTCATTATACCAATCATTAAATTCTATTAAGTTTAACATTATATTTATATTTTATAGTGAATACTAATTTCCTTTTCTGGCTTCCAGATGGATGATGCTCCACTCCTCACCGAGCAGCATAGGCATGTTTCTCGTGATGTGATAGAGGGTCGGGATGTTCGACGGATTAGGGTGCGGCGAGCACACCATTTTCGACACATGGCGCCTCCAGCTGCTATTATACCATACTTACGTCGTGCTGGCTTCTACGGCATTGCCGTTTCTGATTTCACTTACACTGATCATCCCCTTCTTGCTGCCTTGGTCGAGAGATGGAGACCAGAGACTCACACATTCCACTTGCCAGAGGGAGAGATGACTATCACCTTAGAGGATGTGGCAGTGTTACTCGGTCTTCCTATTCAGGGAGATGCAGTTATTGGACCCACCATCGGGGATTGGGCTGAGCTAGCACAAGGATTATTAGGTGTCGATATTTTGGCTGATCATACTGCTACAGATGGTGGGTCCATATCTATGCCTTGGCTTGCTTTGCAGTTTGCACATTTACCTGCTGATGCTGATGAGCAGACCATCATGTGTTATGCTCGGGCATATATCTTACGACTTATTGGAGGTACATTGTGTTCAGATCACTCGGGTGTGCATGTGCACATGATGTATCTTAGTTTACTGGAGGACTTTGATCGGATCGGGAGATACAGTTGGGGATCTGCATGTTTGGCCTACACTTATAGAGCATTATGTACGACATGCCGCTCAGATCACACAGATCTCGGAGGATGTGTCATCCTTATACAGTTGTGGGCATGGGAGCACATCCCTGTCCTCGCCCCTGTTACTATTGGTCAGAGGCTTCCTATAGATGTGCTACAGGACGCTCCACGTGGACGATGGTATGATCCGTCATATTTATTTGTTTCTGATTGTATTATGATTTATTATATTTAATTTCTGATTATTTATCACTTTCAATGTTGTATTGGATATGTGGAGTCAGGCACATCGTTTCATCGATGCTCCAACCCACAATTTGGCTGCATATCGTCTCATGTTGGACAATTTACTAACTGACAGCATAAGTATATATCATCATTTTTGTTTTTTGTTAACAAATTTCTCTGATGAAATGTCACATGTCATTACAGATTCATTGGATGCCATACTGGAGTCTGGTTCAGGACTTACCTACATACTGTACTGCTAGACTTCATGAGGTTATGGCTGTAGTGCCACTTATTCACTTTCATATTATTGAGTGGCACCAGCCCGATAGAGTTATGCGTCAGTTTTGCTGTGTTCAGCTGATTCCACCTGCACCACGACAGTTACCAGCGCTTCATGGCTTGAAGCTCACGGGGAGACAACATGTCGATTGGCGACGACGACATGCCCAATATGTCGCCATCTGGGACAATCGAGCAGAGCATCGTATCACAGGTGTACGTACGATGCGATTCTACCTATCAGATCAGGTAGAGTATGAGCCATGGTATAGAATGAAGTCTATATTGTATCTGACTCAGCACGGGAGAGGGATTCAGGATCTGGTAAGTCAATAAATTTCACATAATATATTTATTATGCTATTTTATAATTTGTTTTGAATCTCTGTACAGCATACCAGACTACGACGACTATGTCGCATGACTGATCCTAAGGAGGAGGAGGTTGCTAGTTTATCTGTGATCCATGCTGCTTTGGAGGAGACGATGCCGATTTGTCGATCTATTCATGAAAGTATCATCCATCCTAGACCCCAGAGACATGATGTTCCTGCTCAGGAACATGATGCTCCTATCCCAGGAGATGAGGGTCCTACTCAGGAACCTGCAGCAGCAGCTGGTGTTGTTCCCCAGCGACGACAACGGCGACGGAGACCGCGTCCTGCTGCACGTGAGCCCTCACCTGTTCCAGAGGCACAGGTCGGTGCTCTATCAGTCCAGCCTGACCCGTCTGGGTTCGTGCAGCAGGATGCAGCATGGGATCCATCTTTTTTGACCGGATATCCACAGTATTTGCCAGATATTTATTTTCCAGGGATTTATCAGGGGTCATCTCCCATGCCGCCATCTTTCATACCAGATCCTTCACAGCCTATATGGTTTCCCGAGGGTATGCTGACAACCCCTTCTACTTACGTAGTGGGAGAAGGATCTCGTGCACACGATGACATCCCTCTGACACCTCCTTCCATTCAGACTACGATAGAGGCTCCCGTGATTGATGTTCCAGTGCCCGAAGATCATCCCTCTCCAGGTCATCATACTCCATCCCAGCATGGAACACGTCGCTCTCGATATGGACGTACCATTCGCACACCACCTTGTGGGACAGAGCCTCACCATATACACTGACATTACTTCTTCATGTAAGGTGAGATGATAAGGGAGGTATTATACCATCAGGAAGAGAGATTCTAGAAATGTGCAATGCTATGAAAAACCTTTAAATGAAATGTGTCAGTTCCCCACTAGATGTGCATGTTCCTTCAAAATTCTCAGGCTGGAGATAATCCACCTTAAGTTTCACATAGTCTTATGTCTTCCATGTATTAATGTCAATCACTTCAACCAATTTTTTTACTTTATGGGGAAGTAAAACCTCATTCCTTTGAATATGCACATTACCATGAACATATAAGATCAACATTTTGCAAGAAAAACTACTAATCTCATGTTCACTGAAATACCCCTTAACGTAAGAATGATATAAATAGTTTAAGTACCCAATAGCAAGATTCCAATCCATTTTGACTGGTCTATGTGGAATCATTGGTGTTTTCAACTGATTAATAATTTAAAAGGTTTCAAAACCACCTTTCTAAAACTCAAAAATGTTTCAAGTAAGTGACTTTGAAAGCCCATAAAATATAAACCATAAGATCTATTGAAATGAAACTTAAAACATGGATTAAACATATAATAAGTAATTGAAAATAAAAACCATTTATTAAAAATTGCTGATGAAATACAATTATAAGCTTTCAAAAATACTTCTTTCAACTCAAAAATATTTCAGATATGAGACTTTGAAAGCCTATAAAATATAAACCTAATGATGCATATAAATGAAACTTAGAACATAGATTAAACATATAAGAAGTAGTAGAAAAGTAATTAGTTAATTCTGGTGAGGGGGAAAACTGTTAGACCCTGGAATTGAAGGATAATGGGGATGACAAGGAAACATCAACCCCCACGCCCACCCCTTCCACCCATTCAACCAACTTCGGTAACTCCTATAGAAGTAGCTTTTCAAAAAAAAATGAAATGTCACCCCACCACAGCTTCCTACATCCATATTAACCCCCCAATTCAGTTTCATTAAATGTGGACAGCCCCCATTTTTACCAAAGTCAATGATGTACTATTAAACCATCACTTTTCAACCCCCGCCTCAATAATACAAAATGCTTTGAGGGATGAGAAATGATTCGGTGCATTTTAGAACATTGAAATGCGTCGAATCATTTCTCATCCCTCAAAGCATTTTGTATTTTTGAGGCGGGGGTTGAAAGTGGTGGTTTAATAGTGAATCATTCACTTTGGTAAAAATGGGGGTTGTCCACATTTAATGAAACTGAATTGGGGGGTTAATATGGATGTAGGAAGCTGTGGTGTGGTGACATTTCATTTTTTTTTTTGAAAAGCTACTTCTATAGGAGTTACCGAAGTTG
Source organism: Viscum album (assembly GCA_963277665.1). Lineage (NCBI taxonomy): Eukaryota > Viridiplantae > Streptophyta > Magnoliopsida > Santalales > Viscaceae > Viscum > Viscum album. Next base: position 1,471,741,219 of record OY728126.1, on the reverse strand, counting down.
GTTGAATGGCTGGAATGGGTGGGCGTGGGGGTTGATGTTTCCTTGTCATCCCCATTATCCTTCAATTCCAGGGTCTAACAGTTTTCCCCCTCACCAGAATTAACTAATTACTTTTCTACTACTTCTTATATGTTTAATCTATGTTCTAAGTTTCATTTATATGCGTCATTAAGTTTATATTTTATAGGCTTTCAAAGTCTCATATCTGAAATATTTTTGAGTTGAAAGAAGTATTTTTGAAAGCTTATAATTGTATTTCATCAGCAATTTTTAATAAATGGTTTTTATTTTCAATTACTTATTATATGTTTAATCCATGTTTTAAGTTTCATTTCAATAGATCTTATGGTTTATATTTTATGGGCTTTCAAAGTCACTTACTTGAAACATTTTTGAGTTTTAGAAAGGTGGTTTTGAAACATTTTAAATTATTAATCAGATGAAAACACCAATGATTCCACATAGCCCAGTCAAAATGGATTGGAATCTTGCTATTGGGTACTTACACTATTTGTATCATTCTTACGTTAAGGGGTATTTCAGTGAACATGAGATTAGTAGTTTTTCTTGCAAAATGATGATCTTATATGTTCATGGTAAGGTTCATATTCAAAGGAATGAGGTTTTACTTCCCCATAAAGTAAACAAATTGGTTGAAGTGTTTGACATTAATACATGGAAGACATAAGACTATGTGAAACTTAAGGTGGATTATCTCCAGCCTGAAAATTTTGAAGGAACATGCACATCTAGTGGGGAACTGACACATTTCATTTAAAGGTTTGTCATAGCATTGCACATTTCTAGAATCTCTCTTCCTGATGGTATAATACCTCCCTTCTCATCTCACCTTACCAAGAAAAATTATCTAGAGCTTTTGAGGTTGATTTATACTCAGGGGCATAACAAAATTGCAAAGATGTTTCTATTGTGTGTAAAGCACATAAGCTGGTTGAGGTTTTCATTGTTGGAATGCATCTGAATGCTACGAAAAAGTTAGAAGGACTAAGTTAAAATTAAAAAATTTATTAATTTCTTATATATTTAATCAATGTTTAAAGTTTCATTTATATTGGTCTTATAGTTTATGTTTTATAGTCTTTCAAATTCGTGTACTTAAAACATTTTTAAGTTTCAAGTAGAATGTTTTGAAAGATTATAAATTAATTTTTATGGAAATTTTTTAGGAAGTTTTTGTTGTTTTCAACTATATTATATATGTTTAATCAATGTTTAATGTTTCATTTCTATTGGTCTTATAGTTTATGTTTTACAGTCTTTCAAAGTTGGAAACTTGAAACATTTTTAAGTTTCATGTTGATGGTTTTGAAAGCTTATAAATTGTTTTTGGTGAACATTTTTTATGAAATTATTTTTGTTTTCAAATATTTATTATATGTTTAATCAATGTTTAAAGTTTCATTTGTATTGATCTTATAATTTATCTTTTATAAGCTTTAAAAGTCACGTACTTGAAATATGTTTAAGTTTCAAGTGGGTGGTTTTGAAAGCTTATAAATTAATCTGTATCAACATTTTTTATGAAATTATTTTTGTTTTCAACTATTTCTTATATGTTTAATCAGTGTTTAAAATTTTATTTGTATTGGTCTTATAGTTTATCTTTTATAGTCTTTCGAAGTCACGTACTTGAAACAGAATCACACATCGGAAACGCAGAATGTACTGTGCAGGAAAAGGAGAACCAGAATCCCACATCGGAAATGCAGTATTGTTTTCAGGGAAAACTCCCTTATAAAAGGGAGTCCTGGGTGAGGGTATTAGTTAGAATCCAGACTGCTGTAATGGCAGAACCGCTGGATAATAAATAGCAGAAAAATTTTGCTAAAAAGTTTTGTTATATATATATATATATATAAAACAAAACAAAACAAAAAAAATAAAAAAAAATTTAACCAAAGGCGGCACCTGGTGTGCCGCCTTTGTGGTTAGTTTTTTGGAAAAGGCGGCACATGGTGTGCCGCCTTTCCCTGGGCAGAAAATTCCCCAAAGGCGGCACACCAGGTGCCGCCTTTGGGGGGTAGAAAAATAATTTTTTTTAACCTAGATCTATTTTCAAAATTTTTTTTTGAAAAAATGTATATAAACCCCCCCCCCTTCCCCTCTTCCCATACCTGCACCGCCCACGGCCCATGGACTCCCCCCCCCCATCGCCCGGCACCCCATTCACCTGTCCCGCACACCGCCTGCGCGACTCCCCCCAGGCCCTCGCCGGCCCTCCGTCCTTGCTGCCGCGCTCCCCCTATTCCCTACACCTCACGCCCAGTGCTCCAACGGACATCCTCCTGCAGCGCGACCGGATCCCTCCTGCTCCATTGTGCACCGTCCGAACCCCGCACCCCCTGCTGTGCCTGACCGGACTCTTCCTCGGACCACCCTACCCGGCTCCTCCCCTATGCGCCGGCTTCCACACCCCTGACCTTGGCCTCTCCCAGCCGGCCTTCTGTTCCAGCAGCCCTCCCCTCTTCCGTCTCCGGCCTTCTTCCAGCCACCCCTCCTCCTTCTCTGTTCAACGCCCCAGCCCCGACTTCCCCTCTGCGCTCCGCTTTTTCCACCTTGCACCAGACCTCGTTCTTCTTGCAACCTCACACCACCATCCCTAGCCTAAATGGCCCCCTGCTTGCGAAACCAAGTCGCGTCGCACCTTTACCTGGCCGCAACACACACCTCACCGGACAGCAGCGACGCCCCCTTCTTTACCGGCTAGTATCCCTCTCCCTCATGCCTGCCTCTCCTTCGACGAACTGAGTCAATGCACCCTCCTATCCAGCAAGCAGCGCCCGCTGCCCCGCACCCTCCCTCTCGCGCCACTCCCCTCAGTCGCTTTCCACATATTCTTCTCAGCTGGATTTTCTGTTGCGGCTCACATCCGACACCAATCCATCTTGCTCGTCCAGATTTCTTCACCCTTGCCATAGCGTTCAGTTGAATTTGTTATTGTGTGATTGGCTAGCAGTTGAAGTTTCCCACTAAAATTTGTGGTTTCAACACCCAAGGCATGGGGTTGGTGCATAATCTGTATCTGGTGTTTTATTTTTCTTGTTTAGTCAATTCAGTATGTTATGTGATTAATCTGCTTTGTGCGAATATGGTTTTTCATGATTTTTAAATATGATTTTGAAGTGTTTAGTGACGTGTTTATGTTATGCGAGTGTTTTGTTCTTTGGAAACCCAAGTTGAGCCTTTTGAAGTGTTTTATAAAATGTGTCGTTGGTTTATTAAAATGTTCAAGGGTTGTAGTTGTGTTTTGGTGTGACGTCAATGTGCGTTTAGGTGTAAAAGAAGTTTTGATTGAGTTCTTGATATTTTGAGTCATGTGTCACATTTTGGAATTTGTTTTATAACATTTAAAGTTGTTTATTAAATGGTACAGATGATGCGTGTTGTGTTTTGAAAATGGGTCGAGGTGGTTCTTTTGCGTTGTTTGTTCGTTTGAATTATTTCCAGCCTGTGTTTATGTTTTTTTATTTATCATTGCGGTTTCAGCGCGTTGACACGGTTTTTCCATGCTCATGAGATCGTCAGCTTTTGCGTGTTTGTGCGCATGTGCAAGGCATTGTCGCGTTGTTGCGTTATCACATTCGAGATGCGAGTTGAGGTAAGTTCCCACTGCACTGCTTTTTAAATTTTAAGATACATTAATTTTTTTTCTGTTTGTGCACACTAATTGTTCAAATTAAATATTTTATTAATTTTAATAAATGTGAGATAATATAAGATAAATAATTTTTAATATAAGACAATTAATTTTTAAATGATTATTTGGTGTAGAAAAGAGCCGTTTATTTTATACACGATACATGAAACATTTTCCTGACGAGCGGACACCCAGTATTGAAAGAATTCTCATTTGGACTTTAAACATAATTCATATAATTTCAAATATAGTTCTGGTTTTAATGATAAATGATTTATTCTCAATCATGAACAAGCGTTTAGGTTTTTTTAGAGTAGTGATTGTGAAATTTATTTAATGCTCGTTTGGCACCTTATGGAAAGAAATAAAAATGTTTTCATAAAAACCATCCTAGTACAACTCTCCTACCTTGGTTGCAATTGATTATTTGGGAGGCCGCTCTTAGAGGCTCCCAGGTACTTGAGTAGTTTGAAGGCAAGAGGTTGTTCCATGGAGTGGCTCGGGGTGATTCCTGTTGTGCTGTATAAATATATATGATTGGATGCACGGTTCACGTCGGTTGGCTCACCCCTTTTTCAAACACTTGAGACATGGGAAACTGGCATATTGAGAGATTATTCTAAGAATGATTGCTTCCCTGGTAGGTTATGGTACTAACCCATGGCCCATAGTATGTGGATATTTTGGGTTTATTACTATGGGATTTTCCCTCGACCTGCCCGAGAGAGGATGGTCGAGCATATTGTGCGTTTTGATTTCAACGTGACATGTCAACAAGGATGATTTCACATGTATTGGTGTCTTCTGGTTTATTGTTGATCTCCTAGGATCACCCATGTCTATTCGGTTTTTATTGCTTGTAGTATTGATTACGATTCCCATATGTATACCTACATTTCCCTTGCTGTGTGTTTTAGATTGTGTATTTCTAGTGTATTATTTTCCTTGGAATGTGGGAAACTTCTTTTGATTAGGTTTCTAAAAATGGTTTTCAAATGAAGGTGTTTAATCCTCTTTGTGAAATTTGAAAATATAAACAACACTTTCCCTTTCAAAAAACAAATCATTAACACTGCTGAGAGGCGACCTGTGGAGATTCAATACTGTACGGAGAAGGTGTTGCGCAGACGTTCCATCCCCTTACATTGTGTCTTGTGGCGACACAGTGGCTTGGAAGAGAGTACTTGGGAACGTGAGTCACAGATACGCGCTCAGTGCCTAGAGTTTTGATGTTTAACTCTTTTCGTGTATCGTTGTAACTTATGTGGCTGTGGAACTTTCATGTTTATGATATGGCTCCCTTTTGTTGCTTTGGTGGCTTGCTCTCTTTTGAGAGGTATCTCGGTGGGTGGTTGTTCAGACCCTATTTCATTTTCTCTTTAGGTGGGTTTTAGATTCTCGAGGACGAGAATGTTTTGAGAGGTATCTGATGTAATGGCATGGACCTATATGGTCCATTACTTTTTGAAAATGTGGATCTAGATGTGTTCCGGGAAGTCAAGGTTCTTGGGGTGCGTTTGGGTAGACTTTTGACGAAAGTTAAAGGGTAATAGCTTTTTCACGGTTGGCACACGGTTTGCCTAAACCGTGCGGCCAAATCGTGCAAGGCTGGTCTTGGAGGTAGTGGCTAACGAATGGTTAGTGAACGGTTTTTCTAACCGTGCAGACTAACCTTGCGAGGGGTCTTTGGCGAGGCAGAAGCTACTGCACGATTAGAACATGGTTTGTTAAACCGTGTGGACTAACCGTGCAGGCACATAAAGTTAGATCCTAAAATTTAGGATCTTCACCTTTTAGCCTTTATCTTGCTTGTTTAAGCCCCTAATCGGCCATAACTCAGGATTACCTTTCCTTGGAGGTGGAAGAACCTCTCCCAAGAATTTTGGAGGCAATCCAGAGGCTTCTCTTCATGAATCGAAGCCGGTTTCTCGAGGTATGTGACCCTTTTGATTGGTTTCTTAGATCTACCTAGATCTGCTCCTCCTCTTCTCTCGTATTTTAGATCTATGCCAGTTATGAGTAGATCTAGGTGTTTGGATGTCATTTGTGATGATATTTGGTCCTGGTTGTGTTAGGATAGGAGATATAAGGAGGATTCATGGAGAATCGACTTGGTTTCTTGGGCGCTCATCGACCATTGTGGTTTCCCTCGAAAACCATTGAGGTAGAGGATTTGTGGCTTCTCTAATTGTTCATGTGAAATCGTAGAGTTAGCATGATTTAGTCCTTTGGATCCCAATGGATTCGACCTAATTAAATACTTGAACCAGATTAAATGAATTGATGATTGCATGTTGTTTCTTTGTATGTTGATTACAGTTTTCCTCTTGATTTTTTAGTTAGTGAGATATATATGCCTTGCGTGTTAGCATATTGTTCTTGATGAAATTGATAAAGAACTTACAGCCAGAATTAATTGATATTTAATTGGATAAATATTTGGAGGCATGTAAATGAATCCGGTTGTTTCTGTTGTCGTAGTTGTTCTAATTTGACGTTGATCAAATTATGCATAGTAAGCATGTTTAATCTTCGGTGATATCTTACTGAATTGGTTCATGATGTTGGAACCAATGAATTGATTTTTTTAATTCAATATGGATTAAATAAAATGATTGAGTTCCATGAAGGGTTCAGAGTTACCCTCTTGTTGTGAATAAGGTCTAAAATCCCATTTGATGTGATTGTTGGTGTTTGTTGTTTGTGGGTCGGATGCCTTGCTAAAGGGCCAATAGCCCAAAATGTTGAATGTGTTGTTTTCATGTTTCTGGTGTTGTGTTGTGACCCTGGAGGGGTATTTTTGTATCTTGTGTTGTGATGTGACCCTGGAGGGGTGTTGAGATATGTGGAGGTCGGGCGACCTTGTAGTTGTGGCAGAGGATGATGCCTAGAGTTGCAAGATGCATCAGTTTATGCATGTTAGTGTCGGGGAGGACACCAGGGATTATAGAATGGGATGGATGTGGTTGTTGGATTTTTGGTGGTTTGATTGGTTGTTCTCTGCTTTTTGATTCCCCACTTCTCAAGGCAGCTGGTCTTACTTACCCTTCTTCCGAAATGGGTGAAGACGTGCAGGGTATGCCACGTGCTTTCCGTTTTTAGCCTATCGAGGGAGAATGAGCCTACGCTCTTGATATAGGCGGAAGATACTCGATTGGTAGTATATATACTCCCCGTGTTGAGCCCCCTTGTGTTTAGTAGCATAGGATTCTTTTCTAGAATACCTGGGAATATGGGAAAGTTATTCTAAAATGAATGTTTGATTAAATGGTGATAATCCATAGGAATGGAGATGTTGGTACTTAATGGTGATGTAGTAACTTTAAAGGAACAATAAAGTTTGAATGTGACGCCAAGAAAGTTTAAATGTGGTTTTTGTTCATGGTTAATTAACATAAATTGGAATTTATGAAAAAGGGAATGAAGTAACCTAATGAAGTTATTTAACTAGTTTTATGCTTATAGGATGCCTAGTCTTTGAAATAGCAGCCTGGAGTCCGAGAGACGTTAGCTACAGTTGATTCTAAGACTAGGTTATGCCCATAGTGTGGTTGTGAGTTGTAGATATTCTATACTTTTTGTGTTTATATACGCTACTCCACCCCGTCAGTAAGGGAAACTGAAACCCCGGGGATTCTGAGCCCTAGGAGGGGGTGTTTTCCCCAACATTCCGGTGGGAGGATGAATGGCTGACTACCCCCTTTGACCCTGCTCTCTTCTCTTGGTTGATACTAGTGTCGTTGGCACATCGGTTAGTTTTCCCCATATATGTGTGTAGAGGGCTATAATGGCTTGTGGTTATTTCCACACATATATTCTGGATATAGTATCCTATGGAATACTATAGGTGTAACGTGTATAGGCTATGATGTCTTGAGGATCTTTATGCAGTGTATGGGATGTAATGTCTTGAGGTACAATACCCGACGTATGATACTCGTTATGCGGGATTTGGTGGCTCCTAGAACCTACCTGATTAATTTTTGTTGTGAGGATGGTGTGGATCTTAGCCCAGGTGTCTGCAGGCAAGCCTTTGTGGTGCATGAGGTGCAGATTTTGGAGCTTGGCCCATGTTTATACGGGTGAGCCTTTGGAGAGAGATGCACATGACATATGTCATTGGGAAAAGTGGAAAACTAGTGGGGAAGTAGTATCGGGGTGCCCTTGATATTCTTTATTAAATGATATATTCTTGTATGCGTTACATGGTGAGAGTAGCCATGGTGAGGTTGGTAACATAGTATACATGTTTAGGCGATGAGTTAGTTTCACTTTTGTTCACTGTGCTTTATCATGATTTATTTACCTTTGCATGATAGACTTCAGGGAGGATCCTACTGAGTATACTGTTATACTCACCCTACGTATATATTAAACAGTTTTTCAGGTCACTTGGAGCAGGTTGGAGATCATGCTGGTTACTACTATCTTGTGGTTGCAGGGGCTGTTCGGGCTTTTGAACGCCGATGTATTACTTTCTTTTGGGTACTTGTAGTTTCCCCTTTCAGTTATTTTACTTTTTCATGACATTAGATATATGAACTTGGGTTTTCTTTTACATTTCAGTTCTAAGTTGGAGTTGGTTGGTGTCTGTCTTATCTCTCTCTTTTGTATGTATTCTCTTAGTGGGTAATGCCTCTCATTTGTGTGTTTACTATACCCTCGGTGCTAGTCGCCATCCTGGGGCCAAACAGAGGTGGGACTCGGGGGGGTCATTATCTCCCTTCTCACATTTTCGGCCCAGGAGGGGTACACTTTGTGGGGAGGGGGTCGTGAAAAAAACTATTGGTTTTATTTTCTCATCCAAATTTTTTTATCTAAATATGAATCTAACCATAGAAATTAAAAAAAAATCATAATCATTAATCAAAATAAAATGATAAATTATATATTTTTAGTCAAAACACCTTTAATTACACTATGAAAAATGTCACACGCTATTAGAGTCACTGATGAAATAAATAGAAGAATAAAATAATCTTGGGGGAAATAGGGCTAAGCATGGTTTGAAAACATGGTATGGTTGGCATAATTTCATCCATGAAATACAATGATGCTATTTTTTGACCCATAGATCATGAGCTATGTATTAATTTCCCTTCATTTTGTGGAATTTGGGAAAGATTTTCTTTCTCTCTATATTTACCATGGAATTATAATATGACCCCTAAAATCATTAGTATCGTCAAAAAATATTTTATATAAATCAAAAGCACCACAATATAATTAAAAATTTCTCAAATCCGGACATCCCATGGTAGTTCATATTTCATCATAGAGGGTTGTGATTAGGATCACATCCATGATCTTCCAATTGGGTACAATGGATGAACGTAGACTCATTTTACCCTATGATTCCCAAAAAAGATAATGTATTTTCAACATCCAACTATACTTATTAATATACAATGATCAATTTTTTTTTCAAAAAACTATCCTAGTTCAATTGATCCCTCACTCGACTCGACTTGTGAGAATGAATAAATGGAATTCTTAATCATCAATGACTAGCAATTAATTCTTGGGATATACATAAACACTATTTGTTTTGAATTTTTACAATAATGTAACAAAAAGAAATTATATTATATTATAATGTATGATAGCTATAATAAAAACTCATAAATCATGCCAACACAAAAACTAAAAAATAGATAAATAAATAAACAAAACTGAGTAAATAAAAAAAGTAGCCAAAGGCAGTCGAAAACATAAGCATCCAAAAAAGAAAAAGAACCAAAAAATTAATTAATATAAAAATAACTACAGTTACATGGGTTCTTATTGACATAGAGAAAAATAATGAGGATATAAATATATTTGAGATTGTATAGAATATCCCAGAGTATAAATATTATAGTGATGGAATTATATGAATTGAGAAACCAATATATGCTCTATCAGTAGTCGAGTTGATGAATGTTCTATTCAATGATTAACATTACTCATAATTTTATATCCATCATTAAAAATAATATATATATATATATGAATAATTATTTATATCATTAAAATATGAAGATAATAATTATATATTATGTATCTTGATGATTATTATTCTAACACATAATGGTATTTGAAGAGATGTCTAAGTGGATGATGCTACTGTAATCCATACCTAAATTTAAATGTTGTAACATCACCATTTAATTTATTATTATTTTGAACTATAAGTAATATAATTCCATATAGGTTACATTTGAACTCCTTAAAATTGTAACATTTCATTTCCATTTGATAATATTTATTCCTGAAAATAATTTATAGGATATATTTAATAGATGTGGCAATGGTTTAAAGAGTACCACATTAAATTGCATTTTCACAAGATCCTGGGTTTACATTGATTACCTAGAGAATTATTGAAATTAATTAATATAAATCTATGAATTATAACTTCATATAATAAAAATAATGATTATTAATCCTAATGGAACATTAATTCATTATAAGATATGCTCAGATCATGTTTAATAGAATTCAATGGAAGTGTGGATTATGTTCTTCCACTAGTATTATTCTCATATGAAAACATTTTCCATTCACATTTTATAATTGAACTATATAATGGTTTATAAGTGAATATGTCTTGAAATCCCACATATTAGGATAATTATTGAGATCATATGTAGGTAAGGAAATATATTTCCTAAAAAATTAGATAAGATTTAATCAATTCAATGACAAACTAAAATGGCACATAGTTGACAAAATATCAAAAATGATAATACTTTTTGATATTTGGATATTGATTTCAAAGAAAGTGTATTCATTTAAATATTTACATATAATATGGTTATGAACCTTTAAATGAGATAAATTTGGATCCCAAGATACAATGAAACCTTTTAAATCCTAAATCATATGTGATGTTTTCTTAAAATTAAAAATTTCTTCTAAACCCCTATGAAGTATATAATATATTCCATATATCTCTTTTGAGGAAGAACATATTAGACCCTTGAAATGTATTAAACCTATATGATTTATAGTATTATCATGATCATTATTATGTTATAAAATTAGTGAATATTTTGGATCATAGATATAAAGATCTATGAAACTATACCACTCGATATAAAAAAGTTCTTTGGAGAAATCCTATTTTGAAGAAGCTATAGGGAATCATGAATATGAAACAAAACAAATGTACCATGGTTTATTTTAATTAGTTCAATGAAATGTGAAAATTTAAATTCATTTATGGGGGAGGATTGTAATACACAAGATATAAATTTTTATATTCCCATTTAATGAATACTATTTTGAAATGATTGTTTTGTATTCAACATAGAACTAAAATAGGGAAAAATAATTGTTCTGAGATAGAATATTTGAATTCATGATAATCATAAATGAAACTATTATAATGAAATTTAAAAAATGATTAATAAACATAAAAGTGATATAAATTTAAAGTAAATATAAATACCATAATTATAAAATCATTATCTTCATGGTTTTTTATTGTGATCTACAGCATGATAGAAACTATGGATATTTTTTAATGAATTTTTAATATAATAGACATGTTTGGAGAGAATTGAATAAATAGGATACATCATTATAGTAATGTATGTAAGAATATATATTAATGAAATCCAAACATCATATTTGTAGTCATTATTATATGGTCATCGAATATATGGCCATAAAAAGTATGGTCATTGGCTATAAGGTCATTGGGTATACATGTATCCAATTTTTTGGTTTCATTTTTTATTTAGAAATTTTAAATAATATAATTTAAGAATGTAATAAAATTAAATAACTTAATAAAAATATCATTTTATAAAAATATATTTATAGTTTTTCTATATTATTATAATGAAATAATGATTTATTCATAAATATAAAAGGCATATTTTAATATCGATGGATGAAAAATATTAAACAGTTATCAAAAGAGTAATTATATTTAATCATTTGTCATTAAAATTTGTTAATGTAAAAAAATTTCTTTTTAAATGGATAGTTTTTTAAGTTCCATGTATTTTTCTCATAAAAAATTAAATTGGAAACTTTTTAGTGATTAATCTAAAAAAATGTTTCAATGTATAAAATATATGCCAGCACATATTTAATTTGTAATTTATATCAAATATGAGTAAGAAATCATAATTTTTTAATTGTAAATTTTTCAATAAATAACATTTTCTTGTATAAAATTTGTTTTAATTTAGAATATAAATTTAATATACCTATAAAATGAATTGTATTAAATAGAGTTTGAAATTTCCATCAACATATTAAAATTGAGTAATTGGTGGCATCATATATTTTACTAAAAAATAATTACCACAATATATAATAAGAGATGGTAAAAAGAGGTAAAATGTTGTGAAATAAAGTTTTTATAATTTTGGATAAATTCAATGATATTTATGTATTAAATAAGAAATTTATTTGGTCTCAATATAAGTATTAAATTTATTGTCGATTCTTCCCCACTAAACATACCTAACACCCATTTTATTCCATCATTACCCTTCACCTAAATCATTTTTCTAATGAAATATCCCACATTTTTACCTATAATAGGAAACCTCCTCATCCAATTGAAATGCACTATATTTATTAAAAAATGAATTGAATTTCTTCATTGTTTCCATATCATATATAAATTTATGTATTTGGGTACCATTTGGATCTATGAAGTACCTTAATGTTTTCATTCATAAGGAACCCATGTAGAAAATGAGTGAATTTATCATGTAAGAATCTATATTCCACTATTTATCTTCTAAATTATTTATCATATAATGTAATGACCTGATCATTTATGAATAAAATTTCATTTGTTTTAATGTCTTATGCATATATAAAATACATTCACTTTTTTATTGGGTTTAAATGACATATATGTATCATTACGAATGATAATATATCCATTGAATAATTGTCACATAACTTATATAAATATATTGAATTCACATATCTTTTTGGCAGAGAAAAAGTAGTGAATGGCCTCATCCAGTAGACTTGGGCCATACAAATCTCACTTTTCATATCTCGAAATGGAGGTGGAATCATTGTGCTTCTCTCTTGGCCAAGCTCAGGCCAGGTTTCAAGAAAGTAATCTTGAATTGAATCACTTATGGGAGTCGTTGAAGTTAATAAATATTACCACATGGGCGATGTTATCCATGCTTCCCCAAGAGTGTGTAACCATCACTCACCTTACCTTTAGTTTTTATGCTGATGTTTTAGGGGGTTATTTAATAAGGTATTATTTAATTATTGTTTAATAAATATTTATATATAAATTCCAGATTCTATTAATTCCTTTATGAGAATAGCCTTTCACTAAAAAAAATACAGAATTCGATAAAGTGTTTGTTCGTGTAAAAATTGTGATTTTAAGAAATATATACAATATTATATTAAAAAATGGGTTTTATTAATAATACAATAAATAAATTTCTTATAAATGAGTATTATATCAGTTTCATATATGTAAATTATTAGGTAATCAGTTTGATAAGAGTTATATTTTTATAAGATAAAATAGAATGTGTAATTATAAAGAATTTATTTTTATGAACTAATTAATTTTCTAAATAACTAATATTAAAATAAAATAGTATTATCAAATTACTTTTATTAATAATTATTGAGTATATATTTTTTACAGAGTCAAATGTATTTTTTATTAAGGTTTAAAAACTGTTTTTGTTAAAACACATCAATATTCAATAAATGTCGGTTATCATTTTAAAAATGAAAATTTACATATATAAAAATAATTTCGATAAAATTAATATTAATTTTGGAATCGGGACTTCAAAATTATCCAACAGTGAATTTCTCACAATTTTCCGAAACAGACAATTTTTTTGGTAAAAATTAAATTATATATAAATATATAGATTGTTTTATGACATCATAATGACCCAATAGTTATGTAATAAATACCATAAAAGATATATTCAAAAAATATATGTTTTAAGATTGATATAATGTGTTTTTTATTTATTTGACTTATTTTATAATATCATTGTCAATACTCCAAAATTTATGATATATTTTCTGATTTTAAATTCTTTTCATTGTAGGCATGACTCACCGCCACAAAAAAAGGCTAATATTTTAATGACGTCGGTCCTTGGATTTATAAAATATTTTTTTCCAACTCCCCTAGGAAAAAACCTGTGGTCAAAAACCATGGTATGTTTTGTGATTTTTAATATTATAGTGTGTAGTGTCCAAAACCTAAATAATATAGAATTACCCCTCATTTCTATATAAACCCATCCAATCACCCATTCCCCTGCAATAAAAATCCTCTAATCTCGCCCTACCTCTTATTAACACTCCCTAGAGTCATCCCATGGCGCCCCATGATCCTAATAAGCCTCTCCCAAGCCATTGGGATCACACATCAAAGTAAAGGATCCTCCCATTCCTTCTTTTCTCATTTTGTCCATGATTCCTTATATTGTGACACCCTTTTAATTTTCAATTAAAAATAAGGAGGTATGTTTAAAAACCTCCCCCATACATACATTATAATTTATGAATGATGAGATTCCCATTTCAGTCTCATTAATCTCTCCCATGTACACCTATTACCATTTTGAAATCCTGTAAGGGATTTCTATCTCGTCATTTCCTTTCATACATTTGTCTTCTATTATAAATATCAAATTACATTTCAAATGTTTTGATATAATGATAAATTATCCCCTTATTTCCCATTTCATATATAAATGATGAAAAAATGCTTTCTCTCTCATAAACCAATTTTATTAATCCCCATGTGATGTCGTTATGCTGCCGAAATTGCACCACGATTTTCCAGGACAAAATCATCTTGTAGTGAATACCTCTAAAATTTATCTACCAAGGGTATTCACCACTATTAAAAAAATACATATTTATTATATACATTTATATATATATATATATTCCAAATTTATTTATCATCAAATAAATGCTGATGTTTAATGAATCCATGTTATTTGATCTATGTGGCACACCTATGCATGATATTGAAATGTTAATGAATAGTGCACGCTGATAGCACTCCAATTAATTGGGTAATGTTTAGAAACCAGAAAATTAATGTTGGTTCATGGGTTTACCGGATTACATTATGATATTTTTCAACCATTTTGGGATAGGGGTTTACTCTATTACTTTATGTTAATTATGCAGTGTTTTTTGTTGTTTCTATATTTTTACATTATGATAATCATGCTCTATAATGCGTCTATGTTCATGATTTCTTGGGCTCCATTGAAACTCATAATGCATAAAATGTTATTTATTATTTATTTTATTCCTTTTTTACTCCCTTTCATTGATTTATTGATCACACTCTTTTATGTATACCCTAAGATTATCCCATGCAATTCTAAGTATGAAGGAATGTTGTGGTCATGTAGGGTATGTATTTAATAAAGATGTAGAATTTTATATACTAAGTTTTCATGTAAATATCCAAATTCCAAAAAAACTAGAACTCTCGATCTTCTAGGTCTTATTAAATTAAGGTTTATGTAATAAAGCATATTAAGATTTATAAAAAGACTAGGGTTGTTATTGTTGGTTTCAAAGGTTAGGTTTTTGTTATTTTTGGGATATATATTGGAAAACCCTACTAAAACCATTATGGAGAAGAATATGTATAATAAAATAATACCTAAATTTTTTTGGGTACAGAGTAATTTTTTTATCATGAAAATTCATCCATTTTTTGATATGAACAAGTAGAGGTCAGTCTGGAACTTATTATCTAAAGGTAAAACCAGAAAACACTACTTTTGATCTAGAATCGAAGGGGAACTAGTGCATTAAAATGTGCCTTACTACACTATTGGTTCGACACTCCCGACTAATATTATTCAGTAAATTAATAATCTTAGTATTAACTATTATTAATGGAACAAAAATAACCCAATAAGAATATACACTAGGAAATAGATCATGGATAAATTAGATTTAAGCATAAAAATACATAATTCAAGAGAAAAAATGTAATTTATATGTTATCCATTAGGTTATTGGATTCCCCTTTATGTGTTTAATAGTTTAAAATACATAGATATAATTATCTTTTTATTCTACCTAATGGCTGGTAATAAGAGGAATCCGACTAACAACCTATACGAATATCAATGTGGTGACAATTCTAATGAGATGCTCAATCCGATGGGAGAGGGAATCACAAACTTTGTCATGATTATATCTTAGTTAACTCATGTTTTAAATAGAAACCTGGGTAAAGAAAAATTTACAACCCCCCCCCCCCCGGAAAGGAAAATTCAAAATCAAGAGATTCATTAGAAAAATGCCTCTGACTTTCAAAGGATTATTTGATACCTAAATCGTTGAACAATGGAGCAACTCAATTGAAAATATATTATCCTTCGTTCAATTATATGAAAAAGAGAAGGTTCTTCAGGATGGTTATCATGTGGAGGGTGAAGCTGATCAATGGTTGAAATTTTTAAAAAATATGAATGATGGGGAAGATATTGTGGTGAAGGGAATTAAGGATTTCCAGAATGTTTTTTTGATAAATATTTTCCCCGCGCCCTCTTTATTAAGATGAAAATAGATTTCTTTGAACTCAAACAAAAGGAAAATTATTATGTTGGGGTGTACAAATAAAACTTCACCATATAATCACAATACACCTTTGGTATGTCATTACCCTGAATAAAATGTTTACCTCTTCTTTAGCGGGATGAATGAAAGACTACATAAATCCCTAGAGATCCATGACTTTGAAAACTATGAGGAGATAGTCATATTTCCCCTCATAGTTGAGATGTATATTAATAAATATTAGAGGAATCATGGGGATATGATGTGGGAAGTAAAATTTAATTCTAGCAGTCTGATGGACAAATCCAAAAGTGCTATGAAATTATAGCATCATACATGGGAAAGGTGCAGAAATAAGATCCCTGAAAATTGCTTGAAATGGATGAAAAAATGAATTAGGTATGGAAGAGAAGGGAATTCGGACAATGATTTTCAATAGGAGAATCCCAACCATGTATAAGAGGAATGGAATTCTTTGATCGACCATCAACATATTTTTCATTACTTTAATAGCATATAACCTAGGCAGTTTGCAGATCAATGCCCTAAGCCAAGGGTAATTGGAGGTAACAAACAATATCTATGGTATCAAGGGAGAGAATTTTCCATCTCTTCCACTAAATTGAATCCCGACAATGTAGTGGTGATAGGTAAACCTGTTATTCATTCATGGATAGAGAAAGTACTTTTTTATTATGGTTCTATTTATTCTTTTATATCCTAAATGTTTAGAAGAACAATCTAAACAACACCACAAATAAGGGATGTATAGATGTTGGTGAAAACAAAAAAATGGGGAAATTATTTCATCCCATGAATATAATTACTCCACTATCACAATTTTTGGATTGAAATTTCCAATGAAAATATTCATACTCCCTCTGATGGAATTTGATTCAATTACAGACATGCATTGGCTTTCCCTATATATAGCCAACTTAAATTGATGATAGAGGGAAATCACTCTTCATTTCAGGAATTGACCCCAGATTCTATACAAGTGTAAGAAGAAGTATGGATATTCATTAGAACTATCATCTCAATCATGGATATTACATTCCTATGAGCACATATATCATTATCAGATTATTCATTCTATGAAAGGAACAATAGTCGAGGAAATTCCTATTTTAAGGGAATTAACTAATGTGTTTCATGATGAAAGGTCTACCCTTCCTCCTCAAAGAGATGTTGAATTCTCGATTGATATTATACGTGGGGAACTACCAATATCCAAGAATATATATAGAATGGATGTTTTCGATATTGAGGAGCTAAGAAAACAACTAAAGGTGAATCCGGATAAAGGGATTATACAACCTTGTGCTTCACCATGAGGTGAAATTGTTCTTTTCATCAAGAAGAAGGATGGGTCAATGAAAATTTGTATTGATTATAATGATGTCAATAAATTCATGACAAAAAACAACTATCATTTACCATGAATTGATGACTTGTTGGATAATCTATATGGAGAACAATATTTATCCAAGTTGGGTATGGGGTAGGGATATTACCAAGTATGGGTGAAAATGGGGCTATACCAAATACTGTTTTTCATAAAAGCTACAGGAACTATGAATTCATTGTAATTTTTTTAGTACACACTAATTCTACATAAATATTAATGGACTTAATGAATGTATACTTTAGATATTCCCTTGATTTTTTAGTCTTTATATATAATATTCTAATATACTCCAGAACCAAAGAGGAGCACGAGGAGCATCAAAGAACTGTACCAGAGACCTTGTAAAACGAGAATCTCTATTCAATGTCCATAAACTATGAGTTATAGTTAATGGAATTTTCATTATTGTAGAATATCATCTCAACAATTGGGATATATGTGGATCATTCCAAAACAAAAGCAATTGAGGGATAGTCAAGGGTGATATTAGTGATAGAAATTCATGGCTTCTTGGGGTTATCTAGACATTATTGCCGATATGTGAGAAACTTATCACCATTTTCAAACCTTCTTACTAAGATAATGTGGAATATAGTCTAGTTTTATTGCGATGATTAATCTTAAGAAAGATTCGTGGAGTTGAATAAAATACTTTTCACAAGCCCTATGCCCAAACTACCCAAAAGCGTGGAGATTTTCGAGATCATTAATAGTGCTTCAATGAAGGGACTAAGCAATATGTTGATGCAGAATGAAAAAATAATCAAAAATGCCCCAAGGTAATTAAAATTTCACGATAAAAACTATCCCACACATGATATAAAGTTGGCATTTGAGATATTTGTATTGAAAATATGGAGGCATTATCTCTTTGGGGAAAAGAGTGAAATATATACGGATTAAAAAAGTCCCAAATATTTATTCACATTAGAAGAGATGAACATGAACAAACGAAGATGGTTAGAGCTCATCAAGGATTATAACTACTCAATCCATTACCACCCTAGGAAAGAAAAATGGAGGAATATGATCTAAGTAGAAGGGAAATTGTGATTCTATAATTGATGATAATTTAAATGGATCCAATCATCATAAAATTGATGGTGATTGACATGGGAATCATACAGAAGGGAACATCATCAATCATTTCACAAAGTATTTCTCAACCATATCATTTTTACAAGTTAAAGGACACTCAAAAAGACAAGGTTGAAATTCAAAATGAAGTGGAAGATATCAAAAAAGGGAAACCCTTGGATTTAAATGTTAATGAAGAAGGAATTGTGAGATTTGGGTCAAGACTATGTGTCGCATAAAATCCAGAGTTAAAGAAAAAAAAATTGGATGATGCACATAATTAGTATTTTTCCATTCACCCAACAAACACAAAGATGTATCAGGATCGACTGGATCATTATTGGTAAGATAACATCAATAAATAGATTTCTTATTATAAATAAAATTGCCTGGTATATTATAATGTGAAGGCTAAGAGGAATAAGTCTAAGAGGATAATGAAACCATTAACCATACCAATATTAAAATAGGAAAACATAACCATGAATTTTTCACTGGACATCTAAAGACATAAAATGGAAATAATTCTATCTCAGTTGTTGTGGATCATCTTACAATGACTTCACAATTCATTGCGATTTGGGAGGATTTATCATTGGATAAACTGGCCTAGAAATACATCAGATAAGTGTTAAGGCTATATGGCAGACCACTATTGATTATATCTGATCAAGATCCATGATTCACCACTATGTTCTAGAAGAGTATACAACATGCTCTAAATAAGGAGATAAACTTCAGTACGTCGTATCATCCTCAAACTTTTTGCCAATATTATCAGACTACCCAAACACATCAGTACATGTTGTGATCATTCTCAAGGGACTTCAAAGGATGATGGGGTCAATATCTTACATCAGTGGAGTTCACATACAACAACAGTTTCCACTCAAGAATTCATCTTTATCTTTATGAAGACCTTTAGGGGAAGAGGTGTAGAACACTGAAATGTTTGGATGAAATTGGGGAATAGAAATATTTAGTCCAAAAATGGTTGAATAAATGGTGGAAAAGGTTAAGACCATCCATAAGCACATCAAAGATGCACAATGTTGAAAAATGATCTATTCTGAAAATTATCGATGAGACCTATAGTTTGATATTGGATACATGGTATTCCGTCACATATCTCTATGGAATAGACTTATGATATTTTTGAAGAAGGGAATGCTTAGTTAAAGGTATATCAGCCCTTCTGAGAACCTTGATTTCATCGAAGCAGCGGCCTATTGACTATAACTCCCATCAAACCTATTTTAAGTTCACATTGTATTCCATGTATCACTCTTGAGGAAGTACATACATGACCAACCACACGAACTAAATCCATAGTTGGAACCCTTGGATAATTAAACTTCATACAAATATTTGATGGTGTTGATCTTAGATCATAGGGAAAATGTTCTACGAAATAAGTAAATTCCCCTCATCAAAGTGTTGTGGAGAAACCACAGGTTTGAATAAGCAATAAGGGATCCATTGGAAGTGATAAGGTAGAGTTACCATCATCTTTTTTAGTATTGTAAAATTAAATTTTGAGGGAAAAATTTCTTAATTGGGGAATTTTGTAACGTCTGAATAATTTATGAATAAAATTCCCTTACATTTAATGTCTTACGGATATTGAAAATAGATGCAATTTTTTGTTATGTTTAAATTCCCGTTATGTATCATTACAATTGATAATATAGACGTTGAACATTTGTGATACAACTGATATAAATTATATGTTTTATATAATCTTTTCGACATAGGAAAAGGAGAGGATGGAATCATCCACTAGACTCAGGTCATACGAAATTCATTTTTCAATCAACAAAAAGGTGGAAGCATCATTAGGATTCCATCTTGACCAATCCCAAGATGATATTTAAAAGGATAAAATTTAATATAATCACCTATGGGAGAGGTTCATGTAAATAGAAATTTCCACTTGGGCGATGTTATCTGATCCACCGTAAGAGTCTTCCACCAACCCACACTTAACCCTTAGGTATTATGTATGTGTTATAAGTTGTTACGTAATATAGTATTAGTTAAATATTAAGTAATTTATTTTTATAAATCAAAGTCTTACTCCATTAATTCCTTTATGAGAATTGTCTTTTTTAAATAAATAAAGAATTTGAAAATTTGTTTTTTCAAGTAAAAATTGTAATTTTGATAAATATATACATTATTAGATTAAACTATATTTTTTATTAATAATATTATAAAAACAATTATTATAAATGATTATTATATTTGTTCCATATAGTTTAATGATAGGGTAATCAGTTTGATAAGACTTATATTTTTATATGATAAAATAGAAAGTGTAATTTTAATTATTTTTTTTAAAAAAATTAATGAAATATTGAAAAAATTAATATTATAATAAAATGGTATTATTAAATTTCTTTTATTAATAATAATTTATTAAGTAATTTTATGAAGTTAAATGCAATTTTTATTATGGTTTAAAAATTGTGTTTTTCAAAACCAATAAACTTTCAATAACTATGAGTTCTAATTATAAATGTGAAAATTAAAATATTTTGATAAAATGAATACTATTTTTGGAATTTGAAGAATGAAATTATCCAATGGATAATTTTTTTTAATTTTCTGAGCCTCTCAAATTTTTGGATAAAAATTAAATAATATACAAATATACAAGGTGTTTTATGAAATCATTATTACTAAATAGTGATGTAAAAAATTCCTAAAATAGATCATAGAACAAATATATGTTTTAACTTTAAAATAATGGTTTTTTTATTTATTTGACTTATTTTATAATTACTTATATAATCATTTTAAATTTATAAAATATTGTATGTTTTTATATTTTTTTCCTTCAGGGTGTGACTCATATCCACAAAAGGAAGGATTATATTTTAATATCTTCAGACCTTAGAATTATAAAAATACATTTTCCACTTCCCATGGAGAAAAAACATGCGATTAAACAATGATAATGTATGTGTTTTGAATAGTTTATTATGCAGTGACTGAAATCTAAACAATGAAGAATTCCCCCTCCTTTCTATATAAACCCACCCAGGATCCCATTCCTCTTCACTCAAACTCCTTGAAGATAATCCTCACTCTTCTATTAACTCCATAGAGTAATCCCAAGGTTCCCCCAAGTTTCCATGAAGCATATCCCAAGACTTTGGGATCACACATCTAAGTAAGGGATCCCCACTATCCTTCAGTTATCATTTTTGTCCATGTTTTCTTATATTGTTATACCCTTTTACATTTAAATTAAAAAATATGGGGTATGTTTTCACACCTCCAATATAATTCCCTTATTATTTTTGATTTATGAGATACCCCATTCACTCTCATTAATCCTTCCCATGTACAATTTTTTCCATACCAAAATTCCATAAGTGATTTCTCTCTCCCCATTTCCTTTCAAGCTTTTCTCTTATTTTATGCATCTCAAATTACATTTAACATCTGGGGATATTATTATACATGATACCCTTACTACCCATTTAATATCTAAATTAATATAGAAGTCATTATCTATCATCATCCCATTTTATGAATCCCCATGTGATGTCGTTATGCTGTTGAAATTGCACTATGATTTTCCATGCCAAAATCCTCATGTAGTGAATACCATTACCATTTATCTACCAAGGTTGTTCAAATTTAGGGACTAATAGTTTTATATTATAGACTATAATATATGTATTCAACACTTCTTTATCATGGAATAAATGATGATGTTGAATGAATCCATGTTATATGATCTATGTGGCACACTTTAGCATGAGATTAAAATGTTCATGAATGGTGCGCCCGGATAGCCCTACAATGTATTGGGTAATTTTTAGTTTCATGATAAGTCATGTTGGTCTATGGGTTCTCCAGATTCCTTTAGGTCATTTTTCTATAATTTTGGGACAAGGTTTTACCTAATTCCTTTATGTAAATGTTTTATTGTTTTAAGTTGTTTCCACATTTCTATGTTATGATAATGATGATATATAATGACTTTATGTTCATGTTTATTTTGTGATCCATTGATATGCCTAATTCCTAACATGTATTTTAATCTTCATGATATTCTTTGTTTAATACCTTACTAGGATTTATAGCTCACCCTTTTCTTGTGTATGTTCTCAAGATATCCCATGCAATGTTAAGTAAAAAGGAATTGTTTGGTCATGTAAAACATGTTTTCAATAAATATGTTGTATTTTATGTCTTAGGTTGTCATGTAATGTTTATAATGAAAATTTAAACTATAACTCTTGATCTTATAGGATGTATTAAGTGAATGTTTATGTAATAAATCATGATTAAATGTTTAATAAAGACCGGGGTTGTTATATCTATACTATTTATAAAACACATATTAAAATGTTGTGAAATTATATTGACCAAAATATACATAACATAAAATAAAACTACGATTATATATATCAAATAATTTATCCACTCAATAGTATATAATATTTTCCACATGGTCGGTTCGACCACCCATATAAAATATAAAATTTATAAATCACAATTTTACCCCATAAATAATTGATAAGACATCGGTATTTGTCATATATGATATTACGGGATAATATATGGGAAGGATATGGCTAAAATTGATTAAATTAAAATAAATGTTCATTATTATTTTACTTGTTTTTAGAAATAAATTATAAGAAATATGCCCTATGTGGATTCCATTTCAAAAAAAATCCTATAAATTCTATCGAATTCTCATGAGAATGGTCAAATAATTTTTACATAATGATTTATTTTAATTAAATAATATTCATTAAAGAAAATATAATGAATTTACAAGGATAAAAATCCATACTATAAAATATGTATTAATCAAGTAAAATCACAAACATAGGATTATGAAAATAAATAACCAAATCAACATATGTTTAATAAATGATTATTATTAAAAACGAAGAAATGGAAATTAATAAAAAAACATGTACAAAAATATGAGATTATGATGGTTATGATTATTATACATGAGGTTAATGTTCATTCGATGATGTTGGATGTAATGGTAAGGGTTTTCATTCAAATCTCAAATTAAATTGAAGATTCCATATAACAATGTTTCAATTTTGGAAAATTATATGATATTTCTATATTATAACTCATTCACTTTTTTCTTCACTATTAATTTTTTGGTATTTGATGTGTTATTAAAATTTTAGGATTTAGTTTGTTATCGTTCAATTAAAAAAAGCCTTGAAAGTAGAGCTAACCTTATCTCTTCATTTTGTTCTTGATAATTTTCATCCTTGTACCAACAATTTATGGATATACTTATATGTAATTATAATATTTATTAATTACTTTTTTATGGACTTTAGTTCCTTATCAAATGAAATATTGTTCTATTATTTTAATTTTATTATTTTTCCACCAACATTGATTTTATTTATATAATTTTAGGAGAAAAATCATTAAAATAAATTCCTCACTTACAATGTTTCTTGATATATTCATTGTTTTTATTTTGGAAACAACCTATCAATTTTTATGGGTTTCATGTGAAATTTATATTCACCTTATTATATAGAACATATTATTTTAAAAATAAATTATTGGAAAAATGAAAATGGGGTTCTTCTTTTTTATTAATTAAATTTTAATGTCGTTGTAATTGTGTTTTCATAATTTTAAACATAATTAATTGATTTTAATTCATCATACTCTAATGTACCATAAAAATTATTTTCGTGGAAGTATTTTGATATTGTTGTATGGTAGATTTCATAAATCAAATATCTTTTCATTGTATAATGAATCCGTTATGTAATTAAAAATATAGTCATGCTTATGTGTAATGCATAGGTGTAGTTTTTATTTTTTTTGAGGAAGAAAACTTTGGGTCTGACCAATGAATTGGGTAATGAATGATATCCTGATATGAATGATAATTGTATGTTAACCCAACCCCTTAATGGTCTTTATCCTCTATGTTATTGGTGGTCCTATAATTATATATTCATCCATTTCATTATGTAAAGACTTATATCTTTTGAGGTAACATGTTTAGGATTAGGGAGAAAACTCAACCCATCATGGGTCTTTATCCACAATGTGGTAATGGTGTATTAGGTGGGCTTGATGAAAGATATAATATAATATTATTATGTTTATTTAACATTATTATTCTATTTTATCAATATTATAATAATTGTTTCTTTTTTTTCACACATCTATTGCTCATGTATTTATTTTTTTATCACATAATAAACTTTCCATGACCTAATATATATGATCTATATAAGATTTCTTATGATTTTATATTGTTTTTTCCTTTAACCAAGACTATGTTATCATACCTACATGTCTATATTTTATTCATATATGATTTAGTAATGTTTTCTCTCATATCCACACATACTGAGCATCTGATATATCATTTCTCATATTTCCATTTCTCGTGATTAAAAATGATAATTTCATATATTAAAAAAATTTAGTGTGTAATTTGTAAAGAATATTTCCCAGTAATATTGAAGAATGGTTTTAAATTGTGTTAATCTTTTATATATCTCCAAATATACAAAAACAATAGGTTTTGAAAATTTATTTTTTTGATTTAATAATCAATAAAATAAGTTTTTCAATACGTATATATGTTGTTCTTGGGTCAAATAAACCTCAAACCATTATGTGGAATAAAAATTTTCAAATTTTAATATATTATTTTTTTAAATTCTTCTTCCAATTTTTATACATATCATTGACAGTTTACATTTTATTAATTCAGTTATTACTCGAACAATTATGATATATCATTAATTAATTATCTTATTTCGAACTAGTAGGACTCAAGAACATGATGAACCCTCAATGGATTCTCCCTGTGTGATAAGGTTACTAGATACATGGGTAGAATGCATGAATTTAATTGAATGGGAACATTATGTGAGTTCATTTTAATTAACAAAATGAACATGCAATTTATTTAAAAACTTGTCACAAGATAAAACATTTGAAATCACTTATAAAAAATTTAATTTCATCCAAGGAATATTATTTCCAGTCCCATAACATGATACATGTTAAGACTGAAGGATATTTTTTTCAAGGTTTTTTTTCTTTAGCCCCACATAATAAAACTATTATTAGGTTAAAATCTTGATAATTTTTGCTATTTTTAGTTGTCAATTTTATTTGTGCTTGTATATATTTTATTTGTTGTATCATTATTTAAATTTATTAATTAAAATTTATCCCATATTATTCATAATTTTAAAAACACCGCTTGATTAAATTGAATAATATATATAATATTTATTTTACCTGGTATAGTTTTTTATTTATTTATGTTCTTAAATAAAATTATTTAAATATTTATGGATTATAATATAAAAAAAATTTATAGGTAAAAATATATTATAAAAATTGTAAATTATTTTATATGTGTTGGTTAATTATAAATTTCATCATTACAATAATCACTAACAAACATGTAGTGAAAAAATTAAGACATTCAAACATAAGTTAAAGAATAACTCAACTATGAATATTATATCATTTAATTCATTCCATCATATTTGTTAGAATACTATCATAGTTAAAATTTTCATTCAGACCCTTGTAGGGGTACTATAAATTATCAATAATATTTATTTAATTTTTTGGTTGAATTAATTATAATAGAATCAAGAAATGATTCCATAGTAGACTTGAGGTAATATATAGGATTGTAAAAAATGAGTTTGTGTTTAATTTTTTAGGATGGTGTATTCCACACAATAGATCTAAAAAATGAAAGTTAATGTAAATAAAAATTATAAATCCAACCAAAATACCTTTCAAGATATTTAAAAGTCTCTAGACTTGGTTTTGAAATAGAAATATATATGACTCCAACTAGAATATACTAGTGACTGGGAATTATGAATTGAATGGTTATAGATTTTTGGATTTGATAAAATAGTTGGAGATTTAGTTAAATCATAAATTAATTACAATATAATAATAAATAATGCTAGATAAATAATCTACTACTCTATTTTTTGATAATGGAAACAAATAAAAAAATTACCTATTATTCTGATTGATATTTGATATAGTTAGCATCATTACCCAATTAAACTTATACAAGTAGTAAAAAAATTTATATATATTAAATGATTATATGAGTGAACATAAATTGTCATATATTTTCCATTATCTATTATATATTATATATTAGTGATTGATGTTATAATGGATTTTTATTGGAAACACGTGGATGATTTATTAGATGGATAATTCATTGTTATTCAATCAATATCTATAGATTTATAAAACAGATAAAGAAACTGATTCGATTTCAATGTTTTTCCATCATAATTAATTATACAATGAGAGAGATATAAAATAATGTTATGTGATCTATATCTCTCCCTTTACATGAAACAGGTTAGAGGGAGACCATAACGGTCTTTATAAACTCTTACCGATAAGGTACATTAATTTTGTAGTTTTTTTGGGATTAATTTTGGGCATTGACCTATCCATAGATATAATTATCTCATAACTTACAGTAAAATTATAATTTTATTGTTAATTTAAATATGAAAAATATGGAGAAGTCATTTATTGAAAACATAAAAAAATTTCTGATGAATATAAGATGTTCAAAAATGAAAAATCCTTAGTACATGTGGTGAATAAAATAATAGTAATTGAAAAAATTCGTCAGGAGTATCAAAGGTCATGATACCATTGTATTACCCTATACTAATACATGAGATTCATTGGGATTATTAGGAGAAGAAAAATATTTTTTGAGGCAAGAAGGGACACTAAAGGAACAATTTTATCTCCCTTTTGAAGATAGGTCAAACATTTTATGAATTTATGTGGGAAACCTCCACAATATGGTACCCATCCCAAACTGACACATACCTAAAGGGAGATCCTGATCTCCAAGGGATGGATACTGGCACCAAAGATTCAACAAAAACAATATGGTATAATTTCAATAAACTTAATGTAACAAAAATATAATATAAACAACTAAAAAAATAAATAGTGGTAGAGGAAAACTAAATAAATATATTCCACAACCAAATAGAAACAAGGGATGTAATTAAACTCAAAAACTATATAAAACCACATATATGTGTTTGAAAATCCCATAATGGAAATCATACCCAAATCTTATACTTTGTATGATATGTGGGAAACTACCCTTCATATCAACACCATCTACCCAAGACAGATGATATAAACCATTGCACCATACTATAGGGCCCTTCCATTAATTACATAAATAGACATAACTATCTATATAAAACGTCGATGGGTTGTGAGGGGTTTGGGATAAACAGGATTAGTAGCATCCCACCCTGGTATTCCATATGAGGACTTTATATAATAATTTGAGAATTATAATATTTAATGAACTTAAGGAATGATAATTAGATAAATTGGTTTTAATATCAAAATAATGGTAAATCCTGCCAATTCTAAACTATTCTAAATAATCCAAGTAAAATAGATTAAAATCATGTCACATTTATCGCAATAAGTAATCAGTGAAACGAATTAAAAAAATAATAGGTAAATCACACCATGTATCATAACACTTCAATATGGATATAACACTCCCACGCAACATAGATAATCAAATGTATCATGACCCTAGATATATGCATAAAATCTAGGGAGAATAGAAACTTCCTATAAAGTGAACCTCCCAACATTTTAGAACAATTACATCAGACGCATGGAATAGGGATCATTGAATTCACTAAGAGTGAACCCTTGGATTTAAAAAAAGATGAGTCTTATTTCTTCAACTTCCACATAATTACACATGGCGTCCCATTCATTTACATTTGTAAATTATTTTAGAAAAACAATGTTTCAAAACCCATTTCATTATCAATATAACTACTATTTAAATATTACTTATTTTTTGATACCAAAATTAGTGGAAATAACATTTTATAAAAAAAATATAAATGAATGAAAATAAATTAATAACTATATTTCAGTTATAAAAAAATTATAAAAATGGTGCATTTAAGGTTCATCCAATATATACTAGAGAAAAAACTACATACCTCATAACCATTTCAAAAACTCATAATCTGGGATCCACCAACATTATGAAGAACGAAGAGAGAAAAACGGTATTAAAATAAATTATTTCCAC
Source organism: Viscum album (assembly GCA_963277665.1). Taxonomy (NCBI): domain Eukaryota; kingdom Viridiplantae; phylum Streptophyta; class Magnoliopsida; order Santalales; family Viscaceae; genus Viscum; species Viscum album. The sequence goes on along the minus strand of OY728126.1, from coordinate 1,471,712,392 downwards.
ATTATATTATCAATTCAACAATATAAGTTGTTCATGGTGAAGGTAGCTCACAACATAACTCAATGAAAAAAGACCCAAATCAATATAACCAATAATGTACCAACCACTAGTATATTATCATGTAATAGATGTTCAAGAATCAAATGAATATCACTATGTGATTAATTTATTTGATAAATTTGGTCCAACACCATTACATTGACCAATGGAAATGATGAAGTAGAAAGGTTTATTACCATGGGAGATGCAGTGAAACCACTATAGAGATTAATCACCAAATGAAGTAATCCGGAAGGAGATAGGTTAACCAAAATCACCCTAAGAGAGCATAGGGTTTAAGGGGGAGTATATCATATTGTATAGAGAATTAAATTGTTTGAAATTTAATAAATCATGTATGTAATAATCATATTAAATTGTGATCCCAAGATTCATGATGTGAATTCCACATGATTAATGTAACACCATGAGGAATATCCGGATTTTTTAAACAGTTGATTGAACTTTTAATGATGTGATTATTGTTCACTTATTTAATATTTTTCATGACATAAATGAGACAAATGGTATCTTACTAGAAATTGATTCACATCATGTAAAAAATTCATGATGTCGATGTGTCCAACATGCTGTAAAAAAGCTTGGTTCTATAGAAAAGATACATAACAAAACCAATAACCTTGGTACCCAAATAATGATTATAGACATCAATATGTATAAATTTTTTTATAAAAATGTTAAAAAAATACACACAATAATTCTTTCCAGCCCTGGGAAGTCATGTGGAATAGTGGTGTCCTAGAGGGAGGCGATGCCACTACTCCCTCTCTGACGACTCACACTCCCAAGTCTCATGAGAGTTTTTTCCATGTTTTTATGACACTGTAACAAATTGGATTGAGTTAAAATGAAATAAATTAACATGAGAATCAATTATCACCCCTGGAATCACTACAAAAAAATAGACTCTAACTCAATCTCATCCAAACATAAATTCTGAGGGGGATCATGATAGTATTCTCTATGAGATATGTTGAAAAAATTATGAGTACCTGTCAGCTAATAAATTAATACCAACTAATAAAAAAACATTAAGTGCTTCTCAGTGGCCTAAAAAACAAATATATCTCATATCCCTTATTCCTTATTAACATAGATAATGGTTACCCTAGTGAGGAGAAACTATCAGGAAACCCCAATCACCTATTAAATATTCAAGAGGACAATGTTGACCATCTACATATGATTTATAATGACTCTGTAATGTATCAATACACAAATGTATATCTAAAATCATTATTCCCATCTCTTAAGTGAGTCTTGATCTCATAAGAGTGTCCATTCCCACCTCTTCCCAATATATAGGTGATCTGAATTGTTGACAACACAAAGCCTTATATAGCGGCATTCTGATCGATGACTGGTAATTATTGTCATAGGAAGACTAATCTAGTAATAAATGTAGATCCCACGATCTAATGAATCTAAAATGTAGGAATGGATTAACACCCATATTTCTTGTGAAATATTTTTTCTATAATTAATCATATCTTTTTTATACCCTACGTTTCACATGACACTGTGTTTGACTTCCGTTACTCACACCACCGAGTAAAAATTAAACATGACATACTATAAATATATTATTATTTAATATTATAGTTATCAACTAATTTATATAATAGAAGGTATTAATTGGATTTACAAAATTATGAAATGATATGGTTTTAAAATTTATATATAATTAATTATTTATTTAAATTTCAATTAGAAATAAAAATAAATTCCATTTTAAAATAATGGAAACCTTCATCTGAAAATCTATTTTTATACCCAAAACATGCTTCCCAGGTATAAATAAAATAAAAAACTATTATAAAATGATTTTAATGAAATTTATATATATATTATATTCACTGAATTATTCAAAATTCATTATGTGTGTTTTCATGAAAAAAAACAAGAATAAATCAAATTTTACTCTTAAAAACTCTTTTTCTCTAAATAAGATGATTTGACGCATTTTAGTGCACTTTTATTAAAAAAAATTCTTCATATTAAAAAATTTATTTTTCAAAATAAAATGATTTTTTTAAATCGTAATATCAAAATCATGTTACTATTATTTTTTAAATTTTTTTGGAAAATAGTATTTTTTATTTTAAATTGTGAAAAATAATTAATTTCATTTTAATAATGTCATTTAGTTAATATTATTAATATTATTAAAATATATTTTAAATTTGATGCAATGTAAAATTATTTCAATTAATTTTATATAAATCCAATTTGATTAATTTGAAGAAATTGTTTTTAAATTTGGATATCAAAACCCTGTAATGTTCTGAAAATTATTTTTCTGAAAACCCTCTTTCTCGTCATGTTTTTGGGAGTAATTTATATTCGATTTTTTGAAATTTGTGAACTGAATTTGGAAACCAGATTCAATATTTAGAATCATAATAACTTATATTATTCAATAAGGGCATCATAATTACGGACTAAAATGAACAGTTAAAATTTTAAAAACAAAATTGTGCTTATGGTTAAAATGGGTTTATCGGCGGTTAATAAAAAAAGATAAGGGTTAAAATAAAATAAAAAAATCAATATATTATTATCATGACATTATTTGACCCTATAATGCATAATGAATAATGAAACTACATTGGGGAGCCTTGTGGACTGGTAAAAATATTGGAAAACCTCTTTCGTTGAACAACATACAGTTTTGCCACTCACATAACATATAAAATTCTACCCCTCTCCTCCCCTCTCTACACCTTTAGACCCTTTTTTATGAACTGAAATAAATATCTTTTTAAATTTATTCCTATAATATGATAGGCCATATTTTAGGAATAAATTTATCCTATTATGCTTTTAGTGAAAACCTAAGGAGGTTACCTGAAGAAGAGGAAACATTATTCAACGATAATTCTTAATATATTTCTTCCTCAACATACTTCAATTGTTATGAAATTATGTTGATATATTAAACATAATATATTTTATATAATTAGATGGTTTGATTTTTGTGTTATGACATAAAACAATCTCTACTTAAATTAATTGGGTTACGAAATCCACATTCATGTGTACGGTAAACGTGCCTTCCGAATCGATTTAATTCATTTTTTCTGTTACCACAAATCACAATTGGTTATGAATATGGTTATAAAGTGTGTTTATATATATATATAATTTATTACATAATTATGTCTATTTATTTATTATATGACATAGAACTTTTTTACTTTACATACCCTATGAGATATGATAATGTCTATTATCTGTACGGTGGAAAATTGCTTCGTGGGGAGATGTGATTCGTAGTAACTAATTCCACACAATGAAGATAATTAGGGTAAATTTAATAAAAATATATGATATAAATGACTTTATTTAAATATTCATGAAATATTTATCACTATAAATAGATAATATATCATTTTATTTATAACTTTTTGAATCATTGAAATACGGTAATGTTGTTCATGTATGTTTGGGCTACATCCTTCACGAAACGATGAGACTATCTATTTTCTTCACCATGCCAAATTAATGAATTGTATAATTAAATTCCATGAAATAATATTTTCTATATAATAATATTTTATTATATAATTATTCAATATTAATTACCTATTTTCTATAATTTCCATTAAAAAATGGAAATGTTACTCATACATACGTATGACCTGAGGTCTCCATGATAACAACACCCTCCAGTTCTAAACAAACACAGTTCATGATTGTTGTTAAAAGTGTAATTGATGTATAAAATTTTATAATAATTTTATTATTATTTATATTCTTGATATTATGTAACCATGATCAAATAAATATAACAAATAGTATAACATAGGCAAAACATGCAAGAAAAATAATGCAGCTATGTCGAAAAATATAAATTTAACAAGGATTTTTTAATATATGTGTAATAATATGAAATAGGTAAATAAAATATGGTATTATATATATAATTATGGTTCATTAATAGACATATAATAATCTGGTATTTATTATATTATAGGTTTTAATTGCTACGAAATTATTCAATATATAATAATGGGACTTATATTCTCTCTTTTATTTCTGGGAGACATTTGAAAAGTCACCACTAATTTCAATAGTGTTTTTATATACATATTATTTGACCTGTTCTATCATGAATATCATTTTTAAATTATTTTTATTGTTTTATTTTATGTAATTATTTTTTAGGGCTTACGATTCAAAATATTTCTCAAGCGGGAGAGGATTTCTTTCTCACATTTAATTCTTTGAGACACATGCCATATTGAACACCAATTTATATTATATACTATATATACATCAAATGAATTTATTTTATTATTCCTATTCTTAATATTATATGTATTTTCATATTCCTGTTACGATATCTCTTTCACGGAGAATATGATTCAATTTTACCAAAGTGACTAGGGTTATACATTACAATGTCATCGTTTGTTTTGATTTCTCAAGATATGCTTCAAATAACTAAATATTATGAAATATATATATATATATACTAATTTTCTTATCCTATGTTAATTTATGATATTTCATATAATATTAAAAAAATCACACTTTGGTATATAAAATTATCACGAAAGTGTTTAAGAAAATACCTCTTTATTTCACTCTTTGGTAGAAAATTAGTTTTCATTTAAAACCATGTTTTATAAAAGTATTTAAATATTTTATAACAGTTAAAAATGATCTGATAAATAAATTTTTACCCAATATTGAATTATTATATAATTTTTTTACCGAAATAATCAAGTCATTGTCGAGACAATTCTGGTTTGGGTTTTATTTAAAATGTGAAATGAATCAATATTGACACAAGTAAGAAAAGAAAATAAATCACATCCATCATTTTATTTGAAGAATATATTATATTATTTACTAGTTTATTTTTAAATAAAAAAAATTTCAAAATTTTTTAAGTGTTTTAATGTGTTTTTCCAATTTAAATGATCATTTTTTACAAGAAATTTTTAAAATGATATTAAAATCAAAATTTATTATTTTTTAAGATTATATTCAATGAAAATAATTTCAAATATATTATTATAATTTTTTATAAAAATTATTTTTGAAGGATAAGTTGTTTTCCTCAAGAAACATTCCACGATTATTTTCAAAACCAGTATCCATCTAAAATGACATCCTTTTATGTTTCTCATTCCTTAGTAGGGATATGTTCCAAGGATAATATTATAATTTTTTCCCTAAATAGTTTATAAATACATTGAAATGGTTTTTATGAAAAAAACTCTCTTCAATAGGTTATAAATTGATAAAATTCATATCCATACTGGTTATTTTCACATGTTTTTCTTTAATTAATTGACTATAAAACCTATATATTTCTCACAAGGTATGATATTATGTATTGTTTATCAAGAACATTTGATTTCATGGGTTATGTAATGGGGAATTATTTTTTATCATGTGAAAACATATTTATTATTTTCATCATATGATGTGTGGGATCTATATCTCCCTCTAATTCACTAAGAATTTATTTATATCTCATGTGATTGAAAGGACCATAATGGGATGTAAACCCTGGTTGATAAGGGACATTATCTACTTTGGTTGTCTTGGGATTAATCCTTGACTACTAGGATGGTATATAGAGTGAACCCACTACACTATGAGAATTTAGATACCACTATGGATGGTGGTGTTTCCCTTATAGGATGTGTATCCATCCATGGAGTTCCTCAATATGTTTTGGAAATTAGCCTCGACTACTAAATAAATTATTTTTGATGGAAATGTTTATGATTCAAATAAATCTATTATTTAGTTTTTATGATCTTATGGTTTGTGTTTTTTATTTCAATATGATACATGTCATATGAACTACCAATCATTAGGTAACAACTCAAAATTATGCTTTTCTACATGAATAGCATGGTTTTCGAATGTTATGAACATGATCTCATACCCTTATGATTATATTATACATACATATCTACTTTTTATACCCTAACAGATAACTTATTGTATCCATTTATTATGTTTACATTCCCTAGGTCATGGATAATGGTTTCATATTGGTTATTTATATGAATATTACATAATGGTAATAATAATATTATAGAAATTGATGATCTTTCATGAATTTAGAAGATTTTGTTTCATGTTCCCAATAGAATTGAACTATTATAGTTATCAGGCTTGTGTTTTTAAAATGTAATTAATATTCATATAAAATGATACAATATATATTTATGAAATTCTTATGTCTCTATATTTGGTATCATAGGTGGAACTATGTCATAAGTTTCATTGACCTACCAAGGTTGAGATATTGGGTCCACAATGATGATGTTGTTCTTGGGGGGGTATAAAATGTTAAAATATTAAATGGATAAAATGATAAATGATTTGAATCATTTATTAAATGGGATTAATTATTTTTGGGTTCCAGACTTATTAGATCACCACAGTTAAGCATGATTGGTCTAGAGTAGTGACTTGTAGGGTGACCTCCTTGAAAGATTCCCATATTATGTATGAGCAAGGAAAAAATACACTAAAATTAGATGAATTGGTATATGGGGATATTCATTAGTCTGATGATCTATTCAAACATTTAGGTAGGACACAGTTTGGTGACCACATATATGTAGGGAAACTAGTGGTACATTTTGGGTTAGTGCCAGATGACTATGTTAAGGTAGGGTGTTTGTGCTATCAATGAGGGCCTTACTGTTACATTGGTATCATAGGAATTGTATTTTGAACCATTTATATAATAGGGTGATATAAAATTAGTGAGATCCCTACATATATTTCTGAAGATAATCATAGAATGTCCCTAAGAACATTTCTATGTATAAGTTGGAGTATTGGAATATGTCATGGAATATTCGTAAAGGATAAACCAAACAGTTTGCAATAAATAAAATCCAAATAGATATACTACCCTTGGATTTTGTTCTAGGAAAGAGGTAACTATGGGTAATATGTCCAAATGGGTGCATTTATGTGGAATATGTCTTCACATGTTGCATAAACACACATCGTACTGGTCACCGTGTTTGACACATTTGGGTGATATGATACAAAAATACAAAAACTCATTATGAACCATCGTGAAGTGTTTAAATAGATGATGGTCACATATAACCTATTATAAATAATTTTTTTTTAAAATATAAATGATGGTTTCTACAATTATTATACTGAAAAATATTTTTTTATACTATGTCATTTTTTGTTATGATAAATGTTTCTCACACCATGTTTTTTTAATTTTAGACAATGGTGAGAACAAGATGGAATTGGATAGACATTTAATGTGATCAATTTTTTTAAGGAGAATCCAAATTGGATAATGAATGGAGTGAAGGATTTAGTGATATTCCTAATAAAGTATAACTGACATGATTAAAAATGTACATCATAAACCAATCGCAAACTCCCCAATTTAGATAAGGATACATTTTAAGGAGAGCTTGTTAGTGGTGACCATGGTGGAATGATGGTTCAGTTTCTTATATGTCATGAATGTGTGATGAAGAAAATAAAGGAATGAATAAAAGGGATGATAATATATTTTGGGGGTGGAAAATATGGACCCAAATAAATTATTTTAAAATAAATTAAATTAATTTTTTTTATTATGTAAATGTATGAGAATAATGTTATCTCTAAGATATCATTTACTATTGAATTTCTTAAATTTATAATGTATGGGAATACTGAAAATCAATGTTCAAAGGGGAAAGTTAGTTAATATAATCATCAAGGATGTATGATTAATTTTTATATTTCTATTGATGAAGAGAAAAAAATGATATATGAATGGAAGTAGGTACTAATGAATAAAATTATAAATCATAGTTATTGGGTTAAAGGAGAGGTCAAATAATTTATGTTTTTATGAACTGTAATGTCAAAAATATGATTTATGAATCATAATATATATACATTGTTTTTTGAAGATTCTGTTTATTTATTTTCATTAATATGTTGAATAGCTTTGATGACCTGGAAAAATGATTTAATGGTAAGGTGATATTTCTATTGGGGAACATAACCCGTAATATGATTTAAAGGTTTAGAAAATGATTTTTAGTTTGGATAAAGAGATGATTTATATGTATAAATTAAGTTGAATATTATTGGTGAACTCATAAATGATAATGGATTTTTTGAAAATGTTTTTTAATTTATCATTATTGTAGTTTAAAGCATTTTTGGATTTGGGGAAAATATCCAATAGTCATTGTTTTATGTCAAGAATGGGAAATCATATAGGTTTTGAATATTTTTTAACAGTGAATTAGATTATTACCATGTTTCAACATAATACTTGATGAAATAATTAAAATTTTTATTATGTGAAAATAAAGAACTAGTTTTTAATATATTGGGGATTAATGGTATGTTTAATTTTATAAATGTTTTAAACTTATTTACAAATATCGAATTATTAGTGGGTTATAAGGTTAACTATTAATGAACTAGTTTATGTATATATTTGGATGAGGATTTATCTATTAAAGTATTACTACAACCTTTGATTATTTACTCATATTGGATAACCATTGATAAAATTTTATTAACTAGAGGGGAATGAATATTCATTCTATTATGGATATTATTCAATGATTCCAACATGAAAAATTCATATCATAGAATAAGAGGTAAATTCGAAATCGATAAAGGTATAAATAAAGGACAAAATTATACCTATAAAATAAAAATGTATAAACTTGATATATTTTCATTTGTTATCAACATAGATGGAAAACAAATTCCAAAACACTATGGAATGTATGTTAAATTAAACTTATATCAATTTATCACCATTTTTATTATATTATTTTCCTTTCTCAAACCACTTTGGTTTATGATTTTTTAGTTATTAACCTTCTCTCAATCACCCACATTCTGGTGATCAAAGATCTCTATCAATATTTATAATTATTTACACATGTATTCATTGTGTATATCTTTAAATTCCAATAATGTTATACTACTTGGAAACCTAGTATGTTTTATTGAAAATTACTTTGGCACATCTAATTCACTTTTTCAGGAGTATTTTTTTAATAAAGAATTTTAGGATGTGGGTTTCTATTATGTAATTTTCAAATGTTAAACCTTTGATAGTCAAGGAAACTTTTTATAAAGAAATTCATTTAAATGGTTATAGAATTTAACTCTTATATATGTTTTGATATATATTTTTTCAAATGAATTTCACCTTTTTGATACCTTACATTACATGAAACACCGAGTTTAGCTTACGTTATATGAAATATTGAGTTTAAACAAAACATGATACAATGTTTAAATATCATTATTTAATATGATATTTATAAAATAAACATTGGAATGGTGGGAAAGTATTGGATTAAAAAAAATATGGATTAAAAATGAATTTATAATGAATTCTTTAATGACTAGTTATTTATAAATTAAAATATATATCAGTTAAAAATATTGTATATCTTCTTATAAAAACTTTTTTATGTCAAAAAAGATTTTATCACAATAAATTAAATAAATATATTTTTATGTTTTATTTCATTGAAATTTATATATAATATATTCATGAAATACTTCAAATTTCATATTGGTTGTTTTCTAGATAATAGATATGAATTAATACAATTTAAAAATTAAATCTATATTATATTGAAAATCCATTATTTTCACCAATTTTATCATTTATTTTAATTTTTAGTAATTTTATTAAAAAAAATTGGTGAAATAAAATTCATTTTTTAAATAATAATATCCAAATTATCATATGGTTATGTTTTTATAACTTTCAAAAAATATTATGTTTTTGGTGAATAGTAAAAATTACTGATTTTTAATTGAAAAATAAATTTCTAATTAATTATTTTTATAAATATAAAATATATCATAATTTTTTTTAAAGTAAAATTATTTCATGTACATATATATATTTATCCAATTTATTTTATTTTAATCAATTCTAAAATTAATTTGGATATAAATTTTTGTAAACTGTTATACATTTTCTATAGGAAAAACACTTTCACTCCATATCTTTTAGATTGATTGGAAATAAAAATTATAAATTTATTTGAATGTACTTTTTAAAAATGGATAACATATTTGGAATAATAATAATTTTATTATCTAATAATTTTAAATTTATTTTTTTCACAAAATAAAAATAGAAAACATTGAAAATTTATTTACAAGGATAAGGTACAAATTGGTTTACTGGGGGGTTATACTAAAAAGATCGGGAATAAATTGACCAAGATCTAGTATAACATCTATTTTATAAAAATATTTTTGACATATAATGTATAAAAATTTATAATGCACATTTTTTATCCTTTTTTCCTAAAAAAATATCGATAAAACTTTTTTCAGTAAAAAATTACATGTGGGGCACTCACCTCACATATAAAATGCCATCCATATCGTATCTTATACACACATTAGAAACCATTTTAAATAAAATATATAACAATATAAAATCCCAAATTCCATCATATAATATTACAAGACTTTTAGTTTTAAGAAATCAAACCTAGGAACAATTTTGGTAAAAATATTCGGTGGTGACACAATAATGAGGTAACATCCTTCCATGATCGTTTTTGTTTTATTTATTACTCCCCCTATTTAAATTATTTTTAAATTAATGATATAAAAAATAATTACCATAAATATAATACATTTAATTTATTTTATGTTCTTCACTAACAAAAATTTACACTTCCACAAATTGGTTTATGAAATCATCATTTCTATGTATGATAGAATACTGCCTCACGATCAATTGTAATCCATTTTTTCTTTTACCAACACTCATTGTTGGTTATGATGATGGATATAATATATATATATATATATAAAATTTATAACATAATTATTACTCTAGATTTATTGTAAAATGTATTCATTTTACATTATATTACATATGGTATACATCTACATCACTTGTCTATACCGAGGACTACCGCCTTAAGAAGTGATGTGATTCGTTTTCACTAACACAATAAATGGAAGAAAATAAGGATACTATTAATAAATATATATGATTTACATGACATAATCATGATATTCATGAAATATTTATCATTCTGAAATGATAGTATATATTTATTTTTCTTACATTTTCAGTTAATGAATGATGATAAGGTTGTTCATGTATGTGTGGACTACCACTTTCATAAAGCGATACGACCCTATTGTTTCATCACCTGAAAAAAAAATATGATATTTATAATTAAATTTATCTAAATAATAAATTATTTATTATATTATTATCACTCAATAATTATTAACCATTACATAACTCTATAGCATAATGATCATTGACAAATGGAATGTTACCAATGCGAATCGATGGACTACCATCTCTATGATCACGATATACTCAATTTCTAAAACCACATAATTAATGATTATATTAAATGAATAATTTATTTATAATATATTATAATTATGTAATTATTCTTATTCTAGATATCATTGGACCATTTTCAATGTGATAGGAAAAAATATAACATAATCAAAATATGTATTAAAAATAAATTAGTTATTCTGATAAACATTACTTTAACATGAAATTTTTAATAGATGGGAAATAAGAGGTAATATTTAAATAATATATGGTATTATATATAATAATATACTTATTTAATATATTTTTAATTAACTTATACTTATTATATAGTATGTTTTAAAGTTTATAAAGGAAGCCCGGACTTAGGGTAAGAGATTTCAAGTCTCTCTATTATTTCAGGTAGTCCAACGAAAATTCATTACTAATTTTTTAATTAAGTTTACATAAATCCATTTATAAATGTAATATAATGAATATAAATATTTCACTTATAATTAATTTTTCATTTTATGGTATTATTTATTGGGTCTTATGATTCAAAATAATAAACAAACTGTAAGGGATTTTCATCTCTCTTTTTTACTTTTGGGAGACAGATGCCATATTTTCCACCTATTGATTTTTTTTGTGTATATACATCCCATGAATTAATTTTATGATTATTATAATTAAAATTATGTATATTTACATATCTATTAGAGGATCTATATTTAATTGTGCATATAGATCAAATTTATCAAATTCGCATGTGTTGTATGTTACAATCTCATTTTTTAATGGGATTGCTTATGAAAATGCTTACAATAATGAAATAATATCATTCATATGTAATTAAAATCATTAAATTTGTTCTAATATATTTTTTAATTATATTTCAAGTAATATTATCATTATTTTACTCTTTGGTAGTTAAAATAATTGACAATATATTTTTAATAAAATCTAACATTATTTCTATCATCAGTTAAAAATATGTTTTCTTCTAAAATGAATTTTTCTAAAAGTGGTTTAAAAAATGTTTTTATCATTAAAAAAAATTATTAAATTAATTTCCTAACATGTTTTTATTTATATAATATTATTGATCGAAATTTAATGTGGTTTGGCAAAAAATTCCCTTTTAGAATTTACCAAAAATATGAAATGAATCCTTGCTGCTACGTGTAAAACATGAATTAAATTAAATTAAATTATTTTAATTGAAGATTCCATTATATGGTTTCAATTTAATTTTCAAAGAAACGTGTTTTAATTTTTTTTCAACAATTGTTTTTTCAAATAGGAATTTATATTTTTATAATGAAATGTTTTAAAAAAAATTTAAAGAATTCTATATAATTTTTCGAGTTTTTTTTCAAATTAAATTATTTCCAAAATATTTTATTATTTTATCAATTTAAAATGAGATATAAAATTCTAATTTATTTTCACCGAGATATATTCTAATTTTATTTTCAAAATCATTCTCCATTTATGATAACATCCATTGATGTTAATTTTGTTTCACAAGGGATTTGATCTAAGGATATCATTCTTATTATTTGTCTAAATGTATATGTTTATAATGATATGTTGTGTGTGAAAGCCATTTCTCTCCAATTTTTTATACAATGTAAAAATTATTATAAAACCCACATTGTTTCAGGGCTTATTCAATGAAGAAATGATGAAATTATTATTAAAGTTCTCTTTTTTCAATAGGATGTGAAATGATGAAATATTTTTTAACCCATTTCATTTCATAGGTTATGATATATTGATTTTGTTATGATCATATGGGACACGTAAATATTATTTTAATTATGTTATGGTTGGTTACAATATCTCCCTCCAATACTTTTTATAATGATTTATATGTCATGAGATGTATAAGACTAGAATGAGGAGTGAACTCAGTTTAGTGAGGGGTATTTTCCACTATAATGGTATTGGGAGTGAACCATGAATATTATGATTGTTTGGAGAGGGAAACAATTAACCTATGAGGATATTTATATCAATGGGGATGGTTTTGTGTCCCATATAAATAGTGTATCCACCCATGGTGTCCCATAATTAGTTTTTTAAATTAGCATTACTAACTAAGGAAATGATTTTCATTTCTTATGGGTATCCCATAACCCTGATTATTATTCCAATGATATGATATCATGGATATAGTTCTTTTATTTTCATAAGATTCATGTCTTATTACTGCTAATATTTATTCCAAGACCCATGATTATGATATTTTAAATTAATGGTTCAGTTTTCCAATTTTCTTCTCATGTTATTATAGACTTATGATTATGTTATTCTTATGTATCTCCCTTATTTACCCTTCCTAAGAATATTCTATCACCTATTATTATGTTTCCTTTCACTATGTCATCAATAAATGATTCATGTAGGGTATTTGTATAAAGAATACTTAATGGGAAGATATTTTTGGGATACATTGAAGATCTTTCACGAATTAAGAAGATTGTTTTCTAGGATTACCATGTAAATAAACTACAATGATCCTACAGAATTTGCATTTTTAATGTAATAAATATTAATATAAAAATATGAAATATGTATGTATGAAATGATTGTGTTTCATTAGATTGTATCAGAGGACGAACCTAGCTGGATGTGTAGTGGCACACCCTGGGTTGAGATATTTGATCCACAATGAGGATATTATTCTATAAGGGGGGTATTTTAATACCTCAGAATGATAAAGTGTTAAAAGTATAAGTGATATAACTAATTTCAATAAGGTTAATCATTATTTTCTTGATCCTACTTTATGGGAACTCCCTAGTTAATCATGTTTTTTATGGAGTAGTGCTCATGATGGTTGACCTCCTCTATGTTTCCCATCATGTGTGTGAGTGAGAAAAAATCTCTCAAAGAACATGTATTAGACTATTGGGATAATAATTAATCAATTGATATATTTAAATATTCGGGTGGAACCTAGGTAGGGTACCACATTCCTATGGGGAAACAGGTAGTTCCAGGCCAGCCAGGACCCAACATCCATGTTACGGTAGGGTGATTGTGATGTCATCAAGGCCCAGTTTTCACAAATGGAGTATATCCTCCAGTATTTAAATTTAATTCTTTGTTTGTCTTTCAATCTAGAAAATAAAAGTAGTACACAACATTACCTAATTCACTTATACCTCATATGGAATTTACTATGATATATATTTAAACCTATAATCCTTCTTAGAAATTAGAGAAAACGAAATCCTATGAAAATTCATTATATCCTTCCCATACAACACACACTACTTCAAATTTAATGGTCTCCATGTTTGAAATAAATTGGGAATATTTCCCAACCAATCAAACACAACTCACATATGATTCTTCTATCTAATGTTATATGGTAATCCATCAACTATGTCCACTGACATGGCATCCAATTTTAAAATTTCCACAATAATAAATTAATGTAAACCAAAATGTTTCATGTTCTCTTATATTATTTTTTAGAAGATGTAATAATGTGAAACATAACCATCAATTTCATACCCCATACCCAACCAATTTAATCTCTATATCATGTTAGAATACATATTCTATGTTATCATATAAATGGAACACAAATAACTATGAAAGTAAAAAAACACCTCCAATATTTTGGGACTATAACTCATTTCCAAAATTGAGAATAACATCATAAGGGAGATACCAACAAGAGATGTTCTCCCCATAATTTTGGTTTCCTTTATTTCTCTAAAGTCATTAACATTATTAAAAATATAAATTATACACTCAAGGAGAGACGATGACAACTAGACATTAGTCAAAACCATACCAAATCATCATCTAGAGAATCTAGATACAACTGGGTGAAGATCCCCATAAGGTCTAATCCTCCATGCATTCTAAGATAGCATCTGATGGTATTATACTTCTAAAATCATCAATGATGACATTCCCCTTCCCCTGGATGTAGGTGATAAAAAAATTAAATTATTGAATGTATTCCACCCATCATATCTATATAATATTTAATAACTTATGACAAAAATATTTAACTCATATTCACATGATCATAAAATGATATAAACCTCTCCAATACTAGGTAATGCCTCCATCTCTAAAGAACATTCATAAATATGATAGGCTCGAAATCATTATTAGTGTAATTCTTCTTTTATGGACAAAATTCGTGGGATCCATATGTCACAGGATTATATTCCTACATAAGAACACAACTTAGTCCAACACCAGAAGCATCATAGTACACCACAAATTTCATCATAAAATTATTTAAGACTAAAATATGTTTTTATTTCAAAATCCATTTCAAATCATTGAAATAATTATAAAAAATTCCATTATATGAAAATCTATCTCCCTTCCTTGTATTTGATATAATGGTTGAAAAAATTTAAAAATTACATGGAAAACTAGTGATAATATCCCACAACAGTAAGAAAATTCTAAAACATGATGACATTATGTGGATCCTCCAATGAAAAGAAATTTTTTGACATATCATTATCGATAAATAATCTATATTTCAAAATAATTTTCACCAATAAATTTACTTCCTGGATCCATATAATTTTTTAGAATTATTCCAATAATGATAGAAAATCCTAATGATTCCCAAGAACAGTTTTATATTTTGTTCTTGTTTCCACACATGTCCAAAAAACTCAAGAATATCACTGATGAATATGGTGAAAATGGTTTCAAGAAACTAAAATAATATCAAGGTTATTAGAGTCAAAAAATTTATGGAGTAATAGTTAGGTCAAATAGAATCATAATATAATTCTATTGGATATACTAACTACTAAAAGCAATCATCTATATATCATACACCTGGACATTGAGTTAATAAAAACAAAGAAATAGATAAATATTGGAAACCACTTCTTCCCCATTATCTGATGAATGAAATGATCAAAATGAGGTATAGGATACATATTTTTAACCATCACTTGGTTCAATGTTCGATATTCCTTGAAAAATCATGTCGAACTATCAATCTTAATGTAAAACACTATTGTGGTTTCCTAAGGAAAACACTTTGGTGATGAAATTATTTCTACATTATATCATCCATTAAAATCATGTTCTTTTTAGCATACTATTGCCATATGATAATAGGACTTCAATATCAGATATTTCATGAACTATCCCAGTTACCCTAGTGTACCAAAAATAGATCAGGCCCTGAAATTTTCAAATGGAATTTCTGATCCCCTTGGGATGAAGACTACCACTTGGAATTATACAAAATTAATGCGATAATTAAATTTTCCCAAACATCATGGAAGTATAGAAAAAAATATGCATATAGAAAGAACACACATGGACATGTGTTCAGAGGAAGAATAGGTATAAAAAAGTAAAATATAAAATACCCCAAAATAGGTCAAATTTCCCGAGTACAAACATATGAAACACTCCACTTCCATAGATCAAAATCTGCAACCACATCAAAGTGTTTCTTTTACCCTTGCTCATACTAGGAAGGACATATTTTGAAAACACCGTAATTTACAAGCATTATGTGAGATAAATTCATATTAGGGCCTCACCAACGATTCAATAATACATTCCAATATTTAATTAACCTAATAAAGACCACTATGTATTAAATAAACAGTTTTGTCATTTTAAAATAATATTTAAATGAATCATGATTTATATTTCAATGGATGGATTCACTTGTTAAAAAATGGCTTAAATATACATTTTGTTTATATGAATAATAAAAATTTATAATTAAAGTAAAATAGTTCACATATGTTGTCAATCATTTATTTCTCATTTGTAAACAAGAAAGAAACATGGTCATCTCCCAATAGGTATGATAGTTTCAGGTTATGGGATCATTACACAATCATTTGATAAGAACCAAAATGTTTAAATACATCCCTCAACAATGGTAAGAGAGAAATCATATATGTTCTACTGAGGAATAATAAGTTCTAAAAAGTTTATTTTTAGTATTTTAAAAAGTCAATCTAGTGCTTCAAATTTCTGATACAATCGAGGTTTTCCCAAATAACACAGTAACTCCTTTGGTTTACAAGTTCTCTTGAACAAATCTGTGATGGTTAATTTATTTATCAAAACCATAAAATTAAATTAAATCCCATTTACCAACTACAAAATTGAAAATTTTACTTTAAAAAAATGGTTTTTAATGAAATAATTATTTTTACAAGATAAAACCCAAAAGATTTTATCAAAACAATTCTAATATATTTTTTCGAATAATAATTTGAAATAAATTCATAATTAATTTTAATAATTAAATTTCTGAAATTAAATTAACCAATTTAACTAAATCAATTTCCATTTGTTTCATAATTTTAGATCAAAAATTTTAATCTCCCCAATATTCCATCAATTTTACAATCACACCCCAATTCAATGGAATTGGGGGTTTTCCTAATTTCAAACCAAAATCCAATTTCTAAAAATCCCATGTCAATGAAATTGGGTTTTTAATTAATCTATTGAATGAAAATTCATTTAAAACATAAATTTAATTTAAATAAATAATATAAATTCAATAAATTAATTATGGTTAATAATAATTGGGCATCATGACAGAATAACCTATGGGAACCACTGGATATTAAACTACAAAACCTGATAGAGATTTTCAAATAGAGAATGATGATAACATAAACCACGATTCAAACCTAGGTTTAAGATCCCAAAAGAGTGGATTATATCCTCTAAACAACATAGGGATCCACAAAACCCTATAGAGAAATATACTTAGTGAGCATGAGATAGATAATTGGAAGTAGAAACTAACCTGGAGAGGATCGACCAACATTCAAAATACATTGATCCACTTATGAGAGGGTGATTAGGGTCCAAAAACTACTCTTGGGAGATCAATTAGAAGGAAAAAATATATTTGGGTTTATGGTAGATTATCATGGAATTAAAATAGGATTTTTTAGATTTTAAAATATTAGTTTATATAACAAAACCCGTATTCATTATTACATGGGGAGGGATACTTCGTTGGGACAATTTGTGCACCATGGTCATGCACCTATTTTAAATTGTTTGTATAGTTTCCCTTAGTGGGAACACAGTTTTTTAATCCATGTGCCAATGGTAAAAATAAATACTTCTTTGGTTTTCACAATTTTAAATATGAGGGTGTACAATTTGGGAAAACATTGCACCAACCATGCAATAGCCAGAAAACATTCAAATTTTTAAAAAATAAACCCGAAACAAACACAAATGAAACCCAATAAAGAAATGATTAAAATAGAGATTTAGTAATTCTGAAAATATCAACAGGATGTTTCATCCTCCCCACCAATGAAACATTATGTCCCCATAATGCATTAGAAGAAGCTTCCATGATAAAAATTGAGGCCACTACTCTCTAATCAATTCCCCATCTTCCATGTCTCATAAGAATCATAACCTTACTTCCATAGAATAGGAACCAAAGGCATCTTCCTCCCATGAAGTACTTTGGTTTTTGAACCATCAACACCGACATGACGTTCATTCGTGGATAAATCAGGTTCAACCTCAAGATCAATCCAACTAAGAACATGTGATGGATTAGTTAGATAATTTATTAGGAACAATACATGGAATAAGTTATGTATCAATTACAACTGTGGGGGTAGTTCTAAATTATAAGTAATTTATCCCACCAACTCAAAAACAACAAAAGCCAAAACAAATTGGGTTTAATTATTCCCTTACCTCCCAAGACATCGATTACGCTTAGAGGTAATACATTAAAGAAAACATGTCCATATAGTGAAAATTCCAATGGTCCATGACGATGATCAACATAAGACTTATACCGAATTTGTGCTATAAAGATCTACTGATGAATCAAATAAAACATTACTATCATCTCTTGATCAAAACCTCATCCAACCAAGGAATATTCACCAAACTAAAAAAGAACACTATTAAAATCTATAATGTCGATAACAGGAGGCCTCAAAGGGATCCATTCTAATCGAATACTATTAAATATTTTTATAAGAAAACTAAACCATCCCTATATGGTTATACCAATCCTCACCAAAGTCAAGAACACAAGCATGAAGCATATACTCAAGTATATTTATATTTCTTTCTCAATGGACATCTGCCTACAGATGTTATTCCATACTCAAATTGACCTGAGATTCTAGTGCCTTCTTATGGCCTCTCAAAAAGAGATAAGTAAACTGAGTACCCCCATTAGAAACAATAGTAGATGGGACTATGTTAAAATGAAAAATCTCTTTCATAAAGATATTTCCCATCATCAAAATAATAATTGTATAATGAATGCATATAATGTGATCCGATTTAGTAATTCAATCGATTACAAACCATATCACATTCTCATTTACCTATTTATAGATAAAAACTACCAAAAATTATATATATATATCATCCCACATCAAATTATCGATTGGAAGTGGTTAATGAAATCCTGGAGGCTTCTGGTAATTGTCCATAACTTATTTCCATGCATATAAACAAGAAAAAAATTAAACAATTCCCTATCTTATACCTGACAATATGAATTGATGCTGCATTTCATAGAAAACATATATAGTACCCAGTTGTATAACCCATTAAAAATTATGGGACCCCCCCCATCACCTCATTCCGTATCACTAATGACATAACTAATGGATTCTGATATTATATAATTCCCTCATTGGAGAACAACCACTCCACAACTACCTACCCACCATAAAGAGAGTCTCTAATGAAACAAAACTAAATATCAAGCTCTTGTTTCAGAAGAATCAATTCATGATTAGTTGATGATAATTAAAAAATAGCCATGGAATCCTCAAACCCCCATTCATGGACTCCAATATGCATCTTGGAATATAGATCAAATGACTTATACTATTCAAAATATTCTTTCACTGCTTGGGTGATATATTTCCTTATCAAAGCATCAACGATGATTTTCTATTTTCCCAGGGTATAGGAATTGTCTAAATCAAAATTTATTAAACCTCTGGTGGAGATTCCAATATTTTTTAGAGAATAAATTACTCAATATACTATAGTATGAAGACACGATAATCTTTTCTCTGAAAAGACATGTCCACAAACTTTTAAGTGCTTGAATTATAGCTGAAATTTCATGTTCATGGGTCAGATAATTATTCTCATTATTCCTAAGCTGATGATAGACAAAAGTATCGATGTCATCACCTTCCCAAAGAAAACATCTCAAACTCAAACCTGATGTATTACAAAACACCACATATACCTTTATGGCCTCTGGAAGAGTATATATCAGCACAGTCATAAAAAATACTTTTCAGCACAATAATGGAATTCATAAATTATTCATCCCAAGAAATATTTACTCCCTTCTATGTTATAGGAGTAATTGTAGAAGATAACATTGAGATGGCTTTAATAAACTCTAAAAAATACAAAAATATCCAAAGAAGCACTGAATCTCAAATACATTTATTATTTTCTCCCATGACATATGATCCTTCATCATCCAATGATCTGTCGATATTCAATGTTCCAACACAATGTTTCCCATAAATCATAGTTCTAGAAATAACAATTTGAAATCTTTTAATAAAGATGATGATTTCTCAACAATTCTAGAACATCTCTCAAATTTGGCACTTCATCCACTGTAGACATAGTGTAAAACAAGATGGAATCATCAAAGACTACCAGAGTGGTATAAATATAGTCATTGAAAATCCTCTTCACTAAAACCTTTAAAACAAAATGGTAATTGGTTAAACCAAATGGCATGACATGGTACTCAAAATGGTCATACCTGCTATAAAAGGAGGTATTCATAATTATATCTTCTTTTACCCTCAACTGATTGATACCAGAATAAAGAGAAATATTTTAGAACCAATTATCCCATTTCAATTGATCGAATATATAATAAATCTAATGAAAAAAATACATGATCAATATTTTAAATTGATTGAGCTTTTGATATTCAAAAAAATAATAATGAACCATCATCCTTCATAGTATAGTGAACCACTTCCACCCAAGGTGATACAATCTGATGTATAAAAATTTTCCCTAAAAGAACATCCAACTGATTCTTAAACTCTTTCATTTTATTTGGTTCCATACTATATGAGGTAATTGAAACTAGTTGATTACCAATAACTAAATCTATAGTTAACTACACATACTTATTGGTGACGAACTAGATTTCTCAAAAAGAAACATGCTAAAAACATGAATACAATAGGAGTGTGATCACCAATAAAATATTCTCATTATGGATAAAAAATAGATATATCTCATTACCCATATCTTGATAAAAATTTATGGCTCTACCCAACCTTGATTCTCATTATCCTTATTGGACAATGCACCCAACCATGATTGTATTATAGGATACCCATCGAAGATAATAATAACTCCATGCTTTATTGGGATGAGAGAATCCATCCAAAATATTAAATCAAAAGATTTCATCTCAAGAACTATAAAAATACAAGAAATCTCAACATAATATTGATAGAAAAAACAAATTGATATATGGAGACCCTAATCCCTATTTTTTCCAACGTGTGTAGTAATATCCATCACATAAGACAAATTATCCATAGAATGATTTAGTAGATTAACAATGTGGGTTGAAATAAATTAATAATATGCACCCATATCAAATAATGTAGTTGGTAATGAGGAATATATTGTAACCATACCTATAACTTTTTCTAGACCAATATCCTCCTCCTCTTAGGATTATTTTACTTCATGAAGAAGCATTTTTCTATATCCCTATGGATAGAACCTTTTTATAAACTAAGAATCTGATTATGACACATTTTTAGATGGATTTGATGGTCATGTTCTACTATGAGAAGTAGAAAAGATATAAGAGAATATCTATAGGTGACCCAAGATTATAAAGGCACCATATTTATTGGGAACCTTAGTGAAAACTCTCTCTTAATTACCTGACATTCAAAACTAATCTAAAATCAACATACTTATTCTATAAACTTTAGATGGTCTACAATTACCCTACTATTGAGAACCCCATGAGAATCATCATGCTTAATCCTTCCATTTAAAGATCATGAACCACTACTGGGAGAAAATTAAACTCCACAATACCCTAACTTTCCATCAATGTTCATTTCTACCAACTGTACATTATCTAGAAAATAATCTTAATGGGGTAGCCTTACAAATAAAACCCAAGAATGTAGATTTGGTCGAATTCCCAACTAAATCCATCGATTGTTCATATTATCATTAAATATAACAATAGTTTCAAACATCATGATCTAGAAGAATAAATTTACACTATATTATTGTCCTTTCATCCTCCTCATGCTTGAAAAAATCTGTTTCCATTTCAAACAAAATTGACTCTAGATAGAATCATTGAGTCAAAAGATCATTGTTTTCCTTCCACTATAAGCCCTCATGGTACTTCACCATCACAATAGTGTCCCACTATCCCATTATATGTTGTTCTATAATGAAGGTGAAAAACTTATCCATGATTTAATAAGGTGTCTCAATGAATCAAAATTATTTTTTATTCCAAATTTACCACTCCAAAACCAATTTAGGATCATTTGATAATTTTAATACTATTGGATTCTAGAGAAGGAATTATTAAGAATGATTCCAGTGATAATCCCTGCCAAATCCCACAATTTGATCTTGGATGGGATCTTGTGGTGGTTCATATCCTAGGGCTTAGACAATATTCTTGATCACCTCAACCAAACAGGTTTCCATAAGGCAATTAAATAACTGAGGTTCATCGATAGATTCATCCTATATGTGATTCACATGTCTTCATGGAGTCGTGATGCTACAAATATCTATTTACAACAAATACTACATCAAATTAACTATAAAATTAATCAACAACGGAAAATTAATCACAATAGATAGACATACAACTGTTATATTTCACACTATCTAAAAAATATGATGGGAAATACTAGAAACAATCCTTAGGATGCCTTTCCATAACCACCCATGGTGACTTAATAATTGTTTCTATGAGAGATGTCCTGGAAATCAATCAAAACTTCCTCTAAAGTCCCAACATGGTTATATAAATGAATACTTACTTCAATTCAATAATCGAAACCTAGAGCATTCGTACCACTTTTTCATGAACTAGATCGGATAATTGGTTAAGCTGATAACCGAGATGGAACTAACATATCCCATAGGGTGTGTCTGATCCATAGGGGTTTCTAAATTTAACCTGGCATCCTAAAAAATTAATGTTGCAGTAATTTTTTTCACATACATCGTGGACGTAAAGAAAATTAAATCAGTATGTGTAACACCCCAGGTAAATAAAGAATATGACATTTTTATATTTATCCATATTTATGAATAAAATATTAATATTACTTTAATGGGGATGCTATGAACGATGGCGTACCCAATACGCAATAATGAGTTTCTTGGGAATGTTGCGTTGCACTCTAATAATAAAATAATATTATTTTAAATGGTAGTTAACGGCTAGCCGTGGTAATGGCGGGAATGAACAGAACTAACTAAAAAATGATTATATATGTTTGTAAAATATTTTTACTCTTTACAATAAATGTTATAGGATTAAAAATGCTAATGAATCCAATTTTAAGCGTAAACATTCCAATATTCTTTAAAAGGTCGATTAAACGCCTTTTGATGGCAAAACTCTTTTAAATCAACTTTTTGACAATTTTATGTGTTATATTTGACAAAAAAAGTTCTTCTTTAGAATCGGGACATCAAAATTTACTTTGTGTAAATTATTGGTATTTTTCCGAAAAAGTTCAATTTTTAATGAATAGTGAAAAATGTTGTATTTTAATTCAAAACCTCTTTTTAATCTAATTTATTTATATGATTAGATTATCTTTTGAATTGGTTTTAAATTGAAATTAGAATATATTTTTACCATTTAATCCAATAGTGGTCGTTGGAATTAATTTCACTTTGAAATTGGACTTAAAATAGTGTCAATCTTTTGATACTTATTGTTTCATAAAAGCAAGTTATTTGCTCTGACAGCGTGAATTAATTATTAAATTAATTAATGCAACTAATATGTTTTGAATTTTGTAAAATAGACATCATTTTTGAATTCAGGATATAAAATATAGCTTAGGGTGAAGTTTTGGTATTTTTCTGAAAAACATCAATTTTTGATGAATAGTGAAACCACTAAGTGGTACTTATAAAAACTGATTTTCCGTTTAAATGAAATTTTACCACCTCTGTGTTTTGAATTTAAAAAATCCGACATACATGGTTGTCATTAAGAAGTAAAATGTGGTTCAATGGGATTAAAATAATTTTTTGGTGAATAGTGACTTTTATGTTTTTAATCGCGATTAGAGGTAATTAATGTAGTTTAAGGTAAGAATAATGTTTTAATAAAATGAAATGACCTAGACACATGTCCTTCCCTCATTGGATGTGTCATGGCCGACCAATACAATCCATGGGTCAACTTGGGGACACCATGGAGCCACTTTGGTTGGAAAATGACATAAATACCTTTTTATTTAATGTTAAAGTAAAAATGACACAAACATGAGATGTTTTACTAAAATAATTTTTACATGGGGTTATACAAGTACTATTTTTGACTATAAATAGTCATTGGAAAGCTAAAAATATTTCCTACATCATAGTATTTTTTTATAATTTTTAGACATTAAATAAATTAAATTATTTATGACATCATGATGATGCAGCGATGACCTCATTATTTAACGATTTAAATAAAATGGAAAGATAATGTAAATTCTAAGAACTAAACATGTCCAAAACATATTGTATGGGTGGATTTAGAACCCTTATCACCTTATCCTCGAATTATATCAATGTGGGACCTTTTAAATCCGAAACTCATTTTAAAATAAAGGAACATGTCTTTACTTTCCAATGGTGCCCCTCCTCTCCTCTTATAAAAGGCCCCCACCTCTAACTCCTTACCCACACTTCCAAAGCCTTTGGATCGGCCAAAATCTGCCCATTTTGTCTCTCCAAATCCCTCTCTAACTCCTTGAAGCCTCACTTTGTGCATAAGTCTTCCCAAGGAATCCTTTGAGCTCAAACCAAAGGGAGTTACCCGATTTTAAGGTAATGTCTTCACTTGAGTCCTTTTGTTTTATTTTGCTTCTCCAACCCCCTAAACTCTTTTTATTCATCTCTTTTGTAACAACTACAATATCTTAAATATACTAGGATGTTTTTATAAGAAGTATTCGAGCTACACTTACACACACCTTCGTCTAATGGTTAAATAACATACTGTTTCTGTGGTTGGCGATTTTCTGCCTCACGAAACGATGATTATTCAATATTGTTTTAACACCTTTAAAGGTGGCCATTATGATGTAACTGTATTTTATATATGATATATATGGTATTTATGTTTACTATATTCTTCTGTATTTTATATTTAAATCATACCTTTATTCTTTTCATGTTGTGTAAATGCGATAATTTCATATGAGGAAGTGTGGACTACCGCCCCCTCAAGTGATGTGACTCGTACATGCAATACATGAAATTTATAAAGAATGAAATTAATGAACATATGTGACCTATATAACCTATATATTATACTGTAATTATAATATATATATATATATATATGTATGTATATGTATATCATTTATTTTTAATTCCATTAATATGACAAAAAATGAAAGTAGCGTTCATGCGTACGTACGACCTACCGTCTCCATGAACGGTGCTTTTAATTTTTATCTTCAAATGCTATGGAATAGTATAAAATTAATATATACTTGATATATATGATATTTAAAACATCAATACTATTCTTTATATGATGTAACTATAACTACATGGAAAATTATTTTCCAACAAGTTCAATTTTTGACTCATGTACCAAACATCGGAAAAAACGTCTGATATGAACTGACATTATTAAAAAATTATTATGACATTATAATATGTGATATTAACTGAATAATAATCTTTAAAGGAGGTCCTTAGGAAATTATAAATTGACCAAAGTTTATTATTCAGGAATATAAAGAAACGAACAAGACAAATCGGACTTGAGGTAAGGGATCCTACTCCTCTCTTTCTTTTTAAATACACTCTTTTATTTCATTCCTTTTAAAGCTCATATTTCTTGTTATTGGGATGTTATTTTATATTACTCTTACTGTAATTTTTATTTTCATATGACGAGAGACCCTTTTCTCTCTCATCAATCCATTTTGGGAGTTTTGAGTAGCGCCGTTAGGCTACCGAATTTTCGTAAAAGATCTGACCCCTCTCTTTCTTTTCAAGAAATATCTTTTATGTAATTTATTTTATTCTCCACTTTATTATCTTAAAGGATGTTATTTTATACTCCTATTACTCCAATTTTCATGTTCATATAATGAGAGATCCCCTCTTACTCTCATTATTTTGTTTTATCAAGTTTTAAATGGCGTCGTTAGGCTGCCGAGTTTTCGTAAGGGATTTTTCATCTCACATTTATTCCCGTGAGATTTATGCTACATTTGCCACAATTTCCTTTGAGTGGTGTATGTACTGACCATTATTTTACTCATTTTGTAATATACTTTCATTTATGAGTATTTACATCAATGTTGTATTGTCCTTCTTTCACGGGGTGTATGTTTCGAAAGATACTCATGTCGGTAAGGGAACCTTTCACCCTCCTCTTTTTAAAAGACTTATCTTGTTATGTCTTTTAATTCACATACTATTATGTTGGGATATGTTCTTCTATATCCTTATTGATTTAAATTTTATGTCCATGTGATGAGATACCCTTTTTATCTCTCATCAACTCATTTTCTGAATTTTGTAGTGACGCCGTTAGGGTGTCAAATTTTTGCAAGGGAACTTCTTAACCCAAATTTGATTCTTTGGGATAAACTTGTACTCCTTGAATATGTCGTTCTATGAATATGTGTGAATAAACTATGATTGTTTTACACTTAATATCCACTTATATTTGGTGTATTTTTTTGTCACACATAATTATGTAATTGATTTATCCTTAAACCAAGGATACCATCTTTGTATGGGACTTCGTCTCAATCTCCATTCATTGAGGCATATTTTGTTTTATACACAACATTCTTTTATACGGTGTATAAACCCCTTTTACTTTTACTTTAATTCAAAAGGAATATTTTTTTATACGAAACATTTTACTAAAAGACAAAAGGAATGTTTTTTTGTCATACGTATGCGGCGACAACGACTTCTCCGCCGCCGTGACCATTATTTGAGTTTCGGCTTCCTCTACAAGCCATACCTTTCTTTTTAAAAGAAAAATAAATACCATGTTTTACTTTTCTTTTATTTTGGTATTGAAAATGGTTTTCATAATGTTTTTATATCAATGTGTTGTATTGATATCTTGTTTCTGAAAGGTGGAAATGTTATGTTTCCTTTAAGCATGTTTTATGTGATAAGATTATGTTATGGTTTTTGGGCATTGCTATGAAGACGGGTGGTTCCGTGATAAACTAAGGGTGGGTGAGCCCGATATAGCTCTCCAATGCATTGGGTAACACGAAGGAGTGAAACGTTAAGGTTTCTCCGAAGAGATTTAGGGAATATACTGTGGTGGGTATTCCAAATGTAACTAAGAGGGTTACTCCCTACGTAAGAATGTTATGAATGCCTCAAGTTACCTTTATGTCTGATAATTTATATGATTTTTTCATGATTTGATGAGGTATGTTAAAGTGCCTATCTTTTATGGGTAAAGTATGATTTCATTCTTATGTATATATGAACTCATTTTTCCTTTCCATCTTTTTATAACCCATACTGAGCTTTTTATGCTCATCCCAAGTTTTTGAAATGTTTTTCACAGGTCAAGGGAAAGGTACATGATATGATGATAGTGTCAAGGAAGTGTCAAAAACGAATCCAAGCTTTATTTTTTAAATATGTTTCCGTTGATGGGAAAAAATGAATACTATCTTTATGTAACCACTTTGTTTGAATGTGGAATGTAATGAAAGTTTTATGACCTAATTCTCTAAAACTCTAAACCTGAAAAGATTCTCAATGTGTAATCTTGTAATAACTCAAGATTAAGTAAGGTTTAAGGCTGGGGCCTTATATTTGGTATCAGTGGTCGGTTTAGACAACTTTAGGGATTAGGAGTTTTTGTTAGACACATGATTGGTCCCTATAACTATTATTTCAGTTAAATCCTTGTTTAATATCTTTTTTCAGGTCAAGTAAAGTCGGTTATGAATGGAAGGAGAAGGATCTCAAACATCGTTCCTATCTCTTCCTGATGACATGCTTGCAATAATTATTGCAAAGTCATGTTCGGATGATTGTGAAACTTTTTCTAGCATACAACTCACTTGCAAGCAGTTGTTTGAGATATCAAACACCTCCACTATACCTCGCTATCATCTTGGATCATGGGTTGTTTTTAGACAAATACTATTTTCACAATATTCTCATATTTTCAAGAAAGGTAAATATTATCAAGGTATTTTCAAATATTTTACCTTATCACAAGAATTTGAAGCATATTATGATTTTAAAAATGGTGCTGATGAAGGATACCCTTGCGCAACCTATTTATATTTTCTTTTAAAATATAGTCTCTCATCACATACTTATGGTATTTTAAAAGGACCAATAATAGAAAGTTTCAACTCAAATTTTGTCCGACTATTTTATAGAAATCATGTTTTATCAGATGTTTTGGAATTATATGGCATACATGATTATTTTCCAAAACTGTTTTTCTGTGAACACCCATATGACCCATGTTGTACAAGGTCTATTTGGATGGAGGAAGCAAATGATTTTGAAGGATCTATACATCATTGTTGTAATGCATGGGACTTCTACCTACGTGAGCAAGATGACGATGAAACCGAGTGGACGCTATGATCAAGGTATGATGTTATTAATTTTGGGAATCATTTTATTTTATCTTATGGTGGTGAAAGAAGACTTCAAGAATTAAGATTTTGAGATCGTAACGAATTTGGATGAAAATGAGAGGTATAAGGAAACTATTAAGGTTAAAACATGTTAGGGTTATTTTTGAGTCTTATAAAAAGGACAACACGCAGACCGTGTGACAAACCGTTGCGTCGGACAAAGCTGCGGGAATCGAACCCACAACCAAAGTGCAACTGGTATTTATTGCCTACCACTGGACTACGTGAAGTCTCTGTTTAGTTTGACTGATTCTTTTAGTTAGATGATTTTATGAATCAAGAGTAGGTTGATTTTGGTTATATATGGAAATTTATTAACCTATCATGGAGGATATGTGATTAGGTTAATTACTTTTCAATACGAGACATTAAGAGCAACTGATGTTGTTTGGAGATAAATGTTAAGATTTAACTTGGAAGACTATGTGACTAAATCCTTAAAATATTTCGGTTTCAATCTTAGTTTGGTTTACTTTGAATAATTTTATGGACAAATTTTTTATCAAATGGTCCTCGTTGAACTTTGGGTTTTGTTGGACAAATTTTGGAGATTAAGAATAGATTTTCTTTTTATAAAGGATTATCTTTTTCTGGATTATCAGATCTTGTACTAACCTTTTTGGTTTTGGTTTTGGTTAAAGTCTAAAGACATGGGAATTATATAGTACTCTTTTTTGGATTAGGTGATTTTCTAGAAGTTGATTATAGTACTCTTAATGTGAACAAGTCTTCCTAAATACTCATCTTTTGGAGAAAATATGAGTTTGTGTAAGGAATCTAATAAAAGTTGAAAGTCAACATGATAAGTGATTATGTTTCCTTTTGAATAAATTCCTAAATAAAAAGTAACTTAAAACATAAATGTTGTCTATTAAATTTTCCTACTGGGGAATCAAATACCGTTTAACCCATCACAAGTTTGTGATTTTATTATGGTTAACTTTCTCCTAGACATGTTTACTATCACTCTCCATCAGAACACGACCCTTTGGTTTTTCCTCTATGTCCATATTTTCATACTTGGAATCCTAGTATGGGTTAACTCAGGTGACCTCTATACTTATCCTTCTCTATTTTAAAGTGATTGTTTTACCAACTCCTGTTCTGATGTGGGACTTTGAAGGATGTTTCTGAGCTCAATTTTAAAATTGGGAGGACGCAATTCCCAAAAAAGGGGAAGGATTTAACACCCCAGGTAAATAAAGAATATGACATTTTTATATTTATCCATATTTATGAATAAAATATTAATATTACTTTAAAGGTGATGCTATGCACGATGGCGTACCCAATACGCAACAATGAGTTTCTTGGGAATCTTGCGTTGCACTCTAATAATAAAATAATATTATTTTAAATGGTAGTTAACGCCTAACCGTGGTAATGGCGGGAATGAACAGAACTAACTAAAAAATGATTATATATTTTTGTCAAATATTTTTACTCTTTACAATAAATGTTATAGGATTAAAAATGCGAATGAATCCAATTTTAAACGTAAACATTCCAATATGCTTTAAAAGGTCGATTAACCGCCTTTTGATGGCGAACCTCTTTTAAATCCACTTTTTGACAATTTTATGTGTTATATTTTACAAAATAAAATTCTTCTTTAGAATCAGGAAATCAAAATTTACTTTGTGTAAATTTTTTGTATTTTTCTAAAAATGTTCAATTTTTAATGAATAGTGAAAAATGTTGTATTTTAATTGAAAACCTATTTTTAATATAATTTATTTATATGATTACATTATCTTTTGAATTGGTTTTAATGTGAAATTAGACTATATTTTTACCATTTAATCCAATAGTGGTCGTTGGAATTAATTTCACTTTGAAATTGGACTTAAACTACTGTCAATCTTTTGATACTTATTGTTTCATAAAAACACGCTATTTGCTCTGACAGCAGGAATTAATTATTAAATTAATTAATGAAACTAATATGTTTTGAATTTTGTAAAATAGACATCATTTTTGAATTTAGAATATCAGATATATCTTAGGGTGACGTTTTGGTATTTTTCTAAAAAACATCAATTTTTGATGAATACTGAAACCACTAAGTGGTACTTATAAAAACTGATTTTCCGTTTAAATGAAATTTTACCACCTCTGTGTTTTGAATTTCAAAAATCCTACATACATGATTGTCATTAAGAATTAAAATGTGGTTCAATGGGATTAAAATAATTTTTTGGTGAATAGTAACTTTTATGTTTTTAATCGCGATTAGAGGTAATTAGTGTAGTTTAAGGTAAGAATAATGTTTTAATAAAATGAAATGACCTAGACACATGTCCTACCCTAATTGGATGTGTCATTGCCGACCAATAAAATCCATGGGTCAACTTGGGGACCCCATGGAGCCACTTTGGTTGGAAAATGATATAAATGCCTTTTTATTTAATGATAAAGTAAAAATGACACAAACATGAGATGTTTTACTAAAAAAAATTTTACATGGGGTTATACAAGTCCTATTTTTGACTATAAATAATAATTGGAAAGATAAAAATATTTCCTACATCATCGTATTTTTTTTTAATTTTTATACATTAAATAAATTAAATTATTTATGACATCATGATGATGCAGCGATGACCTCATTATTTAACGATTTAAATAAAATGGAAAGATAATGTAAATTCTAAGACCTAAACATGTACAAAACCTATTGGATGGGTGGATTTCGAACACTATCACCTTAGCCTAGAATTATATCAATGTGGATCCTTTTAAATCCTAAACTAATTTTAAAATAAAGGAACATTTTTTTACTTTCCAAGGGTGCCCCTCCTCTCCTCTTATAAAAGGCCCCCACCTCTACCTCCTTACCCACACTTCCAAAGCCTTTGGCTCGGCCAACCCCTGACCATTTTGTCTCTACACATCCTTATATAACTCCTTGAAGCCTCACTTTGGGCATAAGTCTTCCCAAGGAAGCCTTTGAGCTCAAACCAAAGGTAGTTACCCGATTTTAAGGTAATGTCTTCACTTGAGTCCTTTTGTTTTATTTTGCTTCTCCAACCCCCTAAACTCTATTTATTCATCTCTTTTGTAACAAATATTGTATCTTAAATATACTAGGATGTTTTTATAATAAGTATTCGAGCTACAATTACACACACCTTCGTCTAATGGTTAAAGAATATACTGTTTCTGTGGTTGGCGATTTTCTGCCTCACGAAATGATGATTGTTCAATATTCTTTTAACACCTTTAAATGTGGCCATTATGATGTCACTATATTTTATATATGATATATATGGTATTTATGTTTCCTATATTCTTCTGTATTTTATATTTAAACTATACCTTTATTCTTTTCATGTTGTGTAAATGCGATAATTTCATATGAGGAAGTGTGGACTACTGCCCCCTCGAGTGATGTGACTCGTACATGCAATACATGGAATGTATAAAGAATGAAATTAATGAACATATGTGACCTATATAACATATATATTATAATGGAATTATAATATATATATATATATATATATTTATATCATTTATTTTTAATTCCATTAATATGACAAAAAATGAAAGTAGCGTTCATGCGTACGTACAGTCTACCGTCTCCATGAACGGTGCTTTTAATTTTTATCTCCAAATGATATGGAATAGTATAAAATGAATATATACTGGATATATATGATATTTAAAACATCAATACTATTCTGTATATGATGTACCTATAACTACATTGAAAATTATTTTCCAACAAGTTCAATTTTTGACTCATGTACCAAATATCGGCAAAAACGTCTGATATGAACTAACATTATTAAACAATTATTATAACATTATAATATGGGATATGAACTGAATAATAATATTTAAAGGAGGTCCTTAGGAAATTATAAATTGACCAATGTTTATTATTTAGGAATATAAAGAAACGAACAAGACAAGTCAGACATGAGGTAAGGGATCCTACTCCTCTCTTTCTTTTTAAGTACACTCTTTTATGTCATTCCTTTTAAAGATAATATTTCTTATTATTGGGATGTTATTTTATATTACTCTTACTTTAATTTTTATGTTCATATTATTAGAGACCCTATTCTCTCTCATCAATCCATTTTGGGAGTTTTGAGTGGCGCCGTTAGGCTGCCGAATTTTCGTAAGAGATCTGACCCCTCTCTTTCTTTTCAAGAAATCTCTTTTATGTAATTTCTTTTATGCTACATGTTCTTATGTTAAAGTATGTTATTTTATACTCCCATTACTACCCTTTTCATCTTCATATAATGATATATCCCAACTTACTCTCATTATTTCGTTTTATCAAGTTTTAAGTGGCGCTGTTAGGCTGCCGAGTTTTCGTAAGGGATTTTTCATCTCACTTTTATTCCCGTGAGATTTATGCTACATTTTCCACAATTTCCTTTCAGTGGTGTATGTACTGACCATTATTTTACTCATTGTGTAATATACTTTAATTTATGAGTATTTACATCAATGTTGTATTGTCCTTCTTTCACGGGGTGTATGTTTTTAAAGATACCCATGTCGGTAAGGGAACCTTTCACCCTCCTCTTTTTAAAAGACTTCTTTTGTTATGTCTTTTAATTCACATAATATTATGTTGGGATATGTTCTTCTATATCCTTATTGATTTAATTTTTTTGTCCATGTGATGAGATACCATTTTTATCTCTCATCAACTCATTTTCTGAATTTTGTAGTGACATCGTTAGGCTGTCAATTTTTTGCAAGGGAACTTCTTAACACAAATTTTATTCTTTGGGATAAACTTGTTCTCCTTGAATATGTCATTCTATGAATATGTGTGAATAACCTATGATTTTTTTAAACTTAATATCCACTTATATTTGGTGTATTTGTTTGTCACACATAATTATGTAATTGATTTATCCTTAAACCAAGGATACCGTCTTTGTATGGGACTTCGTCTCAATCTCCATTCATTGAGGCATATTTTGTTTTATACATAACTTTATTTTATACAGTGTATAAACCCCTTTGACTTTTACGCTTATTCAAAAGGAATATTTTTTTATACGAAACGTTTTACTAAATGACAAAAGGAATATTTTTTTGTCGTATGTATGCGACGACAACGACTTCTCCGCCGCCGTGACCATTATTTGAGTTTCGACTTCCTCTATAAGCCATACCATTCTTTTTAAAAGAAAAATAAATACCATGTCTTACTTTTCTTTTATTTTGGTATTGAAAATGGTTTTCATAATGTTTTTATATCAATGTGTTGTATTGATATCTTGTTATTGAAAGGTGGAAATGTTATGTTTCCTTTATGCATGTTTTATGTGATAAGATTATGTAATGGTTCTTGGGCATTGTTATGAAGACGGGTGGTTCCGTGATAAACTAAGGGCGGGTGAGCCCAATATAGCTCTCCAATTCATTGGGTAACACGAAGGAGTTAAACGTTAAGGTTTCTCCGAAGAGATTTAGGGAATATACTGTGGTGGGTATTCCAAACGTAACCAAGTGGGTTACTCCCTACGTAAGAATGTTATCAATGCCTCAAGTTACCTTTATGTCTTATAATTTCTACGATTTATTCATGATTTGATGAGGTATGTTAAAGTTCCTATGTTTTATGGCTAAATTATGATTTCATCCTTATGTATATATGAACTCATGTTTCCTTTCCATATTTTTATAACCCTTACTGAGCTTTTTATTCTCATCCCAAGTTTTTGAAATGTTTTTCATAGGTCAAGGGAAAGGTACATGATATGATGATAGTGTCAAGGAAGTTTCAAGAAAGAATCCAAGCTTTATTTTTTAAATATGTTTCTGTTGATGGGAAAAAATGAATACTATATTTATGTAACCACTTTGTTTGAATGTGGAATGTAATGCAAGTCTTATGATCTAATTCTCTAAAAATCTAAACCTGAAAAGATTCTCAATGTGTAATCTTTTAATAACTCAAGATTAAGTAAGGTTTAAGGCTGGGGCCTTATAGTATGAATAAAAGGAAATCTTCACAGGAATATGTGTAATAAAAATAAAATAGGTATAACAACCCAAATTACAATAGAAAATTACTATAAATTTGTAAAACTACACTCATCACAATGGACACAAAACTCCACGTTCAGAGATCAATAAATAGAACAACCTCTAAGTGTGGATTTACTGCTACTCAAACCTGGAAGGATACAATATTCAAACAGCCAATGTCATAGGTGGGATGTGATCTAAAAGCCTGGTTGGGCCCCAACAAGTATTCCATACTACATTCTAAAATTTAATTAACTAAATGAAGAGTTTTTACTTTTTAATAAACAAGTTTGTAATTTCAAAATCCTTTTTAGACAAATCCTGATTTACCTTAGTAATTATGGAAGTACATTTAAAAAATGTATTTAATAAAAATTTAATATAAATTTTTTATATAGATATACAATTCATATAAAATTGTTCATAAATATTGTCATACATTGATATCTAATATATAAACAATCTATCTACATGGTCATCTTCCAAGAGGTATGATAGTTCTAGTGTATTGGATCCTCACACACTCCTTTGATAATAATCACATTATGTACACACGTCCCTCAACACAAGATTGAGAGGGAACATATATGTCCAACATAGGAATAAGAAGTTCTAAAAAGTATTTTTTTTATTGTGGGAAAATGTCAATTTGGTGCTAGGTAATTCCCATCCTTCCATGTTTTTCCAAAATAACTCACTAACTACGCTGGTTTTCATGTTCTATTGAAAAAATAAATGATGGGAAATTTATTCTATGTAACCTTAGAATAAAAATAAATCCCATTCTACCATTTAAAAAATTACAATTTTCCATTTAAAACACAAATGGGACTTTAATCAAGACATGCATTTTTCCACGATAAAACCCAATGGATTATAGAAAAACCATTTAAAACCGTTTTCACATATATGAATTTGAAATCAATTAAAAATTAATTTTCTGGAGTCAATTTCAATAGTTAAAATGAAAATTTTAATTGAAAAAATATTACAAAAATATCATAATTTAAATTCAATAATTTATATCTACAAAATTTTCCTTCAATTTTACAATCAGTCCACAATTCAATGGAATTGTAGGGTTTCCCAATTTCATTCCAAATTTTCTTTCTATAAACTCAAATTCAATGGATGTGGATTTTTAATCAATGAATTGAATAAAATTTCATTTATAATAAAAACTATATTTAAAAAAGACAATAAAATTTTATCGGGTAATTTTGGGTTAAAAAAATTAACATCATGACAGAACCACCTATCGAAATAGCTTGATCTCAAAACTCTAAAAAAAATGAGGATATTGTAATGAAGAATGAAGAAAATTGAAACAGAAATGACACCTAGGTTTATAATCCCAAAAGAGTGGATTAGATCCTCTAACCAATATAGAGATCCTCAAAACCCTAGGGGGAAAAGTCAGAGAGCGGGATAGATTGAAAATGAAAAGAAGAAATTAACCAGGAAAGGATCGATCGCCATTCACTAAGCATCAACCTACTTCTAGGAGGGTTTAGAATGGGAAAACATCTCTTTGGATATATTGTAAAAAGATAAATTGTTTTGGGGTCAAAATATTATATCAGTGACCTAAAAGAGGAGTTATAATATTTTAAAACATATGTTTGAGAAAAAACCGTATGCATGGTTTCCTAGGCATGGCTAGATAGTTGACCAATCCATGCATCCAGAATGTGAACCTAATTTAAATGGGATTCATTATTTCTACATTGTGGGAACATGATTTGTGAAATCATGCATCAACTATAATAAACCTACTACTTGGGTTTCCATGGTTTTCCTTGAGAGGGCACACGGTTTGGGAAAAAAGTGAACTATACATGTAGTAACCTAGAATCTTTCAAAATTTGAAAACATTCCCATCAAAAAACCACAAACAAAACCCAAAAAATAAAGAATTAAATCTGTGGTTTATGAGTTCCTAAAAAAATAACATGTTGTTACATGTTTCCTAGTTGACCCCATATCAATAATAATCTCCACACAATTATATGGAGGAATACTGTAGAATCTATTTGAGATTTCATTGGGAAAATCACTGACTACCACATGAAGATCAAAAAAATAAAAAACAAGATCATCTTTAACCATAACAACATATTAAAAAAGCCAGAAGATATGGTCCAAAAGGTTATGAAAAACCATAACATAGAGCCCACTCTATATAAAATATCCTATATTTACCTTTAACAATAAGGACTAATACAAGTTGATGAATAAAATCAGCCTCCACATGCTTAGTAAATATCTAATCCATCCCGGTGATGTTATTAAATATTTTTAGACTAATAACTAAGAAATTATATTGATATAAAATAGTAATGACATAGAAACCCCTAATATTTCCCCATCCCAAGAGGTTTCTCTAACATAATTTCATAGGGGAGGAGATTTATTAGATGTTTCAGCACATAAAAAAAGATCAAATATAAATAAGTGGAGAGAACCAATATGAAATATATAGGTTTATAAAAAATATTGTCTAATTATGGTATTACTCGCCATCTATAGACTTATTTCAACCTCCAATAGAAACTCATCCACTATATGAAGTTTCTTTACTCTAAAATCATGTGGATGGGGCCCTATAGACATTGAATCTTTTGACTAGACTATTGTGGTATTTCGATATGATATTCCCTAACTATAACAATGTTAAGAAATATCCAGACATAATCACTATAGTTGGTCATATTATCTACAACCATTGAATATATTCACATGTTTATAAAACAATGATTGTGACTTATTGGGACACATTGATAGTATGTCAGAGGAACACTAATGGGATTAGGATGTGGACAAAAGGAGGAACATTGTTGAGAACAAAGTCCATCAATATTGTAATGCTCATTCAATATACTATCCTATATTTGTAGGATATTGGATATTCATCAAGGTAAAAGAGATGGAATGTAATAGAAAACAATTCCCAAAGTGTCCATTCCATCCTTAATTTACCTATATACTTCTTCTATATAAGTATAAATTATAATCAGAAATATGTATGCGTTGATATATGGTCACAAACATTACATGAACTTCTATGATTTTAGAAGATCATTCTTCACCATCTTAAGAGAAAAATGAACCATATACATGAATCATTTTGTGTACTCTAACACCACATTCTCTCCGTATAAAAAAGAGATGAACACTAGATACATACCCATCATTAAATATTATTGTATGAACTACTAGAAGAAGAGTGTATTAAAACCACTCTAGTATAATACCACTTTCATATCATCATATACTAGAGATTCCCACCATCTCTTGTTGGGAAACTTGAGTCTGAACGTTGTTCAATTCCCCATAATATCTATAAGTAAGTTCATGATGTTGAAGCTATGATCAATACTGTCCAGCCAGTCAGCTACCACATAGGTGTTGTGCATGTATTTCATCGACAATAATCTATAATTTATGATGATTTTGATGTTCAAAAATACCCTTGTTTGTTTTCTGATAATTTTTATTAAGTACGTTTTATAGTAATTTATATTCTATTTTAAAGGAATTTAGCATTAGGATAAAGATTCTAGAATCATTGTTTTCATCCCAATGTTATGATGAAAAAGTAACATTTACATACGGAATAAACCTTACATTACACTAGAGTGTTTTCATTTGGATCTTCATACATAAATTTGAATAATTGACACACGTATTGATTAACAACCATGAATTGGTGTCTAGATTTACTATTTTCAACACAACATTTGGGAACATTGAACATACAGTTAATTAAGTCTACATTTGAGATGTTATAATGACAAGGATGAATGTATGGATCATCATCCATACATTTATTTTTGATCACTACATTGCATGAAGATTAATTTATGAAAAAAAAGGAACTCTAAGATATGTAAATTAACCCTATGAAACAAAAAGGAACCCTACGCTTTGCAATGGACCCCTGTGCTATAAAATGGAAGTCTATTCCTCAAAAAGGAAAACTACCATATATAGCTCAACCCTGTGTAGTTTTCTCAGTGGAGATTATCATAAATCCTCATTTTTTTCTGAGATTACTGCAATGGTTCAATCAGAATTAAAGGACAATTTAAGGATTGTGTTTATTGTTTCAAGGAACCGTGTTCATCAGATAAAATCCCTATTATTTTGAAGTGATGCTATGACTCTCTTAGTTAATTGAAATTTTAATCTCCATGATGAATTAGGATATTCTTTAGGATCTATAACATTGAATAATGTTTTTTATATTTTCTATATTATTTTAGAATATCTCTTAAAATATACATGTGATAATTGATTCAAATACATGACTGCCTTACTGAATTTTTTTTTCTATTCACCAGCAAACAAAGAACTCTAATTTAATGACTAAATTTTGGAGATATAGAAGTTCTATATTTTTCTACTATAAGTTTGTGACTGCTCTATTTTGTTATAACATTTAAATTGAGTATCTATTTGTAACCCAGATCACATCATACTCGTTCTCTCTTAATAACTATTATTTCTGATGAATAAAATCCATCTACACTCAATTTCATGCTGCAACAATTTTGATGTTTAACCTATTTCAAACAAATCAATCTCTTTCGATTCAATTAGACTTTTCAACTGCTAAAACTTAGTTATGGTAGAGTACCAGCTTCTCAATCAATGATGTGGATAATCGGATCACAGTTATCAAACCAGCAGGCTTTATAATTAGACTTGTGTAAAGGTGTCAACTTCAAACACTCAGTTATGGAATTTTGATCTTATGATAAGAGGATCAGACTTGTGAAATTCACCCGGCTCACTATGAGAGTATTTGGTGGAGTAGACTTGTGGATCATTGTTCCCTAAACCAGTATAAAAAATTATTTTCTTCAATTATGTTAATTTTCTTGCATATTATCATTTAGAAGATTCAAAATATATATTCTCATAAATTATAGTGGGTGTTAAAACGAATATTTGTGGAAGATATGTAAAAGATACAATTCAACCCCCTCTTATGTATTACTTTTTTATATTATGACAAAACAATAGGGATCATTCATACGCTTATTATATTAGGGATTCTCATGTATGAACTCCCAAGACTATTCCCTTTCTACTCCCACTTGTATATATATAACAACAATTGTGTTATGAACAATAATTAAATTTTTTCCCATGATAGAGACTACTCAAATGATATCCATTTTCCGACTCTAATCCCAAGGATAAATCCCATGTGGAGAATTAATTGAATCCTCTTATATATCCTATGGAAGTCATCTAAAACAAATACTATTTAAGTCAAAAAATTAATTAATTGACTAGAAAACTAGATTAAATCATTTTAAACCAAAAAACCTTTGTCTAAAACTATGATTTTTTTCAAGCATCAACATATGATAGACACATCCTAGAAACCCATGGTATCTTGAGTTCTTTATCGATAGAGTTTGATATAAAATCATCGTAACCTACCTCGGAAGTGATCATAGCACTATCACTATTCTAATAAACATACCATGATAAATATTAATAAGGAGAAATCACTTATGATAAAAAAATTATTAAATGACTCAGGACACCCACATAATATGGAACCCAACTCGATCCTCTAAATATGCAAAGGGTATTATTATTCCCTACAGGCCGGTGGCTAGAACCCGATTACCAACAACCATGGGGTATGATTTCTATAAACATAAATAAGACAACATGGAATATACCCACATAACATAAATAAATAACGGATTAAAAAAATAAATATATTAAAAAATTAAATAAAAAATACTGTAGTGGTATAACTCAAAAAATAAGTAAAACCATGGATATATATGTGAAAAAATAGAAAGGGTACCCAAACCAAAAACTACTACACCATGTGACAGGTGGGAAATGCCCCGACATATCACCACCAATTTCACGATACATCTAGAAAAACTAACAGACTCACTATGGCATATTTTCTTTCTCTGAATTAAAAGAGTTAACCAGGTCTACACACTAATAAAGGGGTTTGTAGGGTGTGAGATAAATTAGCTCAATAGGATCCCACCATGGCATTTTATATCATTTATCTACATAACAACAAGAACATTCTCAACATTAAAGGAATGGAGTCATGTCAATCAGTAAAATAAACTATATATAAAAAATATAGAAAACAGTTCCTATATTTTCTAGTGATATAAAAAATATAGGTTAAAAAACATCAATTCATATCACATATATCACAATAGGTAATGAATTACTACATGAAAACCCCATGGAGTAGGTAAATCACACCATGGATAATTATACATCAAATTTTCTGGAACAATATTTCCCAGTATAGATAATCACATGCATTAAGCCCCAAGATAGACACATAAAATATTTGGAGTAATAGAACATATCATAATTTGAACCTAAAAATAGTTTCTACTACATCCAAAGGAAACATGTACTGGGGATAATATTAGGACCCAATGTGTGACTGAATGTAACAATAGATGAGGACTATTTCTACACCTTCCCCCATTCCACCCAAGGCATCTCATGTGGTTATTTTACAAAAATCATCAAAACAAATACTCAGAAAACCATTTCAGAATTTGAATTTCCTATTCATTGAAAATAGCTTTTTACCTTTTTATAAAACATGGGGAAACACACATTTTCTCTATAACCCCTTCATACACACACAAATTAAGTAATCATTCCAATTCCTTCTTAATTTTTTTATAAAACTAGGGGATTGATGGATAATCCATTATCACATCCATGACTTCTTTTAAAGGTATTTATTTCATTTAATTTCCATTATTTCTTTGTTGTGGGGGTTTCCAATACATTTTTAGAGGAAAGGGTGAGTTTTTATAATTTGGGTCAAACTATGATCCCATTTCTAGATTTAAAAACCAATTTTGTTTCTTTTTTATCTCTTTAATTTTTCCTCATTTTACAAAAATTCCACTTCCCTATTAGAATCCACCGGTATATTGAAACAACCATATCCATTTAGACCTTATAGGACTCCATATTCAAGATAGATTTGGGTTTTTATTTAGGTATTGGGCCAGACTTAAAACCAATTTCATGATTTATTTTTTTTCTAATTCATTAATATCTTATTCAATTTCATGGTTTTTTGGTAATTCCAACTCTCACATGAGCCCACTTACCCAAGGTGCACTCCCATGCCCTTCTCCCCCTCTTTGGAGCTCACATTCTCTCAATTCCTCAAATCGCTCAGATTTGAAGAGGTAGATTGTTTCTTTCATAACTCCTTCAATTTTAAATATTTTTCCCCCATTCTAGTTTCTACATGTCCTCATCATTATTATTTGAACCTTACTTGAATTTTGGTTGTTTGTAAAATCAGATACTTGTGTATTTGGGTCTTTTTATTCAATATTTCTTCAAGTAAGTGCTTATCTCTTTATATCCATCCTTATCCATAGGATTTACTCCCTCTTTCATGAATTTATAAAGTTTCGGGAAGTTATGGTTCATACTTAGGGATTTATTTGGGGTATTTTTGGTCAAATCATGGGGTTTTAGGTTGGGTTTCACTTCCACATGGTGCAGTGGTGGTGCGGTTGATGTTTTGCACAACCAATTGTGGTTTTGACAGAAAAGTTAGGTGGTTCCATGTGTAATCATACAAAAATGAGTTATCATTACTTAAATAATATTATTATCATGCTATTCATACCTTATGTTTGGTGTGGGAACCATTTTTGGTAGTACTAATTATGTGTTTAGTTTTAAAGTTTCATATTTGGTTGAAAATGTGTGTTTTCCATGTGTATCATTTGTTGTATCATTTGAGGTAATTTCATAACATTTTAATGTGGTTTAATAAATGCTGATAGGGCTCAAAACTCTATTTTCTATTGGTATTGGGGATATTTTTTCCTTGAAAGAGGGTTTTGAAATGGGTTTTGTGGGAAAAACATGGTTATACCCCTTAGGAAAGTTTTATGAAAATTTTAAGTTATTTATTGAGTTAAAAAAATGGGAATAGGATATACATGTACTATTTTGGTGTGTGTGTTCACTTAAGATGGGATTTTGAAAGGTACAGTGGTTATTTAAGATGTGAAACATTTTTAGAATGTTTTATAAATTTCTGAAATTATTTATCAAATTACTTGAAAGCCTTCAAACACGTTTGTCAGCTATTTCGTGATAGTATGTTGTGAAAAATGAATATTTTATTTTTAAAGGATTATTATGTGACATTTTTTGGGATTTTTGGTGTGTATGTGACTTGGAACTAGTATTTTCATTTGAAAATTTTATTTCATGTCTAGTGGAACTTGTGTGAGAACAAGTGGGAAAATCCGGGTATCTTGGTGGGTGGACGTGTACTAGTATGCTAGTGATCCCACGGAGTTTGGACCCAGTTACACTTAGCAGGTTTGAAAATGAAAAAACAAAATAAACTACGATGATGATAAATGAAAACATACTAGATTTTCAATCTGGAATGATTATCCCATGGTATCGTTTTATGGTGTAATCCTACTGGGATTTTTCTCACACCCTACTAACAGCCATCGGTGAATGTAGACTTTGTTATTTTTTCACAGGTTTGGTTGATGATTTAAGTTCCATTGGTTCAGGTTTCTGGTGGTCCTTCTTCGAATAGTGTCATGGAGATGGCTTACGGGAGGTTCCCCTTTCCATGAGGAGGTCCATGGGATGTCCATTTTGGTATTCAAAATTTGTTATAGTCTTTGAGAATTGTTTTAAATTATGTAATTCAATTATGAATTTTTGTAAAAGTTGTTTTGTTTTGAAAAAACCATTTTTTTTAAAGTAGATTTTTATTGTTGTTTTTTGTTTATAAACTCGGGTAAATCATTCAAAAATCAATTTCTTGATACCCAATCACTTGTTCCAGCCCATGGGTATTATGAACGCCCTTTGGTCATTGCCATGGCTCAGGTCCAGTGCTAGTTTTGATGGTATCCAGATCTAGTTCATGACAAAATGGTATAAATGGGAGGTTATGTACATTATTTGGGTCATGTTATTTGCGGTAGAGTTAGGATAGTCTAGATCTAGGATTATTGGAACTTAGATTTCCCTTTTTGGGTATTGTTCCTAGCCATCTCACCTCAATACATGATTCAATTTTCCAGGGGAAGTATTTATTTATCTGTGTCCTTTGGTTTTCTTGTTTTGATGATGATTAGGGGAAATGAAAAGAGAATTGGGTTAATGGTCTTAGTGATCTCACATGTCCAGGAAATCCATTTTGAGCCAGGATATTTTCCTAGAACACACTCTATGATGGTGAAGTGATTAGTGTATGGCCACCAACCATATGTCCAAGTCACCCACCAAAACTAGTTTCC
Source organism: Viscum album (assembly GCA_963277665.1). Taxonomy (NCBI): domain Eukaryota; kingdom Viridiplantae; phylum Streptophyta; class Magnoliopsida; order Santalales; family Viscaceae; genus Viscum; species Viscum album. Next base: position 1,471,667,780 of record OY728126.1, on the reverse strand, counting down.
TCTTGAATTATCTCTTGTCTCTTCATGTTGGAATCTTGGAATGTGTTTTTAAGGAAAAAATGTCTTGATTTAAGAAATGTGAACTTTTATGATATGATTTTTCTGTAAAGCGGATGTGTCTTGAGTTTTGAAATGGTAGAACTGAATTTTTAGAATTGTTTTGAAATGGAGAATGGTGTTAATACACCACTTTTTAAACCAGGAAATTATGTTAATGTTTGTTTTGAAAAATCATTTCCAATAGATTTTTCAAAATTATTAAAAGGTGTATTAATGGGATGCAATGTTCTGAAGTTCATGTGTGGAGATTGGATAGGGATTTTTATTTTTTTAACTAGAGATCCTTTGAATAATTTTTTGAAATTTTTGAATCTTGTTTTGAAATGAAAAGAGTGAGTTTCCAATTTAATTGGGATTTATGAAATGGAGTTTCTCATGAAATTTTAAGTGTTTTGAAATGGGATAAAATGTTTTCAAATTAATGTACAATTATTAAAAGTGAGTTTTTACTTAATTATTTATGATATTTTAAAAAGTTTTACAAATCCTTGGAACCCTGTTTTCAATAAGAAGAGATGTGTTTTTAGAGGAATTGAGGTTGATGAAAGGGAGTTTCCATAAAACAGGGAGTGTTTTGAAATGATAGGAGTTTTTTTGAAATTAATATGTATAACATGAATGTGAGTTATTATTTGAATGATTAGGCATTTCAATATTTTTTTTGGTAGGATGTAAAATGGGATTTTTATTTCATGGATAATGGTCTTTAGAAAAAAATTAAGCATTGGTTTACTGTTTCGGTTTTGAAAAGTGGGAAAAATTTGTTTTATCTTTTAGTATTTTCATGGGAGACCAGATTAATGGGGTTGCATGGGATTATGGATGCTTAATGGAATGTCTCGATGAGTGTCGGGATGTATATGAGGAGGGTGCTCGGAGTGGCACAAAAACATGCAAGTGAGAGGCCCATGTTGTTCCATTGGTGGATATGCTAACTCTTGAACGGTTTATTTTCAATGAGATGATTTTAATGGAATACATGATGTCTCGATGACTAGTTTGGGATTGTGTGTCCTATGTTTTTTTTTAATGTTATCATTATTCGAATTTTTGAGTCCAAAAACCCTTATTTTTGGAACAATGTTTTGGGTTTGTGTTTGGATGGTAAGCTGGGTTAATGGGATGGTTTGTGTTCTCTTCTAATAAATGTTTCGAAAGCCTTTATAGTGGTTCCACTAATCTATTCAATTATAGTTTTTTGGCACATTTTGACCAATGGAGCAGAAATATTGTGTCATTGTGTTCTTTCATTTGATGAGGTGCGCCCCACTAAGAGTTAATTCCCGACTGAAGTGTAGCCCTGATTATTTCTCCATTAGAAAATCCTCCTATTATTCAACATAATAAATTTATTCTTCAGTTTTGGAGACTGAGTACACCCCATTTACCTTTCATTTTTTTGGGGATCCTATTGTGGCGGGTCAGTACATGTGTAAGGTTCAAAGATACCTTGGTTTCTTAAGTTAACTGATTCGTTGATGGTGAATGTAGTCTCGGATTGTTAGTGTGGATGGTGTCTAAGAGGGCCTCTTGGTCCATCATATTTTATTTGAATTATGGGTTTATGTTAAAACACCAATGTAGGAAATCTGGTAATGAGATGCTATTATGGAAACTCTCAGTAATTCAGTGGTGTTTGGGGATTTTGTATAATGTCACCATCCATTTATTGATTATATCAGTCGCAATGGTCATGTTCGGAGATTCCTTTTGATGTTGTGTGATCATTTGACTGTAAAGAAAAAGGTTGTGTAATCATCTAAGAGTCACTATTTTTTAGGAAGCATTTATCCTTTCAGAAAATCTCTACATTTTCTGTTTATAGGAAGGTGTTTCTATATATCCTTTACTCTCTCTGTTTCTCATACAATGAAACAAGGGGTGATGTGTGTGTGTAGTCAATGTAATTGTTTTTGTAAAATGTATGGTTAGGGTAATGTGTGGTTGGAAGGTGTTATGTATTGGGGAACCCATATGGGATCAGGGTATAGTTTACATGGAAGTGAATTGAGAAATTCCATTTGGGGGGATTCCAAAGACTAACAGTGAGACTGAAGATGTATAAATAACTTGATCTTCCATCATAGGTCTCAGAGTGAATTTGGAGCATAGCGAGGGGAAATCATAAGTTTGTTCAAACCATTTTACAAATTCTTATCCTTAGTATGAAATATGGGAATATTTTAAACCTATGTAGCCATCATCTTTCTTTTCTTGTTTTTTTTCGATGGCACGAGGTGGGAGGACCTCATTTCCATGTTATCAACCAATGATATTCTTTCCCCCTTGGATTTCCATTGAGTTTTTGGAGAAAGGTTTGAGATTTGGCTAGATATTTTGAGCCCATAGTTAGTAGTAACTATGGACCATAAAACCATGTAGATAGAAGGATCCCCGCGTTTAGTGCACGGTTTCAAAAACTATACGAAATGACTGTCTGACCATCCCAACAATTTAAATTGTTGGGTCGATTTGTTCCAGACCGTGTTGGTCGGTTAAGATGGTTGGTTCTTATGGTTGGGAGACCCAATATGAGTATTATGTAAGTTCTTTAATAAAGGACTAACATAAGACTACCCCTTTTACTAGGGAGTCTGTTCGGTCCTCCCACTATTAGTGTCCTGATTCTCTCTTAGGAAAAATTTAGGTTGTCTTTTATGGTCGGGATCCCATTTCTGCCCCCCCTACAAGTAACTCAGATTTGTCTATGGTATCTTCTTAGTGGTAGGTAGTCTCATTCAGATCTATCTAAATACTAACATCTTCCTTGGGTGAAATTTATTATTGGAGAGCACCCAAAAGGTTTAGATAACATAATTTAAGTGTGACCTTGTTCGATGTTGTTGTTCATTTGTGTAAATTTCTTGAGTCTTATTCAGATAGTGATTGAGGATTTTTCATTTGGGATAAAGTCTGTATGTGATTGACTATTTCAGAAAAGTGATGTACATTTTGGTTTTTAAGGGTATTACTTCCTTCATTGATAACAGGAGGTGTTTTGTCCTTTTGGGGCGAAGCTTGGCAGAGAAGCCCATTTCGGCCTTTTGGTGGGGTTTTCTTTATTTCTTTTAGCCTTGTTATTGATTTTCGAGGGTGGAAATATTTATGGTTGGTATAATTTCCATATCCATGACTTCCTTTAAAAGTATTTGTTTTATTTAATTACCATACTTTCTTTGTTGAGGGGGTTTCCCATACATTTTTGAAGGATATGATGAGTTCTCATGATTTGGGCCAAACTGTGAGCCTATTTTTAGATTTAAAAACCAATTTTGTTTTGTTTATAACACTTACATTTTCAAAATTTTACACCTATTCCAAATCCAAATTGGCATACCCTGGTATATTGAAACCACCATATCCATTTAGAACTCATAGGAATTCATAATCACGATGGATTTTGGTTTTTTATTAATGTATTGGGCGTACAAGAAATCTGATTTCCTACTTTAAATTTGTTTTTAATTCATTAATATCTCATTCATGATTTGAAGTTTTTCAGTGATTCATACTCCCACCCGAGCCCACATCACCAAGGAACGCTCCCATTCCCAATTACCCCTCTTTGGAGTTCATATTAATCACAAATGTGGGTGAAACTTCTCTCTATTTCTAAAATCACACAAATTTGAAGAGGTAAATTGTTTCTTCCACACCTCCTTAAATTTTTATTCTATTTAACCAATTATAGTTCCTAAATGACCTCTTTATCCTTATTCCAACCTCACAAGAACATTTGGATGTTTTCAAATTCAAATACTAGTGTATTTGAGTCATTTTATACACGATTTCATCCTATATGTGTTTCTCTCTTCATTTCCATTTTTCTCCTTAGAATTTCCTCCCCCTTTCATGAATTTATAAAATGTCCAGATGTTAGGGTTCATACATAGGGTTTTATATTTTGTGTTTTTGGTAAAATCTTAGGTTTTTAGGATGTATTTAACTCCCTCATTTTGAGGTGGTGGTGCAGTTGAAGTTTCGCACAACGAATTGGTGTTTTTACAAAATATTTTGGGGGATCCATGTGTAAACATCATAAGATGAGTTATCTTTTCTTAATTAATATTTTTATCATGATCCTCATACATTATTCTTGGTGTATAACCCATTTTTGGTAGTATTTATTATGTTATTAGTTTCAATGATTTATATTTGTTTGAAAATGTGTGTTTTCCATGTGTATCTTTTGTGGAATCATTTGAGGTAAATTGACATAATTTGAAAGTGGTTTAATAAATGTTTTTAGGGATGCCTTATTAGTTTTTTATTGGTATTGGGGTCATTTTGGAATTGAAAGAGGGTTTTGAAATGTGGTTTGTGTGGAAAACGTGGTTATACCCATTGGGATTGTTTTATGAAATTTGTAAGTTGATTATTGAGTAAAACAATGTGAGAAAATGATGTAGATGTACTTTTTTGGTGAGTGTGTTCACTTAGGATGGTTTTTTTGAAAGGTATAATGGTGATTTAAGATGAAAAACATTTTTAAAATGTTTTATAAATTTATTAAATGATTTATCAAATAGGAATAAAGGTGTGAAACAAGTTTGTATGTTGTTTTGTGTCAGTATGATGTGAAAATTAATATTTGTTAGTGAAAAGTGTATTATGTGACATGTGTGTGGGCTGTTTGGTGTGTGTGGGACTTGGAACTTGTATTTACATGTGATTATTGTACTTCATGGATTTTGGAACTTTTTGAGCACAAGAGAGAAATCCTGGGTATCTAGGTGGGTGGACGCGTACTAGTATGCTAGTGATCCCATGGGGTTTGACCCCAATTTCACATAGAAATTTTGACGATGACAAAAATAACTAAACTATGATGATTATGATAATTATGATGATGTTGGGGGACCCCTAGGTTATGGGTATGATCCCTACTAGTGGCCCGTGTGCATGAGAAATGATATTTTTATGATTACTTTCATCGAGATAAGAGGTACCTGGGGCCCACAATGTGTTAGTTCCTTGGGGTTATTTTATTTTTCTTATCATCATTTGATACTCAATGCTTACCTCTGACATACAATATGTTTGGCTGGAAAATTTAGTATCTTTGGAATTCTATTTAAAAGTTTGTATTCTTTAAATTAACCCACCTGAAAATTGTTTTATTTAATTTTTCATCACTTTAAAATTCCTAATCGCATCTCAGGTTTATGAAAATATGCAATATTTTTGTCCATAAATGATTACCAAATGAAATATTTTAGTTGTGGAATCCTACTAGGATTTGGATCACTCCATACTTACCCCCTTTAGTGTAAGTATACTTGGTTATTTTGTCACAGGCTTGTGTAAATCTTTTAGTGTGAGTGGTTCGGGTTTCTAGCGGTCCTTCTTGGCACAATATCATAGAGATGGATTGAGGGAGGTTCCTCATGTCATTATAAGGTTATTGGGATGTCCATTTTGTGTTTCTTCATTTGTTATAGTCTTTGAGAACTGTTTTAAATTATTTAACTCAATTATAATTTTTTTAAATATGGTTTGTTTTGAAAAATCCTGAATTTTTATATTGGATTTGTTTGCTGTTTTATGCTTTTAAAAGCTGGTAAGTGGTTATGAAATTAAATTTTGTGATACTCGAGAACTTTTACCAGCCCATGGTTATCATGAATTCCCTTCGGTCCTTGCCATGGGCTTAGTTGGGTGCCAATTTTGATGGTGACCAGATCTGGTTCGTGAAAACTTATTCCTGAGATAGAACCACCTACATCAAAAATGAGTCCCACATGGCCACAACGGGATCCAACAACACCAAAAATATACAAGGACATCAATTTTGAGGAAAAACTTTATTCCAAAATCATGGAATAAATTCTTAAAGCATATCGATCGACAGAGATGAATGATAACATATTTATCTAATTGAAAACACCTGTCACACCACAACCAACAAAGTTCCAACCCTCAAAATTATACTTCACTAATTATCTAATATAATCATATGAAAATAAATAAGTGATCAAAATATTCAATTCAATTTACTTGATTCCACAACCATGACCAAATGGAAATGCATAATCTAGAAGTTCCCTTATAAAGAGAGACCCAACACACCCACTATAGTGATACAGTGAAAAACATTGTGATCCATAAGGATAGAGATCACCCAAAATCACCCCATGAGAGCCTATTGATTGAGGGGGAGGCCTACACATCAAATGAAAAGATGAATAAATCTTTAATTTTAATAAATCTAACTGTTCATGAACTTTTCACATCATGCATCAATGATTCCTATATGGAATTTCCTATGATTAATGGACACTGAAAAAGGAATATCCTAAGGTAATGAAAAGAATATCAACTTATTCACACTGTGAAATCTTTTTGTGGATTATATGTTTTTTAATATTTTATCAAAACTTGTGAAATATGGGAAAAAATGGATTCATTTAATGTAATTCATCCACGATATTAATGTTCCTAGCAAGAAGTGAACAACATATGTTTTATAAGAAATCCCTAAAACAACTCCATACCCCTTAGAACCTAAAAAATTTTAATCATAAAAAAGATACTCCCTTATAACCAAGATGTTTTAAAGCCTCTGTTATGTCCCTTTTCAAATTAAATATTTTATGTTATAATAATTATGTGTTAGATATAACTACTGTACTATACATTTGTATCAAAATATTAGAAAATTAAATAATTATTTAAAAAATGAGAGGTGGATATTCTTTCGTATAATGGTGTGATACTAGATACGCTGAAAATAATGGATTAATATATCAGATTTCCCATGAGAATGGTTTTCTAAAAATCACTAATAAGGTTTATTAAGTGACGAAAATCATCATCCCTTTTCCCAATTAATTTATATATTGATTTTATTTTAAATTTTTAAATAATAGATTCTTTTATAATATTCATAAATTTAGATATGGTATGACACATGTGAGTAATATTACATACACAATATGATTTAATAAACATGTATCAGAAATTGATAATGAATAAAATTCATAAGAATCTTATTAAAAAATGTTTTAGAATAATTTTTTTGTCCTTGTAATCCAAATTAATAAGAAAAAATTATATCTTGATGGATATTTAATGTATTTAAATCTGAAATCCATAGATACACGTCATTCATGTTCAAAATTAAAAATAGACAAGAACTTATTTAGTAAAAAACATGTATTATCTATAGAGATTCGTGAATTTGTTCATAAAAATGTATTTAGACCATTTCTAGTAGATTAAAGAGGTTTATTATCATAATAAATTACTTTTATTAATGATATATATGAAAATATCTACTTGAAAATGTATATGTGTGAAACCCTTTTGAAATTTATAGAATAAAAAATTTGATTAGTGAATAAACATGGTACGTAGGTAATGAAAAATTGCTATCATAGTGGTGTAGAAAATCTTATAAATGACCTCATCAGTTATCATAATTTGCATGATATATTACTTCAAATCACTCCATATTATAATCAATAGGTCAACAGTGTAAGCGGAGGGAGGAAAAAAGATTGGTAGTTACGGTTATATAAATAATGAATCATGAAAATAATCCATTGCCATTTTCTAAATATACATTACAATAAATTTCATAAATATTAAAACATTAACTTAATATAGTATAAAATTAAATACTATATATTTTTTTTGTGTAATGAAATTATATTTTTCACATATTCTGAGATGATGAAGTGAATCACTTTTCAAGTCTAATCCTTGAAATTTACTTACATCATTATAATAAAATTTTATTATTATTGGATATATTAAATAGAAATGAGGATATTATCTACATTACTTATTTCATAGTAATGTAATCAAGGTATGAAATTCGATGATTCTAAAAAAGGATAACATCTCCAAAGGAGAATGGGAAAACAAGATAAATTGGTCAGCTTTATCCTTATGGCACACATGAGTTAACATAGATACAAACTCCATAAGTGGAATTGAAGAAGTTTTTTAGATTAATTAATAATGTATAGATCCACCAAATAAGGAAATTAGATAGAAGGATTGATATAATATTATTGACACCATGGAAGATGACATAAATTTTATCGAGTATAATTTTTTTTTCATTTATGAAAATATTAAATAAATCGGGATTTTATATGATTATATAATTTAAAATTTTTAAATGGATTCTCTATAATGAAACCATGATTGTATATTGGTATAATAATATGTTTATGTAGGTCATATTGGGTGAAAATTGGAGTTCCAAATGAAACTTGGATTGAAAGATAAATTAATTAATTATAAATCATAATTAGTTATAAAAGGACACAAAAAAATAATGTGTTGATTGTGCTAAGACCTTTACACCAGATGCAATGCAAAAATACAATAAAATTATTTCTTCCATAGAGAAATACTGTAATTATAAAATTTAGATGTTGGATTTTGAAGACTGCTATATCAATTGGTAATATTATGGAAGATGTTTATATGATAAAATAATTAGGATTTACAACACCAAAAATTTATAATAATGTATAAATGTTGTAGAGGTCCATTTATGAATTAAATTATTAATTAAGACCATGGAATATTCACTTTTATGGATCCATAATATAATTTTGTTTCAGAACAAATTAAGGTGATCCACATGTCTATAAATTATTAAGGGGGTATAAATACTAATCCAAAATTTATATTTTGAGGATATATTATTAATGGTATATTAGATACTATATTTGTAGTTATTTTTTCCCTTGTTAAATTATTTATTCTCCAAAATGAACATAGGTTAAGATTCATGTATCCTATTTGTTTCAAAATATTTATATTTTGATTTTATATAAAAGATATAACATTGAACAATCTAATATATGACCATTTCCATTTTTATATATCCTATATCCTTACAAGAAGATATATCATCAGACATACTATGACAGGGAAAAAATGTGCATACTACATTATGTTTTAGTGATTGGATATATCTTGTATTCCATGATTTATAATATAAATAATATTTCTAATTCAATTAGCTTGGTTGGAATATATAAAATAGATATTGGGAAGATATATTGTAATTTAGTTAAAAACCAAATATACATGTGATGTTTGAAGGAATTTTATTACATATATTTCGGACATAAGAATTTAGTTATGAGGGGATATTAATTTTTTAGTTTGTAAATTTATCATGATGATTTAGAAATTCAATTAGGATATATGTTTTTATTAAATCAATCCTTTTTGAGTTTTAAGAGGTTAAAAATATATAATCACAAATTCTATTGTACAATTTACATATATTACATCCTTTGATGATACTAATGAATTAGTATGGATACATTTTACTTCTATAATATTGTTTTTGTACCAAAATGTACAGATTTTATAACATTATATTTTGATAATACTGTCTATATTTTTAACTGATGAGCCTTGGTTAAATCGACAGGAAAGTAATATAATTTGTATGTTTCATCTAATAAATGAATTTAATCAATGACGAGATGTCATGTTTAGAAATTTTTCTTCCAAAGATAATGTAAAATATCCATTGAATAATGATCTATGAAATTAAATAAGTTAATTTCATTTGAGAGTTAATGGGTTTATAATTATCTGATTTTGGTTAAATAGTAAGTGAATGTCTATTAGAGTTGGTGAAAAATAATGTACCATTTGACGACATCTAAATTAAATATACTATTTATTATTATAATTACTATTAGAAATAATAATATGATAATTATTTGAAATGTTTTTCATTTTAAAATGTTATAAAAATTCCCCAATATAATGAGATCATATATATTCAATGAGAATGATAAAAAATGATATATAATATGGTCAAGATTCATTAATCTAATTTCAAAAAGTTGAGGTATAACTATATGTTGTTGGGTGTTTATTTACATTGAAAAATTTTCTGAAAATGTTAAAACAATTTGTCCAATAAAAGTGATTCTATGAAGAAAGACATGCTAATAGGAATTCCACATGACTTTTATATCATTTGAAATTCATATATTTGGTATTGTGTATTTTTCTATTGAATTCGATTCACCATTTATTGGTACAATGAATCCGATAATTTTATATATGGATTATAAATTTTAAGATATCATATCATGGTGAGATATGATATTTTGGGGTTTTAAAAGGTGATATTGTATTTAATAAATTTCTGAAAAATAAATTTTTTTATTCCAAGATAATGTATATTAAATTCTATAGTCCTTTGATTGAGTTGTATTTTTATAAAATATCAATATTATACTTAGTTTATATAAAAATTCATTTAAAATAACAACATAATGATAAATCTATAAAATAGTGTGTTGAATGAAATATGAATCTATCATGATGAGATATTAGATTCTAAATGAATCATATTACATGTTAGAATTTGTATGATTGTTGTGTTATTTAATAAAATAAACGATTTACCCAAATTTTCCATGAGGTGTTTTTAGAATCCAAAATTGTGATTTTCACATGTTTTACTGATTTACAATATGAATGGGGTCTAGATCGAATGAATTTAGTATCATGGATTTTCAACAATAGAAACATGTAATAGGCTACCAACTATTATAGTCATGTTGTTAAAAAATGCAGTCATTTTACCTATTCAAAATGAATCCACATTTTTTTAAATAACACAATTGAATTAATCATAAAATTGAGATAATATAAGAAGATTAATTATCAAACCATCAACATAATGTGTGTTCTCCATCTTCTTCATGTTCATATAAATCGCTATTATAACCATAACATTTATTTTGAGTGACCCAATTTCAAATAATGATAAAAAAATTTCAATTTCTTTTTCAAATTCCTTGAATAGTTTTAAATCACATATATTTTGATATGGAAATATTCTATATAGAACCTAGATATTATAATTTTTGATGTTCTCAATGAATTTTCAGATATAATTGTTTTTTTCAATATGCTGTCTTATTTATTTTTATGATTTTAAAACTAATCAGTATATGAAATCCACTATGTGATATTGTAAGATAATATTTGACTATATGAACATGTTTTTCAAAACATTCAATGATTTCTTTGATTATCTAAAGATTATTTTCAATTTTGAGTTTAAATTATTACTTTTTCATATTTCATTTTTTTCATTGAGTTGGTGAACCCCCCTAACTAATAATATAAAAAAATTTGGTTAATATTAATATCGTTCACCGATAGAAAACATTTATCCATATAAATGAAATCAACAAACTTCCATGGATATCCAAACAAAGTTTATCTTTTCAGATAACAAGATTACTATCGTCACTAAGTTACATATTGTTTTCCAATAGTTTATCCTCTAATTATGGATATATTTTTTAAATTTATTATCAATAGAAAAATTTCTTATACTCACTAATAATATTCTTATTTTTTTCAACAATTCATTTACATATTATTTTTAATTAATGTAGGAAGTTTAAAAATTTTCTTATTTTTTAAACTTCATTTATATTTCCACAATAATAACATTCCATTTCTTCAAATTAAGCATAATTTTTTATTCCATACATTCATAAACATTTTCTAGTATTTAATGAGATATTTAATAACCATCCAAGTTATCACAAATTATATTTATCAATAAGATTTATTTAACTTCATTAACTGACTTATAAAGTTATACAAGAAATTGTTCACATTATTTTTATTATAACAATGTCTTTTTTTTCAAAAAAAATTCTTCATTGTTAAATTATCTATAAATTTGTATTATACATCATCATTTGACATAATATTTTTTGTGATTAACATCTTTATATAATAAATATACATTGGAATAATTGATTCATTCTAAACATGATCAGAATCAATGTTCTTTTATATTTGTGAAATTTTATTAGAATTATTTTTTTATTTATCCACATTTGAGATCTTTAAAATTCACCAATCCAAATAAATATTCATCTTAAAATCCATCTTATTTTGTTCTTATTTTCTATCTCAATCATGATCATCACTAGTAAAATCATCTTCATTTCATTTATCAATTAAAAATCCCTCTTCTTCTATGTTGTACTATTTGAATTTAGCTTTATCTTCATAATAGCCCGTGTCATCCATCTTAGAAATGAAATTAATCATTCTTAATATGGGTAAATTTTTTCCTTTTCCTTTATTTATAATGATCATCTTGTTTATATTTTTTTTTCATAGTTTAAGTTGCTCCTTGATATTTCAGCATCAGCATCAATTTATTCCTTATTAATTATTTAAAAAAAGTATTGAAAAATATTAAATAACTTTAAATTTTAATTATTTAAATTGGATAGTTCCTTTATATTTTAAATTACGATCCCAAAAATATATCCATATTAGTGAAATATATTTTTCAAACTTCATATATACAACTTATTTATGTTAATAAATATTTTCTTCATACCCTTATTCCTTCCAAAACATACCATACTATATTAAATTATATTATATTTTCATTTTAGACACACACTTATTCTTGATATTTCTCCATTTCTTAATTTAATGGGAAATAAATATTTAATAAATTATATCCTATGAAATTATTTTAGAATCTATGTCTCCATTTTATTATAAATTTGAAATGAACATGTCTTGAATGACTTGAATTATCTTTTTTTTATCCATCAATTTTTTAGAGTCAGACTAAAACCAAGAAAATTTCTCATCACTTCATTTACAATTATGAATAATTAATCTATACATTCATCATAATTTAATCGAATTTCATAAAATTATAAATTCAAAAACAAATTATTTAAATTGATTCACTATAATATTTCATACTTATTTGTTCCCCATCTTAACCCATGTTCATTTTGTTATACAAATTCACATTATGTTGATCATTTAGTTTTTTGGATGATTTGAGATAATTTAATTATTCTCACTACAACTAATCTCAATGGTTGTTACATTCAATACTATTGTTGAATAATTTTCCACATGAGCATAATACTAACTTTTATCACTTTATTCATATTTTAAAAAAGATATGTATGTAAGTAATCTGTTATTCAATTTGTGGTACTTTTTCCCTTTCATACTATCTATGCCTTTATATTCACTGAATTAATATTTCCCATAATGATCATATAAATTTAAAATTTAAAACATCTAAAAAATATAGGGCATGACTCACTCCAAAACATTTAAACTTTTATTCATCATCAATGTAAAACTAAAAAAATATTTTTATAACAATTGATGATGATATTAAAAAAATAATCGGTATTATTGTTGTCATGTATTCACAATGGGGGTGAGTAGTGTCCTACGACCCCAGACCAATCTAATAGTTACCAAAACAAATGATTTTACTTAACCTCATACAATCCTAACTATAGGATCACTGATTTAATTATGTAATTAGATTCATGGATATTACCTTGAGGATTCTATACCTCATAAAAGAGTCGTCATGAAAAATAATAACCAAATAATATATAAAAATAAAAAACTTATAATAAAGTATGAAAAATAAAATAAATCAATTAATAATATAACAATGAAGAATCATACAACCATAAATACCCATGATAATGCCAATATTATAAATTTATCACCCACTGACCGATCGTAAATAAAATATTAAATGAATGATATAAAATATATGGAGGCTACACAACCATTCTGGTTACTCATTAAATATTTGTATCAAGACTATATATGATCTATCATACAAGATCATGAAACATTTGGCCTCTACTCAACATGAACTGAGAATTACATAATAATGATTTGGTAGTAAAGATGCATGGCCAGCTGATAATGATTGGTGTTGAAATCTATAAGGGACAACAATAACACCTTTAGATTACATAATTTTATTTCCAAAAAATAAAATAAATTTCTTCAATAGCTTGTGTTATACATAACACACTTTTTTAACTAACCAAAATATTATATTAAAATATAGTTATATCCTAACTATATGATTTGAGGTTATAAATTAGAATAGTGAAATTATTAGAAAAATTGTGGTTACATAATTGTAAATATTTTTGGGTATCAATTATTCTTTAAAAAATAAAAAACATTTGATTTTAAATGATATATTTTTCTAAAAAAAATAGTTCCATTGACAATTTATTTTTATCATCATAAATTAATTAATCACTATTAGTAATTTATTTTACTAAATTTAGATATTATATATTAATTAATTTTTTTAATCATTCAATTAATATGGTTTTGACCTAGTATAACAATAAAAAAATTTATGCTTAAACTGTTTTTCTAAACAAATGGTTTTAATCATGTATTGCGTTCTTATTTTAAAATTCATTTCTAGAAATTTTACAAATTGAATTTAAAAAATAGGATTCCATATTTGAAATCAAAAGCTTCCAGATTTATGAATATTACCCATCGATTTTTGGTCAATATGAATACAAACTCTGGAAATATTTATCACATTGTGAAAAGTTAAATTATGTTAATCATGCACAAAACTATGAGATAAGGCCATAAAATTTCATCCCAATTATTATTGGATGAAAAGAATTCGACTGTTATCACCATTTTCTATATATTGAGTTGTTTAATAGACACTTTTTTATGAATATTACCAATTATATATTTAAATAAAATAAATTTACGAAATGTCACACTCATTATTTAAATATAAATTATATTACAATATAGGGAAAAGAAAAATTTATAAATTAATATAAGTGTCTACTTATGTATTAATAGATATATTTTAATTATAGAATTTTTTTTACAAATTTAAATAATAATAAAATGAATATTAATGATTTTGGAACATTGATGTAGTATTTCACCAATTAATAACAATATATAACAAATAATTTCAAAAATATTAAAAGTAATATAATTCTAATGAGTTAAGGTGTTTGAATTTTTTTTGTTATCAATAATAATAATTATTGTTATATTAATGAATATATTATAATTATAAAATTATATTAATGTTTGATCAGTCCAATTAAATTAATAAATTTTAAATTGGAAATAATGATATTTTATGAAAACAATATTTCATTCAATTACATATAATTCAAAAAAATGTTATAATAAGAAAATGGGGTATAAGGTATGGTATACAATGTAATAAGTTTAATATTTATATTCCCTTTTGAAGCATTTTTATTTAGTATAAATTAAATATATTTTAATACTTAAATAAATTCCAAGGGTTCATCTCCTACCAATTATAAATGGGAACCCGTACATTCTCTTCTTCACCCAACATTGAAATTTATTTGTAATAACCTAGATTTTTTAAATGATATTTTTTCCTGAGAAAATATTATTACATATTCTATAATATAATACATGTACAAAATAAAGTGGAACTAAAAAATATTCTCTCATTAATAGTTATTATTACATTAGTCAACTATGAGACCAAATAAAATTCCAAACATTATAGCATAAATTAATAATAAATAGAACATATAAAATTGGAATGTATGGACCATCTAATGTACTAGAATAATTTCTCAAAATATAAAAAAATATATAAATAAAAAAATATTAGTAAAAGAACGAACATATTATGAAAATGAAAATATATCCTTAAGATAAATTTTAGAAAATTTTGGGTGAATTAACAAAGTAGTATTTATTGGGTATAATGGAAAATGTGACCATTAGGATTCCATAGTTATATAGCCATTGGTTAATATAAAATTTTTCAAATTTTAATTTGTAATCTATACCATTGTTTGATAATTATTAGTTTATAATTAGTTTTTAGATGTTTTAATGATAATGTACAATTAAAATAGAATGAAGAATCGATGCCTAAACTCTTATCATCATGAAATTTGAAGATTACTTTTATAAACATGTATGGGAGTTGTTATCCATGGGGTTTTCCCCTGAGAATTCCCAAGATGAGCTTCAAAAAGTGATGTTCAGATGAAATTTGAATGGTAAAATTTCATGTTAGTAGATATTACCACGCAGTCGATGTTTGTAGAGGCACCCAATGAAACTACCATCATCACACACCATACACTCATGGTGTATGCTTGTGTACTAAAGGGTTACATTTCTAGAACATATTTAAATAATGTATAAAATACTTTATACAAATAATGTTATTATTTTTTCTATTCTACTTAATAAAGAAGAATATAATTTTATAATGGCCTAGAATTTTTTTATATGTTTTAGAAATTTTACCATTTTAAAATTTATTATTTTTAGATAAATAATGAAATTTAAATTTTAAAATTTATGAATCTAATATTTAGATAATTTTTCTATTAAAATAAACATAATTTTTAAAATTAGATATTTGAATTTTTATGATGGGGAAATTATTGTAATTTTATAAAATAATTTATTTTTTTTATTAACTATAAAAAAAAATATTTAAGGTTTTAGTATATTTTATGAAATAATATATAATTCATAATGATTGAATAATTATTTAAAACAATACATGAATTATAATATGTTATTTTACTAATATCATGTTTTTTAATAGATTTTCTTCAATTTTTAAAACTATAAGTTATTTTTCAACATCTAAAAGGGAAAAATTTATTTTAGAAACATTACATTATGGAATCATTAAATTTTCATTCCAAAATTTTTATTAAAAATAGTTTTTAATTCTATAAGATTTATGTAAAATAATATGTTACCCAAATCTCCAAAACCAAGATAAAAAACATGGTTATACCAATGGATATTCATCTTCTACAAGAAAATATTCTATGTCTATATTTAGAAACTAATAAAAAATTCCCCCAATTGTCTTATAAATACCAACCCATTTAATTATTTCCCATAGCTACCAATCCATACTCTATGAATTTCAATTTATATTTTATCTCATATAGTTACATTAAGGTGTCCTTAAGAACCCAAGGTTCCATTACCCCAGATCTAAAAATAACTATTCAATATAAGAGAAACCTTCGCTAATATTTTCTATTCCAAAGTCATTTTTTTTATATATTCTTCTTGAAACGAAAATTAACATGCCTATTTATATTATTCCATTACTGAAAAAAAAAATTTCCATCAATAGGAAACTCTTTTTCCTCACCAATTTTCCATTTTTCTAAAACCATATTTTTTAACAACCATGTTGCCAAATTTTCTCTGCAAATTTTAAACTTTTAGATTTCAAAAATCTAATTTAGTTTTTATTTCAATACCTAAAACTCATTTTTTCTAATGGGATTTAAACAATATTTTAAAATGATATTTTTATTCAAGAAATTTCATGTAATAAACCTATATTTTTTCATGAGATAATAATGATGTAATGATCATGCCTATAAATGCTTTTGTATGTCATTATCTCTGTTAAGAAACCCTTTATTTATAATACATAGATTATTAATTAAATGATTTATTATGTTGATCATAAGAAAATAATACATATGAACGGTGCACCCTAATAACCACCTAATTAATTTATAAAAAAATATCTATAGAACACATGTTTTACAATAACTTTTTTAATAACCTTGGTAATTTTTTATTATGTGACCTTGGTGATAAAAATTGGTGATATTATTATGAATATATCATTTAAATTTATATCATATTTATGACACATTTTCTTATTATTATGATATCCCTCATTCTCATTCATTATCCTTATGCCTTATGTTCTGATTGAATTTCAACAACACCTTTTATATGTATCTATAGTTTATTCACTTACTAGGTTTCATGATCACCATATTCCAATTATGAATTTACCATTTTATGAGATACATTAAATATTTCTTAGGGTGAACCCATTAAGATTTTATTCAAGTGAATTTGGAAGAATTTTCTATTTTTTCAGGTATTATATACATTTTTCCAAGAAACTAATCATGGAAATATCCTCTTTTTTACAATGAAATTAAACATTATATAATAAAAAGGGATGATTCCATAGTTAGTATCAAAGGATGGTTTTGTTATTTTGGAAAATTAAGGCATGAAAAAATTTGGAAGAACCCAAGAGACAAGCCGAAATATTGTAAAAAACATTCTATTTTTCTAATGTATTATTTATGTTATCATCATGAAAATAAATCCATACCTGGATAAAAATAGGTGGATGTCGATCTGAAATAGTTATTCCTATGGGAAACACCTAAAAAGACCTCTATGAGCTAGACTCAAATGAGAACAGGTGAAAGAAAATTTTCCTATTTTCCCACCATTTTTAACACTACCTCAAGTTATTTCTGGTTAATCACATTATTTTAATGAGACATTAGTATGGATATAAATATGATTTTGTATTATTTGTACGATATTAACAAAAGATTAAATCATAAAATCCATTTATAATTTTAACATTTCTAAAAGTAACATGTTTCTCAGTAGTATTTTATTCTTTTAGAAAATTTAGTGGAAATTGGAGGAACCATGTAAATAATGAGTGAAATGGATGATGCACTGATGAAATTCTTATGGATGATTGAATTGAAAAAAAATGTGTATTATGAATCATATTGCTCGAGTTGTGAGCAATAAATTGACTCAAGTAGAGAAAAAAATTCCCCTTGTTGGGAGCAACTTTTTGTTAAGCCCTTTATGAGTCGAAATCCACCTTTTTAGTGGATCTATCAACCCATTGATTGATGACCAATGTATAATATCTAAAGAAAAAAAACATTAATATACTTCGTTGTTTGGATAAAGATAATGTAAAAATGGAAGTATACAACATAGAAGGATAAGCTGATCAGTGCTATAAACTAGTTTGAAACAAAAAGATAAGAATCTATAAGAATTCTTTAGAGTGTGACAAGTTCATGGGAATATATTTAGATAAATATTTCCCCTATTCATTGAAAATTAAAATTAATAAGGAATTAATTGAAATGAAATAGAAGGAAAATGAATTAGTTGGAATCTATGTGATGAAAATTAGAAGACTTTCACAATACATGTCTATATTTTTTATATATCCTATAGGCAGAGTTTATAGATTATTTTATGGATAAAGACCCCATCTATAGAGGAATATTGAAAATCAAGACTATGAATGCAAGGATGAGATAATTCAGAGAGCTATTAATGTTTAATTTAATTTTGGAGAGACATAGTGGTAACATAGATTGAATGAAAATAAAATATCAACAGAGAAAAACTAATGGAGAAAATTTGATCACAAAACAGGAGGAAAGAAAGTGAAAATTCTAACAAGTATAAAATAGGGGACTAAGAATTAGAGGAAATTTCTATTTAGTAGTGGAATGTGATACAAGTTTAGAATAGATGTCCATATTTTTTTTGAACTGTCATATTGAGGTGATTCCTCAAATTCTCAAAAATAATGTCAAAGGGAACATGATGTATGCCCATTTAGATGTTTAATTCATCATGTGTAGACAACATGGTCAAATTTACAATAAATATACAAATCATATTATAATGGAGTGTAATCACTATCAATATCATTATATGCTATAGGATCATGATTGGGAATTTTATATCATGATTGCTTATGTGGAGGCTTCGAATGTTGTGGTGGTAGGTACACTCGTTCTGCTCTCAAATCCTTAAAGTTCATTATTTTGTTCTGGATCAACGAATTCCATTATTTGATCCATCTTTTTTATGAATATAGAATCAACACATAAACATCTATACATAGAGAAAACTGTCATGTCTCAAAGAGGAATTATCCTAGCATCCACAATGCATAAAAACTATAGTTTTATCATTTTTGAGTACAATCTCAGCACAAATGTAGTGGTCATTCCCTTGGAGTAATTCTACCCTATACTGTGGATAGAATGACTCTCAATATATATTGATATGAGGAAATTATAAGGAAAAAAAATTAGTAGTCTTGAAGGTATAACCTAAAGTCATTTTCAATGGAGAGATATCCCGACATGATATTTGTCTTGAAGAACCTCCCATGTCATTATTTGATGATATTATTGGTGAGTAGGGGGATTGAAATGAATGTATAAACATATATAATGTACAATCATCCGTGAATACATTTATTTATTTTTGGAAGATTACATAGACCTACCATACAAAGAGAGGTATAGTTATACAATGAAATCATACATGGATCCATCCTAATATCAAAGACCCCATATAGATTGAAAAATATAGGTATAGAGTAATTAATGAAAAAACATCAAGATCACTTCGAAAACAGATTTATCAAACCATTTGTGTCTCTTTGGGGAGAACTTGTTCTCTTTGTGAATAATAATTATTGACCAATGAATCTATGAATTGATTATAGAGATCTAAAATGGATCACATAAAAGAACAAGTACCCTCTCCCAATAATGGATTATTTATTTAAAATGAATAATGGGGTTAAATTAATCTCATTGATTCACCTAATATTAAGGTATCTCCAATTTAGGATAATGAAGAAATATATTCCAAAATCGTCCTTCCGAAAGAGACTTGGGCATTATATTATTTTTTTTATTCCATTCATCGCGATTGTTTCTCCTTCTATATTTATGGATATGCTGAATATAGTATTTACGGACTCCCTTTAAAAATTCATCATAGTCTTTATTAATGATATTTTGATACATTCAAAAATTCATGAGGATCATGTGGAACATATAAGGTTTATATTGATAAATAAGTGGAAGGATTGTCTGTAACAACCCAAGCCTCCAAGAAACGCTTCTCTTTGAATAATAAAATTGTGTGTGTTGTACGCAAATTTGAGTTCTAACACACCACAACCAACCAAACAAGCCATTTTGAACATTAAAACCCACATTTTGAAATTTTATAAATTTTATCTTTCAATATGGACTTCATTTTTTGATTTGGAATATCAAAATTTTCTTATGGTGATTTGTTTTATTTCTCTGAAAACTTTCAATTTTTGATGAATAGTGAAAAACACATTGTTATAGTTTTAAACCGAATTTTTATTTAAATAATTATTTATTTTTTTAAAATATATTTTAAGCCAAAATAGATACATAATACCTATTTATGTTCAATGTAATTCATTGGAGTTAGTTTATTATAAATTTAGATATATAAAAAAAATTGAACTTTTTACTGTCTTTTACCCTCCTCCTAGGAGCATTTGCAAATTTATATAAAATGTAGTTTTACAGCTTCTATGAGTTGAATTTAAAAAATCTGAGAGACACAGTTGATATCATTAAGTATAATGTGGTTTAATATGATGAAAATAATTTTTGTTGAATAGTAACTTTTTACTTTTATTTAGCACAGTTAAAAGTAAAAAGGGTAATTTAGGGTTAAAATGATATTATTTTTAACCTAACATATATCCTAATTCTATTGTATAAGTTTAATTGAACCAAAAATAGCCTTATGAATAATATATTATCATTTTTTTCCACTTGGATTATATTAGGACATTTATTATATTTTAATTCAAATAAGAGTTAAAAGAGTTAAAATCATAGTTTAATAACTAAAACATATTTAATATATGGTTATAAATAACATAAATTCAACTATAAATATTCATTAAAAAGTTAAAAAAATTTCTACATAATGGTATTTTATTTATAGTTTTTAGAAATTAAATAATTTAATTTATTTATGACTAAATGATGATGCATTAATTAATTAATAAATGAAATATTAAAATTGTTGATATTATAAATATCCAAATTAATGTAATTTGAGACTTTTATGAATTAAACTAATTTTATAGGTTAATATAACATTTTAGGGTTGGTTATATGATTTTTTTCGACGTAATAATGCTGTTATGAATTTAGCAAAAATAAAATACCAGATAGGGTCAAAATTGACATAAAATAGTTTTCAAAAAAATATTATATTATTAATAGATATTATATTCATAAAAATATTAGGCTTCGAAAAAAGAAATATATAATGATATTTTTATCATAAATTAACAACTTTGGGTTCTCGTGGAAATATATAGTATGTTTTTAAACCATATAATATAAAAATATAAAGAGACATGGTAAATGTCAAACAATTTGACTAAGAGTTAAATCTAAAAGATAAAGTTAATATAGAGACCCAAACCTATATGTATCATATTGGTTGAGTGGATTTCGACCCATCCTCACATTATCCTTTAAATAATTAATTTTGGATCCATTAGAAAAAGGAAATGATTTTATTATAAAATAATATTTCTATCTTTTCCTAAGGTTCCCCTCACCCCTCTTATAAAAGGGCATCCCCTTTCTCTCTAATTCAAACCTTCAAATCCATTTGTATTGGCCAACCCCTAACCAAATACCCTCTCTACTGTCCTAATTTCTTCTTAGAGTCCTTTTTTTAGTCAGAAAGCCAACTTAAGAAGCCCTATTGATCAAATCAAAAGGAAGAACACGAAGAAGAGGTAAATATTTAATCACCTCTTTCAAGTTCCTTTCTTCTTCCACTTTCTCTTTCCTTTTTGTTTCCATTTTAAAATAATATCTCCAGTATCTTATATATACTATGATGTTATTATAAATATGGTGCAACCATATTCTTTATTCTATCCATCATATGAATAACATGTCACCATACATGCGTATGTACGGCTTACCGTCTCCACGTCGTGGTGTAGTTGTTATTCAGTGCATTATAATTTGGATGGGTATAATAATGATGTATAATTGATGTAAATAATGAATATAAAATGATTCTGATTATGTATATATGATATAAAATCCAATTATATACAATTTTAATATCAAAATAATGATATTATCACTTGTGCATACGTAAGGATTACCGTCCCCACAAACGTGATGAGATTCATTCCCCATCGGAATCATATAAGAATGATTTTCATTTTTTGATTAAAAATAATGATTATGAACATAATATCATTATATATATGAATAAAATACATCCTATCCATAACAAACATTACTTATGTAACAAATCATATAAAGGAAAACGAATAAGTTAACACACAAAACGATGATAATACTAAGATATTATTAACTAAGAATTGTTAAAATAATGTATATGATATCATATTAATGTATATGATCCTTATATAATATAATATCAATTATTTCACCATTATAAAGGATGTTAACCTACCCTAAACCAAGGAAAAGTACAAGTTAAGGGTTAATTTTACAATCTCTTTACTATCTAAGGTTGTTTATACGTGATTATCTACTGGGAACTATTTATCATCCAAATCCATGTTTCTTTAAAATGTATTTCAAAACATTTTTACTATTTACTAGACAATGGGGTAAAGTCATTTATACCCTTATATAACCTTATCTGTTTTAAAAGGAATATTTTCGTCATTTTCCAAACAAGTTACATTATGACCTTTTCAACAAAATTATGTTAAGAATGTTTTTTAACTTATACAGCGGGTGCAGATATTATCTGCTGTTATAACATCGTCGAAGATTCAATTACAAGCTTAGAAGAATATTTTCAAAATAAATGTTTTCCTAAATGGTTTCAATATAGAAATAGATATTTCTATAAAAAAGGATTTGATTTCATCAATTTCAACATCCTTTGATGAATTTTAATCTTATTTGAAGTTGATTTATTATGATACAAAACTTGCACATTGTATTGAAGGTTTTGTGATATGTTTGACTATAGATTTTTTATTTTTAAACCATTCATGATTTTGGGATAAAGTATTGACATTTCGTATTCTAATTTTAATACGAATATTTATGTTATGATTAAACTTTTTCATATGAGGAATGAATTGGACTTAGTTTGTGACGGGTGGAGCCCGCTATAGCTCCTCGATGCATCAGTAAGTATTATGAGACAAACTAGTGTCTTGGAACAAGACCTTGATAAAATCTCATTTGTATTCTTGGAACAAGGCCTTGACTATGTGGTTATGAATGTCTGGCATTATGCATTCCATCATTATGAAAGTGGCTATTGATATTGCATGTTATTATTCGACTGGTAGAATATCCATGTGAATAAGTAAATGGAATTATTTTATTTTATCTTTTCCATATTATAATTATGTTCAAGAATAAAAGGATTTTGTTTTAGTTTTATACATTGCCTTAAATGTTTATTCTTATTTATGAAAGATTTCGCTATATGTTTCTCCTTATTGAGAATCTGAGCTCAACCATGTCGATGTTTTATTTTTCCCAAGATGTGAAGAAGTATATTATGACGGACCTGTAAGGATAGTCTATGGGTTCTCAATGTTGTCTATGGAAACAATGTTGTTGTTGTTTTCCATTTTATGATAAAATGTAAACCTTTGAATGTATCAAGTACTTCCAAGGCTACTAAACTAATCAGTCTTTCGAGACTTGATATTTTGTGATCATGCCAATGATATGTAATAATGCACCGACTCTAGGATTTTGGGGTCGGGGTGTTACATTAACAATGCAAAAAATGTAATAAATTAGAATTCTGATTACAAAAAGTCATATTCATGGGGATTATTATAACCAATGAAGGAATATTAGTTAATATGAAAAAATAAAAGGCCATAGAGGAGTGGCACCATCATAAAATTGTAACTGATATTCCTAGTATCCATAATTTAGAAGGATATTATATAGTGTTTTTGAAGAACAATTCAGAAAAGTATAATCGTCTACCCAAGTCAAATCAAAATAGGGATATGTTCACTTGTAAAAAATATAGTGAAGAATGATTATAATAATTGAATGATAGATAAATCACTTTACCTATGTTAAAACTATGCTACATTATATTATTATTCATTATTTATTGTGATACATCCCCCAATAGGATTGGGTGCATCCTCATGAAAATAAAAATGTGATTTATTATGTGTATCAATAGTTAAATCAAGATGAATAGAATTATCATACACATGAACTAGAACAATATATGGTTATATTTTTCAAAATTATGGAGGAACTATCAGAATGGGGAGAAATGTGATATATACATAGACCACCAATGTTTGAAGTATATTTTCATGAAATGGAAATTCAACATGAGACAAGAGAGATAAAAGGATCATCTTAAAGACTATGACAATTCAATACATTTTTACCCTATAATTGATAACATATTCACTTATTAATTAATTATGAAATCCCCTATTGTGATAAAAATGATAAAGATTATTTGAGATCCATTGATTAAGGGAATAGTAAATCTAGATATGGTAATCATTGTGGAAGGGAAATCATCAAAACTATCACAAATTATTTTTCAAAAATAATTACTAGAAAAGATTCATAAAAAATATAAGATAATTTCTAACAAAGAAATATAGAGGATTTGATGAATGTGAAGATTCGAATGTTCAATATTGATAAATAAGTTATACTAGAATTTCATACAAGGATATGTGTTACATCTGTCCTAAAGATAATGTAGTATTTGATTGATGAATCACAAAGATCTATATTCTCTATACATCATTGAATGACTAAAATTTATAGGGACCTTCATGATCATTATTAGTGTGATATATATGAAAATGGGAAATTTCCGACAAAACTGCATGGTGTGTGGTATGCCCATAAGTAATGGAATAGAAAAACATCCCTATGGGGTATTGAATCCGCTAACCATACCAACATAGATGTGGGACAATATCTCTATAGAATTTGAAACTTGTGTCCCAATAACATATAAAAGAAACAATTCAATATGGGTTATAGTGCCTTGAATCACCATGATTTACCCTTTTATAAATATTTGGGAAGATTTCACTCTTAAAAAAATTCCATTATATATGTAAATTATGTGGTCAGTTTTCATGGTGTTCTACCTTCTACAAATTCCATTCATGATCCAGGGCTCAAATGTGCATTTTGGATACGTATCCAACATTAATCTAATTCTTAATTGAATTTATTTATAACCTATCACCCTCAAAATGATGGCCTATCTAAGTAGAATATTCATACACATGACGAAATTCTGAGGAAATGTTATGTGGAATTTAAATCTGGATGTGATCAACACCTACCATTATTTTAGAGTTCATACAATAACAAATTCCTCTCATTTATTTTGGTTAAACCAATTTAATCAAAATATTTAAAGCGATTTAGAACTCCGACTTGTTGGGATGATGCTACCGAGATGAATTTTCATGGGCCCAATATTGTACAAGAGATGGAGAAAAAGGTTCATTCCATCCAAAAACATATATAGTTTTATAGGATTCATAAGAAGATATATTCTAAAATTCATCATATGGTCATGGAGTTTTTTTGGGACAAGGATTTCCTTGGGATATATCCATGGAAGCAAATCATGTAGTATGGAAGAATTGGAAGCTTATCCCAATTCACATTTGGTACTATGAAATCCTTGATCATATAGAACCAATTTCCAATAATCTAGAACATCCAATGAATATATCTCCATTTAATGATTAATTCTATGTATCTTTCCTGAGTAATTACATACTTGATCCATCACATGTACTGAATCTGGAGGAGGTAAAACTGGAACATGAATTCTCTTTTGAGGAGAATCTGGTTTAGATATTAGTCTGTAGAGATAAGGTTATATTAAATAATACTGAACACCTTTTTAAATTGTTTTATATAAACCTTAAATATAGAGAAATAATGTGGAAACCATGGGAAAACTGATACTGAAGTATCGTCACCTTTACTCAACTGAGATTATTAATCAAAATTTCATGGATGAAATTATTAAGGGGGGAGAATATAATGACCTTGACTATATATATGATATTTTTACTTGAATAAATATTTTTATGTATTAAATAATATAATATATGTACAAAATAAATATAAACCAACATATTTCATCTAATAAACTACTATCATTACATTATCCAGCTATGATACCAATTAAGATTCCAAATATTATAATTGGAAAAAATATGAAATTGAAAAACTTAAATGGGAATTTATGGACCACCCAAATTTAAGATAATACTCTATCAGAGATAAAACACTAGAGGAATATGAAAATAGTTAACAAATCCATATCTCTTGAAAATGAAAATATAACCTAAATAGAAATTTTTGTGAATTTTGAGTAAAATAATGAAGTGGTATTTTTATTGTATTATAGGAAATGTGACCACTAGGATTCGACCATTATATAACAATTGGTCACTATGAAAATTTAGATATATTAAAATTAGAATATATTACCATGTTTGATAATTTTAGTAATATAATTAGAGTTTATAAGTAGTAATGAAAATGGATAATTGATTTAGAAAGAAGAATAGATGGATTCAACTAGTAGATTCCTACCATTTGAATTGAATTTCTTAGATATTGGGATAGATTTATATTTACTAGGGTACATCCATGAAAAATCCCTAGGAGAGCTTCAACAAGTGAATCCTTGGTGATAAAACCTGGGGATATGATTTTGAATGTCTCATTTAAATTTTTTATAAATATTTAAATGTTATGAATTATGTAATTATTACTATTTATCCCTATTTCTTATGCATTATAATTTTGCATTAGGTTCTTATTTATTATAAAGATAACATGTTATATATGTCTCTTATTTATTTCTTTATAGGGATTCATGCTCAAACTATTCCATTGATGAATTTAACTAGGTTATGAGATATATAAAATATAACTTAGGGTGAAACAAAGAATATTTATATCATGTTTATTTAGAATAAATTTTTAATTATTCATGTATTATGTTTTTTTCATGAAACTAAATTTGAAAAGATCCTCTATTTTGTACCATATAATAAAAGTTTATGTAATAACAAGTGGTATTCTTTAATATTATTCATTCATTTCTACCAATTTCAATTATACACTCCTAGAGAACATTATATAGTTGTTTGATTTCACAAAATACCACTCTAAATCCCTTAAAATTTATCTAAAATTATTTTTCATGGAAATGGCTATTTTCATAACGAATCACTTTCTTTTAAACTATAAATTTACCTTATATAAAAGGGGATATTATTCATTAAAAAAAATTAATAGAAAAAATATATTTAAGTGTCATTATTCTTTCAAAATCATATTTATTTACCCTTGTGTCTTCAATTGGTATGTCAAAATATCACTCATCTGTACGTAAGGATTACTATATCCACATAGAAATTAAAATAATTTCACATAAACATATTTTATAAATGATTATAATTATATAATTAATTTATAAATGTTACCATTAATATATATTTATATTTATTAAATTATAATAACATATCTACATTCTTACCTCGAAAACCCTCGGAAAAAGATAATGTCGATTGTGTATACCTATTGACAACCACCTAGATGAAGTGATGTGATATGTTTTTCATTTCAATTTATGTTGGATAATAGTAAATATGGATTAAACAAATATGTATGATATAATAATTATTATATAATATATTTTATTTAATTACCCTTATTTCATTCCTTTAATCAATTAAATGAATATAATGTTCATGCCTATGCACGACCTCTCGTATCCATAGACAATAAACATCATTTCTCTATCTCTACCCTAACAAATAAATATAAACATATAAATAATTAATATATGATATATTTATTTCACTGTTAATATTTAGGGGATAATGGAACCATCACTTAAATAAAAAGACCTTAACTGATAAACTAGAACATATATAAAAAACAAGGCATATACAACCAAGAAGAGTGAGATTAATAAAGACGTGTAAACAAATAAATTATAAAATGTTATAAGTTAATCATATATGGAACGATATTAATGATTTTTATTATA
Organism: Viscum album; assembly: GCA_963277665.1. Classification (NCBI taxonomy): domain Eukaryota; kingdom Viridiplantae; phylum Streptophyta; class Magnoliopsida; order Santalales; family Viscaceae; genus Viscum; species Viscum album. The sequence goes on along the minus strand of OY728126.1, from coordinate 1,471,639,157 downwards.
TAATATATTTATAATAAATCTATATTTATTATATATGTGGTTTTAACACATATTAATGAATGTGAAACTAGGGTAATGGATTTTCATCTTACTTTTATTTTCATGGGACACATCTCATTTTTATAACTTGTTTCTTTTGTGTGGTGTATATAATACCTATGAATGTATTTTATGAATGATATTATGAATCTATGAGGATTAGATAACCATCTATTATTAATTTACTCATTCTACTTATAATTCAAAAGTCACCAATGTGGTAATGGTTTTACACTACAATCTCGTTATTTATATGGATTGTTAATGATTAAGTCTCTGATGATGAAATCCACTGATATATATCTCAATAATCTCATGAAAGATCTTATCATAAATTTATTTCATATGTAAAAATTTATTCCCCAAATTTTTTTCACAATAAGAACTCAAAATACTGAGAATATATTTTTATGTAAAATTGAAATTATCAATCTCTTCAATTTAATAATTTTTTTATTCCATATTAATGATTTATAAAAATACATTGAATAATGTTTTTACTATTATCTTATGATTTTTAATGATATTTTTTTCCATGATTAAAGTTTTACAGAATTCATTTAAAAGGAATCTTCTTGTCATTTCCTAAATAAAATACTTTATTATTTTTTCAAATGTATGAATGTAATTTTTTACTTATATAATATGAAAATAATTTCCAATAAACATGAACACTAAATTATTTGAGGCTTACCATAAAATTTTCAACTGTTTTTTTCAATGAAAAATATTCCCATAATAAATTTAAAAATATTTATATCTTAATTAATTTATATCAAAACAGTATTGACATTTTTCATAAGAATTCTTAATTTAATTTTAATGTTATTTCTATTTATCAATGAATATAACCCTTGAATAGTCTTATAATTTAACTAGGATTTTATTAAAGGATACCATCATTATCTATTCTCTGTATGGATTATTTTTATGATGATATTATAATTTTTGGAAACCTATTCTTTTCCATGAAATATAATATGATGATGTGATGAAAATTTGATAAAACTTGTTTCTCCTCCATGGGTTATGCAACGATGAAATATTTAAGGATCTTGTTTTCTTTCATGGGTTCTTATGTGATGAATAATTTATGATCTTGTGAAATACATTTTTTTAGTTTCATTATGAGATTTATGAGACCTATATCTTCCTTCAATTATTTGGATAATAATTTATTTATCGTGATATAAATAGTTCTAGAATGGGGATTGAAACTAGTTTAGTAATGGACGTTGTCTACTACAATACTCATAGGAAATAACTAAGACAAATATAATGGTTTGATGTGTGAAACCATTCCAATATGATATATTATGAGTGAAACATGACTAATATGATGATTTAGTGGAGTTAAACCAATCCATTATACATGTAGTTCGAATGAGCCTTAACTACTAATGAAATGATTTTATATAATTATGTGTATGAATAAATTCCAAGACATTTTCCTATGTTACGTGTTTATGGATTATGTTATTTGATAAATTTATGGGTTACTTATTATTAACATATATGGGTTATGATATCACACATGATTACAATTTTTGATATGTAGGGTATGATTTTCAAATGTTATGCTAATGTTCTCATGTTATTTTGTTTATGTTATTCTCTTATTATCTTTAATATATAAATTTCTAAACTTATTGATCTTCTCATCTCTCCCTTTCATATGTTTCATTTTACCATGTTATGATAAAATTTACTAAGTGTGATATATCTATGATGGGTATTGTTTATGAAGAATATATTAGGATACAATACAAATATATTATGAACCACTTGATTATGCATCCCATATTCTAAAGGAATAAGACCTATATGATTATATAATGGATGATTATGTTTTGTAGAGAATATTCATATAATAATTTGATATATATATGTATGAAAACTCTTGGTCAATATATTTGGTATCAGAATAAATTTTAATTATTCTTTGGATACTACGATTACAAAAATTAGTGAGAACCATAAGAAAAAATATATGTATAGGACAACATCCTAAAGTTTTGTTAGTGATCCTAAAAGAGTATGATATTCCAATGGTTTCCTAGAAGATGGTATATAAATTTAGTCATCCTATAAATTATTTTTCATGACTGTGTGGTTTTATACAATGATCATTATTTCTTACACCATATTTTCTTGTTTTAGTCGATGGCTAGAACTCAATGCAATTATGTTAATACTGAATTCAATGGAGAATGAAATGATTTTCCCCCTAAAAAACTAAATATAAGAAAATATGGAATGATAAATATTATTTTAATTATAACCAATCTTTATTAAGCTATGAATCACAATATGATTCCAAATGATAAATGGAGGGATTAATGTTCTATTGTATCCTTCAGGAAGTAATATCAAGATTTTAAATGGGTCTACAGATCAACATGTTGCTGTTAAATAGATCAGTACAATAGTAATGAAATTTTTTATTCTCCAATGATTGTAAGTTGATAGTTTTATTGTCACAAACAATCCCTCGGGGCCCACATCGTGACTACCCCAATCCCACCTTCCATATGCCAGGGGATGACGACTAGCACCAAAGGCATAATTCCCTAGAATTGGAAAGACATTGCCTTTATAAAACGTAAACACACACAACCAGAGAACAAGAAAAAGAAAACACTAAGTATAGTAGTATAAAAATTGTACTGAAATTACAAAGGGGATGGAAATACAATCCCAATAGAAAGGTACAACTACAATTGAAAGAAAGTACAACTGAAAAGAAAAACAGTTGAATGGTGAAGCAGCTCCTGGATCGTCCACTGGGTTCCTACCAGAAGGGTAGGTACAAATGTCCTCCTCATCAATTCGTGTCTATCGGTCTGCTCCGTGTGCCGTCACGCTGAGTGTCCACCTCCGAGTACCATCCATTCCTTGTAAACTCTGCGTCGGTCAGTGTTGTACGTTGTCTGAATCCAACACAATGAGGTGCGGGCATAGCCTGTGATGGGGTGAGTATAACGACACTCATTAGGGACCCCGAGACCCTCAAGGTCTCACTGAATCCAACAAATATAAACAACAAAGAAAAATCTCAACAGATAACCTTTACTTAGGTCTGTTCCCATACATATAACTAAGTTATCATATAGCAAATCTCAATCATAAGGAAAACACAAAGGTCATTAACTCAGATCAAACCCAAATTTTCATTATCAAAACCATGTCTAGTGGATAAATCCTCCTTTGTCGAGTACAGTGGACCTGTTGCGATTCTGAGGCATAACTCACTAACCTTGGACTGCTGAGGTACTCTCCTGTCATGTACCGTGGGTCTACTGCCAAACTAGGTGCTTCATCCGTTTTGGGTCTGCCGCTAAACCGGGTGCTCCCCCTAATATATTTTAAAGGTAATCTTCCTATCGAGTACTGTGGGTCTACTGCCAAACCAGTCACTCTTTCCGACATGGGTATACCGCCAAACTGGATGCTCCGTCCACTGGGCTAGTCGAATCACTCCGAGTCGAATCGGTCAAGCAGTCGTCAGGTCTATAGCTATTAGGTCTCCACACTCTGTCTGCTCGTCTCTAGGAGGATCCACTCCATGAGCTATTGGTTGATACTCCAAGTGTCATGAAATCGCAGATGAAAGTATCTCAAAGGACCACCTTGTCAAAGGGGTCTCAACGCAACAGACGATGCGTCAATCAGACGCCCGGTCTGTGAGTTATCAGCTTTTCCGTTCCAGGGGCCCGGTCGGATTTCGGGTACAATCCAACCCAGCCATACTCCGAACTCATGTGTAACCTGCGTGAAGTATGCCAAAAGCACTGTCTCATCAAGAGGAATCCAATGTAGTTGATGGAACATCAATCAGACGTCCAGTCCTTATTTTATCAGCGTTTCCGCTCTGAGGGCCCGGTTGGTTTCGGGTTCAAACCAACCCAGCCGTACCCAAACATTACCAAAACCTTTAGTGTATTATATCAAAATGGCCATCTCGTTTCAAGGTTTCCTACGAAACTGACGGTGCGTCGGTCGGAGTCCGTAGCCCAAGATATGGGTGTTTGAACGAATCTGGTTCAAAAGTAGGGGGCATGTTCCGGCGGCGCGCCGCCACCACATTCCGCGGACCACCAGATGTGCTCCGGTGGTCTGTTACACCCACTGACTATGCCTAAGATCATATCAGGACCTGAACTCCACTGCAAAAGCTCCAAATATCCATTGTAGTCTCGTTTCGTCTTCGCCCATCAATCCGTGCACAGACGAACAACCCGTGAAGGGTTCAAGCTTGTTCTTAGGGCCGAGCCCACCGCGATAGAAGTTTTCAATCAATATTATGTATTCAAATTAAAACCAATCCCGAACATAACCCCACATCAGATTTGAATCCCAACCCTCATGAACGAGTGATTCATGGATCAACCGGGAAGAGGTTTGTCCTCGATCATCATTCTTTCCTCAGCAAGGAAAGGATAAATTCAATACAATTCCCCTACCACGAAAAGACATTGCATGTCATCAAACCGCGGAAGAAAAACATCACCGTGGTCGGGCATCACAGAATAACGGTGTAGATTTCGTTGATGTTGAAGGAAGGGTGGTCGTTGTTGGAAATGTTCCCCGCGGCGGTGCCTCCTCCCTTGACACGGGGGAAGAAGAAGATTGAAGAATTTACTTCACATCCTTTGCATCATTGAGTGTTCTTCATGCTGTGGAGTGTTCTTCTCCGAGAGAGGACGATGTTCTTCATGGTAGAACGAAGCTCCTCTAATTCTCCAAAGGTTCTCCCCACCGAATATTTGCCAACCAAAATTATTTGAAATACTTTCCGAATTAAAAAGAATTTCCATGAAATTCGAATTAATTCAAATGGAACCAAGGATTAATTAAATGTTTCATTTAAGTAATCCTAGTTGCAGGCATTAAAAAGAGAAGGTGAAGAGTTGACATAAGAGAGGGGAGTTGTCAAAAAATAATTTAAGGGGGTTTAAGGGAGTTAAGGGGAGTTATGGGAGTTTAAGGGGAGATGAACGGTTAGGGTTTCGTGTGGAATCCACCTCAAAAATATCCTCTCATTGGAGGTTATGTGGGTGTGGGCCCCACCTCTAACTCCCCTTGGGATGAAATAACAACCAACATAAAAAAATATCAAACACATATTTTTATTTATTTTTAATAACAACCCAAAAATTATCTTCTCTTCCTAACAAAACGCAACTAGAGTAAAGGTCCCCTTAAGCGAATACCAGCCCCTTGAGTTCATCTGTGTCCTCAGATTTCAATTCTGAGCACCGTTTCAAAAGATAGAAAAAGGCGCACGTATGTTCACTTAACATACCCGAACAAAAATTCAGAAATTGATTCCGGGCACATTAGGCCTCGGAATCAGGTGTCGTCAGAAAATGCGGACTCCTAAAATTCCAAAGAATTTAAGAAAACATTTGGCTTGAAATTTACAGGTCTTTACATTACCCCCATATAAGGGCTTTACAACCCCATAAAACTACAACAGACACTAGGGAAACTAAAGGGAAGTACTGAGCACGAACTTGACCCTCTTTCTCCCATTTTCTCTCCTGGAGGTTCCCGTGCTGCCAGCGAATGCGCACCAGAGGAATTGATCGTCCACGTAGGACCCGATCGAGTCGATCCTCAATATCCACTGGAACCTCCGTGAAAGTCACCCTATCTTTGAGGTTCATCTCCTCGTGGTCGATTATGTGGGACGGGTCGTGCACACATCTTCTCAGTTGAGATATGTGGAAAACATCATGCACCCTATGAAACTGAGGTGGAAGGTCCAGGAAGTAAGACACCTCGCATACTCTACTGAAGAATTGGAGGATTGAATGCAGATATTCAGCACCATCCCTATCCACAAAGGATTTTAGCAACGCGTCCAGCTGCTCTATCACCTCTCCTAGCAGCTAAATGCCTAAACTCCTGCTGAGAGAATCCGCTACTAAGTTCACTTTCCCAGGAGTATAGAATATCCTCAAAGTCATAGTTATGTAGGAACTCAAGTCATCACCGCTACCTCAGGTTCAGGTCCTTCTGAGAGAAGATACACCCGATACTATTGAGTTTGGAGTGAACCGTAAATTGTTCTCTCTACAAACAATGGGTGAGACTAGCCAATTATATGAACTCGACTTCACACTTTTTCTCCTATGTTCCACAAGAGCTGCAAGATTTCTCCATTGCCGAAAAGGAAAACGTGGTCTCATCCCCTGGATGAACCACATTTTTTTCCTAATACAGTTAATCCTGACATGAATGATACTAATTCATGTCATGGACGACGTCGTAATTCCTCGACGCTACTACCAAGATATCCAACCGTTACACTTTCCTCCAAGTGTTGAGTCACATTGTCGGCATCAGTGTGTGGTTACTGGGTCTCAACCTATTTAAATCTCAAAAGGGAGGGTCAAGTCAATAGTTAAACTGGAACCTATTAGTACACAAAAAGGAAAGAAATAAAATTTCACAAGGACAATTGGATTTTATTACTACAGCTCAAAGTACAATGACACAAATAACCATAAAACAATGACATTTACAGAGTTAGAAGCATCATGAACAAGGGACTCTATTCCTGGAACTAGTTCCAATCTTGTCCACCTGCTTCCGGAGCTCCATAGTCGATGCTTCAGCTGCCTGAAGTTTTTCTCTCCCCAGTCCACCAGTTTCCTACGGTCAGGGTGGACCTCCTAGTGGTGGTGGTGACAACACCTCAAAGCGTCATCCACCTCCAGCTGCATGGCCAGCTCCATGCGGTCCATCACGATTGAACCTATGACTCTTCCTATGAGGTCCTTCATCTATCTACTGATCATATACATGGAAGGCCGGACAGTCATGTGCCATGTGACCATACCCACTACAAGAGTGACACTGTCCGTTCCTGGTATTCTTGGCTCTGTCTCCACCCTGGGTGCCCCGCACTACTGATCCTGAGTCGTGCTATCAACCACCTATAGGTCTAGTCCTCTTGGACCTTTGCATCATCTGTCTACTGCCAGATGCAGAAGAATCCACTTCATGTCGGCTAGTGGTGGGTCCCACTACTGGAGACTGCTATGCAAGGAAACTCTCCACTAAGAGGGATCGCTACAATACCCTTGTATGCGTCAGGATGTTTTTGGAGACAAATAAAGCTCTAATATCACTCCTGAGTCCCTGATCAAAGGTTCGGACCTTGAATAATGGGTCTCATACCATATCAGTGGAGTAGCGCGAGAGGTCGGTGAACCTTTCTGAGTACTGTGCCACCGTCATTCTACCCTGCTGAAGATACAGTAGCTCCTATATCTGCACCGCTTGAAGGGTGGCTGGGAAAAACTCCACCTAGAAAAACCTCTCGAAGTCTACCCATAGAAGTGTCACCTCGTCCTGCATCTGGAGCATTAGGTTCCAACATCTACCTCCTTCTTCCTGAAGGAAGATGGCAGCAATAATAACCATAAATTCAGCTGCTGTCCTTACCAGTCTGAAGACTCTCACCACAACCTTCAGTCATCCTCAGCCGCTTGCGGGTCCATCTCTCCACTGAACCTGGGTGGCCTCTGGTGCTGGAACTCGTTCAGCGTGCTCAAGTAGCGTGCATCGCCTGCTGCTGGGGATGGTGGCATCAGTGTCCCAACATGCTATAGTACCGCTGGTGCCTCCACTGGTACAGGGCCCCTGTACTGAGACCTCGTTGCTCGGCGGGCTGTTAGTACGTAAAAATCATGGTGCTCTAGATGGTAATCTATTGAGAGGAATCCTAAAATAAATAGATGCGACACATTCAAAGAGTATACCTGGTGAGACGACCTAGTTTGAGGTGACTTTAAGAAATCTTTTGTTAAAACACACGCAATCAGTGTTTTCATGCACTGATTCGAAAATCAGAAGTCAGGGTCCTGGTGTATGGATACATCAGCCTCCACACCAACACTAGACTCCCTGAACTGAAAACCACACTCCGTACTCTTAACACTATTTCTACACAGAAAGAAAAATCAGAGTCCTGAGTTCTACGGTAGAACCTCTCTTTGACACCAATTTTTACATCACTCGTTCCCCAGGGCCAGCATCGTGACTACCCCAAGCCCACCATCCATAGGCCAGGGGCAGGCGACTAGCACCAAATGTGTAATTCCCTAGAACTGGGAAGGCATTTCCTTTATAAAATTTAAACACACACAAACAAAGAACAAGTGGAAGAAAACACTACGTAAAGCAGTATAACAAGTGTTCTGAAAGTAAAACGGGGCCGTAAATACAAGCCCAATAGAATGGTACAACTACAACTGAAAGAAAGTACAACTAAAAAGACAAACAATTGAATGGTGAAGTAGCTCCTAGATCATCCCACGGTTTCCTACCTGAAGGGTGGGTACATATGTCCTCCTCATCACTCTGTGTCTATCGGTCGGCTCTGTGTTCCGTCACGTCGAGCGTCCACCTCTGGGTACTGTCCATTCCTCGTACACTCTACCTCGGTCAGCGCTGTCAGTCATCTTCATCCAACATAACGAAGTGTAGGCAAAGACCATGAATGGGTGAGTATAACAATACTCAGTAGGGACGCTAAAACCCTTAAGGTCTCACTAAATCCCACAAGGGTAAACCACAAAGAATTATCTCAACAGATAACCTTTACTTAGGTATATTCCCATACATATACATAAGTTATCAAGTAACCCATCTCAATCATGAGGAAAACACAAAGGTCATTAACTCAACTCAAACCAGGATTTTCATTATCAAAACCAAGAATACATGAGAAATCCTCCTCTGTCTAGTACAGTGGGCATGTCATGACTCTGAGGAGCTACTCACTAACTTTAGATAGCTAAGGTACTCCTCCTGTCGAGTATCGCGGGTCTGCTGCCAAATTGGGCGCTTCGTCCACTGTGGGTCTGCCGCCAAACTAGGCGCTCCCCCTAATAGCTATCAGAGGTACTCCTTCTATCGAGTACCGCGGGTCTTTTACAAAACCAGGCACTCAATCCACCATGGGTCTACCCCCAAACTGGGCGCTCCGTCCACTGGACTAATCAAATCACTCCGAGTCGAATCGGTCAAGAAGTCACCAGGTCTACATCTACTAGGTATCTGCACACTGTTCGCCCGTCTCCGGGAGGATCCACTCCACGAGGTACTGTTCGATCCTCCAAGTGTCAAAAAATCGTAGATGTAGGTATCTCAAAGGACTGTCATGTCAAACGGGTCTCAATGCAATAGACGGCGCGTCAATCAGACGCCCAGTCTTTGAGTTATCTGTTTTTCCATTCAAGGGGCCTGGTTGGATTTTGGGTTCAATCCAACCCATCCATACTCCAAAATCATCTAAACCCTGTGTGGATTATGTCCAAAGAATCGTCTGATCAATAGGAATCCAACATAGATAACGACACGTCAATCAGACGTCCGGTCCTTATGGTATAAGCGTTTCTGCTCCGAGGGCCCGGTTGGTTTTGGGTTCGAACCAACCCGGCCATACCCAAACTTCACCAAAACCTTCAGTGTAATATATCAAAATGCATTCTAATTTCAAGGATTCCAACGCAACTGATAGTTCATCGATCGGAGGTTATTAGTACAAGATATGGGTGTTTGAACGAATCTAGTCTGAAAGTAGGGGGTCTGTGTTCGGTCCGACCCGACCCAGACCGCCCTCGGTCGGCCCGACCCGATCTGGTTGACCCGACCTGGTTCCAGGTCTGACCAAACTATGAACCGAGGGTCTGGACCGCTGGTGCGCGGCCCTGCCTGCGTGGCCCGCCCCGTCCCGAGGTGGGGGGATGGCTCGGCCAGCTGGTGTAGCATTAAGCAGCTCCTCTTCAATTCGGGAATGGCATAGTTGTTCGAGTTCCACCTGCCATAACTGCTCAGCCGCGGCTGCTGGTTCTGGCGGCAAGCCTCCATTCCAGCGTGGCACACCACCTCTATTTTTTTCAACCACCGAACGTGCTCTGTTGGCCCGTTTCACCCACCGACTGCACCTAAGATCATCTTGGGACCCGAACTCCACTGAGAAAAGCTCCAAAATTGTCATTGTGGTCCCATTTCGTCATCGCCTATCAATATGTGCACAGAAAAACAACCAGTGGAGGGTTCGGTCTTGTCCTTCATCCCAAGCCCTCCGCGTTAGAAGTTTTCAATCAAGATTAACTATTCAAAATAAAACCAAACCTGAACATAACACCACATCAGATTTGAATTCCAACCTGCATGAATGAGCGATCTGCGGATCAACCTGGGAAAGGTTGGTCCATGCTCTTCTTTCCTCAAAAAGGAAAAGGAGAAATTCAATGTTGTTACCCTACCTCAAAAAGACGTCTCATGTCGTTGAACCATGGAAGATGAAAATCGCGGTGGTCGGGGATCATGGACGAACGGTGTCAATTCCGTTGACGTCGGAGGAAGGGCAGTCGTCATTGGCGACATTCCCCGATGCGGTGTCTCCTCCCATGATGTGGAGGAAGAAGAAGATTGAAGAAGTTGCTTCACATCCTTAGGGTCATGGAGCGTTATTTATGTCGTGGAGTGTTCTTCGCTGAGAGAGGACAACATTCTTCATGGATGAACGAAGCTCCTCTAATTCTCCAAAGGTTCTCCCCACCAAATATTTTCCAACCAAAATTTTTAGAAAGGCTTTCACAATTAAAAATAATTGTCATGAAATTAAAATTAACTCAAATGGAACAAAGGATTAATTAAATGTGGTATTTAATTAATCCTTGTTGTTGGCATTAAAAAGAGAAGGTGATGAGTTGACATAAGAGAGGGGAGTTGTCAAAAATTAATTTAAGGGGGTTTGAGAGAGTTAAGGGGAGTTATGGGAGTTTAAGGGGAGATGAAAGGTTAGGGTTTCATGTGGGACCCACCTCACAAATATCCTCTCATGGTTGGTTATGTGTGTGTGGGCCCCACCTCTAAATCCCCTTGGGAGGAAATAACCACCAACATAAATAAAAATACCAAACACATATTTTTATTTTTTTAATAACAACTAGAAAATTATCTTCTCATCCTGACAAAACGCAACTGTGGTAAAAGTCCCCTTAAGAGAATATCCGCACCACGAGTTCATCTATGTCCTTGGATTTCAATTATGAGCATTGGTTCAAAGGATAGAAAAACATGCACACACATTCACTGAACATACCCGAACAAAACTTCAAAAATTGATTCCGGGCACAACAGGCCTCAGAATCAGTTGCTGTCAGAAACTGCAGACTCGTAAAATTCCAAAGAATTTATTAAAAAATTATATTTGAAATTTATAGGTCTTTACATTACCCTAACCTTAGGGATTTACGTCCCCGTAAATCTACAACAGACACTAGGGAAACTAAAGGGATGTACTGAGCACGCACCTGAGCCTCTTGCTCCCATGTGCTCTCTTGGAGGCTCTCGTGCTGCCAGCGAATTCCCGGTAGAGGAATCGAACATCCACGTTGGACCCGCTCCAGTCGATCCTCAATATCCACTGGAAACTCCATGAATTTTTCCCCGTCTTCGATGTCCATCTCCCCATGGTAGATGATGTGGGACGGGACGTACACACATCTTCTCAGTTGAGATATGTGGAACACGTCGTGCAACATGTGAAACTGAGGTGGAAGGGCCATGTGGTAATCCACCTTGCCTACTTTGATGAAGAATTGGAGGAGTGACTGTAGATAGACTGCACCATACCTATCCACAAAGGATTTCAGCAATGCGGTCAGCTGCTCTGTCACCTCTCCTAGCAGGTGAATGCCTGAACTCCTACTGAGAGAATCTGCTACTACTTTCCCTTTCCCATAAGTATAGACTATATCGAAGTCATAGTCCTGGAGAAACTCAAGTCATCACCATTGTCTCAGGTTCATGTCCTTCTGAGAGAATATACACATGAGACTATTGAGTTTGGAGTGAACCGTAAACCGTTCGCTCTACAAACAATGGGTGAGACTAGACAATTGTAAGAACTCGACTTCACCCTTCTTCGCCTACGTTCTACAAGAGCTGCAAGATTTATCCTTTGCCGAAAAGCAAAATCCAGTCTCATCCCCTGGATGAACCACATTTTTTTGCCTAATACTGTCAATCCTGACATGAATGATACTAATTCATGTCATGGACGACATCGTAAGGCCTCAACGCTACTAAATAGAGATCCAAACGTTACCCTTGACTCCAAGGGTTGAGTCACTCTGTCGGCATCAGTGTGTGCTTAATGGGTATCCTCCAATAAAAATCTAAAAAGTGAGGGTCAAGTTAATAGTTAAACTAGAACCTCTTAGTACACAAAAAAGAATGAAAGCAAATGTCTAAAGGACAAGTGTCTTTTATTAATGAAGATCAATGTAAAAAGGCACTAATAAACTAAAAAAATGACATTTACAAAGATAAAAGAATCATGAACAGAGGCCTCTATACCTATAACTAATTTTTCTCCTATCCACCTACTTCCGGAGCTCCATAGTCGCATTCTTCAGCTACCTGAAGTTGTGCTCTCCTCTGTCCACCTATTTCCTACGGTCTGGGTGGACCTCATGGTGGTGGCGGTGACAACACCTCGAAGCATCTTCCACAACCATCTACACAAATAGCTCCTTCTGGTTCGTCCTGATCGAACCTCTGCCTCTTCCTGGGAGGTACTTCATCTATCTGCTGATCGTTTGCATGGTAGGTCGGACAGTCACGTGCCATGTGACCAAGCCCACCACAGGAGTACCATTGTCCGTTCATGGTATGACTGACTCTATCTCTACCCTGGGTGCCCTGCACTATCGATCCTGAATCGTGCGGTTGACCACCTGTAGGTCTTGTCCTCCTGGACCTCTGCGTCATCAGTCTACTTACAACTGTAGAAGACTCCACTGCATGTCATCTCATTGTGGGTCTGATTGCTGGAGACTTCACAGCAAGGAAACTCTCCACTTAGAGGGCTCGCTCCAATACCCTTGTCTGCGTCGGGAAGTTGTGGGAGACAATTGAAACTCTAATATCTCGCTTGAGTCCCTACCCAAAGTCCCGAGCCCTAAATAATGGTTCTCGTACCATATTAGTGGAGTAGCGTGAGAGGTCGGTGATCCTCGCGGAGTACTACTTCATCGTCATGCTACCCTGGTGAAGATGTAGTAGCTCATGTATCTGCAATGCTCGAAGGTTGGCTGGGACAAACTCCACCTAGAACAGGCTCTCGAAGTCTACCCATAGAAGTGTTTCCTTGTAATGCATCTCGAGCATCAGGCTCCACCAGATACCTATAGTTGCCTGAATGAGGCTGGCACCAAGGATAACTATAAAGTCAGTTGGTGTCCTTACCAATTTGAAGAATCTCACTATAGCCTCCATCAAATACTCAGTCGCATGTGTGTCCATCTCTCTCCTTAACCTAGGTGGCCTATTGCGCTGGAACTCGTGCAGTGCGCTCGAGCAGCGTGCATTGCCTAATACTGGGGATGGTGGCATTGGTGGCCCAACAGGAAGTAGTACCGCTGGTGCCTCCACTGGTAGAGGGCCATGTACTGAGGCCTCATCGCTCGGTGGGCTATTAGTACGTACAACTATCAAGGCTCTAGCTTGTCATCTGCAGGGAGGCATCCTGAAAGAAATAGATGGGACACGGTCAAAGACTATACCTGGTGAGCTGACCCGGTTTGAGCTGACTTTAAGAAATATTTTGAAAACACACACGCAATCAGTATTTTCATGCACTGAGTTATAAATCATAATTCAGGGTCCTGTTGTATGGATACGTCGTCCGCTGCACCAACACTGGACTACCTGAACTGAAAACCACACTCGGTACTCTTAACACTATTGCTTCACAGAAAGAAAAATCAGAGTAATGAGTTCTGCAGTAGAACCTCACTTTGATACCAATTGGTCTTGACCCGTCCCCCAGGGCCCGCATCATGACTACCCCAAGCCCAACATCCATAGTCCATGGGCTGGCGACTAGCACCAAAGGCGTAATTCCCTAGAACTTGGAAGGCATTGCCTTTATAAAACGTAAACACACACAACCAGAGAACAAGCGAGAGAAAACACTAAGTAAAGTAGTATAACAAGTGTGCTGAAAGTACAAAGGGGCCGGAAACACAATCCCAACAGAAAGGTACAGCTACAACTAAAGTAAAGTACAACTGAAAATACAAACATCTTAATGGTGAAGCAACTCCTAGATCATCCTACGAGTTCCTACCTGAAGGGTGGGTACAGATGTCCTCCTTAGCACTCTGTGTTTATCGGTTTGCTCCGTGTGCCGTTATGCCAGGTGTCCAGCTCCGGGCACCGTCTAGTTTTCGTACACTCTGCCTCGGTCAGCGTTGTCTGTCGTCTGCATCCAACACAACAAGGTGCAGGCATAGCCTGTGTAGGGTTGAGTATAGCAATACTCAGAAAGGACCACGAGACCCAAAATGTCTCACTAAATCAAACAAGGATGAACCAAAAATAATGATCTCAACATATATCCTTTACTTGGGTATATGTCCATAAATATACCTAAGTTATCAAGTGACCAATCTCAATCATAAGGAAAACACAAAGGTCATTAACTCAACTCAAACCAATATTTTCATTATCAATACCATGACTGCTGTAGAACTCATCCTCTGTCGAGTAAAGCGGCCCTGTCGCAACTTCGAGACGCTACTCACTAACCTTAAACTGCTGAGTTACTCCTCCTGTCGAGTATCGTGGGTCCACTACAAAATCAAGTGCTCCATCCGTTGTGGGTCTGCCACCAAACCAGGTGCTCCCCCTAAAACCCATCATAGGTACTTCTCCTGTCGAGTACCGTGGGTCTTCTGCCTAACCAGGCGCTCCATCCGCCATGGGTCTGCTGCCAAACTAGGCACTCCATCCGCCGTGGGTCTTCTGCCAAACTGGGAACTCCTTCCACTAGGCTAGTTGAATCACTCTGAGTTAAATTGGTCAACCAATCGTCAGGTCTACAGCTACTAGGTCTCTACACTCTGTCTGCTCGTCTCTGGGAGAATCCGCTCCACGAGCTATTGGTAAACACTCCAAGTGTCTCTAAATCGCATATGGAAGTATCTCAAAGTACTTCCATGTCAAAGGGGTCTCAAAGCAATAGACGGTGTGCAAATCAGATGCCCGGTCTGTGAGTTATCAGCTTTTCCATTCCAGTGGCCTGGTTGTATTTCAGGTGAAATCCAACCAGGCCATACACCAAACTCATCTGAACCCTGTATGGATTATTCCTAAAGGACATTCTAATCAAGTGGAATCCAACATAGTTGACGGTACATCAATCGGACATCCAATCCTTATGTTATAAGCATTTCCTTCCCGAGGTCCCGGTTGGGTTCGAATTCGAACCAACCCGGCCATACACAAACTTCGCCAAAACCTTGAGTGTAATAAATCAAAAGGACTGCCTCGTTTCAAGGATTTCAACAAAACTGACGGTGTGTCGATAGTAGGTCTGTATCCCACAGTATGGGTGTTTGATCTGGTCTGAAAGTAGGGGGCCTGGGACCGGTCCGACCCGGCCCAGACCGCCCAGGGTCGACCCGACCCTGTCGTGTCAACCGGACCTAGTTCCAGGTCCAACCCCACCCGAAACCATGGCCCAGCGTGCTAGCGTGCGGCCTCTCCCGCGTGGCTCGCCCTGGCCGGGGGGGGGGGGGGGGGGCGCTGGGTCGGCCAGCTGGTGCAGCATTAAGCAGCTTCTCTTCAATTCAGGAAAGGAAGAGTTGTTCCAGTTCCACCCGCCGCCGCCGCTCAGCCGTGACGGCCCGTTCTCGAGGGGCACCTCTGTTCTGGCGTGGCGCGCCGCCGCCGCCTTTGGTGGACTACCAAACGTGCTCAGGTGGTCTATTTCTCCCACTGACTGTGCCTAAGATCATCTCAGGACCTGAACTCCACTGTGAAAGTTCCAAATCGCTTTTGCGGTCCCGTTTTGTCGTCGCCTGTCAATCCGTGCACAGAAAAACAACCATCGGAGGGTTCGAGCTTGTTCTTCATCCCGAGCCCTCCATGTTATAAGTTTTCAATCAAACATAACTATTCAAACTAAAACCAAACCTGAACATAAACCTACATCCAAATTGAATCCCAACCCGCATGAACGAGCGATACGTGGATCAACTGGGTAGAGGATGGTCCGCTCTTGTCGTTCATTCCTCAAAAAGGAAAGGAAAAATTCAATACAATTACCTTACCTCGAAAAGACGCCGCACGTCATCAAACCGCGGAAGATGAATTTCGTGGTGTTCGGGCATTGCGGAAGAATGGTGTCGATAACGTTGACGTCGGAGGAAGGGTCTTCATCATTGGCTATGTTCCCTGGAGCGGTGTCTCCTCCCGTGACATGGAGGAAGAAGAATATTGAAGAAGTTTCTTCACGTCCTTTGGGTCGTGGAGCGTTCTTTGTGTCGTGGAGTTTTCTTCACTGAGAGAGGACGATGTTCTTCATGGAAGAACGAAGCTCCTCTAATTCTCCAAAGGTTCTCCAAACTAAATATTTTCCAACCAAAATTATTAGAAAGGCGTTCACAATTAAAAATAATTTCCATGAAATTTGAATTAATTCAAATGGAACCAAAGATTAATTGAATGTGGAATTTCATTAATCCTAGTTGTTGGAATTAAAAAGAGAAGTTGAAGAGTTGACATATGAGAGGGGAGTTGTCAAAAATTAATTTAAGTGGGTTTAAGGGAGTTAAGGGGAGTTATGGGAGTTTAAGGGGAGATGAAATGTTAGGGTTTCGTGTGGGACACACCTCACAAATATCTTCTCATGGGTGGTTATGTGGGTGTGGGCCCCACCTCTAACTCCCATTTGGAGGAAATAACCACCACCATAATTAAAAATATCAAACACATTTTTTATTTATTTTTAATAACAACCCGAAAATTATCTTCTCCTCATGACAAAACGCAACTACGGAAAAGGTCCCATTAAGCGAATACTGGCGCAATGAGATCATCTGTGTTCTCGGATTTCAATTCTGAGCACCGGTTTAAAAGATAGAGAAACTCGCACGTATGTTCACTGAGCGTACCCGAACAAAACTTCAGAAATTGATTCTGGACACACTAGGCCTCAGAATTAGGAGCCATTAGAAACTGAGGACTTGTAAAATTCCAAAGAATTTATGAAAAATATTTCCTTGAAATTTCTAGGTCTTTAAATTACCCCCACTTCATAAATTTATGTCCTCGTAAAGCTACAACATACTCTAGGGAAACTAAAGGGAAGTACTGAGCACGCACATGAGCCTCTTGATCCCATGTGCTCTCCTGGAGGTTCCCGTACTGCCAACAAATACGCACCAGAGGAATCGATCATTCACATAGTACCCGCTCTAGTCGTTCCTCCATCTCCAATGGAACCTCCATGAAATTCTCCATGTCTTCAATGTCCAGATCCTCGTGGTAGATGATGTGGTACGGGTCGTGCACACATCTTCTCAGTTGAGATATGAGTAAAACATCATGCACCCTATGCAACTGAGGTGGAAGGGCCAAGAGGCAAGCCACCTTGCCTACTCTGTTGAAGAATTGGAGGAGTGACTGTAGATAAACTACACCATCCCTATCTACAAAGGATTTCAGCAATGTAGCCTGCTACTCTGTCACCTCTTCTAACAGCTGAATGCCTGAACTCCTACTGAGAGCATCCACTACTACGTTCACATTCCCAGGAGTATAGACTATCTCGAAGTCATATTCCTGGAGGAACTCAAGTCATCAATGATTTATCAGGTTCATGTCCTTATGAGAGAGGATACACATGAGACTTTTGAGTTTAGAGTGAATCGTAAACTTTTTTCTCTACAAAAAATTGGTGAGACTAGCCAATTGTAATAACTCGACTTTACCCTTCTTCACTTATGTTCTATAAGAGCTGTAAGATTTCTCCTTTGCTGAAAAGGAAAATCTGGTCTCATCCCCTGGATGAACCACATTTTTTGCCTAATATAGTCAATCCTGAAATAAATGATACTAATTTTTGTCATGGACGACATCGTAAAGCCTCAACTCTACTACCAAGAGATCCAACTATTACTCTTGCCTCCAAGGGTTGGGTCACTCTATCGGCATCATTGTGTGGTTACTATGTCTCCTCCATTAGAAATCTCAAATGTGAGGGTCAAGTCAACAGTTAAACTGGAACCTCTTAGTACACAAAAATTAAATAATGAAAACTTCACAAGGACAAGTGACTTTTATTACTGCATCTCAAATTACAAAGCCACAAATCAACCACAAAACAATGACATTTACAAAGTTATAATAATCATGAACAAAGTCCTCTATACCTGGAACTAGTTTTGCTCCTATCCACCTGCTTCCGGAGCTCCATAGTCGTATGATTCAGCTGCCTGAAGTTGTGCTCTCCCCTGTTCACTCGTTCCCTACAGTCTGGGTGGACCTACTGGTGGTGGTGGTGGAAATACCTTGAAGCATCGTCCACAACCAACTACATGACCAGCTCCTTGCGGTCCGTCACGATTGAACCTCTACCTCTTCCTGGGAGGTCCTTTATCTATCTGCTGATCGTTTTCATGGTGGTTCGGACAGTCACGGGCCATGTGACCAAGCCCACCATAGGAGTAACACTGTCCATTACTGGTATTCCTAGCTCTGTCTCCACCCTTGGTGCCCCGCAGTACCGATCCTGAGTCGTTCGGTCAACCACCTTTAGGTATAGTCCTCTTGGAACTCTGTGTCATCTATCTACTACCAGCTATAGAAGACTCCATTGCATGTCATCTAGTGGTGGGCCCTGCTACTGGAGACTTCTCATCAAGGAAACTCCCCACTAATAGGGCTCACTCCAATACCCTTATCTGTGTCGGGATGCTGTGGGAGACAATCGAAGCTCTAATATCTATCCCGAGTCCTTCCTCAAAGGCCCGGCCCCTAAAAAATGGGTCTCGTAACATATCAGTGGAGTAGCGTGAGAGGTCCCTGTACCGCTATGAGTATTGTGCCACCATCAGGATACCCTAGTGAAGATGCAGTAGCTCCTGTATCCGCACATCTTGAAGGGTTGTTGGGACAAACTTTTCCCAGAACATGCTCTCAATGTTTGCCCATAGAAGTGTCTCATTATCATGCATCTGGAGTATCAGGCTCCACCATCTGCCTGCTACTGCCTGAAGGAGGCTGGAAGCAAGGATAACCATAATTCCCGCTGGTGTCCTTACTAGTCTAAAGACTCTCACCACAACCTCCAGCAAATCCTCAACCGCCTGCGAGTTCATCTCTCCCTTGAACCTGGGAGGCCTCTGGCACTGGAACTCGTGCAGCGCGCTCAAACAGCGTGCATCGCCTACTACTGGGGCTGGTGGCATCGGTGGAATCAGTGTCCTAAAATGAAGTAGTACCTCTAGTACCTCCACTGGTAGAGGGCCCTTTACTGAGGCCCCATCGCTCGATGGGCTGTCAGTACATAAAACTCTCGGGCCTCTAGCGGGTCATCCGCGGGGAGGCATCCTGAAAGAAACAGATGCGACACTGTAAAAGACTATACCTGGTGAGCTGACCTGGTTTGAGCTAACTTTAAGAAATCTTTTTAACACACACACACACAATCAGTGTTTTCCTGCAATGAGTTGGAAATCAGAAGTCAGGGTCCTGGTGTATGGATACGTCGGACGCCACACCAACACTGGACTCCCAGAACTGAAAGCCACACTCGGTACTCTTTACACTATTTCTTCATAGAAAGAAAAATCAGAGTCATGAGTTTTGTGGTAGTACCTCCCTTTGATACCAATTTTTCATGACCCATCCCCCGGGGCCCGCATCACGAATACCCCAAACCCACCTTCCATAGGCCAAGGGATGGCGACTAGCACCGAAGGCGTAATTCCCTATAATTGGGAAAGCATTGCCTTTATAAAACGTAAACACACACAACCAGATAACAAGCGGAAGCAAACACTAAGTAAAGCAGTATATCAAGTGTGCTGAAATTACAATGGGGCTGGAAATACAATCCCAATAGAAAGGTACAACTACAACTAAAAGAAAGTACAACTGAAAAGACAAAGAGCTGAATGGTGAAGCAGCTCTTGGATCATCATCTGGGTTCCTACCTGAAGGGTGGGTACAGATGTCCGCTTCAGCACACCGTGTTTATCAGTCCACTCTATGTGCTGTCATTCCTAGTGTCCACCTCCGGTTACCATCCAGTCCTTGTACACTCGGCCTCCATCATCGTTGTCCGTCGTATGAATCCAACACAACGAGGTGTGGGCATAGCCCTTTCAGGGGTGAGTATAACGATACTCAGTAGGGACCCTGAGACCCTCAAGGTCTCACTAAATCCAACAAGGATAAACCCCAAAGAAATATCTCAATAGATAACCTTTACTTTGGTATATTCATATACATATACCTAAATTATCAAGTAACCCATCTCAATCATGATGAAAACACTAAGGTCATTAACTCAGCTCAAACCAGGATTTTCATTATCGAAACCATGGTTGCTGGAGACCTCCTCTTCTATCGAGTACACCAGCCCTGTCACAACTCTGTGGCGCTACTCAATAACCTTATACTGCTGAGGTTGTCCTTCTGTCGAGTATCATGGGTCTACTTCCAAATCGGGCGCTCCGTCCACTGTGAGTCTGCCACCTAACCGGGTGCTCCCCCTAATAGCCGTCAGAGGTACTCCTCATATAGAGTATCGTGGGTCTGCTGCCAAACTAGGATCTCCGTCCACCATGGGTCTGTTTCCAAACTGGGCGCTCCTTCCACTGGGCTAGTCTAATCACTCCGAGTCGAATCGGTCAAGTAGTCATCAGGTCTACAACTACTAGGTCTCTGCACTCTGTCTGCTCCTCTTTGGGAGGATCCATTCCATGAGCTACTATTAGATACTCCCTGTGTCTCGAAATCTCATATTGAAGTATCTCAATGTACTGCCATGTCAAATGGATCTCAACGCAATAGAAGACGCGTCAATCGTACCCCCGTTCTATGAGTTATCAGTTTTTCTGTTCTAATGGCCGTGTTGGATTTCGAGTGAAATACAACCTAGACACACTCCAAACTCATCTTAAATATATTTGGAGTATTCCCAAAGGACTGTATCATCAAGAGGAATCCATAGTAGCTGACGGCACGTCAACCGGGTGTCCGGTCCATAAGTTATAAATGTTTCTGCTTCGAGCTCCTTGTTGGTTTCGGGTTCGGACCAACCCGGCTGTACAAAGACATTGAAAAAACCTTGAGTGTAATATATAGAAACGACTTTCTTGTTTCAAAGATTCCAATGCAACTGACAGTGCATCGATCGAAGGTCCGTAGCCCATGATATGGGTGTTTGAAAGAATCTGGTCCGAAAGTCGAGGGGTCGGGTCCGGGCCGACCCGGCCCCGACCGCCCTGGGTCGGCCCGACCCGGCTCTGAGTCCGACCCAACCCAGAACTGCGGCCCATCCCGCCGGCACGTGGACCGGCCCGCATGGCCCGTGTGGTCCGCCCCAGCCCAGGGGGGGCTGGCTCAGCCAGCTGTTGCGGCATTAAGCTGCTCTTCAATTCCGGAATGACAGAGTCGTTCCAGTTTAACCTGCTACCGCCGCTCAGCCACGATAGCCTGTTCCGGCAGCACACTGTCGTGCCAGCGCGGTGTGCTGCCACCGCCTTTCATGGACCACCGGATGCACTTCGGTGGTCTGTTTCATCCACCCACTTTACCTAAGATCATCTCGGGACCCGAACACCACTACGAAAGCTCCAAATCGCCGTTGCGGTGTCGTTTCGTCGTCGCTTTTCAATCCACGCATAGATGAACAACCATCAGAGGGTTCGGGCTTGTTCTTTGGCCTGATCCCTCCACGTTAGAAATTTTCAATCAATATTAACTATTCAAACTAAAACAAAACATTAACATAACCCCGAATCATATTTGAATCCCAACCCGCATGAACGAGCGATCCGCAGATCAACCGGGCAAAGGTTGCTCCGCGCTCATCTTTCTTTCCTCAAAAAGGAAAGGAAAAATTCAATACTATTCTCCTACCTCGAAAATAAACCGCATGTCAATGAACCACGGAATATGAACATCACGGTGGTTGTGCATCGCAGAATAACAGTGTCGATTCTGTTGATGTCGGAGGAAGGGCCTTCATCATTGGCGACGTTCCCCGCGGTGGTTTCGCCTCCCTTAACGTAGAGGAAGAAGACGATTGAAGAAGTTTCTTCATGTCCTTCGGGTCATGGAGCGTTCTTCATTCCATGGAGTGTTCTTCAACGATATAGGATGATTTTCTTCGTGGAAGAATGATAATCCTATAATTCTCCAAAGGTTCTCCCCACAAAATATTTTCCAACCAAAATTATTAGAAAGGCTCTCACAATTAAAAATAATTTCCATGCAATTCGAATTAATTCAAATGGAACCAAGGATTAATTAAATTTGGCATTCAATTAATCCTAGTTGTTTGCATTAAAAATAGAAGCTGAAGAGTTGACATAAGAGACGGGAGTTTTTTAAAATTAATTTGAGGTGGTTTAAGGGAGTTAAGGGGAGTTATGGGAGGGGAGATAAAAGGTCATTGTTTCGTGTTGGACCTAACTCACTAATATCCTCTCATGGGTTGTTATGTGGGCATGGGCCCCACCTATATCTTTCCTTGGGAGGAAATAACCAGCAACATAAATAAAAATATCAAAAATATATTTTTATTTATTTTTAATAACTACCTGAAAATTATATTCTCCTCCTAACAAAACACAACTACGGTAAAGGTCCCCTTAAGAGAATACCAGCACCTCGAGTTAATATGTGTCCTCGGATTTCAATTTCGAGCACCGGTTCAAAATATAGAAAAACACGCACATATGTTCACTGAACGTACCTGAAAAAAACTTCATAAATTGATTTCGGGCACACCAGGCCTCAGAATCAGGTGCCGTCAGAAACTGCGGACTCGTAAAATTTCAAATAATTTAAGAAAAAATTTCCTTGAAATTTCCGGGTCTTTACATTTATTCTATCTATTTATTTTTTCAAATAAGAATAATATAAACGGTTTACCATTCTCATGAACACAAAGAAACAAGTACAAACTTTCTTAGTGACGCGGGATGAGTTTAAGTGATTACCTATCAAAATGTACATTCTTATTATTCTAAACATTAACAATGGAAAAAAATTCCAGGATCCTAAATGGAACGATAATGAATATGTTAGATCCTTCGAGGGAAAATTTACCGAAATTGAAAGTTACACTTTTAGAAATATCTTTTATCCTAAAAGATATGATTACTGGATTTAAGAAAAGTCTAAAATGAGAATTAACCATAAGGGAAATCAATATCTACGATTAAATCATTCAATGTGTCATCATGGTTGAGATGGATATTGGTGATACCCATCACCATCATGGTTTTGATAAGAATATAATAATTTAAATCAAATAAAATTTTAAAAACCATGGAGTGAAGATGATGGGATCTCATTTATGATCAATGTATTAAAGGAAATATGGATAAATTATTTTAAAAAAATGGTTAGTTTTTTATACCGTGTAATGAATAGTCATAAGAAAAGTGAATGTTCTTATTATGGGATGATTCTAGATAATGATTCTAATTGTGAGAAATCACTATATAATGCACCACCCACACTCTTGAGTTTTAAATTAACGGAGTGTGGTCAATTTTATAACTATTGAAAATATATAATGGTTTATTAAAATGATGGACCTAAAAATCATATTACGCTCTAGTAAAAATGTATATCTCATGCAGTATCAATTTTTGATGAGGGGTACAATAACGATATGATGAATTGTACACACACTATATACTATAGAACCACTAATGGGAAATTTTATTTGGTATCTACCCACCCTTTTATATCTAAAAAATCACTATGGGTAACACTATACCACAAAAAAGATTAAATGTTGAGTTTGTAGAATAAACCACTAATGGTATAATTATCACATCTCAAGACATTAATTTTTATATGGTTGATGTTTTTGGGTATTTAAATCCTAAAAACCCTATAATTTACACTTTGGTTGAGTTTAATGTTATATTATAAATTTATTGGATTTGATTAAATAATTCTAACATATATTTTTGAGGATGTTATGTCATATTTGATATTCCAAACCAACCTATGATTATATGTCAATGTGATGATAAATATTCACCTCTTATGGAAATAACATCCATTTTATGAGTCTTGATTCATACTAAAAATGGGTGTTTATCTCACATGATGGGTGATACACTCAAAGTCTATGAAATTCCAATCATACATATGTTTTTTGATTTATTTATAGAAGAATTGTCTTTTATTCCATTGATTTGTGATGTTTTGTTCTGGATAAAAAAACACATGATTATACACATATTTCAAAAACAGTATATAGATTTTCCTCAATTGAATTTTAGGAACTGATATAGAAACTCAAAGATATTACTTAAAATGGATTCATTTTTTCAATTGAGACATTATAGGGATCGCTAGTTCCATTCTTATTAAATAAATATGGATCAATGTAATAATTCATTAGTTATTGTTAAATTTACAAAATAACTATCAAGAAAAATTATCCTCTACCATGTATTGATGATATGTTTGATCAACTGGAGGGAACTCAATGATTTTCTATAATATACCAACATTTTTAATATCATAAATTGATGGCCAATAAGGGGGTTATTACCAAGAAAAAATTATATACAAGGAATTGGAAATATGAATTTATATTCATGCCATTTGGTCTTACTAATTCCCCATCTAACATCATGTATTTATTGAATTTGGTAGTTAGATGTTACCTTGATACATTTTTGGAAGTCTTAATAAATTCTAATCTTTTATATTATAAGAGAAAGGTTGAGAAAATTGACCACTTTTGAATTTTAAAAATTTAAATGAACAAGATTAATATTTATGTTAAAATTAATTAGTTTGAATTTAGAAATATAAATTTTAATTATTGGCTCAAATATTTTCATGTGAGGGAATACCAACAGATCCATAAAAGGAAAACATTATTGGATGTTGGACCAATCCAAATATATTTAATGAGAACCATAGTTTTCTTGGATTGTTTGGATATTATTTGTCATTTGTTGTAAATTTCTCATGGATGTACAATCCACTCACTCTATTTACTTATAAAGGTTCTATATTCCATTGGATAAATGAGTTTGAATATAATTTGATGGAACTGACGTGAAGGTTAGTTAGTGAACCTGTGATTACTTTACTCATTAGTGGATAAGGGTTTTTAGTCTATGTTTATGCATTGAATAATATATTTGGATTAGTTCTCATTGGTAATGATATAGTGATAACTTATGTATCACACCAATTGAATTCTTATGGTAAAAATCATCCAACTCTTGATTTGGTGTTGGTTTTTGTAATTTTTTAATTAAATATATAGAAGAATTATCTTTACTAAGAATGGTGTTATATATTTATATATTGATATTAAATTTTAAATGTATGTTTTAACAGAAAAAGAGTTTAATATGCACCAAAGATTATGGTTGGAGCTTATTAATGATTTTAATTGGCCAATACATTACCATTCTTAGAAAGATAATAATTTGAAAGATACTCTATGATGTACGAATCATTGTTCCATATCTATGAAAATGATCTTAAAATATCCAATATTTATTGAATAATAATGTATGGATATTGAAATCATGAATGATAGTGGGTAATATTATATTTACCAAATGAGTGCTCAGACATATATCTATGTAAAGATTAAATATGACTTCAAGGAAGATAAAGAATTAGACAATAATATGAGAGTTTTTCTTGATTATACCCTTCCTTATTATGGGATGGTTTTGGAATAATCTATTTGTTCTATCCATACCATTCGTATAAAATTAGTTGTTGGATTAGTCTCATAATTCAATGTTTTATATTCTTACTAGATGTACAAATATGTATAGAGATCTCAATGAGTATTTATGAAGACCTCTTAGGAAGAGATATATTATTTAGTATGTATCACAGTGAATGATTTGTTATTATGTTATGTTTTAGGGAAAAAATTCAATGTGTATGTTACAATCATTAACCATACCATAATGAAAATTGTAAAACATCATTGTGGATTTTGTCATTGGAATCCCAAAAACATCAAAAAATAAAAGATTATTATGGGTGGTAGTCAATAGAATGAAGAATTTATCACCCTTTAGTTCTGTTATGGAAGATTTATCACTTAATTATGTTGTAAAATATTAGACTAATAATGTGGTAGGCTTTCATGGAGTACCACATTATATTATATCTAATTCGGATATGAGTTATACCTCTATGTTTAGTAGAAGTTTCAAATAGGATATGGATACAAAGTTGAGTTTCAGTTTATTGCATCATGTTAAAAATATTGGTAAATATGAATAAATATTTCAAACCCTATAGTATATTATGAGATCTTATTATATGTATTTAAAATATGGTTGTGATAAAAACCATAATATAGTTGAGTATTATTACAACAATATCTTTCACTTAGTAATCCATATAACACCATATGATGATATCTATTGAGATATGACTGTAAAACCAATATAATATGATGTATCTTGTAAAATAAGTCTATTCAAACCTGATCTAGGTGATTAAAGGAATTAAAAAGTTAGTTTCATTCGACCACACATCAAGGAAGCTCCGCGTCAAAAGAATTGTTATGATTAAATTCATCAGTGTGATGTGGAATTTTAATTTGGTGATTATGTTTTTCTATTAAATTTTCCATGTAAGAAGGTTATGATATTATAAAACAATGTAATGTTGTTCCCTATGTATATTGGAGGTTTTGAGATTCTTGATTGAGTAGAGATGGTATCTTATCTCTTGAAACATCCACCAAACCAATCAGATGTTCATGATGTCTTCAATGTATTTTACTAGAGGAAGTATATACCTCGTTAATCATATGTACTATACTCAGAGTTCATACATATGTAACTACATATTTCATATGTGGAACAAGTGGTACAAATCATTGATTGTAGAGATAAATTTCTATGTAACAGGTTTATTCACATGGTGATAGTTCTCTTGGGAAATCACAATTTTGAAGAAGATATATGGGAACCAGGTTTTGAAATTGAAAGATATACTCTCACTTTTTTTAACAAAGTTCTGAATTTAGTAGGGTAAATTAATTTTAAGGGAGTTAGAATAAAACATTGTGATCTTTTATGATTTTTTTTCAAATGAAAATAATTCATTTGGTAGATAATGTTACATGCAACATTATGTTTAAATAAACTGTGATATTTAATTATATTATTGTTTTCAAAAATCCATTGGATTAGAGGGTATTAATAAGACTAAATATTAAAAATAGAAATTTACAGTTTCATATGTATATATTAGTTTATATAGTATCAATTGAATCGAAATAAAAATAAATATTATATTATATTAAGTGTTATTTGTAGAAAAACTATTATTATGTAGAAAATATATTTTGTTGTCAAAATTTTAATTATTCACTATTATTGAATTATATTAAAATAATTTATATATTATAAATTATTTCAAAAAAATTAAAATCCATTTAATATTTTACACTTCCCATTGGGTAATAATAAACCATGTTTTATGCTTATAATTTAAATTTTTCGACCATGTTGTTTTCAACACATCTTTCAAATATATTTACAAAATTAATTACTACCAAATTTATACATTTAATTATATAAAATTAATTATATAGTTTGAATCATGTGTATAAAATTTGTTAAATTGGTCTATTTTATTTTTGGTCAATATGAATAGTAACTATGTTAAAATTTATCATCTCAATAAATGGCATATAATGTTAATCTAGGATAAAACTAAGTGATAACTACGTAATAAATTATCTAAAATCTTATTGGATGATTTTAATTCAACAAATATAACCGTACTCTATAAATTGATTTGTTCAATGTAATCGTGTCCATGAAAATGACATATATAACATTTAAAGGAAACAATGTTACAAAAATGTCCCATTGACAGTTTAAAATATATCTTATGTGTCCACATAGGGAGAAAATAAATTTATGAACAGATATAAGTGTTTAATTGTAGATTAATGAAATTATTTATATTATATAATATTATTTATTATTTTTATTAATTATTTAATGACATTAAATGATTATGAAGCATAGGTGTAGAATTTCGTGAATTAAAGAAAATATTATCAATAATTTTTTAAAAATTAAATGTTTTATAATTTGAGTGAGTTAATGTGATCCATGATTTTTTAATATAAATATTAAATTTTATTTTTATTTTAATGATTTATATTCAGATAATAAAATTATATATATGTCCTTTCATTAAAATTAGTTGACTATTGTATAAATGGTTAGTATTTTGAATGGAGGAGGAGTGGTCCGTGATGCATGGGGAAGTGTCCTTCCATATTTTTTTTACATAGGGAGAGGGAATATTGTTCAAGTATAGGCTAAAGTCATGCATATGGATCTTAACCTGTGTACCCATAAAAATATTCTTCTCAGTTAGTTTGAAACTGATTCATGGATTATACTCCAATAACAACAACATTTGGGTTTTTCATGTGTCATAGGAGGGAAACAATGTGGATGATCATCTTGTTGCAATGGCAGTGGCTAATCAAAGTAATAATGTCATATGTTTTTCAACTTTTCATTAGTTAGATCTAGAGGGGGAAAACATGATTACGGGGGTTAATTGGGTCTTCATTATTTTTGTCCCTCTAGTTAGTTTTCTTTGATTTAATTGTTTTAGTTTTCTTATTTATTAATAAAAAGACAATTTTGATGATGTCTAAAAGGTATGTAATGATATTTTCTGAAAATAACATTTTTTAAAATAACATAAAACTAATAAAACTAATAAATAGGAAAAAAGGGAAAATATATGTTCTAAAACATCATAATTTTACCATTTATAGTCTATTTAGAACCATTTGTATTGAAATAAAGTTAATTATATTTTAATATGTAATGAAATTTGTTGGGTTACCCTCCACTCAATTATAAACAGTCACCCCACCATATGCTTATTCACCTCAAATTGATCCTTATATATGAAAAAAATATGGAAAATTATATTATTCAACCACTATAGACATTATTTTGGTTATGGTGTTCCAAAAAGACCAACCCTAGAGCCCTTAAGATATGGTCTAAAGGTGTTATTTGAAAAATTTTGTAATATCCTTAACTGATGACTTCTTTTATAATTATTATTTTACCTTATATTAATGAATTATATTTTTCATAAAATTTTACTTATTGTATCATAAATGTACTGAAATTTTATTATTATTATGAATTTACCTTTATTCATCCTCTTTGAATTTAATAGGAAGTGTCAATATCGCTCACGCATAGGTACAACTTATCTTCTCTGTGTAGCAATAAAATTAATTTCCCATTGGCATAATTTGTGAATGATAATTAATAATGTTTTAATGTTTACATATGAAATTTATGAAATAATTATACTTTTTTAATGATATCATCATTTGAAATTATTTCCTTCCAAACCAATGGAAAATGATAACATCGATCATGCATATTTTCGCACTACCAACCTCCACGAAGAAATATGAATACTTTTACATTTTAGTCTTACATAGAACGTAATAAATATCTATTTAATGAATATTTAATATATATATATTCATGATATAAAAATTATTCAAGATTATATAGTTATTATTAATCTTTATTTCATTCCATCTGTTGAAAAAATGAAAACAATGATCATGCGTACATACAGACTACCGTTTCGATAAAAAATGTAAATAATTTTCCTATTTCAAGTTTTTTAAATGAATATTGATATATATATATAATTAATATATATGATATTAATATTATTATTAACATTCAATATATGATGGATCCATGACCAAAATACAGTGACCAATACTATTGAACCAAGACATACAATAAAAAAGACTCATATATCAAATAGAATAGTTACTTTAACAAAGTAGTATTAATAAGTGGGTGATAAAAGAAAATAATTAAATAATATATGTTATGATATATAAAATTTTGGATATATATATATATATATAATAAATTGAAAACTATTTTATTACATGTTCTAATTCATAATATTGAATTCATACATTTGGAAATTAATTTTCGAGTAAATTTTATTTTAATGGGGCAAATGTCATATGCAAAATTTGTTTTTTCTATGTAATGTATATAATACAGATGAATCTATTTTGTTATCAATATTATGAATTACAAGATAATTTATATATCAATAAATATTTTTTTATTATATGGGTCTTATGATTCAAAATTGTCCAATGTAGTAAGGGTTTTATGTTATAATCACATTATATAGATTGATTGTTTATTATTTAGTCTCTAATGATGAAATCCTATGATTTACATCTCAATAAACACATAAATTTTATTTTAATATATTTATTTCAAAATAATAATTGTTTCTCTTTCTTTTTACTAAAATTATGTAATACTAGATATATTTTTTAAGGAAAATATTATTTATTTTATCTTCGAATGAAAAATATTTCCTTCTATATGAATGTTTTCAAAAAATTCATTCAAGAAAGATTTTAATATTTTTCAATAAATATTTGAAGTCATTTTTCCAATTTATTTATTTTTTAAAAAATAGGTATAATATGAATATTCTCATATTTTTTCAAGAAATATTTGTTTTTGAAAAGTATAAAAGTAATTTTTTTACTAATATTGAATTATATGAATTTCAAACTGTAATGAACACATAATGAATTAAAACATACATTAAAATTATCAATTTAAATATTAAAATGAATTTTTTCTAAAATATTTATTTTATTTAAATATTTTATTGAAATAAATTCACAGTTTAGATGTTATTTTCCTCATGAATATTTGATGAGCTTTTTAAAGTATTTCAATTCCTCAATGATAATAACCCATGATTAAAATTAGAATTTAAAGGGTTTATAATCCAAGTAAAAAATAAATATTTTTTCTCATAATGGTTAATGTTTATAATGATAATATTTTAGTTAAACCAATTAATTTTCAAAAAGTTTTTCAAAAATGAAGTGATGAAATTTTTATGAAACAAATTTTTTCCCTGGGGTAATGCTTTTAGGAACTATTTATGAAACCCATTTATTTTCATAAGTTCTACTATGATGAATGTTTCATGATCTTATGGAACATATAAGATTTATTTTCATTATATGATGGGTGTGACATATATCTACCTCCAATTAATTTGGTAAATATTGATATATAATGACAAAAAATGACTTGAATAAGTGATAATCTAGTTTAGTATGGAACATTGTCCAATATAGATTTAATGAATGTGATCCATGACTACTCTGATGGTTTGTGGAGTAAAACCAAACATTTTTTATAGATATGTGAGTGAACCATGACTAATACGATATTTGGGACAGTGAATCCAATCCACTGTGAAATATTTTTCAATGATCCTTGACTATTAAAAATTGATTTTCTATATTTAATCATATGAATGAATTCCATGTATCTGAAAATTGATGTATTTTAAGGATTATATTTATTAATTCCTTTATGATTTCATTGTTATAATGTTAAAATATATTTTATATGACACACAATTTACATTTAAGAAATATTGGTTATGTTGTTCAAATTTTATGATCTTATTCTCATACTATGATGTTAATGTTAAGATGAAGTTATCTTTGATATCTTCCACATTTACATTTTTATAAAATCTAGACACACCCTCTCTTATGTTTTATTTAGATAAATTGTGAATAAATATAATTATTATGATATATTTAAGAATGATCTTAGTTATGCAGAACATAGTGGGATATGATTTAAAACTTTTAGGAATCAATTGTTTATGTTTCGATTTTTTCAAGGGAACTAGACCCATATGAATCTAGAATAGATTGATATGTTATGTAATGAATATTCAACAACTACAATTTGATAGCTTTGTATTAATTTTTTTTAATTATAACTACCAATAAGGTCTCAAACATTACAAGTAAAACAATGAATATATAGAAAATTATTAAATAATATTTATGAGAAAAATAATATTATTAGACTAGATTTTTATGATTTTAGTTGACACCTGATATCGAAAATATGTACTTTGGAAATAAAATGTGTAGTAGAGCTCACAACATAATCATTCCTAATATTTTTCTATGTAACTGCTGATTCTAAGGTGGTGATCCTAGAAATCCACAATTATCAATATCAAAAAGCATAACATAGGTGATATCCTATGTAATACATATTAGCATGATCAATTAATGTACTATTGGAGTTATATCTAGGAGATCAATAATGATAGGATAAATGTTTGATCCCTTGTATGTAATATTTAGTGATCCATAATTTGTGATTAAATGGCTGATAACTATGAGGTAATACCACTGTATCTGTATTAGTATATTCAATGGAAGATCCACATTATTAATCCTGATATATCTATAGTGGAAGGATCAATGGATGATCATTAAGAGGTAATGATAAGATATCCATGGTGGAGGACATAATGGATGATAATTATTTGATAATGGAGATTGATGCATAGAAGTAGACTCAATGGTTGATTCCTATGAGGAAATCCTAAGAGATCCATAATAACAGGAAGAACATCCAATCCACAAGTTGTTATTCAGAGTGATCCATACTCATTATACATCACTGATTATTCCTAGGTTGTGATCCCAGGAAATATAAACTTATCTAGAGTCATCACCAATTTCTAGGAAGGGATCCTAGGAAATAAATAGTTCTTAAGAATAATTCTAATCATATTTCATCTCATAGTAATTACACATAGGATCTAATGTTGAATATTTGGTGACATCCTAGGAATTTATACAGAATGGATTGGTTGTAGTCCATACAACACTTAGTATATGATTATAATAAAACAAAGTTGGCCATCCACCCCAACCCATATTACATATCTAGGTATGAACTATCAAATGAATGACTTATCATCATCAATATATCCATACCATGATCATATTATTGATTTTTTTAATTAGGTGACACACAATGTCACTTATAGACATATCCCGAATTTACCCTCTCAAGGGAAAACCTCTAACCATGTCACCCAACAAGTCCCCCTAGGCCAC
The DNA here is from genome assembly GCA_963277665.1 of Viscum album. NCBI lineage: Eukaryota > Viridiplantae > Streptophyta > Magnoliopsida > Santalales > Viscaceae > Viscum > Viscum album. The sequence continues at coordinate 1,471,606,039 of OY728126.1, read as the reverse complement.
ATCAAATTATATAAACCCTACAAAGATTACATTATACAATACTATAATCATAGTTAAATAGATAACACATAGAGTTAATAACATCAATAAACCAATTTATAATCATATAATCCATCTGCTATCCTCATTGGATGAGCTCTGCTAGTACAACTTCAATAATAAATGATAAATCCCATCTCAAATCTCACTTCATATTAGGTATGTCGAATAACCCAACCAATCATCAATATAGATACATTATGGACACATGGTTACTCACAGTATATTGGTGGAGGATCACTCTCCACACTAATTAATAGATTGGAAAAAATTGTAACGTATCATAAATATTTATCAAAGCCTATGTGGGCCTATAAATTCAGTTTCTCAATTGTCATTTTTCAAGGGAACTAGAGGAAACATATTATTATTCACTAAGATCACTTATTATTTTTAATATATACCCATCTAAGGTATATGTGTGTCATGGATAATGTTTCTAACAATATCCCTTGTCCATCTGTGACTAATGAAATATATTGGTTCTCAAGGGTCTCTAACATCCCTTTACACTTATACCTAACAACATAATTTTTATTTAGATACAACACATATTATTAGAGGAAACAATTTATATTAATTTAATGGTTAAATATCCCATAAAGACTAGAAAACAAGTCACATGATATGTAATAAAATCATAAACCAAAATGGTTTCTTTTAGGGACCAGTATCCTCAATTATTGAGTTATAATAATTGAAAATAGCTTCAAAATATATCCCATTTTTAACCAAGTCCATTCGACCATCATCCATTCACAAAATGTCTAAAAATAGGACATAACATTTTAATATATTTATATATATAATTTATAATTACATTTACAGTTTAGTTAAATACGAATAATGCCAAATAACTCCATGAGAAATATATTCACTCTAAAAACTTGCACAATGGGTTTTGGTCAACCCCACAACATTATCCCAGAACTAATCCACAAAAAATATGAACCTTTTATATTCATTACATATATATTTTTAACCAAAAATAAAATAAAACCATAAATATATTTGGTCAGTGACAACACTATTAATTCCACTTGTAACTATTGTGATCCATGAAATAAAAAAATATTAAATCATTTTATAGATATAATTCGTTAATAAATACAATAAAATTATTAAATAGTCTATAGTTATCATAATAAATAAGGAAAAATAAGAAACATAAAATGACTAGAACCCATGTCATCCTTATATAATGTATATTATTCATTATTCTATAAATTGTTTGACCATATTCATTCTTAAACATGTCAAAAATCTTATCTACACAATATAATCTAATTTAAATACTATATGTATTAATTTCAAACATTTATAGCAGATATTAATTATAGGAAGGGGTATGTTTAAACATTTATTAAGGGTATGAAAAAATTAATAAAAATGAAAGATCATATGTGAGAGTAAAATAATCTTATGGGTATGGGATTTTAATCACGTAGTATGAACATAACATATGGACTTTATACCCAATAAAACATAGATCAATACCAAAATTGTACAATTAGTCATTATAAAAATGAGAAAAATATTAAATTGTCTTGGATCCATAATATTGTTACCACAACATAATAAATTGAGTAATATGAATAGGAAATGGTTCACTCCCAATACCATCATCACAAACTTGAATGTTTACTTTAGTGGATTGGGATTAATCGCCATTCCCATAATCATAGTTCCCCAAGTCCCATTGAAGATTAGCTTCACTCCATAATCCAATATAAAATAGCTAGTGATATTTAAATATTTATAAAATTCACAGGAGGGATCTATAATTATGTGATCTCCCATTATATAACATTAATATTTTAGGATAATTACCCATACAACATACATTATATCTCAAGATAGGGTAACATTTACCCATACATTTGAAAGTTATATAATTTTGGGCCCATCTATAAAGTAATTTTTTGTATATATATAATTTTTATACATTAAAAACATATATAATTTCATCAAATAAATATTAACCTGAAAATGAAACAAGTTTCATCAAAATTTTGAAAAATAATGACCACACAAATTCTATAGAAATAATGAATATCTTTTTAAAAGATAACATCCCTTGAAAACCTAAAAAATTTTAATGATGTTAAACTATATGAAAATAACATTTCCAAATTAATTAATTAAATGATTGGAGATAAATAATTAATAATTGGAGTCATTAAATATCATGTATTTAATACATAGTAAAAATAAAATATTATCTTCTAAATATGAGCGAAAATAAAAACATAAATATAACAAGGTTAATTAACAATAAAAATTGAAAGGAAAATGGGAAGAAATAATTTAAATAATTTTTTAAAAAAATATTTAAAATAGTCATAATATATTGTTTTATTAGTCATTTTTAAAATAAATTTTAAAAAATGTGAATTTTAATATTTTGAAAACAATAAATTTCAAAAGAAGAATAATTTTGAGGACATTAAACATACAAAATTGATTATCATAAAGCTGTGTATTGTGTACGATAAACCAATGGCATTAAAATTAAATAAAACCGTTTTTAATAACATTTTTAAATACCCTTGTCATGAAAAATAATAAATTTTTTAAAAAAAAATTAAGAGGAATAATTAATAAAATAAAAAACAAAGCAATGTTTTTATTATAATTATTAAGGGAAAGAAATAATGGGAAAATGAAAACAGGGAAATGGATTGTAAACAATGATTTAAGAGGATGTGAGTTATTATTTATATTTTTTTTATATTAAATATGAAAGTGAATTCAACAATAATAATTATTTGGATCAAAATATATTTCCTAATATTTAAATAGATTATACAATATTAAATGATGTTATAATCCTAAGTATATACATTATAAATCAATAAATATAATTTTTTTAAATAAATTATTGAAGATATCCATCACAATTCTTATAAAAGATACCATATAAAGAATTTTGAGTTCTTATTACTGAAAAAATTATGGAGGATGTTTTCCTACAAGATGAGCTATGATGGGAAAAAAAGAGATTTGATTTTTTTTCAATTATTGAATTAGATATTCACCTTGATTTAGACCACGTTGTACTGAAAATATCTAAAAAAATTTGGAGATGGTTATGGATGGTGTTAGATATTATTCACATACTGGTAGGAGTTTTGATATGGTATATCATCTATTCAAAATAGTTAGCTTCATTATGGGCATGGATCAAGGTGTTTTGATGTGATACATCCCTCTATGAGCCAAAAAGTGTCACCTATGAGAGTGGAATAATGCATGATGGTGTGTTCATTCATCTAAGGGATGTGGAGTCTCACTATAGCTATTTTATAGGCTATAGAATGAAAAAAATCCTATAAATAATGGATTCATACGTATAAATATGAGCATGATTATTATTGTGTTGAAAAAAATGATAATATATTTTCACCACTCCATGTTGTGACAAATGATAGCATTATAATTTGTATATTTTTTAAAATGGGTTTTCATTATAATTTGATTTTTAGAATGTTGTAGCTATTAATTTCTGGATTTTTTTGTTATATTATATGGGTCTTTATAAGATTTATTAATGACATGGAGTGAATGGTGATTGAAGAGAATATATTTGAAGTATATCTTTCCTTATATTATGTGGTGGGGAAAAATAACCTTGAAAGTGTAAATAGACATTCTATTTCTATTTATAAAGTAAGTGAAAATAAAAAATCAATTATGGAAAGTATAATTGAATGATTTGGATGATAAAAGAGTCTAAATATATTACTAGATGTAAAACTCAATTCAACTAAATTATAAATTCTTTATCTAGTGAACATTTATATCAATAATGAACAAATTCAAATGGAAAATCATGAGTTTATGTGAGAGACATATTTTAGGAGAGTAGTGAGTTATCCAAATAATAATGATAGTGAACGAGGATGGATAGTGATACTACTCAAAACATTTAAAACATTGAATCAATGAAAATTTATTATGGTTACTTCACTAACACATTTATATAAAATATCCTTAAATATATACCAATGTATGAGAATCATGTAAAATAAAATGTGTCATTTATTACATTATTCACTATTGAGAGAAATAAAGGAAATTATTGATGTATTACTCATATTGAGAGAAAAAGAATGAAATTTAATGATCTTACATCGATGACCGGAATCACCCCATATAATGGTATATAACATGATTAAGGACCATGATGGGGTATCAAAGTGTTTATTATTAGGTCATATGTACCTCTATATTAAGGGAGTGAAAACTATTGTAAAAATGGTATTCCTATCATTGATGATAATAATTTAAAAATATTGAAGTGTTGTATTCAACACTATTTCAGTTATTTTGGAAGGGATATTTATATGGATTCCATAAATGGTATTTTTATATAAATATTTAATGGATATTTATCAGAAAAATGACCATAAGAAATTTTATACGAATGAAATTGGAAAATAATTCCCTAGAAATAACATTATCTGATCCCATTTACACAAATGTAATGTTTCTCAAAAAATAATGTAATGTTGGAAAAACATGTAAATATATATGAAATAGATTCAATTTTTCATGAGGCTATGTTATCAGTTTTTTGGAAAATTCAAATAAATAAGGCTGACTCAATATTACATGGTTGATTCCTTGGTTGATAATATAAATGATCATACTGGAGAATCGAGTAGTCTTAGTGATGATCACAATAATGGTAATATTGAGAAGATAATCAAAAGAAGACATCATACCTGGTTGAATATAATGTATCAATTCTAGAGGATAAATACACATCGGAAATAAATATTAATAACTTTCATAACATTGTGGTTGTATATGAGATGATAAATGAACAAAACATGTCTTGTAAAATAATTGATTCTAATTATGTATAATTCAAATATATGATGAAAACATTAGTGGGTGATGTTTTATAAGAATAATAAATTGATGAGATGATGTCTTTTCTATCCTTAGGACTTAAAAGATTAAAATAACGTTTAAGACTAATCTTCCACTTACATGTTATAAGTTTTAAAAAGGGGGGAAACTTTTGAAAACATGTTCTATGAAATTTATAAAAATATGATGAGGATAATGTTAAGTGTAATAATAGTTTCACAAAAATAATAACTTGATCTTAAAAAATATTTAAATTCTAATTAATGTGACCTTTTAGAGGTTTAAGACTACATGGACCATGAATGAGAACCATTTCTATATATTACAGAAGGAAATGATAGTGATGATGAAAATTATTTGAATATTAGATTTGATCATTATGTTTAATTCAAACCATTCATAGATTAAATTTTCGGTTGAAGGGATAAGAAGAAGAACACTATTTTATTTTCTCATGAGTGTAATCACTAAATAAAAAAAGTGTAGTAAATGTACAAATTTAAATATTAAATTGAAGATAAGAAATATATAAATTCAGAAATATAATTTGATTTATAACTAAAATATGTGGATAAAACAGTATTCATTTATGAGTAATCTTAATTAGTGAAATGAATATAAGATATAATTAGATAGATACAAGGACAATTCAAGAAATGGGAATGTGTGTGTAAGAATAATTAAGGATTCTCACACCTGGTATAACATAAGATAAATCAAAAACAGTTTACCATGTCAAGGATGAAATTATATATCAGTGTTACATTGTGGAATTTATTCATGTTCAATAAGTAAAATACTTCAAACATAATTTTTTTTACTTATATTACATTATATAAATATCGCACTGTAATGAACAGATAATGCATTAATGGTTACATAAAAATTTTCAATTTTTATATTAAAATAATTTTTCCCATTATTTTAGTTTTATTTAAATATTTTATTTAAATAAATTAGCAATTAAAATGTTATTTTCCTCATGAATATTTGATGACATTTTTAAATTATTTCATTTTATCTATGATAATAACCCTTGATTAAACTTATAATTTACAAGGGTTATAATCCAAGGACAAAATCTTTATTTTTTCTCATAATGGTTTATGTTTATGATGATAATATTTTTATGAAACCAATTCATTTTTACCTTGTTTTTTATAAATTAAGTGATGAAATTTTTATGAAACATTTTTTTAAATGGGTAATGCTATTATGAACAATTTATGAAACCCATTTCTATTCATGAGTTCCGATATGTTGAATGTTTCTAGATCTTATGTAAAATATAAGTATTATATTCATTATGTGATGGGTGGGACACATATCTACCTCCAATTAATTGGGTAAATATTGATATATACTGAGAAAAAAATGAATTGAATGAGAGATAATATAGTTTAGTACCGAACATTGTCCAATATAGAAGTAATGAATGTGAACCATGACTACTCTCATGGTTTGGGGAGTGAACCCAAACATCTTTTATAGTCATGGGAGTGAACCATGATTAATAAAATATTTGGGAGAGTGAATTGAATCCACTAGGAAATATTTTTCAATGATCCTTGACTATTAAAAAATTATTTTCTGTATTTATGTTTATCAATGAATTCCATGTATTAATAAATTGATGTTTTTTAATAGATTCCATTTATTAATTCCTTTATGATTTCATTTTTATGAAGATAAAATATATTTTATATGTCATAAGATTATTATTTAAGAAATATAGGTTATGATGTACAAATGTTATGATATTATTATCATACTTTTATGTTAATGTTAGGATGAAGTTATCTTTTATATCTTCCACATTTACATTTTCATAAATTCTAGTCACACCCTCTCTTATGTTTTATTTACATAAATTATGAATAATCAAAATAATTATGATATATTTAAGAAAGATTTTAGTTATGAAGAACATTGTGGGATAAGATTTAAATCTTTTATGAATCAATTGTTTATATTTCTATTTTTCCAATATAACTAGACCCATATGACTCTAGAATGGATCGATATGTTAGGTAATGAATATTCAACTACTAAGAATTGATATCTTTGTATTACTTTTTTCATTATAACCACCTACAAGGTCCCAAACATTACAACATAAATAGTGAATATATAGAACAATATTATATTAAAATTTATGAAAACATAATATTATTAGAGTTGATTTTTATGATTTAAATTGACACCTGATATTGAAAATATGTACTTTCACAATAAAATGTGTACCAGAGCTCACAAAAAAATAATTATAAATATTTTTATTTAAAACTCTTGATTCTAATTTGGTGATCTTAGAAATCCACAATTATCAATCTCAAAAACCATAAACTATGATATATCCTATGTAATACATAGTCTCATGATCAATGAATGTTCTATTGGAGTTAAATCTAAGAGATAAATAGTGATAGGATAAATGTTTGATCCCTAGTATGTAATATTTAATGATCCATAGTAGGTTTTTCAATGGCTGATTACTATGAGGTAATCCCCTTATATATGTATTATCATTATCAATTGATGATCCACATGAGGTAATCCGGACATATCTATAGTGGAAGGATCAATGGACGATCCTTAAGAGGTAATGATAAGATATCCATATAAGAAGACTCAATGGATGATAATTAGTTGATAATGGAGATCGATGCATAGAAGCTAACTCAAGGGTTGATCCCTATGAGATAATCCTAAGTTATCTATAATAATGGTAAGAATATCCAATCCTCAAGTTGTTATCTAGACTGATCCACAGTCATTATACATCACTGCTAATTCATAGGGTGTAATCCTAGGAAATAAAAAATTATCAGGAGTCATCACCATTTTATATGAGGTGATCCTGGGAAATAAATATTCCTTAGGAATAAGTCTAATCATGGTTAATCTCATAGTAATTCGATATAAGGTCGAATGTTATGTCTTTGGTGGTATCCAGGGAATTTATCCAGAAAGGATTGGTTGTAGTGCTTAGAACCCTTAGTATTTGATTATAATAAAAAAATTTGGCCATCCACCCCAACTCGTCTTACATAACCAAGTATGGAATCTCAAATGCATGACTTATCATCATCAATATATCCATACTAGGATCATATTATTGATTTTTTCTCTTAGTTGACACACAATATCACCTACAGATATAGCATGAATTTACCCTCTCAAGGGACATCCTCTAACCATGTCACCCAAGAAGTCCCCCTAGGCCACAACCAATTCTAGAAACCCTACAAGTATTACATTATATAATACTCATTTCTTTGTTAAATAGATAACACATATAGGTAATATCATCAATAAACCAATTTATAATCATATAATCTACCTACAAGACTCATTGGATGAGCTCTGCTAGTACCACATATATAATAAATAATAAATCCCATCTCAAATCTCACTTCATATTTGGTATGTCTACTTACCCAACCAATAATAAATATATCTACATTATAGACACATGGTTAATCACACTATAGTGGTGGAGGATCACTCTCCCAACTAATTAATATACTGGAAAGAAATTGAAAGGTATCATAAATATTTATCAAGGCCTACATGGGAATATAAATTCAGTTTCTCAGTCATAATGTTTCATGGGAACTAGAAAAAACATATTATTATACATTATGTTCACTTATTATTGTTAATATATACCCATCTGAGGTATATGTGTCTCATGGATAATGTTTCTCAAAAAACCCATTGTCCATCAGTTACCAATGAAATATGTTGGTTATCAAGGGTTTGTAACATCCCTTTACACTTATAACTATCAACATAATGTTTATTTACATATAAAAAAAATTATTAGAGGAAAAAATTTATATTAATTTATGGGATAAATATCCCACAATTACCAGAAAACAAGTCACATGGTATGTAATAAAATCATAAAAAATGGTTTCTTTAAAGGACTGGTAGCCTCAATTATTAAAGTATAATCATTTAAATTAGCTAGAAAATTTATCCCATTTTTAAACAAGTCCTTTTGACCATCATACATTCACAAAATTCATAAAAATAGGCCATAAAATTTTAATATATATATATTTAAAATTTATAATTACATTTATATTATAGTTAAATAGAAATAATTCCAAATAACTCCATGAGAAATATCTTCACGCTAAAAACATGCACAATGGGTTTTGGTCTACCCCACAACATTATCCCAGAACTAATCCACTCAAAATATTAACCATTTATATTCATTACATATATATGTTTAACCAAAAAGAATAAAACCATAAATAATTTTGGTCAGTGAAAAAACTATTAATTCCACTTGTAACTATTGTGATCAATGAAATAAAAATAATAATAAATTATTTTATAGATATAATTATTTAATAAATAAAATCAAATGATTAAAAGGTCTATAGTCTTTATAATAATTAGGGAAAAATAATAAAAATAAAACTACTGGAACCCATGTCTTCCTTATGTAATATATATATTTCACTATTCTAGAAATAGGTTTACCATATTCATTCTCTAAACATGTAAAAAATCATGTCTACACATAATAATCTAATATAAATCATATATGTATTAATTTCAATCATTTCTAGAGGAAATTAATTATAGGAAGGGGTTTGCTTAAACAACCATTAAGGGTAATAAAAACCAATAATAATGAAATATCATATGTGAGAGTAAAATAAACTTATGGGTATGGGTTTATAATCACTTAGTATGAACACAACATATGGACTTCATACCCAATAAATCATGGATCACTAAAAAATTTTTAAATAAGCAAAATTAAAAATGAGAAAAATATTAAATGATCATGGATCCATAATATTGTCACAACAATATAATAAATTGAGAAATATGAATAGAAAATGGTTCACTCCCACTAACATCATCACAAACATTAAAATTTGCATTTGTGGATTGGTATTCCTTACCATTCACATTATCGTAGTTCCCTGAGTCCCATTGCAGATTAAATATTCACCATTATTTAGACCACGCAGTACTGAAAATGTCTACAAAATTTCGGTTTTGGTTGTAGATGGGGTTAGATATTATTCACATAGTGGCAGGACTTTTGATATGGAATATAGTATATTCAAAACTGTTAGATTCATTATGGACATGGAACAAGGTGTTTTAATGTGATACATCCCTCTATGACCCAAAAGGAGTCACCAATGAGAATGGAAAAATTAATGATTATTTTTTCATTCACCTAATGGATAGAGAGTCTCACTATACCTATATTGTTGGCTATAAAATGAAAATATTCCTATAAATAATGGATTCTTACATCAAGATATGAGCATGATTCTTATTGTGTTGAAAAATGATAATATATTTTCAGCACTACATAGTGTAACAGATTATAGTATTTTAATTTGAATATTTTTAAATTAGGTTTTGATAATCTTATGATTTTATGAAAGTTGTAGCTATTAATTGGTGGATTTTTTTTGTTAAATTGTATGTGTCTTTATAAGATTTATAAATGACATGGAGTGAATGGTTATTGGAGAGAATATATTTGAAGTGTATATTTCCTTATGTTGGATAGTGGGGAAAAATAACATTAAATGTGTAAATAGACATTCTATATCTATTTATAATGTATATGGAAATAAAAAATCGATTGTGGACAGGAGAATTGAATGATGTTGATGATAAAAGAGTCTAAATATATTACTGGATGTTAAAATCAATTCGACTAAATTATAAATTATATCTCCTTTGAACAATTATATCAACAATTAAAGAATATGAATGGAAAATCATGAGTTTATGTGAGACAAATATTGTATGAGAGTTGTCAGTTATCTATATAACAATGACAGTGAACGAGGATGGTTAGTGAGACTACTCCAAACATTTAAAACATTGAATTAGTAAAAATTTATCATGGTTACCTCACAACACATTTATATGAAATATCCTTAAATATATCCCAATGTATGAGAATAATGTAAAATAAAATCTGTCATTTATTACATTATTCACTATTGAGAGAAATAAAGGAAATCATTGTGGTATTACTCGTGTTGAGAGAAAAATATTGAAATTTAATGATCTTACATCAATGACCACAATCACCCCCTATAATGGTACATAACATGATTAAGGACCATGATGGGGTATCAAAGTGTTTATTATTAGGTTAGATGTACCTCTATATTAAGGGAAAGAAAAATATTGTAAAAATGGTATTCCTATCATTTAATATAATAATTTATAAATATTGAAGTGTTGTATTCTAAACTATTTTAGTTCATTGGGATTGATGTTTATGTGGATTCCACAAATGGTATTTCTATATTAATAGATAATGGATATTTATCAGAAAAATGACCATAGGGAATTTTATATAGATGAAATTGGAAAATAATTCAGTAGAAATAACTTTATCTAATCCAATTTACACAAATGTAATTTTTCTTAAAAACAATAATTTAATGTTGGAAAAATAATTAAATATCTATGAAATAGATTCAATTATTTATGAGGCTATATTATCAGTTTTATGTAAAAATCGAATAAATAAGGATGATTCTATATTCCATGGTTGATGTTGTAACACCCCAGGTAAATAAAGAATATGAAATCTTTATATTTATCCATATTTGTGAATCAAATAATAATATTACTTTAAAGGGGATGTTATGCTCGATGGAGTACCCAATACTCAACAACGAGTTTCTTGGGAATCTTACGTTGCACTCTAATAATAAAATAATATTATTTTAAATGGTAGTCAATGCCTAGCCATTGTAATGGCGGGAATGAACAAAACTAACTACCAAATTATTATATATTTTTGTCAAATATTTTTACTTTTTACAATAAATGTTAGAGGATTAAAAATGCGAATGAATCCAATTTTAAGTGTATACATTCTAATATTCTTTAAAAGGTCGATTAACTGCCTTTTGATGGAGAACCTATTTTAAATCCACTTTTTGACAATTTTATGTGTTATATTTGACAAAATAAAATTCTTCTTTAGAATCGGGACATCAAAATTTACTGTGTAAATTTTTGGTATTTTTCTGAAAAAGTTCAATTTTTAATGAATAGTGAAAAATGTTGTATTTTAATTTAAAACCTCTTTTTAATCTAATTTATTTATATGATTATATTATCTTTTGAATTGGTTTTAAAGTGAAATTAGAATATATTTTTACCATTTAATCCAATAGTGGTTGATGGTATTAATTTCACTTTGAAATCGGACTTAAACTAGTGTCAATCTTTTGAAACATTTTGTTTCATAAAAACACACTATTTGTTTTGACAGCGGGAATTAATTATTAAATTAATTAATGAAACTTATATGTTTTTAATTTTGTAAAATATACATCATTTTTGAATTCAGAATATCAAATATAGCTTAGGGTGAATTTTTGGTAATTTTCTGAAAAACTTCAATTTTTGATGAATAGTGAAACCACTAAGTGGTACTTATAAAAACTGATTTTCTGTTTACATGAAAATTTTCCACCCTTGTGTTTTGAATTTCAAAAATATGACATACATGGTTGTCATTAAGAAGTAAAATGTGGTTCAATGGGATTAAAATAATTTTTTGGTGAATAGTAACTTATTAAGTTTTTAATCGCGATTAGAGGTAATTAGTGTAGTTTAAGGTAAGAATAATGTTTTAATAAAATGAAATGACCTAGACACATGTCATACCCTCATTGGATGTGTCATGGCCAACCAAGACAATCCATGGGTCAACTTGGGGACCCCATGGAGCCACTTTGGTTGGAAAATGACATAAATACTTTTTTATTTAATGATAAAGTAAAAATGACACAAACATGAGATGGTTTACTAATACAATTTTTACATGGGGTTATACAAGTCAGATTTTTTACTATAAATAGTCATTGGAAAGATAAAAATATTTCCTACATCATAGTATTTTTTTTATAATTTTTAGACATTAAATAAATTAAATTATTTATGACAACATGATGATGCAGTGATGACTTCATTATTTAACGATTTAAATAAAATGGAAAGATAATGTAATATCTAAGACCTACACATGTCCAAAACCTATTGGATGGGTTTATTTAGAACCATTATCACCTTATCCACGAATTATATCAATGTGGGACCTTTTAAATCCGAAACACATTTTCAAATAAAGTATCATTTGCTTACTTTCCAAGAGTGCCCCTCCTCTCCTCTTATAAAAGGCCCCCACCTCTACCTCCTTACCCATACTTACAAAGCCTTTGGCTCGGCCAAACCCTGCCCATTTTGTCTCTCCACATCCCTCTATAACTCCTTGAAGCCTCACTTTTGGTAGAATCCTTTTCAAAGAAGCCTTTGAGCTCAAATCAAAGGAAGTTACCTGATTTTAAGGTAATGTCTTCGCTTGAGTCCTTTTGTTTTTATTTTGCTTCTCCAACCCCCTAAACTCTTTTTATTCATTTATTTTGTAAAAAATACAGTATCGTAAATATACTAGGATGTTTTTATAAAAAGGTTTCGAGCTACACTTACACACACCTACATCTAATGGTTAAAGAACATACTGTTTCCGTGGTTGGAGAATTTCTGCCTCCCGAAACGATGATTGTTCAACATTCTTCTAACACCTTCAAAGGTGGCCATTAAGATGACACTATATTTATATATGATATCTAATATGTTTATGTTTTACTTAATATTATATATTTTTCAGTTATGGCATACCATTATGGTTTCCATTATGGGTAAACGCGATATCTTCATTTAAGAAAGTGCGGACTACCGCCCCCTCAATGTGATTTGATTCGTTAATACCATATTTGGTATGTATAAAGGATATATTTAATGATATTATATATGATACCATACTGGAATTAAAATACTATTATGTATCATTATGTTTTAATTCCATTAAATATGAAATAGAAATGGAAGTAGCGTTCATGCGTACGTACGGCTTACCGTCTCCATGAACGGTGCATTTCATTTCTTAACTCTAAATGTTATATAACATTATAAATGCATGAATATACTGGATATATATGATATATATGATATATACATGATGAATACAATTATGGATATAATTAACCTTTGACCACACGAACAACATGTAATTGTAAGAAGTCCACTTTCGACTTAAGAACCAAGTATCGACAAAACAAACATTATTAACTTAAATGATTACATAATGTCTATGACATGGTAATAAGTGAAATAAAAGGAATAATGAACTTGAAAAAGGTTCTTACGAAAGTATAAATTAACTCAAGTTTATTATTCAGGAGATTAAAGAATGATTGAGTCAAGTCGCACCCGAGGTAAGGGATCCTACTCCTCTCATTCTTTTTAAGTACTCTTTTATGTCATTCCTTTTAAATATAATCTTTCTTGTTATTGGGATGTTATTTTATATTAATCTTACTGTAATTTTTATGTTCATATGATGAGAGACCCTATTATCTCTCATCAATCCATTTTGGAAGTTTTGAGTGGCGCCGTTAGGCTGCTGAATTTTCGTAAGAGATCTAACCTTTCTCTTTCTTTTTAAGTACTCTCCTTTATGTCACTTATTTTAATCTCCTCTTTGTTAGGTTGGGGGGATGTTCTTTTATATTCCTCTTTCTGTAAACATTATTTTAATATGATGAGAGACCCTATTTGATCTCATCAGTCCATTTTTGTAAGTTTTAAGTGGCGTAGTTAGGCTGCCAAGTTTTCCTAAGGGATTTTTCATCTCACTTTTATTCCCGTGAGATTTATTCTAAATTTTCCACAATATCTTTTGAGTGGTGTATTTACTTCCCATTATTTTACTCATGGTATGAGTATTTACATCAATGTTTTATTGTCTTTATTTCACGGGGTGTATGTTTCGAAAGATACCCATGTCGGTAAGGGAACCTTTCACCCTCCTTTTTTTTAAAAGACTTATTTTGTTATGTCTTTTAATTCACATACTATTATGTTGGGATATGTTCTTATATATCCTTATTTATGTAAATTTTATATCCAAGTGATGATATCCCCTTTATCTCTCTCATCAACCCTTTTTGTAAAATTTTATGAGACGTCGTTAGGCTGTCGAATTTTACCAAGGGAACTTCTTAACCCAATTTCGATTTCTTTGGGTTCAACATGTAGTTATTGAATATTTCATCCTTTGAATGTGTGTGAATAACCTTTGATTTTTTTACACTTAATATCCAATTATATTGGATGTATTTATATTTGTCACACATAATTATGAGATTGATTTATCCTTAATTTTAGGATACCTTCTTTATAATGGATTTCATCTCATTTTACATTTCCTTTGAGACTTCATTGTTGTTATGCACCAATTCACTCTTATATGGTGTGTATACTGTCCTTTGACATATTATATCATGAATTCCTTTATTCTCATGATATTATAAAGTTCGGATTAAATGTTATTCCACTTTTATTTGTATTCAAGAGTCTCTCTTTTTGTTAAAAACTATTGAACAAAAATATCGTTTTAAATGTTTTAAAGATTTATTATTCTACATATTTATCTTTAATGTCCATGTTTTCAAAATGGTTTTCAGTATTTATTTATATGGACATTAATTTTTTATAATTATAATTCCATTAAAAGCTTCAAAGTGGTATGGGACACTTTGATTCAAAAATCTATTTTAAATGTTTTTTGAAAATGGATTGATTAATTCAATATCTGGGAATTACTTATTGTGATTGCAAATGAAATGTTGTTATTGAAGTGTTTATATTTTCAATATTTTATGTGTAATTATGGTACTTGGAAATTTTACGGGTGGTTACGTGATAAACCATATGACGGGTGGTGCCGTGAATACCAAGACGGGGGGTTACGTTATAACCTCCAATGCATTGGGTATGGAAGTCGGTCGTATGGATATTCCATTAAGTATGTATGGAAGTTGGCCGAATGGCTATTCCATTAAGTGATATGTGTGGAAGTCGACCTTATGGTTATTCCACTTAAGTATTTTTATGTCCCAAGTTATCTTTATATGTTATGTGTTCTTTATATAGGTTTTACGGTAATCTTTTGGTTACAAAAGGGTAAGTAATGATCTTTTATTCAGTGAAGAGTTTTTACTACTTCATAAAGGTGAAAAGTATTACTTTGGTAAATTACTCCTGGTTTACATGTTGTTTTTGAAAAACAAACAGTTTTCCTTCTTTGTGTATCCTTTACTGGGATTTTTATGCTCATCCCAAGTTTTTGAAATGTTTTTCACAGGACTTAACATGGAATAGGGTCAAGGATGGGATCAAGGGAAAGTCATGCTACCTAAAACATGGAACTAGACATGTTTCTTTTTAAGAGTTTTTATTTTATGGAAACTTAGTAGAAGTTTCTACTTTGTAATCTTTTGAGATGTAATAGTTATGTCCTAATTCTCTAAAACTCTAAACCTGAAAATATCCTCAATGTGAATTATTCATTTAATTCAATATTAAGTAATGTTTAAGGCAGGGGCCTTATAGTTGGTATCAAAGGCCGGTTTAGACAACTTTAGGGATTAAGAGTTCTTGTGAGACACATGATTAGTCCCTATATCTATTATTTCAGTTAAATCCTTGTTTTATAACGTTTTTTTTTCAGGTCAAGTAAAGTTGGTTACGAATGGAAGGAGAAGGATCTCAAACGACATTCCTATCTCTTCCTGATGACATGCTTGCAATAATTATTTCAAAGTCATCTTCGGATAATTGTGAAACTTTTTCTAGCATACAACTCACTTACAAGCAGTTGTTTGAGATATCAAACACCTCCACTATACCTCGTTATCATCATAGATCATGGGTTGTTTTTAGACAAATACTATTTTCACAATATTCTCATATTTTCAAGAAAGGTAAATATTATCAAGGTATTTTCAAATATTTTACCTTATCACAAGAATTTGAAGCATATTATGATTTTAAAAATGGTTCTGAGGAAGGATACCCTTGCGCAACCTATTTATATTTTCTTTTAAAATATAGTCTCACATCACATACTTATGGTATTTTAAAAGGACCAATAATAGAAAGTTTCAACTCAATTTCGGTCCGACTATTTTATAGAAATCATGTTTTATCAAATGTTTTGGAATTATATGTCATACATGATTATTTTCCAAAACTGTTTTTCTGTGAACACCCATATGACCCACGTTGTACGAGGTGTATTTGGATGGAGGAAGAAAATGATTTTGAAGGATCTCTAAATAATTGTTGTAATTCATGGGACTTCTACCTACGTGAGCAAGATGACGATGAAACCGAGTGGATTCCATGATCAAGGTATGATGTTATTCATTTTAGGAATCGTTTTATTTTATATTATGGTGGCGAAATAAGACTTCAAGAATTAAGATGTTGAGATTGTAACGAATTCAGATGAAAATTAAAGTTATAAGGAAACGATTGAGGTTAAAACATGTTAGGGTTATTTTTGGAGTTTTATAAAAAGGACAATACGCAGACCGTGTGACAACCCGTCGCCTCGGACAAAGCTGCGGGAATCGAACCCACAACCAAAGTGCAACTGGTATTTATCGCCTACCACTGGACTACGTGAAGTCCCTAGTTAGTTTGACTGATTATTTTTAGTTAGATGATTTTATGAATTAAGAGTAAGTTGATTTTGGGTTATCTATGGATATTTTTTAACCTATCATGGAGGATATGTGATTAGGTTAATTACTTTTCAATACGATACATTAAGAGAAACTGATGTTGTTTTGAGATAAATGATACGATTTAACTTGGAAGAATATGTGACTAAATCCCTCAAATATTTGGGTTTCAATCTTAGTTTGGTTTACTTTGAATAATTTTATGGACAAATTGATTATCGAATGGTTGTTATTGAACTTTGGGTTTTGTTGGACAAATTTTGGAGATTAAGAATAGATTTTCTCTTTATAGGGTGTTATCCTTTTCTGGATTATCTGATCTTGTACTATCCTTTTTGGTTTTGATTTGGTTTAAAGACATGGGAAGTATATAGTTCTCTTTTGTGGATTAGGTGATTCTCTATAAGTTGATTATAGTACTCTTAATGTGAACAAGTCTTCCTAAATACTCGTCTTTTGGAGAAAATATGAGTTTGTGTAAAAGTTGAAAGTAAACATGATAAGTGATTATGTTTCCTTATGAATAAATTACTCAATGAAAAGTAACTTAAAACAAAAATGTTGTCTATTAAATTTTCCTACTGGGGAATCGAATACCGTTTAACCCATCACAAGTTTGTGATTTTTTTGTGGTTAACTTTCTCCTAAACATGTTTTCTATCACTCTCCATCGGAACATGACCCTTTGTTTTTCCCCCATGTCCATATTTTCATACTTGTAATCCTAGTATGGGTTAACTCAGGTGACCTTTGTATTTATCTTTCTTTATTTTAAAGTGATTGTTTTACCGACTCTTGTTCCGATGTGGGACTTTCAAGGATGTTTCCAAGCCCAATTTTAAAATTGCGAGGATGTAATTCCCAAAATGGGGGAAGGATGTAACACCCCAGGTAAATAAAGAATATGACATCTTTATATTTATCCATATTTGTGAATCAAATATTAATATTACTTTAAAGGGGATTCTATACTCGATGGCGTACCCAATACGCAACAACGAGTTTCTTGGGAATCTTACGTTGCACTCTAATAATAAAATAATATTGTTTTAAATGGTAGTTAACGCCTAGCCGTTGTAATGGAGGGAATGAACAGAACTAACTACCAAATGATTATATATGTTTGTAAAATATTTTTACTTTTTACAATAAATGTTAGAGGATTAAAAATGCGAATGAATCCAATATTAAGCGTAAACATTTTAATATTCTTTAAAAGGTCGATTAACCACCTTTTGATGGCGAACCTATTTCAAATCCAATTTTTGACAATTTTATGTGTTATATTTGATAAAATAAAATTCTTCTTTAGAATCGGGACATCAAAATTTACTTTGTGTAAATTTTTGGTATTTTTCCGAAAAAGTTCAATTTTTAATGAATAGTGTAAAATGTTGTATTTTAATTCAAAACCTCTTTTTAATCTAATTTATTTATATGATTAGATTATCTTTTGTATTGGTTTTAAATTAAAATTAGAATATATGTTTACCATTTAATCCAATAGTGGTTGATGGAATTAATTTCACTTTGAAATCGGACTTAAACTAGTGTCAATCTTTTGATACATTTTGTTTCATAAAAACACGCTATTTGTTTTGACAGCGGGAATTAATTATTAAATTAATTAATGCAACATATATGTTTTTAATTTTGTAAAATAGAAATAATTTTTGAATTCGGAATATCAAATATATCTTAGAGTGAATTTTTTGTAATTTTCTGAAAAACATCAATTTTTGATGAATAGTGAAACCACTAAGTGGTACTTATAAAAACTGATTTTACATTTAAATGAAATTTTGCCACCTTTGTGTTTTTAATTTAAAAAATATGACATACATTTCTGTCATTAAGAAGTAAAATGTGGTTCAATGGGATTAAAATAATTTTTTGGTGAATAGTAACTTATTAAGTTTTTAATCGCGATTAGAGGTAATTAGTGTAGTTTAAGGTAAGAATAATGTTTTAATAAAATGAATTGACCTAGACACATGTAATACCCTCATTGGATGTTTCATGGCCGACCAATACAATCCATGGGTCAACTTGGGGACCCCATGGAGCTACTTTGGTTGGAAAATGACATAAATACCTTTTTATTTAATGATAAAGTAAAAATGACACAAACATGAGATATTTTACTAAAACAATTTTTACATGGGGTTATACAAGTCAGATTTTGGACTATAAATAGTAATTGGAAGGATAAAAAGATTACCTACATCATAGTATTTTTTTATAATTTTTAGACATTAGATAAATTAAATTATTTATGACAACATGATGATGCAGTGATGACCTCATTATTTAACGATTTAAATAAAATGGAAAGATAATGTAATATATAAGACCTACACATGTCCAAAACCTATTGGATGGGTTGATTTTGAACCATTATCACCTTATCCACGAATTATATCAATATGGGGCCTTTTAAATCCGAAACTCATTTTCAAATAAAGTATCATTTTCTTACTTTCCAAGAGTGCCCCTCCTCTCCTCTTATAAAAGGCCCCCACCTCTACCTCCTTACCCACACTTAAAAAGCCTTTGGCTCGGCCAAACCCTACCCATTTTGTCTCTCCACATCCCTCTATAACTCCTTGAATCCTCACTTTGGGAATAATCCTTTCCAAGGAATCCTTTGAGCTCAAATCAAAGGAAGTTACCTGATTTTAAGGTAATGTCTTCGCTTGAGTCCTTTTGTTTTATTTTGATTCTCCAACCCCCTAAACTCTTTTTATTCATTTATTTTGTAACAAATCCAGTATCTTAAATATACTAGGATGTGGTTATAAAAAGTTTTCGAGCTACACTTACACACACCTACATCTAATGGTTAAAGAACATACTGTTTCCATGGATGGCGAATTTCTGCCTCCCGAAACGATGATTGTTCAACATTATTCTAACACCTTCAAAGGTGGCCATTAAGATGACGCCGTATTTATATATGATATCTAATATGTTTATTTTTTACTTAAGATTATGTATTTTTCATTTATGGAATACCTTTATGGTTTCCATTATGGGTAAACGCGATATCTTCATTTAAGGAAGTGCGGACTACCGCCCCCTCAAAGTGATTTAATTCGTTAATACCATATGTGGTACGTATAAAGGATATATTTAATGATATTATATATGATACCATACTGGAATTAAAATACTATTATGTATCATTATGTTTTAATTCCATTAAATATGAAATAGAAATGGAAGTAGTGTTCATGCGTACATACGGCTTACCGTCTCCATGAACGGTGCATTTCATTTCTTAACTCTAAATGTTATGTAATATTATAAATGCATGAATATACTGGATATATATGATATATATGATATATAAGTGATGAATAAAATTATGGATATACTTAACCTTTGACCAAATGAACAACATATAATTGTAAGAAGTCCACTTTCGACTTAAGAACCAAGTATCGACAAAACAAACATTATTAACTTAAATGATTACATAATGTCTATGACATGGTAATAAGTGATATAAAAGGAATAATGAAGTTGAAAAAGGTTCTTATGGAAGTATAAATTAACACAAGTTTATTATTTAGGAGATTAAAGAACGATCGAGTCAAGTCGGACCCGAGGTAAGGGATCCTACTCCTCTCATTCTTTTTAAGTACACTCTTTTATGTCATTCCTTTTAAAGCTCATATTTCTTGTTATTGAGATGTTATTTTATGTTAATCTTACTGTAATTTTTATTTTCATATGATGATAGACCCTATTCTCTCTCATCAATCCATTTTTGAAGTTTTGAGTGGCGCCGTTAGGATGCCGAATTTTCGTAAGAGATCTAACCTCTCTCTTTCTTTTTAAATACTCTCATTTATGTCACTTATTTTAAGCTCCTCTATGTTATGTTGGTGGATGTTCTTTTATATTCCTCTTTCGGTAAACATTATGTTAATATTATGAGAGACCCTATTTGATCTCATTAGTCTATTTTTGTAAGTTTTAAGTGGCGTCGTTAGGCTGCCGAGTTTTCATAAGGTATTTTTCATCTCACTTTTATTCCCGTGAGATTTGTGCTAAATTTTCCACAATCTATTTTGAGTGGTGTATTTAATTCCCATTATTTTACTCATGGTATGAGTATTTACATAAATTTTGTATTTTCCTTCTTTCATGGGGTGTATGTTTCGAAAGATACCCATGTCGGTAAGGGAACCTTTCACCCTCCTTTTTTTAAAAGACTTCTTTTGTTATGTCTTTTAATTCACATACTATTATGTTGGGATATGTTCTTCTATATCCTTATTTATGTAAATTTTATATCCAAGTGATGAGATCCCATTTATCTCTATCATCAACCCTTTTTGTAAAATTTTATGTGACACCGTTAGGCTGTCAAATTTTACCAAGGGAACTTCTTAACCCAATTTAGATTTCTTTGGGTTCAACATGTAGTTATTGAATATGTCATCCTTTGAATATGTGTGAATAACCTTTTATTGTTTTACACTTAATATCCACTTATATTGGGTGTATTTATATTTTTCACACATAATTATGAGATTGATTTATCCTTAATTTAAGGATACCTTCTTTATAATGGATTTAATCTCATTTTACATTTCTTTTGAGACTTCATTGTTGTTATGCACCAATTCACTCTTATATGGTGTGTATACTGTCCTTTGACATATTATATCATGAATTCATTTATTCTCATGATATTATAAAGTTCGGATTAAATGTTATTCCGCTATTATTTGTATTCAAGAGTCTCTCTTTTTGTTAAAAATTATTCAACAAAAATATCGTTTTAAGTGTTTTAAAGATTTATTATTCTAAATCTTTATCTTTAATTTCCATGTTTTCAAAATTGTTTTTAGTATTTATTTATATGGACATTAATGTTTTATAATTATAATTCCATTAAAAGCTTCAAAGTGGTATGGGACACTTTGATTCAAAAATCGCTTTTAAATGGTTTTTGAAAATGGATTGATTAATTCAATATCTGGTAATTACTTATTGTGATTTAAAATGAAATGTTGTTATTGAAATGTTTATATTTTCAATATTTTATGTGTAATGATGGTACTTGGACATTTTACGGGTGGTTACGTGATAAACCATATGACGGGTGGTGTCGTGAATACCAGGACGGGTGGTTACGTTATAACCTCCAATGTATTGGGTATGGAAGTCAGCTGTATGGCCATTCCGTTAAGTATGTATGGAAGTTGGCCGAATGGCTATTCCATTACGTGATATGTGTGGAAGTCGACCTTATGGTTATTCCACTTAAGTATGTTTATGTCCCAAGTTACCTTTATATGTTATGTGTTCTCTATATGGGTTTTACGGTAATATTTTGGTTACAAAAGGGTAAGTAATGATATTTTATTCAGTGAAGAGTTTTTACTACTTCATAAAGGTGAAAAGTATTACTTTGGTAAAGTACTCCTGGTTTACATGTTGTTTTTGAAAAACTAACCATTTTCCTTCTTTGTGTATCCTTTACTAGGATTTTTATGCTCATCCCAAGTTTTTGAAATGTTTTTCACAGGACTTAACGTGGAATAGGGTCAAGGATGGGATCAATGGAAAGTCATGCTACCTAAAACATGGAACTAGACATGTTTCTTTTTAAGATTTTTTATTTTATGGAAACTTAGTAGAAGTTTATACTTTGTAATCTTTTGAGATGTAATAGTTATGTCCTAATTCTCTAAAACTCTAAACCTGAAAAGATCCTCAATGTGAATTATTCATTTAATTCAATATTAAGTAAGGTTTAAGGTCGGGGCCTTATAGATGCCATGGTTGATATTAAAAATGATCATACTAGAAAATCGTGTAGTCTTTGTGATTATCTCAATAATGGTAATATTGTGAAGATAATCATGAGAAGACATCATACTTGGTTGAATATAATGTATCAATTTTAGAAGATAAATACACATCATAAATAACTCTTAATAACTTTAATTACACTGTGGTTATATATGAGATGATAAATAAACAAAATGAGTCTTGAAAAAGTATTGATTCTAATTAAGTAGAATTAAAATATATGATGAAATCCTTAGTGGGTGATGTTTTATAAGAATAAGAAATTGATGAGATGGTGTTCATTCTATCCTTAGGACTTAAAAGATTAAAATAATGTTTAAGAGTAATCTTAGACCTATAAGTTATAAGTTTTAAGAAGGAAGAGATCTTGTGGAAACATGTTCTTTGAAATTACAAAAATATGATGAGGATAATGTTAAGTAAAATCATAGATTCCAAAAAATAATAACTTTATATTAAAAAAAGATTTAAATTCTAATGACAGTGACGTTTTAGAGGTTTATGACTGCATAGACCTTGAATAAGAACCATTAGTATATATTATAGAAAGAAATAATTGTGATGATGAAAATTATTTGAATATTAGATTTGATCTTTATGTTGAATTAAAACCCTTCCGAGAATAATTTTTTGGTTGAAGGGATAAGAAGAAGAAGAATATTTTATTTTCTCATGACTGTAATCACTAAATAAAAATTGTATAGTAAATGTACTAATTTAAATATTAAATTGAAGATATAAAATCTATAAATTCTGAAATTGAATTTTATTTCTAGATAAAATATGCGGATAAAACATTAATCATTTATGAGTAATCTTAATTAGTGAAATGAATATATTATAGAATTAGAGAGATACAAGGAAAATTTAAGAAATGGGAATGTGTGTGTGAGAATAATTAAAGATTCTCACACCTAGTATAACTTAAGATAACTCAAAAAAGATATCCCTTGTCAAGGATGAAATTATATATCATGATTCTATTGAGGAATTTAATCATGTTCTACAAGTAAAATACTTCAAAATTAATTTTTTTTCTTATATCTCATTATATGTATTTCAAACTGTAATGAACACATAATGAATTAAATCTTACATTAAATGTTTCAATTATTATATTAAAATAATTTTTTCCCATAATATTTCTTTTATTTAAATATTTAATTGAAATAAGTTCACAATTGAATTGGTGTTTTCCTCATGAATATTTGATGACCTTTTTAATGTATTTCAATTAATCAATGTTAATAACCCCTGATTAAAATTATAATTTACAAGGGTTATAATCCAAGGATAAAATCAATATTTTTTCTAATAATCGTTTATGTTTATGACGATAATATTTCTATGAAACCAATTCATTTTCACCTAGTTATTCAAAAATGAAGTGACAAAATTTTTATGAAACAAATTTGTTTCCATGGGTAATGCTATTAGGAAATATTTATGAAACACATTTATTTTCATGAAATCCAATATGTTGAATGTTTCATGATCTAATGAAACATATATGTTTTATTATCGTTATGTGATGGGTGGGACATATATCTACCTCTAATGAATTGGGTAAATATTGATATATAATGAGAAAAAAAATACTTGAATGAGAGATAATCTAGTTTAGTACGGAACATTGTCCAATATAGAAGTAATGAATTGGAACCATGACTACTATGATGGTTTGGGGAGTGAACCCAAACATCTTTTATAGTCATGGGTGTGAACCATGACTAATATGATATATGGGAGAGTGAATCCAATCGACTATGAAATATTTATCTATGATCCTTGACTATTGAAAAATGATTTTTTTATATTTAAGTGTATGAATGAATTTCCTGTATTTGGAAATTGATGTGTTTTAATAAATTATAATTATTAATTCCTTTCTTTTTTGATGGTTATGAAATTAAAATATATTTTATATGACACTCGATTATCATTTAAGAAATTCAAGTTATGATGTTCAAAATTTATGATCTTATTCTCATACTCTGATGCTAATGTTAGGATGAAGTTATCTTTGATATCTTCCACCTTTACATTTTCATATAATCTAATCACATCCTCTATTATGTTTTATTTACATAAATTGTGAATAAAGCTAATAATTATGATATATTTAAGAAATATTTTAGTTATGAAAAAATATAGTGGGATAAGATTTAAATCTTTTATGAATCAATTGTTTATGTTTCCATTTTTCAAATGGATATAGACCCATATGACTCTAGAATGGATCGATATGTTATGTAATGAATATTCATCGACTATGATTTGATATCTTTTTATTAAATTTTTTTACTTATAACCACCAACAGGGTCCCAAACATTACAAGTAAAATAATGAATATTTCGATAATTATTAAATTAATAATTATGAAAAAATAATACTATTAGAGTTTATTTTTATTATTTAAGTTGACACCTAATATCGAAATTTTTTACTTTGGTAATAAAATGTGCAGCAGAGTTCACAACATAATCATTCCAAATATTTTTTTTTGTAACTGATGATTCTAAGGTGGTGAACCTAGAAAACAACAATTATCAATCTCAAAAACCATAACAGTGGTGATATCCTATGTAATACATTATAGCATGATCAATGAATGTTCTGTTGGATTTAAATCCAGGAGATCAAGAGTGATAGGATAAATGTTTGATCCCTAGTATTTAATATTTAGTGATCCATAGTAGGTGGTTCAATGGTTTATAACTATGATGTAATCCCATTGTATCCCTATTAACATTATCAATGGATAATCCACAGGAGGCAATCCCGACATATCTATAGTGGAAGGATCAATGGATGATCCTTAAGAGGTAATGATAAGATATCCATAGTAGAAGACTCAATGGATGATAATTAGTTGATAATGGAGATTGATGCATAGAAGAAGACTCAATTGTTGATCCCTACGAGGCAATCCTATGTGATCCATAATAACAGGAAGAACATCCAATCGTCATGTTATTATCCAAAGTGATCTATAGTCATTATACCTTAGTGATTATTCCTAGGGTGTGATCCAGGGAAATAAAAATTTATTTGGAGTCATAACCAATTACTTGTAGGTGATCCTATGAAATAAATAGTCCTTAGGAATAAGTCTATTCACATTTCATCTCATAGTAATTCCTTATAGGCTCAAATGTTGAATCTTTGGTGATATCCTGGGAATTTATCCAAAAAGGATTTGTTGTTGTGCATACATCTCTTAATATTTGATTATAATACAAAAAACAAATTTTGGCCATCCACCCCAAACTGTCTTACATAACCAAGTATGGAATCCAAAATGCATGACTTACCATCATCAATATATCCATTCTAGGATCATATTATTGATTTTTTCTCTTAGGTGACACACAAATCCACCTACAAACATAACCTGAATTTACCCTCTCAAGGGACAACCTCTAACCATGTCAACTAACAAGTCACCATGGCCACATAAAATTCTAGAAACCCTACAAGGACTCTATTATAACATACTCTTATCAAAGTTAAATACTTAAAAAATGGAGGGAATAACATCAATCAAAAAATTTATAATCATATAATCCCTATGGTAGCCACATTGGATGAGCTCTACTAGTACAACTTAAATAATAAATGATAAATTCCATCTAAAATCTCACTTCATTTTTGGAATTTCTACTCACCCAACCAATCATAAATATATCTACATTATAGACACATGGTTACTCATACTATAGTGGGGGAGGATCATTCTCCCCATGAAATAATAGAATGGAAAAAATTGTAAAGTGTCATAAATATTTATCAAGGCCTATGTGGGCCTATAAATTCAATTTCTCACTCTTCATTTTTCAATGGAACTAAAGGATGTATATTATTATTCACTAATTTCACTTATTTTTGTTAATATATACCCATCTAAGGTATATGTGTCTCATGGATAATGTTTTTAACAAAATACCTTGTCCATCAGTGAACAATAAAATATGTTGGTTCTCAAGGGTCCGTAACATCCCTTAACACTTATAACTATCAATATATTGTTTATTTAGTTACCAAAAATAATCATAGAGGAAAAGATTTATATTAATTTAACGGATAAATATCCCCAGAATGACTAGAAAACAAGTCGCATGGTATATAATAAAATCATAAACCAAAATGGTTTCCTTAAAGGAACAGTAACATCAATTATTGAGTTATAATCATTTAAATTAGGAAGAAAATTTATCCCATTTTTAACCAAATCCATTCAACCATCTTCCTTTCAAAAAATTCCTAAAAATTGGCCATAACATTTTAATATATTTATATTTAACATTTATAATGGAATTTACAGTTAAATTAAATAGGAATAATGCCAAATAACTCCATGAGAAATATCTTCACTCTAAAAACTTGCACAATGGGTTTTGGTCTACCCCACAGCATTATCCCTAAACTAATCCACACAAAATATGAACCTTTTATATTAATTACATATATTTGTTTAACCTAAAATAATAGAAAACCATAAATAAATTTGGTCAGTGACAAAACTATTAATTCCACTTGTAACTATTGTGATTCATGAAATAAAAAAAATATTAGATTATTTTATAGATATAATTATTTAATAAATACAATAAAATGATTAAAAGTTCTATAGTACATAGAATAATTAGGAAAAAATAAGAAACATAAAATGACTAGAACCCATGTCTTCCTTATGTAATGTATATTTTTCACTATTCTAGAAAGTGGTTAACCATATTCAGTCTTAAACATGTAAAAAATAATGTCTACACAAGATAATCTAATTTAAATACTACATGTATTAATTTCAATCATTTATAGGGGAATGTAATTATAAGAAGGGGTATGTTTAATCATTCATTAAGGGTAATAAAAACCAATAAAAATTAAAGATCATATGTGAGAGTAAAATAAACTTATGGGTATGGGATTTTAATCACGAAGTATGAACATAACATATGGACATCATTCCCAATAAAACATGGATCACTAAAAACATTGTACAATAAGGAATTTTAAAAATGAGAACAATATTAAATGATCTTGGATCCCAAATATTGTTACCACACCATAATAAATTGAGTAACATGAATAGGCAATGGTTCACTCCCAAGACCATAATCGCAAAGATTGAAAACATCCTTTAGTGGATTGGGATTACTCACCATTCCCATTATCATAGTGCCCTGAGTCCCATTATAGATTAGCTTCACTCCCTAATCCAATATAAAACATCTTGTGATAATTTAATATTTATCCAATTAATTGGAAGGATCTATAATTATTGTACCAGCGATCATATAACATTGGGATTTTAAGATAATTACAAATACATCATGCATTATATTTAAAGAGATGGAATCATTTACCCATACATTTGAATGATATATAATTCTGGTCCCATCTATCATGTCATTTTTTGTATATATAATTTTTATACATTAAAACATATATAATTTCATCAAATAAATATGAACTTGAAAATGAAACAGGTTTCATCATAATTCTGAAAAAGAATGACCACAAAACATTCATAGAAATAATGAATATCATTGTAAAAGATCACATCCCTTTAAAAAATAAAAAAAAATTAATGATGTTAAATTATATTAAAACACCATTTTAAAATAAATTCATTAAATTAAAGGAGATAAATAAATAATAATTGGAATCATTAAATATCATGTATTTAATACATAGTAAAAAGATAATACTATATTCTAAATCTGAGCGAAAAAAACATAAATCCAATGTTGTTAATTAACAATTAAAATTAAAAGGCCAAAGGGAAAGAATAATTTAAAGAGTTAAAAAAAATTCAATAGTCATAAATGATGGTGTTATTTTCCACTTTTAAAATAAATTTTAAAAATTTTGAATTGTAATATTTTAAAAAAAATAAATTTATAAATAAGAATAATTTTGGAGACATTAAACATAAAAAACGATTATCTCGAAGAATTTTATAGTGTATTAAAAACCAATGGGTTTAAAATAAAATAAAACATTTTTTAATTACATTTTTTTAATACCCTTGACATTAAAAATAATAATTTTTTTAAAAAAAATTTTAAGGGAAAGATTTAATAAAAAAATCACTATTTTTATTCTAAATATTATGTGAATAAAGTAGTATGAAAATGAAAAGATTGAAATGGATTGTAAACAAAGATTTAAGAGGATGAGAAATATTCTTAAACTTTTTTGTATATTCAATATGGAGGGGAATTCAAAAATATAATGATTTGGATCAAAATATATTACCTAATATTGAAATAGATTATTCCATATTAAATGAAGTAAGAATCATAAGTAGAGACATTATAAATCAATAAATATGAATTTTTTTTTAAAAAATAAATTATTGAAGATATCCATCATGGTTGTTATAAAATATCTGATATACGAAAATTGGTGTTCTTCGTTCTGAAAAACATTATGGAGGATGTTTTCCTACAAGATTTGTTATGATGGAAAAAAAAGAGATTTGATATTTTTTCAATTATTAAATTAGATATTCACCATGATTTAGACAACGCAGTACTGAAAATATCTAATAAATTTTGGAGTTGGTTATGGATGTGGTTAGATATTATCCACTTAGTGGAAAGAGTTTTGATAAGGTATATCATCTATTCAAAATTGTTATATTCATTATGTGCATGGATCAAGGTGTTTTGATGTGATACATCCGTCTGTAAGACAAAAGTAGTCACCTATGAGAATGGAAAAATGCATGATGGTTTGTTCATTCACCTAAGGTATAAAGAGTATCACTATAGCTATATTGTAGGATATAGAATGAAAAAAATTTCTATAAATAATGGATTCTTGCATAACTATTTGAGCATGATTCATAATGTGTTCAAAAAAATGATAATATATTTTCACCACACCATGGTGTGATAGATTATAGAATTTTAATTTGTGTATTTTTTAAAATGTGTTTTGATAATCATTTTCTTTTATGAAAGTTCTATCTATTAATTGGTGGAAATTTTTGATAAATTATATGGGTCTTTATAAGATTTATAAATGACATGGAGTGAATGGTGAATGAAGAGAATATATTTGAAGTGTATCTTTACTTGTGTTGGATGGTGGGGAAAAATTACATTGAAATTGTAAATAGATATTCTATATATATTTATAATGTAAGTGGAAATAAAAATCAATTATGGAATGGAGAATTGAATGATGTGGATGATAAAATGGTCTAAATATATTTCTGAATGTTAAACTCAATTCTAATATATTATAAATTCTATCATAGTTGAAAATTGATATCAACAATAAATGAATACGAATGGAAAATCATGATTTTCTATAAGACACATATTATAGGAGAGTAGTGAGTTATCCAAATAATAATGAAAGAGAATGAGGATAGTTAGTTAGACTACTCAATCATTTAAAACATTGAATTATTGATAATTTATTATGGTCACTTCACTAACAAATCTATATGAAATATCCTTAAATATATCCCAGTGTATGAGAACCATATAGAATAAAATGTGTCATTTATTACATCATTCAATATTGAGAGAAATAAAGGCAATTATTGAGGTATTTCTCGTGTTGAGAGAAAAAGATTGAAATTTAATAATCTTACATCAATGACCTGAATCACCCCTATAATGGTATATAACATGATTAATGACCATGATGTGGTATCAAAGTGTTTATAATTAGGTAAGATGTACCTCTATATTAAGGTAGTGAAAACTATTTTAAAAATGGTATTCTTATCATTGAAGATAATAATTTAAAAATATTTAAGTGTTGTATGCTATAATATTTCAGTTCTATGGGAATGGATATTTATGTGGATGCCACAAATGGTATTTCTATATAAATAAATAATGGATTTTTATCAAAAAAAATGTCCATAAGGAATTTTAAATGGATGAAATTGGAAAATAATTCCCTAAAAATAACATTATATAATACCATTTACACAAATTTAATGTTTCTTAAAAACAATCATGTAATATTGGAAAAACATTTTAATATCTATGAAATATTTTCAATTTTCCTTGAGGTTATGTTATTAGTTATATGGAAAAAATTCGAATAAATAAGAATGATTTTGTATTACATGGTTGATGCCTTGGTTGATAACATAAATGATCATGTTGGAGAATCGAGTAGTCATGGTGATGATCTCAATAATGGTAATATTGTGAAGATAATCACGAGAATACATCATACATGGTTGAATATAATGTATCAATTCATGAATATAAATACACATCGGAAATAACTCTTGATAACTTTCATAACACCGTGGTTGTATATGAGATGATAAATGAACAAAATGAGTCTTGAAAAAGTATTGATTCTAATTAATTATCATTCAAATATATGAAGAAAACCTTAGTGGGTGATGTTGTATAAGAATAAAAAATGGATGAGATGGTTTCCTATCTATCCTTAGGACTTAAAAGATTAAAATAACGTTTAAGAGTAAT
This sequence comes from Viscum album, assembly GCA_963277665.1. Taxonomy (NCBI): domain Eukaryota; kingdom Viridiplantae; phylum Streptophyta; class Magnoliopsida; order Santalales; family Viscaceae; genus Viscum; species Viscum album. The sequence goes on along the minus strand of OY728126.1, from coordinate 1,471,574,204 downwards.
CTTCCACTTACATGTTATATGTTTTAAAAAGGAGGAAATTTTGGGGAAACATGTTCTATGAAATAATAAAAATATGATGAGAATAATGTTAAGTGAAATTATAGTTTCCCAAATATAATAACATGATCTTAAAAAAGATTTAAATTCTAATTACTGTGACGTTTTAGAGTTTTAAGATTGCATAGACCTTTAAGAAGAAAAATTAGTATATATAACAGAAGGAAATGATAGTGATGATGATAATTATTTGAATATTAGATTTGATCATTATGTTGAAATCAAACCATTCCTAGAATAAATTTTTCGTTTAAGGGATAATAAGAATAATACTATTTTATTTTCTCATGACTATAATCACTAAATAAAAAAAATTAGTAAATGTACAAATATAAATATGAAATTGAAGATATGATATCTGTAAATTCTGAAATTGAATTTGATTTATATATAAAATATGCAGATAAATCATTATTCATTTATGATTAATCTCAATTTGTGAAATGAATATATGATAGAATTAGAGAGATACAAGTACAATTCATGAAATGGGAATGTGTGTGTGAGAATAATTAAGTATTCTCACACCTGGTATGACATAAGATAAGTCAAAAAAGATTTCCCATGTCAAGGATTAAATTCTATATCATGGTTTCATTGAGGAATTTATTCATGTTCAACTAGTAAAATACTTCAAATACAAAGTGATTTTTTTAAAAGAGAATGATATGTGAATAATATGACAATAGTTGGTGCTAAAAATAATGTATCAACGCCTATGAGGATTATGGATTTTCATAGAAATAAACAAGATATTTTTTGAGTAATTAAGTATGTTAAGAAGAATCCAATAATTATATGTTTCTATTGTTTAAATATCAAAAACATCTAAAATGTGTGTTCTACTGCTAACATATATTTCAGAGAATATAATTGAAAAAAATCATAACATGATTTATACCTTTTAAAAAATTAATGGTTATTGTTTATGTTATGAATTATATACTTCCAAATATATGTATTGTGTATCTAGAGTAGTTAAGATACTATAAAATGAGAAATATAATGGAGGAAAAAAATAGTTTTAATATCCATATGAAATATTAAATGTATAAACTAGATTATATGGTTCTTATAATTAAGAATCCTAATTTAAGTGTAAATAAAATTAGTTTTATTTTAAATAAATATAAGTGAAACATAGATATTAGGAAAATAAAATAATGTATAACCAGGATAATAGGTATGAGATTGAATTGGAAGAAAAAAAAATCCAGTTTTTTGATTTATTATAGTTTGTGTAAATATCACATGACCAGAAATTGAGACCTAATATTAGGAATTAATTATAGTAAATAAGGTTTTCTTTGTTTTGGAATTGATGGGGGGATAAACACTATTGTATATAGGACTTTTAATGGTTTGACGAAGATATTTGGTAAAAATACATTCTCTTGGATGAATTCCCTAGTCATAATCTTCTTACTGTTAGTCAATTATGTGACTGAAGGGTGTTTTGTAGAGATCCATAGGAAGGAATTATCTATAAGATAAGGGGATGGTTCAGTTTTTCACAATTAAATATGAAAAAAATGGAATCATTTCATTTTTATGGAAGTGTTTTTGTATGTAATGTAAAAGGATGATGAAATAAGACTATTTCATAGATTACTTATCCACATGAGAAAAAGATCCAAGGAAAATCTAGTGAATTCTATTGTAGCTAGATATATCCTTGATATTTTATATGGTCACACTCTCACTTGTGATTATTTTCAGAAGGGTGATATTCATCATGGCTTAAATCTCTAAAAGCAAAATTTTTTGAGATAGATCTTCTCATGTATAAATAAGATGGATAAATGAATTAAATCATGTGTCTCTATTGTTTTTAGTGGAACTAAGATCTTTTTAAGAAGATTCCAATGATAAAATATTGGTTAATATTATGGAATAAGATATCAAACAAATTGAAAATAACAAAACATGGGATCTTGTTCCAAGGCCATAAAAAATTATTTCATCAATGAAAAAATTAATGTTTCAAAGTATTTTAAGATAATATGGAAAAATTGTGCACAAAAAAAGTATGAAATTTGTGTTATGGGTATTACCATATTTATGGGATTGATTTATATTAAACTTTTTAACTAGTTAAATGTATTTATTAGATAATATTTCTACAATACATGGTTCAGAAGAAGGTATTCAAGGTGCTCCTAATGGGAATGAAATCATCCATTATTAATGTGATCTTGGAAGCTGATGTCTACATCAAGATTGTTGGAGGATTTCCCATTGATAATGATGAAGACAATGTATTTTACATTACAAATGACATGAATGGGATAAGTGAATAACTTTCATGGTTGTTTTTAAGGGTTAAAAATATATAATGAAGCATGAATATTAATAGGGAGGGTTTGATAAAAAATTCTACATCATAAAAAAATGTGATTAGAAGATGGTAGTACTTATGTATGTATATGATATTATTTTTGATGGATCAAATGGAATTTAATTAATAAATTTCGATATCTCATGTGTTGAAAATTTTAGAAGACACATATTGGTAAATTATAATTTTTTATTTATGGTGATTCAAAGAAAGGATGCGATCTTCCTTTCTAAAATAAAATAATCCAATGAGGTGGTGAAGAATATTTAGATAGATATTTCAAGACATATGGAATCTTTTCCTGAGACAATAGTAAAATACCAAATGATAAAGTTTGTGGAGAGGTTGACTTCAAACTTTGTAGGTAAATGATCTATAGTTTACTCTCCATGAATTCCACTCAATTGGACATTATCTTTTCCATATGTCAATTTTGTCAATATGATTGTTTTCTAAATATATTCCCTTGATAGTTGGGAAAAAGGATAATTTTTTTGTCTCAATCATATGTTGTAATATTGACGGTTTTACAATAATAGCTCATAACATTAGGTTTAGGGATATTCATATATGTATTGGGGTGTTTTGGTAAATTTCTACAAAGGAAACAATGGTGGGGAATTTTATCATGGGAATTCTTTAATAACATGTTTTACCAAGAAACATTATTGCATATCTTTACACACAATGTAGACTTAGTATATTGTAACAACTCAATCTTGCACTAAATTTATTTGGATTAAAAAAATCATGAAGAACATTGAATTGAAGTTGGAAAATATCTTCTGATCATGTTTGACAACTCAATTGATATCAATATTATCAAAAATACAACACATTATCTGATAAAAAAGAACACAAAGATTACGTGTCATTTCAAAATTGTGAATTTTGTGAATAATTTTGTGTGATTTGAGTAATTGTCAACTCAAGAGAAAATTGTGGAAAAAATTAAGAAGGTCATACCCATGGAAGCATTTAAATATAATCATTTAGTTATTGGATTATAAATAAATCCATCGACCTTGATAGACCACAAAGGACCACCAATCATCCTAGGAATTTTATTCATTTTTATAGTATTGAACATTATAATGTTTCATTTTTATATTTATAACCTTCAAATGGAACCTTTTTGAGAAGTTTCCACTTTTGTTTCATTCACAAAATGTAGAGATATATATTCAAATTTTATAGGTGTGTTATAAAGGGGGAGAGAATTTATTGTGTCAAATTAGATGAAGAAATTTGGTTGTATGGTGTTCAAGAATATCATCAATTGAAGTAATGTTCTCCTAAATTTGTTTTATTGAAATCATGTATCTCACGCATAGATTTACACACATGATCTTCGATATGGTAATAATTTAATCATTGTTCTATGACTCAAAAAGTAAAATGATTAAGAAAATGTGCATGATAGAAGTTCTTATAAGATTTAATGTTTGGGAATTTTTATCAATCCCAAAGGGGGTGTTTTTTATAAAAAATTTACACTTTAATAGTATTGGGTTGTTTTTATTGAAAAATCGCATTGGGGTTGTCTTCTTAGAATCTAATGTTTTTTTTAAAAAAAAAGTAAACATGATAGGCTCTTTCAATTTAGTTGATAATATATTCACCAAGGATTAGAACACAACATGGTTAACACATTCATGTTTTGTAGAGTTGGTAATTAGTGGGGTTAAATTCTACCCTTGCAGTTGTGGGTGTTTTGATCTAGGAAATCATATGCACAAAATGGTCAAGTCTTTTACAACCATGGATAATGGTGTGGTCATGTTGTGAATCCTTATATGATCCACTGGGAGTCACCTATGGGAATGAAATAAGATATATAATTCTATGTCGTAACCTAATACCCATGTGGAGTGTCACTATAGGTGTGTTGATATATGTGAATCAAAAGATAGAATCCTATAAAAAATGGCATACAGTTTGAGGATACGTGAATGGTGTTCATTAATTTGAAGCTAAACGACTATGATTTTCTCTCTATGCCATTGTGTATCAATATTTTTCCACACGAATGAGATGATATATTAAAAACATCACTACTATCGTTAAATATTTTGTAATTTGATATTATCAATTTATGAATGTTTTATTGAATGGTTTTTAAGGTCAATAATTCATGCAGTCATCCCATTAAGAGAATGGTAATTTAATAGACGATCTATGAATGGGATGTGAAATTTTGTTGGAAAGTGTGTGGAAAATATAATTGGAAGAGCATTGATATATTCTTAATTAATTTGTTAATTGAGAGGGAAATTAATATAAATTTTGAAAATAATGAATCATATAAGAGTGTGATTTATATGTTATGATATATCATTGGATGTTTGAATCAACAGAGTTGAATTAGAAAAAAATAGTGATCATTTCTAAAAAAATATTTTGATGAATGGTGTATCCTATGTTTTACTGGTTTTAAAAAAATTTATAGAAATAAACTTTCCAAAAATTCATTATACTGAACCAAGAGGGTAAATGAGACCACTATAGATGTGCCAAACATTGAATTGGTGTGCTTTTATTGTGATTGGTGCATTGGAACATTTTTATTTTTTCTCCATGGAAATATCCTTGAGTGGGTGAACTAATTATATTCCAATGTGTCTTTTACTACATGATTATATCTTTATTGAAATAAAAAGTTTGAGACTGAGGTGTTCCTCAAGTTTAGATAACAAGATTGATTCTTTTGTATATGACATAAAAACACTGATTCATGAACCTCTGCTAAGGAATATCCCTCTATTAATGACAAATAGTAAACCAAATACTTTATTATAATGAATAGATGTTATTGTATTCATGAATAAAATTATATTATTATTTTATAATTCATGTGAAATGTAATAAAACTATAAAAATGAATATTTGTTAATAACATTTATGTATTCCATAATAAAATGTGATTGAGAGAGATGCCCAAAATATTTTATTATTGATTATTTGAATAATATATGGGCTCCATAATAATAAACAAAAGCATCTTAATCACATATTTTATAGCCATATTAATGAATATATGTATTTATACACATTATTTTTTTTATTCTAATTTTTCAGTATCGGGTGTGAGTGTTATTTTTTTGAACATGTTTGAGAATATTAGCATTTTTTATACATAGACCAATGTTCATCATTATATGAAAATTGATGGTACTAGAATTTATTATTTATAATAATTTATATAATTAAAATTTCATTCAATGTGATTTATATCATGATTATTTTAGTTGAAATTAGTGATGATAATCTTTTGGGTATATTCTTCAAAAAATTGTGTTATATTGATAAATTATTTCAATATTACTATTTCCATTAAAAAACCAAAATAACTTCATTATTTAATTTTTATGTCTTATATTATCTTAATTCATATTTAAAATATTATTGATGATATTATATAAAAATATTGACAAAAATGTGGTCTAACCAACAATAAAATCATAATTACACAATTTAATTGATGGTTAAAAAAATTTATTCTCTAAAATTACTAGATCAAAAAAATAATATTTTTACATAGTATTTATTAGTGTGAAATAGTAAATTTTTAATGATCTATATGAATATTATATTAAATATGAAACCATTAAACATCTAGAATAAATTTATTTTCTATTATAATGAATGTTTTAAATGGTTGGATTTATAATGGCTATTTATTTCCCAAATTATTAATAGGTTGTGCAATTTTTTAAAAAAAATAATAATTTCACAATTATCATATTATGACATTAATTATTTTCATATAACTGTCAATGATGGTTGTAATAAAAAAACTAAACATGATTTTTTGTTTTGGAGGTTGTCCACGCATACACATGAATAAAATTATTGTTTTTCATTACAAGAAATAGGGAATGGTCAATAAACACCATTCTATTAAAAAAATAATTATATAGATAATAATGATTTAATTATATGAATATTAGAGAAATATAATTGAAAATTGATGATATTAATGATGATTATTTATGAAAATCGAGAACTCAGGTTGATAACATTAACTTTCCCATGAAGTATTCCACAGAAATGGGGGTGGGGGTATAGTGTAAATCCATTTCACCAATAGAGTATATAAGTCGAGGTGGATTTTATTAATATTGAATATAAATGTGTTTAATGTTTAAATCAAAAATTTTGTGTTCTAGGAAGGGGTGGTAAATATCACATGTATAACATGTGGGTATGGAATTTTTGAAAATATAATGTACTTTACTATAATCTCATTGCATCATTCATTTATAAAGGAGAAAAATGAACAAAAATGGATTTTTTTAGATAATAATGTCGAGAATCCTTCAAATATCATTTATAACACATGTGGGTAACATCTTTTAGCATTTTTCACTAGGTTAAACCCTTATTTACCATAATCCAAAAAATGGCCATAAAAATAAATTTCATATGATTATTTGAAAAATAAAATTATTTATGGAAAAAAATAAAATATTTGAGAAACTAAATTTTAAAATTAGAAAACAAACACATAAATAACTTTTTTGGATAAGGTGTTTTTTATAGTATAAAAATTATGTTTATGGTAAAATATTATATCATGTGATTTAAAATTTATCAATTTGTTTATAATTAATTCAAATAATACATATATGACTTCAAAATAAATAAAAATATTCATTATACCACGTGCACAATTAATTATAAAAAAGATCAATTTTTTTTAAAAAAATGAAGTATTAATTAATTTTGAAATTTTGAAACAAAATTTCTATATATTAATATTTTTATATTAAAATTTATAATTTTTTATATTACATACATAATTGGTCATATATATTTTTAAAAAATATATTAAAAATAATTATATTAAAAATAAATCATAAAATATTTTCTATTTATAAATTTTTTTTTATTATTCTATTATAAATCAATGTTACAAAAAAGAACCCAAATAATTTTATGAATATAATATTGTAATTTTAAATTTAAAAATTATTTCCATTTTATTAAATTCAGGTTTTAAAATATCATAATTTGTTATTTAAATAAAATTAAAAATTATAATGAAATAATATTTTTATAGGAAAATTACATTTGAAAATTCCTTCACATATAAACTTTTAATTTCAATATAAAACTAATAAATTTGGAAATAAAGAAAAATCATTTTGACATAATATAAGTAGTTTTTATAAAAAATATAAATCAAAAAATATATTTTTTTTTGAAGAGAATAATTAATTGAGTATATATATAAATCATAGTTCTGTTACCCCGATCTATACTCACTATTTCAATATCTAGTTTTAACAGCCATATTTCACACACGCACACACACACATATATATATATTATACCGCACTATATTTTGAATCAGTGTTGTGTGTAGATGATGCTACAAAAAATAATTAATTTTATAAAATGTACTTTTAAAAATATGTTTTTTACATTCTCCCCAATAAAAAATGGATTCCTCATAATTTCAATTACAAATATCTAATGAAAAATCTTTAGGTATCTAAAATATATTAATAAATCAATATTTTATATCCCGTTATTTTCTTCTTTACAATATAATGTTTGACTTGTTGAATCACATTTTTCTCTATAATAGAAATACAACTATTGTTGAATTTTTTCTTTAACTATTTGGTCTAAAATAACAATATAATGAGACTAGATTATATAATTTGTATATATTTAACCAAGAACCCATAGGTAATCTTGCGATGATTTTGGATTTTAAATGTGTATTTCAATATTTGATGGAAACAATTTAGAGTGGGCTAATCATTGCATAATATATCATCAAATTTGAATAATGGTAGGATCAAAATGTATTATGAGAAATAAATTATAATAAAAAAATTTAATCATATTTAAAATACCATGATAAAATAATTAATCTACTATAATTTGAACTTAATAAATCAACATATATTCATCTAGATGATGAGTTTGTGTCTATAATGAAAATAATTATTAAAAGAAAGTGGGTTGAATAAGATACACAAAAAATAAATATACTTGATTGGATGATTATTTTTCCTCACATCACATAATTTTGAGAACATAATTAAGTTTATGTGGTTATAAATACTTTTTTTGCATGGACTTTGAAGATACTGATTCCTATAATTCATACTAGAACAACGATTGGGGAATTATCTTGGATAATTCTCATGTTCCAAAAATTTATTTCACTGAACTAGTAGTTGTACCTTTGCAGAAAACTATTTTACCATTCACATTATCCAAAAATATATTCCTTTTCCCATTTTAATCCATCATAATGTGATCTCCTTTACAGTAGATAATAATATTCAATGTTATTTGATACATTACCCTCAGATCATATTCCTGCATTTTTTACACAAAGGAAATCGAATCCTTTTTAGTTCATCATCCTCTTCAGGTGTACTTTTGATGAGACTACATATATGTATTCATATATTTTTTTTGTAATATCAACTATTTTTTTGTAATTGATCATAATAATTATTATCTAGTTTCTAATTGGAATTTTTTTACTATAGTTCTTCTCATATTAGGATGATCATTTGGAAAATATCTTTATTTCCCTTAGAACCTGTTATTGAGATTCATACTTTATGATATATCATTATATAAAAGAATATGATGTTAGAAAGGGTGAAAATTAATAAAAATTATAACATAATTATCATAAACGTTTTCTTGAAAACACAATCTTGAAATTTATACTCTTGAAAATCATTAAATTATCATTTATTTAAAACTAAAGCACTCTCTTTTCAATTAAGGATCACATAAATTGGCCTCTCTCATAAATATTATAGTATATCCTTGTAACAATAAGTCATTTCTAATGTATTTAGATGGGTATTTCATTAAAAAATCATATACCCTAGGTTTGTAAAACTAGTTGTGATGTTGTACCCCTTAGTCTTGAACCTGGTGATGATTAATTCAAATCCCAACACTAGTTTTTTTCTATTATTATCCAATGGTATATCTATTTTTGGGCCTTTATACTCATAGTATCAGGATTGGGATGTTATTTCCTGGAGGACCATGAAATCTCTACATTACCAAAAAATAATGATATTATCCTATACTTATAAAAATTCAAAAAAAGTTCCTAAATATTATATCCTATTAATTTATAAAATTTATTAGACCCTTATTTGATACAAAATATATAATACTGAGCCTCAAGAACATAATATATCAATATTTTACACATAATGTTCAATAGAAAATTCAAACTGTGGATTGAGAGGCATTGTTTTTTGGGTGAAAATGAAAATACTAATATTTAACAAAAAAACCATACCTTCCTTAACAAATATAGATTTGAATTTCTATATTAATAACAAAGTGATCTAAAATAATTCTTAATCATCTCCCACAAATTATCTACACAAGATAATCCTCCAAATATAACACAGATATTAAATTACTTCGTTACATGGGAAAATGGAAACATAATAAGTGGTGAGCTTTAACACAAAGTTTGTTTTGGTATATGTGATAATAATAAACAATTATTATAGAAAATAAGATAAATATAGTTTAATAAAATTATAAATTAGGAACATAATCACATCATACAATATTTCTCTTAATAAAACAGGGATCATAAAAAAATATACACTAAGGCTTTAGCATAAAGAAATCGATATCAAATAATTATGGTATAAAAAAGAACCATAGTGGATATGGGTAAATCCTATGACCAGAAGCATATAGTTGAAGAAATTACATAGTGTATTGGGTTCAACACACATTCCCTTTAACATAGAATAAAAATACCCATAGTGTATAATTGTCAATCCAAAATCGTATGCACAACAATTAATGAGATACAATGATTTAACCATTGTATTGGGGGGATATATTCTTACAATTCCACCCATCACATAACATAGAGTTCTTATGCTAACCTCATAATCACAATACATGGTATCTCAATAGTTTAAATGTTACCCAATGAGTATGAGGGATATATAATTCTGAGCCCACTTGTAACATCATATATTTTACCTGAAAAGTGTATGAAATGAAAAACAATTTATTTAATGTAAATTCTACCGAAGAAATAAATAAGATTCATTATTATTATTTCAAAATATATAAATCATTCATATAGATAAATAAGGTGGATTATTGAAATTTAAAATATCCATTGATAATAAAAGAAACATAGAAGGGTGTTAAGATATATGGGGAAACTCCCTTGAAAAAATTATTTCTTGAACATTACCAGAAATGAGATTTGTAATTTGATTTATTAGTTATAATTTCCATAATTACATAATAATTGAAAATTGAATCATGTATATCCAATTAAAAAACATGAAATTTAAATCAAATATGGAAAATTTATTATGAAAACGAAATGGGAAAATGGATGAAAATATTATTTTCGTATATAAAACACTAATAATATTATCATTAAGGAAGATGTCATGGGTTTTTATAAAAAGTCTCATCGAGATTTGTAAAGTGAATTATTTTAAAAATATTACTTTTAGAAATAAACATGAATACTGTGGAATTTATGATGACATAAAGGATTACCTTTTTAAATTATTTAGTCAAACACATACCTTCTATTATGAAATGGGTGATTTTTAATAAATTCAATGAAATCCCACATGATAAAAAAATATAAACATTTCTTCCTGAAATTGGGAAAATAATATTTTCAATAACATAATAAATAATGAATTCTTTAGATTTTTAATATAAATTTAAATCATTTTTGGTAAGAGGAAAACATTTACCTTGATGATAAATAGTAATTTTAGAAGATAAAAATTATTCTAAATATAGTTTCATATTAAAAAAGGAAAATTCCTAATCAATAATGATTATTTGAATCAAAATATTTTTACCATGTTATAAATATGTTACACAATATTATGTGAATAATGATGATCAAAAATATTCATTATAACTCAATAAATAAGATTAAGTTATTAAAAACCTTATATTTTTTAGAATATAGAAATCATAGAAATAAAAATTGAAGAGATTGAATAATATTTATGTTTCCATGTTCAAATAATATGAAATATTATATCAAGGAGTAGTATTTACACCATAATGATGAATATTTTTTCATAATATCAAAGCATTCCTCAATGAAAAGTTTTTGAGATGACATCACATATATTATTTTCTAAAATAGTCGAACATGCTCTAACATTATTTCTGTCATACATAACTACATTTATCACATATTTATAAAAATTATTCACAAATATAAAAATATTTAATTCTTATTTATATTTATTATCTAGATATATATTTTTATGTATTTTCATATTTTTAATATCATGTGTGAGAAATCAAGTTTTAGACTAATTTTATAATAGACATTTTATTATTTATTCATTCTAAAATTTCATCATTTCAATAAAATTATAAATAATAAAAGATATTATTTATAATTATTTACAATTTTATCATTTCATTCTTTGTTAGTTTTTGTTATGATCCTTGAATTAGAAATCATCGGTGACCTTGTTTAAATGATTTTCAACAAATGAATATGGGTATCTTAATTAATGAGTTTAATAACAGTTTCTTTATTATAAAGACATTATTAATTAATTAATTAGTTATATAATTTATAATCAATATTAATGTTTTATTTGTAACCCATGATATTATTTTATAGTTTTTAATGTGGTTTATCGAACTAGCCCAAAGAAACGTACAATAATTTAATCGCTGGTTATGAAGTGGTTATATTGTGATATCACTATACTAGATGAATATTAGTATAAATTTTTATTTATTACTATCATATATTATAATTTTAAAGATATGAAAATTTTAATGCATATGAAAACATTAAATATAATGGTTAAATTCTTTTTATCTTATAATATTTTCTTTAGATGGTTAGATTTAGAATAAATTTTTATTTCTCTAATTTTTAATTAGTGGTACAATTTTTATTTTAATAACATTAATTTTATATATAATACCATATTTATCTGTTAAAATAATTATCATAACTATCTTGTAAGGGTTTTAATGATAATCAAAACATGTTACTTCGTGGAGGTGGTAGTTTGACCCTATACACAATTGACCTTAAATTATTTCATTAAAGGAAATGGATATTGGTGGGTAATGTTCAATACATTAGAATAATAAAATTTATAATATATAAATTAATGATTTAATTATATTTTAATGAGTAAATTTGAATCTCCAAATTATGATTAATGTGAATAAATTGTAGTACAAATGAGTACATACATTGAGATCGTTTAGTTTTCCTTAGTTTATTCCACAAATATAATGTGAGAGGGATAATTCTAAGTGACCTAGAGGATAGTGAATTAATGGAGGATTATAGAACATTGGAAAATTGTAGGTTATTAAGAGGGAATCATTATATTATAGTTTCATGATGTTGCATTGGAATTCCCCTTTTATAGGTGGTGATAATAATATTTTTTAAATACACATTAATTTAAAATAAATTCATAATGACATTTAAGGATATATTCTCAAAAAAATAATGATAATAGAGTGAGAATTTTTATAAGGTCTCGCCTCCCTCAACCATAAACTTGAAAATGTGGTTTTTACATGTTTTCTAAATTTTCAATTGGTTGAACTCTATAGCCATTATTTACCCTTACAACTGTAATGTCGTGTTTTACCTTAGAAAATAATTTTTATAAAAAAAATTGAATTATTTTTTTTGAACAAATTTTTAATTTTTTGTTTCAAAAAATAATATAAATTTTCAACGTTAAAAGTATAATGGTGGGGAAATTTAATTGATAAAAAATTGGAGAAACAAATAGAACCCCATTTTTTCATATAATGTATCTCTACGAATAAAAATTATGTTTACGATAGAATTATCAATTTTTTTAATTAAATAAATTCCATTATTAATAAATAAAATTTGAATCTTACTATTTCATAAATAATAATAGAAAAAATAAACCCTTTTAGTACATAATTATCGGAAAATATAAAAAAAAATTATTTAATAGTGTATTAATTATGTTCAAAAATACTAAACATGGGTTTTATAGATACATAATAGTTTTTGAAAATATATAATTATATATATTAAATTAATCATATCCCATAAAATGGTTTTGTAAATATTTATAGAATATTAATATTATTAATATTTCATAAAAGATACAAAATTCATAAAATGGTATTATGTAATTTTCACTTAAATATCACTTTTTATAGAAAATCCTAAAAAATCATCTTATTATAATATTATTATGATGAATCTAAAAATCATAACCTTTTTTAATTTCATGTTCTAAAAATTATAAAACTATCCTTTAATGAAATTAATTTAATTTAATGAAAAAATTTATAAGAAAATATCTTCTTAAAATACTACATATTCATAATCATAATTTCCATAAAACCCTAATAAAAATAAAATTAATTAACATTAATTTAACAATTTTTTAATTATTTTTTTTAAATAAAAAATTTACTGCATAAAATTGATATATTTTAACACCTCAATACATTATAGTACGCTATTTCTTTAAAGTAATTCAATAACATCCACTACACGCAACACCGAGTTCAAGTGCACCACGACTTACCAAACTAGTAATTGAAAATAGGATATGAATAGTATTAACTTAATTTTGAAGATTATATAATCCTTATAATTTTAGAATATATATTATGAGTTTCTTAGACATAATGAAAAAACCAATTCATTTTTTTTCAGATAAAATAAGTATTTTTAAAAAAAAATGCAATTTTACCGCCATTTAATGGCGAACCATTTTTAAATCCAATATTTGAAAATTTTATATATTTAATTTGACAAAATAAACATCTTCTTTAGAATCGATACATAAGAATTTTGTTTCAATATATTTTTTGTGTTTTCTAGTAACATTCATATTTGGGTGAATAGTGAAAATACTTGAGTTTATCTGAAAATAACGTTTTTAATCAAAATAATTTGTAGTGTTAAATTATAAATTTTAATGGTTTGGAAATATAAATAGACTATATTTTTACTGTAAAGATCCAGAAATTTCAAGGAAAATTTTTTTCTTAATTTTCTTTGGAATTTTACAAGAACGTAGTTTCTGACGGCGCCTGATTCCGAGGCCTGGTGTGCCCAGAATTAATTTCCGAAGTTTGGCTCGGGTACGTTCAGTGAACGAGCGAGCGGGAATTTCTATCTTTTGAACCGGTGCCCGGAATCGAATTCTGAGGGCACCGATGGAACCGCAGCGCCGGTAATTTCTTAAGAACTCCATTTCCGGAGTTGCGTTTATCCGAGAGAAGATGATAAAAATTGTGGAAGTTTAATTTATAACTTATCTACAATTTTTATTTTCTTTTTAAGTAGATTAAGTGTTATGTTACAACACTTGACCCTCTCTTAAGTGGTTTTAACCTATGTAAGGGATTTAGGGGTGGGACCCACCTGGAGTTAACCACCCATGGAAGGATTTAAGGTGAGGTGGGGCCCACATGAACCCCACCCCTTCACTTTTCCCATAACCCCATAACTCCCTCTTTATTTTGAAACTCCTCACCTCACTCTTTATTTTGAAACTCCTTCTCTCCCTCTCTCCCTCATAACTCATGCCAACTAGCACTTAAATTAAGTTATTGAAACTCTTAATCAATTAAGTGTTTGAATTTTGAACTTACAATGCATGGAATGATTAAAATAAAATAAGGGGAAACCTTGTTTTATTTGGAGGTTGAATTGTGGTGGGAGGATTTTTGAGAAAGAGCCTTTGTGTGATAGAAGAAGGAAGCTCCTTCTTCGTTGAAGAACGTCCTCCTCTCCGTGAAGAACGGTTCTTCTCCGATGAAGAACATTGATCCCTCAACTTAGAACGACTCGGTGATCACGGTTCTTCATCCTCGTTTTCCTCCACGGCAAGGGAGAAGACACCGACGTAGGGAACTCTCCAACGACAACGCGCCTTCCTTCTTCATCTCCGCAACAAGTGAGGAGACGTCGTTTCCTCCTCTGACGTACCCCAACATCCATGGAATCGACGTCCGATCTCCGCGACATCGTTCTCCGTGACGCCGTTCTCCGCGACGCCCGACGTGCGACGTCAAATATCCAAGTAGGGGTTTGTTGTTGCTTTATTTAATTATTTTCTGTTCTTGGTTCTAGCATGACAAACTTGAGGATGAACGTTTAAGTGTTATCGTCTAACGAGAGGGGGACCGGACCGCACAAACACGGCCGAACCCCCCTCCTTTGTTCTTGAATGTTTCTTGCGGATGAAACGAGATAGCGTGGTGCCGTCGCACCACGCTGGAATCACACGGAAATTATTGTGTGGCGTCGTCGCGCCGCGCCGTGGAAAGAATTCTCATGAACGTGACGCCGTCGCGCCGCGTCAAAGGAAACCGAAGACACCGCGGCCGGAGCGGGGTCGCGGCGGAGGGGCGTGGTTCCGTCGCACCGCGCCGGATGACGAAGGCCGCGGCGGATCGTGATGACCGGAGGCCAGCCGGGCCGCCGGTGCCGGAAGACGGAAGAGGACCGGCCCTTGCCGGTCCTGTTGACAAGAAGTCGGACGGCCAGTTCGGGCCGGCCGGGTTGGTGGAAACCGGGGGAATTTAATTCCCCCAGGCAGTTATTTCGCCCCCCATTATGAGGGGGGCCGGTTTCACAAAGGGGGGGCAGGCGGCCCGCCGTTTCCAGCCAGATCGGCCTTCGGTCGAGCTGGCAGCGCGCCCAGCGCGCTGCCTTGCGCCGAACCGGCGCGCCTGGTTGGTTCGTTGGGCCGGGCCGGGTCGACCCCGTCCGGGGCGGGTCGACCCGGTTCGGGCCATCCGGGGGGTCTCGGGCCAGGACGGCCCGGGCCCGAAACCCCCGTTACCGAGCGGTTTGGTCAAATGCCCGTATCTTGGACTACGGGCCTCCAAACGACTCGCCGTCAGCGGCAACGCGATCCTTGGATCGAGACGGTCGTTTCGGTATACTATACTCAAGGTGCACCTTCCTTTTCGGGAGCCTACGTGGTTAAAACTCCATAGTTAAGCGTGCTTGGCCTAGAGTAGTGATCAGGATGGGTGACCTCCTGGGAAGTTTCACAGGGTGGGTGTGAGACGGAAAGGCCAACAAATAACAGACCAGGCGTCTGATTGACGCGCCGTCTGTTTCGTTGAATTCCTCTAAGTGAGATGGATCTTTTGGCTTACTCCGCTCGAGGTTTGGATGCCGACGGAGTGCGGTCGGGTTGGATCGCACCGAAATCCAACCGGGCCCCTGGAACGAAAAAGCCAATAACTCTCAGACCGGGCGTCCGATTGACGCGCCGTCTATTGCGTTGAGTTCCTGTTGACGATACGGAACTTTTGGCATCCTCCGCCCGAGTTTTGGATGCAGATGGATAGTGGATGGGTTGGATCGCACCGAAATCCAACCGGGCCCCTGGAACGGAAAAGCTGATATCTTTCTGACAGAACGTCCGTTTGACGAACCGTCAGCGGCGTTGGTGATCACGTTGAGAAACGGTACCTATGAGTTTACCCTATGAGAGTTCGGGGTACATTTGAGATACGACCGGGTTTGGTTCGCTCACGAAACCAACCAGGCCCCTAGGACGAAAAGGCTAATAACTCACAGACCAGGCGTCTGATTGACGCGCCGTCTATTGCGTTGAGACCCCTATGACGTGGAGGTCCTTTGAGATACTTCTTCGTGGTAATT
Organism: Viscum album; assembly: GCA_963277665.1. Lineage (NCBI taxonomy): Eukaryota > Viridiplantae > Streptophyta > Magnoliopsida > Santalales > Viscaceae > Viscum > Viscum album. The sequence goes on along the minus strand of OY728126.1, from coordinate 1,471,557,132 downwards.
TGAGATACTTGGAGTATCAACCTGTAGCTCGTGGAGCGGACCCTCCCAGTGACGAGCGTGCGGAGTACGGAGACCGTGTAGCTGGCTGAGACCCGACGACTGCTGATCGAACGACTCGGTGTGTTACAGAGGTGCGCTTGGTTGTAGCGGCACATTGGAGAACTTGTTTGTAGTGGCAGACCCACGACAGAGGTGCGCTTGGTTGTAGCGGCACATGGGAGCGCTTGGTTGTAGCGGCAGACCCACGACAGAGGTGCGCTTGGTTGTAGCGGCACATGGGAGCGCTTGGTTGTAGCGACAGACCCACGACAGAGGTGCGCTTGGTTGTAGTGGCACATGGGAGCACTTGGTTGTAGCAGCTGGCCCGCAGTACTCGATGGGTGGAGTTATTCAGCAGTCTTAGGTTAGTGAGCAGTACCTCGGAGTCGTGACAGGACCACTGTACACTCCAGAGACGGAGCTCTTCAGCAGTTACGGTTTCGATAATGAAAATCCTAGTTTGAGTTGAGACTTTTGACCTTGTGTTTACCTCATGATTGAGATGGGTCACTTGCTAACTTAGGTATATGTATGGGCATATACCTGGGTAGTGGTTATCCGTTGATTTGACAATCCTTGTGTTTCCTCATGATTGAGATGGGTTACTTGATAACTTAGGTATATGTATGGGCATATACCTAAGTAGAGGTTATCTGTTGAGATCTTCTTTGTGGTTATCCTTGTTGGTTTAGTGAGACCTTGAGGGTCTCGAGGTCCCTACTGAGTATCGTTATACTCACCCCTACACGGGCTATGCCCGCACCTCGTTGTGTTGGTTGCAGACGACGGGTAGTGCTGACAGAGGCCGAGTATTCGAGGACTGGACGGTACCTGGAGGTGGACTATACGAAGAGATGGTACCCGGAGGAGGACCTCACGATGAGACGGTACCCAGAGGTGGACGTGATGACGAGGCGGTACCCAGAGGTGGACCACTGGGCGAGACATACTCGGAGAGGACGGCGGGACCTGAGGAGCAGAGGAGCTATCTGTACCCACCCTTCAGGTGGGATTTCCAGTGGAGTGCTTGGCATAGCAGCTTTACTTTTCAGTTGTTGTTTTCCCTTTCGAGTTGTACTTTACATTTGGGCTTGTATTTCCGTCCCCTTTTTACTTTCCGCACTTACTATTATACTCAGTTTTTACTTAGTGTTTACTTCTTCCACTTGTAGTCTGTGGTGCTTGTTTTCTTTTATAAAGGCAATGCCTTCCCAGTTATCGGGATTTTACACCTTTGGTGCTAGTCGCCAGCCCCTGGCCTATGGAAGGCGGGCTTGGGGTAGTCACAGCACGGGCCCCGAGGACGGGTCGTGAAAAATTGGTATCAGAGGAGTTCGGTTCTACCGCAGAACTTATTACTCTGATGTTTCTTTCTGTGATGCAATAGTGTTAAGGGTACCGAGTGTGGTTTTCAGTTCAGGGAGTCCAGTGTTGGTGCGGGCGGCCGACGTATCCATACACCAGGACCCTGACAACTGATTTCTGACTGTGTGCACAAAAACACTGATTGCGTGTGTGTTTCCAGAAGTTTTTAAATGTCATCTCAAACCAGGTCAGCTCACGAGGTATAATCATTTGACCGTGTTACGTTGTTTCTTTCAGGATGCCTTTTCACGAACGACCAGCTAAAGCCCAGAGGGATGTGCGTACTGACAGCATTTCGAGCAACGAGGCTTCGGTACGGGGCCCTCTTGCAGTTGAGGCACCAGCGATACTACCATATGTTGGGCCACCGATGCCACCAGCCCCAGCAGGAGGCGATGCACACCACTTGAGTGCGCTGCACGAGTTCCAGCGCCAGAGGCCACCCAGGTTCCGGGGAGAGACGGACCCACAGGCGGCTGAGGATTAGCTGGAGGCTGTGGTGGGAGTCTTCAGGCTAGTGGGGACGCCGGCAGACTTCATGTTGATCTTTGCTACCAGCCTCCTTCAGGCAGCAGCAGGCAGGTGGTGGAGCCACTTGTTTCAGTTTTGCGACGGGACGACCTTGGCATGGGAAGAATTCGAGACCTTCTTCAGGGTGAAGTTTGTGCCAGTAGCTCTACACCCCTAGCGTGTACAAGAGATTCTACCTTTGCTGCGTGTTTTTCGATCAGTAGCCGAGTCATCTGTGGGTAGTAGACAGATGATGTAGAGGTCCAGGAGGACCGGACTAGCAGTTGGATGATCTCGGGTTTTAGGACCGGTGGTGCAGGGCACCCGAGGTGGGGTCAGAGCCAGGCGTGCCAGAAACGGACAATGTTACTCCTGTGGCAGAAATTGTCACCTGGCACATGACTGTCCGACTCCTCGTATGATTGATCAGTGGGTGTTGGAGGAGCCACCGAGACAGAAGCAGCGGCGAGTGCTTGAGCAACAGCCGAGAAGTGGACAAGGCAGTAGAGCTCTGAGAGCAGGTGGGCAGGAGAGGAACTAGTGGATACGTCCTTTGTACTTCTAGTTCCATGTTGCTTTTGTATTCGTGTCTTTGTACTATGAGCTGCAATAATAAAAAGACACTTATCGTTGTTTTCTTTCCTGTCCTTTTGTTTGGTTGATGTTGATTGGTCCCGGTTAAAACTGTTGACTTGACCCTCACTTTCTAGATTTCTACTGGAGGGGACCCAGTGACCTCACACTGATGCCGATAGTGTGACTCGACCCTTGGAGGCGAGAGTGACAGTTGAATCTCTTAATAGTTACGTCGAGGCCTTACGACGTCATCCATGGCATGAATGCATCATTCATGTCAGGATTGACTGTATTAGGCAACGAATGTGGTTCATCCAGGGGATGAGACCGGGTTTCTCTTATCGGCAAAGAAGAAATCATAGCATCTCTTGTGAGACTAAAGGAGGTCCAGGACATCCAAGAGAGGATGAAGACTGCACAGTGCAGTAAGAAACAGGAAACCGGTGCCAGTCTTAGAGACTCGGGCATGTTAAAGAAGAGGAAGCTTAAAGGAGAGATGAGTCTACGAAGCAGTAGACGTGGAGGCAGAGCTAGGAGATCAACATGAGGTGGTGTACATCCTAACATGGTACAACCTCCCGCATTAGTTATTCCCGCCAGGCTCAGGGAGCTGGAGGGCGGAGGAAGAATGTTGCTGCTTGCGGTCAAGGAGTGTGACCCAATGGCTCTAGAAATGATTCAAGGGACAGTCCGTGTCCACTACTGGCTGCTGTAGTAATGGAAGTCGATGTGAATCATTCCTTGCTTTCAAAAATCTTGTTCCAGACCTAGAGTTTCCGGTAAGCCGTGGACTTGACCCTCACGTCTGGAGATACCTTGGGAGGAGACTCGATAATCACACTTACGCCGATGGTGTGGTCAGACCCTCAAGGCGAGAGTTTCGGTTGGAATCTCTTGGTGGCAGCGTCGAGGCCTTACGACGTTAGTTTGAGTTTGGAATGGGCAATAACTGTTCATACTCAAATTGACAGTTTTAGGCAAACGTCGGGATGGGTTTTCCTTGGTCGGCGGAAAAGGAAACCCCAGACAGCGCAGGGTAACTCTTGCATAGGAGGGTGCGACCGATCACTCTTGAGTCGGTCAACCTTACCCTCGTGACAGAAGCCTTTCGATTTCCAGTTCTAACAGAAAATGGAGACCTCTGGAGTTCGAGGATGACGATCACGTCCTTATACGGGTCTCACCTCGACGAGGTTTACGGAGATGTGGCCAAGGCAGCAAGTTATCTCCGGGGTTCAGCGGACCTTCTTAGGTCCCCAGCTAGGTAGGCGGGGTGGTTTACTGCTTGACCCATTCACCACAGTTGCACCAGGTGCACGACGGCTTCCATGTATCTCAACTGAGGAGATACGTGCTCGACCCTTCGCATACCATCGACCATGAGGAGCTGGATGATGGCAATGGGGTGTCTTTCACGAAGATTCCAATGGGGATCGAGGATCAACAGGAGCATATACTAGGAGGACGATCGATTCCTTGGGTGAACTTTCCTTGGAAGTACGAAACCACCACGTGAGCACATAGGAGCGGAAGGCTCAGATGCGTGCTCGATACCGCTTTTGTGACCCTAGTTTGTGTTGAAGCTTTACGGGGACGTAAAGCCCTGAGGTGGGAGTAATGTAAAGATCCAGAAATGTCAAGGAAAATTTTTTTCTTAATTTTCTTTGGAATTATACAAGAACGCAGTTTCTGACGGCGCCTGATTCCGAGGCCCGGTGTGCCCGGAATTAATTTCCGAAGTTTGGCTCGGGTACGTTCAGTGAACGAGCGAGCGGGAATTTCTATCTTTTGAACCGGTGCCCGGAATCGAATTCCGAGGGCACCGATGGAACCGCAGCGCCGGTAATTTCTTAAGAACACCATTTCCGGAGTTGTGTTTATCCGAGAGAAGATGATAAAAATTGTGGAAGTTTAATTTATAACTTATCTACAATTTTTATTTTCTTGTTAAGTAGATTAAGTGTTATGTTACAACACTTGACCCTCTCTTAAGTGGTTTTAACCTATGTAAGGGAGTTAGGGGTGGGACCCACTTGGATTTAACCACCCATGGAAGGATTTAAGGTGAGGTGGGGCCCACACGAACCCCACCCCTTCACTTTTCCCATAACCCCCTAACTCCCTCTTTATTTTGAAACTCCTCACCTCCCTCTTTATTTTGAAACTCCTTCTCTCCCTCTCTCCCTCATAACTCATGCCAACTTGCACTTAAATTAAGTTATTGAAACTCTTAATCAATTAAGTGTTTGAATTTTGAACTTACAATGCATGGCTTGATTAAAATAAAATAAGGGGAAACCTTGTTTTATTTGGAGGTTGAATTGTGGTGGGAGGATTTTTGAGAAAGAGCCTTTGTGTGATAGAAGAAGGAAGCTCCTTCTTCGTTGAAGAACGTCCTCCTCTCCGTTAAGAACGGTTCTTATCCGATGAAGAACATTGATCCCTCAACTTAGAACGACTCGGTGATCACGGTTCTTCATCCTCTTTTTCCTCCACGGCATGGGAGAAGACACTGACGTAGGGAACTCTCCAACGACAACGCGCCTTCCTTCTTCATCTCCGCAACAAGTGAGGAGACGTTGTTTCCTCCTCTGACGTACCCCAACATCCATGGAATCGACGTCCGATCTCCGCGACATCGTTCTCCGTGACGTCGTTCTCCGCGACGCCCGACGTGCGACGTCAAATATCCAAGTAGGGGTTTGTTGTTGCTTTATTTAATTATTTTCCATTCTTGGTTCTAGAATGACAAACTTGAGGATGAACGTTTAAGTGTTATCGTCTAACGAGAGGGGGACCGGACCGCACAAACACGGCCGAACCCCCCTACTTTGTTCTTGAATGTTTCTTGCGGATGAAACGAGATAGCGTGGTGTCGTCGCACCACGCGGGAATCACACGGAAATTATTGCGCGGCGCCGTCGCGCCGCGCCGTGGAAAGAATTATCATGAACGCGATGCCGTCGCGCCGCGTCGAAGGAAACCGAAGACACCGTGGCCGGAGCGGGGCCGCGACGGAGGGGCGCGGTATCGTCGCACCGCGCCGGATGACGAAGGCCGCGGCCGGTTCCGGGCCGCGGCGGATCGTGATGACCGGCGGCCAGCCGGGCCACCGGTGCCGGAAGACAGAAGAGGACCGGCCCTTGCCAGTCCTGTTGACAAGAAGCCGGACGGCCAGGTCGGGCCGGCCGGGTTGGTGGAAACCGGGGGAATTTAATTCCCCCAGGCAGTTATTTGGCCCCCCATTATGAGGGGGGCCAGTTTCACAAAGGGGGGGCAGGCGGCCCCCCGTTTCCAGCAAGCTCGGCCTTCGGCCGAGCTGGCAGCGCGCTGCCTTGCGCCGAACCGGCGCGCCTGGCCGGTTCGCCGGGCCGGGCCGGGTCGACCCCGTCCGGGGCAGGTCGACCCGGTTCGGGCCATCCGGGGGGTCTCGGGCCGGGACGGCCCGGGCCCGAAACCCCCGTTACTGAGCGGTTTGGTCAAATGCCCGTATCTTGGGCTCCGAGCCTCCAAACGACTCGCAGTCTGCGGCAACGCGATCCTTGGATCGAGACGGTCGTTTCGGTATACTATACTCAAGGTGCACCTTCCTTTTCGGGAGCCTACGTGGTTAAAACTCCATAGTTAAGCGTGTTTGGCCTAGAGTAGTGATCATGATGGGTGACCTCCTGGGAAGTTTCACAGGGTGGGTGTGAGACGGAAAGGCCAATAAATAACAGACCAGGCGTCCGATTGACGTGCCGTCTGTTTCGTTGAATTCCTCTAAGTGAGATGGATCTTTTGGCTTACTCCTCTCGAGGTTTGGATGTCGACGGAGTGCGGTCGGGTTGGATCGCACCGAAATCCAACCGGGCCCCTGGAACGAAAAAGCCAATAACTCTCAGACCGGGCGTCCGATTGATGCGCCGTCTGTTGCGTTGAGTTCCTGTTGATGATACGGAACTTTTGGCATCCTCCGCCTGACTTTTGGATGCAGATGGATAGTGGACGGGTTGGATCGCACCGAAATCCAACCGGGCCCCTGGAACGGAAAAGCTCATATCTTTCTGACAGAACGTCAGTTTGACGAACCGTCAGCGGCGTTGGTGATCACGTTGAGAAACGGTCCCTATGAGTTTACCCTATGAGAGTTCGGGGTACAGTTGAGATACGGCCGGGTTTGGTTCGCTCACGAAACCAACCAGGCCCCTGGGACGAAAAGGCTAATAACTCACAGACCGGGCGTCCGATTGACGCGCCGTCTGTTGCGTTGAGACCCCTATGACGTGGCGGTCCTTTGAGATACTTCTTCGTGGGACTTTGAGATACTTGGAGTATCGACCTGTAGCTCGTGGAGCGGACCCTCCCAGTGACGAGCGTGCGGAGTACGGAGACCGTGTAGCTGGATGAGACCCGACGACTGCTGATCGAACGACTCGGTGTGTTACAGAGGTGCGCTTGGTTGTAGTGGCACATGGGAGCGCTTGGTTGTAGCGGCAGACCCACGATAGAGGTGTGCTTGGTTGTAGAGGCACATGGGAGCGCTTGGTTGTAGCGGCAGACCCACGACAGAGGTGCACTTGGTTGTAGCGGCACATGGGAGCGCTTGGTTGTAGCGGCAGACCCACTACAGAGGTGCGCTTGGTTGTAGCGGCACATGGGAGCGCTTGGTTGTAGCAGCTGGCCCGCAGTACTCGATGGGTGGAGTTCTTCAGCAGTCTTAGGTTAGTGAGCAGTACCTCGGAGTCGTGACAGGACCACTGTACACTCCAGAGACGGAGCTCTTCAGCAGTTACGGTTTCGATAATGAAAATCCTGGTTTGAGCTGAGACTTTTGACCTTGTGTTTAACTCATGATTGAGATGGGTCACTTGCTAACTTAGGTATATGTATGGGCATATACCCGGGTAGTGGTTATCCGTTGATTTCAAAATCCTTGTGTTTCCTCATGATTGAGATGGGTTACTTGATAACTTAGGTATATGTATGGGCATATACCTAAGTAGAGGTTATCTGTTGAGATCTTCTTTGTGGTTATCCTTGTTGGTTTAGTGAGACCTTGAGGGTCTCGGGGTCCCTACTGAGTATCGTTATACTCACCCCTGCACGGGCTATGCCCGCACCTCGTTGTGTTGGTTGCAGACGACGGGAAGTGCTGACAGAGGCCGAGTGTTCGAGGACTGGACGGTACCTGGAGGTGGACTATACGAAGAGATGGTACCCGGAGGAGGACCTCACGACGAGACGGTACCCAGAGGTGGAGGTGACGACGAGGCGGTACCCGGAGGTGGACCACTGGGTGAGACATACTCGGAGAGGACGGCGGGACCTGAGGAGCAGAGGAGCTATCTGTACCCACCCTTCAGGTGGGATTTCCAATGGAGAGCTCGGCGTAGCAGCTTTACTTTTCAGTTGTTGTTTTCCCTTTTGAGTTGTACTTTACAGTTGGGCTTGTATTTCCGGCCCCTTTTTACTTTCCGCACTTACTGTTGTACTCAGTTTTTACTTAGTGTTTACTTCTTCCACTTGTACTCTGTGGTTCTTGTTTTCTTTTATAAAGGCAATGCCTTCCCAGTTATCGGGATTTTACGCCTTTGGTGCTAGTCGCCAGCCCCTGGCCTATGGAAGGCGGGCTTGGGGTAGTCACGGCACGGGCCCCGAGGACGGGTCGTGACATTTAACATTTAACCCAATGTTATTCATTGAAAATAATATCACTTTCAAATTGAACATAAACTAGTATCAATCTTTTGTTAGTTAATATTTTTTAAAAACACTCTTTTTGGTTTTGATAACGGGAATTAATTTTAAATTACTAAATGCAGCTTCCATGTTTAGAATTTCGTAAAATAGACTTAATTTTTGAATTCAGAATATCAACACTATCTTATGGTGAATTTTTGGTATTTTTTTGAAAACATTCAATTTATGATGAATAGTAAAAAAAACTGCGTTATAGTTTAAAATCAAATTTTTATTTAAATAATTATTTACTTTTTTTAATTTATTTAAGGTCAAAATAGATACACAATACCTATATAAGTTCTATGTAATTCATTGGAGTCAGTTTATAATAATATTAGATATATAAAAATTTTATTTAACTTTTTACCATCTTTTACCCACCTCCTAGGAGCATTTGCAAATTTACATAAAAAGTTATTTTACTGCTTCTGTGAGTTAAATTTGAAAAATTAAAGAGACATGGTTGATATCAGTGAGTAGAATGTGGTTCAATAAGATGAAACTAATTTTTAGTGAATAGTAATTTTTTACTTTTATTTACCACGATTAAAACTAAATAGGGTAATTAAGGGTCAAAAATAATAATATTATTATCCTAACACATGTATTAATTCTATTGGATAAGTATAATTTACCAAAAAAACCTTAGGAATAAAATATGAACCTCTTTGGTCCACTTTTATTAGATTAAGACATTTATTATTATTTAATTCAAAGATGATTTAAAAGTGTTAAATCCCACATTTAATAACTAAACCATTTTTATTATAGGGTTATACATAAGATAAATTCGACTATAAGTATTCATTAGAAAGATAAAAATATTTCCTACATAATGGTATTTTATTTATAATTTTTATAAGTTAAATATTTAAATTTATTTATGACATAATGATGATGTAGTAATTACCATATTAATGATAGATCAAAATAATTGATATTATAAATATCCAAATAATTGTAATTTGAGACATTTTATGAATTGCATTAATTTTCTAGGTTACTATTACTTGTTAGGGTTGGTTAGATGAATTTTATTTGATGTAATAATGCTATTATGAATTAAGAAAAAACAAAATACCAAATACCCTCTCAGCGGTATTTGGATCGGAAAAAAACCTGCCCAAATACCCTCTCAATGGTACTCCCTTCATCCTAGAGGCCTTCCATTAGTCAGATAGTCATCCTAAAGAGCCGTTTTGATCAAATCAAAATGAAGAACCTGAAGAAGAGGTAAATATTTCATCACCTCTTTCAAGTTCCATTATTCTTCCACTTCCTATTTCTTTTTTTTTCCATTCTATAATAATAACTCTAGTATCTTCTATATAATATGATGTTATTATAATTTTGGTAGAACTATATTCATTATTCTATCCATCCTTTGAATGACATGTCACCATGAATGCGTACGTACGGAATACCCTCTCCACGTCGTTGTGTAATTGTTATTGAATACATTATTATTTGGATGGGTATAATAATGATGTGTAATTGATTTAAATAATAAATATAACATGATAATGATTATGTATATATTATATTACATCAATTATATATTATTTTAATATCAGCCGAATGATATTGTTGCTTATGCGTACGTACGGATTATCGTCTCCACGAACGCGATGAGATTCATTCCCCATCTTATCCATTCAAGACTAATTTTCATTAGATGATTAAAAATAATTCTTAAAAACTTAATATAATAATGAATATGAATAAGATACATCCTATCTATAACAAACGTTACTTATGTAACAATGCATATAAAGGAAAATGAATCAGTTAACACCTGAAACTATGATAATACTAAGATATTATTAAAAAAGAAATGTTAAAAGATCATATATGATATCATATTAATTTATATGATTCTGGTAAAATTTTAAAAAAAAATTATTTCACCATTATACAGGAGGTTAACCTACCATCGACACAGGAAAAGTACAAGGTAAGGGTTAATTTCACAATCTCTTAAATATCCAAGGTTTTTAATACGTAATTATCTACTGGGACCTCTTTATCATCCACGTCAATGTTTCATAAAAATGTATTCCAAAACACATTTACTCTTTACTAAAAAATGGTTCAAAGTCATGTATACCCTTATTTTATGTTATATTTTTTCGAAATGAATATTTCCATCGTTTTCGAAACAATGTACTTTATGACCTTTTCAACAAAATTAATGTAAGAATGTTGTTTTAACTTATACGGTGGGTGCAGCTATTTTCCACCATTATAACATTGTTGAAGCTTCCCTTACAATATTATAAGAATATTTTCAAGATAAATATTTTCTTTTATAATTATATGACTTTTAAATGATTTCAATATAGAATGAGATATTTACCTAAAAAAGGTTTTGATTTCATATCTTTCAACATCTTTTGATGGATTTTAAGCTTATTTGAAGTTGATTTATTATGATAAAAAACATCCATATTGTATTGAAGGTTTTTTAATATAATTGAATGTGGATGTGATATATTTATACCATTCATGGTTTATAGATATAGTATTGACATTTCTTATGCTAGTTTTGATATGAATGTTTATGTAATGTTTAAACCTTTTCATATGAAGAATGCATTGGACTCAGTAAGTGATGGGTGGATCCCGCTATATATCCTTGACACATCAGTATGTATCATGAGACAAACTAGTTTCCTGGCACAAGGCGTTGACAAAATATTATTTGTAGTCTATACACAAGGCCATGACTTTGTGGTTATAATGTCTGGAATTGTGCATCACATCATTATGAAAGTGGCTATTAATATTACATGTGATTATTCGACTAGTAAAATATCCATGTGAATAAGTAAATGGAATTATTTGATTTTATATTTTTCATATTATGCTGATATTCAATTTTAAAAGGCTTTTGTTTTAGTCTTATACATTTCCCTAAACATTTATGCTTATTTATGAATTTTTCTGCAATATTGTTATCCTTACTGAGCATCTGACCTCACCCTTTCATTGTTTTATTTTTTGCAGGAAGTGAAGAAGTATATTATGACCTACATGCATGGATACTCTATGGGATCTCAGTGTTTTCTATGTAAACAATTTTTTTGTAGTTTTCCATTTTATGATATAATGTAAACCTTATGAATGTATCTAGTACTTCCAGGGATACTAAACTTATCGGTATTTCGAGACTTGATCTTTTGTTATCTATCCAATGATACGTAATAATGCACCGACTCTTGGTAAATGGGGTTGGGACATTACATTTGGTATCAGAGAAAGTTTAGTACAAACCTTGGAAACTAGATTTTGATAAACTATGATTAGATCACATAGCCCTAAGATATACTTTGCGGATTATTATAGAATAACTTCCAAGAATTTTGGTAAAGTAGAGAATTTGTGCATTTTCTAAGAAAATACATACCTGTTTGGATACAATCTGGTTGAGGTAGCTCTGGCACAGATGTACTTAGGGGTAAAACCCAAAAACACTGCTTCAATCTAGACTCGAATGGGAAATGGTGCACGACAACGGGCCTTGCTGCAATCTTGGTTAAAAAAACACCAGGGATATATGATAAGGATAATTATCATTCTCTTTACAAATCATTATGAAGTATTTATGAGTATATACCTCCACAAAGAAAATATTTTTATGATTATGGATTATATCCACAAACTGTTCAATTTATGTTAGATATTTTACATGTTTTGAATTATTCATTTCAATTCATAAACTGACCTAGTGTATACCATTGTATAGAAATGGCACCTAGTAGGAATGTGAACTCCTGCAATACGTATGATCCAAAGAGTAAGAAGGATAATATGTTTCATGGTATTAAGCCAAAAATTAGAAGGGAAATAGTCTCCCTTGTATTCTCAACATGTGAAGAAATAGTATCATGTGTTAATAAGATATGTAAAGAATTCTCTGAGTCTTATGGATTTGAAGGGAAGAAAGAGAAGAAAGGGATGGAAAAGAGAAATATGGATAAATGGAAGATGGAAAAAAGGATTTTCCCATATGTGATAACTATAGAAAGAATCACCTTGGTAAATTTTTGATAGGAATGGGAGTTTGTTATAAGTGTAGAGAAAAATGACACCAAGTACATGATTGCAATGGTAAAAAAAAGTTTCAAATGTATAATGTGTCATCTGTAAAGAGTTGGGACACTACTCGAATCAATGTCCAAATAATCAGAGTGTACCCCAAATTCTGCTATTGGATAATAAAAAAGTTATGATACTACCAAATATGAAGAGGAATGATTAGATTTCTTATGTTGTTATTAATGTATTGTGTCATTTGAGTATTGTATTAATGATGTACATGTTATAATAATTATAGAGTATATAAGGATTATACTATAGTACTATTTCATTAAGGACTTGAGATTGTGAGGAACAAAGAAAAGTTACTAAATAACTGGATAATTATTTGTAAATATATGGTTGAGAGAAAGATAAACTATAATATGGTTCTGATACTGAGGTAGTGATTTTGGAATAATACATGATTGATTTGGATAAATTATATTGTATATTCTTGACTACCTTGAAATTGATTAATGATTTGTATATTCCATCATTGTTAGAGTTTAAAACATTATTGGATAGAAGGAGTATATCCAGTATTCTATAAGGAATAAGGGATAATTAATATAATCAATAAGATTTTATGGTAATTTAGGATGTGGCTGTGTTTTAAAAGAATACATGATGAAGGTGTTCAAATGTTATTACGTGGAAAAAAGGATCGTAATTCTGTTTATTGTGCTTATAAAATTTGTACTGTGTGTTTGGATAGAATTATTTGGGATAAGTCTAGTTTGAGATTATTTTTGGATTGCCTTAAAAAGGGAAACTCGGTGGTCGGGAGGCAACATGTCGCGTCTGGCAAGGCTGTGAGACTTAAACTCACAACCGAAGGGTGACAAGGGTGTATCACCTACCACTATCCCACGTGATGTCCTAGATTAAATAATGTAGTTTATGTTTTAAAAGTTATGGTAGATGAATTATAAATTCATTTTTTTGGAACCCTATAATAATAGGATAAATAGAAAAAATAGATTATGTTTTATTATCTTTTAGGGTAAAATATGAGTTTGTGGTAGATATTAGTTAAAGGATGGAACTTTACTTGTCAAGTATATTTTTTTATTATCTTATTCTATGAAGAAATTAATTCTTAAACATTATTTATGGATCTTAAAACTAAAAATGTGTTATCCTAATACCATATGTTTTGTTGAACCGATGATATTTTAAATCAACATAGATTGATGGCTTTGAGGCCCTTAATTCGACAATTTTTTATGAATGATGACCTCAACCACACACTATAAATATTTACATTTTTCCTCCAATTATGTGTCTCTAATTTACACCAATGTTCTTCTAATCGAGATCATAATTTGGTGGTGATTGTTTCATTCCCCTTTTTCCTCCTATTAAGACTAAATTTTATTAACCCGATTTTCAATGTGGGTTTTCCCAAAAATGTATTTTCTATTACAAACCATTTATTTTCGAAGAACAATTTCAAATTCTGAGGGAACAATTTATTGAATTATGGAATAATGTATTACCCCATGATTTCATATTACGTTATTTCTTCAATGTAATTCCATAACTTACACTACACACAATACCATGTTCAAGCGCACCATGACTTACCAAACTAGCATTTCAAAAGATGTTATGAATAGTATTAACTAAATTTTGAACTTTATATAATCCTTATAATTTTAGAATCCATATTAAGAGATTCTTATATATAATGAAAAAACAAATTCATTTTTATCATTTAAAAGAAGTATTTTTTTAAAAAAAAATTCAATTTTACTGCCTTTTAATGGCGACCCTTTTTAAATCTAATATTTTAAACTTTTATATATTTAATTTTACAAAAATAAACTTCTTCTATAGAATCGGGACATAATAATTTTTTGTCAATATATTTTTGGTGTTTTTACGATAACGTTCATATTTGGGTGAATAGTAAAAATTACTATATTTTAACTTAAAAGAGATTTATTAATCAAAATAATTTGTAGTGTTAAGTTATAAATTTTAATTTTTTGGAAGTATAAATAGATTATATTTTTACCATTTAATCCAATGTTATTCATTGTAAATAATTTCAATTTGAAATTAACATAAACTATTATCAACCTTTTGTTAGTTATTATTTCATAAAAACACGCTTTTTGGGTTTGACAACGGGAATTAATTTTAAATTAAAAAATAAAACATCTATTTTTTGAATTTGGTAAAATAAACTTAATTTTTGAATTCAGAATATCAAAATATGCTTAGGATGAATTTTTGGTATTTTTCTGAAGACATCCAATTATTTATGAATAGAGAAAAACACGGAGTTATAGTTTAAAACCAAATTCTTATTTGAATAATTATTTATTTTATTTAAATTTGTTTTAGGTAAAAATATATACATAATCACTATATAAGTTCAATTTAATTCATTGGAGTTATTTTATAATATTTTTTGATATATAAAAATTTTATTTAACTTTTTACTGTCTTTTACCCACCTCCTAGAAGCATTTGCAAATTTACATAAAACATAATTTTACTGCTTATGTGTGTTGAATTACAAAAATTTGAGAGACACGGTTGATATCATTATGTAAAATGTGGTTCAATAAGATGACTATAATTTTTTTGTGAATAGTACATTTTGCTTTTATTTTACATGATTAAAAGTAAATAGGGTAATTATGGGTAAAAATGATATTATTATTTCCCAAAAACATGTCATAATTCTATTGGATAAGTATAATTCGACCAAAAACTACCTTAGTAATAAAATATGAACCACTTTGGTCCACTTGGATTAGATTAGGACATTTATTATTATTTAATTCAAAGAAGAGTTAAAATTGTTAAATTCAAATTTTAATAAATAATCCATTTCAAATATGGGGTTATACATAAGATAAATTCGACTATAAAAATTAATTAGAAATATAAAAATAATTTATACATATTGGTAATTTATTTATAATTTTCATACATTATATAATTAAATATATTTATGACACAATGATGATGTTGTAATTTACATATTAATGAAATATTAAATAATTGATATTATAAATATCCAAATAAATACAATTTTTGAACTTTTATGAATTCCATTAATTTTCTAGATTAATATAACATGTTAGGGTTGGTTAGATGAATTTTTTTTAAGTAATAATGCTATAATGAATTTTTCAAAAACAAAATACCAAATAGTGTCAAAATAGACATAAAAGAGTTTTAAAAAGAAATATTATATTATTAATAGATATTCGATTATTAGAAATATAAGGTTCGACCAATGGTCTTAAATAATATTATATATGTCATTAATGACCCACTTGAGGTTTTATTGGAAGTTTATTGTATGTTTATCAACTATATAATATAAAAATACAAAGAGACATGGTAAATGTCAAACTATTTATCTAAGAGTTAATTCTAAAAGATAAAGTTAATATAGTGACCCAAGCCTGTCTAAAAACTATTGGATGAGTGGTTTTAGACCTATACCCACCTTAGACCATAAATAATTAATTTTTGAGCTATTTGAAACCGAAATAGAGTTTATTATAAAATAAAATTTCTAGCTTTTCCTAAGGTGTCCCTCGCCCCTCTTATAAAAGTGCACTCCCCCTTCTCTCTAATTCACACATTAAAAGCTTTTTGGATAGACCAAACCCTAACCAAATACCCTCTAAAATGTCCTCCCTTAATCTTAGAGGCATTCCTTTAGTCTTAAAGCTATCCTATGGAGCTATTTTTATCAAATCAAGAGGATGAATGTGAAGAAGATGTAAATATTTCATCACCTCTTTCATGTTCCTTTCTTCTTCCACTTCCTCTTTATTTGTTGTTTCCATTATAAAATAATTACACCAGTATATTCTTTATATTGTGATTTTATTATAAATATGTTACAACCATATTCATTATTCTATCCATCCTTTGAATGACATGTCACCATACGTGCGTACGTAAGGCTTACCGTCTCCATGTCATGGTGTAATTATTATTCAACACATTATTATTTGGATTGGTATAACAATGATGTGTAATTTCTGTAAATAATAAATTTAACATGGTAATGATTCTGTATATATGATTTACTGTGAATTATATATTATTTTAATATCAAAAGCATGATATTTTCACTCGTGCGTATGTACTGATTACCGTCTCCACGAACGTGATGAGATTTATTCCCCATCGTATCCATTCAAGAATAATTTTCATTATATGATTAAAAATAATCTTTATAGACTTAATATCATTTGGAATATGAATAAGATACATCTTATTCATAACAAACATTACTTATGTAACAAATCATATAATGGAAAATGAATCAATTAACACCTGAAACGATGATAATACTAAGATATTATTAACAAAGTAATGTAAAAAGATCATACATGATATAATATTAATGTATATGATTATTTTATAATTTAATAACAATTATTTCACCATTATAAAGAGGTTCACACACCCTCAACCATGGAAAAGTATAATGTATGGGTTAATTTCACAATCTCTTCATTATCAGAGGTTGTTTATATGTAATTATATACTGGGACCTCTTTATCATCCACATCCATGTTTCTTAAAAATGTATTTAAAAAAAATACTATTTACTAAACAATGGGGAAAAGTCATTTATACCCTTATTTTACCTTATATGTTTGTGAAATGAATCTTTCCGCTATTTTCCAAACAAGTTACCTTATGACCTTTTTGAAACAATTAAGGTAAGAATGTTTTTTTAAATTATACAGTGGGTGCGGGTATTTTCCGCCGTTATAACATTGTTGAAGATTCCCTTACAAGATTATAAGAATATTTTCAACATAAATGTTTTCTTTTATAATTATATGACTTTTAAATGATTTCAAAATAGAAATATATATTTCTCTAAAAAGGTTTTGACTTCATCTTTGTCAACAACCTTCGATGGATTTTAAACTTATTTGAAGTTGATTTATTATGATATAAAACTTCCATATTGTATTGAAGGTTTTGTAATATGTCTGGCTGCGGATTTGTTATTTTTATAATATTCATGGGTTATGGATAAAGTATTTACATTTATTATACTAGTTTTAATACAAATGTTTATGTTATGTTTAAACCTTTTCATTTGAGAAATGAATTACATTTAGTAAGTGATGGGTGGAGCCCGCTTTAGCTCCTTAAAGCATCGGAATGTCTCATGAAAAAAACTAGTGTCTTGGCATAAGGCCTTGAAAAAATCTTATTTTTAGTCATGAAACAAGGCCTTGAATATGTGGTTATGAAGTCTATTATTATGCATTGCATCATTATGAAAGTGGCTATTGATATTGGATGTGATTATTAGACTATTAGAATATCCATGTAAATACGTAAATTGAATTATTTTATTTTATCATTGCCATATTATGTTGAAGTTCAATTTTAAAAGGCTTTTGTTTTAGTCTTATACATTGCCCTAAATTTTTATGCTTTTTTATAAAAGATTCCACTATATTGTTATCCTTACTGAGCATTTGAGCTCACCCCTATCTATGTTTTATTTTGTCTAAGATGCGATGAAGTATATTATGACTGACCTTGCAGGGATAGTCCATGGGATCTCATTGTTGTCTATAGAAACAATTTTTTTTTAGTTTTACATCTAATGATGTAATGTAAACCTTATGAATGTATCTATTACTTCCTAGGATACTAAACTAATCGTTCTTTCGAGACTTGATCTTTTGGGACCATGCCAAGGATATGTAATAATTTACAGACTCTAGGTAATTTGGCTCGGGGAGTTACATATATTCATAAACATAATAATGATTTATGTATATATACATATATAAATAACATAATTAGGTAACACATATTCATACCCTCTAATTCAATGAAATGAATAAAAATCATATTTAATATTTATTAGAAAATATAACAAAGATTAGTTATAGTTTGGTGTTACATGTGGGGAATGGAATGAAACAAAATATTTATTTATGGAAAGTAAAATGTGACATCTAATGATGTTATAATAACTTCCTGTGACCACCCTCTTGAGAAAACATTTTGTAATGTTAAGAAAAATCCCCTTGATAATTAGATTACTACACCATGTTAAGGTGGAATCGTCACTAACACCATTTCCTAATTAAAAAAAATCACCCATGAGTAAATAGAGAATGAATATAATGAAGAATAAAGTTGGAGTGTTAGATAAAAATCAATATGACTATCATATGAAATGTAACTGATGTTTGGTATAAATAAGGGTATTTTTCAACAACCCATTCTTGATCAAGAACCCAAATCTAGATTTAATAAAAGGGCAAAAAATTCACATAAAAAATATTTTAATTATTTTAATTATATATTTTTAATGACATTATATATCGTTCACCCACACTCAAACATGGGTATACGTAGGGGTTTATATAGGTTTTCATCTCAAATGGGTTTCTTAACACATATGGGTTACCCACTATGTAGAGGTTCTCCCAGAAATGATTTTCCCTTAATATGTTCCATACAAAAGAAGGGGATTCATTTAAGTAAGGGTTCATGTAAGGGTTAGTATAAGGGGATCTTCCCATCTATGGATTCTATATAATGGTATATATATGTGAAATCGTCATGTAAGGGATTATATTGGTTTCAATGTATACGTTTTCTAGACCCCCTCTTCTAAAACTAGAGTTTTCATAATTTTGGAAAAATTATAGAAATAAAAGGGTTTCCCACTTAGTGGTGACCTATATAGGGATTAACCACTTAATGGAGTCTTACATATGGGTGACCCCATGTAAGGGGTTGCCCATTATAAATGTATACCCAATGACTCAAACTAATATAAATATCACAAGTGAAAAATAAACAACTATACACTATATTATACCCAAAAATTTTATTCAGTGCTATCACTACTCAATAATTATCAATTCAAATATTAGTTCCCAAACCCACCTATTCATAAGGAGAAAAGTTGAAATTTCCATTGAAATTCAAATCCTTGAATGGGATTGGTCTTTCAAAAAACCCCACCAAAACCCTTCTCATCCTTATGAAATTATAGAAAAATGTAGTCATAAATCAAGAATTATCATTATTTTCAAATTATAAATAACTCATTTATTTTTACTCATAAACATCAAATAATCTTCAAGTGTGAATCTAAAAATACTAGGTTCAGAATTCCAAAAATGTCAGGATATCTCCCAAACCCATCACAACTTCACTGAGAAAATTAATACCAAACCTTTCTAACTGTAGAAACCATATTTACCTTGATTTTTTTATTCTCAATATCAAGATTATATCCACCATATGCATCCACTCATAAGGGATAAATATACTAAATGGTTACCCCTACCATTACAATCACAATAAAAAACAAAATACGAAAAATATTATGAATTGCTTGGAATGATTTTCCTCTCACTGCACCCAATTACATTTGAGTAAAACATCTAGTATTCTGATGGTTGGAAATTCTAAAAGATGCTTGACCTCATCCACTAATGTTTTATCTCATCACATAATCACGATGCCCTAATTCCCTAATATCATCTTAAAATATTCCTCAAACCATCCACAATGTGTGTAACTGACACTCAATCGTATTCAATAACCGGATCACTAAAAACATGAAAGGGCTATCATGTTCTCACTCAATTCACTAAAAAAATCCCCTATTTGGTTCACACTCAATTCATATCACTGAACATACCAATTACAATATAATATATTTTCTCTATACAACACTATATCAAGGCCACAATTATGGTATTCACAATTGGACTAGATAAAATATGATTTATTAGTACACTAACACCATAATACACCTCGATCGTCCAACAATCAGTATCATCACATTCTAAAACCATCAAACATGAGGGTTGAATCTCTATAAACCATGCTATATTAATATCCACACATAAGGAACAGATTCATTCATACCACTCATACACATGGGAATACCTAGGAATCAATTTAAATACATCCTAGAATAAAGAATCACAATCCTATACATCCACCAAAATTCCATTCATAAATAGGGCCACAAACTCTAATAACCAACAATTCACTCTAGATTATATGGAATTCTTCATACATCTCCTCAGGCCTAACCTATTTTTTTCAAAATCACATCTACCTATCTTTTAATGTCTAATAATAATTGAGGGTAATTCATGACACAACACCCAAATCCATAAACCACTTCCACTCTCACAGCTGAAACTTATCTATTTATCATCAAACTAAAGAAGAAGATACCCAAAAGTGCCTAAGAGAACCCATGAATACCCAAACTATAATATTTTTTTTTGATATATTCATATTTCAACATGAACCCCATGTATATAATATATTCTAATGTATTCTAATCTCAATCCAACAGCTGTATTCTTCAACACCAAAACATAACAAAACCCAACCCAATATCTCATTTCATTCATGTTAGATAAAATTTTTAATCATAAAATCCAAAAAATATTTCACATGAATCAACCTTATAATACCTTTTATTAATGCCTTCTTCCTCCACAAAATTCTTCAACTATAAGGCTTGTCGACAAACAAAATTACATTAATACAGAATTACCATGAATACATAAACCCCTATTATACCTTATCATAGACTTTAAATACCTTTTATTGGTCATGATGGGATGTTTGGAATTTAATTCATGGGTAAAATTAATTCAAAAACATGAAAATTTACACTTCCATTATATAGTGTGCATCACATGTTGACATGTCACGAAAGTATATTACACCCAATGTAATATTATTTGGTGTCGTGTTGAAACATCATGAAATTTTATTAAACCATGTGTAACTATATTTCAACAAGTGTAATTAGATTTCACAATATGTAATCTCCAATTAATATTTCTTCAATGGGTTGATGGTATTTCTTGGGGAAAAGGGGAAATCAATTACAAATAATTACATGACATCAAATGAGGATTTACATTATGATAGTGTCACGAAAATATTTTTAAAAACACTTTTCAAATGTCTCATAAACCCACCTCACCCACTTCTCTTCACTACAGGCGCTCCACACACCACCATCTTCAACCAGACTCATCCCATACACTTCTACCGTTTCCCAAAACTCCTCTGTGCATTAGAATATTCATCCAAAGACCCACCTCGCACCTCCCTATTTGCTGGGGTTATTATTTCATGGAATTTTTGGAGTATTCATCAATCCAGAAGTTATCTCATATGATATTATGAATATGTGGACATAGATTTTTAAGGCATTCATTCCGATTATTAATCGTCTTCTGGGTCCAATGATAATGGATTATCTAGTTCTTGTTGAGGGGAATCTATAGACAATTGTTACTGTAAATGTAGGAATTTTTTCACCACTTCCTCCACATTTAAATATTTATATCAAAATAATGTTCAATGATTCATCTAGATTGACTATTCTAAATTTTATGATATTCATTGGATACTGTTCATCATTGATCTTGAGGTAGGTGGTCTATGATTCAAATCCAATTATTATGAAATTTCATTGCATATATGATATTTATGATATACATAGGTTGAATAGAAATTAGAGTTTATATGTTCTATAAATTAATGTGATTAATTAAATCATTAGGAAATATTATGATTGGATTAAATAAAGAATTTGGGGATTTGGGGATATGTAATCCTGAAATTGATTATGAGATTTGATATTAGAGCTAGGATAATTAATTTTGGAATTAATTATGAAATATTTAATTTTATATTTAGACAATTATATGATTAATTAATTAGAATATTTTGAGTTGGAGAATTGGGAAAATTAATTCATGGATAAATTACAAGTGAGTGATTAATTATAGATTGGGATAATTAAAGATATTGATGTGATTAATTAATTGGGAAAATAATTAAGGTGGTTTATGTGAAGACTAATTGTTTAATTAGAAATGAGGTTGAGCTGATTAACTAATTGATAAATTAATTATATATTGGGGTAGTAGATTTAATGTTGATTGATCCTTATTGATGTGATGATGTACTATAGGTGATAATGTGGTTAATGCTTGTTAACCTTAGCAAATGAGATAAAAGTGATATGTGTGAAATAGTAGATGATAACTTTCTCATTTAGACAACTATTATGAATGGTAACTTTCTCATTTAATTTTTTATTGTTAAATGGTGAATGGTAATATAATAATTCAAATTTTTATTGTTAAATGGTGAATGGTAACATCCTCATTCAAACAACTATTATAAATCGTGACATGATCATCAATTATGTATAATTAAATGGTTAATTGTAATGTTCTCATTAGGCCATGTCTTAAGAATAGTAACATGTTTATTAAAATTGTGTGATAAATAGAATGGTAACATGGCCATTCATTTGTGAAATAATAATGGTAACATATACATTAAAACACATGGTATAACTTGGGGAAATATTAGATTCTATCATGGTCCAATGTAGGTATTGGGGTACATGTATCTACAGGAACCTGATGTTTTTATGTGATTAAATAAAGTGTATTTAATAAGTTGATAAACTATTTAGATGTATATTATAATTATAATTACTAAAATTTCACACACTGTATTTGACTAGATTTATTCTAGACACCATTGGTGGAGGCCTACTAAGTCATGTTGACACCCTATTGTGGCTTCCAAATTGGTAACCGAATAATCTTTATTTTTTTAGGACAGTTCACGGGAAAATGCCCTAGATTTGATCGTTACTGATAAGGGATGAAGCAAGGATGAGGGAACCAGATGTGGTCCATGACCTTATTGGGATTCATTAGTGACTTTACATTGACATTCATTTTAGAAACTTAGACACTTACTTTTCCATGGAATTTTTCCCATTCAGTTGAGTACTGCATTTCAGGTATTGGTTATCATGTATCATTGGTATGGTTTATGACTATATATATTCTTAAAAAAATTATTTATCTTCCAATGAAGTTTTTTTATGAAAAAAGTTTTTATAGTATCCCCATTATAAACTTTCTAGACCCTTACTGCTAGTTAGTAGTCTCTAGCATACATGGACGTGCACTGTAGGTCATGTAACCAGCCAGATCAAGGAACAATTGTGTTGAATCCATGTCGAGATGTTACAATTGTGCACCAGGTTTGAAAATATCTAGGGATACCCTTACGATGATTCACATTTTCATTAAAAATAATTATGACATATTTGAATTGATCATAACAATGAATAAACTTGGATGAAAAACACAACAATGAAGGAAATATGTTGAAATAAAAGGGATGATTTATTAGTGTATTGTGGTTTTATTGACACCAAAGATAAATGTCAATTTAATTGTTAAACCGATTTCAGGGCTGTCTATAATATTTAATTTATGAAATTATAAAAATATAATTTTATTAAATGACAACATGTATGATAGGTGATAACAAATCATGTCTGGAAAGGCTGTGAGACTAGAACTCATGACCGAAGTATGTTAAAGGTGTCACACCAACCAAAAATATATGTAATTTTTGGGATAATATTTCATTTAATTTAGTTAAAAAATTTTATGAATAAATATTATTAATGAACCAGTAGTGTTAATTTTACTGGCAGAGATTAATTTATCATCCATATTGGACTTATAGAATAGTTAGATAAAAATAGTTATACTAGTCACTCTGTTATGGGCCTTATGATCTATTAAAAGTGTATTTTAGTGCTGTAGGGATCAGAGTTAATTTTTCGATGTATATTTCATGACGTAATGGATGATTTGAATTTTTTTGAAGAAAAACCAAAGGATGTAATTATTTCAATATAAATACATCATTATTTTTTATTTTCAAATATTTATAGGATAAAAAAGAATTCCTCAACAATAGGAAATATATATTAAAAATTGGTTTCCTAATTCCTCAATTTTATTCAACTGATTGTTTTATAATTCATCAAAATAATTATTTATTTTAGGCCCTAAACATTCCATTGATCATTCACTTTTTTGTGAAAGATGACCTAAATCACTCCATATAAATAGTTACTCTTTTACATAATGTTCATATGTCTACAGTCCACTAATGTTATCTTACATAGAGACCTAGTTATATGATATTCCACATGACGTTATTAATTCCCCTAATCTCTTTTAAAGAGAATTTCTTATGAACCCAAATCAAGATTTAAGATTTCAAATATAAATTTATCATACAATATATCTCCAAGATTGAGTTTAAATTTTAGAGACATAATTTAATTAGGGGGGGATGAAACACCCTGAAAATATAAATTGGGATCATTATTTTGAATAGTTTGTATAACACAAAACACTACAAACATAAGGGAATATGTTATCCAGATAAATTTAATTATATTTAATATTTTATGGAACTTTACTATACATTATAGCTTAAAATTCACGTGACACTGAGTTAGCATACATCACATGTGACACTGAGTTTTTTTAATGACACAAATAATATGAAACTCCATGTTTTTCTGAAAATTAAAATATTAATAAAATATTCTTATCTACAGAAATAATATATTACCCAGATTGTAAATAAATGGTTATGAATAGTAATAAATAACTTTTGAAAGTATATGGGTTTAAAAAATATAAAATAAAATAATTAGATACCTATTAATTAGAAATTAATCTAATAACCAATTGAATATAAAGGGAATGTTTTTAGGAAAAGTATTCTTATGCTCACAAATCTATATTATTATAATAAAATAAATAAATTATAATTAATGATTCATATTATATATATATATTATTCCATCAAATATTTCTTATATTTATTCATTATATTTTATAAACATAAGATAAGTACAAACACAATATTATACATAAAAATATAATTATTTTTAAGGAACTATTTCCAACATTTAATGGGGAACCTAGTTTAAAATCATATTTTGGATCTTTTTTTAATACATTTTCTATCAAAAAAACATAATATTTAAAATAGAAACATAAAAATTAGTTAATGGGAATTTTTTATATGATGTTTTACTTTTTTAGGAATAATGAAACATAGGAATTTTAACTCAAAATTATTGCATCTAATTTGTTTATAATGTTAAATAATATTAAAAAAAAATTCAGTTAAATTAGAATACTTTTTATCAATTAATCCTATTTAATTAATTTTAATACATTTCACATTGAAATTGGTTAAAAATCATAACAATGTTTAAGACATTTTTACATTAAATACACGAATAGTTATCTCATTAACCAGATTAAGTTTATATTAATTTATATCACATTTTTTTATTATAATATAGAAAAATAGATTCAATATTCAGAATAATAATAATTAATAATTTATAATATATTCATCTTAGTTTTTGACCAAAGTAATTACTTAAAGTAATTAAAAATAATTACAACAATCCTAGTGAAATTATATTTGAAAAAGGACTAAACCATAAAATAAAAGGCACATTTTACCTAGAAACCTACCAAAAAGGAAATTTATTATCATATTTAGACCCTATTTTAACTTTTATCAATAGAAGTCAATTATTGGATACAAATTCAATGGGGAAAACATTTTTGCAATTCTATTTTACAAAATTTACAAGTATGACTCTCCTCATCCACTAAAAAAAGGCACTCAATATTCCAACTTCCTCAAATATATCAAGCCACATTGGCTAGAAAAATATTTGAAAAAATATATCCTAAAGATATCACGCCATAACATATAAGCCACACCTTATTCATAAATGCATCCATTGAATCCCTTTGGTGAAAAATAAAAGGAGTTACTCAATGAATATGTAATATCTTTCATCGATCACAATATTTTTATTTCTATTCTCCACCCCCTCTATTTTTATTAATCTATGAAAATATAATAAACATAGTATCCTAAATAAAATGATATTTATTTTATGTAAATGGTTTCTCTTAAACATACACACACTTCCATACTAATGGGGGATGAACATACCATTTATGTGTATAGAGAATTACCACCTCACAAGATGACATATTTCATTTTTCATTTAGCACCATTCTTTGATATGAATTGTGATGGAAACATAGTTTATATATTTTTTATATGATTTTTATGATTTCATCATAATTATTTAGTTGTTTTATAACACATACCTTTATGAAGACTAATTTATGAAATGATGGTAATATTGTTTGTATAATTATGGACTAACACCTCCCCAAAGGGATTTGACTCATTCACACTATACATGGAATGTATAAAGTATTGTTTTAATAAATATCAATAATATATATGTCCTAGATATGATAATGGAATTATAATATACATATATATAATTTACTTTTAATTATATTAATTTGAAAAAGGAATGCATGTATTATTCATGTGTATGTATGACCAAAAATATCCATTAATGGTGTATTTCATTACATTCCTAGGAAGTTAACGAATTTAGTAACACGAGGAAAAATTATATAAAAAAAGTATTTTCCTAATATGTTACTTTTTTGGACCGATTGTCTTCTAAATCGTTAATGATTTATGGGTTTGATACTCTTAACATTCTATTGATCATTTATATTAATTTTTATTTATAACCACAATCAGTTCCTATAATGATTTATGCTACACCTACAATTAATCATCTCCACTTTCCACTTATTATCTCCTACTTAGAGACCCATTTACATGTTATTCCATGTGAGTTTTTTTCTTCCCATTCTCTCTTTTCTAAAGGACATATTACAAACACTACTCATGGTGTGGGATTTCAAAAATATGAAATCTAAAATTATATATCACCAAGATCGAGATTAAATTATGGGATACAATTTAATTAAAGTAAAGATAATGTAACTTCTCTGGAATCTAATATAAAAACATTTTATATGATAACATGTATGAATTGAAACACCAAGAATGTAAGGGAATATAGTATCTGTGAAATTTATAATATATTTACTATTTTTATTAAATTTAATATATTTTATACTCTGAAATGAATGTTATATTGATTAAGTGTATGTTAGACAAAAGAATGAGTTTCTTTAATGGATTTCATTTTCTGGAAGACTGAGTTTTACCGAACAAGAATATATTTTTTAAATAATATTTGTTTATTATAAAAATTCATAACCATTAGAAAAACTACAATTCATGAATACCATTAACTAAAATAACAAAATATGTTGTTTAAAAAAATATAAAAAATTAAATCAATTCATAAAAATTAAATAAAAATGGATATAAGAACCAATTGAATATAAAGGGAATATTTTTATAAAAAACTATTTTTATTCTCAAAGAGCTATTTTATCAAAAATAAATGAAATTAACTTTATTTAGTGAGTTATATTAGTCAAATATACATATTTTAGTGAGTTATATTAGTTAAATATGCAATTTATATTCATCTAGTAAATTTGCTAAGAATGACAAAAAAATCCCAAAGATATAGGTAAAACCTGTTATTTTTATTCAGGTGCTTTTACCATATTTTAATGGATAACCTATTTTAAATACAATATTATTAACATTGATAAAATTTATACTTAAAAAGAAACATAATTTTATAATGATAACCATAATAATTAGGTAAGGCTGTTTTTTTGGAAATTTTCTATGATGCTTCATTTTTAAAAGAATAGTACAATTTATTAGATTTTAATTTAGAATGGTTTTTTAATATAATTTATTTATAATTTTAAAATATATTTTTAATTAGTTTTAAATATTAATTTTAAGAAATTATTATCAATTAATCTAGTTAATTAAATTGGAATTAATTTCACTTTGAAATTGACCTTAAAAACAATGAAAACATTCAGATGTTTTTACATTAAACCCCTCAGTGTCAACCCATTTGTGGGAATAAATTTAAATTAATTTTTGAATATTTGTGATTGTGACCCAAAAAAAGTGTTATGATTTTTAATAATAATATTTTATAATTTAAAACATGGAAGATAATTTTTTTACTTCAAATATTACTGAAAATACTTAAAATTAATTACACTAATTAGGTGAAATTAGGCTTCATAAAGGACTAATCATTAATCTTAAGGGCCAAAATGACCTAGAAACATTTAAAAAATATATTGATGGCCATATTTATACTTATTAATGCATTCTATATACATTTGAATATTATTTAATTCACTATTAAAGGAGAAAAAATTGGTTGAATTACATTTATCAAAATTTAATTTAGTGTCACTCCTCCTTGAAAATAAAGGCACTCAAGCCTCCAAATTTCTCAAACCTCTAAAGACACAATTTCACGAGCAATATATTTTGAAATTAATCACTAAAAAACCTCCCATTTACCAAGAAGTATCTCCTTGGTCATAAAGTCGTACAAGGAATCCATATGGTCCAAACTAAAATGATTTACCCAGATAAGAGGAAACATATTTTCTTGAGCTCAATAGTTTTAATTACATTCTCCAGGACTTCCAGACTTATTATTCAATTGATATATAAAAACAACAGTATCATAAATATGTATTAATATTTTATTGTTATTTTTTCAAAATATAATTACACACTTCTCTATAAAAATGGTAAAGAACTTACCCTTTATGTGTTCGACCAAACACCGCCTCACAAAATGATGATATTTGATTAGTAATTTAACAACTATCATAGTGGTTATTATGATGGAAACTATTTTATTTATGTTATATATGATATTTTTTTAAATTTTCTATTCGTTCATTATTTTATAACACAAACCCTTATACATTCTATTTTGTGTAAATAAGATAACAGCATTTGTGGATGGGTGGACTACCACCTCTAGAAAACGATGTGATTTGTTCACACTATAAATCAAATGTATAATGAATTGTTTTAATAAAAAATAGGTAACATATATGACCTGAATATGAATAAAGAATTATAATTTTAATATATATAATTTAATTTTAATTCATTTAATACAAATAAAATGAAAGTAGAATTTGTGGGTACGTATGGCCTACCACATAAATGAATGGGGAATTTCATTTTTATCTCAAAAAATTATAATACTATTATAAATAATTATTTAATAGATATATATATATATATATGTGATATTTTTATCATGGTTTAAATTATATAGATGATGAAACCATGATAGTAACAACAAATAACATGTCAAAACAATCTAGAAAAAGTATACAATTATCACTTGAAACAGTCGCAACAATGAAAGATGACTATCAAAGGAGTAATAATATATAATAAGAAGATTGTATATGATATCAAAAATTTTAAAATGATATTTAATAATTTTTTAACATATTTAAAACCTTTAAACATGAATTTAAAAGATGTTCACAAAAAAAGGACACATGAGGTAAGGGATTTTATATCAACTTATATTCCATTGACACTTATTAGTTTTTATGAACGTATTTTCTTTTATATGGTGTATATAATTCCCATTAACATGTTATATCATTAATATCATTATACTACTGATATTACATGTTTAATATAATTTAATTTTTTCATGGATATTATGAAAAAGATGTTTCAATGTGGTAAGGGACACATTTAAATGATTAACGATAATTCTCCTAAAGAACATTTTTAATTATTATATTTGAAATCTAACATTCTTTTCTGATTTTTAAAAATATCAAAAAATAATACATTTATTGGTGTGAACCTAATTTCATCTATATGGTGTACATAAATCAACATTTACTTGGAATATCATGATTCATTCATTATTCATGGTATTTTGAGTTTTTTAGTTATTCCTTCTACGGGGATTTGAGTAAAATGTTACCATGTGGAAAACAGATTCATAACCCGATTCCTTTTCACAATATTATATTACATCCTTGTTGAAGTTATTATTCTATGATTTTGTGTGTAATAAAGATTCACTATATTATTTTATTTCCACACTTTTTATGTGTATTCACATTTTACAGACATAATATATTCATTGGTTGACTTTTACATCAATGTTATGGTCTTTTCAATGGTTTACCTTACAATATAGTTTTGTTAGATATTTTTTAATTTTTAATTTACATTATAAGAAATTATTTGGTCATTGTTCATAAGACCCTTTCATTTTATTATCATCTAGTTATAGATGAATTTTATTTATTAGTACCATTTTCCACTCATTAGTATCAAAATGTTTTTGAAAATGATTTTAGGAAAACCTGACCTTATTTATCTCTTTATTCGGAGAACCTATTATCATCTAAAAACCATATTTTATAAAAAAAATTAATTTTTTTTTAACCTTTCCAAAAATATTTATTAAATTCATTTTTACCCTTTTTATATTTTACCAATATTTTCATTGTAATCTTCTTGTCACATTCTAAAAAAGTCATTATTATATCATTTTTACTATGAAAAATGATTTCTATTTTTTACCTCAAATGACATTTAAAGATTTACCTGAAGTATTTTATTTGAACCTTAATTTATATATAAAAAGATATTATTAAAATATAATTTTTCTAAATGTAATTTTCATAGAAAAGGGTTTTCATAAGAATTTTTAATATAAATGTTTATTTTAATCAATTTATTTTAGAAAATATTTTTATATTTTTTCTATTTATCAATGAAAGAATCCTCTTTTTCAAAACATGGGATATTTTTTAGTGATTCCATATATATTATTCCACTAGATGAATTACACTTTATTTGGATAAGGATAATATTTGTATTAAAAAACATATTTCCTTCTATTACTCCCCTTGAAATATTCAATTTACTATGATCATTGAACATTGAATTTCCTCTAATTACCCAAATCATTTTTCAAGTATATGTTCATTACGTAACCCATTTAAAATTTTTATATGGTGTTTACATTGACTGTTATCTGATTATTTGGTGAAATATTGATAAATATGTATCATCAATTCTATACAGATATTTGATATAGAAAATTATTAAATCAAATATTCAATACATAAGTAATGTGTTGGACCAGTATGACAAGGGTGGGCCCAGTTATTGATATCACCTTGATCCATCAGTAGTCTCATGAGACGTGTCAGTTGGTTAACTTCCTTAGATGTGGTTTTACCGGATATGCTGAACTATCTTGTGAAAGTTGTTGATGGTAATCGTTGCATATACCTAGGATACATGGCATCCAATAATTATGATTTTTCATCATTTAGATTGAGCTATAACATACCCATGGGATATTGTGTTGACTTTTTTATAGATACATTTAATTTTTAGTTCATTGATTAAATTAAAAATATTTCAGTTTATTAACTTTCTATATTGATGTTTCCTTGGCTAGTTATTTTGAATGGAATTTGTTTCTAATTATTATGTTTCCATATTGTTTATTAATTTTAATTTATAGTTTTTTAATTACATGTTAATTGCTTTCAGTTATTTACAATAACATTAATATTATTCTCATTTATTCATTATTTCTTTCACATTACCTAACCCTTACTAAGAATTTCTGATAATTCTTATTAGGTTTACTTTCACCATGATTCAAAGATGTGTACTATGAAAGATATGCAAGGATATGTGGGATGAAATAATGTTATTATACTAGAAAGAATCTATTTATGTCGTAATTAGTGTATTAATTTGTAATATAAGACTTAGGTATGTATATGATTTACCAAGATTATTGAACTCTTTGATCCTTTATTAATTGAAGGATTTTGGAAATGAATAACCAATGTAATACCTAATGTGTTTTAAACTGTAGATAAAGTGTGATGATATAAAAATAATATAAATTATATAGAAGATAATACCTAGAAAAAGGAAATTCCAATGTGAAAATAAATGGATAATGAATTTATATATTAGGGTTGTATTTATTACCTTAGTTAAAATGATATTATGTAATTAACCTTATATCAAAGATTTCCATCATATTTATTTCAAAAATTATATTAATAATGATTTGGAAAAGGAAAATATGCATGATGGGTGAAAGATAATCAATTCTAGTAAGGCCTAAGGACATGAACCTAGGACCTAAGGACAATAAGGGATTAATACCAACCACTAACCTACATTATATCCTATTTAATATGTGATTGTTTTTACTTAAAAAATTTGATGAATAAATATTAATTTTAAACCAATAGTTTAATTTTTTAAGTTTAGAGATTAACGAAATAAATTTATTGTGTTTATATAACAGTTAGTGGAAAATGTAATGAATTTTCACTCTTTCCTGGGCCATACGATCCGTTAAATGATTATTTTAGTGCATCAGAAATTAATGTTAATTATTGCATACCCGTTTTTTGAAGGGGTGAATTATAATAAGATAAAAGAACTGAAAAAATATACATATATTTAGAAGAAATTAATATTTATCATCAATTTAAATTTGATTACATTAATAGGAAGTAAAGTAATTCCTCAACATGAGGAAAAGAATATTAAAAAAATGTTGTTAAAATATATACTCTTTTCGAACATATGGTCTTCTAAATCATCATGTATTTATAAATTTCATAACTTCCACTATCCATTGATCATTTAGTTATTTTTTATTGATGACCCCAATAAATACTTATAAATATTGTA
Organism: Viscum album; assembly: GCA_963277665.1. Classification (NCBI taxonomy): domain Eukaryota; kingdom Viridiplantae; phylum Streptophyta; class Magnoliopsida; order Santalales; family Viscaceae; genus Viscum; species Viscum album. Next base: position 1,471,524,390 of record OY728126.1, on the reverse strand, counting down.
TGTTTTTACTTATTTATTCATCTCAACATTCACCTATTGTTCACCTACTTACAGACCTAGTCATATGTTAGTCCATGGGAACATTGAACATTGCATTATCTCTTTTATAACGGATTTCATAGAAATAATTCTCATGAGGTTTAACTTATAATATTGGAAATATCAAACAATAAATTTCCAAGATCAAGATTAAATTTTGAGGACATAATTAAATTATGGTGTGGAGAATGTTACAGCCCAAAAAATTAAAGTCGGAACATTGTATTTAATACTGTGTATAACATGAAAAACCAAGCACGTACAAGAATATGATATAAAAAAATTATATATATTTAGTATTTAAAACAAGTTAATATAATTTATAGATTTCAAATCAGACAACACTGATTTAGTGAGCGTTACATGCAATAATGTGTTTCATCAATGGCTTGCATTACATGACAGCCCGATTTTTACAGAAAAATGAAATATTATTAAAATATTATTATAAGTCATAACCATTTAATTAATTTTGATGTTCTGTATAGTATTTACTGAACTATTAAAATATTTGGTCTAAAAAGTATAATATTAATACATTGGTTACCAATTAATTAGAAATTAATACAAGAACCTAATGCATATAAGGGAAATTTTGTTTATAGAAAACAATTTATATACTCACAAATATTTATATCCAAATAAATTGAATTAATTTAAATCAGTGAGTATATTATTTGAATATATATAATACATATTTACTACTGTAATTTTGATATTCAGCCATTATATTTGATAAGAACAATATAAAAAAAACTCAATATATCATATAAAAACCTATATAACTAATAAGGCAGTTTTATCTCCATTTAATAGAGAACATATTTTAAATCCAAATTTTTCACAATTTCAAATATTATCTTTGAATATAAACATAATATTTTATATATTAATAATAAAATAAGGTTAGGGTTAATTTGTTTTTCTTTAAAGTTTTATTTTTAATGAATAGTGAAAAATATGAATTTTAAATAAAAATCAACTTTAATTTAATTTATTTATAATCATAAATTATATTTCAAAATATTTATAAAGTATAATTAAATTATTTTTCTGTCAATTAATATAATTTAGGAAATTGGAACCAATTTCAAATTTAAAATTACAATAAAAACATAGCAAACGTTTGACCAAGTTTACTATAAAAAACAACATTATCATCCCGTATGGAGGGATAACTTTTCATTAATTAGTACCATCTATGTTATTAGAATATGAAAATATAAATTCCATAATTGTAATCAAAATAATTTAGAATTTAGAATTTATTTAAATTGGCTTTTTACCATATATATTAGTGGAAGTAATTATAATTAATTACAATGATTATGGTAAAATTATGTTTAACAAAGGACTAAACGTTAACCATAAGATCCAAAATGAAATTTAATCTTTTAAAAAATTAATTTTATATCCATATTTAGAACATATACTCACTTATTTTGACTTTAGTAAATTATTGGATCCAATTCCAAAGGGAAAACGTGGGTGGAATTCCCTTTTCTATAATATACAAGAGTGTCACTCCACCTCCACTAGAAAAGGACTCCACTCCTACCACTAACTTATATATATCAGGAAATAGTGGAAAGACCTATCTCTAAAAAAATATATACTAAAAATTACTCCCATAAACATAGAAGCTTCACCTTGATCATAAATCCATCCAATGGGAGGTGGCCTTTTTATAGTCGTGGAGTGACACTCTTGTAAATTTTTGAAAAGGGAATTCCACCATCCAGTTTCCCTTTGAAAGTAGATCCATTATTATATCAAAGTCAATAAATGTTATTATATGGTTGAAATATGTCCAGAGAAAAGTTTTGGTATATTTTATATGTCATTTTTTCCTTAAGATTAAGGTTTAGTCCTTCATTAGTCTTAATTTAACTTTAATCAATGTATTTAATTTTAATTACTATCACGAATTGTTTAGGAAATAACTAATTTGACCTTATCAGAAATTATAAATTATACAAATTCAAATTATGGAATTCATTTTTTAAAATTATAATCATGCAATTGGTAGGAATTTGTGTAAAATTAATCCAACTGATATGATATAAAATAGTTTCTCTATTAAAAGTATGTAAAAGTTCCTTAAAAAATAATTGTTTTTATATGAAATATTTTGGTTTTTCTTACCTTATGCTTATCAAAATTGTTGAATGAATATACAAAATATTTTATTGAATAATATATATATATATAACATTAATAAAACTCAGTAATTGTAATTAATTTATTATATTAAGACAAAATAGCTTGGTGAGTATAGAAATTTTTTTCTACAAAAAATCTACCATCTATATTAAATTGGTTATTATATTAATTTTTAATTAATTATTCAAAAATGAATTAATTTTATATTTAAGTAAACCCATTATTTTCTCAAGTGTGGTAATAATTATCATAACAACTAATTTAATTAATAGTTTATATCTTATAATATTAATTAATAATATTTAATAATATAATATTGTTTGGTTAAACTCATTCTTATGTGTAATCTATGATTCAAATAAAGTAATTGAGGTGTGTGAAGTAATATAACTCTATGTATCAATAATAACTTGATATTTAATATGTTATATTTAATTAAAATAATTATTATATTTTAAAATATCTTTATATTATATTCCTTTACATGATTGGTGTTGGGTGTTATACATTATATCAAATACAATGTTCATACATTAGGTTTTGGTTTGTTTCATTCTCCCGGCCTAAAAAATTCATCTTAACAATTTAAACACAATAATAGTAATGGATTGTTTTATATTTCCTATGTTTGAAATAACATATTGTTAGAAGGGTTTGAATGAAATAATCTATAATATATAGAATGAGATGTAAAAAAGTTCACATGGTATAACATGTGACTAGGTCTCTATGAATGAGAACATTAGTGGAATGTAGAGATACATACATAGATAAATATATTAAATATTTATATGGAGTGATTGAGGTCATCAATAAAAAACAATTGAATTATCAATGGGAATTTGATGTCCTCAAAGAAATAAATCATTGATGATATATAAAACCATTGGTTCAATAAAAATTATGTTATTAAGACACCTTCTTAACGATACTTTTCCTAATTTTATGAAATTTTATTTTAGCCTATGATTTTAAGGAAATATACTGACTTGATATATTTCTTTAGATACAATTTCATCCTTTTCATGTGATTTGATAAATTATCTATTCATCCATTACTTGAGGAAAATGATATCTAAAAATTAACATTGATGTCTGGTTTAATAAATAAACATTTAAGAGATCATAAATCCCATAGAACAGTGAAAAGTATAACTATTAGTTTATAAATATTCTCCAAAGACAATATGGGTAACACATTAATCTCTAAAACTAATAGTAACACTATTGGTTCATCATTAATTTTTACTCATCAAATTGTCCAATTAAAAATAATGAAACTTTATCCTAGACATTATGTAGATAAGTTTTCAGTATTAATCTATTATCATTTTTCAGTAATGGGTTTGACTCCCACGACCTTACTAGATTTGATTGGTTTTCACCCAACATATATTTTTTCCTTATTTTTAAACAATATTAATATAATTTCCAAAATAAATATTATGGAAATCATTGAAATAAGGTTAATACCTATATATAAATTAAACTATGGTTATCAATACAACCATAATAAATAAATTATTCCTTCATTTATTTTCATAAAGGTCCTTTCCTGGTCTATGGGTTATCCATAATATTGTTTATTTGATTTAAAAATCATGACTCCTTATCTTCAATCTAAAATACATTTTGTTTATCCTAGGTTATTCATAATCAAAATCATTATTAATTATTTGAAAATAAAATGTGAGTAATCCTTGGAATAACCCATGGTAGTTTTAATCTAGGTGTCTATTAAGGCATGTTTTCATATACCAAGTTACATCTTGTTAGTCCCAATATAACTTGTCGAAGTTGTTACTCCTTGGTATATCTCTGCTAGAACCACGTCCACTTGTATTATCCAAACATAATTGTTTTGATAGGAATAAAAACATAATATCTAATTTAACAAAATTCTGTTATATTATTTTATACATATTCTGAAATTGTATCTTAGGATTATCTTTTCTAATCTATGATTTCCTACATCCAGTTCCCCGAGTTTCTACTAATCATCCTCAAATACCAACTATAGATAATTGACCCTAGTTTTTCAAGACCCAATGTCTACAACCATTACATTTGTATAATTAGAAGTATTAAAATCCTACAAGATTGAAGAGATTAGTATTTATGGTAAACTAGATACAAACATGAGTATTGTATTACAAATGAATACACTAATTGAAACATTTTTTTTAGAACAATTACTTTATCACATATAGCGTATCATTACATATCATTCATAGTACACTTATTGAATTAATGGGAAATCAAACATAATAAGGGTGTGCACAAATTCTCTATAAGGGTAAATTATAGTGGAATAAATAATTAATCATTGAGAATGATAATTATGGAATTATAAATCATTGAACACACATACCATGAAATCAAAAAAAATAAGAAGGAAGTGAATAAACTATATGTAATCCTAATAAATGGAAATACATGCCATTAAATCAACTACATAAGGAAAAATCAATATGGAAATGTAAGTAACTGAAACACACATAATTTAATCAATTAAATAAAAATGAAATGAATCTATAGATATTTTGAAGTAAAATATCATAGAAAAAAAGAGGGAAATGTTTAATTATTGGATGTTATGTCTAAGGCACACGGACTCCTTCACCGTCAAGATCTATCCACTATATAGTTTAAAACTATGTGGATAAACCCGTCTATTGTATTTAAAGACTAACTTGAAGGGTTTATCACCTGCTAATTTCATCTCTAGAGACTATTGATGCTTCTGGGGGATTTCGCTAATAGGTCCCCAACCCATAGGCATTCCTTAAATAGTCCCCAACCCATATCATAAAAGTACAAAGGATTACACATATTGAATAAACAATATTCCATATCAAATATCTACATTTAATAAAGTATAATTATTTGTCAATATTTACCCATAAAATCAAATAATGGTAAAATTAAACACCATATAAATAGAAATATATAGTTCAGAAAATAATCATATCCATAGAAATGATAAGGATATTTTGGGGAAACTCAATATCAAATTATCATAGGAAAATTAATATTTCAATGATACATAAAGGAATAAAGGTATAAAATGTAATTACTATCCTTAAATAAATAAATCATAAACCATCCTGAGTAAGAATAAGGATAGTATTAATAAAACATATCCAAATTGGAGTTGAAATTAAGGGAATTTCCATTAGTGAATAATAATTCTATAAAAGTTTCCATTAAAAATTTATGGATGATAATACAATTGATATTTTAAATAAAATGACAATCATTTTCCTTGAAAATAACTTTTAAAAACATTTTCATTAAAAATAAACCTTCTAAACTTAAAATAGATGCTTCAATGAAATGATGTATCGTAGGTAAGTCCTCAAATGTCATATGAGTTAAAAATAATATTCCTTTTACAAGGTAATAATCTTAGAAAATGCCTTGTTCAGAAAGAGATTAGGATATTTTTTTGAAAACACTGCTAAATTAAAAAATGGGTGTAAGATACTTTAATAAATCATTTCATAGAGGATAAAAAAACTTTCAAAAAATCCTCTATATAAAATATTTTATTCATACGAAAATAATTTCTTTGACTAATGAGAGAAAAGAGGTTAGGTTTTCTTAAAAAAACATTTTCGAAAACATTTTTAGTAACAACATGTCGAAAATGATACTGTTATTTGAAAATGTTCATGAATAACTTGATAATTAGACAATGAAATTGTATAATAGACAATGATCAAATAATTTACACTAATAGAAATTCATGTGTAAACAATCCTAAATAAAATCACATTGTAAATTAAACCCTTGAAAACATCATAATTTTGGAGTGAGACTAAATAAGTGAGTTTTTTTGTATCAACTATAATACACATAAATAATAGGAAATCCATCAATAGATATTAAAAGGCAGAATACAGATAATTATATAATATTAACAACAACAAATGAGTAATATATCCCAATGAAACTAAATCTGGTTATGAATTTCTTTTCTACTTGGTAATATTTTTCTCAAATCCCCTTAGATGACATAATTAAAATTGAGAGTCAGAATATCAAGAAAATGAATGAATTATAAAATTATATGGAAAAGATGAATTATATACACCATATACAATAAATTAGGTTAACGTAAAAAAGAGTTTGTTTAAATAGAAATTAAAAATAAAAAAAGTATGGGAGATTACAATGATAATCATTAAAATGTTCTCAAGGAGAATATTATTTAATCATTCGGAAGTGTCCCATACAACATTGAAAAATATGAAGCATAATATCCAAAAAGAAATAACATTAATTGAATCTTATAATATCAATAGAATAATTAGATTCATTATATTACATGTGAAAGGGTATTATATACAACAAAAAAAATGAAACGTGGTGTATAACCACAAATAAGACTCAATGGAATGGAAATTGAGATGAAATCCCTTACCTTGAATACATTTTATTCGAACATCATTTAACATAAGGTATAAGTGTTTTTAAAAAAAATTAATAACCTATAAAATTACCCTACTAATATTTATAATATCATATATTAAAGTCATATAATATCTTATTAAACATTTTAGTAATCATTTAATATTTTCACAATTTTGGGTGTAAGTTTCCTTGTTCATCGAGTTTGTTCTAATTTTTTACTTTTTATTCTACATAATTATATAAATGTTTCATAATATCCAAGATTTAAAACATGATTAAAATATATATATTCATTATATATGTATTAATATTTATCTATAATGTTTGGATATAAGAAAATAAATGAACTTTCTTGGAGATAGTAGGTTGTATGTATGCATGAGCGCTACTTTCATTTATTTTTCATATTAAAAAATTGATAACTAAATGATACATATTTATATTATAACATGAGTATAATATTAATTTTTTATATTTAACATATTATTATAAAAATCATACTTTATATATTCCATTTATAGTGTGAATAAATCACTTTTTTTAGGAGGCGGTTGTCCCCACTTTGACAAATGATGTTATCGTATTTACACAAAAGTGGAAATTATAAATATATGTGTTATAAATGAAATATTGAAGATTAAAAAGATAATAAATGTCATATATAAACAAAATTTACATCTTATTTCCCACCATTCAATGCAGTAAAGGAAAAATGAAAACTTCCTTTCATTAATCTATAGTCCCACTTAAACATAAACAATATTTTTTTACCCGTTAGATGTATGAGTGTTTAATTGTAGTTATAAATAATAACACAAAAACGTATCATTATATTTAGTATAATTTTTTATTTATATAAGAATTGAATAATATTAATTTATGGGGTGGAGAGTTAAAAATAAAACTAAATAGTTTTAGGAAAGATGTTGTCTATTAATAGGGTAACTCTTATTCGTATGCATAATAGGGATTTCATTGATTGAAATTATGCAAAAATAGAGGCACATAGGTTTAGGGAAGGGTTTTTTAGAAGATATTTAATTAGAGTGTATTTAATATAATGTTTCATTAGAGGTTTGAGGAGGTGTGAGGCTTGAGTACCTTTTTATTGTGGTGGAGGAGTGGCACTCTTGTAAATTGTGGAAAAGATATTTTATCACACATTTTTCCCAAAAAAATGAAACTTCAATAACTTTTTAAATTAATTTAAGTGGATTATAGATTCAATATATGGAAATCCAATGGCTTTTGGACATGTTTATTGGTCATTATTTCATTTATATTTAACTCGTAGTCCCATGTTATGCTTAATTTCACCATAATCATTGTAATTAATTTTAATCACTTTCATTAATCATTTTTCACAAAAAGTAAGTGGAACATAATTGATATTATAAATTATTATTCTTAAAAAAAGTAATAAATTTTTCTAAATTTCTATCACCTAATTTTTTGAAAATAATTTAAATGTAATCCCGTAGATGGGATTACAATGCATGTATTTTAAGTAAAAACATACAAACTTTTGCAATTTTATTTTTTCCAATTTCCAAGTGTAAAATAATACAATGAATAAAACATGATTAATAGATAAAAATTAATCTAATTATAAATTAATTGTATTTAAATATATAATTTATCCATATAATAAAATTAGTTGAAATACCAGTTTGGAATTTAAATTTAATATTATTAACTATTCATTAAAAAAGAATCTTCATAGAAAAATAAGAAAAAATTCCGGAAAACATAATTTATATGTTCATATTTCAATTATTAAGATTATTGTGACATATAATATTTATAAAAGTTCAAAAAATTGGATTTATAATATGTTCTCCAATAAAAGTTAGTAAACATGCATTAATAAAAATATAGGTTTTCGTGAAAATTTTTAGGTTTGTTATAATCTTATGGTTATCAATTATATTGGATGAATATAAAAAATATTTTATTGAATATAATATATATATATATATATTACATTAATATCACTAACTAGTTGTAATTAAATTAATTTAGTTGGATAAAATAGATTTCTGAGCATAAAAATTGTCTTCTAAAAACATTACCTTAATATTCATTGGTTCATATATTTATTTGAAAATAATCAGTAACTAATGAATTAATATAATATTTTTTGAAAACATATTATTTCATATGGGCATGGTTAGGTGTCATTACCTGATTATGAAGTCGATATGGGCATGTTTAGGTGTCATAAACTGATTATGATGTCCTAAAATTTCCATAACAATCTCAGTTCCAATACATGCTATATTAGTTTACTCAGTAGGGAAATATATATTTTTCTAGGATTACTGATACCATTCTCCCTTAAAATAACCATATATGAAATATGGAATATAATTGATTAGATCATAACATTATATAACATAATTTATAATATCAAAATGAGTGAATAATTAATCATAAATTGAAAATGATTTCCATTACTAATTCTATAACAATAAACATAGTATGTTTTGTGATGTATTTACTTTTTAATCCTAAACAATGGTTTGTAATGAAAATTTTAATTATCTTAATAGTTTCATCAAGAGAGTCTCAAACTATGTGTATAGTAAAGCACATATTCATATACTCATTTTTGTAGTGTCAGGCCTGGCAGACCTTATGGGAGTTGATTCTACTAGGTTCATCAGTACCAGAACCACTTACTCTGGTAGTATACAAAAAAAAGTATTTCTTTGAATACCCAAAAAATCCCTACCTTACAAAAATTTGATGATGTTATTCTATACTTATTGTCAAAGTATATTTTAGGTTTATGTTTATTAATATATGTTTTCTAAATGTAGCTTCCAATGATACATCTAATGTTACCCTAATACCAATTGTAATGCTCTAACCACAACATAATAGAGCCGATTACATATTTTATTACATTTTCATGATTACAGGGAATCTAATCACGAAGGAATGATCGGTTTTTCATTCTTAAAAGGCTATATTACAAACATGGAACATATTTTACTTAGGGAAATAAAAAATTATACATATAAATAATAAAATGAAATAAAATACATCCATGAAATATTTTTTAAATATTTATTATTCATAACATGGTGAATGGAAATAAATTAATGGTGAGCTAAAATGGTCAGTAAGTGTATGTAATGTGGAAGAAATTGTGAATCTGTGATAATAAAAATTATGGATACGTAAATAACTGATAAAACATTCCTTTAAAAGAATATGATAAGGAAAACTTGATAATTAAAGGTAAGAAACTGAAACTCATTGCACGTAATCAAGGAAGTTATAATTAAATGTATCCATAGAATTGTTGATGCAAAATATAATGGATAAAAATGTTAACTGAAATGAATTCAATGCTTTATATATTTGGAATCATGTATCTAGAACATGAACCACTATACAGTGAAGTATTATTCTCTAGATAGATTAGACTATTCTTATTTGGCCAACTAAATAATCTCATGAGACGATTGATGCATCAATGGGATTTCTATATCCTGGCCTTTCCCGTATCTACCGGGACAAAGCATTCGTCATATACCGAATAATAGATTAATTTAATAAATAATGTGCCTTATCATCAAATATACAAATTTAATAAAGGATATAGATTTATCAATAATTCCTAAGTATATGATAGTAACATTAAGGTTTTTGGACATAAATTAATGGAAATATCATTATTTAACATATAAAAATTTTATGAAAATAATTTTTAAACATTCCAAAGTCTCTCATACCACATTCAAACATTGGAATCCCAAACCTCATGAAGGTATCCCATTAAATTATTGTATTAAATAGAATTTATATATAATTATTAATGATATAATATTACAAAAAGGGATGGAATTCACTACACAAAATATGTAAGTGTCAAAAATGACATTTATCTCTTAGCTGTAAAAAGTCAGATGAAAATCCCTTACATTGAGTCCAACATGTCACGTGTCTCTTTATATTCGAGAATAATTAAACTTTGTTAAATATTTACATTAAATAAATCCTTTTTCATGTTTTATATTTATTTTACGTCACTTATTATAATATTATTAAAAAACTACTTAAAAAATTAAATTTACATTGTGTGTTTATACCATATTCAGTTTATGTGTCAAAAATGGAGTTGGTGGGTCAAATATGGTCATAGGTTTCAATAAATAAACATCTAAAAAATAATAATAATTAAATAGATATCAAATTTAAATAGGAATTATACTTTAATAACCAATTTTGAATGATTTTTATGAAAATTGAAATAATGTTACAATCATAAAGATAGTAGGTTGCAAGTGTTCTTGAGTAACGTTCGCATTTATTAGTAATTATTTTGGAAAAAAGGTAGGTAATGATATATCTTTACATAATGATTATTTTATCATATATAATATTTTATTTATTCATATATACATATATATATAATTCTTGTAATGTAAAATGTATCACATCATGTTGAGTAGGAAGTTGTCCACACATCCACGACCAACGTTTTCAATATTTAGTCAGTTAAAAGGTTAATAATGAAAATGATATATTATATTTATATCAGTGTAATTATTTCACAAATGTAATATATATGTCATTATTTTCAAATATATTTAATGAAAACCATATTTTATGTGTTCTATCTATAGTGTGAATGGATCAAAATGCAATGACGAGTTAGTAGACTGCCTTTTCACAATCGATGTTATTGTATTTAAAAAAACTGATAGTATAAGGGCATGTGTTGTAAAACAATTGAAGAAGCATAAATACATAATATATATCATATATAACATGCTAAAATAGAGTCTTCATCATAATTCCCACCATTATAGGTAGTCTGAGAAGAACGAACAAACACTGTTTTGTTATGCGGTAGTTCTCTGTACCCTTAAATGGCATGTTCTTTACCCATTAGAAAAACGTTTTAATATGTGTAGGTCAAAAAAAACATTAAAACATCCTAGTATTTTTAGGATACTGATATTGTTATGTAATATAGTAATAATAATAATTGATCAAGTTGTGAATTTAATTAAAACTAAAGAGCCTGAGGAATTATGTCACCTCTTAATTGGGTAACTCCTTTTGTTTTAAAATAATTTTTATACATGGATGGATTTCCTCCAAAAATATGATCTATATGACTAGGGAAGATATTTTTATGGGATAATGTTTTAGATTTTTGCGTATCAAAATTTTCTCGAGATGTGTGAGAATGTGGTAGGTGTGGAGGCATTTTTATAGTAAAGGAGTAGTCACACTCTTGTAAATTGTCAAAAAGAGTCTTCCACCCACGTTTTCCAATTGAAGATGGATTAAATAATGGAAAAATTTGTATTCAAGGGAGTATATTGTTGAAATATGTTTTTCAAATTGTTTTTTCAGAAGTGTATATGTCATTTGTATGACAACCAATTTCATTATTTCATATTTAAACATAATTTATTACATAACCATGCACTTAATTAAACTCATAATATAGAGATGTCCAGTCTCTTTGGGGATTAATATCATTAAATTACAACTTAAAACATGAAATAAAAAACTTTATTGAAATATTTTTTTATATGACCACAAAATTCTCTGATACTTAGCATTAAATTGGATAATCTAAGGACATATATAAGATAAGAGTGAGCTATAAAGCCTAATAAGGAAGTAAAAAAGGGATAACATGAATAATAAAATACATTTTAGGAAATGGAAATAACAATGGAGTATAAGAGAAACATGGACATAATCGAATGATATATCATGAATATCATAACATGGAAAGGTGGAAACAACTTAAAACACTACATCATTAACATAAAGGAATCAGGTAAACCCATATCCCATCATGGTAGAAAGAAATCCTATAAATGAATCGGGTAAACCTATTTCCCAAAATGTCTCATCATGATACTAAACATCACCCAATGCATTGGAGCGCTATCAGGGTGAACCCTTCAGAGTCATTTCAATGTCATGCCTAAGTGTTCCACATAGATCAAATAATATAAATTCACTCAATATCATCATTTATTCCATAATCAAGGAATATAGAATACAGAAATATAATTCCTCAATAAAAAATTATATTTTAATAAGGGTGAATACCATTGATATAGGAATAGATATGGTACTCACTACAAGATGATTCTGTCAAGGAAAAATGTGGTGCAATTTCGGTAGCATAACAACATCATATGGAAATTCATAAAATGGCTTGATGAGAGGAAAATTGTTCTATGATAATTCATAAATGAATTGGATAGTAGGGGATAAAAATAATAATATCCCAATATGTGATATGGAATTTGGGTGTATAATATATAATAAATCATGGAATGGAAATTAGTACAGAGAAATCACTTACGAAATTTCAGCATAGTAATGGGTGATATTAAAAGATCATAGGGGGATTAATGGGAGTGAATATAAGATCCAAACATGTAAAATGAAACGGAATGTAAGGAGTTATAAAAGAACATATTCCAAATCAAGAAAATTTAAATTAAATGGGATGACATAAAAGAGGTCCTTGGAGAAAAAGGAGAGAATGATATCCCTTACCTGGATGTGTGATCCCCAAGGCTTAGGGAAGGCTTCATGGGAGCTTGGGGTCACCATAAGAGGAATATAGGGAGTAGGTGGAATAGGTTGTATGTTCTTAAAAGTTCTTGATTGATGATAAATGGGATATTGGGTGTGTTTATATAGGAAAGGTGGGGAGATTATTTATTATTTTTATTATATACACTACACACTACAATATTCAAAACCACAAACCATCCCCTAGTTTTTCCCATGGTTTCGGGAAAAGGGTACTTGTATACATTATTTTGAAATCCTGAGGGATAAATATTTTAAAATATTTCTCTTTATTATGTGGATGTGAGTCACACTTCCATGTAAATGATTTTAATTTCTTAAAATATTGAATTTGATTTGGAGGATTCAATATGGATTTTTTAATAAATCGAATAAACCTAAAATTTTATTATATAAATTGTAAAAAATATATTTTACTGAATATTCCATTTATTTTATTTTATTGAATTACTATTGGGACATTAGGATGTCATACCACACATTAAATATTTATTCTATATTTATTTTTTACCAAAAAATCTAACTACCTCCAAAATTTATGAAGAATTCATAATTGGATAAATAAAGAATCTTTATTCCAAATATATTATTCATTTTTTCAGACTAATTTTCTAAATATGAGAAATTTCCATTAAAAAATGACTTTTACTTTAAAATGATGGGGTCTTACAGAAATAGTTTTCAAATAATAACAAAAATTACAATTTAATTCATAAAAATTGTACTATGATTTATTTTTAATAAAAGTAATTTAATAATAAATTTTTAAAAATATTAGTTAATTCCAAAATCCATTAATGCATCAAAGTTGATTTTTTAATTTAATTTGAATATTAACCAAAAATACTATTTATGCTTTAAAAATCATTTACAAAGTAACAATAATAAAATCAAAGTATTATCATTATTCAATACAAAAATAATTCATATAATCATATTGCTAGGGTATTATTACATATCCATTTATTACAGTATAATATTCCATTTGAGTATATTGTTTGATGGTTGGACATTCATGGAGTCGTTCGATGAACATGGTTTGGGTCATGATATCGATGAGCTTGAGCATCCCCCAAAAATAGTTTTACTCTTGATTTAGTGTTTGGATATCAAAATGGACATAGACTAGGGAAAATCCCAAAAATGAAATCTCACTAATATGCTCTGGTAAATGGGAATCATAGGGTATGATCCCCATGGTTAAGACCATCACATTCATTGTTTGTGACAAGAGGGTTTCTGAAAACCCTATATTAATACTATAATTGTGATCACTATTTAATGATTTTTTTATCAACAGTAAGGATACGTAGTGGACATTATAAAACAATTGGATAATTTAGAAAGAGTTCATGCATTTTATATATAAATAATACATTTAATTAAATGATGGGAATTTAATTAATATATGGTTGGGTCGTTACAACCTTCACCCCTTATGAAATATATCCCTTGAAATTTCTATTTCCAACACCAAAATAGATGAAGGTAACTCTGCCTCATTACCTCCTCTGGTTCCCACATTACCTCTTCATACATGTGGTTTCTCCGTAGCACTTTCACTAGGGGAATTGTCTTATATCGTAGAAATTTTCTACATGATCTAATATCTTCACCAGCTTTTATTCATACGAGAGGTTATTCTAAAATTGTACCACCTCTAGATTAAGTACATGTGATGGTCTGGTGTGAACATCCTCATGTGTGATTTATGTAATACATCATGTACTTGAAAAAGGTTTGGTGGGAGTGTTAGTCGGTAGGCCACTTCCCTGATGCGATAAAGGATCTCAAAAAGGCTGATTTACCTTGGACTAAGCTTTCCCTTCTTACCAAATCAAATAACTATCATACATGGTCATATGTAGAGAAATACCAAATCTCCAACATCAAACTCTAGGTCTCGCAAATGATTGTCATCATAGATCTTTTTTCGACTCTAAGAATCATTAATGTATTGTATGATGATCCTAACCTTCTCCCCTATTTCATTGGTCATTTCTTTAACTAGATGTTTTTGTTCCCCAACTTCATCCCATCATTCTAGGGTTCTAAACCCTATTCAATAATGGGATCCACAAGAAACCATTTTGATGCTTCAGTGAAAACAAGTATTTTAAAATAACTCAAGAAAAGGAAGAGGATGGTTCCATCCACCATTTAAGTACATTTAGTAAGCTCTCAACATTCCATCATGGGTCTGGATAGTCCACTCAGATTATAAATCAGTTTGTGGGTGATAGGATGTGCTGATGTTAAAGTCAATGTTCATAGCGTATGAGAGACTCTTCCAAATCATAAAGGTGAATCTTAGATCTAGATCAGACACAATAAATAGTGGTACACCAAGCATCCTTAAAACTTATATACTATATTTTCATGCCAGTTGATCCAGTGGAAAATTCTCTTGAATTGTAATAAATTTGCAGCCTTTTTAAGACAGTCCACAACAACCTATATAGCATTGATTCCATTGTATGCCTTCAGAATTCTAGTGAAAAAGTCCATGGTGGTGTTTTCCCATTTACATGTTGATATTTGTAATGTTTTAATCATCCCCTCAGACTTTTGCCTCATCGCCTTCACTTTCTAACATACCAGGAACTTTTATGTATATTTAGAGATCTCCTTAATTATGTTATCCCAAAAGTAGTTATCCAAGATATCTCGATACATCTTCATGTATCATGGGTGAATGGAGAAATTCAAACTATGTTCATCAGCCAAAAGTTATTTCTTTAACTATGGATATTATGGAAGACATAGTCATAACCCAAATATCACAATTCCATATTCATTAACATTCATCTCTTTGGATTTCCCTTTTCTGATAGTTACCACATTCTTCTAAATTCCTACATCATATTACTGAGAATCACATAATATCCCCAAAATATAAAATTGAGAAATCATGTGTAAATAAATTAAAGATTTTCCCTTTTTAATGTTTCCCATGTCCATCTTCATCCAATATAAGAAGATTGGATCCATTTGAATTATCATCTATGATAGAATTTTTGGGTCCTTTTACTTAGAGAATCTGACACCATCTTCTCTTTCAAAAGGTAGTAATGGATTGAGATGTCATAGTCCTTGATGAGCTCTAACCTTCTTCATTGGAGCATCTTCATCTATTTATATGTGAATATTTACTTCAAAATATTGTGATCTATATATATTTCACACATATATACAAAGAGATAATGCCTCCATATTTTCAACACAAATATCACAACTGCAAACTCCAGATCATTCATGGGAATTTTTTTCTCATGAATTTTCATTTTCCTTGGGAAATAGGCTATGAATTTTTCATTCCACATCAACACACAACCCATTCCCTTTTTATAAGTATCATTGATGATTATGAAAATCACCCCACTTATTGGTAGAGTGGTAACATGGGTAGTGATAAGAGTCTTCTCTAATCCGATGAATAATTCTTCACAATCATTATTTTTTTTAAACATGAATCCATGATGAGTTATCTTGGTAAGAGGGTTTGAAAATTGGGATAAATTTCACACAAATTTGAAATAATATCCATCTAAACTTAGGAATCTACATATATCTGTCACATATGTCTTCTTAAGCGATCCCTCAATTTTATTTTTTTTAGAAGGATCCATTGATATCCCTTTGGTTGTGATGATATTCCCCAAAAATTAGACTTCCTTTGACCATAACTCACTTTTTTTACATTTCAAAGAGATTATTATTTCACAAGGCTTCTAGAATAGTGCTAAGATACATCTCATAGTCTTACTAGGTTTTGGATTATATTAGAGTATCTTCAATATTGACTACCAGAAAATTGTCGAGGTAATATCTAATGACTCTATTCGTCAATTCAATAAATATTATTCTAGAATTAGTGAGTCAAAATGGAATTACATGGAATTCATAGTTCTCATACCGTTTATGAAAAGCAGTTTTAAGAATATAATCCTTCTTCACCATTTTGAATATCCCAACCATAGATCAACCTTTGAGAAATATTTTGTTCCATGTAGATGATCGAATAAGACCTAAATTTTTGGAGAAGTATACTTTTTCTTTATCATGAATTTTTTGATATCACAATCATCATTGAATAGGTGCATTGAACTATCCTTCTTTTTGAAAAAGATGACTGGTGAACCTATGTTGAAGAACTTGGGTGTATAAACCCTTTATCCAGATTCTCTTATAGTTTTTTATTTAGATCATAATGACCCACAACATACATTCTATATAATTTATTTGATATTTTAAACTACCGAGTTATAAGATAAATCTTGAATTGAACCTTTTTTCTAAGAGGAAGACTAGGTGATTTCTCGAGAAACACATCAGCAAATTCCCTCACAATAGGCATGTCTTTTAGAATGGTTCCTTCTTTAGAATCAATAATATAATAAGGATACATGTTCTAATAGGGTGGGTAATATTCTTTATTTAAATGATATTTCTAGAGATGATTCAAACTTCTACTTGAAATTGTATAGAATTGGGGGTTGATTTGCCACATGCTGAGTGATTTACCTCTTGGAAATTAATTATGCCTCTATATAGAGAAATACAATCCATTCCATTAATTTCACAAAATTAAACCAAGGTAATGATGAATACATTCATTTGGGAGTCCAATAAATAAAATGTTATAGAGTGGGTGTGATATACTAGGGATGCTATAATTTCCACATTTTCAATTTTTATCGACATCTATACTTCCATGATTTGTTGTGGTATTTGGATTGTTCTTATAAATTTTTGGGATATAAAATAATGTGTAGAACTAGAATCAAATTGTTTTTTCATACTATTGAATGAATAACCTACTTAAATGTAACCACATTGTTGTTATAATTCACTTCTGTCATAGTGATGGAAAAGATCACCCTTTTTCCATGGAGGTTGTTGGTTGTATCCAAAAACACATGTCTTAGGGAATTGGTTTCCATGGTGCAGTTGTTAATTTTAATTGTAGAAATGAATAGGGAATTGATGATAAAATAAAGTGTTCCTTTCATCTGTCATAGTAGTGGGTTTATCTTACCAGCAATCAATGGCTAGGTGACCTTCTTTCCCACACCCAAAGCATTTCCTTACCCTCTTTAGGCAATATCCAGGGTTCTTTTTTCACAGTTTTGACATGTTGGGAGCTGTAATATTTTAGAATCATTGGATTTCTCCATCAGGAAACATGAATTAAATTCCAAATTCCACTTATTTTCCCCATGATACCGTTTAGATTCACTGATCTATATCTAATATTTTAGGGAACATCTAGCAATATCTTCATAGCAGTCAAAGTCGTGGATCTCTATGGCTTTATGTAGTCTAGGATTTATCCCACCACAGGAGTATTTAACCTTTCATTCAGGGGTAACAACAAAACCAGAGGTGAATTGTACATGTTTGGTGTTGTTTTCCTCATAGTCCCAAACATATTTTTCATTCTTGTTCTTTATTGCAAGGAAATATCTTTCTATATAAAGACAAAGGTTGTAAGGAAAGTATTTGATTAATTTTTTTTCTAGAAATCCTACCATCCCATCACCTCGATATCTTCCATAGGCTTCATACTATTGATCAATGTCCTCTATTTATTATCTTCACCCTCCATATGATAAGAACCCATAATAACCTTCTTATGTTAATAACATTGAAGGATGTATACGATCATTTCAATAGAGTTGATCCATTGTTCAGTGGGTGAGTGATAAAATGATCCATTAAAAGTATAAGGAATTTATCTCATGATTCAATGAATTGCAATTTGATCATTTTTATGGAGGGGTTTTATGTTCTACTTGATCCATGTTTTAATAAAAAAATAAGATAACTAATATAGTATCGTTACAATGTTTGTGATTATGACTCCCATCAGATTGGGCATCTCATTATAGATGTCATCACATTGATCTTCACATCAGTTGTCAGCCTGATTCCTCCAATTAACAGCGATTGAGTAGAATAAATTGAAATTTAAGGGTATATATTTTAAACTATTACACCCATAATGGTGAATCCAATTAAAAAATGATAAAATAGTAATTACATTTATCTCTTTAACTTATGAATTTTTAAGCATCATATTATGTTATCCATGATCTTCTTACTAACATATATTATTTGGGTAAATTTTTTCCCATAATAATGTTTCCATATATTACTATGACATTATGAAATCATGTCCCCCTAGATTGTTAATCTACGAGTGATTCAAGGCATGTTGTAATGCACGAGTTCCCATTCGAGTCGTGCTGAAAGAGTTATTTTTTTTGTTTTTCCCCTAGATAAAACTGTGCCATATCCACCTCTACATTTTTATATCCATAAAGGGATTTATTTTATTGATAAACCAAATACTATAAACTCCTCTAAATATATATATTTTGTATTAAAATTATTATTATCCCTATGGCTTTCACTTGAGTTTTCTAATCGTAATACCAAAATTAACTAAACCTATTCTATGATACTAGTGATAAAATTCATGCTCTTTATTTCATTTATAATCATGATTTATTACATAATCACGCACTTAATATAACTCCAATGATAAATATTTATATTGTCTACGAGGCTTAGAAACATTACAAAACAACTGAAAACCTAGAATACTCATCTTTATAGAAAACAAATTTTATATGACCACAACATTCATTCTTACATTGCATTGTTGGTGATAACCTGAGAACATACATTAGAAAAGGGTGACATATATATCCCATAGGGAGTAAAAAAGGAATAAAATGATGAATAAAATGCCTGTTTGGAAATAGTCATAACAATGGAGCATAATAGAAACATGAACATAAAGGCATTATATAGCATGATTATCATAACTAGGAAATGTGGAAAAAACATTAATCATTACATCATTAAATTAAAGGAATTAGGTAAACTACTATGCCAAATTGGTGTAAAAATTCATATAATGGAATCAGGTAGACCCTTATCCCAACACGATGTAACATGATACTAAAAATTACCTAATGTATCAGAGTGTTATCTGGGTGTGCTATTTATAATCATTTAAATATCATGCTTATGTGTTCCACATAGATCACATAACATGGATTCATTAATGAAAATAATTTATTACATGATCATGGTTTGTGAAATACATACATGTAATTATAAATCAACATGTATATGGGAATAAGGATGAATACCCTTGATGGAGGAATATGTATGGTATTCACTATATGATGATTTTGGCATGGAAAATCACGGGGAAATTTTGGCAACATAACGGTGTCATATAGAAATTTATAAAATGGATTGATGAGATAGAAAAGGACACTCATCATTTATACATGAAATTTATAGTAATGGATCATGTGACATAATATCCCAACATGTGAAATGTAAATTTTGATGCATAATATAAACTAAATTCTTTAAAGGAAATGAGAAGAGAGAAATATGTTGTGGAATTTCAGCATAGTAACATGTGGGATTAAAAGATCATAAGAGGGATTAATGAGAGTGAAAGGAATATCTGACCATGTATATATAAAATTTATAGTATGGAGATATGTAATAAAATATCCCAATTCAGGAAAATGAATATTAAAAGGAATGACATAAAAGAGGTGCTTATGAAAAAGGATAGAGGGAGAGTCCTTAAACAGATGTGTGATCCCAAGGGCTTAGGGGATGATTCAAGGGAGATTGGGGTGACTTGGGATAACTCTAACGATTAGGGGGAAGTGGATGGTCAATATTAAAAGATATTTAGTGAATATAAATGGGTGTTTGGGTGGTTTTTTATATGAAAGGTGGGAGAAATTCATTATTTTGTTTTTGGTTTAGGAAACTACACACTAAAATATTAAAAACCAACAACAATACCAAGGAGTTTGACATGGTTTATGGAAAAGGGGAGTGGTATGCATTATTTTAAAAGTCTAATGGCTAAAGATATTAAAATTTTTCCCTTACTTATGTGGATGTGAGTCACACATTCTAGGAAATGAATTTAAAATAATAATTTTCTTAAATGTCTTAGAGGATTCTGTATGAATTTATAAAATAAATAAAAAACACTAAAATTGATTTATTTTAAAGGAAAAAATATTTTTTTTTAATATAAATTTTATAGTATTTAATTACATCACTATTGGGTTATTATGATGTCATAAAACATAATATATATTTACACAGTATTTTATTTTTACACAAAAAATCAATAGTCTCTGAAACGTAATAATAATAAATCGTTTGATAATTTTGACATCCTGATTCCAAAAAAATATTCATTTTATCTAAATAATTATTTAAATTTGGTAATTTTCACTCATAAAATAAAAACAGACATTTATTTAAAAATAACAGGTATTGAAAAAAATTGTTTTCAAATAATAAAAATTTACATTTAACTTCCTAAATACTATACAATCATTTATTTTTAACAAAAGTAATTTAATAAAAATATTTTATTAAAATATTATTTAATTCAGAAATCTATTAGTTCATAAAAATAAATTTGTTAATTGAATATCAATATTAACCAATAATACTATTTTTT
The DNA here is from genome assembly GCA_963277665.1 of Viscum album. NCBI lineage: Eukaryota > Viridiplantae > Streptophyta > Magnoliopsida > Santalales > Viscaceae > Viscum > Viscum album. The sequence goes on along the minus strand of OY728126.1, from coordinate 1,471,502,666 downwards.
CTCTAAAATCGATTAAAAAATAAAAATAATAAAATTAAAGTATATTCATTATTCTATAAAAAAAATAATTATCATAATCATAATGATAGGGTCTTATTATTTATCACGTTATTACACAAGAATATGAATTAGGAGTAATGTGTGTGATGTTGGGGCTTTCATGGGGCTGTTCGGTGAACATGGTTTGGGATGTGATCTCGATGAGCATGAACGTCTCTCTTAAATGATTTCGCTCAATCTTAAGTTTTTTCATCTATGATTGAGAATGTTCTAGGGAAAATCAATGAAATGTTATCTCCCTCATAAGATCTTAAAAATGGGAATTATATGGTATGATCCTACTGGTTGAGTCCATAACTTCCTTTTCCTGTGTTAAATAGATTTGTTAAAACCCTATATTTATACTAGTAATGTGATCAACATTCAATAACTATATTTTCAATGGTAAGGATACATAACAATATTTAAATCCAATTGGATATAATAAAAGGATATCAAATGGTTTCTATATCCATAAGAAATTTAATTAAAAGAATGCAATTTTATTCATAAATGTTTCAGTTGTTACAATTTCAGCCCTTTTGTTTATGGTTTTTCCTTTATTAATATTAAATTCACCATAATCAATGTAATTAATTTCAATTTATTTCAGTAATATTTATAATCAAATAATATTTATACCTTATTAGAAATTATATATTATTCTTACTCCAAATATGCAAACTATTTTTCCAAATTACAATCACTAAAGAGAGAAAAATTAATTTTAATTTAATGTCATATGTGGGACGACAATGCATGTTTTTAAAGTAAAAGAATCGAAATGTTTTCTACGTTTTTATACTCAGTTTCAAAGTGAGATTAATTTAAATGATCTAAATTGGATTAATTGGTAAAATATAAATCTAATTAATCTTTGAAACCAATAAAGAATATAATTTATAGTTGTAAAAAAATAGACATAAAATAATGTTTGAATAAAAACTTATTATTTTTCAGTATTTAAAAAAAATGAATCTTCAATGAAAAATTACAAAAATCCCCAAAACTAATATTAATTTTACCCATTAAAATATTAAGATTATTTTAATATTTTAAATATATCAATGGTAAAATTTTCTATTTAAAATTAGTTTTCCACTTAAAGTCTATAAAAGTGCCTTAATAAGAATATAGGTTTTTAATTGTAAAAATGTGTTTGTTCTTATCTGTTTCCTATAAAATATATCAGAATAATTTTTTAAAGTATTTCATTGAATACATAATATATATATAAATATTTCATTAGTATCATTCAATAATTTTAAAAAAAGTAATTTATTAGGATAAATAATCTTTTTGAGCATAAAATTATTATTCTATTTAAATATTCCCTTTCTTTTCAATTGGTTCTTTTATTAATTTGTATTTAATTAGTAACCAATAAATTTATTCTATATTTTTCTAAACCATATATGTTCATATGTTAGAAAATATTATTTATATGAAAATTTTATATCTTATTATATTGAATAATAATATTTAAATAATGTATTATTATTCTATAAAACTCTGTCCTATATATAAATTATGAAATTGAGCAAAAAAGTTAGTGTGTACAACACACCCTAATTTAGTTTCATGGGGATTGAATTATATAAGATATAGTGAATTTATTTAAAATATTAAATATATATTATATTCTCTATATATTATATTTACTTGCGTGTTTTGTGTTGTGTGTCATACACGCTATCGAGTACAATGGTCCAAAATTAGTATTTAAGGGCATTAAATTCTCCCCAAAATAATTTAATTTCATCCTCACAATATAAAATTGATTTGGGTGATATATTTTTTAATATTTACTATGTTTTAAATTCCAAATTTCATGAATTGGTTATAATAAATCCTCTATAAATGAGAGAATTGGAACTAAAAAGGTCACATGGACAAACATAAAACTAGGTAACTAATTATGAGGTAATTAGTGAAATTTAGAGATACATATTATGAATAAGAGTGTAAATATTTTTTGGGGATGATTTAAGTCACCAGTCACAAACAATTGAATGATCAATGTAATTTTTAATGCCTCAAAATCATAAATTAATGATGATTTGGAAGTCCATTTGTTCAAAAAAATTAGGTATTAGGAGAACATATTTTTAATATCATTTTTATCATGTTGAGAAATTCCTTTAGCACATAAGAATATAAGGACATTTACATACATGATTCATTTTAATTTCAAATAAAAAATTTCATCTTTTTGGAGCTTTGATCAAATTCTAGTTTATACCATACTTCAAGAAATGAATATCTGAAAATAAATTCCTATTCCAAAAGAACTAAAATAAACCGTTAACGGATCGTAAGGACCATAAATTTATTCCATTTGACACCAACTATTCTCCATAGAAAACATGGTAACAATAGTAATATCTAAACCAAATAATTTAAACTATAGGTTCATCATTTATTTTTATTTTTTATTTTTTAACCATGAAAAAATTAAATATTAACATTGAACTTGAGTAGGTTAGTGGTTTGAGTTGAACCCTTCTTGTCCTTCGATCATAGGTCAGGTCCCATGGAATTTTAGATTTTATTGGAAGTCACCCAGAAAATAGGTTGTCTTTTTTATAACGGTAATTATATAATTTCCAAAATAAATATGGTGTACATCCTTGAAATAAGGTTAATAAATAAGTATCATTTTAACTTAGGATTTCAATAAATCCCCATTAGAAAAAATATTTCATCCTTTTATTTCCGAATAGGTACATCCTTAGTACAAGGATTATCCATTATTTAATTTGTAGGATTTCGAAATCGTTACACCTTATCTTAAATCTAAAAAACATTAGTATTTTAATTGGACATTCAATATCAAAATACAAAATAATGTTTTGTAAATAAAAATTGAAATATCCTTGGAATATCCTCCATGGGTATCATACTAGGTGAGAAGAAAGGCCCATTTTCATGTACCATGTTTTTCTAAGTTTGGCCCAACACTCATTACTTGATATTTAAATCCTATGTACATTTTTTCTAGAACAACACCTGCTTTTAGTATCCATGAAATTATGTATTTCTTGGAATACCAAAATAACCCCTACCTTACCGAAATCATAGGATGTTTTTCTATATATATACTAAAACTGTACCTTACCAAAATGTTCCCTTTTTTTAATCCTAAATCTAGTTTTCTAGGTTTATACAAAACATCCTCGAATAACAATTTTTGCACCCTGACCCAAGAAATCCTAAATATGATGTCTAATAATGTTACATTGGCATTATTATAAGGAAACAAACACCAAGATATCAAATATTTTTTTAGTATTTGTAAACCAGATACATACATGATTCTTGTATTATAAATGATAACACTAATTTCAAAATATTTTTTCATTAAAGGATATAACTTTATTCCATATAGTGCATGTTTTCATATCATTAATAGTTCACTTAGGGTAATTAAAGTGAAAGAAAACATATCAAGTAGAAAAAAATTCTCAGTAAGGTTAATGTAAAATGAATGAAATAATGAATCAATTAGAATAATAATTATTGTATGTTAAATAACATAATACACATGTCATGTAATATGAAAATTACAAAAATGTTCATAAAAAATATAGAATGTTAATGACTAGAAACACATGCTTTTTAAATAACTAGATAATGAAAAATCAATATTATATGCTAAGTAACTAAAAAACATGTAATATAATCAATGAAATGAAAATGGAATGTATCTATATATATGTCAATTAATGAACCCATGGATAAATAATAACTGTAACTAAGCAAGGGAAATGACTAATTATAGGATTCCATGTTTCCTAGAAACATGGAACCATTAACATCAAGAAAATTCACAATACATTTAAAAATATCATGTAAAAATATATCTACGGAGGATAGCCAACTAACTCATTCCACAAGACAACTGATGCATCGAGGGGCTATATATAACTGCATCGACCCATGTCATATCTATCCAAAGCATTTCTAATTTATTGAATATAAAATTTAACAATGTGTCTCATCTAATATTCATATGGAGTTGAATAGATGAATTTGTATATATTTCCCCAAATAATCAAATAAAATCCCAAGCAAACACCACATGAAAAATAGTATATAGTTTAGTTAATGAACATATCCATGATAAATGAAATGGAAAATTAGGGGAAATAAAATGTTCAATGATAAGAGGAGAATGATTATTTCAAGGGAACTAACTAAAGGAATCAAGGAAGTGAATGAGACTTTTACTATTGGACAAATCAATCATAATCCATCTAGAAGAAGAATGAGGATGGTATCAATACAACATATCCAAAGTGGAGTATAAATAATTTATTTCTATCACTAATTAATATAAATATTATAAAACAATCTTTTATAAAAATATTTAGGTCGATATACTTTTTTTGATATACCTTCTAAAATTCCATTTCATTGAAAAGTACTTCGAAATTAATTTTATTAAAAAAGAAACCAAATAGATATAAAAATGGTGATAAAAATAAATTACATTATGTAAATTAGTACATTTCTTATGGAGTAAAAATTATATTAATTTTTTATTGTAAAAATGATATAAAAAATCATTGTTCAGAATGTGATAAGAATGTTCCTTTGAAAACATTGGTAAAATGAAAAAAAGGTTAAAAATTCCATTAATAATACATATTTAAAATATGTAAAATAAATTGAATTCTTTTTATAAGACTTGATTTTTAGATCGATATTCTTTCTCATAATAAAGTGAGAAATAACATAAGTTTTTCATGAAAACATTTAATAAGAAATTTTGATTACCAAATAATGGAAAAATGGTAATATTAATTTAAAAAAGAAATGAATGACCATTGGAGAAAAAATCAACGGTTTTAATGAGAACTTATACAAAAATTTCCTTTTATGGAAATTCAAGTGTTAAAAATCCCAAAAAAAATGATTGTAATAAAATACTTTAAAATACCATGAAATTGATGTTAAACATAACCAATGAATAGATTATGTGTTTAAAATGATAATCCACATTAAATAAGTGTAAATACAATAGTATACAGTGAAAAGTGATTACACACATAATCATAGAAAATTAACCACAACGAGGTTTTATTATAACCCAATGAAAAATAATTGAGTTATGAAATTTTGTTCCACTTTGAAACTAATAACTATAATCATCTTAGAGGAAATAATTCAAATTGATAATCAAAATATAATTATTAAGTAATTAATCATGATATTATAAGTAAATGTGGTAGAATATAATGACCTAAGTATTTGTTAATGAAAATCCCTCTAGATACAATTAAATTTATTAATATGTGAAATGGTTATACAACATATGCAATTCTTCTGTTTTATGTTTCTGGATTTTAAAATACTATTAAGAATTTTTATCATTTCTAATATATTCGTTGGATAGTGATCAAATGATTAGTATAAATATAGGGCTTTAAAAAGTTGATTTACTCAGACAACAGAACCGATGGCCTCATCCAGTAGACTTTCCCAATACGAATCCCATTTATTGGAGCTTGGAAAAGAGGTGGAATCATCGGGCATCGCTCTTGACCAAGCCTATTCCGAGCTTGAACATGTTAAGCTTGAGATGATCTGACTACGGGATAAATTCTAGTTGATAGATATCACCGCCAGAGTGATGTTATCCGAGCCACCCCCAAAGTCTATCACTATCGCACACCTTCCCTTCAGTCTTATGAAGGTGTTATAAGGGGATATTTAACAAGAACCTTTAACTATGACTATGTACAATTTTTTTTTAAAGATTATACATTTATTTTATTATTGTTACATTGTAAATAGTTTTTAAAGCGCAAATAGTAATTTTATTTAATATTAAAATAAGAAATCTATTTTGATGAATAAATTGATTTTTGAAATAAATAATATATTAATAAAATATTATTATTATTATTATTTAATTACTTTTTATTAAATATAAATGGTCATATAATTTTATGAATGCAATTGTAATTTTTATTAATGTTTGAAAGCTTTTTTTGTCAAAAGCAATGAATTTTCGGTAAATTTCTGTTTTTATTTTAAATGTAAGAAATTAAAATATTTAGAAAATTATTTATATAAAATGGATATTATTTTTGTAATTAGGATGTAGAGATTATCCAATGGTGAGTTTATCACAATTTTCTGAGACTGTCGAATTTTTATGTAAAAATTTAATACTATTAAAACATATAATATGTTTTATGACATAATAATGACCCAATGGTGATGTATTAAAATAATATAAACATTATTTTCATCTAATATATGTTTTACCATTAAAATATTGTGATTTCATCTTTGTTTGATTTATTTTACAAATCATTAGTGGACCCTTCAAGAACTATAATACATTTTGACTTTTTAAATTGTTTTCCTTGAGAGTGTGACTCACCTCCACATAATCAACACTATTATTTTAAGAATTTAGGACATTGGGCTTATAAAATATTGTCTTCCACTCCCCTTTTAAAAAAAGGGTCTAGTTTGTGGTATTGATTTGTTTAAGGTGAGGTGTCTCAAACATAAATAAGAAAGAATTCCTTCTCCTTTCCTATATAATCCCACCCAAGATCCCACTTCCTATTCACTAAAAGCCATTGTAGTTATTCCAACACCTACACTGCTCTCTCTAGAATCCACCCAAGGCGCCCCAAGCTCCAAATAATCTACTCCCAAGCCTCTCTAAATCCTTTGGAATCACACTTTCAAGTAAGAGATTCTCACTTTCCTTATTTATATCCAAGTTTCATTATATTATTATACCCTTCTCTTTTCAATTATAAATGTTGGGGTGTGATTTCTCACCTCCCCCATACTTCCCAATTTTTGTTTTAATTATGAGAGACCCCTTTCAATCTCATTAATTATTTCCATGTACGCCTTTGGAAGCACACTTTCAAGTAAGGGATTCTCACTTTCCTTATTTATATCCAAGTTTCCTTATATTATTATACCCTTCTCATTTCAATTATAAATGTTGGGGTGCGATTTCTCACCTCCCCCATAATTCCCAATTTATGTTTTAATGATGAGATACCCCTTTCAATCTCATTAATTATTTCCATGCACACCCAAGGCCCTCGCTGCTAGTCGGCAGCCTCTGGCATTTGGGGAAATGCACTTGAGGCCATGTGAGGAACCGGGTATGGGGTGCCTCTGGGTGGCTTCCGGAACTGGGATGTTACAAAGTGGTATCAAAGGGATTATTTTATCTTTATTTACTGTTTGAAGCCTTTAGCCAGGGGTAGGATGGATTTGGTACTTTGTACTAAGTTGTGCCCGGGAGTAGCTAACCCGTGTACAGGGAAAAGCCAATCTACCTCGTTTATTGCAGTTTTCTAGTTTTGAGATTTTACGGTTGATATGATTTCACCTTGAGTGATTCACAAGATTTGTGTTGTTATTGTTGTTGTTATTGGAGTTCTATTTCTGTAACAACCCGATGAGTTTAGGGTATGCCATCTCATGCATCATATAAGAACTCATTAGAAATTAGATGCCATCCATTCTTGCCATGCCATCTAGGGTGCATTAGAGATTACATATTCTTATGATAGACGTTGTGTAGATTATGCCTGTTGTTGTGTTAGAGGCTTTGATATAATCCCAGCAGTTTTATGGAGAAATTTTTTGTATTATACCTTGCTTAAAGGAATGCAAAATTTTGGTTATTGAGGTGTTAATGGCCCTCATGAATCGGAACGTGGTGGATCATTGACTTGTTTCTCATGTATATGACTTATATGAGATGCCAAGCTTTGATTCGCGGGGATTATGGCCCCTCACGAATCATAATTTGGCACCTCCATGTTTGTTTTTCAGTGTTTTCTGGAATTTGGTGTAGTTTCTGAGCTACTACCCGGAAAAAACCCAGAATACACTGTGTGTAAATTATGACTACACGCCTTAATGTCTTAAACTGTGGCACTGACTGGGTGAGCAGAAACACGGGGTTGTGAAAATAATTTAGGAACACGACGGGTATGGTAGGAACACGCCGTGCAGTAGTGATCCGTGTACCCGACCATTTCACTAACAACACTGGTTGGGGATGCTCCTATAGTAAATATCATTTTTCGTTTGAACACGCCATGTAGTCTTGTTCTAGTTATTGGGCTGTGTCACGAACAATACAGATCGGTGTTATCTTCTCCCATACACGCCGTGTTTGTTTGGAACACACCGTGTAAGGGTCATCCGTGTAGACGGACATGTAACTAACAACATGTTCGCTAAAACCTTTTCTAGTACACGTCGTGTACTTAGTGAACACGCCGTGTAGTCTAGGGTTAAGAGTAACATGTGAGTTTTCCATGTAAAGAGACTCGGGCAGGGGAATGGAGTTCAAGTACACACCGTGTGTGGGGACAACACGTCATGTAGTCTGGGGTGTTACATGACTAGTTGTGGCAGAATTACACACCCAAGTGGATGGCTTTAAGGAACACGCTAGGTAGTTTTATACATGTCGTGTAGTCGCGTTTGGTAAAACATGATTTTTTTCTTTCTCATGTTCCTGTTTTGTACTCTTGTGTTCTCTGTCTTTGATGATTCTGATTTAATGTGTGATTTTGATCTTTTAGAGTTATGCCTCCGAGATGTCCTCCGGTTGTACGTCAGCTGCCATGCGGTGATCAGACACCGAATATAGCCGATCAGGGACCTCCTACAGATCCTCTTATTGTGACAGTCTTGGCACCAGCAGTTATACCCATTTCAGGCACCGATGCGCAGTTCAAGGAGGACTTCCTGAGGATGATGCAGACCTTTCAGGGAGCGCCACATCCTGCCACGTCGATGTGTGAGTTGACGTGGGTTTTCCAGTAGCAGCATCCTCCTACTTTATCAGGGGATGGAGGAACCTAGGCTGTAGTGTCGTGGCTAGAGGACACGCTGATGATCTTCAGGTATCTAGAGATACTTCCAGATAAAAGGGTAAATCTTGCTACTTATATGCTCCGGAACACCGCCAAGAGGTGGTGGGAGGTGATCTCACATTCAGGTCGATAATAGAGTATGATATTGGATGAGTTTCAGCACATTTTCTACGATTACATTTATCCAGAGACCTTGAGGGCTGACTGGTCCTAGGAGTATATGAGTCTCGAGCATGGTAATCTTTCTGTTATGGAGTACTCGTCTCGTTTTATCGATCTGCAGAGTTTCATGATGATTCCAGCAGGTGATGAGTTGTTCCTTTCTAGGAATTTTGAGGACAGTCTCAATTAGGAGATCCAATCCCAGGTGAATATCTTCAGGTTGACTTCGATATCCACTATCATCAACCATGCGCTTATCACTGAGCGCAATCTGAGAGATTCTGGAGCAGTGGGCCCAGGAGGTTCGACATTTAGAGCAAGTGTTTCGCCTACTGATAGTAGTAAATACTTCAGGGAGTCTTCTTGAGGAGATCAGGGTAGTCGGAATGTATCTTTGGGCAGCCAGGTTGTATGCTATCAGTGAGGTAGGAGTGGGCATACTAGGCCTCAGTTCCCGAGAGACCCGATGGAGTACCGATCTTGTGGCAATATGGGACATCTTCATTGTTTTTCTCAGATCTTCTCACCTACAGCTGGTGGTAGGGGTTCTTCTATAACCCCACATACAAGATATGTATAGAAATTTTCTCACCAATATAGGAACTGGAGTTCTTCCGGCCATTCGGGCCGAGGTGGAGTTCACGACCATAGTGGTCAGTCTCCTAGTTACCAGCGACAGTAGAGCAGATCAACTCAGAGTGTTCAGCTAGGGGCGTAGGGTCGCTGTACAGGCCATACATTCACCGTGGAGCATATCTATTAGGAGCAGGATCCCAGCCCTTCCACATCTCAAGGTACGATCTTAGTAGTCTCAGTTTTATCTTCATCCCTTTTTGATACTGGTTCTTCGCATAGATTTATCTCTATTGCTGTTGTGAAGAGTCTCAGGCTCTGTATCTTTTTGTCTGCTAACATGTTGACTCTTGATACACCGTTGGGAATGAGGATGTCTAGTGTACATTAGTGTAGGGAGTTCCCTCTTGAGGTTGCAAGGTTTCACTTTTTATGGGACCTCTATGACCTAGAGATGACAGGCTATGATGTAATTCTCAGTATGGACTGGTTAGTTCCCTTCGAGGTAGTCATCGATTGCTATCGTTGTAGGGTGAGTTTCATATCACCAGAGGGCAGACCATTTCTTTATAGAGGTGAGTGGGATGTCCAAACGGGTAGAGCTGGACCAGAGCATCATGGGATAGGAGGAGTTATAGATAATATTTCTAGTCATTATCTAGAGGACCAGGGGACTTCACAGTTAGACATTCCTCCAGTGGTGGATCGTTACTAGGATGTCCTTCCGAAGGACTTTTCAGGTTTTCTTCTGGAGCGTGAGGTTGACTTCTTTATTGATCTCGTGCCAGGAGTGGCACTGGTGTTCATTCCTCTTTATTGGATGGCTACACCTGAGTTTCAGGAGCTCAAGAAGAAGTTGGAGGAGTTTCAAGAAAAGGGTTTCAACCGACCTAGTACTTCTCCTTGGGGTTCACATATCCTATTTGCGAAGAATTTAGACGACACCATTAGGCTTTTCATGGATTATCGGAATTTGAACCAGTTGATAGTCAATAACTGATATCCTTTTTCAAGGATCTATGACCTCTTTGATCAGCTTCTAGGAGCTCTGGTGTTCTCGAAGTTCGATTTGAGGTCTGGTTATCATCATATGTGTGTTAGACCATCAGATATACCTCTTACATCATTCAAGAGAAGGTATGGTCTATAAGAGTATACGGTCATTCCATTCAGTCTTACGAATGTGCCAGCAGCATTTATGGCCCTGATGAACCGATTGTTCCATCCATACTTGGATTCCTTTGTGGTGGTTTTCGTGGATGAAAACTTGGTGTACTATCACACTCGACACGACCATTCTACCCATATTGAGATCATTCTGAGTACACTGAGAGAGCATCAGTTATATTCTAAGATCTTGAAATGACACTTTCGGATGGATCAGATTCACTTCATGGGTTACGTTATCTCAGAGAAAGGAGTATCAATAGACCTAGAGAAAGTGAGAGCTGTAGTTTCCTAGGAGAAGTCGAAGAATTTCTTTGAGGTGCAATGTTTTCTAGGGCTGTCTAGATACTATAGGCGTTTCATGCAGGACTTTCCACGCCTTGCAGCACTGCTGAAAGGTCTGACCAAGAAAGGTGAGAAGTTATTATGGTCATATTTTTGTGAGTCAACCTTTCAAGAGTTGAAGGGGAGGTTGACGTCAGCACCGATACTATTCTTTCCAGAGCCAGGCAAGATCTATACAGTCTACTATGATGCTTCAGGTGTCAGACTTGGAGCTGTACTTATGCATGGGGATGGAGTCATTGCATACAGGTCTCGGCAGTTGAGGCCACACGAGAGAAATTAATCGACGCACGATCTGGAGTTGGCAGATGTTGTTCATGCCTTAAGCTGTTGGAGAAATTACCTTCTGGGATAGCACTTTGTGGTTTTCACTGACCACAATAGTCTCATGTACATCTTCACTCAGCGTGATCTTAACCTGAGACAACACGGGTGGGTCGAGTATCTTCAGTCCTTTGACTTTGAACATGCCTATACGACGACAAAGAGAGACACAATGGCTTATGAGTTGAGCATGAGAAATCAGATTCAAGAAGTTCAGAAGGGAAGCAGTGAGTGGAAACTTATGGCTATGTTCTCTGAGATGCATTTTAAGGTGCACGAAAAACAGGGGCAGACTTTTCTATCTTCTGTAGTTGTTGCCTCTACCCTTATTGATCGGGTACGGATGAGGCAGCTATCATACTCAGAAGGCCTAGACCTGCGGGAGAGTGTGTCCGGAGAGGGCCCTCTTCTTGGATTGACAGTGGGCGAGGATAAGATATTCATTTTTCAGGGACGCGTATGGGTTTTAGTAGACATACGCGAGGAACCGATGCATGATTTTCATTCTTCAGTTTGGGCAATTCATCCTGGCTTCACCAAGATGTATCGTGATCTACACCGTCAGTACTGGTGGAGAGGTATGAAGAGGGATGTTGCTGGGTTCAACATGATATGTTCTACTTGTCAGCATGTGAAAGCGGAGAATCCGTGACTAGAAGGGCTTTTACAGCAGTTACCCATTCCCGAGTGGAAGTGGAATGATGTCGCGATGGACTTTGTGACTGGGTTATCAACGTCACCTTGAGGGAGTGATGTTTTTTGGGTTTTCATCGATTGTCTTATGAAGTTTTCTCATTTATTGCCGATCAAGGCGACTTTCAGCATTGACGAGCTAGAGCGGTTGTACATCCTAGAGATTGTACGTCTGCATGGAGTTCCACACTCCATTTTTTTAGACAGGGATGTGCATTTTACTTCTCGGTTCTGGCATGGGATTTAGAAGGCTTCAAGTACACATGTCCTTTTGAGTACAACACACCATCACCAGACAGATGGCCAGTATGAGCATATGATCCAGGTGCTTGAGGACATGCTCTGATCTTGCATTCTAGACTTTGGAGGTTCTTGGGAGAAGCATATTCCTCTTTTGGAGTTTTCCTATAACAACAGTTTTCAGGCAACTATTAAGATGGAACCTTTTGAGACTTCATATGGTTGGCCATGCCGATCACCATTGTGCAAGCTGGAGGCAGGAGAGGCAGCTTTTGCTGGGACCTCATCTTGTTTAGGTGACCTCAGAGCAGATAGAGTTGATTCAGAATGGGATGGCTACAGCACAGTCTCAATAGAAATCTTATGTTGATCAGCGGATACGACCTCTGTAGTTCGAGTTCGGGGATGAGGTTTTCCTATGTGTCGCACCAAGGTTGGGACACAAGAGGATTCGGAGACAGGGTGTGATTTCACCACGGTACATTGGGCTGTTGGAGGTGTTGGAGAGAGTTGGGTCGATTGCCTATCGGTTGCAGTTACCTCAAAGGTAGCAGGCTTTTCACGACGTCTTCCATGTCTCTCAACTCCAACGTTACTTTTCAGAAATGTCTCATGTCTTTCAACCCGAGGAAGTTCAGCTCGAAGTAGATGCATCATTTGAGGAGCATCCTATCTGGATTTTTGATCGCAGTACGAAGGTTCTCCGTGGCCGGTTTGTTCCTTTATTATGGGTGTTATGGCAGTAGGGGTGAGTATAGGATGAGACCTGGGAGAGGGAGGTTGATGTACGATCAATGTGGCTGGAGCTGTTCGAGGTTTCTTCTTCTAAGCCTCGCTAGGAAAATTCAGGTGAGAATTTATTTAAGGGGTAAGTTTGTAAGAACCCATATCTTTGTTTCAGGTATGTTTTTCTTTTTCTGGTCATTTTTAGGAAAAAGAGGAAAATCTGGAAATTTTCAAAGTACACATCGTGTTCTTTATGAGTACACGCCGTGTACTTCTATGTCGCGCAAGGCCGTGTGATGGCCGTGTCCAGGCCACACACACGGTGTGTAGGGGTGATGTGGAGGCCTCTTAAAGTAGAGTACAGAAGGGCCTAGTACACAACTTGTACTCCATAAGTACACATCGTGTACTTTCTTTTTTCATTAAATGGACTGGGGTTGTGCCTAATCGACAGAATCGTCTTCTTCTCAAGGTTCTTCGGCTGAGAGCATCCGTACGACCACAAACATCCTCCGAGCCCCCAAGCCTCTATTAATTTGCTGAATCAACTACCGCCAATTGAGTTGGAACCACAGCGGTGAGCTCTTCCTTCTTCTTGAGTTTCATTCCATGATTTTCCCACTTTCTCAAGATATCGTGGGATGAATTTTTTGTGTGTTTTCATAGATCTATGACGTTCTAAAGAGAATAAAGCCTCATGGTTCAAGTATATTGATCTTATAACATCAATGTAGGTGGTTGGTGACTTACGTTTAAATGTATTTAAGTTTTTTTGTTCAAATTTTCACCAATACCTGTGAACGGGGTATTGCATGTTTACCATTTTCCCCCTGTTGTTTTCCTGCCTTGCATGTATGCTTGTGAAGAGGTAATTTGATCAAGTATGAGGATAATTTTTGTGATTGGATGTTCTTCCCATGCCTTTTTATTTTTACAACCTTTGGGTCTTGTTATCTATTGGTCGTTATACCTGTTTTCCATGCCTTGTGACCGTAGGATGGAATGATATTCTTGACATGCTTGTTATTCTGTAGACTGGTTAGCCAAGTAGATCTATAGGTTTGCTTTGTCCTTATGTCATTTTTATGCACTGAATGGAACGATATCGTGAGAACCTGGTGCTATGTACTACAAGGGATAGATAGAGTGAGCTTCCCAGAGAGTCTTGGTCATTATAGACTACAGGGGACAGACCGAGTGAGATTCCTAGAGAGTCTTGGATATTATAGACTATAGGAGGGTAGACCGAGTGAGCTTCATCAAAAAGTATTTAATTTTTTTAATTTCCTTAAACCATTATAGGCTAGAGGAGGAATTGATAGAGAAAGATTCCTCAGAGAGTTTGTGATAGACTTGAGAATATAGGATGTATTGACCGAGTGTGCTTCCTAAGAGAGTTTCTAGACCTTAGGTCTATAAGAGGGTTAGACCGTGTGATCTTCATCAGAGAGTCCCCGACTACCCTAGAATATAAGGTTAATTGACTGATCAAGCTTCCCTAGAGAGTCTTATAATGTCGTGTGACCAAAACTAGAGGGGTTAGGCTGAGTGAACTACGGAGAGGGTTGTGGTACTTCTTGGATAGGACCAAAGGGGTTGGTTGCGAGTACATTCCAGAGGGGTTTCTGTTGTGGTTAGCTATTTTCTTCACTGCTGCTTGTTGATCTGTAGATTGATCACAATTGTATATCTTCCTGTTATTGCTTACTGTTTAGTACTTACTATTTACTGGTCACTGTTTACTGCTTACTGTACTATTACCTGCCATATACTCACTGACTGTTAGGAACAGATCTTCGGGTGTTTGTTTGTTGGGATTTAGTCTCACACCCTATTTGGGAAATGCTTTTGGGCCCAAAAAAACTATGGTGTTGCAGGTATAGACAAGGGTAAGCGCCCTTCGACATCAGGAACTTGATTACTTTGGAGCAAGAGAGAATTGGACCAAGCTTAGGCTTGCGATGCTGCGGAGCTGTTTATCTTCTCTATTGTACTTGATTTGATATTATTTTTATTTCCAGCATTGTGATATATTTGATTGTTTACCTAGATATGTATCATGCATCATTTCATATATACATATGTTCTCCAGTTTTTTATTGTTTTAGTTTTGCTATGTTTATTGTTGTTGGATATTTACTGCTTCCGCTATTGCATGTTTTGTTTACTTCCACTGTGTACTCTACCAATGAGAGCATAGTTTCCCCACTATCACACTTAAGGCCCTCACTACTAGTCGGAAGCCTCTGTCATTTGGGGAAATGCGCTTGAGTCCATGTGACCAACCGGGTATGCGCCACCTCTGGGTGGCTTCTAGAACCGGGAGGTTACACTAAATCCTTAACATTGTCTTTCATTTTTTATTGAACATCATTCAAATTACTATATAATGGTATTAAATATGTTAATAACTAATACTAGAAACACAATTATATTTATAATATCATATATTAACTTCTCATAGTATATTATCAGATGTTTTTTAATCATAATTCATTATTTAACCAATTTTTAGGTGTTGATCGCCTTGACATTAGAGTATGTTTTAACATGTTACATAGAATTCTTATTACATATATCACAATTTAATCATATCCAGAATTTAAAAAATTATTTTAATATTATATATATATACATAATATACATATTTAGAATAATATATATTGTTTAGAGATAAGAAATGAAATGCACCATTCATTGAGATGGTATGTCATATGTACGCATTAACGCTACTTTCATTTATTGGTCTAATTTAAATATTTAAAAGTAATTTATATATTTTTAAATTATAAATATAGTATAATATATATTTTATATATGTTACATAGTTATATTAAAAACCACTGTTATAAATTCCATGTATAGTGTGAATGAGTCACATCGCTTTGAGGGGTTGGTAGTCCACAAATCCAGAAATGATGTACTCATATTTAAGACAAATGAAGTGCATAAAGGTAACTATTTTTAATGAAATAAATAAGTATAAATACCTTATAAATATCATATATAAAAAATATTAACATATTTTCAATCATAATTACATTCCATAGGAGGTGGTAATGGTGAAATGAAGAACATCATTTCATGAGGCGGTTGTCCTCCATACACAATACCTGTATGTTCATTACACATTATATTGATGTGTGTTTAAGTATAGATACAACCCTAAACATAAAAAAAATATTATTATATTTAGGATAATTTAATTGTTATAAAATCATGGAATAAGGATATTTGAGGGGGGACAGTGGATATAAATCGATTACGATTAAGGGAGGTGGTTACCTCTTATTCTGGTAACACCTTTTTTTCCCAAAAGGTATTCCATGGATTGATTTATAACTAATGTGATAATTATAGAATAAATTAATAGATTTTGAGGAGATATTTGGGTAGATAATGGGTGATCCAATGTGTCTTGATAGGTGTGAGGAAGTGTGAGTCATGAGTTCCATTGTATATTGGAGGAGGATTGTAATTCCTATAGATTTTGGAAAAGGGATTTTCAATAATGTTTTTCCTATGAAAAGTGAATCCAATTACAGTAAAAAGTAGATACAAGTGATTAAATGATCAATATATGGCCATAAAATTAATTTTTTTTTTCTAAATCATTTGGGCCCTTAATTTTATGGATTAGTCCTTTTCAAAACATAACATCACTTAATCATTTTAATTAATTTTAATTACTTTCACTAATATTTTTGCTCAGAAATTTTTTTACTATATTGCAAATTATCATTTTTTATTAAAAATATGGAATTAAATTTTTACAATTCAAAACATATAAGTGGAAGAAAATAATTTAAATTTAAGCCCACAAATGGGACGATAAAGTAGGTTTTAATGTAAAAATGTTTAAATAGTTCTTATGTTTTTATGTCCAATTTTAGGGTGAAATTGATTACACTAAACTAAAAAATATTAATTTATGGTACATAAATATAATTAATCTCTAAAACTAATTAAAAACAGAATATATTCTTATAATTAAATTATATTAAACATCGGTTTTTAATTAAAATTTAGTGTTTTTAACTATTCATTAAAAAATGAATCTTAACAGAAAAACCCTTAGAAAAAAAATAAATTCATTTTTATGTTTCCATTTAAAAATGAAGATTATTTTTAAATAAAAATATTATCAATGTTATAATGAATTTTATTTTAAATAGGTTCTCCATTATAAGGTGGAAAAAGTTTCTTAACAAATATTGCTTGTCATTTGTAATATTGTTTTTCTTCTTCTCTCGTGCCTATCAAATCTATTGGATGGAAATTATAAAAAAAAAATTGAGTATAATATATATATATAATTTAAATTTATATAATTCAATAATTTTAATTAATTAAATTTTTAATGATAAAAATTTGTTATGAGGATAAAAATAGTTTTCTATTAAGAAAATTCCCTTTATTTCCAACTGGTTATTATATTAATTTATAATTTATTTGTAACTGATGAATTAGTTTTATATTTTGGTAAACATATATTTATATATGTTAGTTAATACTATTCATAATGGCTAATTTGTATCTCATTTTATTAAATAATTATGTTTTAATAATATTTTATTTTTCGGTAAAAAATTGTTTTGCGTGTAATGAGACCCACTACAGAAAGACATTGGTGCATGCGAGACACACTAAATCAGTGTCGCTAGGATTGAAATATATAAAATCTATTGAATTTTATTAAAATATTAAATTTATTATATATTATTTTTATATTATATTCCCTTATATTTTTGGTTTTATGTGTCATACATCCTAACAAATACAACATTTTTTTTTATATTTTCGGTGTGTTTTATTAAACATAAGAACATTTTTAATTTAAAAACCTATATTGTCATCCTGCTTAAAGGATTAAATTTAAATTAATTTATGACAATTCTATTATTTTAAATTTTTAAAATGTATTAAATATATTTAATCATCATAAATCATAATTTCTAATAAGGTTAACATAGTTTTTCACCAAAATGATTAATGAATCTAATTAAAATTAATTACAACAATTTAGGTAAAATAATATCAACGATGGAATAAACCTAAAAATAAATAACCAAAATGAAATATTTTCAATTAAAAAATCCATTGGATGTAAAAATTTAGGTCTTATCATCCATTTTAATGAATTTATAAAATTATTGGATTAATTTTAAATTGAAAAAATGTATGTGGAATTCCATTTTAAAAAAATCTACAAGAGTGTCGCTCCTTATTTAAAATAAAAAGGACTACCCTCCCCACACTTCCTCAAACATATCATTCCACTTTTCCATTTCTATACTCTACCATAATAGTCTCCCAAAATATCTCAAATCATCATAAAAGCCACACCTTGGGCAAAAATCCATCCAAGGAAGCCCTATGGTGAAATACAAAAGGAGTAACCTGAATAAGATGTAACATTATTCCTTATACTCTTTTATTTTATTTTAATTATTCACCCCATAAAATATTATTATATAAAAAAATAATTATCCTCAATATAATGAGATATTTTTATTCTACGGGTTAAACCTTAACATTAACACACATCTATTCAATGGGTTATAAATATATGATTTATTTTTATAGCAAACTACCACCTCAGAAAAAGTTATTTTTAATTTTTTTCAGCACCTTTTATGGTTGGTAATTATGATTGAAAATTTTCTAATATAGGATATATATGATAATTATTATTTATTTTTTATTCTGTAATTATTTTATCACACAAAAAATTATTCATTACACTTTGTGTAAATAGGATAACATTATTTGTGGAAGAGTGAACTACCGCCCCCTGAATGCGATGTGATTCATTAAACACTATATATAGACCATATAAGGGATGGTTTTACTTATTAATATGGAAAATAAATGAAATATAGAATATTTTAATGAAAAAATTACCTTTCTAGAAACATAATATATATTTTTCCCTTTTACACATTTCACACAACAAAAGTGATGATGTCGTTTGTGGATGTGTGGTCTACCACCTCCCCGACATGATGTGATTCCTTTTACAACAAAATAAATATATGTAAAATTATATATAATTTAGTAACATATTATTTATTATATAATTATAACTCTAAAAATATATAGTGTTACTGACCATCTTTCCATAACGATCATTGAAAAATAGGAACATTACTCATTCGAAAGCATGGCCTACCGTCTCCAGGATTGTAATGTTGGTTATGTTTTCAAATATAAACATAATGATTGGGTTGAAATTTATTATTAATATTTAAATATTATAATTATAAAATTATTATTTTTCTCTATATGTTTATAAAATAAAATTTTTGACCATAGTTTACCTACAAAAGTAGTTTTTGACAAATGAACCGAATTTGGTAAGAAAAACATGATGTAAGCAGAATGGATTAATTATTTATATAAAAAATGTAATAAGTTATGTAAAAGTTATAATAAACTCGAAAAAGGTTCTGAATAAAATAATTATTCAGAATAATTTTATTATTTATTAATATAATGATACATGTGACAAGTAAGACTCTATTTAAGGGATTTTAATCATTTTTACATTTGTGAGATAAATGTCACGTTCCCGCTTAATTATTTTGTGTGGAGTATCTACTACCCATTTTGATATATTATATCATTAATAATATTATCATCATGGTTTGTATTACATTAATTTAATGTTATTACTTAATGAGTCTTATGATTTAAAATGTTTCAGTGTCGTATATGACACTTTATAATGTTTA
The DNA here is from genome assembly GCA_963277665.1 of Viscum album. Classification (NCBI taxonomy): domain Eukaryota; kingdom Viridiplantae; phylum Streptophyta; class Magnoliopsida; order Santalales; family Viscaceae; genus Viscum; species Viscum album. Next base: position 1,471,482,784 of record OY728126.1, on the reverse strand, counting down.
AAGACTACTTTCCTCAAGAATAATTATAATTCTCTTTCAATGTTATTTATATTTGAGGAAATTATATAACGATTTTTCAATAAAACCATTAATATTCATCCCCTCTATTTATTCCTGAAAATTTTCTTGCATTAGTACCATTTCCCACTCTTTAGTACTCCAAATATATTACAAATTTTTTTTAATAAAACTTGACTTTGTTTCCCTCATTAGGTGGAAAACATGTTTTCCTCTAAAAATAAGGATTTATTAAAAAAAATAAACAATGTTTTTAACCTTTTCATAATGATCTAGTAAATATATTTTTTGTCTTTTTTCATCTAAAATTTAATAAAATGGAATATTCTTATCTCTTTCCAAATATGTAATTTTTCTAAAAATTATACCATGAAAAAGGAGAGTTATTTTTTACCCATAGGACATGTATGGATTTAGACGAAGTCATTTATTTGAATATTATTTTTCATTTTCAATCAGTTACTTTTCAAATAATATGTTTTAAAAAATGACTTTCAACAAAAATTTATTTCAAAAGGATATTCAAAATGAAGTATATTTTCATTTGGAATGTTTTTAAAATCTGTTTTTACAGTATTTTTATTCATAAAATTAAAAAAAAACCTTAGTTTAGTACACCTTGGAAATATTATATTGATTCCATCCATAATCATTTCTATGATTATTTATAATAATTTGGCCTAGGATAATATTCACAATCCATTCCATGATTACTTTTAGTCCACATGAAATATTCTATTTTATATGATCATTGGACATTGAATTGACCCTAAATATACATATCATTTTCATAGATATGATTATTACCTAAATATTATACCATTTTTCATACATATTTTACACTGAAATTTATTTTATTATTCGGGGAGATATTGATAATTTTTTATCATTTATTCAATACAGAAATTTTATAAGGAAAATTGGTTATGAATTTGTATCAATTATTTGATATTTTTTTACATGAAAGACATGGGATATAGACCATTTATTTAAAGACCTGTGAGGTGGGGATCAATTAATGAGAGCCACACATTGTATCAGTTGTTTAATGAGAAAAACATAGTTTATGAAAAACCATTCATGTTTGTTTCCAAGTAGAATAGAATGATATGATATGGGTTGGAGACTGGTTAATACAACCCCTAGAGGAATCAGTAGTCTCATGAGATGATTTATTCGAATAAATGAGAATATATTAAACTATCTTAAGAAAATATATTGATGGTACAATGGTTTATGTTCTCAATACACTACATCTAATATTAAATAATTTTCTTTCATTCTAGTTATAATTTATATGCCTATGATTTTTCATTTACATATCTATGGGTGTATTTAATTCATTGTTAATTTATTAAATGTAATGTGATTTAGTTTATTACCATTAAATATTGACATTGATTTATCTTGTTATTTAAATTTAATAATATATCCATTATTTTCCATTAGATGTTAATTTTATCTCATAGAATCATTATTTCTTCTTATTTACTTACCATTATTAAGATTTCGTGCTCACCCTTATTTTGGCCCCTTCTCTTTGGGTATGTAGAATAAATATTTGAATAATATTTCATGAATACTATTTATTTAATTTTATTTTGTATCATGTTTTAATTTTCTATTTCCCAATGTATTATCTATATCGTGTATGATGTTTTCCCTTCCATGAATATTAAACTGATTTTTCCTACAATATTTGATTCCTTTTAATCATTCCCTTAAAATAAAATAATGCAACAGCTCCAAGCATTTGGGAATGGGGAGTTGAAATTTTTATCAATGGAAGTTTAGCATAACCCATAGAAAATAGATTTATAAAACATATATTAGGGAACATAACCATAAGGTAGTCATTGAAGATATGAATATAAGAAAATCATATAATTTTGTTATGTTGGATATTATGTGGTTATTCCTAGAAATGCATCCCTATTAGGATACTGCAAGTGGACATTGCTCTAGAATAGATGTTTCTAGGACTAATAACTCCAACATGGTGTGTCGGGAATAAGTTGGTGTAACCTGGTACTTGATAACATTCCTTACTACACACCACGTTCACACTATTAGCGGACATTCTTGGGAAAATTAACATTTTCTATAAAAATATTTATGGTGTTTTTAAAAGTAAATATGTCCCCAATGAGTCTAGTGATTATGATTCTAAGACATATGATACCTCAATTTAAATTAAGTGTTACACCAAATATATAATTATTCATAGTAATTTATTTTATAATCTAATCAAGTTTATTCTATTATTTTGAAATGGTTCCCAAAATAAAAATTGTATCAAAAAATCTGGAAAATATAGATATTTCACAGTGGAGGATGTCAATAAAGATAGTATTATAACTATGCATGTTATAAATATATTTGGGAATCAAAGTCAGGTTATCAAAAATAATATTTTATGAATGGAGAATCTTTTTAAACATATAGAGATTATTATGTTGGATTTCCTTATATAATAGATACCCCCATCATTTTATGGTTTTACCGATCCAAGGGTGATTGACCAATGGATTAAGTATTTAGAGAATATATTTATGTCATCAAGATGTGGTAAAATGTAAAAGGTTGCACTTGTAGGGTATTATCTCAATGGTGATGTTGGTCAGTGATGGTACATTATCCTGAATACTAGAGAGGAAAAATAAATAGAACTCCCGGAGTGGAGAACTTTCAAGGAGAAATTCTTCGATAAATACTTCCGACGTGATAAAAATATTGAGATGTAGAGAATTTTTTTTATATTAAACAAAGATAATGACGAGAGTGCATCAAAATATGAAGATACATTTAAATGTTTATCAGGTATTTTATAGATTATATAAAAAACATAAAGTGTATGTTAGACATATTTTTTAATGACTAATTCCAAATCTCTAAAAGGTGATGGTTTCCTATAAATTTTCATCATACAATGAAATAGTTTTATGAGATATAAATAGAGAGAAATAATTATACATGTCCTAGGGATTTAATGGAATAAAATAGAGTAATTAGTCTTTTAAACACCTTAAAAATGTAAAAGTGTCAAAGATGAAGAGAAATAATGATTTTCCCAAATGGGATAATTGTGGAAATAATGACCATGGTAAATACATGGATAAAATATGGGGTTTTTTATGTCAGATATAAGGTTCACCATGCTAAAGAATATAATGTGAAAAATAAAAATTTTACTATTCAGTGTTACAACTTAAAGGAGATGGTGGACTATAGAAATGAGTTCCCCAAGAATCGAGAGAAAATAATAGAGAATATATTAAGGGATCAAGGTCAATAATTTTTTTTTTACAATATCGAAGTGGATGGATTAATGTAATTACGTAGTTGGATTTATGAAATATGTTATAAAATTATTTTATATATTATATTCTAATCATTTGAATTATAAAATATATAAGTCTTTAATGCAGTAATTTATTGTTAAATACATAAGAAAATATGTTTAATGGGAGTATGAAAAGTGATTTAGTTGAAATTAAAATTTTTTTGGAGACACATAGTTCCGGGAAAGATAATCCTAAATAAGTTTATACTATTAATAAAATGATGTTTGTATAAATAAATGACTTTTATGGATACTATAAAATTGGATAAGTACTAACTACCATTGTACCATGTAATTATTATTATATATGGTTTATGCTATCATCTATGGAGTGATTTTTTTTGGTTTTTTGTAATATATCCAATAACATTTTTTACTTAATGAATAAGTAATAATGAATATTCTTTATAAATTATTATATTAAATAAATGTATTACCATATTTCAAGATAATTCATGATGAATATGTTCACACATTCGATATATAATGATTAATGATATACTTCAGGTTTACTGAATTATAATGATTTGTTCATTTTTGAAATTCAGCGACCTTCCTTCCAAAGTGTTAGATCATAACATTTTGAAATAGTCAGCTGTTAATCAAATGGTTTTAGATGATATTTGGATTTCGTTTTAAAGACGGATGTATTACATCTCCCTATGATACAACTTTTCCTAGAGATAGTTTATGAATGGTTCAAATCATAATCAATGGACGAGATTGTGTTTATAAAAAAGTATACTTTCATATAATCTAAGAGTGTGAAATAATTTATCATCTCTTGGAAAAAAAAAATTTGAAACAATTTTTTTCCCATATTTTCAAATTTTTTATTTATATAAATGAAATTTATTCTCACCTATTATTTATGAATTTGTGGTAAACTACGTTATTCATAATGGTTTCGCTAGAAATCTCTATCAGAACATGATTATTGGATTTTTTTTTATGTATCCATCTTTCCATTTCCCAAAAATGGTCTCATATTAGGGATCCTAGTTAAATGACCATTGTACTTTCCATCCTCTCTTATTAATAATATGTGATATTAACCCTATTTATGAAGTGGGGTTTTCCACAATATTTTATTTTTAAATTTAAATCCTATGAGTATCGAGATCAAATTTAAATTGCGAGTATGAAATTTAATATATGGATAGAATGTGACAACCAAAAAATCTAAAGTAAGACCAGTGTATCTGATAGTATTTATCATAAACATCAATAATGGATTATGGTAATATAATACACAAATAATTTAAAAAATATTTACTATTATAAATCAATTAAATCTATAATATATCTTACTATTTACATGATACTGTGTCAGTGCGCGTCGCATGAGAAAATTATTTTCATCAATGTCTTATATTACATTAAAGAATGAGTTTTTCAAAAAAAATTATTAAAAAAATTATTTATGATATTAAGTCATAAACTAGAAATTAAATTCATTTTTACAAAAAGGGTAGGTATAATTTTAAAATTTATTTTTCAGAAAAAATAATTCATAGGATAAAAACTTTTTAGAAATGAATATAAGAACCAATTGAATATAAAAGAACTATTTTAATAGAAAAATATTTTTATTAAAAAAACATGTTTTACCCTAATAAAAAATTATAATTAGTGAGTTATAATAATGTAAAACATGTTATATTATATATTCAATCAATTTTTTTATAATCACCTAATTGATTCTATAGAGATAAGTTAAAAACAAACCCAATTATGTAAATAAAAAAATATATTTTTCTTAAGGTCCTTTACCCACCTTTTAATGGGGAACCTATTTTAAATATATTTTATGAAATTTTATAAATATTATAAGTTAAATTAAACTTATTTTTTTTGTGATTAACATAAAAATTAGTCTAGGGTGACTTTTGTATTTTTTTTATGAAGTTTAATTTGTAAAAAATAGTGAAAAATAATCATTTTTAATTTTGAAATTATGTTTCATATAGTTTATTTATTTTAATAAATTATATATTAAACTGGTTTTAAATTTTAATTTTATTAATTATTTATCAATTAATCCAATTATTTCATTGGAATCGATTTCACATTGATTTTGTAAATAAAAACTTATCAAACTGTGCAACATTTTCACTTTAAAACACACATTGTCATCCCACATTTGGGACTAAATTTAAATTAATTTCAACATCATATGTGATTTAAATATAGTAAAATGTAATCAATATTTTTAATAATGATGGAATTTAATTTATTATAAGTTCAATTTCGTTTTTGACAAAAATAATTACTAAATTTAATTAAAATTAATTAAAATTATTAAGGTAAAATAATGCTTAATAAAGGACTAAATATTAATATCAATGGCCCAAATTACCTAGAAACTTTCCCAAAATACATTTTGGACATAATTTGATCTTATCATTCCATGGAATGAATATTTCCTATTATTGGATTCATTTTCAAAGGGATAACATGGGTGGAATTACCTTTTAAAAATTAAAAATATTGTCATTCCTCCCCCACTATAAAATGGCCTCTTATCCTTCAACATCCTCACACCTCTCAATCAACTTTATATAATACAAAAATTACCCAAATAGTATCAAATTGTCTCTAATATAATATTATAATCCTCACCATGTAAATAAATCTATACAAGGAAGCCCATTTCGGAAAACCCAAAGGATTTACCTGAATAAGAGGTAACATTTTTCCTCAATATCTTTTGTTTTATTTTCATTATCAAACCCTAAAAAATTATATTTTCAGGATTATACAATAAAAAAAGTATAAAAAATATAATTAGATTTTTTTTATAATAATGTGTCAACATTAAATTATACATATCCTTATAATGGGTAACGAACTTACCATTTATGTGTATGACAATCTACCGCCTCACAAAACAATGTTGTTCTCCATCCATTACCTCCTCTTATGGCTAGAATTATGATGGGAATGGTGTTAATATAGAATATATTTATAGTTATAATTATTTTTTTATTCATATTTAATTATTTTATAACACATACATGTATTAATTACATTTTTTGTAAATATCAAAACATCGTTTGTGGACGTTTGAACTATCACTACTCAAAGCGATGTGATCCATTCACACTACAACTAGAAAATATTAAATATTGTTTTAATTTAAAAATTTAAAAATAAATTATATATATATTATATTCTATAAATAATTACCTGTTTGAAATATAATATTTTAATTTCATTATTACACATTTCACAGATGAAATATTCATAACATCGGTCTTGGATGTGTGGACTATCACCTCCTCGACACAATGTGATTACTTTTACATCACTAGAATAATTTTTATAAATATATAAGTTTGAATGAAAATGTATTTATGATATTACTATCATTATGATAATATATATTGTTACATACCTTCTTTATTTAATTATCATTTAAAATTGGTAACGTTACTCATGCTTACGTATGGCTCACCCTCTCCTTGATTGTAACATTGAATCTTTTTAAAAAAAATATATATCATGATTAGGTTTAAAAAATAATTTATGTAAACGAATTTAAATTTTTTAATTATTATTATTTATATGTTAATATAATTACCACTTTTACAATAGTATTCCTATCAATGTTGTTTTGACAAATGATCCAAATTTGGTCAAAAAACCGAACATAAATTTAACTCTTTAAGCTAATGTATAAATAATTATAATAAGTTAAATAAAAGTAATAATAAAATATAAAAAGGTTCTAAATCATATAAATAAATGTGATATTTTTATTATACAGGAATATTGAGATACATGTGACAAATAAGAGTCAAGGTAAGGGATTTTTATCTAAATTTTTTCATATGTGAGATAAAAGTCATGTTCACAACATAATTCGTTAGTGTGTTGTATCTAGTACCCCTTATTATATATTATATCATCATTACATTTATAATAATGGTATTTAAAATGTTCATTTATTTTTATTCCTTTATGATGGTTATGAATGACAATTTTTCAATGTGTTATGGGATAGTTTTTAATGTTTAACAATTATTTTTCTCAAGAATAATTTTGATGATCTTTATGTGGTATTTCAATTCATGGATATGATATGATAATTGGTAATTAAATCAATTCATAGTCTTATAATCTTGTTATTCTTAATAAGTTTCAAGAATCAATACCTTCTTTTCAATCTCTCGTACTCAAAATGTTTTTTAATATATTTTTTATAAATCCCGAAATAAATTCTCTCTTTAGTCGGAGACCCTGTTTTCTTCTGAAATACATGTGTCATTAAAACGTTTTTGAAATTTTTGTAAGATTAAATAAATTATTTTATATTCAATTTTCCCTTTTTCTCTTTTACAAATTTTTTCAATGTAATCTTCTATTCACTTTCCGAACAAGGAATTGTTCTAAAATTTTTACAGAGCAAATGAATTGTTCTTTTTACCTTGTATGACATATATAGATTAACCCAATAAAATTTCTTTAGAGTTTAAATTTAATATTTAAAATATTACATTTTAGTTAAAAAGTTTTCAAATGTGACTTTCAAATAAATTTTTTTAAAATGTTTTTTCAAAACCAGAGGATATTATCCCCAAGATTGTATTTAGAAGATATTTTTATAGTATATTAATTCATAAAATGACAAAAAACCTTTATTTTAAACAACTTGGTATATATTGTATTGATACCGAACATAATAATACTATATATGGTTTATGGTTGATTTAGAGAAGGATTGTAATAATATTCAATTCCTTAACTCCTTTTTCCCCTTGAAATATTTATTTTAATATGATCATTTGACATTGAATTTCCCTAAAATATCCACATCAATTTTCATGGTTATTTTTATTTTCAAAACCCAATACCATTTCTCAAATGGTGTCTACATTAAATGTCATTAGATTATTTGTGGTAGTATTGATAATTTCATATTTTTTAGTTAATACAAATATTTTATAAGGATCATTCCTTATGAATTTAAATCAATTATTTGATATTTCTATACATGAAAAACATGGGTTCAAGCTCATTTAATGAAATTCCAATGGGTTGTATAGCGATTAATACAATCCTCAAAATGAATCGATAGACTCATATGATAAAACTAGTTGGATAAAGACACTTACCATTTGTTTCCATGTGTAATAGACTAGTATGATATGGGTTGGGGATTGGTTAATTAAATCCCCTTGATGTATAGGTAGTCTCATGGTATAAATAATTTGGCTATATTAGAGTGCTCTAAACAATCATGGGAATTGATAATGATGGTAAACGTACCACACAACTATGAATCATGGAATCCAATAATTTATCAAAGCCTTTATTTTGATTTTGAATTTATTTATACAAGATATTTTGTGTCACCATATCAATAGAAGAAATTAATTCTTATTTCATTGATTAAATGAAATTTTAATCAGTTCCACACCATTTAATATTTCTTCCCTTATCTAGTTATTTGAAAGTATTTTGTATTGAATTTTTTATCATTTCATTATATTAATATCTTTATTTATTATTTATTTCCCTTTAGTTTACTTTTATACATAATTTAATCTCATACTTATTGTGTTTCCTTTCCCAATGAATACGAGAAGTGTACTAATAATGATATGGAAGCATACACTTGATGAAAAAATATGTTATACTAAATAGAAAAAAATTATGTTGTAATTAGTGTATTATGTTACAATAAAAGACACATGTATATATCTATTTTACCAAGATTACTAAACTATTTTCTCATATGGAACATAATTTACTTGTATAATATTCCAATGTAATGGTAGTTGACATCAATGTTAGAATTGTTAGTGCAAGTTCACTATAGTTGGTATCAAAGAAAGATTAGTAGAAATCTTGGGAAATAGATTTATGAAAATGTAGATTACATAAAAAACCCAAGTAAGAATTTATGGATATTTATTGAATAACATCGTAGAATTTTGTTAATATATATATTATGTGGTTATTCCTAGAAATACATCTTTGTGTATATACTGTAAATAGATGTTGTTCAAGAATAAATGTACCTATGAGATATAACTCTTTCAAGGTGTGCCAATCCAAAATTTGTTAAAATGGTACACAATAATTGGACTTTCTATGCACCAGGTTTTACACTCCCCAGGGGATATTCCTAGGATAACCCATTTTTTCATTAAAACTATATTGAATGGTGTTGAAAATGAATGAATAATTTTAAACCTGTGGTGTGTTAGATTGAAGATAATGTGTCCTCATTTAGAAAGCAGATAAATTATATTATGGATAAACTATATACGAAGGAAGGACCTAAGTAGAAATAAATGGATGATGTATTTAACTTTAAGGGTTATATTGATAACCTTGATTAAAACGCTATATAGTGATGATAATTATTTCAAGGATGCCCATCATATTTATTTTGTAAATTATATTATTACGATTTTTTAAAAGGAAAACATGGATTTCATTGGAAAAACAAAAACTTTCGGCAAGGTCGCATAACATGAACCCATGATCAAAGTATGATAAAGAATTAATAGCAAACAAGGACCTACACAATTTTTTGGTTAATATATAACATTTTTTAGTTGAACAATTTGATGAATAAATATTATTGATGAACCGGTAGTATTACATTTATGTTTAGTGACTATTTTATTCACCATATTATCTAAAGACAATTGTTAGAGACCAACAGTTTTGTTTATCAATCATTAATTGACAATATGACCAGTTAAATGTTTATTTTATTACCTTAGGCATCAATGTTAAGTTTTATACATCCATTTAATTAAGTAAGGGATTTATTGTAAATTTAATAAATCAAAATATAAGGATAAAATTTTTATATAAAATTATTCCATGTAATTATATTTCAAATATTCTTAGGCTATAAAAGAATTTTGTAGTAATAGGGAATGTATTTTAAAAAAATGTTTCCTTAATATAAAAATTTTCATTTAATAGATGTCTTTCGTAATCATCAATGACTTATGTATTTTAGGCCCTCGACATTACACTGATCGTTAGTTTTGTTTAATTATAACCTCAATAACTCTTTTGAAATATTTATTCTTTTAATCAAAGTACCTATCTCTACATTCCACTAATGTTCTATTATATAGAGACCATGTTATTTTTTATCCCATGGGACCTTAATAATACACATTTAATATTTTCTTAAGGATATCTTAAAAAACATCTCATGATGTATGAATTCAAAAAATAGTAAATATCAAAATATTTATTACTAATATCGAGTTTATATTACAATGACCCAATTTAATTTATTTGGGGAGAATATGATGCCCCAAAAATCTAATGTATCAACATTGTATTTGATAGCATATATAATACAAAACACAAATAGAATAAGGAATATAATATGTAGAGATTTTAAAATGTACTTATTATTTATTATAAATTAAATACATTATAAAGATTTCAGTTCATGGAACATTCTGTTATCTTTCTTTACATATGAAAAAAAATTTTTTCAAGAAGTTTAGATTACATGCAAGACCAATTTTTTCAAGACAACATTTTAAGAAAATTTTATTATTTATTATAATAACATATAACCTAGCCATAAAATTAGAGGTTATGAACAAGAATAACCATCTAATGAAAATATATGTTTTACTCAAATATAAAATTAATTCAATGGTTACTAATTAATTATAAATGAATATAATAACCAATTTAATATAAAGATATTATTTTTATTGAAAAATATTTCTATTCTCACAAAGTTATTTTATAACAATATATTAAATAAATTAAAATGATTGTGTGATATTAATTATATATATATATATCACATATTCAATCAAATAATTTCGATCTTCTTCCAATAGGTTTTATAAGTATATGATAAGAACAAATCCAATATTTTTCATAAACCTATATTTTTTTAACGAACACTTACCACCATTTAATGGAGACTCTATCTTAAATCCAATTTTTGGAAATTTTATAAATATTCTACGTTAAAATATGAATAATATTCGAAATATTAACTATAAAATTAATTTATGGTGAATTTTCTTTCCTGTGAAGATTCATTTTTAAATTTATAATGGAAAATAATAAATTTTAATTCAAAATTAATTTTTCAAATAATTTATTTATATTGATAAATAATAATTGTAAACATTTCTATAATTTCATTTTATTAAATTTTTTATCAATTATTTTAATTTAGTTAGGTTGAATCAATTTCAATTTGAAATTGTATAACAAAACATATCATGCTAGTCAATGTTTTTAATTTAAAAATATACATTGACATACCTTCCATGAGATTAAATTTAAATTAATTTCAACTATTTATTTACTTTTAATTGGGAAAAATTGTTTCTTTATTTTGACATTTCATTATTTTTAATCTAAAATTTACAACATAATTTTTTACTAAAATATATTTTTGAATGTAATTGAAATTAATTAAAATAATTAAGGTGAAATTAAGATACTAAAAGGTCTAAAACATATACATAATGGGAAAAATTACCTAAAAATGTTTCCTTAATCCACTAGAAGACCATAATTTGACACTATTATACTATTAATTTAATTTCTTTATTGGATCCACTGTCAATGAGAAAAATGTGTGTGGAATTCTCTCTTCAAAAATTTTGTAGTGTGTCACTCCTCCTATCCTATAAAATAAGTCATCCCCTAAAACTTCCCAAAACCTCTATATCCTCATTGGATCGACCATGATCTTCACAAGTAACTCATAAAAATAACTCCCCTAAACCTCAAAACCTCACCTTTATAATAAATCCATCTATGTAATCCCTTTGATGGAAACCAAAAGGAGTTACACAAAGAAGATGTAATATCTTTCCTCAATATCTTTAGTTTTATTTCCATTATCCACCACCTCAACTCATTTTATTCCATGATTATAAAAAAAATTCCTCTATATACTATGATGTCGTTATGTTAATGGTTAGACCTTCACATATAAAAACATACACCTAGTGGAAATGAACTTATCATTATTGAGTATGGTGAACTACCACCTCACAAATCTATGTTGTTCATTTTTCCTTTACCACCTATCATGGTGGAAATTATTATGAAAACAATTTATATTGGATATATGTGATATTTATTATGTATGCATGCATCTATAATTATTTTATATGTCATGAACCAGGCTAAGAACTCTAGTGACCCAATAACTGATCTTGTCTTGACATGGCTTGAAGAGAATTCTATATCCCTACAGGTTTAATAGGGCACTTAGAATCATACAAATACAAAGTGGGAATGTGTTTTCCAATAACAATATACAATAAAGATAAAAAATAAGTATATATAGAAGAAAAATACACTATTATATTTGTACATGAAGTTATATATGTATTAAAATGAAATATATTACCATAGAGTTCTAGGTAAAATAAATAAAAACATACAATTTTCCAATAGAATAAACTCTACTAGTCCAGAGATCGATTGCAAGAACCACCTCAAAGTGGTTATTAACTCATACTCAATCCTATAAGGAGAAAATATACGAAAACACTAAGGCATATGTATGGATTGAGATAAAAAACCCAGTAGGGTATCACCAAGGATTCTATAAAAAGATTCAAATATCAAATTAACCAAATAAATTGTTTTAAATTTTTCAAATAATCATGTTTGTAATTAAAAAATCATATTTAAAAAAATTATGATTTATAATTTAAAAGATTTAAATACTTTAAAAATTTATGCATCAAATTTCAAAATGAATGATATAAATTTACGAATGGTACTTTACACAAATGGATTAAATGAAAACTTTTATGTAAAAAAATTTATATAAATCAGAAGGAATATAAAACATTTCACCATGTTGGTATACATTTATATATTCCATATAAATTAGTGACAAACATGGTCATCTTAAAAGAGGTATGATACTTCGAGGTTATGAGATCCAAAAAAACTATTGTGATAAACCACAATGTTTGGACACATCCCTTGACAATCGAAAGAGAGGACTCATATATGTCCTAATCGGGAAGAAAGTTATACTGACCAATATTTTGTTACTATTGTAAAGAGTTAAATTGTTTCTATACAAATTTGAATCGAGTTTGTTTGTTCCAATTACTCAATAACTACCTAGTCTTGCAAGTGATCTAGTAAAATTAAATTATGGGAAATTTATTTTAAGGAAACATAAAATAAAATTATGTCTCATTTCCCCATTTTATAAATTCTAATTAACACATAAAAATGTTGTTTAATAAAAAAACATTATTTTTCTCCAAGATAAAACCCTAAGGTTTCCATGAATCTATTTTTAATCCATTTTCAAATAAAGAGTTTGTAAATCATTTCCCAATTTAATTCCATGATATTATTTAAAAAATACATTCAATAATTTAATTTAAAACAATTTCCATCACATTAACATCAAACCCCTGATTCAATGGAAACCTTATTTTTTAAAACTAATCCATCAATTCCCTTCCATAATTTATATCATCTATTTAATTTCCATAAACATCCATAAACACACCAAAATTCAATGGGATTTGGAGTTTTCCAATTCCTTGGAAAACTTTTATATTTTTAAATCTAATTCAATGGAAATGAGATAATACACCCTGAATAAGTGGCCAAGATTTTTCAGGTTGGGGATTATAAAACCACAAGAAATCTTGACATCTGGTAGCGATAAGACACAAGAAGGATGACATAGACTATACTCTCTCTTCTTTCCCACAGGTGTCGTAATATCCATTACATATGATAAAATCAACATTGGAATATTCATTAGATTAAAAATATGGGATGAAATAAAAACATGAGATGCACTAATATAAAAGAAAGCAACCACTAATGATGAAGCTATAGTAATTGTACCTCTCATGAATATTTGAATAGTATTCACTTCCTCTGGAGAGTTTTATTCTACCTAAAGAAGCTTAATTATAGATTCATGTTTCTAAAACCCTTTTATATGTGAAAATAATGATTTCCCCATTGTTTTATGATGGATTATGATCTTATTCCACTACATAATGTGGAATAAATATCGAAGATTTTCTATAGATTACATAAATGTCTATAAGAACTAAATACATTGGGTGCCTTAGTGAAAACCCACTTTCCATTCCATAGATTTTCACAATGGTAGAAAACACAAATGCCTATTAAATGTACTATATGAGGTCTAGATTAACCCCAATGTCAATAACTATAGCGATTATCATATAGCTTCTAATTTCCTTCAATGAAACTCGTGTAACCACTACAATAGACAGAAACTCCTAAAAATCCAGAATTTATATCCAGGTCTATTTCATCCATCAACACTCTATTAATCACATCAGCATAAGATGGTATATTTAGAAATAAAACATGAAATGAATAACTTGATGAAGTCCCAAGTCAATATTTAGAGCCTTTATCTTCTATTTCGATACAATATCTCATGAAAACTATAAAATTTCAGCCAAACAGTTTGAATACTTTTTCACAGTCCTATCATATGGCTCCAATTGGAAAAAATATATAGCCTTATCCAACATAATTGACTCTGGAAACAACTAGTTAGTAATGACAACAATGAGTACTTTCCCCTGAGATACCTTTTTCTTCTTCATTGTCACCATCATGTCCTATAGTCTCCATCTAGTTACTTCCAGTATGAATGTGGAACACATCACATTAACCTCATCAGGTGTCTCCAAAAACAAAAATAGACATTCCATAATACTCAACTATTCCTCATCCTCTTAAGGGTCATGAGATCAATTGAAATCCAATATCTTTGGTAAAAGGAATTCCTTATAATGATCTCAGAGATCAACTCTTTGAGGTTACATAGCTGGAACATAAATGAGAACTCGGGGTGGTGTCATTAAATGAGATGGGAATGTATTAACAATCACCTCAACAAGGTTTGGGTCCATAAAATATTGTGTCTCTTAGGCTCTGCAACATCTTCCTCCTAGATATAATTCACATATCTTTTCTGAGGCGTGATGCTATATAAAATCAATAGACGACATGAATGACCACAGATTCACACTCAAAAAAATAAGTAAGGAATAATAATCACATTAAATAGAAATCCAATATTATTATTTCAATATATCTAAATCAATATCAAGGACAAGTTTAGAACTAATCCATGAAAACTACTTTCCCAATCCACCCATGGTGGCTTAAGGTATGTTGCGGGGATTGTTGACCAGCTAATTAATCACAAATACATCTTATATCCTTGAAAGAAAAAAAAATATCTTATTTAAATCAAGTAAAGATGGAAAACTTCCCTATGATACCACTTTTTCATGAACCATCATGAGTTCCTTTGTAACCTGATAACCGAGCCTATCCTGACATGGTCTGAAGGGTGTTCATGGTTCCCACGGGTTGTCGAATTTCACATGGAATAATAAAAAACGAAATTGGGAATGAATTTTAAACTAAAAATGTAGAATAAAGATGAAAAATTGGTATGAGTAAAATAAAACACCAATGGGATATGTTTACCAAAAATCAAACATGTATGAAAACCCATTGTACTACAAAAAAGTAGAAAAAATCAGGAAGACAAACACCATAGGGCCTAATGGGCACAAATCTCCAAGTCCACAAATATATATCCATAAAAACCTCCATGTGGTTCTTTACCCCTTCTCAAATAGGAAAGGAGATAATTGAAAAACACTTGATGAAAATGGAAGAGTGTGAGATAAAAGCCTAGTAGGATCACACCATGGATTCCATGATAAGATTGCAATATCAAATTAACCAAATGGAGTGCTATAAATTTTTCAAATAAACTTGTTTTGAATTTCAAAATCATATATAATAAAATCATTCTTTACAATTACAAAGATGGGTGTAACGCCCCGACCCGTCTCACCTCTAAGACGGCGGCCATCCCATTGTCTTACATAACCTCAATCGCATCTCCATAAATTCCATAGGTTGTCAACTAGCATCAAGGGACCTTTTGTGTCTATGGGGGAGACTATGACCTCAAAGGAAATAAATAATATCATAGGAAAAGTAACCAATAATAATAATCAAGATAAGAAGCATGTAAATGAATAAACTACAGTATAATAAATATAAATAAAAACAACTGAATAATAGTGACCAAGTGTGGAAGCTCACAAAATTATGTCATGCCATGATATGAGTCTAAACTGAATGTATGGAAAATAGGACCCAAACACACAATTATCTAAAAGAAAAGAATCAAGTATCAACTGCATCAAGGGAAAGGCTCGGTCCTCTGCCCCAGTCTCCATACTAAGCAGTAATGAACAGTCAAACATCCGAAGCATCACGCTTCTACATGTCAATACATGTGATCATGTAATATACTCAGGTGCCGATGATGCCCGAGAAGGGTGTGAGATAAAAATACCAGTAGGCTAGTACCCACGATGTCTAAAACCATCCATTTAGTGAATCAATAAAAATGTAGTGTTCCATTACATAATAATTAAAGATAATTAATTTAAACGCAATGAAATAAATAAGCTGGCTTGGGTTACAAACGAAACCCAAGCCTAGCCACCTACTTCATCCTGATATGGTAATTTGAAAGTGTACCTCTCAGTAAAATGCACGAACAAGTATATATGTATAAAACACAGAAAACACGGTAAACAAGAAAGAGGTATACCCCAAACTTGTGCATTGAATTGGGGTCTAAATCAAGTGACATCCAGGTGCACTACCACATATCAGGATGATATCTCAATTCCAATGAATGTTAAAATAGAAATAATATAATCCCTTCAGTTCATCATTTATTAAGGTTCAAGTTGAGAGTTGGAGTCTGAGCCCGTACCGAACATATCGCTACAGAACATCCGTCAATTTATCCAATACCACCGAGCCCATCCAAGACAATCTTTCGAATGACCAAGTATCACCCGAGGTTTGTCTTCACCCTGAGTCTGTCCTGATCTCACAAAAATGGGTCGGGTGTCATTCGAGACTGGCTTATCTACATTTCCTACAGATATGTCCCAATGGGACCTTTTTGAAGCGATATCACTCAAAATTATTTGAAGGCCCAGGGAATTATCGGTCCAAAAAATCCAATTAAACCACCCCCATCACATAGAGGTAACCCCTCAAGAACATAGGATCTAAGTGTGGCCCTTAATATGGGATCCACATAATTTCCCTTCCTCGAATCTAACTAATGTTTTCAAAGCAGCAGTTATGACATAATCATCATATAAATTCATAGCTTGAAAACTTACCAAATACATCTGTTCATCACAAGGAATAAATTTAATATTACAACACAAAAGCTTTCAAGGAAATATATATATCTTATCAACCAAATTGGATAATGCATATTTAAATAACAAACAGTTCAGAAAAACAAGTTCCATTGATCCATCAATTGAATTTCATGTTCAAGAAACTATTTATTAAATTTAATTAAAATAAAAACTTTCTTCACAACACAATAAATTAATCAAACAATAAACTCATCTAATGGAAGAGTACACTGATTGTGTCGAAACTCCCAATGTGGTGCCCAACTTTTTTGCAATAATTCAAAAAACTATTCATTTAATTTCAAAACAATAAAATGTGATGTGCATTACCCACACCTAATTAAATTAATAACCAGACTAAAAGAGAATATACACCGACTATGTCAGCACACCAAAAGGGGTATCTGATCTTGTTTCAACCATTCAAAAAAATTGATTTAAGATGATTAATGCTACAACAATTAAACAGAACCATTAATGTAAATTAAATGGGTAAAATTGCACAGAACCGATAGGCACCGACTAATGGCACAATTGCGTGTTTTTTATAAATCGCAATGAAAGAGAAATAAAGAATGTATGAACCCTAACATGTAGTCATAGATGACTATAATATCCATCAAATACTTTGATTTGACTTAAAATGGATGAAAATGAAGGATTATAGAAAAACCCCAAAATAGGGTAAAAATATTCAGCGGAGAACTGCACATAGATTAATCAAAATAAAAGAAAGATTCTATATGGGTAACTTTAGCCTTTCCCTAAAGCTTACTGATCACCTGACGATGAAATAATCAGACGTTGTATGGACAAGAAGCGGCCTTTCGAATGGGCTGCTGGTTGGTGCGACGAGAATGAGGGATGTGACATGATGAGTGGGAGAGGGAGAGAGGAGAGGAAAAAAATAAAAGAGAGAAAAAAAAATAAAAATAAGAGAAAAATAATATATAAGGAAAAAATAAAATAAAATAAAAAGATAAAATAAACCAACAGAATGGAAAGGAAAATAAAAATAATAATTAAAAACTGGAATCCCCCATTTTAATTATTTTCATTTTTTCCACAATCCAATCTTTATTTTATTTTAGAATTTTGTTATCCTTTCTTGATTTATTATAAATAATATTTAAATATCTTATTATTATTTTCAACCTTTAATCAATTATTTAAACCCGAACATCACGCTAAGGTTCAACATCGCATTTTTCATTAAAATGTATGAAATTATTTAAATTAAATAAAAAACTGCCCAGGACCCACAACGAGGTGCGCATGCATGTTACCTGGGTCGCATAATTAATTAGACTACAATAAATTAAAAACGGTATGTTCCAGATTATGGTCGGGACATTACAACCTCCCCTCCTTAAGACAACTCGTCCCCGAGTTACCCTTCCCTGGGTAGTGGAATGTTGCTAGAGATAGATTCTGGCCACTGTGCATGTACATTGGTCACTCGCTCCCATGTCTCTTCCTGAAAGAATCCATGTTTCCAAAACACCTGGACCAGTGGGACTAACTTTCCTCGAAGGAATTTAATATTGGGTCAACAATATAGATCGGATGCTCCTCAAAGGATGCATCAGCATCAAGCTTGATGTCATGAGGGTCTAAAGAATGATATGGGTGTGGATGATATTATCAATGCTGAGATGCATGGAAAACGTTATACAGGGCATGGTACCTATGAGGTAGTAGTAAAAGATTAGCTACCGATTCAACTCTCTCCACAATCTCGAATGGGCCGACGTATCTCAGTGATTACTTCCCCTGCCTCCTGATCTGCATGTGACCCAACCTCGGAGAAACACACAGAATGACTCGATGCCCCACCAAGAACTCCCGAGGTCTGTGATAATGATCGACCTAAGGAATTTTCCCGGACTGAGCTATAGTCATACAATTCTGAATCAACGGAACTTTCTTGTAAGTCTCCTGAACGAGATGAGGACCCAACAGAGTTGCCTCACTTTCTTCGAGCTATCACAAGGGTGAACCGCACAATCTACCATAAAGAGCCTCATACGGAGCCATTTGAATTGTCACCTATAAGCTGTTATTATAAGTAATATCAAAAAGTGTTAAATGCTTCTCCCAAGAACCTCGAAAATCTAGGATACATTCCCGTAACATATCCTCTAACAGTCATATAGTTCTCTCGGACTACCCATCGGTCCGAGGGTGATATGCAGTAATCAGAAGTACCTATGAGCCATGTTCCTTTTCCAACCCTTTACATAACTATGAATTAAAGAGAGCATCCCTGTCCAAGAATATAGAAAGAGGTACACCATGAAGTCACACAATTCCCAGTTATACAGCCTTCCCAACTCATCAATTGTAAAGGTCTCTCGAATATCCAAGAAGTGGGGAACATTGGTCAACCTATCGATGACCACCCATACTACATCGCTGCATAGAGGAGATCTTGGAAAGCCTATAACGAAATTTATGGTGATGTCATTCCATTTCCATTCAAGAATAGATAGAGGCTATAGGAGTCTAGCAGGTCGTAAGTGCTCTGCCTTCACCTATTGGCTGGTGGAGCACCGAGTGATGAAACCTGCTATCTGCTTTTTCATACCAGGACACCAATATAGTTGACACAGGTCGCTATACATCATTATCAGCCCAATATGAACTACCCATATAAAGGTGTGAGATTCATTTATCAGCTCTTCCCATATACATGAAGGTACCCATACATGACCATGGTAAATGAGAGATTCACTGTCATCAACAACCCAACCAGGAGGTGGGTTTTCTCATGTAACACATTCCCTCAAAATGAGACCGTCAAGGTCAATCGACTATTTATTGAGGAATTAATCTAGAAGAAAGTATGCCACTGTAAGAGATGCTAGAACCAGTCATCCACTCTACTCTTGAACCTCCAGATGCATCTCTCAAAACAAGGCCATCATCTTCCACTCACTACTGGCTTCCTACACGGCTTGTTTATGTGTCTTGCGGCTTAATGCATCCTTCACAACATTACCCATACCTGGGGTATAAGAAAGCTCAGTTTCGAACAAATACAAGTATTCTACCGACCTGTGTTTCCGTAAGTTCAAGTTTCATTGAGGGGAGATATATTTCAAGCTTTTATGATCCATGTAAACTATGAATCTCTCACCCAACAAATATTGTCTCCAACAGTGTAGATCATGAACCAAAACTGCCAACTCAATGTCGTGTTCAGGATATTTCTTCTCGTGTGGTCTCAGTTGGCGGGATCCATATGCCATGACTCAAACACCCTGCATCAAAACTACACCCAGTCCAATTCCTGAAGCATCACAATATACTCTATAGCTCTTACCAGGCTCAGGCAGAATCATGATTCGGGATGAGGTTAGTCATCCTTTTAATTCCTGAAAGGACTTTTCACAGGCTTTGATAAGATGAACTGCAAAAGTTTCATAGTCATGGCCGTAAGAGGCGCTGCTAAGCAGGGGAAATCCTGGATGAATTGCATGTAATATTCAGCACGACCCAAGAAACTGTGGATGTCGAAGACACTCTTGGGATGCTCCCATGAAACCATGATGCTCACTTTTTCTAGGTCAAACGATACCCCTACATCAGATATAATATGACCCCAGAATTGAGCTTTATCAATCAAGAATTAGCATTTACTGAGCTTAGTGTATAGCTGGTGCTCTCTCAATGTACTCAGCAAGATCTCAATATAGATTTCATGGTCGTGTATGGAATGTGAATACACTAAGATTTCATCCACTAAGACTACCAAAAAGTAATCAAGATACGGATTAAAAACCTGGTTCATCTGATCCATGAAGATTGTTGGTGCATTCGTGAGGATGAATGGCATAACCAGATACTCTTACAAGTTTTATCTCTTTCGGAAATCCATACGTGGTATGTCAGATGGTCGCACATGCACCTCGTGATATCCCGACCACAGATAAATCTTAGAGAAAATAGCTGCCCCCTGGAGCTGGTCAAATATATCATCTATAGAGAAAATGGATATCGATTCTTTATATAGAGTGGTTGAGTTAAAGATAATCCCCTCATGACCTGAGGGTATCATCTGCCTTCTGGGAAAAAAAGATAGGTGAACCCCACGATGATGTTCTAGGTCTAATAATACCCTTTAGCCTGAAGGTGTTGAAGCTACTTTCAGAGTTCCAATAGCTCTGTTAGTGCTATCGTATAGGGAGGAATATACGTTGGTGTCACACCTGGATGGAGCTCGATATTGAACTCCACCTCACTCATATGAGGTATGTAAGAGAAATATTTGGGAAGTCATCCGTGAAAAGATCCACCACTTGAGGGAATTCAACTAGTTGTGTTCCTTGATTGCTCACGAAGAGACTAGCCAACTGAGTAGTCACTCTTCCTTACCCTGTGTATTTAGGCTTATCATTGGTTTGCCTGCATATCCCATTATCCTTTGTAAAGATATCTTTTGGCCTCAGGGGATGTAAAAGACACCCAACGATGATATCAATCCACTTTGGAATGGTAAGGAGAAATCCAGGTCATAGAAAGAATGAATTCGTTTCCAGACATATCGAGGATATAAAAATTACAAAAAAATGGTTCCCACCTATCTAGAGGGGGAACTCTTGGCACTAGCGTATACCCTCTGTCCTGACCCCATGATGAGTGTTGGGAGACATCACACCGTAGTGATACTCAATTGGAAAATCAAGACTCTCAAAAATAGTAGTAGATATAAAGGAATGGGATGAAGATGTATAAAAAAGAGAAGAAAATAAAGTGTAGGAAACTAGGATAGTACCTATCACTATAGATGGTCATGCACTCTGCTCCTCTGGTGCTAATTTCACTGCGTACATGGGACCTAAGAAACCACCTTGATACACTGCCTGGTTGGCCTGAGCAGGGGCACTCTGCTGACACTAATAATCTGGGACATGATTTCCTAGACCATGACCTCCAACATTACCACATCCTGGTCAACTAGTGGAAAAAGAACTTACAGCCTGCTGTGGATTCATAGATCACATACTCAAAGGAGGTGCGGGTTCAGATCCTCTACCACTGGATGCTGAAGAGAAGGAATGGCAGAAATGATAAAGGTGACCCATCCAGCCGCAATCTCGACACTTTTTCGGATCCCTCTTGCACTGTGGCTTCTTATGAACATCATTACCACACTAATAAAAAGTTATAGAGCTAACAAGTCGTGCTGTTTGGCTAGGATTTCCCCCACTTACACATTCAAAATGGTGTTTTCCGTAGCCAGAAGAGCCATCACCCTATCTCAGATCTAAACCTCCATGGATCACTGGTTTAGCATCCCTGAGACTTCCCTCAGATATCAAATCCTGATTCACGATCTATGTAAGAGTGTTCAAATGGAATACATTCACCTACGAGCGGATAGTGTACTCAAGTTCATCCTCAAAACACATCGCAGTAATCGGCTCATCACTAGTCAGAGATGGGGAAAGACGTTGAAGTTCTGTGAATTGAGTAGATTACTCTAACATAGTCATAGAGCCCTGTTGAAGATGTAGGAACTCCCCTGCATGATCATTTTTGTGACACCCCATGCTTCCATGGTACTCCTCTCTTTGAATAATAAAATAGTGTGTGTTATACGTAACTTTGAGTTCTAACACACCAAAACCAATCAAACTAGCCATTATGAATAGTAATACTCATATTTTCAAATTTTATAAATTTTATCTTTCAAAATGGACTCCATTTTTGGATTTGGAATATAGAAATTCACTTAGGGGGAATTTTTTTTATTTTTCTGAAAACATTCAATTTTCGATGAATAGTGAAAAATAATAAGTTATAGTTTAAAACCGAATTTTTATTTGAATAATTATTTATTTTTTTTATTTTATTTTTTGTCAAAATAGATACATAATAACTTTATGTGTTCAATGTAATTCATTTGAGTTAGTTTATAATAATTTTAGATATATAAATTTTTTTTGAACTTTTTATCGTCTTTTACCCACCTCCTAGGAGCATTTGAAATTTTAAATAAAACCTAATTTTACCACATCTATGAGTTGACTTTCAAAAATCCAAGAGACATAGTTGTTATCAGTATGTAATTTTTTTTTCAATAAGATGAAAATAATTTTTGGTGAATAGTAACTTTTTTTATTTACCACAGTTAAAAGTAAATAGGCTAATTAAGGGTAAAAATGATATTATTATTATCCTAACACATATACTAATTCAATTGGATAAGTGTAATTCGTCCATAAACAACCTTAGGAATACAATATGATCATATAGGTCCACTTGAATTTGATTAGGACATTTATTATTATTTAATTCAAAGAGGAGTTAAAAGTGTTAAATTCAATGTTTAAAAACTAAATATTTTTAATATAGGGTTATAAATAAGATAAATTCTACTATAATTATTAATTAGAAATATATAAAGATTTACTACATAATGGAATTTTATTTATATTTTTTATACATTAAATAATTTAATTTATTTATTGAATTATGATGATGTAGTAATTATCTAATTTGTAAAATATTAAAATAATTCATATTATAAATATCCCAATAAATGTAATTGTATAATTTTATGAATTACACTAACTTTATAGGTTAATATTAAATGTTAGGGCTGGTTAGATAATTTTTTTTTAAAATTATCAATGCTGTTATGAATTTAGAAAAAACAAAATACCAAATAGTGTCAAAATCGACATAAAAGAGTTTTTAAAACAAATATTATATTCCTAAAAATATAAGGTTCTAAAAAATTACTTATATTATGATATTTTTATCATTAATGAACCACTTGTGTTTCTCTTGGAAGTGTATAGTATGTTTATTAACCATATAATAAAACAATACAAAGAGACATGGTAAATGTCAAACTATTTAACTAAGAGTTAAATCTAAAAGATAAAGTAAATATAGTGACCCAAAACTTTCTAAAACATATTTGTTGAGTTTTTGTCGACCCATACCCACCTTAGAATTTAAATAATTTATTTTGGATACATTATAAACCGAAAATAATTTTATTATAAAATAATATTTCTAGATTTTCCTAAGGTGCCACTCACCCCTCTTATAAAAGGGCACTCCCCTTCTCACTAATTCACTCCTTCAATGCCATTTGGCTTGGAAAAACCCATCCCAAATAACCTCTCAACTATCCTCCCTTAATCCTAGAGGCCATTATTTAGTCAGAAAGTCAACCTATGGAGCCCTTTTGATCAAATCAAAAGGAAGAACCCAAAGAAGTGGTAAATATCTCAGCACCTCTTTCATGTTTTTTCTTCTTCATCTTCCTATTTCTTTGTTGTTTCCATTCCCAAATAATTAATCTACAATATTCTATATATTTTAATTTTATTATATATATGGTAAAACCCTATTCATTATTATATCCATCCTTTGAATGGCATGTCAACATATGTCCGTACGTACGGCTTACCGTCTCCACGTCGTGGTGTAGTTGTTATTCAAAACATTATTATTTTGATGGGTAAATAAAGATGTATAGTTGATTTAAATAATAAATATAACATGATAATGATTCTCTATATATGATATAACATCGAATTATATATTATTTTAATATCAAAAGAATGATATTATTGCTTGTGTGTACGTATGGATTACCGTCTCCACGAACGTGATGAGATTCATTTCCAATCGTATCAATTCAAGACTAATTTTCATTAGATGATTAAAAATAATGTTTAAAGACATGATATAATTTTGGATATTAATATGATACATTCCATCCAAAACAAATATGACTCACATAAAAAATAATATAAAGGAAAACGAATCTGTAAACACCCAAAACAACGATAATATTAATATATTATTAACAAAAAAATGTTAAAAGATCATATATGATATCATATTAATGTATATGATTCTTGCATAATTTAATAAAAATACATTCACCATTATATATGAAGTTAACCTACCCTCGACCAAGGAAAAGTACAAGGTAAGTGTTAATTTCACAATCTCTTTATTATCCTAGGTTGTTTTTACTTAAGTATCTACTGGGTCCTCTTTATCATCCACATCCATGTTTCTTAAAAATGTATTTCAAATCAATCTTAATATTTTATAGACTATGAGTTAATGTGATTTAATCCTTTTTTTACTTTTTATAGGATTTCTATAAAGGAATATTTTTTTCGTTTTCCAAACAAGGTCATTTATAACCTTTTCGACAAAATTAAGGTAAGAATGACTTTTTTTAACTTATACGGCGGGTGCAGCTATTTTCTGCCATTATAACATCGTCGAAGCTTCTCTTACAAGATTATATAAATATTTTCAAAATAAATATTGTCTTTATAATTATTCAACTCTTAAATTATTTCATAATAGAAAGAGATATCTCTCTAAAAAAGGGTTTTGATTTCATCTATGTCAAAATCCTTTGATGCATTTTAAGATTATTTGAAGTTTCTCTATTATGATAAAAATATTTCATATAGTATTGAAGGTTTTGTGATATGTTTGACTATAGATGTGTTATTTTTACACCATTCATGGTTTATGGATAACATATTGAAATTAGGTGTGCTAGTTTTAATATGAATGTTAATGATATGTTTAAACCATTTCATATGAGGAATGCATTAGACATAGTATCTGATGAGTGGAGCCCGCTATAGCTCCTCGATGCATCTGTAGGTATCATGAGACAAACAAGTGTCTTAGAACAAGGCCTTGACAAAATATTATTTGTAGTCTTGGCATAAGTCCTTGACTACGTGGTTATGAAGTCTGGAATTATGCATTCCAACATTATGAAAGTGTCTATTGATATTGCATGTGATTAATCGACTAGTAGAATATCCATGTGATTCAGTAAATAGAATTATTTTGATTTTATTTTTTCTATATTATGCTGAAGATCAAGTTTAAAAGGATTTTTTTTTAGTCTTATACATTGCCTTAAATGTTTATGCTTATTTACGAATGTTTCCGCTATGTTGTTATCCTTACTGAGCATCTGAGCTCACCCCTTTTTGTGTTTTATTTTTCCCAGGATTCAAAGAATTATATTATGACTGAACTGTAGGGATAGTCTATGAAATCTCAGTTTTTTCTATGAAAAAATGATGTTTTATTTTTCCATTTTTTGATTTAATGTAAACCTTATGAATATATCTAGTACATCCAAGGCTACTAAACTAATCGATCTTTCGAGACTTGATATTTTGTGATCATGATAATGTTACATAATAATGCACCAACTCTGGGTAGCTGGGTTTAGGGTGTTACATTTGGTATCAGGTGATGGTTAGGACAAACCTAAAAAACTAGATTTAGATAAACTCTAATTAGGGAACATATCCCTATGATAGACATTGAGGATTAGTATAGAAAAACTTCCTAGAATTTTGGTATTGTAGAGATTTTGTGAGTTTTCTAAGAAATACATCCCTGTCTGGATAAAAGAAGTTAGGGGAGGCTCTAGCATAGATGTACCTTGGGGTAAAACCCGAAAACACTGCTTTGAGTTAGAATCAAACTGGAACTGGTGCACGATAACGGGTCTTTCTCCACTCTTAGTTACGACACTCTCGTGGGATATTCTTTGGATAATTATCATTTTTTTACAAACCATTATTAAGGGTTAATGAGTATATACTTCCTAAAAGAATACATTTTTATGATTATGGATTATATCCATAAACTGTTCAATTTATGTTAAGTGTTTTAGTAGTTTGGATTTATGTATTGTGATTCATAAAATAATCTAGATTATGCCATTATTTTGAAATGGCGCCTAGTGGAAGGAATAGAAATTGTATCAATACATTCAATCAATATAGATATTTCCCTCCTACTCAAGATAATTATAGTGGAGCTGGTGATGCAACTGGTGCTGATCAACTTATCACAATATTGGGACAACTCACTAAGGTTATGAATAATAACCTTACTCATATGGATCACCCTGATCTCCAACGTGGAGGTTCAATGATAGATCGCTTCATGAGGAAAAAACCACCAACATTCAATGGGGGTAAACATCCACTAGTAGCTGAGAAATGGATAAATTCTTTAGAGAAAATATTCAATGCCTTGGGGAGTAGTGAAAGGTAAAAAAAATTCATAGTAGTTAACCCCATCACTGGAGATGTTGATCAATGGTGGTCACTGATTCAAAACACAAAGGAAGATGAGGAAGTGTAAAATATGAAATGGAGGGAGTTTACAGATCTTTTCATAGAAAAATAATTTATTTGTGACCATTGAGCAGATATGGTAGGACAATTTCTGAGTCTGAGGCATAAGTAGGTTGAGAATTTTGAAAAGTATAAAGGTTTCTTTACAAGGATAGAGAGGCTTGCTTCAGATTATATACGTAACCCAAGAAGTAATATTGATCATTTATTTGATGGTTTAAAACCATTTCTCAGTCTATCATTAGTCTCACAATCATTCTCGTCACACGCAGACATTGTCTCATGTGCTATAAAGACAGAAAAATAATTCTCTAAGTCTTACGACTTTAATGAAAAGAATGAGAAGAAGAGTTTTGTTGAACACTCTAGAAGTGTAAATAATGGGTAGAAGGGAAAATTTTAATATCCATCCTGCAGTAAATGTGGTAAGAAACACCCTGGTACTTGGTTGAAGGGAATATGAGTGTATTACATTTGTGGTGAAAAAGGCCACCTTTCTCATGATTGCAAGGGGAAGAAAGAGTCTGTTGATGTTGAATGCTACAATTGTAGAGAAAGGGGGCATTATGCAAATGAATTTCCTAAGAGTTAGGGAAACTTACCTCAGAAAAGGCCAAGGGATCATGTCCAAGATTATGGTATCACTACTGCTATGGTTGAAGCTCTGAAAGATGTGGTGGCAGGTAATTTAATGGTTTCCTCAAGTTTAGGAAATGCTTTATATTATTCTGGATCATCGCATTGTTTCATAACTTCCCAAATTGCTATTAAAATTAGATATTTTCAATTTGATTTAACATGGGTGATTTCAGTCAAAAATCCTATAGAAAGTATCATCGCCAAAAAAATTTGTGAATCAGTTCCCATTAGAGCATATAAATATTCATTATCTGTCGATCTCATCGTCATACCCATGTTTGAATTTGATATAATCCTTTATATGGATTGTCTTTCAGACCATGATGTGAAAATTTATTATAATATGAAGTAGGTTACAATTTTTTATGATGATAAATAGTACCTTAACTTTTGAGCAGAAACGTCAACACCTAATTCTTATCTAGATCCACCCTGAGTAGCTCAACTAAATACAATTATTGGGGATGAAGAGAATGAAATAATTAGGGGAATGTAAAAGACTGTTCAAATAGAAGATGTACCTATTGTGAAAGAATATGTTGATGTGTTTCAAGAATATTTACCTAGACATCCTCCAGAACGAGAAAGTTAGTTTTCCATTGATTTAATTCTTGGAGCAAGGCCAATATCGAAGACCACTTATAGAGTGGCCACTTTGGAATTAGTGGAACTAAAGAAACAACTAGAGGAATTGAATAATACAGGATTTATTATCCCTAGTGTTTCTCCGTGGGGATCCCATGACCTTTTTGTTAAGAAAAAAGATGGATCTATGAGGTTTTGCATTGACTACAGGGAGATCAATGCTATAACAATAATGAAATAGTATCCCCTACCTCTCATTGACAATTTATTTGAACAAATTCATGGAGCTTAATACTTTTCAAATATTGACCTTCGATCTGGAGATCATCAGTTGTGTGGGAAGAAGGAAGACTTTCTAAAAACATCATTTCGAACCAGGTACAGGCATTACGAGTTTACAGTAATTCCTTTTGTATTGAATAATGCACTCTCTATCTTTATAGATCTATGAATAGAGTTTTTAAGGAATATCTTGATGACTTTTTAGTGGTATTTATTTATTATATCTTGGAATACTCTAAAATATACGAAGATCATGAAAACCACTTGTGCATTATCCTCTAGACTCTTATAAGACATGAATTATATGGGAAGTTTAGGAAATGTGAATTTGGAATTCAGGATATTTCTTTTCTTGGAAATATTTTCTATAAGGATGGAATATCTGTTGATCCTTATAAGACCAAGGAAATCCATGAATGGCTAGCAACGATGAGTATAACTGAGGTACACATTTTTATTGGTTTAGTACATTATTATAGATTTTCTTCCTAAATTTTTCCCAGTTGGATAAACAATTAACAAAACTCACACAAAAAGGGGTTAAATATTTTTGGAAAAAAGAGTGTAAAGAATGTTTTGAAGAAATGAAGATAACATTAGTCAATTCTCATATAATGAATCTACCACCAGGGAATGATGGGTTTGTTATTTATAGTGATAAATCAAAGAAAGGACTTAGTTTTGTCCTTATGCAGAATGATATGCTTATTGTCTATGCATCATGATAGCTAAAAAATCATGAGTAAAACTATCTTACTCATGATATTGAGTTATCAGCTGTAATCATTGATTTGATGATATGGAGACATTATCTCTATGGTGAAAAATGTGAGATATATACCGATCACAAGAGTTTGAAATATATGATTTCATAGAAAGAACTCAACATGAGGCAAAATATATGGCTTGAACTACTCATGAATATTGATTTCACGATACACTACCACCTAGGGAAGGTAAATAAGGTGGAAAATTATTTGAGTAGAAAAGATCGTGGAGTTTTCAACAAGATGAGAGTTGAAAGGGATCCTATTTTCATGTATCTAGTAAAGATGGATATAGGAAGAACCATGGAAGGTGAAATATCAATGCTATTTCAAATGGTCGCCAAACCATCCTTACTAGAAAGGATAAAGTGTTCTCAGGATGATGATGATGAGTTTCAAAAGAAGATTAATGCTGTGAATGATGGGGGATTGAGTGACTTTGGGTACGAAGATTGAAGTTTCAAATTTGGGAAGAGACATTGTGTTCCCAATATACCAGATCTAAAAATGGAATTGTTGGATTATTCTCATAGTTCCAATTTCTCTATACACCCTGGTAGCAATAAGATGTATTGATATTTGAAGTAACATTTTTGATGGGACCATATTAAGAGTGAGATTACGGATTTTGTGTCAAGATTTTTGGTTTGTCAACATGTGAAAGCTGGAAGGAAACAACCTGGATGCGTCATGCATCCTCTTCCCATACCTATGTGGAAATGGGATGATATCACGATGGACCTTGTCATGGGGATACAAAATACTCCTAGAAGAAATGATGCAATATAGGACATTGTTGATCGTCTTACCAAGTCACCACATTTTCTTTCTATAAGAGAAGATTTACCACTTGAACGTCAAGAAATACTATATATTAATTAATTTTCAAGACTTCATGGAGAACCCCTATCAATTGTTTCTGATCATGATCCATGTTTTACATCAGGATTCTGGAAAATTCTTCAGAACGCCCTGGATACAGAACATCGTTTGAGCACTAACTACCACCCCCAAACTGAAGAATAATTAGAACAGACTATTCAATCATTAGAAGACATGTTGAGATCATGCTCACTTGACTTTCAAGGTATGTGGGATCAATATTTACCTCTGGTAGAATTTCCCTATAAAATTATCTTATATTCAAGTATTTATATGGCACCATATGAAGCGTTATACTAAAAGAGATGTTTCACACCAATCTTTTGGGATGATTTTGGTGAAAGAAAACTCATAGGTATAGAACTTGTGGAGGAAATTATGGAAAATGGGATGGTAATCCAAAACCACATCAAAGCAGATCAAAGTAGGCAGAAGAGCTATGTCGATTACTGAAGGAAGGATTTTGAATTTCTGGTATGAGATCATCTGTTTTTGAAGGTATCTCCATAAAAGGGTGGTACACATTTCGGTAAGAGGGGAAAATTAAGTCCTAGGTACATCGTAAATTTTGAAATTCTAGAACTAATTGGGGAAGTAGCTTACCGTTTGAAAATGCCGTCATGTCTCTCCAAATTTTGCGATGTGTTCCAAAAATCACTGTTGAGAATATACATGCTTCACCCAACGCAGGTACTCACCTATGAGGAATTAGAACTAGAGCCTGGTCTACCTTATTGTGAAGATCCTGTCATGATTTTTGATACAAGAGAAAAAGTGCTGAGAAACCAAACGACTCGTCTTGTAAAAGTTCTATGGAGAAACCATAAGATGTAAGAGGCAACGTGGAAACCCGAGGAACTAATAATGAAGAAATACCAGTTCCTTTTCATATAGTAATATTATAGAAATTTTTAGGACTAAATTATTTGAAAGGTGGGAGAATGTAAATCCTCAAGCTTCTATGGTACGCCTCTCTTTGAATAACATAATATCGTGTGTTGTACGCAACTTTGAATTCTAACACAACCAAAAAAATCAAACTAGCTGTTATGAATATTAATACCCACTATTTGAAATTTTATAAATTTTATCTATCAAAATGGAATTCATTTTTGGATTCGGAATATTGAAATTATCTTAGGGTGAATTTTTGGTTTTTTTCTTAAAACATTCAATTTTTAATGAAAAGTGAAAAACACTCAGTTATAGTTTAAAACTGAATTCTTTTTTAAATAATTTTTTATTTTATTTAAATTTTTTTTAGGTCAAGATAGATACATAATACCTATATAATTTTAATGTAATTCATTGGAGTCAGTTTATAATAATTTTATATATATACAAATTTTATTGAAATTTTTACCGTCTTTTACCCACCTCTTAAGTGCATTTGAAAATTTACATAAACCATAATTTTCCCACTTCTGTGAGTTGAATTTCAAAAATCCAAGAGACACGGTTGATATCAATATGTAAAATTTGGTTCAATAAGATGAAAATAATTTTTGGTGAATAGTAACTTTTTAGTTTTATTTACCACAGTTAAAAGTAAATAGGGTAATTAAGGGTAAAATGATATTATTATTACCCTAACACATGTCCTAATTCTATTGGATAAGTGTAATTAGGCCGAAAACAACCTTATGAATAAAATATGATCCTTTAGGTCCACATGGATAAGATTAGGACATTTATTATTATTTAATTTAAAGAAGAGTTAAAAGTTTAAAATTCAATGTTTAATAAATAAAACATTTTTAATAGAGGGTTAAATATAAGATAAATTCGACTATAAATATTCATTAGAAATATAAGAATATTTCCTAGATAATTATATTTTATTTATATTTTTTATACATTAAATAATTTATTTTATTTATGACATTATGATAATGTAGAAATTACCTAATTAATGAAATATTAAACTTACTGATATTATAAATATCCAAATAAATTTAATTTTAGAATTTTATAAATTCCACTAATTTTCAAAGTTTATATGACATGATAGGGTTAATACATGAATTTTTTTGAAGTAATAATGATGTTATGAATTTAGAAAAAATAAAATACCAAATAGTATTAAAATTGACATAAAAGAGTTTTGAAAAAAAATATTATATTATTAGTTAATATTCAATTACTAAAAATATAAGGGTAGGTAAAACGACTTATATAATGATAGGTGTATAATTAATGAACCACTTGGTGATCTCTAGTAATTATATAGTTTTTTTATTAACCATATAATATAAAAATACAATGAGACATGGAAAATGACAAACTATTTAACTAAGAGTTAGATCTAAAAGATAAAGTTAATATAGTGACCCAAACCTATCTAAAACCTATTTTTTGAGTGGTTTTAGACCCATAGCCACCTTATCCTTTAAATAATATATTTTGGACCCATTATAAACCGAAAATTATTTTATTATAAAATAATATTTCTAGCTTTTCCTAAGACTCCCATCACCCCTCTTAGAAAATGGCACTCCCCCATCTCTCTAATTTACACCTTAAAAGTCATTTGGATAAACAAAACCCTGCCCAAATACCCTCTCAATTTTCCTCCATTAATCATATAGGGCTTCCTTTAGTCATAAATACATCCTAAGTATCCCTTTTGATCAAATCAAAAGGAAGAACCCAAATAAGTGGTAAATATCTCAGCACCTCTTTCATGTTTTTTCTTTTTCCACTTACTCACTCTTTGGTGTTTCCATTATAAAATAATAACTCATGTATCTTCTATATACTTTGATGTTATTATAAATATGGTATAACCATATTCATTATTCTATCAATCCTTTGAATGACATGTCACCATATGTGCGTACGTACGGCTTACAGTCTCCACGTCATGGTGTAGTTGTTATTCAAAACATAATAATTTGGATGGGTATAATAATGATGTTTAATTGATTTAAATAATAAATAAATCATGATAATGATTCTATATATATGATATATGATCCAATTATATATTAATTTAATATCAAAAAAATGATATTTTCACTTGTGTGTACGTAAGGATTACCGTCTCCACGATCGTGATGAGATTCATTACCCATTATATCTATTCAAGACTAATTTTCATTAGATGATTAAAAATAATTTTTAAATACTTTATATAATTCTGTTTCTGAATAATATGCATCACATCCATAACAAATATGACTCAAATAACAATGAATATAATGGAAAATGAATCTTTTAACACCTGAAACAACGATAATACTAAGATATTATTAACAAAACAATGCTAAAAGTTCATATATGATATCATATTAATGTATATGATTCTTTTAAAACATAATAAATTTTTTTTAACCATTATAAAGGAGTTTAACCTACCCTAGACAAATGAAAAGTGCAAGGTAAGGGTTAATTTCACAATCTCTTTATTATCAGAGGTCGTTTTTATATAAGTATCTATTGGGACCTCTTTATCATCCACATCCATGTTTCTTAAAAAAAATTCAAAACATTCATACTATTTTATAGACTATGGGTTAATGTCATTTATACCCTAGTCTTATTTTTTATAAGATATTTATAAATTAATCATTCCGTTGTTTTCCAAACAAGGTGCTTTATAACCTTTTCGAAAAAAAATTAAGGTAAGAATGTCTTTTTTTAACTTATACGGCGGGTGCGGCAATTTTCCGCCGTTATAACATCATCAAAGCTTCACTTAAAAGTGTATAAGAATATTTTCAAAAATATATGTTTTCTATATAATTATGTGTCTCTTAAATGATTTCAAAATAAAAATAGATATTTCTCTAAAAAGGGTTTTGATTTCCACTATGTCAATATCATTTGATTAATTTTAATCTTATTTGACGTTGATTTATTATGATACAAAACATAAATATTGTATTGAATGTTTTGTGATATTTTTTAATATGGATGTGTTATTTTTACACCATTCATGGTTTATGGATAAATTATTGACATTTCGTATGCTAGTTTTAATACGAATATTTCTGTTATGTTTGAACCTGTTCATATGAGGAAAGCATTGGACTTAGTATGTGATGGGTGGAGCCCGCTATTTCTCATCGATTGATTAGTAGGTCTCATGAGGAAAACTAGTGTCTTGGCACAAGGACTTGACAAAATATTATTTGTATTTTTGGAACAAGGCCTTTACTATGTGGTTATGAAGTTTGTATTATGAATTCCATCATTATGAAAGTGGATATCGATATTGCATGTGATTACTGGATTAGTAGAATATCCATGTCAATAGTTTAATGGAATTATTTTGATTTTATCTTTTCCATATTATACTTAAGTTCTAGTTTAAATGGTTTTTGTTTTGGTCTTATACATTTCCTTAAATGTTTATGCTTATTTATGAATGTTTCCTCTATATTTTTGTCATTACATAGAATTTGTGATGGCCTATTTATATGTTTTATTTTTCCCGGATGCAAAGAATTATATTATGACTGACCTGCAGGGATAGTCTCTAGGATCTCAGTGTTTTCTATGGAAACAATGTTGTTGTAGTTTTACATGTTGTGATGTAATTTAAGCCTTATGAATGTATCTAATACTTCCATGGATACTAAACTAATCAATATTTCAAGACCTTATATTTTGTGATCATTCCAATGTTATGTAATAATGCACTGACTCTAGGTAACTGGGGTCGAGGAGTTACAATTTCTCAGAGTATGTGGGAAAAGTGATACTAGATGGCTATTTGGAAATCTTCCCAAGCCATGTCACTATCCTACTCTTCCTAAGAAACAATTTCCCACTAGTTTTTGGAGGTTTCACGAAGCATGTGAACTTCATGCTTGACACTTCACTCTATAGGTGTATCTAGGTGGTTGAAGATAGATCATACAGTTTCTATCCTTGATTCTATAATAGGAGGGTTGCGACTCCCCGAGAAGGTGGGAGGTGCTACTGAGAAAGTCCTGCGTAAGGTCTTCCATAGACGAGGCATGTCTAGGGATATTATGAACAGACTACATAAACCTGAGGAGACTATCCCTGAACTGAGTGTCGTGGTCCCTCAGAAGATTGATAGGATTTAGTTCCAAATGGGGCTCTACGAGGGGAACCACTGGTGGTTTAGGACCCACCATCTCTGGAATGCGCTCACTACTACTCTATTGAGGCACAACATGAATACGTCACGATGAAATTTGTCTACAACATCAAATACACACCTTAGACAAGGAGTAAATAAGGTGAGAAAAACATGTAAGGCACAAAAAGAAGTTAGGTACATAGCCTTCCTCTGAACTCTAAATAACAGAAAACCCGCCTCAAGGGATGTGTTTCAATATAGAAGAGACAAATAAAAATAATTTCTGAACAGTTCAACAGACCACTCCTAGGTTGAGTCAGGCTACCATATAACAGAATAACAAAACCTTATATTCAATAAACCAACAATTCAACATTTTACCACTAGGTATAACAACACTCACATGAAACAGGGAAATGCACGCTGAAAAAAGACATGACATTGAAATATGCATAGAATTTAAATCCAATAGTGCCTATCATGATGCATGAGATGTTTTTCCCTCGTATCATCGGGTTGCATTGGTAAACCCATTATTTCAATAATACCATCACAATAACATTTCAATACAAGTGAGTCACCCAAGGTGAAATCATATCAACAGTAAATGGCATAATCAATAGCTGCAATCCCAACCCAGGAATTTCAGTTTTCCCTAGTACATGGGTTAGCTACTTCCAAGAACACAGTATATCCCAAATCCCTATATCTTAGTATCCTGTCTAACCCTAACAATTAGTCAAAAGGAAAAACCTTCCTTTGATACCACTTTGTAATGGCCCGACCAGGCTCACTTCTAAGACGGTGGCAGGACCGGTGGGTTACATAACCTCAAGCACATCTCCCCGAACACCAGAGGCTTCCGACTGGAAGTGAGGGCTATTATGTTTTCGTGGGGGAGATTATTCCCTCTTAGGTAATAAAAAATATCACAGTGGAAGTAACCATTAATAATAATCAATAGTTGAAGCATGTAAATAAATAAACTGCAGCATAAATAATATAAATAAATCATACAGAAAGATAATAACCTAGTGCGAAAGATTTTAAAAGGGTGTCATTCCATGATATGAGTCTAAACTAAAATTATGGAAAACAGGACTCAAACTCACAGTCAACTAAAAGAAAAGACACATGAAATAACTGCATCAGGATCAAGGCCTGGTCTTCTTCCCCAGTCTCCATCCTAAGCATTAATGAACAGTCAAACATCGGATGTAGCACGCTTCCCCTTGTCAATACCTATGAGTATATTATGTACTCAGGTGTCGATGAAGCCCGAGCAGGGTGTGAGGTAAAAATCCCAGTAGGTCGGCTCCCATGGTGTATAAACCATTCCATTTGGTTCAGTAATAAAAATTCATTTTTCCATTAATTAATAATCCCATATAATTAATTTAAGCACAGTGAAATAAATAAGCTGGCTTAGGTTCCAAATGTCACCCATGCCTAATTACCTGCTTTCGCCTAAGCTGTTAGTATGAAAGGGTACCTGTCAACAATATGTATGGACATGTATATATATATATATATAACCCATAAATCATGGTAAATAAGAAAGAGATATACCCTAAGCTTGTTCTTTGACTTGGGGTCTAAGTCAAGTGTCTTCCATGTGCACTACAATATATCCAGAGGATATCTCAATTCCCAAGAAATCTCAAATGGAAATAATATCATCAATTATGTGCATATTTTGTTAAGGTTCAAATTGAGAGTTGGAGTCCAAGCCCATCTTAAAGGTATCACTACGGAACATCCGTCAATTTTTCCAATACCACTGAACCCGTCCAAGGAAATATTTTGAAAGACCAAGAATCGCCGAGGTATGGCTTAACCCTGAGTCCATCTTGATCTCACAAAAAGGGTTCTGGTGTCATCTGAGGCTGGCTTAGCCACATTGCCAACGAATCCATCCCGATGGGCCCTTTTTGAACCGGTATCACTCAAAAGTCTTAGAAGACCCAGGGATGTCTCGGTCCGGTAATGAAAATGACACCGCCCTAGGGAATATAGATGAAACCCATCAGGAACAGAGGATCTAAGCATCAACCTTAATACGAGACCCACCTCCTTTCCCCACCTTGAATTTAATTAATGTTTTCACAGTAGCAGATATGACATAATCATCATATAAATTTGTAGCTTGAAAACTAACCAGATAAACCTGTGAATCAAAAAGAATAAATTTAATAGTACAACAAAACAACTTGCAATGAAATATACATATCATATCAACCACATTAGATAATACATATTTAAATAATAAATAGTTTAGCACAACAAGTTCCAATGAACCAACAATTTAAGTTCTTGTTCAAAAAATTATTTATTTTACTTAATTAAAATAAAAATTTGATTCACAACACATGGAATTAATCAAACAATAAACTCAGATAATGACAGAATACACTGATCATGTCGGCACTCCGAAAGGGGTGTCCAACATTGTAATAATAATTCAATCAACTATTCATTTACTTTAAAAAAAATAAAAAGGGGATGCACAATACCCGCATTTAATTAAATTAATAACCTAGTTAACAAAAAAAATACACCAACTATGTCGGCACACCCAAAGGGGTGTATGATTTGTTGAAACCATTCCAAAAAATTAATATAAGATGATTAAGGCTGGAAAAATTAAACATAACCTTTAAGGAAATTAATATTGGTAAAATTGCACAAAGTTGGTAAGAACCGACTAATGGCACAATGATGTGTTTTTTATAAATCACAACGAAACATAGGGAAAGCGTGTAGGAAACCTACCTTGTAGTCTTAGATGACTCTAAGATCTGTGGTAGACTTTGATTTCACATAAAACAGATGAAAATGATGTATTTTTTAAAAAACCCCAAATAGGGTAAAAATCATCTGCGATGAACTTCGTGTAGATCACTCAATGAAAACGCATGATTCAAAATACACAATGTTATCCTTTACTTCTGTATTACTGCACACCTGATAGAGAAGAAATCAAACATTGGACGGAGGAGAAGTGGCCTTCCGAAGGGGCTACTGGTTGGTGCGATGGGAATCGGGGGAGCGACATGATGTGTGGGAGAGGGAGAGGGGAGAGGGAAAAAAGAAAAGAGAGAAAAGAAAGAAAAAAAATAAATGAAAATAAGAGAAAAATTAAACATAAGGAAAAAACAAAATAAATGAAAAAGATAAAATAAAACAAATCAATGGAAAGGAAAATAATAAAGATAATTAAAAACAGGAATCCCCCATTTTAATTATTATCATTTTTCCCATAACCAGCTCATTATTTTATTTCAGAATTTTATTTTATCCTTTCATTGTTTCTTTTAAATCATCATTAAATATCTTATTATTATTTTCAACATTTAATCAATTATTTAAACACGAACATCACGCAAAGGCGCGACATTGCAATTTTCATTAAAACGTATTCAATTGCTAAAATTAAATAAAAACCTTCCTGGGACCCGTAGTAAGTTGTACAGGCGCGTACCCTGGGTTGCTTAATTAATTAGAGTACAAGAAAGTAAAAATGTTCCATACCTGATTAAGTTAGGGATGTTACAATGGATATAATTTGTTAATTCATTCTTAATATTTCAAAATGATGGAAATACATTCAAAAATGGTTCCTTACACAATTTTATTAAAATAAATAGAATTATATAAATCATTTTATATAAAAAAAGGAATGTAAAATATTTCATAATGTTGTTATAAATTTATATCTTTTATATAAACACACGATAAACATGGTCATCTCCAAATAGGTATGATAGTTACATGTTCTAGGATGTAACACCTGGATGTTTTTTAAGAAAAATTTCATTTAAATAAATTTTATTCATTTGTGGCCTGCGTTCAATGTAATTGTGAGTTTAATAGAACCATTGGATTCCCATAGTATAAAATTAATATTATATCCTATCCATTATGTTAGAGGGAATAATTATATCTAACTTATGAAAATTCATTATGAATTCATTAGCTATCAATTATTTATGAAAAATATAAATTAGATATTTGTATTTTTGAGTGAATTAATATTGGTAATAAAATTAATGATATATATATGTTATATTATTAATAAAATATTTTTATTCAAAAAATGGATATTTTAATAATATGGTGGGAATAAACACTATTTTTCATATAAAACATAGTTTTTTTAAAAAGGGTAATCTTAATCCTTTAAATGGTAAACCCCTTTAAATTTAATATGATGACACATTAATAATTTATTTATAGAAACATAAACATTTTATTTTAATGCGGTACATAAAAACTTACTTTGGTTGGGTTTAAGATATTTTCTTATAACATTCAAGTTTTGATGAATAGTAAAAACAAACTAAATTTTATGTGAAAACAAATTTTTTAATCGAGATATTTTCTATTATCAGATTATAATATTGAATTAATTTAAATTATAAATAGAATTTATTTTTATTATTCAATATAATTTATTTCATAAGAATTAATTTTACTTTGAATTCATACGACAAAACGTTGCAATCTATTGAAATGTTTTAACATTTAAAAAATATGTCCTCTCATTCCGACAACATGATTGATTTTAAATTAATTAATATAACTTCTATGTTTGTAATTTTTAAAACATACTACATATTTGGAATCATTCGGTCTATATTATTTTAATAGTATACTTTTATTTTTGGGCATTATGAATAGTAAGTTTGGTAATTATTTTTATTACAAGGGTTAAAGGTAAATCGGGTAATTAAAGGTAAAAATAATATTATAAAATTTGCTTAACACTGATAAAAATCCAATTGGATTAATAATTTATACACTTATCATCTATTTTTAAAAATCGAATCACTTCATGGACACATACCTATGAATATGAAATGAATATAATAAAAACTAATGAATGTGACAAAATGTCACAATCTCATTATATATAAGTATATTAATTTTAATATATGGATAACTAGCAGATAATATCCACTATATATAGTTTATATAAATCAAGAATAATTACCTACATTTTATAAATTTTTTAATAATTTTTAGAGATTAAATAATTACCATTAATGATGATACAATAGTGATGTAGAAATTAATTTATTAATAGAAATATAAAATAAATGTTTTTAAAAATATTAAAAGAAATATTGTATGAACTAATTAGTGTTCCACACAAATTTTCTAAGTCACTATGATATTTTATTACTCTATTGAATATTTTGGTTCAAATTTATATTCTCTATGGGTTTTTTTCAAAGTCAAATAATTGAATAGTATCAAAATTGACACTATTCATATTTTATAAAAATAACATTTTATTAAATAATTTAAAAATATTTAAAATATTTAAAAATGAAAAAGTTATAACTATAATATTTAAAATTTCATTAAATATCTATTTATGTTTAACGAACACCATATAAGTAGACATTTATAACCATTAAATATTTAGAGTGTCATTACCACATTTAAAGTTAAATAGAATATCTATGTCTCAATTAAAATGAAATGGATTAAATTGAAAAAAGAACTTGTAAAAAATATATTTGTTGATGATATTATAGAAATATATCTTTCCTCTTTGAATTTTTGTTTTTTGGATGTTTTTTCGTTTGGTTTTATTTTATTATAAATTATTATTTTTGGAGTTTTAAAATGTGCTCCTCACCTCAATTATAAAAGGAAACATCCACCCTCACCTCTTCTATTAATTTTTAGCCTTCAAGTTTAGAACCATCTTGTCCTTTTTCCATCTCAACATCCTTATTTTTATTCTATAAGTTCTTTTTATATTAAAAGTCCAACTCTAGTGCTATAAAAAATGATTTAGAGGAAGCACATCGAGGAAGAGGTAATATCTTCTACAAATTATTTCAAACTTCTTTTTATTATATATCCTCTAAAATAGTTGTTTCATTATAAATTTATAAAATCAGTATCAATAATATATATATGTTATTATAAATATTAAACAACCATATTTCACCATCAATCCATCCTATGAAAAACAAAATCACAGTGCATGCATACGTACGACTTACCGTCTCCACGTCATGTTGTAATTTTTTTTCACCACCATAATAAATGGATGGGTATGACGATGGAAATAATAAATATATATGATTACTAAAACATGATACTAATTCTGAAATATCTTACACCATCCACATAAATAACATTCAGTAGTTTTGGGAATGATATCATCACATGTGTGTACGTACGACCTACAATCTACATGATGTGATTCTAGTCAATCTACATTATTTTCATTAAAAAATTATTATATACAATAATTTTATTGATAAATATGATATAGATTATACTAATATCATTCTTTAAATTATTTAGCTATAAAATAAGATGTGAAACATGAACTTATATGACAAATCATGCATTAGAACATAAATAGTCAATATCTAACTAACAAGTGACAGTGAAATGTTACTAACAAATGGATGATAACATAATCATATATGATATAATAAAAAATCTTATGATTATATAATATGTCATAACATTATTTAAATCATTATACAAGAGGTTCGGATACATATGAATGATATCAAATAAGGGATAACTTTGTAAATGTTGTTTTTATCAGAGATTTGTTATTTATAAGTATTTTCTAGGGTATATTTATCATCCACATCCATGATTCATAAATATGTATTTCAAAATATTCTTTATATCCTTATAAAATTTTTTAATTTCTATATTACCCACTGGTGAATTTTTAAAAAACTTTATGAATGAAATCACTTATCATTTGAAGTATGAGGTACTTTTGGACTTTTACTACAAAAGTATGAGAAGAATGTTTTATTAATTTTTATGAAATGAAATGATTTTTACGTTTTCATAATTCCTTATATCCAAGAAGCATCACCTAAATTCATACATGGTTATTTCACATAAAATTATTTCTTCTAATATTTTGTTGAAAATTGAGGAAGGAAAATGTTTTTGAAGAAGAAATGATATTTTCATCAAGAATTGATTTCAAGTGTTTTCTCTAAATTATTTTATATCTATGATGACATTATATAAATATGGATATATTTATAAACTTTTCATTACTATGATTTGATCATGTGTTATTTAGGAAATCCAGTTTTTTATATCAATTTTTATGGAATGTTGTTTAAGAATAACATTTTACATCATGGGTTATGCTATTGTTAATGTTTTCATGTTTTTTGGCACACATAAGATTGGATTCATTATAAAATGTATGGGACATATATCTCTGTCAAATGCATTACAAAAAGACCAATATCTAATGATATACACATGAACATAAAGGCATGTAAATCCATTTCAAATGTTATGTTCTTATGATTTTAAAATGATTGATATTTCCCTTATTTACCCTTACTGAACCTTTGAGCTCACCATTTCATATGTTTCTTATCCCTAGGAAATGAAGAAGGGTATTACGTAAGATATATCAAAAAGGAGTCTAGTTAAGAAAAATTAACTAGGGGGCAATATTAATGTTTAAGAACCATTAGTTTGTGTTTGCTGATTTCTAAAGACACTAAACCTATAAGGTCCATCTGTGGTTTCATGTATTTTATGTAATAAATATTCTTCAATGTTGAAGTAATATATATATGTATGTTATGGGCTATTGTATTTGTTATCAGATAAAAGGTATAATTAACCTTTGGAATCTTTGATGAGAGAACTAGAGTAAGAACCCTAAGGATATGTCAATGTATAGGTTACAATCTTATCCCAGTGTTTTAGAGACGTTCATGAATATCCTAGGATAAAACCTAAAGTGTACTAAATTTAAAACATATTCTTGGCTTATATTGAATTCACATTATGATTAGTGTTTCTCATATTATGCTTCTTGGTTTTAATCAGTGGATGGAACCTGATGGAACCACGTTAATGCTGAATGCAATGGGAAATTCAATGATTGTCCCCTTGAGCTAGAAAATGTTATGGGATCT
Organism: Viscum album; assembly: GCA_963277665.1. Classification (NCBI taxonomy): domain Eukaryota; kingdom Viridiplantae; phylum Streptophyta; class Magnoliopsida; order Santalales; family Viscaceae; genus Viscum; species Viscum album. The sequence continues at coordinate 1,471,438,860 of OY728126.1, read as the reverse complement.
AATATGAAAAACCTTCTATCCATTATCACACAACATTCTCAAGCTATGAAACATTCATGACTTCCAAACTATCCAACAATGGAGAAACATTCTTTTGAATCCTTCATGAGGCATCATCTACCTTCATTCAGTGGGTATTCTAATCCATTAGTGACTGAACAATGAATCAGTACCACTAAAAAGATATTTTTAGTTCTACATCGTTGTGAACATGATAAAGTCATCTTAGCCATATTTCATTTGGAAGGTGAAGCAGATAAATGGGTGAATCTTATAAAAATCTGAGGGAAAGAGGTGAAATTGATTCCATGGAATGGGACGAGTTCAAGAAAGTATTTTTCAATATGTACATTCCTCTCATTATTCTAAAAAAATGGATAAGGAGTTCCATGAACTTATGAAAAATGATGATGAATATGTTGGTACCTATGAATAAAATTTTACATGACTTTCAAGTAATGATTACTGAACTATTATCCAACCTAAGATTCAAATTGATCGATTATTTAGATGCTTAAAACAAATTCTCCATAGGGAATTAGACATAAGGGACATCAATAGCTATGAAGAAATTATTCAATGTGCTCTCAAGTTTGAGATGGATATTAGAGTACCCAATCGGTCATATGGGTTTGGAAAGAAGAGAAAAATAGAATTCAAAGGGAATGTTAAAGAACACACTAAAAAGAAGATGAGTTTTCCCTTATGCTCAAATTGTGGATAGTAACAAGGATGGAATTTTCGTAAATATACTATAAAATGATTTAGGTGTGGAACAGAAGGTCATCGGGAAGTTGATTGCCAAAGTGGTGTGAAAAAATTTTCTAATGATGGAATGAAATAAAAGTCAATAGAAAATGTACCTCATACATTTCAATGATACATGTGAAAGGAAATGGGTTTTATATTAATAAATTCTCTAATAAAAGGGTTATTGATGATGATCGACATCAATAAACTCTTATGGCCAAATGAAAATGAACGTCATATTAAATCACTATCATTAGCATGGAGTATGGAAATGATGTAGTGAATGTTACACTTACCATCTTCTCTAATGTAGTAAATTTTTTATTTGATTCCAGATCCACCCAATCATTTATTTCTAAAGAATTTTCAGGGTATTTCCATATTACCTCAACAATTAGATGTTGAGTTATCTGTGGAAAATTCTAATGGCATAATGTTCATATCAAAAGTTTATAATTATTCTTTGGTTGATGTTTGTGGGAAATTACTTCATGTAAATCTTGTTATCCTTACTATAGTGTAATTTTATGTGATTATTATCATAGATTGTATTTCTATATATGGATATCATATCAGTTTCCGAGGAAGGGAAGTAACATTTCATATTCGAAATCAATGTATGATAATCTATCAATGCAAGGGTGAACATAACCTTCCAGTAAAAATTTCTTCCAACTTATGGGTCTTGATTCCTATAAGTGAAGGTTATTTATCTCATACAGTTGGGGAGAAACTCATGATTGAGAATACACCCATTGTATAGGTGTTTGATGATTCATTTCTAGAGGAATTCCTTGTTCTTCCACCAATTAATTAAGTTGGATTTTAAATAGAACTCATACTAGGTGATATGAAAATTTCAAAGAAACCTTATAGAAGTTCCACAATTGAGTTATAGGAATTGAAGAAGCAACTCCAAGAGAATATTGAAAAGGGATTCATATTCCCTATTGTGTCCCCTAGTGGAGTACCTATTCTATTTTTTATGACGAAATATGGATCAATGAGACTCTACAATGATTATCAAGAACATAACAAGATCAATATCACGAACAAATATTCACATCAATGCATTTATGACATATTAGACCAATTACCTAGAGCTCAATATGTTTCCAAGATTGATATTCATTCTGGATATTATCATTTAACAGAAAAAAAGCAGGATATACTATAGAATAAATTCGTTACAAGGTATAGACACTGTGAATATATAGTTATTCCTTTTGGTCTTACTATTTCCCTCTATATATTCATGTGTCTAATGAATAGAGTCATTATAGACAATATTGATCAGTTTGTGGTAGACATTATAGATGATATTCTTGTCTATTAAATGTGAAAGGAAGAAGATGAAGATCACTTGAGAATTGTACTGAAGACCCCGAGAAAGGATAAACATTATGAAAAATTTACCATGTGTGGATTTTGGATTATGGACGTTTCATTTTTGGTTCACCTAATCTCATGATAGGGTATATCAGTTGATCCAGTAGAAACATAGGTCTTTAAAAGATGGTCAAGAACCAAAATGTTAACTAAGATATGATGTTTTCTTGATTTTGCAAGATATTATCGATGTTTTCTGAATGTTTTTTCATGATTATATAATTAACACACAAAGTTAAATACGAAAGAAGTTATGATCATTTTGATGGAGGAATATGAAGAGAATTTCAATGATATAAAAATTAGGTTAGCCAGTGCCCCTGTGCTCACACTGCCTGGTAGTGGAGAATGTTTTGTGACCTACAGTGATGCATCCAAGTAGGGGTTGGTAAGTGTTCCCATGAAAAATGATATCATGGTTTCTTATGTATCAATGGAGTTTCAAATTAATGATAAAAATTACCCAACTCATTATTTTGAGTTATTTGCGATAATCATTTCATTAATGATATGGATGCATTATCTTTGTTGAGAATGATGTGAATTTATAGTGATCATAAAAGTTTAATGTTGATTTTCACACAAAAAGAGAGGAATATGATCTATAGAAGATGGTTGTATTTGATTAAAGATTATGAATTCTCAATACATTACCACCATCTGAAAGAGAACAATGTGGCATATGATTTGATTTGAGAAGACCATGTTAGCTTATCCTGGATGAGGATCATGAAAGATACAATATTTATGGATTTTAAAAGAATGGATATTTAAATTTTAATGTAAGTGGAGGAATCATATCTTTCTCAAATTATTGTTCAACCATCTATACAAGTGAAGATTATAGAGGTGAAAAATGAAGATTTAGAGTTACAAAATAAGGAGATAAGTGTTTCGGAATTCAAATTGGATTTTGTTGGAATATTAAGGTTCAAGAACCGCATTTTTATTCCTCTCATACAATAATTAAAGAAGTAAATGTTGGATGAGGCTCATAGTTATTCATTCCATATTCTTCCTCGACGAACAATGTTGTAAAAGGACCTGATAGAGTACATCTTGTGGGATGGCATGAAAAGTGATGTTTCCAAATATGTCTCTTGGTATTTCAGTTTTCAACAAGTTATGGATAAAAGAAAGGAACCTGAGGGGATGTTACAACCATTATCCATACCAGACTGGAAATTGGAAAACATCACTACATAATATTTTAGTGGAATCCACAAAACAACTAAAAAGAATAATGCTATATTAGTTATAATTTATAGCCTTGTGAATTTGGAACACTTCATTCATATTATAGAGTATTTATCTCTTGATCCACTTGCTAGTATATATATAAATATAATGGTAATATTTCATGGAGTACCAATTTCCATTACATCTGATCGAGATCTAAGGATTACCTTGATATTGTGGAAATGTCTTATGTATGCTCTGGATAATGAGTTAAGTATCAACACTTCTTATCATCCTCAGATAGATGGTCAGTCTAAGAGGAAAATTCAAAATCTCAAAGACATGTTGAGAGCTTTCACTTTGGATTTCAATGGTGGTTGGGATCAAAACCTACCATTTGTGGAATTTTATTACAATAATATCTTTCTCTCTAGTATTTAGATTTCATATTACGAATCCCCCTATGGAAATAAATGTAGATCTCCAACATGTTGGGACCGCGTTTTGGAAATAAATCTATTAGGACCTAATCTTGTTAATAAAATGGCATAAAAATTAGATACATTCAACAACACATAAGAGCATCTCATCATTGAAAAAAATATATGACAACAACCAAAGAAAATATCTAGAGTTTGAAGTTGTTGATAATATGTTACTATTAATATCACACTGGAATAGAGTAATGAGTTTGGAATGAAGGGAAAATTGATCCCTAGGTATATCGTTCCTTTTGAAAGTATGGATCATGTTGTGAAGGTAGCTTACTGAATGGTGCTTCCACCAAATAAATGCCAAGTTCATGATATGTTCCATGTATGTCTCTTGATAAATTAAGCGGCTGATCAGTCACATATACTATGTTCGGAAGTCATACCTCTAGAGAAAGATCTTTCTTATGAGAAGAACTGATAATGATTCTAGATCGTAGCGAAAAAATTATATGAGAAAAGACTACACTCTTGGTTAATGTTTAATGAAGAAACCATTAATCGGAAGAAGAAACATGGGAAGTCGAGGATGTGATGACAGAGAGGTATCCTCATATATTTTTTTCATGTGATTAATTTTGATGTAGAAATTCAGTTTAAGGGGGGTTGAATGTAACACCCAAATGTTTTTATGAAAAATTTTCTTTCAATTATTTTTATTCTTCAGTAGCTTGTGTTGCATGAAATCATGAGTTTAAAAAAGCTGTAATACATCCTTAGTATAAAATTACTATTATATCATAGTCATTAGGTTAGGGGTAATAATTATAAATAGCTTATTAAAATGAATTGTGAATTATTTGGCTATAAATTATTTATGAAAATTATAAATAAGATATTTGTATTTTTTAGTGAATTTCTATTGGTAATGAAATTAATTATATATTTATGCTATATACATAATAAAATATTTTTATTCATCCAATGGATATTTTAATCATATGGTGTGAATAAACAATATTTGTTGTAAACGATCCTTCATTTTTATAAAGGATAATCTTATGCCTTTAAATGGAGAAACCATTTTAAATTAAGATTATGAAACATTAATATTTTTTATATAAAAACATAAACTTGTTCATTTAATGAGGTATATAAAAATTTACTTTGGATTAATTTATGGTATTTTCTGATAACATTCATTTTTTTATAAATAGTAAAAACACACTAAATATTTTGTAAAATCAACTTTTTCATCAAGATAATTTATATTGTTAAATTTTAATATTATATATTTTTAAAGTATAAATAGTATATATTTTTATCATTCAATAAAATTTATGTCATTTTAATTAATTTTACATTGAATTGATATGTAAAAATATTTTAATCTTTTATAATGTTTTAACTTTTAAAAAAATCATTCTCTCATTCTGACAATGAGATTGATTTTAAAATTAATTACTACAACTTCTGTTATTTGAATTTTTAAAATTGACTCCATATTTGGAATCATTTTTTCTAAATTATGTTAATAGTCTTCTATTATTTTTTGGCATTATGAATAGTAACTTTGGTAATTATTTGTATTACAATGGTTAAAGGTAAATAAGGTAATTAAAAGTAATTAAATATTATAAAATTATGTCAACACCTATAAAAATTCTATTAAATGTCTAAATTACACCCTTATCATCTATTGTTCGAAATGGAATAACTTTATGGACACATACCTATGAATATGACATGAATGTAATAAAATTAATAAATGTGATAAAGTGACACAATATCTTTTTATATAAGTTTATTAATTATAATATATGGATAACTAGGAGATAATATCAACAATAGAAAGTATTTTGAAATATAAAATAATTAACTACATCAAAGAAATTTATTTATAATTTTTATAGATTAAAGAATTACCATTAATTATCACAAAATAGAGATGTAGAAATTAATTTATTAATAAAAATATCAAATAAATGGTTTTGAAAATATTAATGAAATATAATATGAACTAATTAATGTTATCCACGAATTTTCTAGGTGACTACGACATGTTAGGAGTGTATTGAATTTTTTGTCTAATTTATCATATATGTTTGTTTTTTAATAGTCAAATAAATGAATAGTGTCAAAATTCACACTATTGATATTTTATAAAAATAACATTTTGTTAAATTATATTAAAATCATTAAAAAATTAAAAAATTAAAAATTGATAATTATATGACATAAAATATCATAAAATACCTTTTTTTTTGAAAATTTACACTATATATATAAATATTTATAACCATTAAATATTTAGAATTTTCTTACCACAATAAAAATTAAATTACACAACTAAATGTCAATTAAATAGATTTGATTTAAATTAACAAAATAACTTGTCCAAAATTTATTGGTTGATGGGATTACAACCCTATATAATCTCATATTGTAAAATAGGACATTTTATAGGTTTTTGGGTAGGGTTTAATTTTATTACAAATTATTTTTTATTGAGTTTCCAAAAGAGTCATTCATCTCAATTATAAAAGGGAATCTCCTCCCTCACCTCTTAAATTCATTTTGAGACTTCAAGAATAGAAATTTTTTATTTTTTCCTTATCAGCATCACAATTTTTATTCTATATGTTTTTTTCATCTTCAAATACCAACAGTAGTTCTCTAAGAAGATATTTAAAGGAAGAACGTCGAGGAAGAGGTAATCTCTTATACCAATTCTTTCAAACGTTTTTCTTCTTCTACATCTTAATCATTAGTTGTTTGATTATAATTTAATAATATAAGTACCACTAATATAATAATATGTTACTATAAATATTAAACAACCATATTTCGTCTTCTATACATCCTACGAAAAATGAAATCACCAACCATGTGTATGTAGGACTTACCGTCTCCACGTTGTGGTGTAATATATTTTTCACGACCACTTTACATGGATGTGTATATGATGGAAATAATAACTGTATATTATTATTATAACATGATACTAAATATAGAATACCATACACCACCCACTTCAATATCATTCAATAATTTTTGGAATGATATCATTTCTCGTGCGTATGTATGACCTACCATATCCACGATGTGATGTTATTCATTATACATGATCATCATTAAAACATGATTATATAAATGAATTGAATGAATAAATATGATATATATAATACTAATATCAATCAGTAAATGGTTTACTATAATCTAATAACTGTAACGTGAACTTATCTAACAAATCATGCATATAAACCTCAAGGTGTCTATATCCAAATAACAAGTGACAATGAAATGTAACTAAAAAACAGATGATAATAATATTACACATTACATAATAATAATGATTATGATTTTGGAGTAATTAAATAAAATTATTAAATCATTATATAGGAGGTTATGATACCTATGAAGGATATCAGACCTAAGATAAGGGATAAATTTTCAAATCTCATTTTTATCTGAGATTGTTTATTTTTGAGTATTTACTGGGTTATATTTATCATCCACATCCTTGTTTCCTAAATATTTATTTAAAATTATTATTAAAATCCTTATATAATTTTTTAAAGTTAATCTCACCCGCTGCTGAGTTTTTACCAAATGGTATGAATGGAATCTCTTGTCAGTTTGGGTAAAAGGTTCTTTTTGACTTTTATGGGAAAAGTACGAGAAGAATGTTTATTTAATTTTTATGGCATGAACAAGTTTCTTATAGTTTCATAATTCCTTGCTCCCTTTAAACATTCCATAAAATCTTACATGGTTATTTTTACATAAAATGATTCTTCTAAAATATTCTGTCATTTTTAGGAAGGAAAACATTATTGAAGAAGAAAGGATATTTTCCTCAAGAATTAATTCAAGTGTTTTCTCACAAATATTTTACATATAAGAAGAAAATGTTTAAATAGGATTATATTTCTAACCCTATTATTTCTATTATTTTATTTTGTGTTTTTTAGGAAATCCAATTGTTTTATGTCAATTATTATGGAAATATGTATTAGAAGTACATTTTATTTCATGGGTTATGCTATTGTGAATGGCTTTATGTTTTTGTGGAACATGAAAAAATGGTTTAAATATGAGATGGGTGGGACCTATGTCTCTCTCTAATTCATTCTGTAAAGATATATATATCATGATATATACATGACTGTAAAGGAATTTAAATATAATGTAGTAATACAGAGATGGAATGAGGAGTGTACTCAGTTCATTAATGGACTTTTTCACTAGGATGGTCTCCAAAATTTTCCTTGATTAATATGAAATGATATTTTATGATTATCTATTTATTCCAAGAAATTTAATGTCTTATTTTATGAATATTAGAATTACATTATACTTTTATGATTTATCCCATGAGATGATATTATGATATTTTATATGCAGGATAAAATTTACAAATGATATGTTCTAATGATTATTATATGATTGATATTTTACATATTTACACCTAATGAGAATTTGAGTTCACATTTTCATACATTTCGTTTCCTTAGGTCTTGATGATTTTTATTACCTAAGATATATCAAAATGAGTCTAATTCTAAAAAAATAAGTGGGGAGACAATGTGGATGTTTTATGAACCAATTATGTATTTTTCTTAGTCTCTAAATACACTAAACCTATATAGTATTGGAATGGTTTTTTATGTTATGTAAGAAATATTCTTCAATGTTGATGTAATATCTATATGTGAATTATGTCCTACAATATGGGATCCTCAAACAATCATGTGATAAACCACAACATGTTAACATGTCCCTCAACAATGGAAAGAGATGACTTGTCTATGTCTTAATGGGGAAGAAAGATATGCTGAAAATATTTTGATGGTGTTGTAAGGCATCAATTCGTTACTAGGGAAATTCTAACCCATATTTTTTATCCCAATAACATAGTAGCAGCCGAATCTTCTAGGTACACTAGTATATCTCAATGAAAATAAATTTATTTTATGAAACCTTAAAATGCAATTAAGCCACGTTCCTTGATTACAAAATGCTAATTTTAATTTAAAATATTATAATATTTTTTAATCAAAAAATTAATTCTCGCCAATATAAAACCCTATACGTTTTGTAAAACCATTTTAATCCATTACAACAAAAAGAAATTTTAAATCAATTCATAATTAAAATTCACAGTATACTATCTAAATTAAATCAAAAAATTTAATTTCAAACAATTTTTGTAATATTCACTACAATCCAATTATTCAATTGAATTGGGGGTTTTACAAAAAAATATATCAATTATAATAAATAATTTAAATTAAACAATTTAAATTCTATCAATTTTCCTTAAATAAAAACAAATTCAATAGAATTTTTGGTTCTCCAATTTCATGCTTGAAACCTATTTCCAAATCTCCAATTCAATGGAATTGGTTTTTTGAAATAAACCAATTGAAATATATTTAATAAAAATAATAAAATATCATGTTATTGAATAAATTGAAATTAAATAATGAAATTCTGGGTTAAAAAAAATTCATCTTGAAAGAACAACTACCTTAGGATAAATAGATCTTATAACACCAAATCCTATTCAGGATTTGATAATGACAAATGAAAGTCAAAAAAATCGGAGAAATGAGGATAAAACCAAGGTTTGTGATCCCAAAACACAGGTTATTATATAAAATATAAAAACTAGGATTAACTTATAAGGCCCCAGCCTTAAACCTTACTTAATCTTGAGTTATTACAAGATTACACATTGAGGATCTTTTCAGGTTTAGAGTTTTTGATAATTATATCATAAAACTTGCATTACAGTCCACATTTAAACAAAGTGGTTACATAAAGATAGTATTCATTTTTTCCCATCAACGGAACATATTTAAAATAAAACATGGATTCTTTCTTGAAACTTCCTTGACACTATCATCATATCATGTACCTTTCCCTTGACCTGTGAAAAACATTTCAAAAAAACTTGGGATGAGCATAAAAAGCTCAGTATGGGTTATAAAAATATGGAAAGGAAACATGAGTTCATATATACATAAGAATGAAATCATACTTTACCCATAAAACATAAGTACTTTAACATACCTCATCAAATCATGAATAAATCATAGAAATCATAAGACATAAAGGTAACTTGACGCATTCATAACATTATTACGTAGGGAGTAACCCTCTTGGTTACGTTTGGAATACCCATCACAGTATATTCCCTAAATCTCTTCGAAGAAACCTTAACGTTTCACTCCTTCACGTTACCCAATGCATTGGAGAGCTATATCGGGCTCACCCGCCCTTAGTTTATCATGGAACCACCCATCTTCATAATAATGCCCAAGAAACTCAACATAATCGTATCACATAAAACATGCATAAAGGAAACATAACATTTCCACCTTTAAATCACAAAATATCAATACAACACATTGATATAAAAACATTATGAAAACCATTTTCAATACCAAAATAAAAGAAAAGTAAAATATGGTATTTATTTTTCGTTTAAAAAAAAGGTATAGCTTGTAGAGGAAGTCGAAACTCAAATAATGGTCACGGCGGCGGAGAAGTCGTTGTCGCCGCATACGTACGACAAAAACATTCCCTTTTGTCATTTAGTAAATGCTTCGTATAAAAAAGATTCCTTTTGGATAAACGTAAAATTCAAAGGGGTTTATACACCATATAAAAGAAGGTTGTGTATAAAATAAAATATGCCTCAATGAAAGGAGATTGAGACGAAGTCCCATACCTCGGGTCCGACTTGACTCGGTCGTTCTTTAATCTTCTGAATAATAAACTTGAGTTAATTTCTACTTGTTTAAGAACCTTTTTCAAGTTCATTATTCCTTTTATATCACTTATTTCCATGTCATGAACACTATGTAATTATTTAAGTTAATAACGGTCGTTTTAACGATCATTGGTACTTGAGTAAAAAATAAACCCTTTATAATTACAAGTTGTTCATGTATCCATTATATCCAGAATTATAATCATGATGTATATATCATATATATCATATATATCCATTATATACATGCATTTTATAATATTACATAATCATTTAGAGGTAAGAAATGAAATGCACCGTTTATGGAGACGGTAAGCTGTACGTACGCATGAACGCTACTTTCATTTCTATTTCGTATTTTTATATAATGGAATCATAATGATATAAAGGTATATTATAATTCTATTGTAATATCATATATAATATCATAACTCCATCCTTTATACATCCCATATATTTTATTAACGAATCAAATCACTTTTAGGGGGCGGTAGTCCGCACTTCCTTAAATGAAGATATCGCGTTTACACATAATGGAAACCATAAAGGTATGACCAAAATGAAAAATACAGAAGATTAAGGAAAACATAAACATATTATATATCATATATAAATATAGTGTCATCTTAATGGCCACCTTTGAAGGTGTTAAAAGAATGTTGAACAATCATCGTTTCGGGAGGCCGAAATTCACCATCCACGGAAACAGTATGTTCTTTAACCATTAGATGTAGGTGTGTGTAAGTGTAGCTAGAATAATTCTTATAACAAAATCATAGTATATTTAAGATACTGGAGTTGTTACAAAATAAATGAATAAAAAGATTTTAGGGGGTTGGAGAAGTAAAATAAAACAAAAGGACTCAAGTGAAGACATTACCTTAAAATCGGGTAACTCCCTTTGGTTTGAGCTCAAAGGCTTCCTTGGGAAGACTTCTACCCAAAGTGAGGCTTCAAGGAGTAATAGAGAGATGTGGAGAGACAAAATTTGCAGGGGTTGGCCGATCCAAAGGCTTTTTAAGTGTGGGTAAGGAGGTAGAGGTGGGGGCCTTTTATAAGAGGAGAGGAGGGGCACTCTTGGAAAGTAAAGAAATGTTACTTTATTTTAAAATGAGTTTCGGATTAAAAAGGTCCCACATTGATATAATTCGAGGTTAAAGTGATAAGGGTTATAAATCCACCCATCCAATAGGTTTTGTACATGTTTAGGTCATAGATTTTACATTATCATTTCATTTTATTTAAATCCTTTATTAATGAGGTGATCGTTGCATCATCATGATGTCATAAATAATTTAATTTATTTAAAGTCTAAAATTATAAAAAAAATACTATGATGTAGGAAATATTTTTATCTTTCCAATGACTATTTATAATAAAAAATATGACTTGTATAACCCCATGTAAAAATTGTTTTAGTAAAATAACTCATGTTTGTGTCATTTTTTCTTTAACATTAAATAAAAAGATATTAATGTCATTTTCATACCAAAGTGGCTCCATTGGGTCCCCAAGTTGACCCATGGATTTTATTGGTCGGCCATGACACATCCAATAAGGGTAGGACATGTGTCTAGGTCATTTCATATTATTAAAACATTATTTTTACCTTAAACTACACTAATTACCACTAATCGCGAATAAAAACATAAAAGTTACTATTCACCAAAAAATTATTTTAATCCCATTGAACCACATTTTACTTCTTAATGAAAAAAATTTATGTCAGATTTGTTAAATTCAAAACACATAGGTGGTAAAATTTCATTTAAACGAAAAATCAGTTTTTTAAGTACCACTTAGTGGTTTCACTATTCATCAAAAATTGAAGTTTTTCAGAAAAATACCAAAACTTCACCCTAATATATATTTTATATTCTGAATTAAAAAATGTTGTCTATTTTACAATATTCAAATCATATAACTTACATTAATTAATTTAATAATTAATTCCCGTTATCAGAGCAAATAGCGTGTTTTTATGAAACAATAAGTATCAAAAGATTGACACTAGTTTAAGTCCAATTTCAAAGTGAAATTGATTCCAATGACCACTATTGTATTAAATGGTAAAAATATATTCTAATTTCACTTTAAAACCAATTCAAAAGATAATCTAATCATATAAGTAAATTAGATTAAAAAGCAGTTTTGATGTAAAATGCAGTATTTTTCACTATTCATTAAAAAATGAACATTGTCCGGAAAATACCAAAAATTCACACAAAGTAAATTTTGATGTCCCAATCATAAATAATAAGTTTATTTTGATAAGAATAGCTTATAAAATTGTCAAAAGATAGATTTAAAAATGGTTTTCCATCAAAAGGCAGTAAAACAATCTTTTAAAAATATTAGTGTATTCCATGCTTAAGATTAGATTTATTTTCATTTTAAGCCTCTAAAACACTATCTAATTCATTAATAGACATAGATAAAAATATCTATTATTCATTACTTACTTGGGATTTTACATCCTTCCCCCCTTTAGAAAATTGCGTCCCTGCAATTTATTTACTTATCGAATAAATGGGGGTACTTATCCCTCATTGCATTTTCAGATTACCATGTTGCATCTTCCATCATGTGGTTTTTCCACAAAACCTTTACCTAATTAATCACTATATTCCATAACACCTGCTCCCTGTGGTTAAGAATCTGGACCAGTTGTTCCTCATAAGATAGGTTCTCTTCCAGCTGAACTACCTCTGGACTCAAAACATGAGATGGATCTGGCATATACTTTCTCAACATCGAAACATGAAAAACATTGTGTACCTGAGATAAACTCGGAGGTAAAGCCACCCGGTATGAAACTGATCCAACTCTATCCAGAATTTCATATGGTCCAATGAACCTTGGACTCAGCTTTCCTTTCTTACCAAATCACATCACACTTTTCCATGGTGATACTTTGAGAAAAACATGATCACCTACCTCAAAAGAGAGATCCTTCCTCCTATTGTCCTTATAAGTCTTCTCCCTACTCTGAGCTGTTCTCATGTGTTTATAAATCAGATGAACTTTTTCTGCCATCTCTTCTACCAATTCTGGTCCCTTCAACTTCCTTTCACCCACTTTATCCCAGAAAACTGGAGTTCGACACCGCTTCCCATATAACGCCTCAAATGGTGTCATCTATATACTGGAATGAAAACTGTTATTATATGAAAATTCAACCAAAGAAAGATGTTGGTCCCAACTTCCCTGATAATCCATAGAGCAAGAACGTAGAATATCCTCCAATGTCTGAATTGTTCGTTCTGACTGCCCATCTAATTGAGGATGAAAAGTTGTACTAAAATTTAATTCAGTACCCAACGACTTCTGAAGGCCTTTCCAAAAGTTAGAAGTGAACCTGGGATCATGGTCAGATATAATGGAGAGAGGAACTCCATGTAACCAGACTATCTCTTTAAGATACAAACAGGAAAGTTGATCTAGGGAAAAAGTATCTCGTATAGCAAGGAAATGAGCAGATTTAGTCAAGCGATCAACAATAACCCAGATTGCATTATTACCTCGAGGGTTATTCGGCAATCCCACAATGAAGTCCATGGATATATTCTCACATTTCCACTCTGGCACTGGTAAAGGCTAAAGCATCCCTTTTGATAACTGCCGCTCTGCTTTAACCTGTTGACATGTCAAACACTTCACAGTAAAATCAGAAATATCTCTTTTCATTCCATCCCACCAGTAATACTCCCACAGATCTCTGTACATCTTAGTACTGCCAGGATAAACTGAAAATGGATAACTATGAGCTTCACATAACAACTCTCTCTTCAACTATGAATCACAAGGCACACACAATCTCTTCCCAAATCTCAAAACGCAATCATTATCAATGTTGAATTCAGGCAACTTACCCTTCTGAACCAGCTCTACCTTTTTCTGCAACTCACTGTCTTGCTTCTGTGCTTGCTTGATTCTATCTGATAGAGAAGATTTCACTGATACCTGAAACAAAATATAAGAACATCCTGCACCAACAACTTCTATGCCAAATTTCATCAAATCCTTAACCAAAGGATCCCATTCCAAACACAACATTGCTAATAAAGCATTACTTTTTCGACTCAAATCATCAGCCACTTTATTTTCTTTTCCCGGATTGTAATGAATTGTACAATCATAATCCTGGATTAATTCCAGCCATCTCCTCTATCTCATGTTTAACTCTTTCTGAGTGAATATATACTTTATACTTTTGTGATCGGTATATATTTCACACTTTACTCCATACAAATGATGCCTCCAAATTTTTAAAGTGAAAACAAAAGCAGCTAATTCCAAATCATGTGTAGGGTAATTTACCTCATGAGTTTTCAACTGTTGTGAAGCATAAACAATTACCTGGTCATTTTGCATTAGGACACAACCAAGTCCTTTCAATGAAGCATCACTGTATATAACAAACTCACCATTCCTGGAAGGTAGTTCCAAAACCGGAGCATTCACCAATCTTCTTTTCAACTCCTGAAAACAATCATCACATTCTTTTTTCCAGATAAACTTAACACCCTTCCGAGTTAGCTTAGTCATTGGACTAGATAACCGTGAAACATTTCTAACAAATCTTCAGTAATATCCTGCCAAACCAAGGAAGCTACGAATCTCAGTTACATTTGTGGGTCTTGTCCAGTCTTCCACAACTTTTGTTTTTGCAGGATCAACAATTATCCCATCTTTGAAAAACAATGTGACCAAGGAAAGAAATTTTTTGCAACCAAAACTCACACTTGCTGAATTTCCCATACAATTTCTTTTCTTTTAAGGTTTTCAAAATAACCCTTAAATGTCTATCATGTTCCTCTTTACTTTTAGAAAACACCAAAATATCATCAATGAAAACCACCAAACAATTATCCAAGAACTCATGGAAAATTATATTCCTTAAGTCTATGAATACAGAAGGTGAATTGGTTAGCCCAAAAGGAATTAATACAAATTCATAATGGTCATATCTTGTACGAAACGCAGTCTTCAGAACATCTGCTTCCTTTACCTTGAACTGATGGTACCCTGATCTCAGGTCAATCTTTGAAAAATACTAAGATCCCTGGAGCTGATCAAACAAATCATCGATATGAGGAAAATGATATTTGTTCTTAACAGTGATGTTATTCAAGGCTCTATAATCAATGCAAAGTCTCATAGAACCATCTTTCTTTTTAACAAATAAAACAGGGGCACCCCATGGTGACGTGCTAGGTCGAATGAAACCTTTCTCTAATAAATCTTTCAATTGCTCCTTCAACTCTAAAAGTTCAATTTGAGCCATTAGATAAGGGGGTTTCGAAATTGGCTTAGCATCAGAAACTAAGTCAACAGTAAACTCAACTTCCCGATCTGGTATTATTCCAGGAAACTCATCAGGAAAAACATCAGGATACTCATTTACCACTGGCACATCATTAATCTGAACAGTTCCTTTATTTTCAATGATGTGTGCAAGGTAACATTCATTTCCATCTTTTACAAGTTTCTCGGCCTCTTGATATGTTATCAACAGTAAGGGTTCATTCTTGTACACAAACTAAAAGTCTTTCTGAAAAGAAACTTCTTTAGATCTACAGTCAATCTTAGCATGGTAAATAGAGAGCCAATCCATACCCAGGATAACATCAAACTCTACTATAGGTAGAACAATAAGGTTTGCAAGTAGGTTCTTTCCACAGATAAGGATAGGAAGATTCTTATAAATTCTTTTTGCCTCAACATTTCCCCCAGGTGTTTTTACCAAAATTTCAGTAGTCATTTCTTGAGATGGTATTCCCATTTTACTATAAAAGTTTTCAGAGATGAAAGAATGTGTAGACCCCAAATCAAACAACACACTGGCATAATCTGAAAAAACAAACAAAGTACCTGATACAACTTCATTTGATGGCCCGAAATCTGCTGAAGTACTTGCAAAGGATTTCACCACCCCTTTCTTCTTGTAGTCTAACTGCTTCACATCACTCGAGCTCTTTGTTGGACACTCATTTGCATAGTGACCCATCTCATTGCACTTAAAACATTTCACTAACTGTAAATCAAATTTGGTCTTACCTTCACCTTGATCTTTTTCAGTGCAATCACGAGCCTTATGTCCCATCTTACTACATCGGTAGCACTTTCCAGAATTCAGAATACATTCTCCAGCATGCCTTTTTCCACATTTATCACAAATTGGAAACTTATATTTATTACCATCAGACTTTTTTGAAGAATTCTTCCCTTTCTCATGCCACCTCGGTCTCTTATTCTATTGGTTGTTATAGAACACTTGATCATCGGCAAACTCCATTTCCACCTTCTCAGCACATCGGACAAGATTTTTATAACTTTTAAACTCACGGGAATCTAATGCCCTTTGATATTTTGGCTTTAATCCTAAGTAAAAACGATTGATTTTACTATCAAGGTCTCGGATAAAATTTGGAGCATACCTTGCCAATCGAGTGAACCTTTCTTCATAGGCAGCCACTGAGTCTTCCTCTTGCCTCAATTCCAGGAATTTCTTTTCTATCCTATGTCGAACAGCCTTAGGAAAATACTTCTCAAGAAACATACCTTTAAATTCATCTTAGTCAAGAGCATCAATCTCATCGGCGTCCCTGATATTTTTAACCATCGGCCACCACTGATCTGCTTCACCCTCCAAACGGTAAATAGCAAGACTAACCTTTTGATTGTCTGAACACCCCATGACATCAAAAATCTTCTCTAGTGCTTTAATTCAACCTTCATCTAACACAGGGTCAGATGATCCTCTGAATGATGGGGGATGTTGCCTCATGAAATGTTCCATCACTGACATGTTCCTCTGCGGTTGATCTGGATGATCTCGTGCATGGATACCACCACCATTTATCGCTTGAGTCAACTGTGCCATTACTGCAACAAACAGTTCAGTTCCAATTCCGACCATCTCAGGATGCTGATTCGGAAGGTTATTTCCTTTTGTATGCCTTCCTAGCACTGCTTCCCTGTTTCCTCTGCGGAAAACCATTCTGAACAAACATGTCTTAGATGAAGCAACATGGTAATCTTAAAATGCTATATCATTTCAAAAAAAATATTTTTGGATAATCATTTAATAGAATTATAACTCCTAATGTTATATAAACCGACCTTTGATACCAACTATAAGGCCCTGTCCTTAAACCTTACTTAATATTGAGTTATTACAAGATTACACATTGAGGATCTTTTCAGGTTTAGAGTTTTAGAGAATTAGATCATAAAACTTGCATTACATTCCACATTTAAACAAAGTGGTTACATAAAGATAGTATTCATTTTTTCCCATCAACGGAACATATTTAAAATAAAACATGGATTCTTTCTTGACACTTCCTTGACACTATCATCATATCATGTACCTTTCCCTTGACCTGTGAAAAACATTTCAAAAAAACTTGGGATGAGCATAAAAAGCTCAGTATGGGTTATAAAAATATGGAAAGGAAACATGAGTTCATATATACATAAGAATGAAATCATACTTTACCCATAAAACATAAGCACTTTAACATACCTCATCAAATCATGAATAAATCATAGAAATCATAAGACATAAAGGTAACTTGAGGCATTCATAACATTCATACATAGGGAGTAACCCTCTTGGTTACGTTTGGAATACCCATCACAGTATATTCCCTAAATCTCTTCGGAGAAACCTTAAAGTCTCACTCCTTCGCGTTACCCAATGCATTGGAGATCTATATCGGGCTCACCCGCCCTTAGTTTATCACGGAACTACCCGTCTTCATAATAATGCCCAAGAACCTCAACATAATCGTATCACATAAAATATGCATAAAGGAAACATAACATTTCCACCTTTCAATCATAAGATATCAATACAACACATTGATATAAAATCATTATGAAAACCATTTTCAATACCAAAATAAAAGAAAAGTAAAACATGGTATTTATTTTTCTTTTAAAAAAAGGTATGGCTTGTAGAGGAAGCCGAAACTCAAATAATGGTCACAGCGGTGGAGAAGTCGTTGTCGCCGCATACGTACAACAAAAACATTCCCTTTTGTCGTTTATTAAATTCTTTGTATAAAAAAGATTCCTTTTGGATAAATGTAAAAAACAAAGGGGTTTATACATCGTATAAAAGAAGGTTGTGTATAAAATAAAATATGCCTCAATGAAAGGAGATTGAGACGAAGTCTCATACCTCGGGTCCGACTTCACTCGGTCATTCTTTAATCTCCTGAATAATAAACTTGAGTTAATTTCTACTTGTTTAAGAACCTTTTTCAAGTTCATTATTCCTTTTATATCACTTATTGTCATGTCATGAACACTATGTAATTATTTAAGTTAATAACGGTCGTTTTAACGATCATTGGTACTTGAGTCAAAAATAAACCCTTTATAATTACAAGTTGTTCATGTATCCATTATATCCAGAATTATAATCCTGATGTATATATCATATATATCATATATATCCAGTATATACATGCATTTTATGATATTACATAATCATTTGGAGGTAAGAAATGAAATGCACCGTTCATGGAGACGGTAAGCCGTACGTACGCATGAACGCTACTTTCATTTCTATTTCGTATTTTTATAGAATGGAATCATAATGATATAAAGGTATATTATAATTCCAGTTTAATATCATATATAATATCATAACTCCATCCTTCATACGTCACACATATGGTATTAACGAATCAAATCACTTTGAGGGGTCGGTAGTCCGCACTTCCTTAAATGAAGATATCGTGTTTACCCATAATGGAAACCATAAAGGTATGCCCAAAATGAAAAATACAGAATTTTAAGGAAAACATAAACATATTATATATCATATATAAATATAGTGTCATATTAATGGCCACCTTTGAAGTTGTTAAAATAATGTTGAACAATCATCGTTTCGGGAAGCCGAAATTCGCCATCCACGGAAACCGTATGTTCTTTAACCATTAGATGTAGGTGTGTGTAAGTGTAGCTCGAATCCTTCTTATAACAACATCCTAGTATATTTAAGATACTGTAGTTGTTACAAAATAAATTAATAAAAAGATTTTAGGGGGTTGGAGAAGTAAAATAAAACAAAAGGACTCGAGTGAAGACATTACCTTAAAATTGGGTAACTCCCTTTGGTTTGAGCTCAAAGGCTTCCTCGGAAAGACTTCTGCCCAAAGTGAGGCTTCAAGGAGTAATAGAGGGATGTGGAGAGACAAAATGGGCAGGGTTTGGCCGAGACAAAGGCTTTTGTAAGTGTGGGTAAGGAGGTAGAGGTGGGGGCCTTTTATAAGAGGAGAGGAGGGGCACTCTTGGAAAGTAAAGAAATGTTACTTTATTTTAAAATGATTTTCGGATTCAAAAGGTCCCACATTGATATAATTCGAGGGTAAGGTGATAAGGGTTCTAAATCCACCAATACAATAGGTTTTGGACATGTGTAGGTCATAGATTTTACATTATCATTTCATTTTATTTAAATCCTTTATTAATGAGGTAATCGCTGCATCATCATGATGTCATAAATAATTTAATTTATTTAAAGTATAAAAATTATAAAAAAAATACTATGATGTATGAAATCTTTTTATCTTTCCAATTATTATTTATAATAAAAAATATGACCTGTATAACCCCATGTAAAAATTGTTTTAGTAAAATAACTCATGTTTGTGTCATTTTTACTTTAACATTAAATAAAAAGATATTAATTTCATTTTCCTACCAAAGTGGCTCCATGGGGTCCCCAAGTTGACCCATGGATTTTATTGGTCGTCCATGACACATCCAATAAGGGTATGACATGTGTCTAGGTCATTTCATATTATTAAAACATTATTTTTACCTTAAACTACACTAATTACCACTAATCGCGATTAAAAACATAAAAGTTACTATTCACCAAAAAAATATTTTAATCCCATTGAACCACATTTTACTTCTTAATGATAACCATGTATGTCGGATTTTTGAAATTCAAAACACAGAGGTGGTAAAATTTCATTTAAACGAAAAATCAGTTTTTTAAGTACCACTTAGTGGTTTCACTATTCATCAAAAATTGAAGTTTTTCAGAAAAATACCAAAATTTCACCCTAAGATATATTTGATATTCTGAATTCAAAAATGTTATATATTTTAAAAAATTAAAATAATATAAGTTACATTAATTAATTTAATAATTAATTCTCGTTGTCAGAGCAAATAGCGTGTTTTTATGAAACAATAAGTATCAAAAGATTGACACTAGTTTAAGTCCAATTTCAAAGTGAAATTGATTCCAATGACCACTATTGGATTAAATGGTAAAAATATATTCTAATTTCACTTTAAAACCAATTCAAAAGATAATATAATCATATAAATAAATTAGATTAAAAATCATTTTTGATGTAAAATGCAGTATTTTTCACTATTCATTAAAAAATGAACATTGTCAGAAAAATACCAAAAATTCACACAAAGTAAATTTTGATGTCCCAATCATAAATAATAAGTTTATTTTGAAAATAATAGCTTATAAATTTGTCAAAATATATATTTAAAAATGGTTTTCGATCAAAAGGCAGTAAAATAATCTTTTAAAAATATTATTGTATTCCATGCTTAAGATTGGATTTATTTTCATTTTAAGCCTCTAAAACGCTATCTAATTCATTAATAGACATAGATAAAAATACCTATTATTCATTACTTACTTGGGATGTTACATAACTACTCCATAGGTAGAGGAATATATATCACAAGAGATATAGATCTGGGTGAGGATAATAACTAGGCAATGAGTGCAGGGCATTCCTCAAGACTCTAATATCTTATTAGAGATATTATAGGTGCAAAGAACTTCTCTTGTATTCTATCGAGGAAGAAGAAACATCATTGGGTCATGATAGGTAAATTGGGAACATAAAATAGGGTGTTAGATTTTTTTATGTATGATTTTCATATTAATGAAATCATGTCCACAGTTTGATGGGAAGAGCCACACGGTTTGAAAAATAATGTTAAATAACCTAGTTCATCCATTAAAGGGTCCTCATATATTCTCCTAAGAGGTCTCATTAATTTAATTACCTTTATCCAACTATGAAATGTAAAACATAATTGGTTTTCACTATTTTCTTTGAGATGATGTAGGGTTTGGGGAAACCATGAACCAACTGTTTACTATAATGGTATTTTCAAACACTAAAAATTAAATATGAAAAACACAAAACGAATCCCAATAAAATATTTATAAAAATAGGTATTTAGGAAAACCTAAAAAAATGTAAACATTTTTTACATTATAACACATACCTATACACATTACATTTTCTGTAAAAATATTAACATCGTTTGTGGAAGTGTGGAATACCGCCTTCTCAAAACGATGTGATTCATTCACACTATAAATGGAACATATTATGGATGGTTTTAATAGCCATATTTTACATATAGAAAATTAATATTACACCATATCTATAATATAAAAATATTTCATTTACATATCACTCTTTTTATTAAATAAAAATATGAATGTAGAATTCATTCCTATATACAACCGACAATATTCATGAGTAGTACCTTTCATTTTTTTGTCACCAAATATTATTGATTTTTATAAATACATATATAATGAATATATATGATATCAAAATAATGGATTAAATTCAGGATATTATTGAACCATGATCTAATTAATAGAAATAACAAGTAACATGTAGAAACATACTCGAGAGACTAGGTAATTAACACCCGAAATTGTAATGATAATGAAAGATTATTTTCAAAGGGGTAAAAATATTTTATAAGAAGATAATATATGTTATTATAAATAATAATATTGTTCAATAATAAGTTATTAACACACATAAAACAATCTTATAGGTGGTTAATTCCCCTTCACAGAAAAGAAAACATAAGGTAAGGGATTTCGTCTCAATTAATATTATATTGAGTATTGTTTGTTGTTATGCACCAATTAGATTTTTATGGGTTTTATACAACACTTAGACATTTTATATCATTAATATAACTATTATAATTATATTTTATGTTTAATTTAGTGTTATTAATTCATGGGGATTATTATTCAAATGTTTCAATTTGGTATTGGACAATTTGGAATGTTTACTACTTTCATTCCTGAAGAACTTTTTAATGATATTTTAATGGTATTTCCATTCATCAACATCAAAAACCACTATTGTTACTTGTATTTTATTGGGGAATTAATGAAAAACATGTATCCTTTTTTCAGTATGGAAATTTTATGATAAGTAATGTCATTTATAAATTAAATATTTTATTCGATATATGAGGATTACTTTGGACTAGATGGCACATGTGATAATTGGTTATAAATAGCCCATTGATGCAAAATTAGTCTCTAGATATGAATAAGTTAGCCATATAAAATATTTTAAAATATATTGAGAATAGGTTCTTGACGGTATAGTGGTTCATGTACCAGATACATGATGTCCAAAATTAAATAATTGCCTACATTTTAGTTATCCTTTTCAATAATGATATTTTGTTTCAACATATCTATGGGTGAAATTGATTCATAGTTGACTGATTAAATTTCATGAGATTTAGATTCTTACCTTTCTATATTGACATTGTCTTATCTATTTAACTTAATAGAATGTGTTAAATTTTATTTACCTCACCATATTTATTTATTTTCATTGATTTATTACTGATTCAGCACTACATACCCTTACTAAGAATTTGAGATGACCCTTAATAGGTTTAGTTTCCCTATGTTATAAGGAATAAATCATTGTATAATATTTAAATGATTATATTTATTCAATTTTATTATTTATCATGATTTTATTTCAATATGTTCAAATGAATAATGGGTCTCATGTATCTAATATTTCCTTCCACGACTGCTTAACAGGTCCACTATTCAAGATTTGATTCCATATATCCAAGAAAATGTAGTAATATAATGCACTATCTCTTAGATTCTAGGGTCAAGTCATTATATTTGGTATCAAATGGAATTTTAGAAGCAACCTTGGAAACATGGTTTATAAAAAATATATAAAGGAACATATACCTAACATTGACTTTTACTTTAACTATAGATGAACATCCTAGAATTTTATTATGGTATATATTGTAAAGACTCATAAAATTCAAGGGAAATTTTTTCTAAATTTTCTTTGGGATTTTACAAGAACGCGGTTTCTGACGGCACCTGATTCTGAGGCCCGGTGTGCCCGGAATCATTTTCCGAAGTTTGACTCAGGTACGTTCAGTGAACAAACGAGCAGGTTTTCCCAATTTTTGAACCGGTGCTCGGAATTGAAATCCGAGGGCACCGATGAACTCGCAACGCCGGTAATCGCTTAAGGGAACCTTTACCATAGTTGCGTTTGTGCGGGAGAAGAAGTTAATTTTTGGGGTTTAATTAAATAAAGTGAATAAAATTGTTGAATCAATTTTATTTCATGTTATGTGGTTAACTTCTCCCATGGGAAGTTGGTGGTGGGCCCACATCCATCCAACTTCCCATGTGTGGATAATTGAAAGGGTGGGGCCCACACGAACCCCCCCACCTTTTCAATTTCCTTAAACTCCCTAACCCTCTTAACCCCTCACTTTCCTAACTCCCTATTAACTCACTTTATTTAATTTTTGACAACTTATTATAATTAATTAAGTGAGTTACATAATTTCAAACTCTTGAAATTCAAATGGTTTGGTTGTGTTAATAAAATAAGACTTAGTCTTATTTTATTTTTGGTTAGAGTTTTGCAACCTTGAGAGGATTGGGGAAGCGGTCTTCTTCTTCTTCAACCTCGACGAAGAACGTGAAGAACACCATTCTTTAACGAAGAACTTCTCCGCTGAAGAACACGGTTCTTCTACGACGCCGTATCCGCGACACGACGTCCTTCTTCCGCGTCGTCTCTTCCGCGACGGTTTTCCGCGACGAAATCGCCGTCAACGACTTCGAATCCTCGCTTCGCGACGTCGACGTTCGTTCCCCGCGACGCCCGACCTCCACGATGCTCGTCTTCCACGGCTCGTTAACGTGCACCGTTCCTGAACCGAGGCAGGGGATTATTTTTTATTTAATTATTTTCCATTCATATTTTTAGTTATCGATTATCGTGGATTTTTTCGACTAGATGATATCGATTAACGAGAGGGGGGCCAGACCGCACAAACACGGCCGAACCCCCCCCCCCCTCCTATGTTCATGTTTGTTTCCTTGCGGATGGAACGGGATGGCGTGGTGTCGTCGCACCACGCGGGAATCACATGGAAAGTATTGCGCGGTGCCGTCGCGCCGCGCCATGGAAAGAAATTCAAGAACGCGAGGCCATCGCGCCGCGTTGAAGGAAATCGAAGGCGCCGCGGCCGAAGCGGGGCCACGGCGGAGGGGCGCGGTGTCGTCGCACCGCACCGGACGACAAGGGTCGCGGCCGGTTCCGGGCCGCGGCGGAGCAAGGTGACCGGCGGCCGGACCGGGCCGCCGGTGTCGGAGCTGGAAGGGGACCGGCCATTGCTGGTCCCGTTGAGCAGGAACCGGCCGGCCAGGTCGGGCCGGTCGGAAGGGGAGGAACCGGGGGAATTAAATTCCCCCGGCTGGATTCAAGCGGCCCCAATTAAAGGGGCCGCCGTTTTCCATAAAGGAAGGGAAAAGCCCCTCCCTTGGCTCACGCGCGGCACAAAGGTCGCGCCGGCCACTGCGCTGGCCGCGCCGGCTGGCCGCCGCGCTGGTTGCGCCGCCGCGCTGGCCGCGCCGCCGTGCCGCCGGCCGGGCCGGGCCGGGTTGTCGGGCCGGGTCGCCGCTCGGTCCGGGTCGACCCGGTTCGGCCAACCCAGGGGGGTACTGGGTCGGGCCGGGCTGGGCCCAGACCCCCTATTTTCGGACTGAGTTGGTTCAAACGCCCATATCTCGGGCTAAGGACCTCCGATCGACGCACCGTCAGTTGCGTAGAGATCCTTGGAATGAGACGGTCGTTTTGGTATATTGCACTCAAGGTTTAGTAACACTTTGAGTTCGGCCGGGTTGGTTCGTACACGAAACTAACTTGGTCCTCGGAGCGGAAACGCTCGTAACTTGAGTTCCGGACGTCCGAATGACGTGCCGTCGGCATTGTTGAATTCCTCTAAGTGAAACGGATCTTTTGGCTTACTCCGCTCGAGGTTTGGATGTCGTCGGAGTGCGGTCGGGTTGGTTCGCTCACGAAACCAACCGGGCCCCTGGAACGAAAAAGCCAATAACTCACAGACCGAGCGTTTGATTGACGCACCGTCTATCTCATTGATTTCCTCTTGATGAGACGGATCTTTTGGAATACTTTGCCCGAGTTTTGGATACAGTTGGATAGTGGCCGGGTTGGATTGTACCCGTAATCCAACCAGGCCCCTGGATCGGGAAAGCTGATATCTTTCAGACAGGACGTTCGTTTGACGAACCGTCAGCGGCGTTGATGATCACGTTGAGAAACGGTCCCTATGAGTATACCCTATGAGAGTTCGGGGTACAGTTGAGATACGGCAAGGATTGGTTCGCTCACGAAACCAACCGGGCCCCTGGGACGAAAAGGCTAGTAACTCACAGACCGGGCGTCCGATTGACGCGCCGTCTGTTGCGTTGAGACCCCTATGACGAGGCGGTCCTTTGAGATACTTCTTAGTGGGACTTTGAGATACTTGGAGTATCGACCTGTAGCTCGTGGATCAGACCCTCCCAGAGACGAGCGTGCAGAGTACGGAGACCGTGTAGTCGACTGAGACCTGACGACTGCTTGACCGACTCGACTTGGAGTGAGTCGACTAGCCCAGTGGACGGAGCACTACTTTGTTTGGGTGCAGACCCATGGCGGACAGAGCACTACCTGTGTGACAGTGCAGACCCGCGGTACTCGTCCGGAGAGTACCTCAGCAGGCTACTAGGGGGTGTGCACTACTGTGTTTGGGTGACATACCTCGGCGAGAAGCACTATTGTGTTTGGGTGGCTGACCCGCGGTACTCGCCAGGAGGAGTACCTCAGCAGTCTTAGGTTAGTGAGCAGTATCTCGGAGTCGTGACAGGACCACTGTACACTCTAGAGACGGAGCCCTTCAGCAGTTACGGTTTTGATAATGAAAATCCTGGTTTGAGCTGAGACTTTTGACCTTTGTGTTTACCTCATGATTGAGATGGGTCACTTGATAACTTAGGTATATGTATGGGCATATACCTGGGTAGTGGTTATCCGTTGATTTCATGATCCTTGTGTTTCCTCATGATTGAGATGGGTTACTTGATAACTTAGGTATATATATGGGCATATACCTAAGTAGAGGTTATCTATTGAGATCCTCTTTGTGGATATCCTTGTTGGTTTTAGTGAGACCTTGAGGGTCTTGGGGTCCCTACTGAGTATCGTTATACTCACCCCTGCACGGGCTATGCCCGCACCTCGTTTTGTTGGTTGCAGACGACGGGCAGTGCTGACAAAGGCCGAGTGTTCGAGGACTGGACAGTACCCGAAGGTGGACTACACGACGAGTCAGTACCCGGAGGTGGACTACACAACGAGTCAGTATCCGTAGGAGGTTGACGGGCGAGAGCATTGAGGAGGCTATATGTACCTACCCTTCAGGTAGGATCCGTGGCGGACGATCCAGGAGCTGCGCTATCTGTACCTACCCTTCAGGTAGGATCTGAGGAGGAGGACCCAGGAGCTGCTTCCTTCTTCCAGCTGTTTGTCTTTTTCTGTTTTACTTTCGTTCAGTTGTAGCTGCACTTTCAGTTGGGTTTGTATTCTGGCCCATTTACTTTTCAGCACTTTCTTTTGTACTTAGTATTTTTCTTCTGCTTGTACTCTGTGGTGTTTTGTTTACTTTTATAAAGGCAATGTCTTCCTAGTTATCGGGATTTTCTCCTTTGGTGCTAGTCGCCAGCCCCTGGCCTATGGAAGGCGGGCTTGGGGTAGTCACGGCACGGGCCCCAAGGACGGGTCGTGACAAATTAGTATCAGAGGAGTCGGTTCTACCGCAGAACTTATAACTCTGATATTTTCTTTCTGTG
Source organism: Viscum album (assembly GCA_963277665.1). Taxonomy (NCBI): domain Eukaryota; kingdom Viridiplantae; phylum Streptophyta; class Magnoliopsida; order Santalales; family Viscaceae; genus Viscum; species Viscum album. Next base: position 1,471,411,301 of record OY728126.1, on the reverse strand, counting down.
AAGAAATAGTGTTAAGAGTACCGAGTGTGGTTTTCAGTTCAGGGAGTCCAGTGTTGGTGTGCGCGGATGACGTATCCATACACCAGGACCCTGACAACTGATTTCCGACTTTGTGCACGAAAACACTGATTGCGTGTGTGTTTCCATAAGTTTTATTTAAATATCAACTCAAACGAGGTCATCTCACCAGGTATAATCATTTGACCGTGTCACGTTGTTCCTTTCAAGATGCCTTTTCTCGGACGACCAGCTACAGCCCAGAGGGATGTTCGTACTGACAGTCTATCGAGCGACGAGGCTTCGGTACAGGGCCCTCTTGCAGTTGAGACACCAGCGGAGGCATCAGCGGTACTACTACCCGTTGGGCCACCGATGTCACTAGCCCCAGCAGCAGAGGGTGCATGTCTCTTGAGAAAACTGCACGAGTTCCAGCGTCAGAGGCCACCCAAGTTCCAGGGAGGGACGGACCCGCAGGCGACTGAGGATTGGCTGGAGGTTGTGGTGAGAGTCTTCAGGCTAGTGGGGACGCCGGCAGACTTCATGGTGATCTTTGCTGCCAGCCTTCTTCAGGAAGCAGAAGGCAGGTGGTGGATCCACTTGTTTCAGTTTTGCGACGGGATGGCCTTCTCATGGGAAGACTTCGAGACCTTCTTCAGGGTGGGGTTTGTGCCAGTAGCTTTACACCCCGAGTGTGTACAGGAGCTTCTTCCTTTGCTGCGTGTTTTTCGATCAGTAGCCGAGTCATCTGTGGGCAGTAGACAGATGATGCAGAGGTCCAGGAGGACCAGAACAGCAGTTGGACGATCTCGGGTTTTAGGACCGGTGGTGCGGGGCACCCGGGGTGTGGTCAGAGCCAGGCATGCCAGAAACAGACAGTGTTACTCATGCGGCGGAAAGGGTCACCTGGCACGTGACTGTCCGAATCCTCGTACAGTTGATCCGCAGGCGTTGGAGGAGCCACCAAGGCAGTAGAGCCCCGGGAGCAGGTGGACAGGAGCAGAACTAGTGGATACGTCCCTTGTACTTCTAGTTCCATGTTTTTGTTGTATTCGTGTCTTTGTACTATGAGCTGCAATAATAAAAAGACACTTATCTTTGTTTGCTTTCCTGTCCTTTTGTTTGGTTGATACTGAGTGGTTCCAGTTAAACTGTTGACTTGACCCTCACTTTCGATATTTCTACTGGAGGAGACCTAGTGACCTCACACTGATGCCGACAGTGTGAATCGACCCTTGGAGGCGAGAGTGACAGTTGGATCTCTTAGTAGTTACGTCGAGGCCTTACGACGTCAACCATGGCATGAATGCATCATTCATGTCAGGATTGACTATATTAGGCAGCGAGCGTGGTTTATCCAGGGGATGAGACCGAGTTTCTCTTTTCGGAAAAGGAGAAATTTTAGCATCTCTTCCAGATCGTAGGAAAAGCAGGTGCAGATCATCCAGGAGCGGATGAAGATTGCACAGTGCAGTAAGAAACTGGAAACCGGCTCCAGTCTTAGAGACTCGAGCGTGTAAAATGTTAAAGAAGAGGAAGCTTAAAGGAGAGATGAGTCTACGAAGCAGCAGACGTGGAGGCAGAGCTAGGAAAGCAGCATGAGGTGGTGTACATCTTAACATGGTACAACCACCCGCCTTAGTTATTCCCGCCAGGATCAGGGAGCTGGAGGGCGGAGGAAGAGTGTGGCTGCATGCGGTCAAAGAGTGTGACCCAATGGCTCTAGAAATTATTCAAGGGACAGTCTGTGTCCACTACTAGCTACTGTAGTAACAGACGTCGATATGAATCATTCCTTGCTTTCACAAATCTTGTTCCAGACCTAGAGTTTCCGGTAAGTCGTGGACTTGACCCTCACGTCTGGAGATACCTTAGGAGGAGACTCGATAATCACACTTACGCCGACGGTGTGGTCAGACCCTCGAGGAGAGAGTTCTGGTTGTAAATCTCTTGGTGGCAGCATCGAGGCCTTACGACGTTAGTTTGAGTATGGAATGGGCAATAACTGTTCATACTCAAATTGACGGTTTTAGGCAAACGTCGGGATGGGTTTTCCTTGGTCGACGAAAAGGAAACCCCAGGAAGAACAAGTTAAACTCATGCATGGGAGGGTGTGACCGATCACTCTTGAGTCTTCCAACCTTACCCTCGTGGTGGAAGTCATTTCGAGTTCCATTTCTAACAGGAATTGGAGACCTCTAGAGTTCGAGGATGATGATCACGTCCTTATATGGGTCTCACCTCGACGAAGTTTATGGAGTTGTGGCCAAGGCGGCAAGTAAACTCTGAGGTTCAACGGACCTTTCTAGGTCCACAGCTGGGTAGGCGGGGTGGTTTACCGCTTGACCCATCCACCTCAGTTGCACCAGGTGCACGACGACTTCCACGTATCTCAACTGAAGAGATACGTGCTCGACCCTTCGCTTATCATTGACCATGAGGAGCAGGACGATGGCGATGGGGTGTCTTTCACGGAGGTTCCAGTGGGGATCGAGGATCGACAGGAGCGGATCCTACGAGGAAGATCGATTCCTCGGGTGCACTTTCTCTGGTAGTACGGGAACCTCCAGGTGAGCACATGGGAGCGGAAGGCTCAGATGCGTGCTCTGTACCGCTTTTGTTACCTTAGTTTGTGTTAAAGATTTACGAGGACATAAAGCCCTGAGGTGGGAGTAATGTAAAGACCCATAAAATTCAAGGGAAACTTTTTATAAATTTTCGTTGGTATTTTACAAGAACGTGGTTTCTGACGGAACCTGATTCTGAGGCCCGGTGTGCCCGGAATCATTTTCCGAAGTTTGGCTCGGGTACGTTCAGTGAGCGAACGAGCGGGTTTTCCTAACTTTTGAACCGGTGCTCGGAATTGAAATCCTATGGCACCGATGAACTCGCAACGCCGGTAATCGCTTAAGGGAACCTTTATCATAGTTGTGTTTGTGCGGGAGAAGAAGTTATTTTTTGGGGTTTAATTAAATAAAGTGAATAAAATTGTTGAATCAATTTTATTTCATGTTATGTGGTTAACTTCTCCCATGGGAAGTTGGTGGTGGGCCCACATCCATCCAACTTCCCATGTGTGGATATTTGAAAGGGTGGGGCCCACATGAACCCCCCCCCCCCACACACCTTTTCAATTTCCTTAAACTCCCTAACCCTCTTAACCCCTCACTTTCTTAACTCCCTATTAACTCACTTTATTTAATTTTTGACAACTTGTTATAATTAATTAAGTGAGTTACAGAATTTCAAACTCTTGAAATTCAAATGGTTTGGTTGTGTTAATAAAATAAGACTTAGTCTTATTTTATTTTTGGTTAGAGTTTTGCAACCTTGAGAGGATTGGGGAAGCGGTCTTCTTCTTCTTCAACCTCGATGAAGAACGCGAAGAACACCATTCTTCAATGAAGAACTTCTCCGCCGAAGAACACGGTTCTTCGGCGACGCCGTATCCGCGACGCGACGTCCTTCTTCCGCGTCGTCTCTTCCGCGACGGTTTTCCGCGACGAAATCGCCGTCAACGACTTCGAATCCTCGCTTCGCGACGTCGACGTTCGTTCCCCGCGACGCCCGACCTCTACGATGCTCGTCTTCCGCGGCTCGTTAACGTGCACCGTTCCTGAACCGAGGCAGGGGATTATTTTTTATTTAATTATTTTCCATTCATATTTTCAGTTATCTATTATCGTGGATTTTTTCGACTAGATGATATCGATTGACGAGAGGGGGGCCAGACCGTACAAACACGGCCGAACCCCCCCACCCCTCCTATGTTCATTTTTGTTTCCTTGCGGATGGAACGAGATGGCGTGGTGTCGTCGCACCACGCGGGAATCACACGGCAAGTATTGCGCGGCGCCGTCGCGCCGCGCCGTGGAAAGAAATTCAAGAACGCGATGCCGTCGCGCCGCGTTGAAGGAAATCGAAGGCACCGCGGCCGGAGCGGGGCCGCGGCGGAGGGGCGCGGTGCCGTCGCACCACCCCGGACGACAAGGGTCGCAGCCGGTTCCGGGCCGCGGCGGAGCAAGGTGACCGGCGGCCGGACCGGGCCGCCGGCGTCGGAGCTGGAAGGGGACCGGCCATTGCCGGTCCCGTTGAGCAGGAACCGGCCGGCCAGGTCGGGCCGGCCGGAAGGGGAGGAACCGGGGGAATTAAATTCCCTCGGCTGGATTCAAGCGGCCCCAATTAAAGGGGCCGCCGTTTTCCATAAAGGAAGGGCAAAGCCCCTCCCTTGGCTCGCGCGTGGCACAAAGGCCGCGCTGGCCGCGCAGGTTGGCCGCCGCGCTGGCCGCGCCGCCGCGCTGCCGGCCGGGCCGGGCCGGGTTGTCAGGACGGGTCGCTGCTCGGTCCGGGTCGACCCGGTTCGGCCAACCCAGGGGGGTACTGGGTCGGGCCGGGCCGGGCCCAGACCCCCTATTTTCGGACTGAGTTGGTTCAAACGCCCATATCTCGGTCTACGGACCTCCGATCAACACAACGTCAGTTGCGTAGTGATTCTCGTAACGATACGGTCGTTTCGGTATATCGCACTCAAGGTTTCGGAAAACTTTGAGTTCGGCCGGGTTGGTTCGTACACGAAACCAACCGGGTCCTCGGAGCGGAAACGCTCGTAACTTGAGTTCCAGACGTCCGAATGACGTTCCGTCGACTTTTTTGAATTCCTCTAAGTGAGACGGATCTTTTGGCTTACTTTGCTCGAGGTTTGGATGTCGTCGAAGTGCGGTCGGGTTGTTTCGTTCACGAAACCAACCGGGCCCCTGGAACGAAAAGGCCAATAACTCACAGACCGGGCGTCCGATTGACGCACCGTCTGTCTCGTTGATTTTCTCTTGATGAGACGGATATTTTGGCATACTTCGCCCGAGTTTTGGATACAGTTGGATAGTGGCCGGGTTGGATTGTACCCGGAATCCAACCGGGCCCCTGGATCGGGAAAGCTGATATCTTTCAGACAGGACGTCAGTTTGACGAACCGTCAGCGGCGTTGATGATCACGTTGAGAAACGTTCCCTATGAGTATACCCTATGAGAGTTCGGGGTACAGTTGAGATACGTCCGGGATTGGTTCGCTCACAAAACCAACCGGGCCCCTGGGACGAAAAGGCTAGTAACTCACAGACCGGGCGTCCGATTGACGCGTCGTCTGTTGCATTGAGACCCCTATGATGAGGCGGTCCTTTGAGATACTTCTTAGTGGGACTTTGATATACTTGGAGTATCTACCTGTAGCTCGTGGATCAGACCCTCCCAGAGACGAGCGTGTGGAGTACGGAGACCGTGTAGCCGACTGAGACCTGACGACTGCTTGACCGACTCGACTTGGAGTGAGTCGACTAGCCCAGTGGACGGAGCACTACTTTGTTTGGGTGCAGACCCATGTCGGACGGAGCACTACCTGTGTGACAGTGCAGACCCGCGGTACTCGTCCTTAGAATACCTCAGCAGGCTACTAGGGGGTGTGCACTACTATGTTTGGGTGACATACCTCGGCGGGAAGCACTACTGTGTTTGGGTGGCTGACCCGCGGTACTCGATAGGAGGAGTATCTCAGCAGTCTTAGGTTAGTGAGCAGTACCTCGGAGTCGTGACAGGACCACTGTACACTCTAGAGACAGAGCTCTTCAGCAGTTACGGTTTCGATAATGAAAATCCTGGTTTGAGATGAGACTTTTGACCTTTGTGTTTACCTCATGATTGAGATGGGTCACTTGATAACTTAGGTATATGTATGGGCATATACCTGGGTAGTGGTTATCCGTTGATTTCATGATCCTTGTGTTTCCTCGTGATTGAGATGGGTTACTTGATAACTTAGGTATGTGTATGGTCATATACCTAAGTATAGGTTATCTGTTAAGATCCTCTTTGTGGTTATCCTTGTTGGTTTTAGTGAGACCTTGAGGGTCTCGGGGTCCCTACTGAGTATCGTTATACTCACCCCTGCACGGGCTATGCCCGCACCTCATTTTGTTGGTTGCAGACGACGGGCAGTGCTGACAGAGGCCGAGTGTTCGAGGACTGGACGGTACCTGGAGGTGGACTACACGACGAGTCAGTACCCGGAGGTGGACTACACGACGAGTCAGTATCCAGAGGAGGTTGACGGGCGAGAGAGTTGAGGAGGCTATCTGTACCTACCCTTCAGGTAGGATCTGTGGCGGATGATCCAGGAGTTGCGCTATCTGTACCTACCCTTCATGTAGGATCCGAGGAGGACGACCCAGGATCTACTTCCTTCTTCCAGTTGTTTGTCTTTTTCTGTTGTACTTTCGTTCAGTTGTAGCTGCACTTTCAGTTGGGTTTGTATTTTGGCTCATTTACTTTTCATCACATTCTTTTGTACTTAGTTTTTTGCTTCCGCTTGTACTCTGTGGTGTTTTGTTTACTTTTATAAAGGCAATGCCTTCCCAGTTATCGGGATTTTCACCTTTGGTGCTAGTCGCCAGCCCCTGGCCTATGGAAGGTGGGCTTGGGGTAGTCACGGAACGGGCCCCGAGGACAGGTCGTGACATATATTATATGGTTATTCCTAAAAATACATCCTTTTCTAGAAATTTTAAGTGGAAGTTGTTCTAGAAAAGATGTACCTTGACGTAAAAACTCTGAAAAGGTGTGTCATGAATATCTCATCATATCCTAACAAATAAAAACATTCCTTGATTCACATCTTATTTGACACAATTGGGAGATATACATATGATAATTTTAATTTCCATTACGACCCATTATAAAAGATTTTAAAGTAAAGATATAACAAGAGAATCCTTGTTTATGATTATAATATTATCTATTTCTAAATTTAAAATTAATATTTACAGTTTATCCATATTTATAATGATACATTTTTTATAATTTTTTGAGATAATCCAGTATATTCCATTGTTTAGAAAGGACCCCTAGAAGGAATAATGGTATAAATACTCATGTATATTTTAGAGATAAAAATACTAAGTAAGTTAATTATATAGTATTATAACTGAAAATGTTATGGATATATTAGGGAATCTTAGTTAGGTTATGAAAAATAACCTTTCAAGAATGGATCAACCTATTTCATCGAGAGAATCTCTAATTTTGGATTACATTATAGGTTATATGACTCCATAATTAAGTGGGACTACTAACCAAATTGATACTAAGAAATTGATTATCTATTTTTAGAATATATTAATGGAATTGGGATATGTAAAAAGGAAAAGGTTACACTTTCATTATATTTTCAATATGGACTTTTGGATTAGTTGTGGTAGTTAATCCAAAATACTGGGGGAGAAAAAGAAATATAACTCATGGATTTGAGAACATATAATGAAACATTATTGGAAAAAATCAACCATTGTGTTCAAAAAACTCAGAAGAAGATGATGGTTGTTGGTTAAAAGAAAAATGAGGATGAAATTTTTGAGATTTGTGAAGATATCATTACATGGTTTGTACGGTATAATATGAATTACATATGCAACATGGAGTGAAATATTAAACACTTTATTGAAGGTATTATTATATTTATCCAAAAGGAAACAATCCCACAAAATTATTCATCATACAATGAAATAGTTTTATTTTCCATCAATATAGAGAATAAAAATTATGGAATCCATATATTAAAGGGAAACCAATAAAAGAAGATCCATCTCCGCAATATGAAAAAGGGACTGAGTTAAAGAAGAATAAGGGAAAGAATGATATTCCCACATGATATAAATTTGGAAGGAGTGACACTAGAAAATGATTGAATGGATTGGGTTGGTGTTATAAGTTTGGATAAAAGGGTGTCTAAGAAAAATAATGAAAAATGAAATAAGTGACATAATACCACTAAATGTTATAATTTCAAGGATATGTGTAACTACAAAAATGAATTCCCCAAGTTTTTAGGTAATATAACTCTAATGAATATTATGGATCATGTTCAAGCATATGTTATTGACATAACTGAAGTGGAATGAAAAATTTTATTCTATATTTGGATCAATTAAATATGTTATAAATGTATTTTTGATTTTATCATCATATAATTTATAAAATATATAAGGATTATAATGATGTACTTTTTGTAATGTATTGGAGATCATATGGTGAATAATACGAATAAAAGATATTAAGTATAAATTTAATTTTTTTTCTGAAAATTGATGGATGAGGAAATGATAAACCTAGTATGATTTTAATGTTATGATTATAAGGACTAGATAAAGAAATTATTGGATTAGATAATTTAAATTAAATAAGTTCTAGCTACCTTGGAACCATGTATTGATTTAATGACAATGATAACTATTCTTTCATTTACTGAGTTTAAAAATCATTTGGAATTATTGAATATAACAAATAATATGTGTGTTACATAAGGAACAAGGAAGACTCCATTTTTTCAATATGGTTTTATGGTAATTCAAGTTGTTACCATTTTTAAGATAATACACGGTGAAGGTATTGGCATGTTTGGAATGTGAAACATTTAAAGCTACAACAAGTTGATAAAAGTGAAATGATCTGTTCACATTTAGAAATTTAGTGACGTTATTTCTAATGTGTTGGATCATAAAATTTTCGTAAATTTAACCCTTTATGTAATGGATTATTTAGAACTTTTGATGTAGTTTTATATAATGATATATAACTTCATTATATGAAGAATTGTGTTCCAATAGATGATGTAGAAATAGATTGAGGCCTGATCAATGGAAAATTTTATTTTTATAGAAAATTATATATCTAAATATTCTTATGTAGTAAACATATTATTCAACATTAAGAATCATTTCTTAAAAAAAATTATCCTAATACCATAATTTATGTTGAACCGATGTTCTTCTATATGAGTACCCAGCCCTAAACCTTAGATAATATAACTATTTAAACTAGAGTTCACATAATTAAATTCCACATGAACTTTTCGGTTTACAGTTTTAAAATATTATGACAGAAATAATTCATATCAACCCAGAATCATGTAATGTGGATATCATTAAAATAGTATCCATTTCATCAAAAACATAAAATTTTGAACACAAAACAAAAACATGATTTATTTAAAAAATAATCATAACTTTAAAATTGAATTTCTTATTTCTCTTAAACATCCTTATATCCTATTAAAAAAATTTAGAAATGTGGTATGATAATAAAAATATCAGCAAGGGATATAAAAATAAGGAAAGAAACCATTAGTCCATGAATACTCATAAACATATGAAATCATTTTCACAAAGACATACTTCTCACCCATATATACTTAATTTTTGAAACATGAGATATACATAAAACATTAAGTAACATATATAAAACAATAAGGGTATCTTGGGACATTACATAACTATTTTATAACCCTCATGGATACTTTACAATGTAACCCTCACAGCTACATTAGGATGTAACCATCATAGTTACACTTAGGGTAACCATATAGACATCCTCCAACTAACACATACCAAATGTATTAGAGGGAGATATAGGTCACACCCTTCATCATAAATAATTCCCAACAACCATAATATAATCATCAAATAGTAATACTTTCATAAAAACACCAATTTTGAATTTTTTTAAACTGGAAATTTATACGATGATTTTATAAAATAATTCACTTAAAAATATCTTATAATTGATATGAGAATCAATAAAATGAATGGAATATGTATATAAACATTAAATAAATATTATAAAACATAATATGAACAAAATATATTACAAAAATAATCTTAGTGACACATAATCAGGGAAGTTGATGGATAACCCAAAGAATGGAAATTAGGTTATGGATTCCCTTACATCGGGTTCATCTTACGTAAAACATTATTAAAGAACTTTTATAATGGATAAAATAGTGATATTAATATTTAAAATAATCATAATAATTTTTATAAATCTGTATATTATCATTTGATATCATATTTTGACCAATTTATTAATATATATTTTTCCATTGTTTCACGTGCAAGCTTTATATGATTTCCATGGTCGGTACGTAAAGTATTTTTTTCTCGAATGGAAGGAAAACTCTAGAAGTGGAATTAAATGGTGGTTATATATTCCCAGAATATTGAATGATTCTATAAATAATTTTTGTTATATTTTATTAAGATGAATCATTAGATAAATCATTACTGAAATTGGATTTGATCAATTTGGAGGTTCTTTGATAATCACGAACTTGTTGCATCATATACGATTAATATTATGAATATATGTTAAAATAAAGAACATAATACAGGTCATATAATAAACATTAATTTTTTTCAACCATTATAATGGTTTTACAACCATATTTGATAGATATAAATAAAATTGAAGACACATCATCCAAAATGTCGGTAAATCAACACATCACAGACCATGTTTTTTTAGAATAAGAGGATGAGAGGAATAATAATGATAAATTTTTCAATAAAAATGATAAAAATACTGAATATATATAATTATTGAGCATTCATGCCTTTTTTATTATGGGAGGTTAATATAGTATAAGAAAATAAATGAATCAAAACAAAAAAACAAGTAAATGAAAATGGGTTTTTACCTCTTAATCACTTCTCATTGAGATCCTCCTTAAGGACTTTTGTTTAGGAAGTTTCGTGAGGCCAGTAGGTCATGGATGTGGTGAATTACCTTTGTAAGGGGATTGGGAATAATTTATACAATCTTCAAAACATGAGATGTTCTAGAGTAATATGGGGTGTTGGGGTTGTTTTTATAGTTTAGGAGAGGAGGGGTTTTCCATTATTGTAATCATTAGTTTAATATTTTTGTGAAATACTTTGAATAATATTGATTAATGTGACCCAAAACCATAAATAATGCATTTTAGTAAGAACCAAGGGTTCTTACATCACCCATGATTCTAGTATTATTGTATTTAACATAAATTATATATATATGGAAAATTAATGCATTTCTCTATTAATCAAAAAATTTGAGTATTTCAGAAACATCCCAAATATTCACCCTAAACATTTTTTATCAAGTAGAATTCTTAAATATACTCCATTTTATAAAAATATTTTTCTAAATTATCGAAATATAATTTTTAAATAAAATAATAATTTATTAAAAAACTATCATTTTTAAAACTACAACTGATTTTATAATAAAATGATTAATTAATAAAGGTCTCATATATTATTAGAAATAAATTCATTGGTGAGGTTACTATTCTTTTTTTATATTAATATTCAAAAGGGTTACAATAATATTCATAATAGTAGGTTAATATTTATTAAAAATTATGTCTATCCTATCATGATCTAAAAAAGGTACTTCTCACAACCGTGTGTGTCCATTTTTCACAATTAAAATCATATAAGTAGATAAATTATATTTAACTGCTAGTTTATAAATAATCCATAAAAAGATTTCATTATGTATAGACATAGTGTTTTATGGTTATCAATTTATTTTTAAAACCTTATGGTGTTATATTCTCCCCACCTTCAAGAAATTTTATCCTGGTAATTTTATGTAATTATTAAACAAGTGAGGGTACCATTCCCTCATAGAATTTTTAGATTCCTATGTTACTACATTAACCATGTGGTTTCTCCATAAAACAGTTTACCTATTGGGATACCTTATTCCTCAATACTTGTTCTCTTTAATCAAGAATTTGAAAAAATTTCTCTTCATAAAAATGTTTCTCTTCTAGATGAACTTCTTCTCATCTAAAAACATGAGATGAAATTGGAACATACTTTCTCAACATCGACACAAGAAAAATAATTAGTAGATGATATAAAATCAGAGGTAAATATAATTATTAGGTAACTTTTCCAACTTTCTCTTGGATTTCATTTAGTCCAATTAACCATGGACTCATCATTCATTTCTTACCAAAACACATATCTTTTTTCAATAGTGATATTATAAGGAAAAAATGATCACCTACCTCAAAAGATATGTCTTACCTCCAGTTATCTGCACAACTTTTCAACCTACTCAAAGCTATCCTCATGTGCTGCTGGACCATCCTTACATTCTTAGACACATCATATACTAATTCATATCCCATAAACTTCCATTCCCGACATCATCACAAAAATTAGGAGTTCAACACCACTTCCCATATAGTGCTTTAAAAGGTTCTATCTGTAAACTGGAATGAAAAATGTTATTATAATAAAATTAAAAAAAATAAATATGATGATGCCAACATCCCTGGAAATCAATTGAACAAGCATGAAACATATCTCCAATTTACGAATCATCCATTATGACTTCCCATTTGATTAAGGATGAAAATATGTAAGGAAATATAATTTTATTCCCAATAACATCTTAAGGCCTTTATAAAAGTTATAAGTGAACCTGGTATCATGATTAGATACAACAGAATGAAGAACACTATGGAACTTAACGATCACATCAAGGTAGAGTCGAGAAAGATGATCCAAAGATATAATATCTCAAATTGGATGAAAATGACCATATTTAGTCAGTAGATCAATAATAACATAGATTTTATTGTTACCTCGATATGTCTTTGGAAGTCCAACCATTAAGTACATGGACTAATTTTCCCATTTCCACTTTGGCACTAGTTAAGGTGGGAGCATCCCCTTCAGTAATTGCTTCTCTACATTATCTTGTTGACATGTCAAACATTTCACTACAAAATCTATAACATCTATTTTCATTCATCACACCAGTAATACTTCGGAAGGTCTCTATACGTCATTGTGATACGATAATGAATTGAAAACAAAGAACTATGAGCTTTGAACAATAATTCAATATTCATCATAGAATCAAAAGTCTCACATAACATATTTCAAAATTATATAAAAAAATTATTTATCAATTTTATATTCTGTAAACATACCAATTTTAACTAATTATAGGTTTTTATATAACTCCTCATCTTCCATCGGGGAATTCATAATTCAACCTGACAAAGATAACTACACTAAAACCAGAAAAAAAAAACAAAGGAATTTACTAAACAAAAAAAATCCAAAAAAAAATCATTAAATCCTTATTCAAATTATCTTGTTCAAACTATAACAGAGCTATTAATGCATGATGTTTACAACTCAATGGATTTTCCACTTTGTTTGTGATTCCATGATGGTATTTGATCATGAAATGATAATATTTTATCAATTCATACCATCTTCTCTACCTCATGATTAATTCATTTTTAGTGAATGTTTACTTTAGACTTTTGATGTTAGTATATATTTTAGAGTTGGATCCGTATAAATGATGCCTCCAAATTTTTAAATCAGAACCCACAGATGATAATTCCAAATAATCTGTGGGGTAATTTAACTCGTGATGTTTTAGTTGTCATTATGCATAAGTAATTACTTGATCATTCAATATTAGAATAAAACCAGTTCCCTTTACGGAGTTATCAATGTAGATGAAAAACATTCCATTTATGGAATATAGGTTCATTACAAGGGAATTCACCAATCGTCTTTTCAATTCCTCAAAACTATCAATAAAATATTTTTTCTTGATAAATTTAAATATATTTTATCTAACATAGTTATTGTACTAGATATATGTTAACATTTAAAAAAACAATGAATTAATATCCTGCAGAAAATAGAAAACTATGAATCTTAGATATATTTGTGGGACTTTTCCATTCTTCAACAACTTTTGTTTTAGTGGGATCAATATTTATGACAGCTATTGGAACAATGTGACTATGGAAAGATCTTTTTGGTAACCAAAATTCCCACATTTTGAATTTTCCAAAGAGTTTATTTTCATTTATGGATTTCAAAATAACCCCAATATTTTTTTCTTACTTATCTTGAATTCTAGAATATACAAGAATGTCCTTAATAAACACAACCACAATCTTATCTAGGAACTCATGAAATATTCGATTCATAATATCCATGAATATATATGGTGCATTTGTTAACCCAAATGGAATATCAACAAATTCATAATGACCATATATAGGTTGAGAATCTATTTTTAGAATGTCATCCTCTTTCACTATCAACTGAGGGTACCCGAATCACATATTAATCATGAAAAAATACTAAGATCCCTAGATATTATCAAACAAGTCATCTTTATGAGGTAAGGGATGCATATTCATTATATTAATGTTATTCGAATATTTATAGTCAATACAGAGTCTCATGGAACCATATTTCTTTTCAACGAGAAAAATTGGTGATCCTAATTGTGAAGTGATAGGATGAAGGATAACATTAGAAAGAAACTCATAAAACTGATTTTTCAATTCAAGAATTTCAATTTGAGCCATTTTATAATGGGGCTTTAAAATTAGATTAGCATCAGGAACTATTTCAATCATGAATTCAACATCCCGATCACATATACTACAGGTTAACTCATCAGGAAAATAATCAATGTATTAATTTACTATAGGAACATCATAATTTTTAACTGTTCCCTTATTATATAAAATATGATAAAGAAAACATTAATTTCCATCTATACAATGTTTATAATATTTCTAATATGTTATAAATTTTATGGGTTTTTTCATTTATAAAAATAGAAACACATTATGAAAAATAACTTCTTTATATTTTCAATCAATTTTAGCATGATAAACAGAGAGATAATCTATACCCAGAATGAAATACAAATCTTCTAAGGGAAAAACAACATTTTTTATGAATTTTCTTTCCATACATAAAAATAGAAACATTATTAAAATTCATTTTTTCTGTTATATTTCCACATTGTGTTTTAACAATATGTTCTTCTCTCATTTATTGAGTTAATATTTCCAATTTATCACAAAAAATTATTATAAAAAAAATAATGTGTAGACTGCATATAAAGTAATATTGTCATAAAATACGAGTAAATAAACAAATTACCTGAAACCACTTATTTGGACGGCCCAAAAGCTATTGATGTAGTCATAGAGAATCTCACTAAACCTTTATGATTATAGTCTGGCTTCTTTCCATAACTTATATATTACTTTGTCTGGGCATTTTAATAATGACCCATATCACCACATTTAAAAAAAAATAGTTATCTTATTAGAATTGATCTTAAGATTTTTTTTAATTACAATATTTGGACATATGTCTAAACATAACACATAGAAAAAACTTCCCAGTATTGGTAAGAAATTACCAAGGGCTATTTTTACCACACTATTCTAAAACTAGAAACTGTATATTCTTGCCATTAAATTTATTTGATTGATTATAACCATCACTTTCCATCTGGACATCTTTTTTTTCTAGAAGTAAAAATAATAATTTGCAAACACCATTTCTACCCTATCAGAAAATCAGACATGTTTATCATAATAATTTAATTCTTGGGAGGCCAATGAACTTCATTATATTTTCTTAGATCTTTGATAAAATTGGTTGATTTGGATATCAAGATATTGAATAAGATTTGGATGATACCATTCTAGTTGGGTGATGTTTTCTTCATACACATCCATTGAATCTTCCTTAGTTTCCCTCAATTAAAGGAATTGATTCTCCATCCTATATCAAACCACCTTAGGAAAATATTTTTCAAGGAGAATACTTATAGATTCATCCCACTCTAAGGCTTAAATCTCATATCTGACCCTGATATTCTTGAATATTTTCCAACACTGGTCTGCCTCACCATCAAAACGATAAATGGAAAGACTAAACTTTTTGTTATCTGAACATACCATAAAAATGAATATGTTATCAGGGTTATTAATTCATTATTCTTATACTAGTAGGTCAAAAGACCCACTTAATATAGGAGGTTGTTTCCACATAAAATGTTCCACTGTCATCATGTTAAAATGTGGTAGATCAGGTTATTCTTCTTCATGGAATCCATCATCATTTATTTCATGTGTCAGCTGAGCCATTACTTTCACAAACTATTTGGTTCCAATTCCCACCATTCCCAATTGTAGAATCGAAAAGATATCAGCCTCTCGGTTCATTATAAATTCTTCTTCCCTATTTCTAGTTCATAAAACCATTCTGAACGGACATATCATTGATAAATAAACAATAGAATCTAAAAATTATATACCATTTAAACTTAATCATATCCTACAAAATATTTTTGTTATTCGGTTAAAAACATAATATCTCCTAAAGTTGCCTAAACCATTCTCTAATACCAACTATAAGGACCCAACATTAAATATTACATAATATAGCTATTTCAAATTGACCTCACTTCATAACATTCCCAAAGATCTTTGCAATTTATAGTTTTATAATGTTAATACATAACACATTAATATCAACCCATAATCATTAACAGTTGGTACCATTAAAAAATATTAATTTCTTCTAAAACATAAATTTTTTACAGAAAACAATAATATGATTTCATTGAAAAATAATCATAACAATTAACATTAATTCCTTCATTCTCTTAAGAATAATTATAACCTATGAAAAATATTTTAAAACATGGGCTCAACATAAAATGCATATTAAGTGATATATATGGATGGAATGAAACCATTAGTCCATGAATGCTCAAAAACATATGAAATTATTTTCACAAGGACATACTTCTCACCCATATATACTTATATTGGGAACCATGATATTTCAATAAAAAATTAAAGAACATATATAATCCAAAAGAGTATCTTTAGGAATTACATTGATATATTGAAAGCCTCTCAACATCCTTATGATTTTTAACCATCATAGATACCTTACAATGTAACCCTCCCAGCTATCATATGGAGTAACAATCACAGTTACATGTGGAGAAACCATATGATCGACCTCTAACTTAAACATACCAAATTAATTTGAGGGAGATATAGGTCCAACAATTCATCATATTAAATTTCCCATTAACCATAAAATAATCATCCAACATGAACACTTCTAAAAAACATTAATTTAAAATTTTGTTAAAAAAGAAGTTTAAAAGAGTATTTTATAAGATAAGTCCCTTAAAAATATCATATAATTGACATGAGAATCAAAAAAATTAAAGGAATATGTGTGTACACTATAAATAAAAATAATAAAAAATAATAGAAAATTAATTACATAAACAATCATAGTGACACATAATAAATAATGTATATGGTTAACCCAAAGAATGGAATTAGGGTTTGGAATTCTCATAACTTAGCTTCATCATACTTAAAAAAAGTTTAAACCTCATTTATAATGGTTAAAATGGGTTTAATAAAATTTTTAAGCATAATAATGTTTATAAAACAATATATAATCATTTTATAACCTCATTAGACCCATTTATTAATAATATTTTGTTATTACCATTGTTTTGGGTGTATGATTTACATGATTTCCATGGTTAGTTCATAAAGGGTTTTCTTATTGAATGGAAGAAAAACACCAGAAGTGGGATGAAATTGTGTTAATATGTATCCATAATATAAATTATTCCATATATAATTTTGGATATTTTTCATGAGGAGGAATCATTAGATAAATCATAAGATATATTCATTTAGATCATTTTGGTCATTCTTTTATAATCATGAACATGTTTCATCATATTCCTTTAATAATACTCATATAAGTTAAATTATAGAACTGAAGAGATGTAATATAATAATCAATAAAATATAATACTAACATTAAAATGGTTTTAAAACCATATTTGAAGGAAGTAGTGTAAATTGAAGACACACCATCCATGTTGATGGTAAATCAACACATTACGAACTATGTTTTTATTTTTAGAAAAATTTGACGAGGATATGAAGAATGATGATAAAATTATCCAAATACATGAAAAAACTCCAGAATATATATAATAATGGATCCTTAATGCCTCTTGGATAAGGGGAGTTGAAGAGAGTATAATAAAATAAAAGAATCAAAAATAAAACACATGAAAATGAAAAAAGATTTTTACCACATTATATTTCATCCTAGAGTTACTCCTTAAGGCCAATGCCTGTGACCTTTTTGTGAGACATGAAATTATTTGTTTTGTGGAAGATCCTTGGGAAGATTATTGGTAAGAATATTTGAAATTCTAAAATATTGAGAGGTGTGAGAGGAATAGGGGGTGAGGTTTGTGTTTATATTGGAGGAGAGGAGGGGGTTTCCATTATTTTAATAATCAGCTTTTTATTTTTATCAAGACTGTGAATAATGTTGATTTATGTGACCTAAAATAATAAATAGAGCATGTGATTTCTACCGAAGGGTTCTTACACAATCCTTGATGGTAGAAATAGTGTATTTAAAAGAAAATGTATATATATGATAACTTATTGTATTTCAATATTCATAAAGATTTTGACTATTTCAAAAAAATATAAAAAACAACCCTATCTAGTTTTGATGTGTAGAATTCAAAAATGAACTCAATTTTATCGAAATTATTTTTTAAATATTTTAAAATTATTTTTTAAAAAAATCATAATTTCTTCCAAAAATAACTATTTTAAAACTATAACAGATTTTATAACACCTTGAAAAATTAATCAAGGTCTCACAAATTTTTATAAATAAATTTATTTTAGAGGTTACTATTAATTTTTTCATATTAATATTAATATGGGTGACATTAATATTCATAATGTTAGGTAACTATTAATAAAAAATTATATTTGTCCAATAAAACTACAAAATAGAAAAACCAGTTGAATATATGTATGCTAGTTTTTCAAAACTCCAATCATTGAAGCGGAAAATTTATAATTTACGGCTAGGATATAAATATCTCCTTAAAAAATATTTATTTTGTAGAGACTCAGTGTTTCATGAATTTCAATTTTTTTAAACATGGGGTTTTACATTATAAATCATCATATTTTTGGATTTGATGCCCTTAGCCTTCCATTGATCTTTTAGTTTTTTTGATTTATGATTTCATTCACTGCCTATAATTAATTATGTTTTTCCTCGATGTATGTATAACAAAAATTACACTAATTATCCCCTACATAGAGAGCTTTTAATATGTTATTTCATGTGTCCTAAATTATCATTCTCTCTTATTAGGTGTACACTTCAATTACTATTCTAAGGATGTAGTAATTCAACAAATGAATTTTCAAATACCAAACCATGATTTTTGAGATCAATTTTATATTATGAAGACGAAATTTAAATAATGTGGGAATAATGTAATGACAGATAATTCTAATTTGAGAACATTATATTCAGAACTGTGTATGAAACACATCACCAAGAACCTATGAGTGTATAATATCCCAAGAATTATGAGTTCATTAAATATTTTAAATAGAATAAATATATATCTATTGACACAACATTGACTTACCTTTCATCACATACAAGAGAGGAAATGTTCAGTATCTTAGGTTACAGATAAGACTGAGTTTTATTGTACAATTATATATTAGTAAAATATTATTATTTTATATAATATGATATAAACTAATTGTTAAATTATAGGTTATTAAAAGGTTTAACTAATTCATGAAAATATATTGGTTAAAACAATATTAAATGAATATATTGGTTATTAAATAATTATAAGTGAATATGGAATATAATTGAATATGAAGGGAATTGTTTTTAGAAAAATATTTTTATGCTCACACAGATGTTTTATCAAAATAAATTAAATGAAATAAAATTAGTGAGTGAAATTAATTATATATATATTTATTATGTATTCAATAAAAATTTTTATATTCATCCAAAATACTAGTTAATAATAATATAAGAACAAACTCTATACTATACATAAAAATCTATAATTATATTAAGGAAATTTTACAGCCTTTTTACAAAGACCCTATTTTAAAGATATTTATTGGATATTTTATAATTTTTATATGTAAATGTAAACTTAATAATTGAAAGTGGAAGATAAAAATTATGTTAGGGTGATTTTTTGGTATTTTTATATGAAGGTTCATTTTTATTGAATATTAAAAAATAGTGAATTTTAGTTCAAAACTATAATTTTATTCTAATTCATTTACAAGGAAAAAATATATATACAAATGGTTTCAAATTTTAATAGTATTAATATTATACAACATAATCTAACATAGGTCATTGGATTAAATTTAACTTTGAAATTGGATATAGAAACATAATATTCTTTTGAAAATTTTTATAATAAAAACATCAATGTCGTCCCATCTACAAGATTACATTTAAATCGGTTTCTACCACATATGTAATTGGAACATTGGAAAATTAATTCTCTATTTGGAATAAGAAAAATTTATAGTTTCTAATATGGTCAAAATAGTTTTTTACCAAAAAATTAGTGAATGTAATTAAGAATATTTACAAAAATTAAAGTGAAATTAAGATTAATAAAGGACTAAACCACAAGATTAAGGGATCATATGATTAAAAAACTTATCAAAAATACATTTTAAGGATATATATACCCTATCCTACATTTTATCTATATTATTTCATTATTGTATCCATGTTTCATATGAAAAATTTTGGTGGAATTCTCTTTCCCATGATTTACAAGAGTTACACACTACCTCTACCCTAAAAAGACACTCAAAAGTGCCACATACTCAAACCTCTCAATAAAAATTTTCTAGGACAAAATAATCCTAAATTTACAATCATAATACCTCCCATAAACCTATAATAATTACATTTGTCATAATTCCATCCATGAAATCCATTTGTTTCATATTAATAGTATTTTCCTGATTAAGAGTTAACACTTTTTCATCAAGATCATTAGATTTATTTCGATTATGCACCTATCAAATCATCTTATTCTAGGATTATAGGAAAAGAATTGTTTTATATATTTACTAGGATTTTTTTATGTTATGTGGTTTACCCACCCATACACATACTACCTTCTAATGGGTAACAAATTTATCTTTAAATTTATGATGACTTTCCACCTCACAAATAAATAATTGTCTGTTCTTCCTTTACCTCCTTTTATATTGGTAATTATTTTGTAAAATATATTGATATATATTATATATGATATTAATTATTTATTTATACTTAGTTATATATTTCATAACAGATAAAATTAAACTATATATTTTTTTAAATAAGATAACATTGATTGTGGAAGAGTGGACTATCGCCCACTCAAAGTGATGTGATTTGTTCCTTCTATTCAAGGAATGTATTATGGATGATTTATATAATCCTATGAAATTTATTTATAACTGATATAATTTTTTAATTATAATATTCATATATAGAATTTATGTTTCATTCTTTTAATATGGAAATGAAATGAATGTAGTGTTCATGCATACGTACTACCTATTATCTCCATGAATGGTGCATTACATTTCTTATATCCATATATTATGGTTTGTTATAAATAAATATATAATGAATATATAATATATTAAAATAATATAATATATTATATAGATGATAAAACCTATATACGAACATCCTGGATCATGTTAAAAAATACTTGAAAAACGTAGAAATTAACCCTCGAAATAGTAAAACTAATGAAACATTGTTATCAAACGGGTAATGAGAATTTAAAAGAGATATTATAAAATATAATAATAATTAATATGTTATTTAAATAATATATTAACACCATTTAAATCTATATATTAGAATATAAATTACTTTCACCCAAAAAGAAGCACACAGAAATGAATTTTCATCTCACTTTTTACATCCATGAGATAAACATCTTGTTCAGCACTTACTTATTTCGTGTTCTATATCTAATAAAACATTTTATATATTACATAATTATTAATTTTATATTAATTATTTTTATAACATTCATTTAATGTTATTCCCCCATGTGGCTTATTATTTAAAATGATTCAATGAGGTGTGGGACAATTGTGAATGTTTAATGATTATTTCCTTCAGGAATAATTTTAATGATCTTTCAATGGTAATTCCATTTAATGATATTGTATGATAATTGTTCAATGAAACCATTAATAGTACTCTACTATATTTATTAATGTTTATTCTAATGTAATAGTACAATTTTTTTCACTCTTTGGTTCTCAAAATGTGTTCGAATATGTTTTTAAAAAAACCCGACATCATTTCTCTCTTATGTAGTAGAACCTATTTTCATAAAAAACCATGAATTATTAAAAAAATTCAAAAATTTTATTATCATTTTCAAAAATATGTTTAAAATAAATTTGTAACATTTTTATATTTTAACAATTTTTATAATGGAAACATTGTGTCACTTTCCGTACATGGTATTTTTCAATCCTTTTTACCAAACAAAAGGAAAGTTCTTTTATCCTCATACGACATATATTGATATACCCACCATAACTTTATTGAATCTCCAATTTCATTTTTTAATGGATACATTTTATGGAATATGTTTTTAAATGTTCCTGTCAAATAAAATGATTTTCAAAGGGGTTTTACAAATAAAAGGTTATTTTTCTAAATAATGTTTTAAAAGGAAATTTTATATTATTTCTATTTCTCTAATGATACAAAAATTAATATTAATAAATTGGGATATATTGTATTGATACCATTCTTAATCATCCTTTGTATAATATATGATTGATTTTTCCAAGACATTTTTCACTTTCACTTCCATTATTCCTTTTATTCCACATGAAATATTCAATTTCCTATTATAATTTTACATAAAATTTCCCCTTAATATCTATATCATATTTCATGGATATTTTTTTTCTAGAACCATATGGAATGTTTCATATGGTATTTTCATTGAATGATATTTTTCTATTTGGGGAAATATTGATAAATTTGCATCCTTTAATCAATTTTTTTAATAGGGAAATTATTAAAGATTTTAAATCAATTATTTGACAATTATTTGTGCATGAAAGAAATGGGTTAGAGAACATTTAATGAAACCCATATAGGTTAGGTACTAATTACTGAATTCCCCAATATGCATTGGTAGTATAAATGAAAAAAATTAGTTTGCGACAATCCGTTCATTTCTATTTCCATATAGAATTGACTTGTGTGATATGGGTTGGGGACTAGATAATGAAATCCCCACAATGAATTATTAATATCTTGAGATTAATTATTTGGAAAAATTGAACAATTTTAATCTTTAAGGAGAATAGGTACCAGGTTCCTGGGAAGCATGGATTAAAAAAATTAATCATTTTCTTTATTTTGATTGAGTATTTACTTATCCATGAGATTTTCTCATCAACATATATATAGGTTCATTACATTTACCATTAATCGATTAAATATAACATGTTTCAATTCATTAAAACTCCATATGGATTATTCCATATCTAATTATTTTATTGGAAGGTGTGTTCTATTTCTTATCTTTTAACTTGATTATTCTCGTTGATTTATTATTGTTTCCACTGTAAATTTACTATACTGGCCATTTGATCTCACCCTTACTATGTTTAATTTCCCTAAGAATTTGTGATGTGTACTAATAAATATATACAAGGACACAATATATATAACAAATTTATTATTCAAGATGGAGGAAAAAAATTCTAATTATTTTTTTAATTTGTAATGCAATACTCATGTATGTATCTAGTTTAACAATAGTTCTATTCAATTTTGTCCATTGTGACTTTATTTAGATGTATCTTATGAAAATTTAATTTTACTGGAAAAATTTTTCATACTTTATAGGTTTGTATCGATATAGTTGGAATAATAGGGATGTTTTTATCCTCCAAACTATTGGATGTAATACCCTAATAATCTAATGTTAGAACATTGTACTTGATAGCTTCTATCACATGCATCACAAAGTGCACAAGGAAGTATAATAGCCCCTGAAATTACAATATATTTACAATTTTATATAAAATAAACACAAAATATATATTTAAGTTCACATGATAGTAAGTTCTTATGCCTTGCACAGAACAACAAGTTTCTTCAATGACCATATTTACATGGAAGAACGAGTTTTACAGAACAACAATATATTATAAAAATATTATTATTTAAAAAAATATAAAATAAAATAAAAATTAAATTTGTATTTATAAAAGGGGGTAACTAAATTTGTTAAGTCTATTGTTTATATAAATGAATTCGTAGGTTAAAAATTAATTACAAATGAATATATGAACTAATTAAATATAAATGGAATGTTTTTATAGAAAACTACTTTTATGGCCACAAATATTTTTTAACATAATAAATTACATTAAATAAATTTAATTTGTTTTATAAATGTAATATATATGTATATTATTCACAATTAATTTTTTATAATGTTCAACCAAAACATTTTCTAGACATAAGATTAAAACAAACACAATTTTATGCATAAAATAAAAAAAATTATTAAGGAACTATTACCACCTTTTAATTGTTATCCTATTTTAAATCAAATTTTGGCAAAAATATTATACATTATATTTAAAAATAATATTTATATTTTAATTAGGAATATAAAAATTATGTTAGGATAATTCTTTTGTATTTTCTCTAAATCTTCATTTTAAATGAATATTGAAATATAATGAATTTTTATTCAAAACCTTTTTTCATATAATTTATTTATAAAGAAAAACGATATTTTTTAAATGGTTATAAAGTTTAATTATATTAATTATTTTTAATTTAATCCAATTTAGTTATTTGAAATCAATATCAAACTAAAATTAGATTAAAAACCTACCAAAAATTGATTGTTTTTACTTCCAAAACCTGTATTGTCATCATACACAAGATAATAAATTTAAAATAATAAATTTTTATTATAAGATTGAAATTTTATAAAATATATTATATATTTGGAATAATAACTATTTATAATGTCTAATATTTCAAAAAAAATTGAAAAAATATTTGTGAATGTAATTAAAATTATTTATAATGATTAATGTACAAGTAATCATAAAAAATAAAAAAATAATCATCATAAGGGTCCAAATGAATAGTAAAATTTTTCAAAATCTATTGTATGGATAAATTTAGAACATATCCTCCCTTTTATAGACTCTTTCTATTATGATATTCACATTCAATGGGAAAACATTTGTGCAATTCCCTTTTCCAGAATATACAACAGTTCCACTCCTCCTCCAATATAAAAGGCCTCTCCCTCCAACAATTTCATACCTCTGAAGCCCCATTGACTCGTCCAATGTCTTCCAAAATTGTATCCCAATGTCCCTCCCATCCTCCTTGAATAATAAAATCTATAAGAAACCCATCCAAAGAATCAATTCTGCAAAAACCAAAATAATTAACCCGAATAATATGTAACATTCTTCTTCAGTGATTTTATTTTATTTTCATTATACACCGCAAAAAAATAATCTTATATCATGATTATATATTAAAATAAATGATTACCAATTGTTGTTATAATGTTTCTACGTACATTTTCACAAACTTCCATCTAATTCATAATGAATACACAGTTTATTATACGGTGAACTACCACCTCAAAAAATGATTTTGTTCATTTTTTTTACTATTGATCCCACATTGTAAATTTATTAAAAAAAATCAACTAATTTTCATTTTTTTTCAATATAAATCAATGAGGTAATATAATCTCTATGTGTTCAATATGAATAATTAGTACCAATTTTAATGGACCTTGGATGAAGTACTCAATCCTTGAACATCCATGAATATAGTGAGTTGTTTGAATACATTCAGTTTCATAATGATGAGAAGATAATGTGTTTTGATGTTTTAATAATTTTTTCTTGAAATCAGACTCCTGCTTATAAAATACCCTCCTATAGGATCATTAAACTCACCAATTGTTCAAAATGAGTTTCTGATTGTAATGAGGATGATAATTAGATTAATTAAGGATCTGATACAAATAAATATTTGAAATGAAGGTTTGAAGGAAAGAAGATAGATTTGGTACTGACAATCGTATTGAGAATATGTTAATTTTTTTTGTTCGTACAATATTATTCATTTTTTATTAAAATTAAATATTTTTTATAAAATATTAATCCATTCATATAAAGGATTGATTTGAATGAAATAATTTGGTGGATGACTAGTAGTAAACATGGTTGGTTTTTTTTAAGAATATTTCATGGTAGCCAAGTTTCCCAGTTTTTCCCAAATTATTGGGGTCTAAAATTTAAAGTATGTCTAGAATAAAAAAACATTGATTTTCTTCAAGTCATTATGATAATATTTCATAGGAATGCGTTTCAAAAATATTTTCTTCGTGAAGTGTGTTTTATGAAGGTTCAAAGTATGTTGACATTGATATCTATAACTATGACTATAATCATGAATGGTTGCTTTTTGAGAATGAAAAATCAAAAAATGATAATGGAATGATTTTCACAAAAAGTGGGATGAGATTCACAATGATGTGGATCATTGAAAATTGTGATGGTAATCTTGGAGATTACGAGATATGGAGTATCACGAGCACACAATGGTTTGATGGGGAACTTCGCAACAAAATCAAATATCAAAAGGGAATCACGAAATGAGGAGCATCGTGAAGATATATTTTTGAGTGATCTAAACAATACACTAGAAGCATTAAAGCATCACGAATGGGTGAGACTATACATATATATTTACCCTCACTTCAACTATTTTTTTCTGAAAATTATTTAGAGATTTTGAAATCTCACTAATTTCATGAATGTCGAAGAGCTCCATGAAGTGGGATTTTGATGGGAGCTTGAGCATCATGAAAAGACTTCTAAATTCATGACTGAAACCAATTATTTTAAGTAATGGGTTCTTCACAATGATGGAATGTTCCATGGTGGCATAGTTAGCTTCGTGAAAGTAGTGAGCTCTGTAAAGGCAGAGAGCTCTACAAATTTTGTTAGCTTCACAATGATTTTGATCTCTAAGATGGTAGAGAGCCTACATGAATGTAGTTAGCTTCACAATGGAAGTTTTTTTTCCATAAAGGGAGTTTTCTTCATGAATTTTGTGATCATCGGAAATGTGATCCATGAAAAATAGTTTTGAATACATGGTTCAGGTGAACCAGTGCTCATGAAGACACCACTGCACTATTTCATTTTATTTTGTGACCAATTAGAATATAGTGGCCAATAAATATTCATTTATTCAGTCCATTTCAACTTTGAGTATGCTATGTCGAGATTATCTTCATTAATCTAAAAATCATAATAGAATGTCGTAATTCTAGGAAGAATAAGAATAAGTGATCTCAATGTAGGTGGTTTTTTACTGATGAAGAATGTAATTAGAAGAAAATTATCAGCACAAATAGATATCAATTGATTTTAATATGTGTCTAGGTTATTTTAGTCCATTAGTCTACCACACATCATAATATTATGACTGATAGAAGAAGAATATAATGCATCTATCTAGTTTTCTACTCATAATAGATAATAGTATTTGTTTGTAGCCTACTCTAGAAGTAAAAAGGTAATGAAGAAGATTGTTGAATAAAAAAGAAAATATATGAAATCATAAATAACTCAATAGTTAGATGACATTCCTGGGGTTACAAACCCATATCAGCATGGAGAAGACTATCTTGGGTGGTAGTTTAAAGGACCAGCAAAGAGATGAATGTTCGACTATGTCATCACTATTTTAGGGAAGTTGAATTGTTTCACCCACTTAAAATTGTAGGGACTCATAATGGACAATGGATTATTTTCTAGAACAACCCATTGTAACATGTTACTAGATTATAGTGGAGAATATGTGAACTATTCATACCCATACACGACATGGGCTAGCTACTCTTATAGAGTAGTGAAAATTGTAAAAATATCATGCTCATATTATTACTGCTTTAATATTATTTCATGTGATAGGGAGAAGATAATAAGAGAATCAAGAATATAGAAGGTCAGTATATATAGGGATAAAAATTTACAATTGGTTTAAAAAGTTCCCAACATTGATTCACCCTCCTCTATGTGTTATGCATATACAAACTGGTCCATTCATTTACCACCTCGAATGGTTGGGAATAATGACGGAGAAAATGTTAATATATGATATACATGATATTTATTATGTATTTATTCATCATTAATTCTCTAATAAAAAAACCACTATGCATTCCATTTTTTGTAATTACGATAACATCATTTGTGAGAAATGTGGACTACTACCCCATTAAAGTGATGTTATTCATTCACATTATACATTGAATGTGTATGAAATGGTTTTAATTAAAAATATGTAACACAATTTAGATATATATTGTATTCTTAAAATAATTACCATTCATTAAATATAATATATCATTTTCATTATTTCATTTTTACACAATAAAAAATTATAACGTCAGTCATGAACGGGTAGACTACCGCCCACAACATGATGTGATTCGTTTTACATAAAAAGAATTATATGTATAATAATATATAATAATTAACATGGTATTTATGATATAATTATGATTATGAAATTACATAGTGTGATGGACCTTCTTTCTATGATGATCATTGAGAATTTTGAACGTTAACCATGCATACGTAGAACCTACCGTCTCTATGATTATGACGTTGGTTCATTTTTCATAACTATATTTAAATATTAAATTTAAAAGTATAATTTATATAAAAATATTATAAATAATTCACGATTATTATTCTCTATATGTTTATTTAATTAACACTTTGACTATAGTTGAATGGCCAAAGTCATTTTTGATGAATGAACCAAATTTTGAAAAAAAACCCATGACATAAACTTAATTGTTTAAGTAGATGTATGAAACATTATAATAAGTGATGTAAAACTAATAATAAACTCAAAAATGTTTATGATGCATGTTAATCATTCGCATATGTTTATTATATATGAATATAAAGACAGACATGACAAGTCAGACACAATGTAAGTGATTTCATCGCAATATACATTCCATTGATATTGATTTGTCGTTATGCGCCAATTCAATTTTATATGGTGCATATACTACCTATTTTGATATATTATATCATGAGTTATTTTATATTAATGATATTTAATTTATTCAATTAAATATTTCATTTATGAGGCTTATTATATCAAAGGATTAAAAGTGGAATGAGACACTTTGGAATGTTTAAATATTATTTTCCTCATGAATTTTTTTAATGATAATTAAATGGTATTTCTATTCATAAATTTCAATTAACCTTTTTGTTATCAATATTACATTCGAGAATTATTAATAAAAATATATCCTTTATTCAATATAAACATTTTATTATTGGGAACATTGGTTAATAATTAAATTGATTATTCGATATATGATGCTTCATTTGAATTAGAAGACACAGGTGAGACCCAGTTATAGATATCCTCGGGATGCATCATTAATATCATTAGTTGAATTCTTTCACCAAATCAGGATAGTTTAACGTATCATGAGAATGGATCTTTGTAATATAGTAGTTCTTGTTCCAGAAAAAAGACATCTAATATTGATGCACTACCTTCATTTCAGTTATCATTTTTATCCCTGAGATTTTCCATCGACATATATATGAGTCCATTTCATCTTATTATCATTGTTTAAATGACATGAGTTTTAGATTATTACCTTTACATATTGAAATTTCATTATATAGATATTTTAATGTAATGTGTTATAAGTTATTTACCTTTACACGTTGATTTATTCTATTTGATTCATTATTTATTCTTCTTTGCATACACATAAAGAGCATTCGAGCTCAACCATATATTGTATCATTTAACCAGGATAAAAAGAAGAAATATTTAAATAATATTTCAATGGACCTGCTTATTTCATTTTATTATCTACCATGTATATATTTCTTATTTCCTAATGATATATGCATATCATGTATTTAATCTTGAATTTCATGAGTGCTAAAATGATATTTCCTTTAGGATTTTATTCCTTATAATCATACCATTGTAATAAAATAATGTCGTTGATTCAGGCTTCTAGGATTGTGATGTTATAGATGGAATCATTGGGAGTTTAAAAGAAACCTATGATACTAGATTTAGAAATCATATATTAATAAGAATAACCCTAAGATAGACAATGAGGATATGTATTGAGAAACATACTATAATTTTGGTATGTTAGATATTATGTGGTTATTATTATAAATGCATCCTTGTATGGATACTACAAATGGATGTGGTTTTGGAACAGATGTATATTTGTATAAAAACACTTACAAGGTGTGTAGGTCATAACATGGTATAAACTTGTACATGATATAGGGCCTTACTGCACACCTATTAAGGAACTACTGGGGGATACACATAGGATAATTTACATTTTATTTACAAACCAAAATGAAGGATTTAAAATCAATCATATACCCAATGAAACTAGTGTATATTACTCTAAGTCTTATGATGCCAAAATCTAAGTTAGGTGTTACACTATATTAATAAGTATACAACGTTCATCATTTTATAATCTAATATACTATATTCAATTTTTTAGAAATGGAAACATATGTAAGAATGATGTCAAAACTCATAGACAATATAGACATTTACCTACTGGGTAAATCAATATAACAGGTATTATAACTAAGAATGTTCTAGGTATTTTAGGGATATATATATAAGGTATGAAAAATAAAATTTCCCTAATAGAGAAACTTATTCCACAAACAAAATCTCTGACAATAGATAAGTTTATGAATCATATTCTCCCACCATTAAGTGGGAAATTGATCTAATGGATAATAAGTAATGGATTATGTATTTGGAAAAGATATTAAAGGAATTTTGATGAATGGAAAATGAAAAGGCTATACTTGAATTACATTGTCCTAATGGTGATACTAATCAATGGTGGTCCGGGATCTAGAATTATATGGAGGGATTATGAATATGACTCCTAGAATGTAGGACTTTTATGGAGACATTATTTGATAAATATAACTGGTGATAAAAAAATTATATTAATGGAACGATTCATAGCTTATAGAAAATCGAAGTTGAGAGTGTTTTAAATTATGAAGGTACCATTACAAGGTCAACCCGAATGCTACAGATTACATAACAAACACATAGTGTAATATCAACCACTTCATCGAAGGTGTTAATCCAAATATATAAACAGAACTGACATCTTAGATTTTTTCATCATAGGATTACATATTTTAATATGATATCATGATAGAAAAAAAACATACATGTCCTATGTATTCAAAGGAATCGAAGAGAAGAAAGTTTATTCTAAACACCATTAAAAGGTGAATGAGTCAAAAAATAAGGGAAAGAGTTATTTTCCCACATGTGAAAACTATGGAAAAAATCACCTTGGTAAATGGTTGAAGGGAATGGTTGTTTCATATAAGTGTGGAGATAAGGGTCACCATAATAAATAATGGAACGGGAAAATTAAAATGGAAACTATTTAATTTTTCAAATTCAAGGAGATAGGGCACTATGAAAATGAATTCCCCAAGGGTCAAGATATTAAACCATAGAAGAAGCTAATGGGTAATGTCTAAGAATATGTTATCTATAGAGAAGAAGTGGAATGATTAATGTTCTTCTTTATTTGGATCAATGAAATTTGTTATAAATTATTTTATTTAATATTTTCTCATCATATGAATTTTGATATACATAATGATTTTACAATAGTAAATTTTAATTAAATATTGAGATCAAGTGTTGAATGGTACCATGAAATGTGATTCATTAGAAATAATTTTATTTTAAATCAACCTGTTAAGGGAATGATGACCCTTAATATGTTCCTAATTTCAAGATAATTATTTTTGTATAAAGAAATTATTGGCTCAGATAACATTCAATTGGATAACTACTGATAACCTTGGAACTGGGTTATGATTTATTAATGTGATTCATGCTATCATTAATGGAGTCTTAATTTTTTTGGATTTATGGAATATATCTAATAACATTATTTTTTACTTAAGGAATGTGGAGGAATGATTATTACCAATAAATTATTATTGTAAATCACGTTATTACTATATTTCAAGTGTATATAAGATTAAAATGATAACATGTTTAGTATGTGATGATTAAATATATATCTCATGTTGATTGAAGGATAAATATATGTTATGTTGGGAAATTCACTGACCTTACTTACAAAGTGTTTGATCATAAAATTATGGAATATTCAACCATTTATAAAATGATTTAAGATGATATTTGTAAGAGGTTTTAAAGACTAATTTATGACATCACCTAATGATAAAAAAATTTCTCATAGATAAGGTATAAATATTTCATTGAATAATCAAACGCAAATATTGTGTTTGTAGAAATATATATTTTCTAATAATCTTAGAGTGTGAAATAATTTTTCAACACTAGTTAAAAAATGGTCTTGAATTAATTTTTTTTTCTAGAATCAATATTTTTTAATGATAAAATTGAACATTATTTACACCTATGTTTTATGAAATTATGGTCAAAAAACATCATCTGAACACGTTCTCTAGCACTATCCTTTATAACGTGATTATTGAATTTTTCTTCAGTATCAATTTTTCCATTTACCACGTATGCTCTCCCATCAGGGTATCTAGTTACCTGACCCCTATACATTCCTTTGTCTATTTATCAAAGATTTTATATTAACCATATTTAAGATACGATTTTTTCAACAACAGTTTAAATTCCAATATATAACACTTTAGTGCTGATATAATGTTTTAATTGTGAGGATGCAGTTTAATTAAGGTGTTGAGAATGTAATAGCCAAAAATTCTAAAGAAAGAACATTTTATTTTATTGTGTATGTCACACACATCACGAAGTGGATAAGGGAGCATAGTACCCCGAGAAATTATAATATATTTAAATTTATAAATAAATTAAATAAATAATATATCTTGACAATTATCTTATATCAAGTTAGTGTGTGTAACATTCAACAAAGAGTTTCTTTAGTGGTTGGTGTTACATAGAAGAACGAGGTTTACTGAATAACAATATATTATTAAAATAGGATTATTTAATATAATAAGAAATAACATAGACATTACATTTGTACTTATAAAGATTGGTAAATAATTTTGAAAAATAATGGTTTAATAAAATTAATTCATATGTTATAATTTAATTATAAATGATTGTTTGAACCAATTTATTTTAAATGGAGTGTTTTTTTGAAAACTATTTTTATACCTATAATATTTTTTCACCCTATTTAGGTAAATTAATTATAATTAATGAGTAATATTTATTATATATATATTATTCAATAAAATATTTTTTATAATCTTCAAATAGAATTGATCAAAAAAGATAAAAACAAACTAAATATTTTGTATAAAACGTGATATTTTTATTATAGATCATTTACCACCTTCTAATGGAAAAAATATACTAAAACCAATTTTTCGATATTTTATAAATATTTTATATGATGAAAATAATATTTTAAATCAGAAAATAATGAATAGGTTAGTGATAATGTTTGGTATTTTTCTATGAAGTTTTAATTTTTAATCATCAGTGAGAAATGATGAATTTTAATTCAAAACATCATTTTATATAATTTTCTAATAAAGATAAATTATATTTTAAATTGTTTTATTTTTCAATTAGATTAATATTTTTATCGTTAAATCAAATTTAGTTCATTTTAATAAATTTCACATTGTAATTTGGTATAAAAACATTTCAATCTTTTGAACGTTTTTTACTTTAAAAACCTGCATTGTTGTCCCTCCTAACAGAAATAATATAACTTAATTTGTAAAAAAATAATGATAGGATTTTGGTAAAAAGGAATACTTTTTTAAAATCATAATTATTTATCATTTCAAACATGTTCATATTAGTTTTGGACCAAAATATGTAGTGAATGTAATTAAAATTAATCAAATTGATTGAGATAAAAATAACCTTAAAATTTACTAAACCTCAAACTTAAGGACCAAGTGAACTAGAGTCTTTTTAAAAATCCATTGGATGGAAAAATTTATACCATATAATCCATTTTATCTACTTGTTTATATTATTTTATCACCCTTTAGGGAAAAAATGTGGCAGGAATTCCCTTTTCAAAATTTTACAAGAGTGTCACTCCTCCTCCACTATAAACATGCCTCATATCCTCCTACTTCATGAAACCTCTAATGAAACTATTTTTTATGTTCCAAAATCTTCCAAAATGGACATAAAAAACCCCTAAACTCCCTCTATAATCCAATACTTATTCATAATTCAATTCAAGTAATCCCTTTGGTGAAAACCAAAATGATTTACCCGAATAACAGGTTACATTCATCCTCCAGATCATTTACATTATTTTCATTATCCACACCATAAAATATTCATATTTCATGATAATATTTAAAAATATTATTCCTAAATATACTTATTTGTTTTTAATAATGGATATAACTCCACATAAACACAATTCCATCTAATGGTAACGAAATTACCATTTTTGTGTAGGGAGAAATACAGCCTCAAAATATATTGTTGTTCATTTTTTCTTTACCACTTATCATTGTTGGGAAATATGATGGACTAACTGTTAATATAGTATGTATGTGATGTATATAATTTAGTTATTCCTAGATAATTCTTTTATAAAATATACTTTTTTTCATTCTGTTTATTGTAAATACGATAACATTGTTTGTGGAAGTGTAGACTACCACTCCCTCAATGCGAAGTAATTCGTTCACACTATACCTACACCATATAATGGATGATTTTAATGAAACAAATGTAAACATAAAAAAGATATACATTATATTTATGGTATAATTTTATTTTCTATTAACATAATATATTAGTCCCACTATTACCCTTTTCACACACTAAAAAGTCATAATGTCGGTCATCGAGGTGTAAACTATGGCCTCCCTAAAAATATGTGATTCATTTTACATCATAAGAATTATTTCTATATGTATATATGATTAAATTAAAAGATATTTCTAATATAATTATAATTATAGAAATATATATTGTTACATACATTTAATCTATAACGATCATTGAGATGATGGAATATCACTCAGGCGTATATATGACACACAATCTACATGATTATAATGTTGGTACATTTCTCATAACAATATTTAATGAATTATTTAAAAATTAAAAATTATGTGTTAATACTATAATTATCTCACCATTATTATTTGTTTATATTTTTATATAATGTCCTTTTCAACCATAGTCGACCTGCCGATGTATTTTTCGATAAATCAACCGAATTTGGTAAACAACAGATGAAGTAAACTTTATTGATTAAGTAGTTGTACCAAACATTGTAAAAAGTCATGTAAATGTAATAATAAACAAGAAAAAAGTTATTTATACCGTTAAAAAATTAACATAAGTTTATTATTTGGGAATATATATATATATATATATGACTAGTCAGACTCAAGGTAAGGGATTTTGTCTCAATATACATTTCATTGAGACTTATTTGTTGTTATACACTAATTAATTCTTATATAGTGTATCTAATATGCCTTTTCACATATTCTATAATTAATTGTATTATATTAATGGTATTTAAAACATTATTCTAATTTTATTTCATCATATGTTTTTTTATTTCAAATGTCTGAATGTGGTATGGGACACTATGGAATTTTAGTAGACACTTCAAATATATTTCTATTCATCAATATCTTCAAACCACGTTTTAATATATCCTCAACTATGAATTTTTTATAAATATTTATCCTTCATTCATATTACATATTTTATGGTATAGAAAACTATATATTAATTAATTTGATTCCAAGATATTTGAGGAATCCTTTGGGCTCGAAGATACGGGGGGTCATAGATAGCGCATCGATATATCTGTAGTCTCATGAGACGAATCAGTTGGACAAATCATAATACTTTAAAATATCTTCAAAATATATCTTTATAGTATAGTGGTTCATGTGAAAGTTACATGAAATTAAATATTAAAAGCATTTCCCCCATTTCAATTATCTTTCTTATCTATGAATTTTTTTGTTGACATATATGTGGATGATTTTCATTCTCAATTCATTGATTAAGTGGCTCGTGTTTCAGTTTCATACCATGTCATATTTATTTTTCCTTATATAGTAATTTCAATGTAATTTTTTATAATTTATTTAACCTGAAATAATTATAATTATCATGGACTCATTATTGATTCCACTTTACTCACCCTTATTGAGAATTTGAGATCACCCTTATTTTATTTCCATTCCACATGTTATAAGAAGATATTATTGGATAATATTTCACAGATGCAATTTACTTTATTTTAGTTTTTATCATGTCTTAATTTCAATTATCCAATGTTAAATGTGTTCCATGTTTGTTATTTGGATTTTAAAGACTACTAAAATTATCAGTCATTCCATACATGATTCCATGTAATCATTAAATTGAAATTAAATAATGCACCAGCTTTGGGATTTTGGGGTTAGGGTGTCATAATTGGTATCCTATATAGTTTATAACATTACTTGGAAACTAAATTTAGAAAACATAGATTTCAGAAAATTAACCAAAGATAGACATTGAGGAAAAATATAGAATAACATCCTAGAATTTTTGCCCGGTATAGGTTATTTTGGAATTCAGAGAAATGCATTCATGTTGGGATTCTACAAGTGGATTTTCTTCCATCACAGATATACCTAGGCATAAAAAATATGACATGGTGTGTTGGTTCTGACATAGTGTAACATGTTACATGAAAATAGGCCATACTATGCACCTATATTTACACTCCCAAGGCTACCACAAAGGATAGTTCAAATATTCATTACAATTCATTATGATGGATTTTAAAGTAAGGATATCCCAAATGAAACCCTGTTTATTATTAAGAGATCAGTTTTGGAAAATATTTTCTATTTATGATTAATGATTTACTAGTTTTTAGATTTTATATTATATTGCATAATGTTATGATCTCATCATGTGTATACCATTTTTTATAAATGGGGCTCGGAAAGAAGAATGCTTTTTTGAATCATGGGAAAAGTCGAGATTTCCCAACATAAGAAAGAAATACTGCTTGTATTTGAACTGAGAAGGTTATGGAATAATAAGGATACATAGTTTGGTTATGACTAATAATGTTTCCTTTTTAGTGAAATTTATTCGACAATAATATTCCCCAAAGATGGATCACGTTATGAGACAAAGGCCCCAATAATTTAGTGGGACTACTGACCCAATAGAAGATGAGAAATGTAATATGTTTTTAGAGAAGATATTAATGGAATTTGGAATTTGTGAAAAGGAAAATGAAACACTTATAGAATATTTTCTAAATGGGGAAGCATAACAATAGTGTCTGTTGATCTAGAATAATAAAGAGGAAGGTGAAATAGAACTCATGAATTAAAGAAAAAATAAGATGAAATTTTTCGATAATAACATCCCTTTTAATCAACATTGTGAGATGAAGAGATTGTTCCATGTATTAAAGTGAAAGGAAGAATAATGTTTTTCTTATTATGATTCTACTTTTACAAACATATCAATGTATGCTACAAGATTTTATAAGCAACATAGAGTACAATATTTATAAATTATTTGACGGAATTAATACACGTATCCAAAAAGATATTGTATCCAAAAAATATTCATCAAATGAGAAACAGTTTTATGTTCCATCAATGTAGAGAACTAATTTTATAGAATCAATATATTAAATGGAAACCCTGGAAAGAAGTTTCCATCTAAGCACCATAAAAAATGGAATTGGTCAAAGTAGAAGAATGGAAAAATGGATTTTCCCACATGTGATAGCTTTGGAAAGAATCACCTCCATAAATTATTAAAAGGATTGGGAGTTTTTTATAAGTTAAATAAATAATTACCCAATAATAATATTTATAAGTATATAAGGAAAATGATACTTCTAAATGTTACATTTATATAGAGCTGAGGTACTATGAAAACAAAATTCTCCCACCGTCAAGTGAATATACCTCTGAAGAAGCTATGGGATCATGGTCAAGAATATGTAATTGACATAACCAATGTGGACGGAATTATGTGGTTAGGTATTTGGATCTATGAAATATATATTTTAATGTTTTTTATTTATAATTTTCTCGTCATATGATTTATGAAATATGTAAGGATGGCACTGGTGTACTTTTTCATAAAGGATTAGAGAATATGTGTTCAATGGTGCCAAGTAATGATATTATGTAGAAGTTAATTTTTTTAAAACACTTGGTTGAGTTAATGATAAACCTTAATATGTTTATAATGTTAAGAAAACATTATTTAGATAAAGAAATTATTGGTTTGGATAACATAAAATCATATAATTTATGACTACCTTGGAATTGATTAATTATTTATTAATATTGTTTATGTTATCATTGATGGTGTTTACAAAAATTTTAATTCATCAAATATATCCAATAAAAAGTATTTAACATGAGGAATTATGATGAATTCATATTCCTAATAACTTATTATGGTAATTCATGTTATTAGCATATTTCAAGAGAATAACATATGTATGTGTTCTCATATTCAGTATGATTATAGAACTACTTCATTTGATAAAAGGCTAATAATAAGTTCATTTTGTAAATTCATTAACCTTCCTTCAAATGTGTTGGATCACAATCTTATGGATGGGTTAACAATTTATAAATGGTTAAACATAGTATTTGAATGAGGTTTAAGAGATCCAGGTATTAAATCACACTTTGATACAAATTGGGATAAGAGATGAATTATAAAATAGTTCAAGCCACCACCAAATGATAAGATTGTTTACATGAAATTGAAATATATATTTACTTATATAGAATGAAAGAATTCCTCATCATTTGTTACAACCTCTTGAAAAAAATATATTATAATCATCATTTTCTTTATATCAATGAGCTTTTTAAAAATAGTGATCTAAGGAATTATGGTCATCATATTTCTTAGGAACATTTCCTCTAGAATCCTCAATCAGAACGTTATTATTATATATTTCTTCCATATCAATGTTTCCATTTCCAATTTATGTTCTCTTACTAGAAAACCCAGTTTTTGGACCATTTTATTTCCATTTCATTGTAATTAAGTAGAAATGTTATTAACCCTATTTATGATTTGGGTATTCAATAGTATTTTAGACCCTCGATCACCGAGATAATGCTTAAATTATGAGGATGAAATTTAATTAATGCAGGGGGAATGTAACACACTAAAATTATAAAGTAATAATAATATTTCATGTATTAAATGAAACACCTATCATATAAAGGGATATAGCCTTTAATGTTTGAAGGTAATATTTATTTAATATATTTTATATCTTTCCTTACATGAAACGCTGAGGTTTTTTTGCATTACACTCAAGAATGCCATTATTCGATGGCTTGTATAACACAGAAGACCATGTTTTACAAAATAATAATATATTGTTTGAAATTTTATTATATAATACAAAAAGAAATAACCTAGAAGTTAAAATTAGTTTTTATGAATGGGATTAAATAACTTATGATGATTTAATATTGAGGTTATGGTTTACCAATTATTTATGAAATGAATAATTATATCATATAAATATAATGAATATAATTCCATTTATTTTTTTTTCTTTCTAAAAAGGTGGCATATAGTACTAAAATAGATTGATTTGACCACAAGGTGAGGATGAGAGAAACTCTCTGGGCGATTCAAAGGTGATTTCGGAAAACCCTAGCCCTTGTTGATTTTATCTAAGCACGATGATGGCTTGCTTTGATCCTCAATGGGAGCTTGCTCCTTAGGGATGCTCCTCGCCTCAGGATGCTGAAACGCTAGAAGAAAATCCACGCAAATAGGAATTACTTAATCGATAATATGTTGTCTCCTTCCGCGATGCACTCAAAGGACTAGATCATAATTTCGGGAAGGAGAAGAAGACTCCTCTATTAAAAAAGCTGGATGGTGGTGGCTTCATTGTTGAGGCTAACCCGGATGCGTTGTGACAAAGATCCCAGATGTGCAAATTCTCAGTTCTTGGTCGTGTCTTACAATAGAAGTGATCATCCCTAGTCTTTAACTGATCTCAAATCTAGGATTTCCCACTCCTGAGGATTGTAGAAACAGAAGATGGTGCCTATCGGTAAGGGCTATTATCACGTCCTTCTCAACTCTCAAGAGGAGCTCGAATAGGTATGGAGATCTAGAAACCTTCAACTCTGGCCTGGCTTACTTAGAATCTCTGATTGGGATGTCCCCTTTAACCCACACACACACAAGAACTCAATTTAAAAGATTTGGGTTAGACTCCATGGTATGAACTGGTTTTTTGGCATCCCAAAATATTAAATGATGTTGTATCATGCATTGGTGTTCC
Source organism: Viscum album (assembly GCA_963277665.1). Taxonomy (NCBI): domain Eukaryota; kingdom Viridiplantae; phylum Streptophyta; class Magnoliopsida; order Santalales; family Viscaceae; genus Viscum; species Viscum album. Next base: position 1,471,371,251 of record OY728126.1, on the reverse strand, counting down.
TGTAAAAATTGACCAACGGATGTTGAACGGTGAATTAGGCTTATTTGAGAGAGTCATGGTTGAAGTACACCTTGACTCAAAACTCCCTAATGTTATCAATTTTGGTGCTCCTGATTACAAAACTGAAATTAAGCTTGAATATGAGAAAAAACCACCATTTTGCGAGGTTTGTAAAATCATAGGACCTAACCTCTCGAATTGTAGAGTGGTTAGGAAACAAATAGATCCCCCATTTATAAATGAATGGAAGGAGGTTAGATTCAATAAAAAAGGTAAATCACAATTGGACATCCTTGAGACCTCTAAGAATACACATCATGTATGGGTCAAAAAAGCCAATACCTTTTCACCATTAGAAGGTGGATCTTGGGGTGACATTTTGGATGAGGATGAATCCCTCCTCATTGATTCTGAATTTGCCAATGAAATTAAAGAGATGTTCATCAAGGTCTTTCATGCTCATGATTCTAATGACACTAATGTCAAAAAGGCAACCCCATCTTCTGACCGGCCCTTGAATTCTAATGAAACTGTTTCTTGTAAAACAGTTATCAAAAAGGATACTTGCTGGAAGAAGGAGGTTTCTGTCAGCCCAGTTGATGGAAACAAGAGTATTTCCTCTCCCAGGGTAGTGAGCTTGGGATGCGGGAGTGCTCTGGTTGAAGATACACCTATTAATCCAGACAATGACTAGTAAGCTTAATGAAACTTCAGAATGTGACTGACCAACTTTCTCACAATGCCTATCCATCTGAAATTAACACCTCGGTTGCACTTCAAGGTAACAATCTTGAAAATGCTGAAACAGGTACACCCAAAATTCCTTCCTCTGATTTTATTAGCCATAATTTGACATATACTGCTATTTCCATGCAGAATGATTCTGATAAATCTGCTACTACTGCGATGGATAAAACTAGTACTGTTTCCTTAAAAAATACAGCTACTGTCAATCTTGACTCTCCAGATGTTTCCTTGAAAATGGTCAGTGGGAAATCTGTTACTCTTGCTTCTAATAAATCTGTTATTTCAGATTTTCATAATCATACCGTTTTACTACAAGATTCCGCTTCGGGCAAATCTACTGCACCTGCTTTAGATAATATCTCTGGTTCAAATCTGAAAGTGCCTTCTGGATCTTTGGTTATCTTACATAAACACCCAAAAAACAGAATGGTATACCCCTAGTAGCCTCTGACATCTCGGATCCTAGTGGCTCTATCCAAGAAGCAGCCTTGGCAGCTGCGACTGACTTGTTTTTAGAGCAGAATTCTGGCCTGACTTTGACACATATCTCAAGCAGGGCTGACATTACAGCTGCTTGCACAGAGGGATGTCTTTCACCACCCCCATCACCTATTATTTCTCCTACCCCTATGCAGAATTCAAACTCTGAATTGATGAAGTATTCTTCTACTTTCACTAATGTAAATCCTATTGTCAAAAAACATAAACCAAACTCCTCTTAGGATGTCAGAAGATCAGATAGAAATAAAGGTTCGTGAAAATAAAAAAAATGGGTTTTAACCCAAAACACATGTAAAAGAATCTACTCTCTTGGAATTGTCATGGTATTTCTAACTTAGACACTTTAATTGTACTTAAAAGCTTTTTGTCAATACACAAACCTAAAATTCTTTCTATTTCAGAACCTAAAGTCAAATTCGCCTCTAAATTTTTGAACATCTGCTCTCTTAATTGCAACATTATGGGATCTTGTAAAGTTGTCCTATCAGTTGATTCGATGTGGATTTTTCTACCACTCTTCATTACAAAACATTAATGTTATCAAATGTTCTGAGCAATAGTTTACTTGTGACTTTTATTGGGAAGGAAAACATATTTTATTCATGATGATATAAGACAAAAATAGATACTTAGACAGAAGAGCCCTCTGGCAGGACCTCTATGTTTCGTCTAACAACATTTATGACCCTTGGGATGTAATGGGAGACTTTAATTCCATTCTCAACTCCAGTGAAAAAATTGGTCTCTCTCACTTATCCATATCATCAAGAGAGTTTAGGAAATCTATGGAAGATAACAACATTGTTGAAATCAACCTTACTGGTGCTAAATACACCTAGTATAGAAGGTATCATATTAAAGTATTTTCCAGTAAACTGGACAATGCCTTTACCAATATAGAGACTTTGGATAAATGGGACAATATCTCTAGCATCACCCTCCCTAGATTAAACTCTGACCACCATCCTATTTTGGTCAATCTGCTTTCTAACAATCGTAATCCTATTCTGCCTTTTAGATTTAACAACGCTTGGTCCACAGAAATAGATTTTGTTTCATACATCAAAACTGTTTGGGATAATATGAACCATCAACATGATAATTTTGTATGTATCCTAGAACTTAAAACTTAAATGCAATCCCTCAAGGGCTGGTGTAGATCTGAAAGTATGCAAATTGATGCCGACATTTCTACTCTTGAGGAGGAACTTCTTCAATTGCAAATGCAAAATACTAATTCTGATTTCATTATTGATCCTAAAACGGAAATAAACATTTCAATGAAACTCGACTCTTTACTCACTTTCAAAGACAATATGCGTAAAAAAATCATTAAGACTAAATGGATTTCTAATGGTGATTGAAACACTAAATTCTATAACATGCTTCAATGGGTTAGGAAAGCTTCTCGACCTCTTGTGATACTCTTTCATGATGATCAACTTCTTGACTCAGAAGAAGCTATTTACAACCATGTTGTTTCTTATTTCCAAAACATATTTAATGGCCCAAATGTAAATAATGATCTTAGGCCTGATATCATCCCTCTGTTGGTTGATGAGAGTGGAAATGCATCCCTCTTAAACATCCCTCTGGATCATGAAATTAGAGACACTGTTTTCACTATAGAACCTGATAGTTCCCCTGCCCCAGATGGTTTTAATAATGGATTCTTTCAATGGCATTGGGATGTCATTCACTTGGATTTTTTCAGGCTTGTGAGATCCTTCTTCACCAATATTTTTCTCCCTCATGGTCTAAATGCTGAATTTTTCCCTTTAATTCCCAAATTTGAAAATTCCTCTGAGATTCACTAATTTCAACCTATTGCCCTAATAAACACTCTATACCAAACCATTACCAAAATCATTGCTAATAGTCTTACCCCAATTTGCAACTAAATTGTCTATTGGAATAGATGTGGTTTTATTAAAGGTATGCCGATTCAAGACTGAATTTTCCTTTCCTCTGAATGCACTAAGAGTTTAAACAAAATCACGAGGGGAGGAAATGTCGCCATCAAACATGAGATTAGAAAATCTTTCGATACCATAGATTGGAGTGTCATTTTTAAAGTCCTAAAAAGTTTTGGATTTATTGATACCTTGGTCTTGAGGATAAAGGCCTTGTTTAAATCTACTTCAATGTCCATTTTGGATAATGGATCCCCCAAAGGCGACTTCAAATGCACAAAAGGGGTTAGACAATGAGACCCTCTCTCGGCCATTCTCTTTGTTATCACTGAGGATTACCTTAGCAGACTCATCACTCAACTTGTCAATCAAAATAAAAGTAAACCCATCAAGTCTGCCAGAAATATTAATTTCCCTACCCACCTATTATATGCTGATGACATCATCTTGTTTCTTCACGGTGACCAAAATAATATTCAAGTGCTCAAAAAAAATCTTTCTCATTATGCCGAGGTTTTGGGGAAAGCCATTTCTTGGAACAAATCACATATTTTCTTTGAAAGAAATTTCTCCCCGCAAAGGGAAGCCATTATCTCTAATAATCTTGGGGTTAAAGAAGGTTTCTTCCCCTTCACCTACTTGGGAGTTCCTATCTTTTGGAGAAGACCTAAATCCTACTATTTCGACAACATCGTTGATTAAATCACCAGTCAACTCTCCTCTTGGAATGGGAAATCCCTCTCTATGGCTGGAAGAATATGTGTTGACAAATCAACCATTGTCTCCACGATGCTCTACTCTCTCATGATCTATAAGTGGCCCACAAGAACCTTTAAAAAAGTCAATACCTACATCAAGAACTTCATTTGGATGAGAAATATTTTTGAAAAAAAACATGTCACCATCCCTTGGAAGACCTGTTGAAAACCCTTAGATAAGGGGGGTTTTGGTATTAAAAACTAAAAAAAATTCAATGATGCTCTGCAGGTAAGACTTACTTGGAGATTAATCAATAATAGCTCTAATGCTCTTAACATCCTCAATCACAGATTTCTCAATAAACTTAAGATGGGAAACCTTATTTATATTACTTCCTCGATTTGGCCCTCCATTAGACATTCTTTTCATAACATTATTGAAAACACAAGATGGATGGTTAGAGTTGACTCTGACAAAAAATTTTGTCTCGTTAATTGGACTGGCACCCCTTTAATCTCCATTATTCCTCATAACTCTCCACCTGAGAACACTTTTCACACCATAAAAGAGATTCTTCAATCTCACAGGAATGATCACCCAGACAATATTGCTCAAATCATTGAGAATTATCCTTTTACTACATCTGATGATTTTCTTGTCTCGGGGCCGGCTCCTAATGGTATTCTTGACTCCAAAAACTTCTACAAGCATAATTTTCATACCACTGAATCCAAAATTCAATGGTTGAATCATTTTAACAAGGCATGGATAAAACCTAGAAGACTCACTCTTATTTGGCGTATTGCACACATCAGATTGCCCACTGAGGTCTGCCTCCAAACATTTGGTATTCAACATTGTTCTAGGTGTCATCTATGTAACCAATATAGAGAGGACACTAACCATCTTTTTCTATAATGTGATGCATCCTCGGCTTTATGGAACTATATTTTTTCATCTTTAACAACAGATGGTTTATACCTGACTCGATATTCTCTATATCAAAGAAATGTGTTGGTCATATAGCTTCTAAGAAAATCAAAAACATCTTCCTCTCTGGCATTACTGAGCTCCTAAATGTTATCTGGTATGATAGAAATGATATCATTCATAATAAATGCTCATTAAATCTCAATGGAGGAAAATCTAGGATTCTCATTGCTGTCCAAGAGGCTGCTTCAATCCAAAAAGCCCACTGCAACAACTCTGTTAGAGATCGGGAGATAATGCGCAAAATCTGAGTCGATGGCATCTATCAATAACCCAAATGTACCTTTGAAGTGTTCTGTTAGGCTCCCATGACAGGTAGGATCAATTTGAACGTGTTTGGTGCCTCAAAGGGCAATCCTGCGCCTACTGGCTGTAGGGAGATTTTTAGAGATTCTTCTAGCCAGTGTATTGGTTTTTTCTTTGGCAGATGTTGTATAACTTCATCGTTGGAAGCTGAAATGATGGGTGTCATCCATGCCAACTATTTTTCACTTCAAAATGGATGAAGAAAACTTTGGATCGAAAGTGACTCAACCACCATTGTCCAGGCACTTGGAAATGGGGTGATTCACCTAGCATTGCCTCTCACCACCCTTTGGATGAAGTGTCTGATCTCTCTCCTGGAGATTGATTATATTTCTACCCATGCCATTTGAGAAGCGAACGTTGTTGCTGAGGCTCTTGCTAACAAGGTAGTTCACCAGGAAATGCTTTGGCTGGATGACTTTCCTCCTGATCTTTTTTAGCTATTTGATAAAGATTGTAAGAAACTTCATACTTTTCATCTCCTGTAACCCTTTAGTTTTTTGTTTTCAATAAATTGTGCTTTGGTATATGGCCATGAGATCACCTTCTTTAAAAAAATAGATTGATTACAGTTAGTAATTGATATTAATTTAATATAAATTTTCTGTATTCTTTAATTTTTTTTTGAAATCGACTCATTAGATTCAACAGTCATAGGGGATGAAAAAACCCACTATTATACATAAAAACTGATATTTTTTTGGGATACTTTTACACCCTTTTAATAGGAAACCTATTTCAAATCAAGTTTCATAAATCATATATGTCAATATAAACATTTTCTTCAAAATTTGATAATAATAATTAATTTAGGGTGGATTTATTGTTTTTTTATGTGAAATTTCATTTTTTTAATGAATAATGAAAATAATGATTTTTAATACAAATGTTATTTCCATATATGGAATTTATATGGTAATATTATATTTTTAACTGTTTACAGAGTTTAATTAGATTAATTTTTATCTATTTAAACAATTTAGGTAATTGGAAAAAATTTCATGATGAGATTGGATATAAAAACATAGAATTTTTTTGAACATCTTTACATTAAAATCCTGAATTATCACCCCATCAGTGGGATTAAATTTATATTAATTTCAATCACTTATATTGTTGAAATTTGTAAAAATGTAATCCCATTTGAAATCAAAATAATTTATAATTTCTAATAAGGTCAAATTATTCTTTTACTAAAAATATCAGTGAATGTAATTATCATTAATTACAGTGGTTAAGGTGAAATTAATCTTTACCAAGGACTAAACATTAATATTAAGGGATAAAATGACATACACACATGTCCAAAATCCATTATATGGACATATTTACACCATATATCTCCTTGTATCTTCTTTTATTAAATATTGTATCCACTTGAAATGGAAGAAACATCATTAGAATTTACGTTTCTAAAATTTAATAGATTTCCACACCTCATGTACTATAAAAAACACACAATCTGTGCACTTACTAACGCCTCTAGAGACAATTTAGATTTACTATTATCTACCCAAATAGATCCTCAATATATCTACATAATTCTATAAGCATCCATTTTGAAATTAATCTATACAAGGAATCCCTTTCTGCATACAAAACGATGTTACCCAAAGAAGAGGTAACATATTTTCTCAAGATTGTTTGATTTATTTATGTTATCCACCCCCGAAAACATATTATTAAGTTATTAAATAAAAAGATATAATAATTATACTAGGATTTTTATGGTTATTTTTTGATATGCACTTACACAAATTTCTATCTTTCGGGAAATGAACTTGTCGTTCTTGTGTGCGGTGAACTACTGCCTCACGAAGAGAAGTTGTTTGTTTTTTTCATTACCACCTCTTAGGTTGGAAATTATTATGAAAAATTTTCTTACATATGTTATATGCGATTAATATAATTTATTTAGTAATATTTTATTTCTATATTAATATACCCTAATTCTTTCCTTTTTTGTGTAAATACGATAACAATGTTTGGGGAAGTGTGGACTACCACCCTAGAAAGCGATATGATTCAATCATAGTATACATGGAATCTATAATGTATAGTTTTATTAAACTTATGAAAAATATATAACCTAAATATAATAATGGATTTATTATATATATTTCATTTACTATTCAATCTTCCAGTATGAAAAGGAAATGAATTTCGTGTTCATACGTACGTACAACCTACCATCTCCATGAACGGTGTATTTAATTCCATATCTCCAAATATTATGAATTATTATAAATACATATATACTGTATATAAAAGTTATTTTCATCATGGTTTACATTATGAAGATGATTAATCCATGATATAACAAATAAGAACAAAAAGTAACATGTTAAAATGTACATAACAAAATAGGAAATTAGAACCCTAAATAGTGAAAATAATCAAATATTTTTACCGAACAGTTAACGAGATATTATAATAAGATCATTTATGATATAATAATTATTATTATGGTTGTAGTATAATATAGTAACACATTTTAAAATGCTATACAATAGTTTAGAGACAACAGAATACAAAAAAAGGGTAAGGTAATGGATTCTTATGCACATTTAATTCTGTGGGGAAAATGTCCTGCATTTACACACACAATCATTTTATGGGTAACAAACTTACCATTTTTGTGTATGGATGACAACCACCTCATGAAAAGAATTTGTTCATTTTTCCATTACCACCTCATATAATTGGGAATTGGCATTAAAAATCAATTTATATGTTTTATATATGATATTTATAATATTTTAATACTTACATAATTATTTAAAAACATCTACCTCTATGCAATCCATTTTGTGTAAATACAATATCATCGTTTGTGGAAGACTGGACTACCACCCCGTTATAGCGATGTGACTAATTCACCATATACATGGAATGTATAATGGATGGTTTTAATGAAACTATGTAACATATATGACATAAATATGATATTGGAACTGCAATATACATATATATCATTTACTTTTAATTATTTCAAAATGAAAATGAAACGAATGTAGCTTTGAGGAATACATACAACCTACCATCTCCATGAACAGTGTAATTCATTTTTTTCTAGAAATTTTAATTATTATTCAAAATAAATATATATTTGATATATTAAATTTTTACATCTTGGTTTACATTATGTATATGATGAAACCTAGATAGATACAACAAATAAAAAGTCAAAACTCTCTAGATAAACTACACAATTAACACCATAAATAGAAAGAATTATGAATGATTATTAACAAATGGGTAATAAGATTTAATATGAAGATCATATATGATATCATAATTATTAATATGTTTCTAGAAGAAGTTATAAACATGTTTAAAACAATTATATCCTAATTTAAGAGATTTTCACTAGAAAGGAAACCCAAGGTAATGTATTTCATCTCAATTTAAATTCCATTGACCCTTGTTCTTATGAAAATCATTTCTATAATATGGTGAATATACTACAATTATATTATATAATCTATGACGTCCTGACCCGAGATCCACTGAACGGTGCCCCAAGCTGGTTGGCCACATGCCCTCAAGGGTGCCTCCCCGTATGCTAGAGGGTGGTGACTAGGAGCGATAGTCTAGTAAGTCAGTCTTGTTGAGACTATACCCTTTGTTATCAAAATAAATGACCAGTGGAATCAAATAAAAATAACCAAGTAAGAAACTTTATAAATAACCTGGAAAAAACCATGACATATGATAATCAAAAATCAAAAATACAATACTCAACTAAAAGGTAATACATTCTATGATAATTCAAGTTTCATGTGTCTACAATGCTACTCAATGAAAAGAATAAAAACCTATCGCAGAGCCTTTCCCTTATCAATTCGTAATACAATAATGTCTTCTCAGTTGCTGATTAGGAGGCCTGAATAGGGTGTGAGTACAACTCAGTAGGCCACCACCAATAGGGTCTAAAACAAGTCTTGTCAAAGGATACTGCATGTATATTTATGAAGCAATAATTACAATACATAATTTAAAAAGTTATCACATTTCCATTTAATCTTTAATCAATACATTAGTCCAATTTCAATTCATGTTATACCTGTGAATCATCACTCATTATCATAAATCTTTTGGTGTAGGTCATCATGCCTTGAACCCCAATTCTCAGTTGAATCTTCATTCATTTTTATCATTAATCATTTGGTGTAAATAGTTATTCCTAGCACCTCAAATCACGTTGAGTGTAGGTCTTCATGCCTAGCACTCTAATTTTCATTCGATGTATGTTGTTGTGGCTAGAACCCCATAATCTCAATCTTAGATAAATATTGGGGAGGAACGCCATGTCCATGTCCATGTACCAACTTCTAATCAATCTAAGACACATTTCCTAACAATAAAAAATCTCAGACAATTAATCTTTCATTAATCCATAAGAACATACCACATTATACATTTAATAATACAATGATTTGTTAAACATTTCAAATTCCATTATTTAACTCATCAATTAACTAATCATATTACCTATTAATTGACTCATCTATTAATTAATAAATCCACACAATTATCGTTCCATAATTAATTCATCACAATTAATTATCCAAATCAGAACCCAACAAGTCATAATTAATTATAACAATTAATTATATTAGATCATAACATGGCACATAATCTATTCTCACAATTAATTATCTTACATAACCAAAAATATTTCAATAATTAATCCCTCCCAATTAATTATCTTATCTCAATCAAATCAATATCTCAAATAAAAAATTAATTCTCCAAAATTTATATTTGGGAAACCAACCATCGTTTGTTCTGTGATTCAACTATCAATTAAATGCCCAAGGAAACTCAATTTCAATTCCACCGTCCCAATTACTCCAATTTTGGAAATCAATCATAAAGTGAATCTAGAAATCATAAAATCACATTCACATATCATAAAACACAACTATGAGTGTTTTATTTAGACCACTTACCTCAGTCTCATGATGGATGTTAGCCCAACAGAAATCCCAATAATCTTAGTGGCACAACGTCGTCGATCAAGCTTCAGTTCTGAATCACTTTAAACCAAAATTAAGATCAAAGGAATCAATATCACGAAAATATAGATCTACATCTACAATAAATGATCTAAATCTTAACACATAGGTTTAGATCCAAGAGAAACTGTGGAAATCTTCTATGAAAAGATCAAGGAACGATAGGAAAATGAATGAGAAAAGCAACATGATGAAATCCACCTACCATGAGGAGAAAAAATCTTCAATCTGGGCATTCAGTCTCAATGATAGGAATTCATATCTCCTTTGAATATCTCCAGGACGCATTGAAAACACATATAATTCATCAATAATGATCCAAGGACAAAATTATCGAAGTCCCGAGGGTTCGGGTCGTTTGAAAAATGATATTCAGAATTAAAATCCCCTGCGCACACTTCCTTTGGAAGAGGCACACAGTTAGGGAAAACCGTGAACCAACCATACATACCCCATTGTAAAGTTTTTCATAGTTGACATAATTTATTCTCATGGTTTGTCAAATTTTTTGGAAACAGGGTGGACCTCAATGTCTAGTTTTGCATGCTTGGCATAGTTTGGTCGCACAATATGTCAAACCATGCACAAACTGTGCACAACCCACTACCCATTAGTTTTCCATAAAAACTCACCCAAATGAACCACAAGTCACTACTGTAAATAAATGGTACGTAAAAACATCAATAGAAACTAAAATTGTTCCTGATATGAATCCAGAAATGGTCGGGATTATACAATCTCCCTACCTTATAACAGCTCATCCTTGAGATGCACTCCCGAACTTCTCTAAGATTCCAAGCAAAAAATATTGGTCCATTGAGACCTCATGTCTACTTCACATTCCCAAGATTCCTCTTGAACATTGTCATGTTTCCATAACATAAGAACTAACTGCATGGTCTTTCCCCATAACACATTCTCCCTATGACCCAACAAACGTATGAGATGCTCCTCAAAGGACGCAACAATCTCAAGATCATCCTCTCCCACATAAATCACATGAGAAGGTTTAGGGTGATACCACCATAGTTGTGACACATGGAAAGCCTCATATATTGCACTAATTTTTTGTTGAAGTGCTAACCAGTACACCACCGGCCCGATTCTCTCTAGCACATCAAACGGTCCCACAAACCTGGGCACTAACTTTCCTTACCTTATTACCCTATGGTGACCCAATCTCGGTGACAACTAGAGGAATACATTATCACCCTGTATAAACTCTATGGGTCTTCTATGCCTATCAACAGATGAATAATGTCTTTACTGATCCATAAGCAAACATTTCTGAATCAACTGCACCCGCTCTAATGTCTCTTGAATGACACTCGGTCCCAACAGCTCTGACTCACCCGCCTTTAACCAACATAGAGGTTATCTACATGGTCTACTATAATGTTCATCAAATGGTTCCGTCTATATAGTTTCATGATAACAGTTCTTATAGGGGAACTAATCTAAATCTATTTTCTTTTCCCAATAACCACAAAAGTCAACCACAAATACTCGCAACATATCCTTTAAAAACTTTATGGAATGTTCCAACTACCCATCTATCTATGGGTTGATGGTCGTACATAACAAAACTTTTGTACCAAGCGCCTTTGGTAAGACCTACCAGAAATGTGATGTAAAGAGCAAATCATGATCTAAAACTATTGTCTGTGGAACTCCATGCAAAAAAACTATCTCTCTAACATACAATTCTCCTATCTGCTCTACTATAATGGTTTGATTGATATGAAGGAAGTGTTTTACTTTTTTTAATCATTCCACAATGTCCCAAATAGAATCATTCTTCCTAAGTGTATTCGGAAGACCTACCAAGAAGTCCATAGTCACATCATCCAACTTACATTCTAGAATATTAAAAACTACAATATGCCTATAGGTGGTTGATGCTCTGCTTTCACCTAATTATAGCTGAAATATCTTGTTACTATCCCTTCTATCTCCTTTTTCTTTCCTGGCCACTAAAAATGTCGTCAAAGGACATGGTATATTTTTTTCACCCCAGAATGTACCTCCCACCTTGAAGACTGTAATTATCATTTGAGTTCCTATCCCATACTCACAGACACAACAATAAATTTTTTCACATATATGATCTTATCCTCATATATTTTCTAGTCTGAAGGTTTCTTACATCCTTTAAGGGTTTCCCTAAAGGATAAACACTCCGGATACTCGTATTTCCTTTCCATAATCCTTCTCAAGAGTGTAAGCTCTACTGCTACAGAAACATGATTCATCCTCCCATGACTCTCCTGAACTACCACATGCATTTCTACCTGAAATTTCATCATCTAACACTCTGCAGTCGACTCATGTACCAACTATATCTGAGTTTTTCTTCTGAAGGAATCATTCACACTATTCCCCTTCCTAGGTGTATGTGCCAGTTCAAAATCAAAGGACTACATATATGCTACCCATATTCGCTATTGATGATTCATGTCGCGTTGTGAAAAGATATACTTCAAGATTTTGTAATCTATAAAAACTATAAACATTTCACCCAATAGATAGTGTCGCCAACAATTAAGAGGATTAACCGCTGCTGTCAAATCGAGGTCATGTTTATAGTAATTTTTTTCATCTGGACTCAACTACATAGACCAATAAGCAATGAATCTACCCCTTTCATCAATACATCTATGAGTCTGACCCCAGAAGCATCACAGAACACCGTGTACTCCTCACCTGACTCAGGTAAGATCATAATTTGTGCTAAAGTCATGTGCTTCTTCAACTCTAGGAAATAATTATCACATGATTCTATCCAAAAAAACATTATCTCTTTCTCTGTAAGACAATTAAGCAGTGCTACCATTTGCGAAAATTCGTGTATAAACCTTATGTAATAAACAACTAATCCAAAAAAGCATCAAATATCAAAATCATTCTTGGGATGCTCCCAAGAAATCACTTTATGCACTTCTTTTGGGTCCATATCCACACCTTCTTCCTATTTTATATGCTCGAAAAGGTGTACCCTGTTAATCCAAAACTAATATTTAGATAGTTTGGCATATAAACAGTGCTCTCTCAGTGTACTGAAAACGATGTCAAGATGCTAAAAATGATATCCATGAATTTTAGAGTACACTAAGATGTCGTCCATAAACACCACCACAAACCGATCTATTTTCAGAAGAATGATATTGTTCATCAAGGCCATAAACAGTTCTGGAGAATTAGTCAACCCAAACGGCTTTACGACAAACGCATTAAGGCCATAACTTCTCCTGAAAGCAGTTCTCGGTATACCAGAAGTCATAACTCTCACCTTATGATACCCTGATCTGATATTGATCATTGAGAACACAGTATCCCACATCAGCAAGTCAAAAATATAATCAATACATGGAAGAGGATATCAGTTATTCACAGTTATTTTATTCTACTTCCGTTAATCGACACACAGGCATAAACCATCGTCATCCTTCTTTTCCAAAAAAACTAGTGATTTCCAAGGCAACATAGTTTGACAGATAAATATTTTATCCTCAAACTACTACAATAGTGTTTTGATCACATGAAGCTCAATATGTGCCATTCTGTAAGGTGGAATAGAAACTGAATCAGCCCCTAGCATGAGCTAAGTAGTGAATTCCACATCTCTCTTAGGTGGAAATCCTAAAAAGTATTCAAGAAAGACATCATGAAACAATTCTACTACAAGTGGGAGGACATATTTCATACAACTCCCATCATCATGCAAAAGACTAGAAAATTGAGTCGTGAGATCTCTCAGTTGCTGAGTAATTGGCCCATCTCTGCCTGCAAGTATATTCCATTCTCTACAATGAATATACTGGTCACCCAAATGAGATAGAACTGCCACTCTCTTATAGTAACAATCTATGTGGGATCGGTATGCGACTAGACAGTCCATACCCGTAATCAGGTCAAAGATCCTTATATCAAGGACATATATATCCCAAAGAAAATGATACTCTCTAATATTTAGAGAACATCCATTGCACAAAAAAATATACATTGTTCATATTTCCAACTGTGTATTGATATTCATCATCACGCTTGCAGACTCTAACCCTAGGCTCATTTCATTATCAAGGTTTTTAGATATAATGGAATGAGGGGAACTAGTATCAAACAAGGTAGTAGCTAAAGTAGACAAAACTAGAATAGTACCTCTCAATGTGGATGGACCAGCCTCACTCTCTACAAGTGTACGTTGAACTGCATGTAACTGTCTTGACCCTCTTCCCTTTGGTGTTGTCTAACTCCCTTGAGTAGCACTTATGTTCTAATACGGGTGCTCATACCCTGAAGCACCATGTCCACTTCCTACCGCACTAGTGGAAAATCACATGAGGATGAACTAGTGTAACTGTTCCACCTGACTGTCCTCCCCACGTTCCATTGTCTTGACTAATATTCTCATGACGGTGCTTCCTGCTCTCAGAATCCACACTCCATGATGGTCCAGCTACATGTTCAGTACTGGAATACTCCTCCGGTTTCCCCTCTGAAATGAGAGCATGAGATATATATTCTGAAAATTTATTCATCCTAAAGATATTCACATGGAACTTAATTTCACATTTATTTCCTTCATGAAATCGTTTGGCCTATGATGCCTCATTTCTGCCAATTTTGGAGAAAAACACTATAAATGTGTGAAACATTAAGCATACACCATTATGGACATTCTCCCTTGTGTTATATATATAAACTCTGCAGGATTCTCTTTCCTCGTCATGTCAGGATAGAAGTGCTCTACGAAATATTCCAGAAAGTCCTTCCATAACATATCATCATTTTGTCACGATCATACCTGAATGTCCCACTAGTGCTTTGCCAAACCTTATAACATATTAGTAGAAAACTTGACATTCCTCTCAGCTGGAGTCTCTAAATGATCAAGAATCATCTCTATGGATTTAATCTAGAATTCATATCCCTCAGGTCTACCATCTCCAGTAAAAGTAGAAGGGTGTTAAAGCTAAAAATACCTTGTAAACTCAGGCATGCTTTTCTGAACCCCCCATGGGTCTCTCTCCATGAAATGCATGAAATGAGAAAATTTCACTCAAATATATTCTCCTTCCTCCTTAGATTGCCCCAATGTTGCGTCAATATCCTTATCTAGAAATTTGTTCTAGTCCATAACCCTCGGTCTCCCCCTCAACAAGCATCTCAGAGAGATATCTCTAAAAATAAAAACACACCTATTATGTGTCGAAACACAACCTTATAATATTTAAATAAGGAATTAAAATAACCCAAAAAGATTCAAATTTTCATTTATCCCTTTCTCGCCAAATGTTTAACACTAAGGACTTATCACTAAATTTAAACTTCAAACTCCTAGGTCCTAGTTATAATGCTTACAATCATTCTCATTAATTAACAAACCATTAATTAATCACATTTCCTCAAATTAAATAATTAAAAAATTAATTAATTAATCATTCACATTTCATCAATCTAGGTTCTTATTAGACACCCATTTATTCTCATTTTTCATCCTTATTTAATTCTCACAATAAGGAAAATAGTTCATATTTAACAACTTACCCATAAGTCACATTCCCATGAGTGCCTAGAATGAAGCATGTCACAACAACCCAATGTCACTAGAATGATGAATGAGGACTCAACAATCGTACCTTTTTAAGACAAGAATTAAATTTCCACAATTTTCAAAACAAATATCGCATTACACCACTAATGTGTCACCCATGGTGGAGTAATATACAACTATAACAACAAATTACAATAAAAAAATCCCACCCTGAGTACTCATACTTTTTCCTGTACATGGGTTTTCATCTTCCATTCACGATCTCATTACTAATCCTTGACTCTTCCTAGTCTCATATCTACATTTTCCCAAAACAGTACGAAAAAATAAGAATGAAAAAAACCCCTATTATACCAATTTGTGAAATCCCGTATTAGGATCTAAAAAACGGTTCCAAATTCGGTTGGACACATGCCCTTATGCGCGCCTCCCTGTATGCCAGAGGGTGCCGAGTATCAGTGAGGGTCAGGTAAGTCGGTCTTGAGGAGACAACACCAATTGTTATTAGAATAAAACACCAGTGAAGGAAATTAAAAATAATCATGTATAGAAACTTATAAATAACAAAAAAATACAATGAAATGTGGTAGTCAAAACCATAAAATGCAATACTCAACTGAAAGGTAAATCATTCTAAAAAAATGAAAGTTCCATGTTTCTGCAATGCAACTCAATGTAAAGACGCAAAAACTCCAAAACAGGTCCCAAACTGCGTCTGATTCCCTCTCCCTTGCTCCAATCCCAAACTGAAACATATCACATTGCCTTTCCCTTATACATTGTTACAACAAAAAAGTATTATTGGGTTCCGATCAGGCATCCCAAATAGGGTGTGAGTACAACTCAGTAGGCCAACCCCAATGGTGTCGTAATTGAGTCCAGTAAAATGGCAGTCCCTGCAGATTAATGAATCAATAAATACAATGCATTATTTAAACACATATCACATTGTCATTTAATCGTTAATCAACACATTAGCCCAATTTCAATTCATGCTTCCCATTTGAATCATCATTCATTATCATAAATTAGTTGGTGTAGGTCGTTATGCCTAGCGCCCCAATTCTCATTTTAATCATAATTTATTATTATCGTTAATCATTTGGTGTAGGTCGATATGCCTAGCCTCACAAATCATGTTGAGTATAGGTCATCATGCCTAGAACTACAATTCTCATTTAGTATAGGTCATCATCCCTAAAACACCATAATCTCAAGCTTGGATAACTATTGTGGAGGAATGCGATGTCCATGTACCAACTTCTAATCGGTCTAGGACTCCATGCCTAACACCACAAAATCTCAACCATTTAATCATTCTTTGATGCATAAGAATTTAAGGTACTATTCATTCACTAATCCAACAATTAGTTAAACATTTTAAATGACATTATATAATTCAAAAATTAACTAAGAATATAACCCATTAATTAATTCATCAATTAATTAATTAATAAAAACAGTCATCTTTATAGAATTAATTCTTCATAATTAATTATCCAAATCAAAACCCACAAGTCAAAGTTAATTCTCACAATTCATTATCTTAGATCACATCATGGAACATAATGAATTCAAACAATTAATTATCTTACATAACCAAGGATAATTGCATAATTAATTCCACACAATTAATTATCTAATCACAAATCACAGCAATATCTCAAATATAAAATCATATCTCCAAATGATATATTTGTGAAACCCCCAATAGTTTGTTTCATTTTCAATTCTAAATTAAATAAATAAGGAAACTCAATTTCAATTCCACCTTCCAAATTAATCCAATTTAGTAAATCAATCATCAGTTGAATCTGATAACCATAAACTCACATTCAAATTTCATAAACCATAGGTATGGGAGTTCAATTTAGACCACCTACCTCAATTTCTTGATGGATGTTAGCCCAATGGAAATCCACAAAATTTGAGTGGCATTGTGTCATCGATCAAGATTTAGATCTAAATCCCTTAAAATAAATATTATGATCAAAGGCATAAAGATATTTCGAATATAGATCTAGATGATCATTCCTAGATGTAAATAATAACTCATTGGATTAGATCCAAGAAAAAGGTAGAAATCATCCATGACAAGATCTAGGAAAGATAGGGGAATGAATGGGAGAAGAAACAAGATGAATTCCTCATATCGAGAGGAGAGGCGATCTTCAATCCAGGCTTTCCATCTTGAATACCAATATTCTTATCACTTTGGAATCTATCCGAGAAGCTTTGGAATCACCTAGAAATATTCAAGCCCGAGCCAAGGTCAAAAATATGGATGTCATGGTGGTTCTGGTGTTTTTAAAAATGATCTGTGAAACTAAAATCCCACACACATGGTTTACATTATAGAGGTGCATGGTTATAGAAAACCATGCGCCAACCGTGAAGTGAACACTGTCAATTTTTGCATAGTTGGCACGATTTGGTCACACATTTTGTCAAACCGAGCGCAAACTGTGTGGACCCCACTATCCAGTTTTTCAAGATTGGCATGGTTTGATCCCATGGTTTTTCAAACCTGGTGCCAACCATGAACAACCCACCACCCATTATATTTCCTTAAAAATTTACCCTAACTCACCCTAAGAAACTACTTCAAATAAAAGGTACATAAAAAGATAAAGAAGTACCTAAAATGTGCCCGATATGACTCTAGAATAGGCCAAGATCTTACATAATGAAACTCTTTTTTCTCATTATAATTAAAGTTTAATTTAATGTTATTCTTTCATGAAAAATATAGTTAGAATGTTTTAATGTGGCATGAGACACTTCAGAATGCTTAATGATTATTATCCTCGGGAATGATATTAATAATTACCATATCAATATCACTTCCATTGTGATTGTTAACTCTCTCTTGAAAAAATATCTTTATTTCTATGCCCCTAATTTCTTATAAATGGTGTACATACTACATCTTTCAATTGAAATATCTTGAATCATTCATTATTCATGGTATTTCGATATTCGATTTGAATTATTCATTTGAAGGGGATATAAGATAAAAGATACCATATGGAAAATAATATCATTAACTGATTCATTTTTATTAGGTTATATTACTTCTTGTTTGTTAATAATATTCTTGGATTATGTGTATAATCACATTACTCTATCTATTGTTGAATTTGCACTTCTTTAATGTGGGTTCACATATAACACATATAATATATTTATTTTTTTTAGTTTCACATAAATATTATTGTATTCTCAAGGGTTTACCATACAATCTCATTTTGATCGAGATTGTTTACACTAGATTATCCATTAGAGGAAATTATTAGATCAATTTTCAGTAGACCCTTTAATTTTATTCCTTTAATAGTTATTCATGAAATTTGTCAACTAATAGTTCCATTTTACATTATTTTGTACTCATAATTTTATAAAAGAATATTATAAGAAAACCGTTATTTATTTCTTTCCTTTATCAGAGAACCTATTCTCATAATAAAAACCCAGTTTTATAAAATATTTTCAAAAATGTTTTTAACATTTCCAAAATGATATATTAAATAAATATTTACCCTTTTCTCTTTTTCTAATGTTTTCAATGGAATATTTGTGTCACTTTCTGAACAAGTCAATTTTTAACCTTTTAATAGTAAAATTAGAGGCTTCTTTTTACCTCTAATGAAATGTGTAGATTTTCCTTCCATAATTTCATTGATTCTTCAATATCATGTTTAGAAGATTAATTTTTCAATAAAAATTTCTGAAAATAAATTTTAAATGAAAAGTTTTTTCAATAGTTTTCTCAAAAGAGAAGGTTTTTTCCCTGATGAATGTGTTTCTTAAAATATTATATAATTTTTATTCATCAATGAAAACAAAACTTTTAATTTTTACTCCACGTGGGATATATTTATTAATACCATTCTTATTATTCATCTAGATGGTTTATGATTAATTTGGCTAAGGTTAGTACTCAAAATCACTTCGTTGATTATTTTTTATCTCCCTTGAAATATTTCATTTCCTATGATCACTTAAAATTGAATTTCCACTAATTATACATATCATTTATCAAGGATTTGTTTTTTACCTAAACTGTACACCATTTTAAAAATGGTTTAAATATTTAATATTATTTTAATATTGGGGGAAATATTGGGAAATTAATATTTTCTAATCCATAGAGATAATTGATAAGGTTCATTATTGAATCGATAATTAGATATTTTGGGAGTGATTGGGATAGTTAATACTAGGGTGGGTCCCAATAATAGATATACCCTAGATGCATCGATAGTCTCGAGGGAAGAGTTAGTTGGATAGCCACCTAAGACGAATTTTTACCCCATATACTAAATTGTCATGTGAAACTTCTTAAAGGTAATGGTTACATGAAATTAAAAACCATAGAGTCCAATAATTATGTATTTACCTCATTTAGATTCAATTATATTATACATGAGTTCTTTAATATATATATATATATATATATGGCTACATTTCATTTTCAGTTCATTGATTAAATGGAATGTGTTTATGTTTCTACATTTCCATATTGATTATTACTTATAATTATTTGAATAAAAATTGATTCTAGTTATTACCATTCTATATTGTTTATGTACCTCCATCTATGTTTTTTGATTAAATGGTATGTTTTTTCTGTTATTTACCATGCTATATTAGTTATTCTCATTGATTCATTATATCTTCTTTTATATGTTACCCATTCTGAGAATTAAATTTCACCCTTATTATGATTCCATTTCCTAGGAATCCATGAAGTATACTAAGAATGCTACGCAAGGATATGCTAGATGAAATAATGTTATCCTCAAATTAAAAACAATACATTGAATTTTATGAATTCATTTTTAATAAATGACTCATGTTTTTTTATTTAAAAATGGTACTAAACACTTAAATCCTTCGTGATTTTATTCCTTGTAATAATTCCATTGTAATGCTAGTAGACACGGACTCTAAAATTTCTAGGGTCGGGTAATTATAATTGCTATAAAGGGAGGTTTAATAATAACCTTGGGAAATAAATTTAGTAAGGAATATAAATGATAACATAGCCTCAATGTAGAATTTTTAGATATGTTTAGAATAACATCCTGACGATTCAGTAAGATATAGAATATATAGAATTCATATAAATAAACCCATATCTAGAAACTAGATGAGGACAAGGTTCTAGAAAAAATAAAACTAGGATTAATAAAATATATGAGGTGCGTAAGGCTTGACTCGGTGTAACCTGGTACATGACAAGAAGCCTTAATATGCACCTGGTTTGAAACTCCAATGGGATACACATAAGATAATTCACATTTTTATTACAAACCATTATGAAATATGTTAATAGATAATGAAAATGAATGACCTAGTTTGAAACTTAGACCAAGGAAAAACCTGTGTTGATATATAAAAAATGAAGTACTTATATAGCAGGAATGTATTGAAACCATAGTTAAAAGGATATATAATGATTAACCATATTTATAGGTATTCCATAATATTTATTTTTTTAAATTATATTAATTTTGATTTATAA
Organism: Viscum album; assembly: GCA_963277665.1. Classification (NCBI taxonomy): domain Eukaryota; kingdom Viridiplantae; phylum Streptophyta; class Magnoliopsida; order Santalales; family Viscaceae; genus Viscum; species Viscum album. The sequence continues at coordinate 1,471,349,993 of OY728126.1, read as the reverse complement.
AAGGAAAAATTGTATTCTAGGTTACAACCAACCAAGTATAGAAATACCGAGGGTAATGAACCCATAACCAAAGGACGATAATGTTTTCAGGAAAAATAGTGACCTATATAATGTCCTTGTTAATATTTCATTGTTTTTAGTTAAAAAATTTGATGAATTAACCTTAATGATGAACCAATAGTTTATCTTTTCAGTATAGAGATTAATGTATTAAACATATCGGATTTGGATAAGATTTGGAGATAAATATTTAGACTTTTCACTCATTTATAGTCATTTTGATCCATTACATTATTAATTTAGTTCTTTAGGGAAAAATTTTGTTTTTTCGATACCCATTTCATGAAATAAGGGATGCAATAGAAATTCATCGAAGAAAAAAATGATCTAATTATTGATATGAAATTGAAACATATCAAGTATGTATGTTTCCGTATATTCATGGTAAGTAAAATAATTTCACAACATGATGAAAAGGTTCATAAAAAATATTTTCCTAATACCTTAATTTTAATTGAACTAGTTGTATCCTATATCATAATAAATTTATGGATTTCAGGATCTAAACATTCCATCAATCATTTAGTTGTTTGTGATTGATGTCCTCAATCACTCCCAATGATGATTTACACCTTACCACTAATTATGTATCTCTATTTTCCAATAATGTTATTAGTTATATGTTATTCCATGTGACCATTGTTCTTCACATTCTCTCTTTTCTGGAGGATTTATTAATAACCCTTCTAATGATGTGGGATATAAAAAATTGGGAATATCAAAAAAAATATTACCAAGATTGTGTTTAAGATGTGAGGATGCGATTAAATTATTTTAGGGAGAATGTAAGACCTCAAAAATCAGAAGTAGGAATAATATATTCGATGGTGTGTATGACTTGCACCACCAACATTGTAATAGAATAAAATATACAGAATTTTTTTTAACAAATTTAATATTTAAAAATTTATATATATATTTTATGGCATGAAATGGACAGAATACTTAGTTAGCATGTGTCAAGTGCAACAATGAGATTCTCCAATGATGTGCATTATATACAAGGCTGATTTTTACTGAACGGACATATATTATTAAAATATTAATATAAGATATAAAATAGATATTAAATTTGAATTTATCAACAATATTAACTAAATTATTAAAATATTTGGTTTACACAAACATTAAATGAGTTCATTTTTTACTAACTAATTAAAAAATATAGTAAGAACCAACTGAATATAATGGGAATGTTTTGGTAGAAAACTATTTTTATGAAAAAAGCTATTTTATTCTAAAAATGAAACTAACTTAAATTATTGAACAATATTACTATAATATATATATTATAAATTCTATCAAATAATTTTTATATTCATCCAATATATTTTCTAGGTATAATATTGGAAAAACCCCAATATTACACATAAACCTCTATACTTTTATTATGCCACTTTTACCGCATTTTAATGGGGAAACTATTTTAAATAATTTTTTTAATTTTGGTAAATATAATATATCAAAATTATCATAATATTTGAAATTAGAATATAAAAATTAGTTTAGAGTTATTTGTTTTGTATTTTTTTTGTGATGTTTCATTTTTAAATGAACACAGAAAAATAATTAATTTTAATTCAAAACTAATTTCTGTTATAATATATTTATAATGATAAATTATATATCAAATGGTTTTAGAGTTTTATTAGATCCATTTTTATAAATTAATAAAATTAATTTAATTGGAATCAACGACTCTTAAAAAATAAATAAAAAAACTTTGAATTTTTTTTGATGTTTGTACTATAACCCCCCCCATTGTCGTCCCATATGTAGTGTTAAATTTAAATTAGTTTCAACCACTTATGTGATTGAAATTTGGAAAAATTTATGTCTAATTTTTAATCCTAATAATTTATAATTTAAATTAAGGACAACTCTATTATGGACCAAAATTGTTAGAAAATGTAATTAAAGTAAATTATAGAGATTACAGTGAAATTATGTTTAACAAAGGACTAAACTTTAATCATATGAGAATAAATAACCTAGAAACTTGTACAAAATACATTGGATGGAATTAAATAGACCACATATTTTTTTGAATTATTTTTTCTAATATTTAATCCACTTTTAATGGAAATCACATGGGTTGAATTCCCGATTAAAAAGATTACATGATTGCGACTCCCCCTCTGCTATAAATAGGTCTCCTCTCCTCCCACATTTTAATACCTCAGAAGAAAATTTTTATATAGAAATATCTGACCAAATAGATCAGAAATATTGAACCACTAATTCAAGAATCCTCCCATTCGGCATAAATCCATTAGTGGAAGTCCTTTGGGGAAAATCAAAAGGTGTTACCTGAATAAGAGATAGCCTCTTCCCTTAAGATATTGAGTTTTATTTTCATACTCCAACCGCTAAAATGTATTTAGTCCATGATAATATAAGAAATCATTATCCATAATATACTGATATTTTTTATTTTATGTAATTGACATAAAATCACAAAAACATCCTTCTAATCGGTAATAATCTTACCATTTTTGTGTACGGTGAACTACAACCTCATGGAACAATGTAATTCATTTTTCCTTTACTACCTCATATGGATGGTAATGATGACATAAAATATGTTTATATATATTATATATGATATTAATAATATATTTATACTTCTTTAAATATATTCTAACACGTATCTTTATGGACACTATGTTTTGTAAATAAGATAACAGCTTTCGTTGAGGTGTGAACTACCGCCACATCAAAGTGATGTGACTCGTTGACACTATACATGAAATATTTAAATAATGGCTTTAATAAACCTATGTAACATATATGACATAAATATGATATTTCAATAATAAAATACATATATATGATTTACTTTTAGATATTTTAATTTGGAAAAACAAATGAAATTATTGTTAATGCGTACGTACAGCCAAATGTCTCCCTGAAAGGTGCATTTCATTTATTATCTCTAAATTTTATATATTATTCTAATTAAATATATACTGGATATATATGATATTGAAATCATTTATTGACATCAATAGATGATTAATCCATGATATTAACCACAAATATCATGTCTAACTGTTGTAAAAATACTAGACAATTAAAACCCTAAATAGTGAAAATAATGAATGATTATTAACATATGAGTAATAAGATATATAAATAAGATCATATATGATTCCATAAATTCTAAAAGGGTTCTTTAAGAAGCTATTAACATGTTTAAAACAATTATACAAAAATTTAAATGGTTATCAACCTAAATTAAATGCAACGTAATAAATTTTGTCTCCATTTACATTCGACTGGGACTTACATGTTGTTATGCACCTAATTTACTCGATATGGTGTATATATGGAAATATGGAATTTTATATCAATTATATATTAATTATTTTGATATTAAATGTTTTATTTAATGTTATTCCTTCATTGGTATTATGAATAAAATGTTTCAAGGTGGTATGGGACACTTTGGAATGTCTAAAGAATAATCTCCTCAAGAATGTTTTTATTATTATCAAATAAATTCCATTTCCTTTAGTGATTGTAAACATTCAAATGAAACAATAAAATTATTTTTTCTTCTTCTAATAATCTTATATGGTTTAGATACATAAATTTTTTCATACAATACCACTATTCATTTACTATTTATTATATTTTGATTTTCAATTTGAATTATGTCAGGGGGATTGAGTTAAAATTATCAAGTGGGAAACAATTTCACAACACAGTTTCTATTCATTATGTTATATTAGTTCATTCAGGATTTTTTACACTTGAATTTATATCTGATAATTTATTTTTTCTTTTTATAATAAACCCTTTAATTCATGACATTTTTCAACTATTTGGTACTTAAAATGTTTTAGGAAATGGTTTTAGAAAACACCACATCTTTTATCCTCTAAGTTAGAGACCCTATTTTCTTTTAAAAACCATGTTTTTGAAAAATGTGTTCTGAATTGTAGTAAACCATTCCAAAACAATTCATTCATGATATTTTTAGAAATATTCTCTTTTTCCAATGTTTTCAATGGATTTTTTTATCACTTTTAGAACATTGAATTTTTCTATCCCATTACCATGAAAAAAATGTTCAATTTACCACATAGGACATGTACAAATTTACCTAAAATTCTTCCATTGAATCATTATTTTCATTTTTAAAAGGCTATTTTTTTAAGAAAATGTTTTCAAAAGTTATTTTCAAACAAAGAATGAATTTTTTTTCTAAAAATGAGAATGTTATTTTCATGAATAATATTTTTAAAAGAACATTTATTTATATTCTTAATTGACATAAAACCTTCATTTTTACTCTAGTTGGGATATTTTTTATTGGTACAATACTTATTCTTCCACTAGAAGGTTTGTGATTTATTTTTCCAAGGATACTATTCACATTCATTTCACTAATTCTATTGTCAGTCACCTTGAATTATTCAATTTCCCATGATCATTGAAATCTGAACATCCCCTAATTACATACTTCATTTATCATGGATATGTTAATTACATAAACCGAATGCCATTTTTCGTATATATTTTACATATAATGTTATTTGAATATTTAGATAAATATTGATATATATATATATATATATATATTCTACTCCATACAGATATTGGTTAATGAACATTATTAAATTTAATTTTTGATGTATGAGAAATTATTTGGAAAAGTACGACATGGGTGGGTCTTGATTATAGGTATCCCATCGATGAAATGATATTCCCATGGGATGATTTATCTAGATAGACATCATATATGAGTCTTTACCTAATATGATATATTTTCTTGTGAATAGTCATTATTATAATAGTTCCATGTTCGTAGGAAACATGGATTAAAATAATTATGTATTTTCATAATTTAGATTCAATTATCATTCATCAATGATATTTTGTGCCGACATATCTATGGATACATTTCATTTTCAATTCATTGATTAAATATTATGTGTTTCTATTTCTTACTATTCCATATTAATTATTCGTTATCTATTTATTGGAATGGATTTTGTTTCATGTAAATATATTTTCAACATGTTTATGCACTTAAATCTCAGTTTTTTTATTACATAGTATGTGTGTTTAGTTATTTACCGTGAAATAATTATTATTTTATTTGATTCATTATTCTTTTTTCTATACATTACCATTATTGAGCTTTTGAGATCACTCTTATTATGTTTCCTTTCTCCAGGAATACAATAATCATATAATGAAATATATACAATGATATAATTGATGGAATGAAATTATTTTTTGAATATAAAATATGTTGTAATTAGTGTATTCATTTTCAATACAAGACTCATGTATGTATCTGGTTTACAAAGGAAACAAAACTTCTCAGTCATTCGAGATTTGATTTATTTTAATCATGGAAATAAAATAGAATTTGACACCAACTCTAGGATTTTTTGGTTCGGGTCAGTAAAGTTTGTATCATTGGATGTTTAGCAGCATTGATGGGAACTAGATTTAAGAAAACATTAATTTGAGAATATAACCATAACGTCATCTTTGGGGATAATAATAGAACAATATCCTAGAATTTATGTAAGATAGAGATTATTTCGTTTTCCTAGGAAAATATTATAATCTATATAATAAAAGTGGACATGGTTCTGTAATAGATTCACCTAGGGGTAACAACTCTTACATGTTGTTTTGGGCCGGACTCGATATAACCGTGTAGAAAACAACATGCCTTACTAAGCACTTGGTTGGTCTCTCAGGGGGAGATATTCATAGGATAATTAAAATTCTCCTTAAAATCCATTAATAAGGATTTAAATGAATAATGACAATGATTGACCTAGTTTAATGATTTTTCCAAGAAAATACCTATTATGAAATAAAAAGGATGAGGTAGTTATTTATTCGGGTTGTTTAGAAAACATTAGTTAAAAGGATATTTTTTTATTGACATTATTTTGAGGAATTTTTTTCATATTTATTATGGAAATTATATTATATTGGTTTTAGAAAAGGACAACCATTATTCCTGGTGACAACCAATCATGTTTGTCATGGCCGTGAGTCTTGAACCCATAACTGAAGGATGATACGGGTTTTACACCCGCCACTATCCTATGAATTATCTGGGTTAATATGTCAATTTTTAGTTACATAATATGATAAAAAAATCATAATTAAAAAATATTAGTTTATATTTTTAGATTTAGAAATTAATGCATTAAACATATTGGATTTGGATAATTTTTTGAGACAAATAGTTATACTTGACACTCTTTTATGAGTTTAAAACCCATTCAAATCATATTTTAGTGATTCAGGGATCAATGATAATTTTAGGACAAACATTTCATGAAGTAAGGGAAGATTTATAATTTGATCAATGTACAACCCAAAGATGGAATTGTTCATATAAAGATTAAAAAATATCACGCTAGTTAATTTCCAAATATTCATTGGTAGTAAAATAATTTCCCACGATAAGGAAAAATATATTAAAAAAATTCCTAATGCATAAATTTTTGTTCAATAGTTAGACTTATAAATGATAAATTATTTATATAATAGAAGACCCAAACCTTCCATTTATTATTCACTTGTTTTTTATTGATGAAAAAAATAACTCCCTATAAATATTTATTATTTTCATCTATGAATGTATCTCTACCTTCCACTAATGATCACATATTTAGAGAACTACTTATATTTTATTCCTTGTGACCATTGTAATTCCCATTTACTTATTTCTAGAGTATTTATTATGTAACATTATCAGGATTTCCGATTTAAAACATTGAAAATATCAAAAAAATCTATCACCATGATCGAGTGTATACTACAAGGTCACAATTTAATTGAAGGGAGAATGTAAAGACCTAGAAATCTAATCTAGGAACATTGTACATGATAGTTTGTATGACATTAAACACAATGAACTATAAGGAATATATAATCAATATACATTATAATATATCTACAATTTTGAAAAAAATTAATATATTTTTTATCATTTAATTCATGAAACATTGACTTACCATACGTCGCATGCAAAAAAAAGTTTCTTTGATGAATTATTTTACATGCAAAACCATGTTTTACCAAAAAATATTATATTATTAAAATATTATATAATAAGATCTAACATAGCCGTTAGATTATGTGGCTTTAATTTTATTATATAACCTATGAAAACATATTTTTTACACATATATTAAATGTATTCATTGGTAACTAATTAAATCGAAATTAATAGACCAATAAATTGTATATAATGGTAATGTTTTTAAAGAAAAATATTTTTGTTCTCACAAAGCTACTTTATGCTAATAAATTAAATCAATTAAAATTAGTGATTGATGTTAATGTAATATATATATATAAATTATATTCATTCAAATATTTTTTATATTTGTAAAATATATTTTATAGGCATGATATAATAATAAACCCATTATTACATATAAAAACCAATAATTTTATAAAGACACTTCTACCACCATTAATGGATAATCTATTTTAAATCCTATTTTTTAAAAATTTATAAATATTATATATCAACATAAAAAATATATTTTAATTTTGAACATAAAAAATAGTTATGGGATAATTTTTCATTCTTTTTGAGAGGATTCATTTTTTAAGGAATAATGAAAAATAATAAATTTTAATTCAAAACATGTTTTTCATATAATTAAAATATTATAATAGAATAAAAATTTAATTGGATCTAATTTTTAATTATATTTATTTTTTAAAAATTAAACAATGATCATTGGAATAAATTTTACTTTTAAATTAAACTAAAATACATAGAAAAAATTTGAATATTTTTACATTAATAACAAGATTTGCCATCTTGTCTACATGATTAAACTTTATTTAATTTTATTACATGTTATTTCATTTTAACTAAGAAAAATTGATTCTATATTTGGATTAATCATTATACATAATGAATAATAAGTTAAAATTATTTCTTCCCAAAAACACCAGACAATTTAATTAAAATTAATTACAATGATTAAGATGAAATTAAGATTAACGTGGGACTAATCCTTAAACATAAGAAAGAAAATGACCTAGAAACATTTAAAAAATCCAATGGATGTCTACATATTAACCCTATAATACAATTTATTGAATTTTTTCTATTATTGGTGAATCATTAATGGGAAAGAACATGGTTGGAATTCCATTTTCCAAAATTTACAAAAGTAGCACTCTTCCCCCACAATAAAAAGGCCTCCTCTCCTCCCACATCTTCACACATTTGAAGACACATTATAATGTCCCAAATCTTCCAAAATATCTCCTTAACATCCCGACCATAATCCTATAATCCTACCATTGGGAGGAAAACCATCCATTGAACCCCTATATGGAAAACCAATACTTGTTACCTAAATAATAGGTAACCTCCTCCCTCAAGAGCTGTAGTTTTATTTCTATTCTAAAACCCCTGAAATGTATTTATTTAATGATTATATGAAACATTATCCTATATAAAATTAGTTTTTTATTTTATGGTTTATACATAATCATTGAAACACTTATAATGGCTACAAACTTACCATTTTTGTGTACGAACAACTACCACCTCACAAAACGATGTTGTTTGTTTTTCATTTACCACCACTTATTGTTGGGAATTATGATGGAAGATATATTTATATATGTTACATATAATATTTATAATTTATTTATACATATTTAATTATTTTATAATACATAACATTATGCAATCCATTTTTTTAAAAAAGACGACATCATTTGCCGAAGTGTGGACAACTGCACCCTCAAAGCAATGTGACTCGTTCACATTATACATAGAATGTATAAATGATGATTTTAATGAAAATATATAACATTTAGGGAATATATATTATATTTTAATTATAATAGTCGTATATATCATTTACTTTAAATTAGTTTAATATAAAAAACAAATTACTGTAGTGTTCATGAGTACGCACGACTTACCATCTCCATGAATAGTGAATTTCATTTGTTATCTCCAAATAATATATATTATTCTAAATAAATAAATACTGGATGTATATTATATGTTCATATTTGATTACATTCTTTATATTATGAAACATTGATAAGAACAATAAATAAATGGTCCAAGCCTTTGTAAAAAAACTAGATGATTAAAATCTGAAATAGTGAAAATAATGTATGATTATTCACAAGAAAGTAATAAAATATTTTAAGAATTTAATATATGAAACAATAAATATTATTATGGATATGGTATTAGTTAGTGAAAATTATAAAACCATTATACATGACTTTAAAATAGGTTCACCCAAAAGAAACTCAGTGTAAGGGATTTCATCTCAATTTACACCCCCATTGAGATTTACATATTTTAATTCACCATAACTATTTTATATAGTATATATACTGCCCTTTTACATGTTTCATAAAATATATATATGCTCATGATATTGTAAGTTTCATTTAATTTTATTCATTCATTTATATTATTATTCAAATGTTTGATAGTGGTATGGGACACAATGGAGTGTTTATATAATATTCTCCTCAAGAATGTTTTTAAATTATTATCTTTGCAATATCACTTGCTTTTATGATTGATTACATTATCTTGAAACAATCACTTTTTTCTGCATCAAATTTCTTATATATGGTGTATATAATGCCAATTTTTCATATTATATCATCATCCAATCAATCTTCATGATATTTGGTGATTCCATTTGAATTATCTAAGGGTATTCGAGTTAAAAGTCACCTAGTGAAAAATAATTTCATAACCCAATATATTTTCATTGAGTTATATTAATTAATCATTAAAAACAATATTATATGATTTAATGTATAAATGAAGTTGAATGTCTATAAATTTATTTCCACTTCTCTAATGTTGACTTATAATTGATCGAGATACTATATTCATTGAAGGACTATCACATCAATTTTTGTGGTCTTTTAAATTTTTTACATCACAACCTAATTTTATTTAGGATTTTTTATAGATGAATTTACATATGAGGAAGTTTTTTTGTAATTTTTTAATAAACCAATACTTTTCTTCTCCCATAATTATTCATGACCTTTTCAATTGTAATAATAACAGTTTCCCACTCATTGTTACACTAAATGATTGAGATTTTTTTAACAAAACTAGATATCATTTATCCCTTTAGATGTAGAACCTATTTTTAACTAAAATATTATATTGAAAAAATATATTCTTAAATGTTTTTCACCATTCAAAAATTATTTATTAAATAATATTTTTTCACCTCTCCTTTAACAATATTTTAACTGGAATCATATTGTCCCTTTCCAAATAAGCCATTTTTCTACCCATTTATAAAGAAAAATGAATATTCTTTTTACCTCATATGACATGTATGGATTTAACCACCATAATTTATTTGAAGCTGCATTTTAATGTTTTAAAATATTACATTTTAATGATTTTTTTCAAATGTGATTGTCAATGTAAAATATTTTCAAAATAATTTTAAAAATAGAATGTCTAATTTCATAAACAATGTTTTGAAAAGATATTTTATATGTATTTATCAATGAATACAACCACAAATTTTTCCAACATAGGGGATATTTTTCATTTATATCATTTTTATTATTATACTTAATGGATTATGATTGATTTGTCTGATGATTGTATTCACATTTTATTCCATGATTCCTTTATTATCCCCTTGAAATATTCAATTTTCTATGATCATCGAACATTGAATTTAACCTAAAAATCCATATCAGTTATCATGGATATGTTCTATTCCTAAATCATAGAGGTGTTTACTATGGAGTTTAATTTTAATTTTATTTTATTATTTTTATAATATTGATAAATATATATCTTTTCAACTATAATGATATTTAATAAGGCCGATTGTTAAATAGGATATTCAATATATAAGGAATGCTCTCGATATGTACGACATAGGGGCATCCTGATTTTCGATAGCACCTAAATACATTATAATTATCGTGGGATGTGTCAGTTTGATAGATTCCCAAGATGTTTATTTATTTGATACGATAAACATTATTATGAATGGTTTTCATGGCAATGGTTCTATCTACCTAGGAAACACATCATCAAATAATTAAGCATTTCCCTCATTTAATATCAAATATTGTTAATACATGACATTTTAATGAACATATCTGTGGATAAATTTCATTTTCAAATCATTCATTAAATTTAATGTTTTTTTTCATAAATTATCATATTGATTTTTCCTTCTATATTTATTTTATCGGCATATATTTTGAATTATTTATTTTCCACAATGTTTACGCACAACATTCTTATTTTTTGGATTAAATGGTATGTGTGTTCAGTTATTTATAATTACATATATATTATTCTCATTTATTCATTATTGATTGCTATATAATTTACCCTTATAGAGAATTTGAGATCACCCTTATTATGTTTCCTTTCCCCTGGAATCTAGGAAGCTTAATGTGAATGATTATTAACAGTCGATTAATATGATATAATAATAAGACCATCAATGATATCATAAATATTAATATACATCAAAAATAAGATATTATCACAATTAATATAATTCTACAGGAATTTAAATTATGTTCACCCAAAAAGGAAATTCATTGTAGGGGATTTCAACTAAATTTATATTCTATTGTGACTTATTTGTGGTTATGGACCATTCTTAGTTATATAATGTATATACATTCCATTGAAATATTATATCATGATTCTAATTATTATCATGATGTTATAAGTTTATTTTACTATCATAAATTTATGGTAATTATGATAAATTTTTTTCATAGTGGTATGTGACACTTTGGAATGCTTAAAGATTATTTACCTCAAGAATGTTTTTAAGTATTTGCATTGTAATTTCACTACCGTTCTGATTTTCAACATTTTATACAAGCAATAAAATTATTATTGTGCACTAAATTTCATATATATTATGTACATACTACCAATTTTAATTTTAATATCATGATTCATTAATTATTCATGGTATTTTGAGCTTCAATTTTAATTGTTACTTCTAACGGTGTTTAAGTTAAATGTTAAAAAGTTGAAAAAAGTTTCATAACCATATACTTGTTCCCAAGGTTATATTACATCCTCGTTGTCATTAATATTATATTATTATGTGTTTAAATAGTTTTCACTATCTTTTATTTTATTTAAACTTCTTTTATGTGGATTCACAATTTACACATGTAATATATTCATTGATTGAGTTTCACATCAATATTAGGGTCTTTCTAAGGGTTTACCTTGCAATCGCATTTTTTTGAGGATTACTTACACATTAATTTACATTAGATGAAATTATTGGATCATTATTCTGTAAAACCATTAATTTTATTCTCTTTTGGTTATTCATTATCTTTTTCAATTTATAGTTCCATTTTTCCATTCATTGGTTCTAAAAATGCAATAGAAAATAATTTTAAGAAAACTCGATATTATATCTCTCTTTAGTCAGAGAACCTATTTTATTATAAAAGTAAGATTTATAAAATCTTCTCAACTTTGTTTTTATACAATCCAAAATGTGATATTATAAATATTTTTCCAATTTTTCCCTTCAACGAATTTTTAAAAGAAATCATTTTATTACTTTCTAAACAAGTTATTTTTATAAAATTTTTACCATGAAAATGGAATGTTATTTAAACCTCATACGAAATTTATAGATTTACCTATCTTTATTTCTTCAAAGATTCAGTTTTCATGTTTAAATGCTATATTTTTAAATAATTTTGTTTTTATAATTTTCAAATAAAAGTTTCTTCAAAACAAAAGGATATTTTCTGGAATAATTTTATAAAGATATTTTTATCGTAAAAGATTTCATCAATGAAAAAAGCCATTATTTTTACTCCACATGGGATATATTGTATAGATACTATCCTTATTCATCATCAATATGTTTTATGACTGATTTTTCAAGGCATAGTATTTAAATTTACTTGATTCCTTTGTTCTCCCCCATGAAATAGTTCATTTACTATGGTTATTGAAGATTGAATTCCCCATTATTTATCTATAACATTTATCATAGATATTTTTATTGGCTAAAAAATATAAAATTTTCCATATGGTGCTTAATTTTAATTTTTTTTGATTATTTGGAGAAACATTTAAAAAAATTTATCTTTCACTCCATACATATTTTTGAAAAGGAACATTATTAAATTGACTATTAAATATATGAGGAATGTTTTGTACAGTTATGATAAGGGTTGTCCCAGTTATAGATATCCCCACTATGAATCAGTAGTGTCATGGGATGATTTAGTTGGTTAGGCATTGTTAATGGGTTTTTGATCTAATATGGTAAATTGACGTCTGAAATATACTGATGGTAATGGTTGCATGTACCTAGAAAATATTGCATATAGAAATTAAGAATCTCCCTCATTTAGATATTGTTATTACTAATTAATGATATATTATTTCGATATATCTGTGGATACATTTAATTTTAATTTTGTTGATTAAATGGCATGTGTTTCAGTTTCATACCATTCGATATTGATTTTTCCTCATATAGTTATGTTAATGGATTGTGTTTATAATTATTACCTTGCAATATTTTTTATGCACTTAATTCCCTATTTTTTTGATTTCAGTGTATGTGTGTTTAATTATTTATCATGCCTTTATTATTATCTTTAATGATTCATTATTTATTCAATTTTACTTAACCCTTACTAATCATTTTAGCTCCCCATTATTAGGTTTCCTCTCCCTAGAATTTCAATTAATGTACTAATAAAAATATATAAGGATAACCTAGATGGAATAAAGTTATTACCCTTTAATGAAAAAATTATGTTGTGTTTAGTGTACTTAACATTAAGGTAGGAATAACATATGTTCCTATTTGACAATGACTGTCAAACAGTTTGGTCTTTTGGGAAATGATTTACTAATATATTATGGCAATGTAATGGTAGCATGACACCGGTTCCAAGTTCACTGTGTTCAAGTCGCTATAGTTATTATCAAAGATTGTTTACTAGCAAATGTGATAAATATATTTCAAAAAAATAAATTAGGGAACATATTCATAAGGAATAACTTTAGGATATATATAGAATAACATCCTAATGATTTAATTTGATGGAGATTATTATTTTTTCCTATTAATAAATCCATGTCTAGATATTAAAATTTGATGTTGTTCTTGTACATATGTACATATGAGTAATAACTCAGACATGGTGTGTGGCACATAACTCAGTGTAACATAGTACATAACAGCAGGCCTTACGACACATCTAGGTATAATCTCATAGTGGATATGATTAGGATAATTTACATTATATTAAATGTAAATTATAAAGGATATGAATTGATAATGACAATGAATTACTTTTGTTATACTTTAGACCAATGAAGGACCTAGTTTGGAATAAAATAGATGAAGAATATACTTATTATGATTATATTGAAAACCATAGTTAAAAGGATATGTAATGGGTATATTTTTTTATAGTATGGCCATAATAGTTATTTTAGAAATTATATTTAAATGTTTTAAAAAGGAAAAATTGTATATCAGGTGACACTCAATCACGTCCGGAAGGGTCGCGCGACATGAACGCATAAATAAATAATGATAAGGGTTTAACACCAACCACTAAACTAGAAAATTTATTTTTTAATATGAAATTATTTTTAGTTAAAAATCTTTGTGAATAAATATTAATGACGAACATGTATTGTATATTTTTATGTTTAGATATGAATATGTTAAAAATATTTTCATTGTTGAAAACTTATATAACAATGTAAAAACTGTTCAATATTTTATAGAACTTTTGATCTACTAAATATATATTTTAATGACATAGGTATCAATGTTACTTTTTGGATATCCATTTATTGATCTAAGGAATAATTTTAAATTTGGTCCAAGAAAAAATAAAGGATGTAATGGTTCATATTAAATTGAAACCCATAAAGTAAGTGTATTTCATTATATTAAAGTTTAGTAAAATAATTTATCAACATCAGGAAAAGGTTTGTTAAACAAATATTGTCCTAACACCTTGATTATTATTGAACCAATTTTCTTCTAAATAATTACAGATTTATGCATTTGAGGCCCTCAACATTCAATTTACCATTCACTAGAATGTGATATGTTGACCACAATCACTCCCTATAAAAATGCACACATATACACCAAGTATGTTTCTCCAATATCCATTAATGTCCCCTACATAGAGACTTAGTCATATGTTGTTCCGTGTGACCATTGTACTTCCCATTCCCTCTTTTATAATGGATTTACTAAAAACCCTTCCCATGAATTTAGATTTCACACATACAAAATATCAAACAGATCTATTACCAAGATAGTTTTTATGTTGTGAGGATGTAATTTAGTTACATTGGGGAGAATACAGTGCCCTGAAAATCTATAGTAGAAACATTGTATTCGATACCATCCCTAACATACAACACCAACCATGTAAAGGAATAAAATATCCACCGAAATTTTAGAGTATTTACTATTTTAAATAAAATCATTATATTAGATATCATTCATTGAATGTGACACAATGTTAATGTGCCTCGCAAACAACAACAAGTTTTTTCCATGGATAGTATTACATGCGAGAATGAGTTTTACTAAAAAATAATATATTATTAAAATAGTATTATAAGACATAACCAGGTCATTAAATTGGAAGTTATGAATTGTATTTACTAGAATATAAAAAATGTGGTTTAGAAAATTATTAAATGAATTCATTGGTTACTAATTAATTAAAAATGAATCTAGGAAAAATAAAATATACATGGAATAAATTTTATGAAAAATGTTTTTTTCTCATAATGATGTTTTGTCCTAATAAAAAAATTAATTATAATTATTGAGTGATATTAATTATATATATATAATTTTTTTAATAAAATATTTTTTTTATATTCATCAAATTTATTTTATAGTTATAAGATAAAAACAAACCCAATTTTATTCTCATATTCTATAATTTTATTAAGGCACTATTAATGCCTTTTGTGGATAACCTATTTTAAATCCATTTTTAAGAACATTTATAAATAAAATATGTCAAAATATACTCCATCATTGATAATTATTATTAAAAATTTAATTATTAAGATTTTGTTGGTATTATTTTGTGATGTTTCATTTTATAATAAATTGTGAAAATACTGAATTTTAATTCAAAACCGAGTTTTCTTCCAATTTATTTGTATGTATAATTAATATATTAAACTGATTAAAAATTTTAAATACATATTTTATCTCAATTAATCCAATTTATTACATTGGAGTCAATTTCAAATTCAAATTGAACATAATAACATAGTAATACTTTGGATGTTTATTTTTATTAAACCTGCATAGTCATCTCAAATGTGAGATTAAATTTAAATTAATTTATACCACTTACATGATTGGAATTTCTAAAAATTAAATTTATATTTTGAATAAAAATAATTTAAAATTAATAATATGTACATATTATTTTATGATGACAATTATTAGGGAAAGTGATTAAAATTAATTAAAACAATTAATGTGAAATTAAGCTTAATAAATGTTTAAACATAATATTATTGGAAAAAATTAAATATACACTTTTCCAAAATTCAGTGGATTGAAATATTAAATTTTGTAATCCCATGAATCTAATTTTTGAAATTAAGGGAGCCACATACAATGGGAAATGTTTTTCAAATTCTATTTTACAGAATCTTGAGGAGTGCCACTCCTCCACAATAATAAAAAGGCACTCAAGACCCCCACATTCTCACACCTCTTAAGAAAACTTTTCATGACAAATATCTTCACAAATATCTCCTCAACATCCCTTAACTAGCCATACATTACAACACCTAGTCATAAATTCATATATGGAATCCCTTTGGTGAATACTAAAATTAGTTACCCGATTAAGAGGTAACATTTTCCGACAATCTATTTAGTTTTATGTCCATTATACACACTATATAATATTCTCGTTCCATTATTATATATAAAAAATGAATCAAAAATATAATGAGTTTATTTGTGTTAATTTTTTGAACTTCAATTTCATCAAATTCCAAATAATGGGTAACGAACATTCCATTTATGTGTAAAATGACCCACCGCCTCACAAAACGAAGTTGTTCATTTTTCCATTACCACCTATCATTGTGGAAGTTATGATGGAAAACATATTTATATATTATATATAATATTTATTATTTATTTATTATTATTTAAATCATTTAAAACACGTAACTTTACACTTTCCATATTATGAAAATATGATAACATCCTTGGTGGAAGTTTGGACTACCTCTTCTTCAAAGATATGTGATTCATTCACATTATTCATAGAAAGTATAAAGGAAAGTTTCAATAAAGATTTATTAAATGCAGTCAATTAATATTATAATTTACTTATAGTGTATATATTTATCAGTTATTTATCAATATTTTAATATGAAAAGTAAATGAAAATATTTTTTATGCGTACGTACAACATACCTTCTCCATGTACAATACATTTAATTTCTTATCTCCAAACATGATTGGTTTTTAAAAATACATATTTAAAAAATATATATAATTAAATATAGTTTTTAATCTTATATATGTTGAAATAATAATTTATTCAATAATAACGTTAAGTAATAATTAAAAACATACTTGATAAACTATTATATCAACACCCGAAAGAGTGAAAATAATCAATGATTACAAAAAATCGGTAATAAGATATTATAAGATGTTAATGTAAGTTATTATAAATATTATTATGGTTATTGTATATGTTAGTAACATATTTTAAAAACAATATAAAGTATTCTAATGGATTTTCACCAAGGTTAAAATCAAAATGAAAGGGATTTCATCTGAATTTACATTATACAAAGACTTATAGTTGTTCTGCACCAATATCCTTTTATATGGTGTTAATACAAACCTTTTATATTTTATATCCTGAAACTATTTATTTTTAAGATATTATGATTATAATATAATCTTATTCAATCATATAAATAAATATTCTAATGTGTTAATGTTTATTGAGACTCATTGGAATGTTCAAATATTAATTTCCTCAATAATGTTCTTAATGACTATCATTGCAATATCACATATTTGTTTAATGTTATATTTATATTGAAATAATCATTGAATTTTTGTGTTCCGAACATCTTATATATGATATAAATGATATGATGTATTTTATATTATCATTATTCATTCATTCTTTATGATATTTTGAGTTTCAATTTTAATTACATCATTTAAGGGGATTTTACTTAAATGGTTCCAAGTGGAAAAAAATTTCATGACCCCATTTATTTTAATATCATTATTTTAATTCCACATTTTTTTTATATTATATGATTCTTTTCATAATGAATTTGAATATATATTTCTGTTTTCCAATTCAATTTGTAGATTTATATTTGATACATTAAATATACTCTTTGACTCATTCTCACTCCAAAATTTTATTACTTCCAAGTGTTTTATATACAATCTCATTTATTTCTGGATTATTTTCACTTGAATTTACATTAGTGGAAATTATTTGATCATTGACTAGTAATGAATTTAATTTTCTTCTAATTTGTTATTCATGAACATTTTCAAATAATAGTACCATTTTTGCAGTCATTTGTACTCAAAATGTTTTATAATTTTTTTTAAGAAAACCTTACGTCATTTTATTTTTACTATGAGAAACTATTTTTTACTAGAAATAATTTTTCATAATATGATTTTAGAAAAAAATAATTAAACTTCTCAAAAAGATTTATTAAATAAACTTATATCTTTTTTTTATTTAAAAATGTTTTCAAAATAATCATCTTATCACTTTATGAACATCGAATTTTTTTAACCTTTTTTACACTAAAAAGGAATGCTGTTTTAACCTCATATTTAATGTATAGATTTAACTTTTTTCATTTCATGGAAGAAACAATTTAGGTTTAAGAGTTTAATTTTTAATGAAAATGTTTTTAAAATTGATTTTAAATGAAAAGTATTTTTAAAATATTTTTGTAAATAAATAGTTATTTTACGCAATAATGTTTTTAAAAAGATATTTTCATAGTATTCAAATTGATCAACAAAAAATAGTTATTTATACTGTACTTGGGATATGTTGTACCGATACTGACCTTTTCCTTCCTCTAGATGGATAACAATTGATTTGTCTAAGGATATTATTATCATTGACTCAATTCATTATTTTAGTCCACTTGAGATATTAAATTTATAATTTTCATTTGAAATTGAATCTTCCATAAATATCCATATCTTTTATTGTGGATGTGATTATCGGATGAATCATACACCAATTTTTTATAGCATTTAAATTTGTAGTTATTTTATTATTTAGTGAAATATTTATAAATCTATATCATTTATACAATATGGATATTTGATGACTCATATTGTTTATTTGATTTATGGAATTATTGGGACATTAATGACATGGGTTGGGGATCATTTAAGGTCATCCATATGGTTTGAGGACATGTTAATGAAATCCCCTAAATGCATAGGTAGTGTAATGAGATGAAATTAGCTGTCAAAAAAACTTATAGTTTGTTTCCAATAATAATAGATGGGTTTGTAAAAATTGTTTTAAAATATCCAGGGGATAAATCAATATATTAGTGTTTTTCATGTTCATTATACATAATATCCATTAATTATTCATTTCATTAATTTTGATTTTGTTATTATTTATTCCTCAGATTTTTTTGGACACATATGAGCATTAATTTCATTCTATGTTCATTTATTAAATTGAATTTGTTTCAATTTATTATCATTACATATTGATTTCTCATTATCAACTAATTTTAATGTAATGTTATTCCTGCTATTAACATGCCTTATTTTTATACACTTACTTATAATTTTTTGGATTACATGGTATTTTTGTTCAGTTATTTACCAATCCATTGTTTTTATTCTCATAAATGCATTATTTATTCGGCTATATATTACCCAAAAGGATCATATGAGATCACACTTATTATATATATTTTCACAATTTATCAAATAATTGAACTATGAATGATATTATATGATGTTATAGATGGAGTAAAGTTATTATCCTCAACAGAAACAAATTATCTTCTAATAGGTGAATTTATTTATAATACATGACTCATGTCTGTAATTGGTTTACCATTACTATTAAACTCTTAAATACTTTTGTATTTTATTTTTTGAAATCATACTAATGTAATGGTAGTAGACACCTTCTCCAGGAACTCTAGGGATGTGTCACTACAATTAGTACCAGAGTAATCTTTTAATCAACCATGGGAACTAGATTTTTGAAAAAAATAGATTAAAGAACATAAAACTAAGGTATAATTTGAGGGTAAGTGTATAAAAACCATATAATGTTTATATAATTGATATTATATCGGTTACCATGGAAATATTAAAATTTCTAGATACATTAAGTGGATGTCATTCTAGAAATGATGTACCCAGGAGTTACAACTCTGGAAAGTTGTGTTGAGCCAAACATGGCATAACTTCATACAATAAAATAATCTTTATTGAGAACTTTCTTTGACACTCCTAGAGGATATGCATAGGATAGCTCACATTTTCATGAAAAAAAATTATGATGGGTTTTAAACATTATTGGAGCCACTTGTAATGGAAAAACATGGATGGAATTCCCTTTTATAAAATTTACAAGAGTGTCAATCCTCCTAAACTATAAAAGGAACTCAACTATAAAACTTAATTACACAACTCAAGAAAAATTTAATCAACCAATATCCTATATAATATATCCTCAACATCTGTCCCCTAATCCTATATTCCTCAACTCGGTGAGAAATTCATCCATGAATTCCCTTTGGTGCAATCTGAAAAGAGTTACCTAATTATGATATAACATTTTCACTCAATATCATTAGTTTTATTTCAATAATATATCCCCTCATATAAAATTAATACATTATTATATAAAAACACCAATATTCTCAATATACTGGGATGTTTTTATGTTAATGGTTCGACTTATACATATGCACACTTCCATCTATTCAGGTAACTCCATTCAGTTTGAACCAAAAGGATTCCATGGATGGATATATGAATAAAGTGAGGATTCTTTATTTAGAAGAGGGATATTTAGGATCTATTTTTTCTTATCATTATTTCCAAATTTAATTGAGAGGTGTGAGGAAGTGGGATTATTAGAGGAATTTTTATAGTGGAGGTGGAGTGACACTCTTGTAATTTATTTGGAAAGGGAATTCCACCCACATATTCACCATATTATGTGACTCAAATAATGGAAAACAGATTATAAATGGTATGATGGGTTCTAAATATTTCCGTCCAATGGTTTTGGAATATTTTTCTAGTGTATTTTTTCACATTACATTTATGTATTAGTCATTTATTAATCTCATTTCACCTTAATAGTTGTAATTAAATTTAAATATTTTCACTAATATTTTTGGTCAAAAACTATTTTGAACATTTTAGAAATTATACATTATGATATTTCTAAATATTTAATCCATTTGATTGAATTAAAAATACTTATGTCAGATAAATTAATTTAAATTCAATTCCTTAGAATGGATGACAATGTCAGTTTTTAATGTAAAAACATTCAAATGTTTGTTAAGTTTTTTTATCAAATTTCATAGGGAAATTGATTAAAATGATCTAAATGGGATTAATTTACAAAAAAATAATCTAAAAAACATTTTATAAATTAAAAAAGAAATTTATACTTATAAATAAATTATTCAAAAAACCAATTTTGAATTAAAATTCATTATTTACACTATTCATTAGAAAATATAACATCACATAAAAATATTAAAATCAATATAACCTAATTTTTATATTTCTATTTAAAATATTTAGTTTATATTTAAATATAAGATTTATAAAATTTTAAAAATGTAGATTTATAGTGGTTTCTCCATTAAAAATGGGTAAAGGTGCCTTAAAAAATATATAATATATTGTTCAAAAAATTTGGATTATTTATATATTATTAATATAAATATATATTGGGAGGATATAAAAAATATTTAGTTAAATATGTATTTTATATAATTCATCAGCTTCATTCACTAATTTAATTAATTTAATTTTGTACAATAAAATAACATTATAAGTATAAAAATAATAATATTTTTCTTTATATTGACTTGGTTTTCATATATATTTATAATTTATTTATAAACAATGAATTATTTTTATATTTGTATAAAATATGGGATATAAATAGTTATTTGACCATTTTCATGACTATTAATAAAAAAACTATGTTATATCTTATTATATTAAATAATTATATTTTAATAATATGTAGTTGTTCGGTACAAATCGGACTTTCATGTAATGTAATATATCAAAATAATTTTATTTTTTCTATAACGCATGATAATTATGTTTTGTGTGAATTGAAATATATTTAATCTACTGAGTCTATTTAATATACTAAATAAACATCAAATTCTAAATATATTATATTCTCTCATGCACTTGGTGATGCATGTCATACATAATAATAAATATAAGGTTCTTACATTAGAATTTATGGCCCTTATAGTCGGTATCACCTGAATATTATAAGAATCCATAGAAAATAGATTTAGAAAACATATATTACGGAAAATAACCCTAATATTGAAATTGAGGAAAACTGTAGAAGAACATCATATAATTTTGGTAAGGTAGAGATTATGTGGGTATTCCTAGAAATAAATCCCTATCTGGATACATCGACTGGATGTGGTTCTTGAAAGGATGAGCCTAGGAGTAACAACTATATAAATGTGTTCTGGGTCTGACTCAGAAAAACCATGTATACAAAACTGGTTTTTTCTAGACACCTTTTCGACACTCCTATGGGATAAACTTTAGATATTTCACATTTTCTTTACAAACCATTATAATGTATTTTAAAGTAAATACATCCCCAAAGAAACCATTTTTATTATTATGTGATTAGATAGAGAATCAATTTTCAATTTATGATTAGTTTTTCACTACTTTTGGTATTGTACTTTATGTAACACAATGTTATTATCTAGTATGGTATATCTAATTGTTTATAAATGTCACCTAGAAGGTTTCATTTTATTAGTACTTGTGGAAAATGTTTCTTTTGTTCGTATATGAAAACCAATATAACTTCTATAGGAAAATGAGAATGTTATGGAAATATTTGTGTTGATTAATCAAGTTATGAAATGTAACCTTTCCTGGATGGATCATTCTTTTCCACAATGATATTCCCCAATGATGGGTCGCTATATGAAATAGTGTCCCAAATAATTTTTGTGGGACTAATGACCCAACGTTGGATGAGAAATCGATGAAGTCACCTTTAGTATGTGGTGAAGAGGAAAAGAATACACATGCAATATTTTTTTGGAATGGCGGTGCAGATCAATAGTGGTCATTGATCTTGAATACCAGGGAGGATGAGGAAATAGAACTCACAGAGGAGAGAAATTTTAAAGAGACATACTTTGGAAAATTATTCCACCGTGATCCAGAAAATGAGATGAAGATCAGGTTTTCACGTTTATTGAAAAAGGAGGAAGAAATTGTTTAAGAGTATGAATATTAATTTTCAAGGATAATAAGGTAAGATATAGAATTCATATGCATCATGGAGTGTCGGAGTGACAACTTCATTTGAGGTCTTATGCCAAGTTATTGAAAGGAACTGTTTTCCAAAAACATTTCATCATATGATGAATTTAATTTATTTTCCATAAAAATGGGGAAGCAATTTTCTGGAATCAATATTTTCAATGGAATCAAAGATAAGAAGAGGACTTTTGAGCACTATGAAAAAGGTATTGAGTCATATATGAATAAGGGAAAGAATATTTTTCCAACATGTGATAACTCTAGAATAATCACCATGGTAAATGCGTGAATGGATTGGAATATTTTTATAAGTGTGGAAAAAAGGGTCACTACGAATAATAATGCAATTAAATGGATGAAAAAACTACTAATCAATGTTATAATTACAAAGAGATGTTCCACTGTACAAAAAATATCCCCAAGCATCTGTAAAATATTTATTAAAATAATCTTAGGGGACTAGGTCAAGCATATGTTATCGACACATCCAAAGTATAATTATTAATTTAATTCAGTATTTTTAACTCTTAAATATGTTTTAAAATTGTTTATTTATAATTTTCTCATCATATGATTTATTAAATATGTAAGGATTGTGCTGAAATACTTTTTCATTAGCGTTTTCAGATAATATGATGAATTTTACTAAGGAATTTTAATCATTAGAAAATAATAATTTTGGAAAACACATGGTTGGGGGAATGATAAGGAATAATACGTTCTCAATATAATGGAAATGGAGTTTGTATAATGAAATGATTATGTAGGATAACATAAAATCGGATAAGTGATGATTACCTTGGAACTGATTAACAATTTTCAATGTTGTTTACACTAGTATTAATGCATTTTAAAATTGTTTTGGATTTATTTAATACGTTGTATAACATTTTTTTTACTTATACAATAAATAATAATTCATTTTAACAATAATTTATGATGTTAATCTATGTTATTAATATATTTTGTAGGGAATTTATGACGATGTTTTACATATATTCAGTTTCTACTTATAAATTGATCACTTAATAAAAAAACAACATTTTATATAGAGTATACTGATTTTGTTTTATAATCAAATTCTAAGAGTATTTGAGGATTAGGATAATGGGAATTAAAATATATATATATTGGGGAAAGATGTCACCTTTTGTATGGATAACTCCATTTAGTTTTCACCAAAGGGATTACTTGGATTAATTTCTTCTCAAGGTTAGGCTTATCGGTTGAGGGGAAAGATTTGGGGGAGCTACTTTAGAATGTAATGGTCAAGAAAATGTTTCATGACACGTGTGAGGATGTGTAGGGCTTGGGAGCCTTATTGTAGTGGAGGATTAATGGAACCCATGTAAATTTTGGAAATGGAAGTTCCACCAATGTTTTTCCCCTTACAAGTGGATCCAATAAGAGAAAAATATTTATTCAAGTGAGGATAGGGTGGACGTATGTCCATGAAATGGATTTGGACATGTTTCTAGGTCATTTGGGTCGTTATGTTTATGTTTTAGTATAGTGTTGTGAATAATTTCACTTTAATCGTTATAATTAATTTTAATTTCATTCACTAATAATTTTACTAAAAACTATATTGATTTTAGTAGTTATTATTAATTATTCTGATTAAAAATATCTATTCCATTTTTCTAAATTTTAATCATATAAATAGAATAAATTAATTTAAATTTAATCCCATTGAGGGGATGACAATGCGGGTTGTTGTAGGTAAAACGTTCAATATTTTGATATGTTTTTATATATTGTTTATAAATAAAAATGATTTAAATGAACTAAATTGTATTAAATTATAAAAAATAATCTAATTATTCGTTAATACCATTTACAATTTTTATTTTAGCATATAAATAAATTAGATGAAAGTATATTTTATAATTATAATTTATTATTTTTTACACTTCATTAAAAAATGAATCGTCGACGAAAAATAAAAAAAATTAACTTAACAAAATTTTAATTTTTAATTTTAAATATAATGTTTATTTTTACATATATTATTTTTAAAAGAGCCCACAATTGGATTAAAAATAGGTTTACCATTAAAATGTATTAGAACAACCTTTACAAAAATATTTCTTTTTATGCATAAACTCATGTTAGTTCTTACCTTATACCTTTTAATCTATTGGATCAATATAAAAATTACTTTATTAAATAATATATAAATATATAACTTTAATATCACTCTCTAATTATAATTTATCCAATTTTTTACGGTAAAATATATTTTTGAGAAAATGAATAGTTTTCCACAAAAAAATTATACTTATATTAAAAAATGTTCTTATAATTATTTCCAATTAATTTATAACCAATGAATTCATCATATATTTTTGTAAACCATATATTTTAATAAGTCCCTTAGTCCTATTAATGAAAAATTATTTAGTGTCTAGGTTAGTCGATATTATATTAAATAAGTGCTTTTCAATATTATATTGTTTTTTCGTAAAACATCAATTTTCTTGTAATGAAAACTACCAATAAAGGTCTCTCTTGAATGTATCACAATATAACTCGATGTTTCATCCCACACATGATTTATAATAGATACAATTTATTTAATATATATTTATATTTTAATGTCTTGGGATATTATATTCATTATCATGCTTGGTGGAATGTGTTGTACAGGCTATAAAATATAATGTTCTTATTTTAAAAATATATACTCTCATATTCTCCCAACCATAAATAAATTTAATACTCATAGTTTAGACATAATCTCAATAATCAAGGGATTTATATTTTAAAATACCATTCTTGAAATAACTATATCATACATATTTTGAATAGAACATTTTATTAATAATAGGGGAAATTAAATTTAATTTCACAACATAAGTAGTCTTTATAATAGGTTAATATTATTGAAAAATGGACATGGAAGATAAATTTAACTATAATTTTATGATGGAGAGTGATAGGGAACATTTTTAGTGGAATGTGGATGACTACAAATCTATAGACCACTATTCGGGGAAAGTTTTTGTAGTATAATAAAAACTGATGATAATATGAAAAAACATTTGTTTCAAGACCTTTTTTTCTATAGTTGAAGAACTGTTTCCCACTATATATGTAAATATATTCTTATATTTAATAAAAAATATATTATCCATTGGTTTTTCCTTGAAATATTTATACTTCATCTATTTTCACAAGTATTATCAAACAGTGATGTAATATATACTAATTTGAAAACTCATCCAAAGATCAAATTAAACCATTTATAAAGGGTTAATTTTTCCAATATATTATGATCCAACACAATGGAATTATGTTCTTTTAATTTAAAAATTTATCTTATCATTATCCTTGAATCAACATGATGAAGCTATAAATTTTCCATGTTCCAAAAATGATAAAACCATCACTCTGTATTCACTTAAAATATTTTAATATCTTAAATTACCACAATAACATATGGGAAAAATGTTTTAGTACTTATTACTAAATTAATAAACATATTAGTGGATATATTCCACAAATATAAATTTTTTGTAATCTATGTAAATGATAGAAAAAAAACTTTAAAAAAAATAAATACTTAGTTCCAATGTAGTCATCACAAACCCATTTACGTTATCTGAACCAAACATTTCATTATCCAAACATTATTTTCATAAAATTAAGAACATGTTAATGTATTTATATCCCTCAACCATGTCTATTCCAAAAAAATTACTATCTACTAAATAAATTTTCTTATTACCATTCTTTATAATATCTCAAATAATTAATGAAAAATAACAATAGTAAAATCATTATATATTTCATAAATCATATGATGATAAAATCCTAAAATAATTTTAAAACATATTTCATTGATCCAAATATATATGTACATGAATTATTACACTTTATTTGTGTCAATAAAATTTCATTAACCTTGATCCATTATCCTCTTTGTAGGTATATTAACATGAGGCATGGGGATTTTGATTTCATAGTTAACCAAATTCTTATAATTATAACATTGATTGTTATTTTTTCCCTTCATTCCTTTGAATTATTTTTCACAATGACCCTTTTATACACAGTTATAAAAAACTACCAATCCTTTTAGGAATTTACCATGGTGGTTATTTCCATAGTAATCATATGTGGTAAAATCATTATTTACCATATTTATATTTGACACATTCCATTTTTCATGTGACTTAGATGGCCAATTATTTTCTATGATTCCCATTATATATATATATTATAAAAAATTCATTCTCTATATTTATTGAAAAAAAACTATTTAATATAATGAGGATATGTTTTTGAGACCAGTTACCTTCAAATAATTCGCTTAAGATCTTCAGAGGAGTGGTCAATCTTGCACTATGTGTTGTGTATGAAATTCATATCATACCTTTTTATCCATGTAAATTTATCTTTATACTCCATAAAAAATTCTTAAACCTTTTACTTATTACTAGGTATTTCCTCCCCATCTCAGTTTTTTGATCATGATGGAAGTATTTATTGAATAATGTCTCCTTCAAAGTTCACCAATGTATGAGTTCTATTTCTTCTTCATCCTTAGTAACATGGATCAATGAAAACCATTGACCTGCATTTTTAATTATACTATATAAAAAAAGTGTAAAATTTTTATTTTCACCACATCAAAAATCCTTGAATATATTTTCCAAAGTCTTAGTCAATTTCTCTATTTCCATTGGGTTTGTACTCGCACTAAATGATGGGGGTCCTTAATCACATAATGTGATCCAACATCATATACTCTCTCAATGGAATATGATACTCTATTTGGGAATGTTTATATGACATAACCTGACTATGATACCCAAATATATCGATAATGTGATCAGATATAATACTGACTAAATTGAATTCCTCTTTAGGAAAATCCTTACATTGTCCATGAGTTTTGATAAAATTCTTCCTTCTAGGTTCCATTTCTAAACCATTGTATATAGTGTGTTATCTCATAAAATGATGCACATAGTATAATTATAAATATGTTTTAACACATAACATAAATTGAAAATTTTATGTATACAAAATATTGTAATAATAAAAAATGATTCTTTGGGGATATATTTACCAATAAATCCATCATAATGGTTTGTAATTAAAATGTGAGTTATCCAAATATTATCCCTTTGGAGTGTCAAACATGGTTCATAGTAAGAATCATTTTCATGTACTAGGTTACACTTATTTAGTCCCGAGACACCATTTTAATGTTTTTACTCCTAGGTACATCTTTTCTAGAACCATTTCCACCAGTAGAAGTTAGATAAGGATTTGTTACTTGCAATACCCTCAAATTCCCCACTTTACTAAAATTACTGGATGTTCTTCTATAATTATTCACAAATTATATCATAGGGTTATATTCCTTAATCAATGTTTTATAAATTTAGTTTCCATGGATTTTAAATAAGTTCATATAGTACTAACTATAACATCCAAACCCTAAAAGGAAAAAGCTGGTATATTATTTTATTACAATCAAATTATTATAGGGAATCAAATCCCGAAGGGATAATCAGTTTAATAGTTTCAAAAATCCATATTACATAAATGATACCCATAATACAATAGGAACTTTAAAATAAAAACATGATATATTATAAAATTAAATAAACAACGACCTAGAAACATATTCAACAGATTCTTCATCATAATATGGGGAAAGTAAAGATGATAATGGTGATCTTAAATTCATTGTATAGGTATGTAATGTAGAAGCTATAATGAATCCATTAGATTAATAATTATAGAATTAAAAATAATTGAGAACACATTCCATTCAAATAATAATATAAGGAAAATCAATATTTCAAGGAAAGAGGCTAAAAAACATGACACTTAATCAATTAAGTATGAATTAAATGCATCAATGGATATGATGATGCAATAAATCAAGGATAAAAATGATAACTGAAATGAAGATAATGATTTTAATATTGGAAGTCATTTATCTAGTAATTGACCCGCTACTCCATCAATATAAATTCTCAAGATAGTTAAAACTACTCTTATTGGTCCATTTGACTCATCTAATGAGAATATCAATGAATTGATGGGTTATCTATAACTAGGCCTCACTGGTGTATACCAGTCAAAATCATTGCACATATGATAAATAATAGATTAAATTAATAAACAATGTTCTCTATCATCATATATTCATATTGAATAAGGGATACAAATTTATCAAATTTCCCATAGTAATAGAAAAGTAAAAAAGAAGGTTTTTTGAATTTTATGAGTGGAAATACAATTGAAATATCCATAGAAACCTTGAAAAAGAGAATAATATTTAATCATTCAAAAGTATAACATAACACTATGAAACAATTGCATCATATTCCCCATGAAAGAATAAAATAAAATGAGGCATTTACTATAATTAAAATAAGGATATATACGATATAAAATGACATATTGTAGTATATACACCATATTAAAGTGAATAGTTTCATAACAATTAATAAGACTCAATGGAATATAAATTGAGATGAAATCCCTTTATTTATGTTTTCTTTTATGTCAATGGGAATTAAAATAAATTATAATATAGTTAAGAGTGTTAATAATTGAATATAGTACAATATTTATATTTCTAATATCATATATTACTTTCTTATAATATTGTATTACCTGTTTGATAACAATCTTTAATTATTGTCATAATTTCGGGTTTTAATTTCACTGTTTATCAAGCATGTATTGACTTGTTAATTTTTTTGATATTAAATAGATTACAGTTTCATCATATACAAAATTAAAACCATTATTTAAATATCATATATAATTATTATATATGTTTTTATAATAATACATAATATTTTTAGATAAGAAATTTAAATTCACCATTCTTGTAGATGGTAGTCTGTATGTACCCAAGAATGCTACTTTAATTTCATTTTCATATTAAAGAAGGGATTCTTATTTGGTATATTTTTATATTATAATTATAGTATAATATTAATTTCATATATGTCGTAATTTTGTTTATTAAAATCATCCTCAATATGTATCATTTTTAGCCTGATCGAATGCCATTACTTTGAAAAGGCGATAGTACACACTTCCAAAAAAGATGTTAACATATTTACACAAAATTGAAAGAATAATGGTATGCATTATAAAAGAATTAAATAAGAATAAATACATATTAAATATCATATATATCATAAATACTTAGGGTTTTCATCATAATATTCACAATAAGATTCAATAAAGTACACAAACGAACAACATCGCTCTATTAGGGGTAGTTCATTGTACAAAAGAACGATATGTTCGTTACCCATTTTATAGACATCTGTGTAAATAAATGTTGAAAACATAAAATAACAAAATCCATGGATATTTAAGACACTTAAGGTTTTATATAATAATTTAATAAGTATATTTTTGGCGGTGGATAATGGAAATAAATCTAAAGAGCTTGTGCAAATATGTTACCACTTCATTTGGTTACTACATTAGGATTTCACAAAAGGTATTAATTGGATAGATTTCTGGACCAGGATAGGCTTATAGGTTTACGTTTGGGTGTTTTAGGATATATTTTGGAATAAATGTTTCTATCCAAATTTTCATTAGACGTGTAAGGAAGTTAGAGGATAGGAGGCTTTTGGATAATGGAGGAGGAGTGTCATAATTGTAAATGTTCGACAAAGGAATTTCAATGACGTTTTTACAATTTAATGTTGCTCAAATAAATTACCAAGGAATATTAAAGGGATTATAGGATCAAAATATAATTAGAAAATTTATTTTGAAAAAGTGTAAAGGTTATTTGGTCTCTTATTATTAAGGTTTACTACTTTGTTAAGCATAATTTTATCTTAATCAGTGTAAATAATTTTAATTACATTCTCTAGTAATATTTTTCAAAAAATAATTTGAATTTATTATGAAATATAAATTATGATTATTCCAAATACGGAATCCATTTTTATAAATTTTAATCACATGAGTGGTGGAAATTAATTTAAATTTAAACCAGGATATGAGATAAAATCAAAGGGTATTAAAGTAAAAACGTTCCAAAGATTACTATGTATTTATATCCACATTCAATATGAAATTTATTTCAATGACCTAAATTGGATTGATTGAAAAAATAAATTATTTTAATTAATCATTAAAACCATTTAACAATGTAATTTACACTAATATATAAATTATATGAAATGCCGTTTAGATTTACAATTATGTATTTTCAAGTACTTATTAAAAAATAAAACATCACATAAGTATGATAAAAAATAACACTAACCTAGTTTCTATGTTCCTATTTCAAATATTATGTTTATTATTATATTTAATATTGAATAAAATGTCATAAATTTTATTTAAAAAAGGTACTCCATTAAAAGGTGTTAGAGGTTCCTAAATCAATATATAGGTTTCTATATATAAAATTAGGGTTGTCCTAGTATCATGACTATCAAATCTAGCAGGTGAAATATATAAATATGTTATGGAATATATAATATATATTACATTAATATAAATTTAAATTGAAATTAATTTAATTTATTAGTGTCACACACCTTTTTTATCACACATATTGTTTTTTATAAAATATTTCCATTTATATTCAATTATTATCTATAGTGATTTTTAATTAATAGGTATCCAATGAATTCGACCATATATTTTCATAATTTTGTCATTCATATTCATAACTATCAATTTAAAGGTTGTGTTGTATCTTCTTATTTTATATAATATTATTTTTAAAAACATATTTTTGTTTGGTAAAACTTAGTCTTGCATGTTATTAATGAAATCAAATAAAGTCATTATTGTATATAACACAACGAAACTTCGATGTTCTATTTAGGTACATATATAAAATATATTTACTAAATATTTCATAAAATCATAAGAGGCTTTATTCCTTCCTATGATTGTATTTTTGTTTCATAGATGCTACAATGTTTATACATGATAATTTCATGTTGTTACATTCTCCCCACTTAAATTAAATTGAATCCTCAAAATTTAAAAATGATCTCAACGATATAGGGTCTAAAATACTATTTAATCCACACATGATAAATAATATTAATAACACATATAATTAATAATATGTAAAAAGAAATACATTAGTTATGTAACTTGGTTCCATAATAGGAGAACATCTATTGTAATTTGAAACATGGATATAGAAGAAAAAAATTACAATAATTTTTTAATTGAGAGTTCTAAAGAATATATTTAGATAAATGTTGATTGCCATAACGTCTCAAAAAAATTTATGAAAAAGTTGATTTATATCATAAAATATGATAATAATATGACATCCTTTTCGATTCAATCCATTTTCATATATTTTATAAATTCATTCACTCTATATAAGAAAATATAAAATAGTATTTCATAAACACAACCACATAATTTATTTATTCTATTAACAATTTTTACTGCATCTATTAGCACAAGTTGTATCGTACGGGGATGTAAAAAATCAATATATATAACCTTATCTAACGATAAAATTGATACATTTATAAATAGTTAACTTCTAAAAATTATTATGATCCAAAACTTTCTAAGATAATTCACTAATGATCCAAAATAAACTTATCATTCACCTTCAATAAAAAAGAATCATATTTTTAATCACACTAAATATGTGAACACCTTTATCATATATTTTCATCAAATAGTTCAATAAAAAAATTCCAAATAAATCTATTGGGGACATGAATTATTCCTTATTATTATATTAAAAAACATGTTATTAAATATATTACATTAATCCAAAATTCATATAAAATCCATGAATTATTTTTCTCATTGATTTATTGTTGTTTCCACTGTACTTTAAACATACTGATCATTTGAGATTACCCTTGTTATATTTCATTTACATGGGAATATGAGTAGTGTAAAAAGTTATGTAATAAATAATTTTATAAAGGATAGAATAATTTTTTATTTTTTAAATAAATAATGTGTTTTAGGAGGGAAAAATGTTCTTTAACTAAATAGTGAAATGATGTGTGCTTTCTTAAGAACATTTTCTCACACACATTTAGTACCAAAGAGTGTTCAAATAGTACTAATGATTGAAAAATGTCTTGAATAACTATAATAGTGAAATATGAAATAATTTATTGAACTATGTTCATATAATTTCTATTAATTTAAATTCCATTGAAATATCACAAAAATTATTTATGAAGATAATAATCATGAAACATTTGAATGTGTCTCATTGAAAATTAAATATTTTTTAATCAAAATACACATGAAAGAATAAAATTATATTATATTCATAAATACCATGAGCATATAATAATTATTGATATAATATTTCAATGGTAAATTAGATACAACACATGAAAGAGGTAAGTGGTGAACATGACATTTATCTCACTGACCTAAAAAGTGAGATGAAAATACCTTACCTTGTGTTTCCTTTCATGTGAAAGTATTTTAAATTAAATTAAAATTGTTTTAAGAGTGTTAATAACTTATTAAATGACCATATACATGTTTATAATATTAGTTATTATCTTATTATAATATCGTATTTCCCATTTGATAATAATCAGTCATTATTTTCACTATTTCAGGTGTTAATTGCCTAGTTTATCGACTATGTTTTAACTTGTTACTTGTTGTTACTATCATGGAATAATTATATAAATAATTTAAACCATTATTAAAATATAATATATATTCTTTATATATGTTTTTTTAATAATTCATAATTTTTTGAGATAAGAAATGGAATGGGTTATTCATGGGGATGATAGGTCGTATGTACATTTTAACACTACTATAATTTCATTGTCATATTAATGGATTGAAAAGTAAATTATATATTTATATATAATAATTAAAGTATCATATTATTGTGAAATATATAACATAGGTTTATTATAATAATTCTTAATGAATTCTATGTATTACATGAATGAGTCACATAACTTTGAGGGGGTGGTAGTCCACACTTCCACAAACAATGTTATTGTAGTTAAACAAAATGGAAAGTATAATAGTATTTGTTATAGAAGAATTTAAAAAGTATTAAGTCATTATAAGTTTCATTTTAATAATAATGTAATGTTTCCACATTATAATTCCCATTAATTAATGTTGGTAAATGGATAACGAATGACATCATTTGGTGAGGAGGCAGATTGATGTACACATAAATGTTATGTTTATTATCCATTAGATGGATGTTTTTGTAAATTAATGTTAAAACATTAACATGAAAACATCCTAGTTTATTTATGAAATTTTTTTATATAATAATTTAATCATAATTTTTTAGTTGGTGGATAATTGAAATAAAATTAAATAGCTTAAAGAATGATGTTATCGATTCTTTGGGTACCTTCTTTAGTTTTTTTAACCGATGAGATTCCTTGGATGGACAAATGATCATGGTGTGGATTCTAGGGTAATGGGGTATTATTTATCTTCTATTTTTAATATCTTGGGAGTTAAAAACTATCTTGAGAGGTGTGAGGATGTGGGAGGAGAGGAGACCATTTTTTGTTGGCGGAGGAGTGGAACTCTAGTAAATTATGAAAAAGTGAATTCCACCCACGTTTTTACAATTTTATGTTCCACAAATAATAGAAAAAATTATTGAAAAGGAATTATATTTTATAAATATTCTAATAAAAAATATTTAAATGATTTACTAGTTTATTTGGGTCCTTTTGTTAAAGGTTTAGTCCTCAGTTAAGATTAATTTCACCGTAATCATTAAAATTAATTTTAATTACTTTCACTAATAATTTTTTTTTCAACAAATAATTTTACCCTATTAGAAATTGTAAATTATTTTTATTCAGACTAATCATTCAATTTTTTAAAATTCCAATAACAACATTAGAAGGGAAAAAATTTATATTTAATCTTGGAGATGGGTGGATAATGCCTATTTTTAAGGTAAAAATATTTAGAAGTTTGAAAAGATTTTATATCCAATATTAAATGGAAATTGAATCCAATTACCTACATTGGATTAATATTTAAAAATTAAATATAAATAAAATTTATAACCCTTTAATAATGTAATTTAACTTTAAAAAATTTGATGGAAAAGAAGTTTTGAATTAAAAGTTATTTTTTACCTATTTATTAAAAATAAAAAATTGATGTAAAAATAAAACAATTTCACCTGAACCAAATATTGATGTTCATATTAAAAAGAAAAATTTTATTTTTACATATAATATTCATAAAATTTTCAAAAATGTAATTTAAAAGATGTTCTCCATTAAATGGAGGCCAAAGTTTCTTAATCAAAATAAAGGTTTTTATGTGTAATATTGGTTTTGTTCTTATATTATGAATATTGAATGAAATTGTTTAATGTCAAAAAAATTTAATTAATGTATAATATGTAAATATATATATTATTTTTCGATCAATTATTAATTTTATTCAATTTATTTTATTAGGATAAAATTCCTTTGTGAGCATAAAAATTTATTTTTATAAAATCATTCACTTTATTTCAATTTCTATCTATATTTGTTTCTAACAAATATATAACCAATGAATTAAAATAAATATTTTCATAAGATTTTTATTAATATTCATAACGTCCAATTTAATTGCTTGGTCATATCATATTAAATTATATAATAATATTTGTAGTAATAGATTATTTTTCGGTAAAACTCAGTCTTTTGTGTTTTACAAACAATCTAATAAAGTGACTATTGATTGTAAAACAAGACAAAATTATTGTTTTATGTAGGTAAATATATTAAATATATTTATAGTATATGAAATTAATAATAGAGGTTTTTTCACACCGATGAATATAAATAAATGATCATTTAAGAACATTTTTAGGAAAATATCCTACTCTTTTTTATAATAATTTTGAAATTACATATCTCTTCAAATAACTTTTAATAAAATTATCATTAAAAATTAAACTATTTATCATAAAAAGGATTATTTATAGAAATTATGGTGGTTAAATTTGTGCAAACCATAAGAGGTAAATCGAACACTCCTTCTTTATAGTAAAAGGATAGGAAAATGACATGTTCGAAAATAGACAACAAGATTAATTTTTAAACATTGGTAAAATAAAAAAATGACAAAATGTCTTCAATAAATAATTTTTGAATGGTTAAAATCAATTTCGAATATTTTTTAATAAAATAGGATTTCAAGAATAAAATAGTTTCTTCGACCATTTGGATGAACATTGTCTCATTTTCATAAAAACGTTTTACAAAACATTTTAAGTACCAAAGTGTGGAAAATTATACTATTAATTAGGAATGGTCGTGAATAAAAAGAGGTGAATAAAATGAAACAGTTTGTTGAAAAATGTTCAAATAATGTCGTCTTATGGAAATTAAAGTGTAAAAAATTATTAATAAAATGAGATTGGGAAGTGAACATTTGAACGGGCCATTACATTAATGTGAGAATCAATCAATGAATAGATTATGTGTATCAACTGTAAATAAAGATAATTGAAGTTTAAATACATCAATTAGATACAGTAAATTCACAATAAAAATAACCATATATTATAATTGATAATGAGGAATTAATATAACCTAATGAATAGATATATGGTTATGAAATTATTTCCCAATAGGAAACTTTTAAATAGATTCCCCTTAAATAATTTAAATTGAAACTCAAAATATTATGATTAATGATTAAATTGGAAAAGTATTTGAAAATATGGTTATATGAAAACCATATATAAAAAATTAGGTGAAAAAAATAATGTGATTGTTTCATGAATATGTTAAAAATAACACAAGGAAGAAACATTGAAAAGATAATCATTAAAACAATATATAGGAGAATAATATTTAGACATTACATAGTGTACCATACCACATTGAAAAACCTGAATAATAATATTCATTAAAGAATAAAATTACATGAAACGTATAATATCATGAGAAAAAAGAAAATCCTGACATAAAATTTTAGTGTGATGTATATAAACAAAATAAAAGAAACTACATCCATAATAACCTTTAAGTCTCAATGGAATCTAAATTGAGGTGAAATCACTTAGCTCGCATTTCCAATTTGGTTAAAAATCATTTAAATTACTTTATAATAGTTTTAAAAATGTTATTATATTATTACAGAACTATAGTAATATTTATGATATCATATATGCTCTTATCATTATATCGTGTTACTTACTTGTTAATAATCGTTCATTATTTTCACTATATCGAGTGTAAATTGTCTATTTTTTAATGAATGATTTGAGTTGTTATTTGTTGTTCTTAATAGGATTTAATCATCTCCAAAATGTAATCCATAATACAAATATCATATATATATAGTATATTTGTATTTATTATAATATATAATATTTGGATATAAGAAATGAAATGAATTGTTCATGGAGACAGTAGGTCGTACGTGCGAATAAAAGCGACATTCATTTCATTTTCATATTAAAAAATTTAATGTAATTGATATATAAGTATATTATATTTCTAGTATCGTATATATTTCATATATTTTACATAGATTTATTTAAACCATTCATTTACACATTCAATGTATAATGTGAAGGAGTCACATCACTTTGAGGGGGCGTAGCCCACACTCCCACAAATGATCTTATTGTGCTTACAAAAAATGTAGTTCATAAAATTATGTCTTATAAAATAATTATGGGAGCTTAAATACATTATAAATATCATATATAACATATATAAATAAAGTTTTCATCATAATTAAAAACTATAAGATATGGTAAATAAAAAAATATCAAATTTGTTTCGTGTGGTGCCAAATCGCCGTACAAAAAAATAATCTGTTCATTACCCATTAGATGGAGTTGTTTGTAAGTTTAGGTAGAACCCATAACATAAAAAAATATCCATATATTATAGATAATTTTATTTTTATATAATAAATGAGAAAGAATATTTTAAATATAGTATGAAAAAGAAAACTAAAGAGCTTTAGGGAAGAGGTTACCACTTATTTGGGTAACACCTTGTTAAATAAGACATACGCTAACTCAGTGTCATATACATTTAATGATATATCTTATATTTAGTTCATTTGATACAATAAATTTATTATAAATTAATCATATATTATACTCTATTACAAGCTTAGTGTTGGGTTCCATACATGCTACCGAATACAATGTTCATAATTTATATTTTTTTAGGGATTTACATTCTCCCCCAAAATAATTTAGTTTCATCCTCTCAATTTGAACTCAAACATGGTAATATATTGATTTATATTTTCTATTTTTTAAATACCATATTATTATAAGGGTTCATAAAAAATCCACTATAAAAAACATAATGGTATGTACATACGCCACATGGAATAACATATAACGTGGTATCTATGTATGAGAACATTAGTGGAAAGTGGTGATGCATACATGGAGGAAAAGAATGAATATTTATACATATTGATTTAGGAAATTAATAAAAAACAATATAATGATCAATAGAAATTTTAGGTTCTCAATGTCACAAATATGTGATGATTTAGAAGACCATTTGTTTAACCAAAATTATGGTATTAGGAACTCATTTTATTTTTTGATAATTTTTCTACTATTGGGTAATAATTTTAGTACATAAAATAAATGGAAATATAATTTCATTATAAGTTATATTTTCATTTGAATAATTATATCTTTTTGGTTTTCTTACTTTAAATTTTAATTCATCCCCAAATTTTGGAAATGGATATCCAAAAATTGACATTGATTCTTGAAGCACTAAAATAAATTTTTAAGAGATAATATGCCCAATAAATTGTGGAAAGACTAACCATTTGTTTATAAAAATTATATAAAGCATAAAATGGTTTATAAAATAATATATAAACCTAAAAATTGATACTACCTTTTCATTATCAATATTTATTCATCAAATTTATTAAGTAAAAAATTTTATGTTAAAAAACATATTTCATAGGTTATCATTTGGAATGAAACTCGTTTCGTACTTCAATCATGGATTCAAGACACATAGAATTCCATACATTATTGGTTTTCATCTGACATACAAGTTGTTATTTCCTAAAGAAATTTAATATAAGTTTTAGAATAACTAATATGGAAATCCTGGAAAAATTATTAATCCATAAATATCATTTTTAACTATGTTTTTTAATATTACCTCAATAATTAATTAAATTAACCATTTTATTTCAAAATAGGTCATTAATTGTTCTAAAATTTATCCTATTTCAATCATAGTAAATATCTATTAAAATATGTCATAATGGTTTTTAATGAGATTGTGAATTTTCCTAAGAATATCCCCCAGGAGCGTCAAACCAAGTGTGA
Organism: Viscum album; assembly: GCA_963277665.1. Taxonomy (NCBI): domain Eukaryota; kingdom Viridiplantae; phylum Streptophyta; class Magnoliopsida; order Santalales; family Viscaceae; genus Viscum; species Viscum album. The sequence goes on along the minus strand of OY728126.1, from coordinate 1,471,310,006 downwards.
AGTAAGGCCCGTTGTTTTGTACCAAGATATGCCAAGTCAGGCCTGACACACATTGTCAGAGTTTTTAATCCTATGTACATATATTCTAGAACTATATCCACTTATAGTATCGAAATGAGGATGTATTTATAAGAACACTACATGACCACTTTCTAATCGATAAATCAGTATATTCTTCATTAGTTATCCTCAAATTATACCTTTAAGATATGTTCTATAATCTATGTTTTCCAAAATATAATACCCAAAGTTGAAACTAAACATACATTAATAAAAAATGTAATATCATGACCTTATAAAGCTTGAGAAAGGTGTATACTACCATTACAATAGCATGATTACAAGGAATCAAATCCTAAGGGTCGATCAGTTTAATGGTCTAGGTAAATCAGATTCATAGATGAGTCTTATATTACAAATACATACAATAATTACAACATAAATATTTTCTTTAGAGGGTAAATTTATTCCATCTAGAATATCCTAGCAAATCTTACATAAAATAATTCTTGGATTCCTAGGAAAATGATAAAAAACAAGGTTCATCTAAAATTCTCATTAATGGTAAAGTATAATAGAATCAATAATGGATCAATGAGAATAATAATAATTGAATGTTAAATAAATTAACCCATATAACATGTAAACAAAAATGTGATAAAGAAGAGAATAAACCGTATATAAAGGTAATAACTAGAAACCGTTTATATTCAAACAATAATATAAAGAAAAATCAATATGGAATGGTATGCAACTGTAACACATGCCTTTTTAATCGATCAATATAAAATGAAATATATACATACATATGTTGATTGAAGATCTCAGAGTTAAATAATAACTAATACTAAATGAGGGAAATTATTTATTATTGGACCCTAGATTTTTTATGTAAATTAAAAAATTAATATCATGAACATTCATAATATAGTATAAAATATCAGTTAAAAATCCATCTAATCCACCTATCCAACAAAATCGTCTCATGAGACTACTGATGCATCGAGGGGATATATACATCCAAGTCCCACATGTTTCATACCTTTACAAGTATTTTTCTAAACTATGAAATTTATTTTACTTATCAAATATCCAAAATGCAGTTGATGTTATAGATTTATAAATATTTCCCTAGATAAAAAAATTTAAATATAAACACCATATGAAAAATGTTCTACGGTTAATGCTACGAAACTATCAATGATAAATGATATAGATAATTAGGATAAATTAAATGATCAATGATCATTGTATATTTTAATATTTCAAGACAACTAAAGAATGGAATCAAGGAAGTGAATGTGAATATTAACCATTGGAAAATAATCACAAAACATCTAGGGGAAAAATAAAGACAATAGTGATACAGAATATCCAAATGTGGAGTAAGGATAAAGGGTTGTAGTCATTGAATAACAGAAATAATATAATAGATATTTTAAAAACATTCTTTAGTAAAATATCTTTTTTATTTTGAAAAAATAATTTGCAAATTATTTTATTTGAATATAAAATTTAAATTTATTTCACTTAAAAATGAATGACAAATAATTAAAATGAAATATTAGATGAAATGATGGAAGTTAAATCAATACATGAATTAAAAGGTAAAAATATCATTCTTTTTCATAGTAAAAGGATTAAAAATTGGCTTTTCAAAATATAAAACAATGATATGTTTGAAAAAACATAAAAAAGTATAAATTTATTCAAAAAATCATTTTTAAAACTTTAAAAAAATATAAAACCCTCTTTATAAAATAGGTTTTTAGAAGAAAATTGGTTCTCTAGCTATAATGGGATATAAATTCTATCTTTCATAAAAACATTTTCTAAATCATTTTGACTACTAAATAGTGGAATAATGGTACAATTAATTGGAAATGGTAATAAATAACCAGAGGAGAAGAAAAAGAAAGGGATTATTAGAAAATAAAAAAACATATTATAATGAATTTTCAAGTGTAAACAATATTGAAATAATTATAATTTACAGTAAACCTGTGAAATGATTATTACATTGAAGTTATAATAAATTAACGATTATATTTTCTTTATCAATATTAAATCCAGATAAAGAAGTTGAAGTAAATAAATAGATATCCAATGTCCTTATACACATAGTCATAGAATATTCGTGGAAATGAGGAAGTAGTATAACATAATGAAAAATATTCAGTATATTAAATTTATTTTCCACATGGTTAACTTTTAACTCAATCAACTTGAAAGAAATAATTCAAATTAAGACCTAATATAACATAAAACAATAATGTATCATGATATTAAATGTAAGAAGAAAAATATGTAAACCATATATAAGAAATTATGGGAATATAAAACATGGTTTAAATTTAAAATAAATTCATTATATATGTATTTGGAATAATCCATAATATTTGGATATAATAAATGATACACATAGTTCAAGGAGGTTGTGTGTCATACATACAGATGAATCCTACATTGATTTATTTTCTATATTAGAATAATGAAAAGTAAATAATATATATTTATATTATATTTATAGAGTATATTAATTTCACATATGTTAGATATTTTTATGAAAACCTTAGTTTTTAAATGTTATGTATAATGTGAACGAACCACATCGCTATGAGGGGGTGGTAGTCCACCCTTCCACAAAATGTTTTTTTTCATATTCTTGTAAAATGGATTTCATTGTGTAATTTTTTTGAAGATAATTATATTACTATAAATAAAATATAAATATAATATATAAAATATATAAATAGATTGTACATAATAACTTCTTCTCATAGGAGTATGTAAAGGAAAAATAAACAACTTTATTTTTTAGGCGGTAGTTTGATGTTCAAAAAAATAGTATGTTTTTACCCATTATATACAAGTGTGAAAATTTTAGTAGAAAATTTAAAATAAATAAACTCAGCACATTAATTAATCTATTTTTATATAATAATGGAATAAGAATATTTTAGGGGTGGATAATAGAAATAAAAATGAAAAGTCTGAGGGAGGAGGTTACCTCCTATTCGAGTAACAACAATTTGTTTTCACCAATGTGATTCCATGGATGGATTTTTTACCTAGGTGAATCATTTAGGATAAGTGTATGTATTTTTAGGATCCATTTTTTTAGGTATTGGTTGATCTAAATAGGATTTATAGGAGAGATGATGTGAGAGGATAAGAGGCCTTTTTATAATGTAGGAGTGATACTCTTGTAAATTTTGGGAAATGGGAATTACACCCAAGTTTTTTCCATTAAATGAGAATCAAATAATTAACAAAAGTAGATAAAAGGTATTATATAGTATAAATAAGTCCATCTAATGGAATATGGAAATATTTCTAGGTCATTTGGGCCCTTATCATTAAGGATTAGTCATTTCATAATCTTCCATTCATTATAATCATTGTAATTAATTTAAATTATTTTCAAATATATTTTTTGGTAATATAATAATTATACATTTTTATAAATTATAAATTATATATATATATTAAATATGGAATTAATTTTTACACATTCCAATCACTTTATTATTTGAAATTAATTTTAATTTTATCCCACAAATGGGACGATAATGTGAGGTTTTAATGTAAAAGAGTCCAAAAGATTGCTTTGTTTTTATTTTCAAATTCAAAGTGAAATTGATTCAATTGACCTAAATTAGATTAAATAAAAAAATTAATATAATTAAACATTAAAACCAATTAAAAATATATTTTTCTAATATATATAAATTAATTAAAAAGAATATTTTAATTAAAATTCTGTATTTTTTACTATTAATTAAAAAATGAAACTTCATAGAAAAATAATAAAAAGACACCATAACATAATTTTTATTTTTCTATTTAAAAAATGAATTTTATTTTTTCATATAAAATATATCAAATTTCCAAAACGTGTATTTAAAATAAGTTCCCCTTTAAAAGGACGTAAAAGTGGCGTAATAAAAATATAGGTATTTATTTATAATATTTTATTGATCTTATATCATGCCTATAAAATCTATTAAATGAATATCAAAAATATTTTATAGAATAATATATATATATATATATCTCTGTGTGTGTTAACATAATATCAATAAATAATTTTTAATTTATTTAATTTATTATGATAAATCATCTTTCTGTGGATGAAAAATGTTTTCTATAAACATATTCCAAATATTTTCTATTGGATGTTATATCCATTTCTAATTAATTTGTAAACAAATAATTAGTTATATATTTTTTTAAACCATATATTTTAATAATTTAATTAATAATATTCATAATAGATAATTTATATGTTATTATATTTAATAATAAAATTTTATTAATATATTGTTTTCAATAAAACTAGATCATATGTGTAATTACATATATTAAAGAAACTCATTGTTGCATGTGACACACACAAACTCATTGTCGCATGGATTGAATGATATAAAATATATTAATTTTTTTAAATAGTTAATATTTTATAAATTCTCTATATATTATATTACCTTATGTGCTTGGTCTTGTGTGTCATACACGCTATCGAATACAATGTTCTTACATTATATTTTCAGTGCGTTACAGGTTTCTATGTGTGTCACGTCGGCCATGATAACACAAGGTGTACCGATATGAATGATTTTGTTCTATGTATTCTATTTATTAATTTTATAGATGAATGAATTTGTATATTATGGCATATATAATGGCGACATGGTGAAACCCTGCTGAGTATTGTTTCTCACACCCTACAGGGGAACCATAGTACACCAATAAACCATATATCTATTATATAGATGTCATAAATAGTAGAGCATATATTTTATTTGGACTATCATGATGGGATTATTATATAGTTTTTAGGAAATTATTGGAGTTTTTTGGATCATGGTTTTGTATTTACACTATAATTTATTATTTTTTATCATTAGACCATGGGAAATTAGTTTGGTTACATGACTGTATGATCTGTATTTTATATATATTATAGAATAAATTTGTTTAATATTTTTATGTATTGTTTTTCTAGTATATATTATTTTCTTATTACTAATTATGATTTATAGTTACGATATCAATGATATGATCTCTCAAACACAATATTTAGGATCTTTCTACTAGTATTCATCCTTTGGTGTACTGGGAGGCACCCATTAAGTCACGTACCACTTAGGATGGTATATTGTGTAGTGATTTTTGGTTATCAAATTATAAAATGGTATTTAATGGACCCTAACATAGATTCAATAGGATTGGAGTATATAGTTTTTAATGGGGAATTTTTATGGCCCTAGGATATTGTTGGTCATGTATTGTATCAACAAAAATATATAAATATTAATGATTTTGATTATCACAAAAACCCTTGTTTATTTTAATAATGATTTTATTTTGAGTGTATTTCATGAAATTTATATTCTTTATCAATTACTGTCTTGAAATAATATTCAATTATTTATATGCAATAATTATTTTTTAATGTGTTCATAACACACTTTGGCATATTTGGGAAACATTGTTCACCGTTTGTCGGTTACTGGAAAATATTTTCATTAAATTCATCACATAAGTTAACATATGGAACAAACCTTATGTTTATGTTGAAGGATAAATGCATATGGTTAGTAAACGTTATTTTTGATGAAACATATGGTTAAGGAACATTATGTTCAGATTACAACCTATGGTTTTCTAGAAAGGAAAAGTATGGTTAAAGAACCCTACGTAAATATGGAACTTTACAAATGTTTTGATCATCAACCGTTCTATTGTAATCAAACTCACATTGTCGACATTGAATTTGAAAAAATGGATGAATGGATAATAAATGATACATTAATAGATCTATTCTAAAGTGATAAAATATATGGATCCTCAACCCTATTTTATTTTACAATTTTTTAAGGTACCATATGTTTGAATTTTCAAAGTCAGAAATTTGAATCTATGCCTTTATCAGAGCATTTTGAAAAAGTGTTTTCATAATGTTCGGGTGATTTAATGTTCGATTTTGATTGATTCAAATCTCATTTTAGATTATTTAAAGATCTATTTATAGAAGAGATTTTTTCTTCTAGTATTAAGGGAAATTACGTCTACTCATAGATATTTTCTTTGAATACAAAATCTGTCGATTTAGCAGGAGTATTTTGTTGATTTGAAATCCTTCTACGGGATATATTTTTATATATATATTTCTTGGTTTTATTTTTAAATATGATGATCTAGATACTTCTTGGCTATATTTATAATTCTTATTCCTCAATATTTCTTGTGAAAATTATTTAACAGTACTACAACGATAAAGCATCTTAGATACAAGGACTACATTTTGGAGTTATACATGTTCTAATTTGGAAATATGATGCTCTGTTTTTGTTTCTGTTCATAAAATGGATGATCTCTTGTGAAACCAGATCTCTTTTTATATATTTCAAAGTTTATTTTCTTTATATGTAGAAAATCATGCTTTTATTAGTTCTCTGATTCTAAAACTGCGAGCATTATCTGTTTCTCATCAAACTACATCTGATCTTTTTTGAGTTTGGACTACTCATATTTAATCATGGTGGAATGTCAGCTTCTAAAACTAAGCTATGGTTTATTTCGTTCTTTGTAAAAGAACCATAAGGATCTATTTTTAAGCCTTTTTTGTATGGGTATCAACATCCTATACTTAGTTGTTGATTGGTCATATGATACAAGGACCTTACTAGTGAAATTCACCAAGCCCATAGAGAGGGTGATTAGTGTAGTGAACTAGGGGTTCTTTGTTCCCAAAACCACTATAAATTGATGTGCATTGTTCTCTGTTCATATCCTTTTAATATAAATTATCATATAGAAATGTCACCAACTCTATCTACTATTCATGTGAATAGACATAATTGCCAATTTTTTTAAAAAGAACACAATTCACCCCTTCTTATGTTATCATTATAGTCTTTATGACCTAACATTAGGTATTAGAGGATGATCTTTTCAACCAATCTATAACAAGATAAAGGCATAATATCTATATTAGTGGTTGGAATAGATAATCTCAATGATGGAACGTCAATAGTTCATGATTTATATTTTAATAGTGAGAATTATGGATGATTGAAGTCACGAATGATACTCTATATAAAAAATCCTTGATTTAATATATACTCAAAGATTGTAAATTCTTACACAATTCCTAAAAAACATGAATCTTGGTCTACTACTACAGATGCTGAGTATGATATGAATTAAAAAATCAATGAATACCATTATTTGTTGTCTTGGACTAGATAAAATCAATTATGTATCGCAATGCCAAATAGCTTATGAAATGTTGATGAAAATTGCAGTAAACTATGAAGGTACTGACAATGTTAGAAAAATGAGATATGCTATATATAAATTAAGGTTTTATATGTTCTAAATGTTTGAGGGAGATATAATTACACAGACAAACAGAAGGATGAAAGAAATTGTTAATAATATATCTTCTATAGGTGAGCCTATCATCCAACCTGATCATGCCTTGAAAGTTCTATGTGTTCTACCTGTGAAGTGGAATGGAATTTCTACTAAAATATTCCTATTTACACCAATCAATAATTTGACAATGATATAATTGATTGGAATGTTAATGAGGTTTGAGGATTAAAAGTAAGATGAGGTTGAAGATCACAATGTAAAAGTCAAAACAGTTAACACTACTTTAATATTTATATCCCAATAGTAGAAAAGAAAACATAATCAAGAAGAAAGAAATTCAGAGTCATCTAACTTAGAAATTGAGCCGCCTCAATTAGCTAGAAAATTCAGTAAATTTTATTGGAAGAATAAATGATTCAGAAGAACCCTAAATAAGGATGATAATTACTCGTTGGAATTATGATGTTATGAATGAAAAAAAATTGGGGCATATAAGACCTGATTTCCCTCAATTTAAAGGAGATAAGAGAAAGACAAAAAAGAAATATGAGAAGAATTATGATTATGAGAAAAAGGGAAAAAGAGCTGTAAAATCTTCTTGGAGTGTTTCTAAAGACTCTAATAGCTCATCAATATCTAATTCATAGAAGGAAGAATCAAATCTTAATGCTAATATGTGCATTAAGGCTATTGAAGAGAAGTTAAAATTCTACTATTCATTTGATTCTGATTCTACTTACTCAAATTATAAAATGACTACCTATTGTACATTTCTAGAAGAAAGATATGACTCCCTGTTAAGGAAACACATGTCCTAAAAAAATATTCATAAATTTATTTTTGTATAAAGGGAAAAATTACTTAACAAACATCTAGATTTAATTTCAAAAATTATTTCATATACTACAAACTATTCTAACTTTGAAAATTAGATTAAAAACTACAGGATGAAGTAAAAACTTATAAAAGTGATGCTCTTATTTTTACAAAAGGAGAAAATGTACAAAATGAAATTCTTGGTAAAAATTTAATAAAAAAGAATGATTTTGTATTGGTATTAAGGGGGAAAACCCACACTATAAAAAAATATTTTGTACCTGGTTCTAACAACAAAAGCAGGTCTACTGTTAAATGATGTCATTGTGGTATTAATGGACATTATGGTAATTATTGTTGTTTAAGAAAAACACATTTATGTGATGTAGGAATGTTCATATTTCAAAAGAATTATCAAATTTTAATTATAATAATTTTGATAAAAATAAATCTATTTGGATTCATATGTTTTTGATATCTAACACTAAAAGACACAAAAAAGATATCAGTTCGAAACCAAATTTCTGTTTAATTTGACATTGTAGGAAACATGCAACAGAATAGGAAAAGTCATATGGTATATGGAAAATTGATTTTCAAGACATATGAGTGTAAATTCATAAAATTTGTATACTCTGACTAAAATAGATGGAGGCCTAGTCAACTTCTGTGACAATGCCATAGGAAAAATTATTTGGCTCAGAACAGTTGGAGATCCAGATTCTGTCTCAATTAATAAAGTACTCCATGTACAATGATTTAATCACTAAATGATAAGTACCTATAAATTATATGATGATGTATACTATATTTATTTTTCTAATAATTATTGTCCTATTTTTAAAAATAATTTACACAAATTTTTATCTCCCATAATAGAAAATATGTACACCGTAGATTTAAATACTTTATGTAAATAGAAGGTGAAATGTTTGACTGCTAAAGTAAATGAGTCATGGATTTGGAATATAAGACTTGGTCATTGTTATATTTAATCATTACAAAAGTTATCTAAAAAAATTATTTATAGATTTTCCATGTTTTAAATTTGATAGTGATAGATTATATGATGCATGTCAGATAGGAAATAAACACCAATCCTCTTTCCAATCTGTTAACAAAATTTCTACATAAATGCCCCTTGAACTTATTCATATTGATTTGTTTTGACCATCTATAATATCATGTTTGTATGGTAAATTATATGTATATGTTTTAGTGGATGATTATTCAAGATTTACTTTGGTATATTTTCTAAAACTAAAAAATGTTGCTTTTGTTTTTTTGAGTGTTTTTATAAAATAGTTTAAATTGAAAATAATTTTAATATAATTTCAGTAAGAAGTGAACAATTTGGGGAGTTTGAGAATCAAGAAATTAATTCTTTTTAATAAAATATTGGTGTTAAACACACCTTCTCAGCACCAAGAACACCTCTACCAAATGGAATTGCTGAAAGAAGAAACAGAACTATTAAAAAATAGCAAGAATAATGCTAAATGAATACCGACTTCCAACCTACTTTTGTGCATATTTTGTAAGCACAACATGATATATTATAAATAGAGTTTTAATTCAACATATTTTCAAAAATATACTTTATTAACATTATAATAACATAAATCATATGGTATTGTAATTTATGGTTTTTGGATGAAAGGTATATATCTTGAGCGCCAAGGATAATCTTGTAAGGTTTCAACCAAAATATGTTGAAGGAATATTCTTAGGATATTCAGAAACTTCTAATTCTTATAGAGTATTAAATAAAAGTCATGTATTATTGATGAATTAGTACATGTGATGTTTAATCATACTGATCCTTTCAATAAATAGAATGATCAAATAGATGAAGTTTCTGATTCTTTTAACAAAATGAGACATGATAAATTGAATGTTGATTTTGAAAACAGAAACAACATTCACTCCGGTTTAAAATATCATGATACTAATGAACCTCAATTTTTTCTGCCTAGAAAGTCTACAATTCTGATGAATCCCGCTTTAGTGACTTTTATAGGAGATCTAGACATTGGAATAAAAACTATAAGAAGTCTTAGAAACCTTGCATAATTTTTTAATTTGCAATCCCAGCTAGAGCCTATATATTTTAAAGAATCCCTAGAAGATGAAAGTCTATGTTTGTTAATGCAATAAGAGCTAAATCTATTTAACAGAAATAAATTATGGAAATTAGTCAAAAAACCACTGAATTATCTAATTATAAGAACTCAATGGGGAATTAAAAAAACAAGATGATCAAGTTATTCTAAGTATAAATAAAGCTAGACTAGTATCTAAAGGGTATAATTAAGAAGAATATATAGACTATGAGGAAACCTTTCTCCCATAGCTAGACTAGAATAAATTAGAATTATTTTGTCTTATACATCTCATATGAATTTTAAAGTATATGAGACGAATGTAAAATCTTCTTTTTAAAATGGATATTTAATGGGGGATGTTTATTTTGAGGAACCTCCTAGTTTTGAAAATTCATCCAAATAATATTTTTGTAATACTTACAAAAGATCTCTATGGACTTAAAAAAGCACCTAGAGATTGTGTGGAAAATTATGTTCATTTCTTTTGAAAAATGGTTGTACTGTTGGTTTGGAAGACCTAACCCTGTTCAAGAAAATATATTGTTCTAATTTATCAGTAGTTCAAATTTATGTTGATGATGTTACTTTTTGATTAACAAATTAAAAACATTGTAATGGTTTCTTAGAAATTATGAAAAAATAAATTGAAATGAGAATTATGGTTGAAATTAAAATTCTTTTTTGGGAAATTGAATTCATCAAAACTATTATTAGAATGTATTAAATCAGATTAAATACATTACTGATTTATTGAAAATGTTAGGTCTTGAGAACAACAAGGAATATTCAACTCCCATGTGTACTAATATTAAACTTCACCTTGATGAAGTTGGATAACTAGTGGAAAAAAAGTTATATAGTGGTATAATTGGAAGATAACTATATCTCAGTACTAATGGAAATGATATTATGTTTTCAATATTTCTATGTTCCATCATTCAATAAAATCCAAATGAATCCTATCCTACTACTGTAAAAATGATAATTAGATATTTTAAAGGAACAGTTCTCAATCTCTTCATTATTAAAAAACATTTGCTTTTTTTATTATCTTATTGAAATAAAGATTTTGGGGGATGTAGATTAGATAGAAAAAGTACTCCAGGAACCTTTAACTTTTTAGGAAAATCATTTCTATCATGATCATGTAAGAAGAAACATTCGGTTGCACTATCAATAGCTTAAGCATAGTATGTATCTGTAGGCAGTTATTGTGCACAAGTTCTATGGATGAAAAACACTCTAAAGGAATTTAGAAATAAGTTTAATAATACACCGATTTTATCAGAAAATTCACGTTCTTTATAAATATCAAAAAATCCAATAAGTCATTCTAGAACTAATAATATTGATATTATACATCATTTTTTAAGAGATTATGTTCCCAAAAAGGATATATCATTAGAATTTGTAAACACTAAAAATAAATTAGTTGATATTTTCACTAAACCAAATCCCACTATTTGTTTTGATATTATAACGGGGGATTTATGTTTATTTAATTTTAAAATAAATATTTATTTTGTTTTATTTTATTTACTTTTATATTATTTAAATCTGTTTCAAGCCTAATTTATTTCTATAAATATAATATAATTTAATAATTATTATTTTAATTTATCTAGTTTTTTTAAAATATATTTAAACCACATAATTATTAATTTTTTTTCATAATTAATCTATAACACAAGAAATGAGTACATGTTTCATTTATCAAAAATCATTCATTATCTGAACATTTCATCTTCCAAATATTGTTTTACCCCAATAAAACTTGTTTCACCTAACCCTTAGTGTTAGTCCTTCTGAACCCAAGAAGTCGAAAACATCATATTTTCGTATCTTCAATTATGATGAAATCCAAGAGAATCTAAGAAGGATATGCAAGTGAACCAAAATGTCAAAGAATATCATGCAGATAAATTCATCAATGAATGGTGATTGATCTTGAATGGTTATAATAGATGAACTTACATATGAAGTATGCACTATATTTCCATAGTATTTAGACATATTTTAATGATGTAAACTCAGAATTTCAGTATGATTTAGAATATAATTTATTTTATAAGATTGTGATATTTATTTTTGAAGATTAATAAGATATGATTTTTTCTAGTATCAAAGATTTGGGATTCAAAATTTCTTCTACTGAGGTTGCAAAAATATTGAACAATACACATGATGGACTTTCCCTTGTTTTAATATTAAATTGATTGGTGATAAGGATGATTCTTATAAATACATCATGTATTTTTTGTTCAAATAATTTCACATCAGAATGATGTTTTTTAAGGATTTCAAACCTGACCATAATATTTTGATGAAATTTATTCAAATAGGAATAGTTCCAAGGATGGATGAGAAGGTGAAAATTATTTTACCATAAATGTATATAATTTTATTTCAATATGATATAAAATTGAATTATATGTGTTATTTATATCATAATATTCATTAGTATTGTTTACTGGATGGAAGAATGAATTTTTATCCATATAGAAGAATAATTTCAAGGATTTGGTATAAGAAGGATATGATCAGACTGGTTAAGTATAGAGTAAAATGTCATCATAGTAATGTTTTGAATCCTATAGCATTATGAAAACATGGATTTTTCTGGAGAACTGTAAAAGAAAAAAAAGTACATGTTGAAGATGAGGAAGGATAATGCTCAGGATATTTTTCTTAGGGGGATAAAGCAAGTTTTTGAAAGGAGGGTGTAACTGAATTTCGTACAAATGAAGTTTCACAATCATTTGAGAGAATTATTAGATTTAACATAGGAGAAGAAAAAGATGAGGAATGTCAAGAAGGACTTGTAATGAAACCATGGAATAGATCTCCTCATCAATTTGAAGAGAAAATTTTGGATTCAAGAGAAGAAACATGCTCAGTTCATCTGGAAGAAACTATTGTTGAGGAGAAAATTGAAGTGGAGAGTTAAGATAGATATCTTGAAATTTTAACTCTGTTAAGTAAAAAATTACCAGAGGGAATTATTGTAGAAATAGTTCACGAACAAAATACTCTATCTAAAAATGTTATATCACAGATTTTCATAGAAAAGGTTACCATGCAAGGAGATGTTCAAGAAGGATAGATTCTACATGAATCTGTTATAGAAATTCAACCTTTAATTATAGATAATAAAGTTGTAAATTAAGATCGTATTTCTGGTGATTAGATAAATGATTTAAACAATCGGCCTTTTCATGTAAAAAATTTGTAATACAAATAGTAGCATATTCATTTCCATGTAAAAATGGAAATTAGGATTTGAATGAAAATGGGGGGCCTATTATTCATTATATACAAAAGTTGAAGAAGTTGTGGTTAAATTCTACAAACTCAATAAGAGAATGCAACTATGCGGTAAGAACATGATGTTTCAAAGAAAATGATTTAGGATCTTAATGAGAGTATTGTTTTTAGAAGGGATTTTGATGCATTCAAGAGAGAAAAATTAATGAGATTTGGAAGATCATATCAGTATCTTTTTCAAAAAAAAAATTCCAGAATTAATTGGTACTTGGGAAGTAAATTTGAATATGTAAAATTTTTAGTGAATCAGGCCAATGCACTAACTCCTACCCTTATGACCAGTCCAGATTTAATTACAAGATTTGATGCCATTACATCTATTGTGGCATATATGAATGTTCTAATTTAGGACCATCATTGAAATAGTTCTCCTCAATTAGTTTTATTGGACAATCAGAAATTTCTTGTTGACCGGTTAACTCAATGAGATCTTTGAATTCGATTTATGTTAAATCATTTTTTAGATAAGTTGGATATGTTCATGTAGCAAGAGGAGATACTTCATGTGTTTTTTAATTTCAACATAGTTGAAAATCTGTATGCGAAAAATGAATCCAAGAAATTAATAATTTAGATTAGATAAAGTTTGATGAAGAAGTTAAGATTGCATATGGTTGATCTTAGGGACATTTATGAAGCCATAAAAAATTCAACTCCATCGAATCCTTAGCCTTATTTCATTTTCTAACCTTAAACCACTATAATGATAGTTTTTTTCTCATTCACAAACATTATTGTGTTAATCATTATTGATCAATCAATTTGTCTTCTATCTGTAAATTACATTTCATTATTTTATCTACTTTTTTATTATTCTCTGTTCCCCAAAATCCATTTCTCTTTATTCATTATAGTTACTTATAACATTTACTTATAATTATGTTCAATAATAAATGTATTTTAGTCTCTTTTATATAAATAATTTTTTATATCACAAAAGGCAGATAAAGTTAGATAAACACAATATTTCTTTTATTTGAGAAATTTAGATAAGCATAAAAATTTCTTTTAAATTTATCTTTGGGGGAGAAATTCAAATATTTCTACTTTATTGAACTTATTCTGTCAAATTGAAATTATTTTCATTTAATGTTTACAATATTCTATATAATCTTTCTCAATTAATAGTTTTAATTAATGGGATTTTTTATCCTCAAAAGGGGTATATTTTTGTTTATGTATTGTCTCAACAATATACAATAAATATTAATGAGTTTGATTATCACAAATACCATTGTTTGTTTTACAAATGATTTTATTTTGATTTTATTTTAAGTGATTTATATTCTTTTTAAATTCTTATATTGAAATAATATTAGACTATTTATTTTCTAGACATATTCGTTTAGGTATTTGTAATGCACTGAGGCATATTTTGGAAACATTATTCACCATCTTTCAGTTACTAGAAATTCATTTCATTCAATTCATTAGAGAAAGTAATGTATGGAACAAAGCTTATGATTATATTGAAGGATCAATGCATATGGTTAATCATCCTTACATTTGAAGAAACTTAAGGTTATAGAACATTACGTTTGGATTTGAACCTTATGTCTTCTAGAAAAGGAAATTATGGTTAAAGAGCCCTATGTAAGTATATAACTTTACAAACATATGGATCATCAACCTTAATTTTTTAATCAACCTCACATTTTCAGCCTTATGTTTGAAATAAATGAATGAAAGGATAATCAATGTTACATTCAAAGATCTATGCTGAGGTGGAAAAATGTAAGGATCATCAACCCTATGATTTTTTTTCCGTTTTGTGAAGTAATTTTACGTTTGACTTTTACACGTCAAAAATTGGTAATATACGTCTTTATTAGCACATTTTGGAACATTCTTTTTGGAATTTTAGTCCAATTTAACATTTTATTTTGATCGATTCAATGATCCATTTAGACGATTTAATGAGCTTTTTACAACATTGATTTTCTATCATATTCTTAAAGGGAATTTATGTCTACACTAAGCTATTTTATATGAATTTGAAATCACTTGATTTATCAGGAACCTTTTTTGGATATGAAATCTTTCTATGAGATATATTTTTATATATGAATTTCTTGGACGGATTTTGAGATCTGATGATTTAGAGATTTCATGGATGCATTGATAATTCTTATAATTCAATATTTCTTGTGAAATTATTTTATATTTCTAAAGAGATCTAGAATATCACATACAAGGACTATGTTTTTGATATATACATGTTCAAATCTAGAAAAATGATGCCTTTTTTTATTTCTATTCTTAAAATTGATGATCTACTTTTTAACCATATATATTCTGATATATTTCAATGTTTAATTTTTTTTGATGTAGAATATCCTTCTTTTATCAATTGCGTAATGCTTCAACTGCGAGCTTCATCTGTTTCTCATCAAACTACATATTTTCTATTTTGATTTTGACTACTCGTATTCTTTTATGGTGGAGTGTCATCTTCTCACACTAAGATGTGGTTTTATCGGTAACCTATAATAGAACAAGAATGCTCTGTTCTATAATCCCTTGTCTGTAAGGGTAAAAAATTCATTCACTCTATTGTGGATCACTCTTATGATATGAGGACCTTACTAGAGAAATTCAGCAATCCCACAGAGAGGGTGAATAGTGGGGTGGACGATGGGATCTTCTGCCCTAAACTATTATAAATTGTTGTGATTTTTTCTCTGCTCATATCCACTG
This sequence comes from Viscum album, assembly GCA_963277665.1. Taxonomy (NCBI): domain Eukaryota; kingdom Viridiplantae; phylum Streptophyta; class Magnoliopsida; order Santalales; family Viscaceae; genus Viscum; species Viscum album. The sequence goes on along the minus strand of OY728126.1, from coordinate 1,471,293,678 downwards.
CATATATATTCACTAAAAGTTACATCACTATCTCTATATACTATTGATGTTAATTGAAAAAATTGTGATTTTTTTAGAAGAACACAGATCACCCCCTCTTGTGTTTTCACTATAGTCTTTCTGACCTAAAAGATAAGTCTACATGTTCCCTGATAATGAGGTTGTGTTTCCATTAGTTTTGATATTCCATGTGGTACCATTCAAATCACTGGGTGATACTAGATTATCATACCACCATCCTTGACCATTATTGGTTGTCCAATCCTATTATGATAGATTGGTTTTAGTTAGATCATAAAATTCAAGTAGTATACAATATAGAAATGCAGTCCAAAAGGACTTTATGCTATCATGTCTATTAGATTACATCAACTGATGGAGGGTATCTATGGTATTACATTTCCACAAGGGTATATGACTTAAATGATTTGATTTTTGTCATGATTATTAGTTTTTAGGGATGTGCAGTCATTGTACTAGATGCATGAAATCTTCAACACTATATAAAAATAATATCAAATGGTCTCATAGAAATGTTCCATCAGTTGTAGGTATTAAAAACAAGTTAATATCTCTAGAGACACATGTTTCCATGTCTAAAATCCCTGATTCCATCTGGTGGTCCAAAATTCACTATTTAAATCCCTACCCTATCTCTATCGGCTATAACCCATGGTTAATTCATAATGAAAGATATTCGAAAAAATTCACCAAAATAAGATACTATCATCCAATAATCCTATATAATTATATGATTTACTAACCTATAATATAGAAATAATTTCAATTATAGAAATAGTTCTCTCAATAATATATTCTAAACCGTAATTCAAATTTTCATTGAAGTGGCATAATTTATTCCTAGAAAACTGAATGATGAAAACATATGTATAGATTGACGATTCCATGTAAATTTAGTAAATCTCTAAATTATCTTAAAATAAAAAATATCATTCTCTATGAAATATATAAAAATAAAATAAATAAATAAATAATAATTAAATAAAATTTATGAGATTCATATTAAAATAATTTAATTTTAGTTATAGAATCTAATTTTTGATCACACAAAAACAATAAATATATTTTTGAATAAAAAAAAAATTATTGATTCTGATTACATTTAGTTGGTTTTGACCAAAATTCTTTAATTCTCCAGATCTAGATGACTAATATAACATTAATGTTTTATAAAAAACTATAATATTTAATTAAATAATTAAGGATACATGATTTAGAGATTAAAATACATGAAAAGTAACATATTATAAGTCATGAAAACATTACCCCACGTAAAGATCCATTAATATTTCTTGATAGTTTATCATTAGTTCTCCCCTTATCTTTATAAAACTATGTTTTCACTTTTTTGAAGAATTCTAGTAAAAGTGGGTTCCAAAGACCCAACAAATGTAATAAATGTTCATTACAATGTTATTATAAATAGATCTTTTTCTTGTATTCTTATCATAACTGTGCTAATACATCAACATAAACTATTTACAAGGTAATGTGCTTATATTATTTGTGTGATTAAAAGGTTATATGTATTACTTTCTATAATGTGATCCTTAATATAATTTGAAAATTATTATAATCATATTTCATATGGTCTTTATTCAATATATTTATGTGTCACGTATGATGTCTATATAAAAAAATATTTGGTATAATAATCATTGTTACTTCTTCTAATGAATTTCATAATTAGTGACCCTAAGTAATGGAAATCAAGAGGTTTGAACCACTAATAAAAACACCACATGTAATATGTGTCATTGGTTGTTCTAATATATGAGAATTTTTATAAATATCATGACATGATAATATTTTTTGGGTTTAATATTTTGATCAAATATTTTTATTCAAGAAATAAAATATTTATGTTTCTGGTGGGGTGGTGTGTATTGGGTGAATTTTTGGTGTTATGATGTTGATTGAATGATGAAAAAATGATTTTATTCTCCTTAAAGGGAGAAAAATCTGAGAAAATGTTGATTATGATAATATAACAATTAAAAAATGAAATTCCATGGTTGAATAAGGTAAGTAAATTCATTAACATCATTAAATAATAATGCAATAAAGGGTTATGGAACAAAGTGATAACTCTACATTATGAGATATCACTATACTGAGATATTGTATTGCAAGGCGTGTGTTTATAGGTGGTTTTCATTTTGATCACTAAAACTCATCTCCATTGGTTCCATGATGTGTCTCTAGATACCACTCATGTGTTGTGGGTATGATTCAATGTTAATGTGATTGTTTATTATAGGTTCACAAACCAATAATATTAAATATATATCCCAATTCTAATGAATAATAGTTTAGAACATCGTGGGACCTACATAAGAGGTTTGGTTAGAAAATAAAAAGAATGTAAATATATTATATATTATTGAAATTTATAATAATATTAATTGATTTTATAAAATAGAATATTTTATAATATAATAGGTGAATACGGATAACGATATTTTATGAAAGAATAATTTATATAGGGTTCATTTTATATTTTATGGGAGTGAAGAGAATAGTTTTAATGTCATTTATTATAATAATTAATGCGATTTTTATGTTACAAAAATGATATTTTATATTCATAACATTTACAGTATGCTGTATGAATCATTTGTGATGTTTTGGGATTTATATGAATATTTAACATTAATGAGGACCTAAATGAAATTGGTTGAAGTTATAAACATGGTATTTATGAAATTTAGTACTAAAAATGATATATAAAATATTTTTCTTAAATTATGAAACCTCACGATCACACTATACTAGATAGAGAAATAAATTATAATATCAGGAATGGTTGGATAAATATTTTAGGATTGATCATTTGATCTCCCATGATCAAGACGACATGATTTTTTTTATTCATTGTGATGTTGCATATATTTGGAATTTTGGAAATCATGAAGGATTAAAAATCTTGTTTGTATGATCCAGTGGGATCTAGATTTATCTAATTGATAAAAAAAAATCATCAATGCGCATAACTCATGTTGAATCAAAATATAACAAAGTAATTTTTTTTTGGTTTCTTAATTTTACTTATCTAATTTACACATGAGTTACATATTCATAACTATGTTTTAAGTTGATGGAGATAATGTCAATAAATTTATTCTGCTATAAAATATTTATTTACCCTTCCTTTAATCATCCATTAGAGACTTGTTAACCTACAACTAACCGACCCGACCACTGACAACTAGGCCAAATAATGGCCATTTTTCATTTTTAAAATGCCTTTCATGTCATGAAAAATATGATTTAAAAAAAAATACATTTTAAATTGTTTAATATATCAAAACATTTCAACTCTCCTGAGATATAAACATATTTAATTTAAATTTTATTAATGAAACTTTAATTCATTAAAAATTCCACATGAGTTGAAATTTATAATATTAAATTATTATAATGAAAATTTTATTTAATTTGACTAGTAAAAATATGATAGTGACCCGTTCATGTGTAGTTATTTAAATATGAAACTTATTTATATTACTATAGATTTAATATGTAATACATATTTATTATTTCTTTGATTTTATATTTTTCTATAAACCATTAACTGTAAGAGAATTAATATCAATATTTGAGTGGTAAAATAAAATTATTTCACTCCGTTTCACTTATCATATGTTAGATAATTCAATTTCTAATATGGTTGGAATTCACATTTATTCACTTTGATTATAAAGTTTATGTGAATCCAGACAAGTGAAATTAATGAAATTTTGATTTGTGCTTCTATAAAAAAGGATAACGACTCAATGTTTTCCAATATTATTTTGTAATTCCACTATCTAATTGAATATTTATTAAATCATTAAATGATGATTATCATGAATGTTTTATTATGTTTAATCTTCAAGGGTAATTATATAATATTATTTGTGTTATTTTATTACATAGTATTGTTAAAAAAAATATGAATATGGGAAACTATAAATTTTTATTTGAATATATACTACTTAATTATTGTTTTATTTTTACTATAATCACATATAAAAAAAATTATAATGGTTTTCACCAATAATATTTTCATTGTAAGGCATTATTTTTATATGGATAGAAGAGAAATCATGCTCAATAATAGCATTCAAGATCACATGGGCCAATAAAAGTGGATCCCTAAATCTCCTCTGAAAATTATGTCGGTACACCCTATAGGGAGAAAACTAAGTCAAAATAATTAAATATGTGGGTTGTCTTGTGACACCATATAAATCATGATGTCCACCTCCAGATTCCCTTTTCTCTATGGGTTATGTAATTCGACATCCTTCGGTATTAGAGATTCACAACTATGAATAATATATGTGGTGTCCCATGGGGTAGAGAAGATAAAATTTATTAAAATCTAGATAATATTTGATTCAATATCAATGGTCAAAACATATATGTAATTTTTAAGACACAATTCAGATCCATATTTCATGGCCTCCACCTCTACGAGAAGGGAGTTTTCGTGTCCATAAAAGGATTTGAATGTAATCACCACTGATCCATGAGGGTCACATACAACTCCCCCACCACAAATGATGCCTTGGCTACTTGAACCATAAATTTTTTTAAATAAATTGATAGGAAGGTACCATGACAACCATTTACCCATTATAGGGGATTTTTACAGACATACATGGATACTTGGGAGAAAACCTTTGAGAGAGGAAGCGACGCTCGAACTGTCCAGAAGGCTATAAAGCTCAAACACTAAGAATTTCATTCTCACAATGATTTCCATACTAGATATGATTTATAAAACCTATGACATCACCTAATAGATCAATGATCCAAGTGTAAATGTGGGTGGTCCTCAAAATACTTCCACCAAAATCCATGTGTAGTGGAATAGACAAAACATCAACATTGTTAGTTATTTTGAATGATCCCTGCCACCCAATCACTCAAGTGGATGATTATTATGAATCCAATCGGTAAGGGATAAATATAATGTTAAAATTAGTTGGAGGAAAACCATGATAATAATAATTATAATATCATATAATTAGTGATCAAGATATAATTACTAATATATAAATGTTTTTTGTATAAATATTTCACGTAAAAATATATAAACGATAAGGGTAATATTGGATAAAGAACATGTCTGAAAAATAAATAGTTCTCTATAGTTGTACAAGTAGATGTATATAATATTAATATATGAAATTTAATTTCATTTTATAGAGTCTTCACTACTTATTATGCCCCCATATGAAAAAATTGATGGTTAAAATGATGTTTAATAGAGATAAATGGATGAAACATTTGATATTTTCTTCAAAATACTATTTTTGATATTGTGTGATTTTGGAAACAAATTTTTATTAATCGATGTTTTTTTAATATTGTTTCATGTATTAGAAATTTTTAATGAGAAAGTGAAAAATTAAATGAATGATATTTTTATTCCCTCATCATTATCACCTGGAAAATATAATTTTGATAATAAATTTAAAATGAATAACATGGATAAAAAACATCAATATCATTTTGGTAATGATCAACACATAGAAAAAAACCTAAATAATCTTAAATCAATATTTATTATGTTTTGTAATGCCCAATGGATTGTAATGTTGTTATAATTCAAAATTAATTATAATTTATGATTTAGTGTAATGTATACATTGAGATCCAGCTCTCATAAAGATATTCTGAATGTTTGATTAGTTTATAATGCACTATGGGTAGGACCATTCCATGGTGGAATTTGTGTTGTTCATGTATCCATACTATGTGAAAAAATGAACAGTACACTGATGGGTTTAGTCATAATCATGAGAAATGAGTAGTCTACATATAGACCCTGAGCACTATGGCCTCACTATATCATGATTCAGGGTGTGGTGGCTCTATGATGGCCATGGTTTATCCCCTATGATGTTCTCTTTTTTTTTTGTGGTCGATATCCTCAGTGTGGTCCAATCAAATAATCCACAAGTATTATAGAGAAACACATTCCATGCTATCTGATATTTCTGGAAAATGAAACTGTAAATTGACCACATGATCTTCAAGGAGTGTTATTCCCATTAATGTGTTTTCACAAGATTAATAATGAATGATGGTTAATTCTTGTTTCGTCTATTTTCCCCTATATCGAATAAATAATATTTGGAAATTCCAATATATATCAATTCATCCTATTATAGTTAGAGAATAGGTTAACATATCTTCATATGATCTATTAGTGATGGTTATATCGACCCTCAATGCCCTAAATTCATTCAACCTTATTGGGAGATCAGTTTAAGGGAGATATATAATAGTTAATTATTAATTAAATTTAATTTATTTAGGAATAATATTTTCTAAAATATCATGATGATAGATTCTTCATTCCCATGATCCTTTTTACCCCATTCAGTAGTGGTGAATTATAAATGTTTGAGGCAGGTGGTCCCTACAATTTCACTATGTCTAAATCATGATATAACCTCTGATTTAAACTATGATATACATTGTCACCATCTTAGGTGATTAAACCATTAATGAATAATCCATTTTATTAAGAATGAATTCATCTTAGTTGTAATGGAATCCCAATATATGGAATGCAAAATTTTCTAAAGGCCACGATGGATACTTGTACACTGGATGGAATTTAGGGTCATTGTTGGCTGGGACTTTCATAAAAACTGATTTCTTTATGAAATTTGAATAGGATGATAGATCCAAGAATAATTTTTTACATTATTTTAGTTGATATAATAGGTTTTAGTGGATCCCTTGAGTAGGATGAGTTACAATTAGGAATATATTCCTTCATAATTCATTTTATTGTGTTTGATAATTCGAGCTTGATGATATGTCCCACAAAAGAATAAATATAGAGAAAATCAATAGGTTCCTTTGTGTATAACATTTCTATAGGTTGGTAATATAAACATAATAGATAGTGTCAACTATGAGTGTCACCCTAGACTAAAATCTATAATGAGTGAGATTTTGAGAACAAATCAAATTTTTATTGTTTGAGATAAGACCTAGGCATGTATTACCGTCGAGAGAAATGAGTTTCCAATGGAAATGTGTTGGTTAATGATTAATTTATTTATTATGGATTTTTAGAACAAGTCTTATTATTTGAGATAATATTTTAAATATTAATTATTAGTTAATAAATTTTATTAAATGGATAAAATATGTTATAAATTTATTAAATGGTTTATTGATGATTTATGTAGTTAAAATCATTTATTGATGAGATATTTTTATTATATTGTATATTAATGTGTTATATCAACTAAAATTTTGTAATATTATTATATATTATTAAAGAAACATGTGATGTTTCAAAGGATATTTTTACCAATTATTGATATTATATAACTTTGGGGGAATCTGATTTGTTTCCAATGATCCAGTGATCTTATTAGTGTTATTATATAATGTTTGGAAACCGTAATGTGTTTATATGGAACGGTGATATAATTATTATTATCATTTTCTTTTATTATTTTTATTATTTCATTTTGTTGGGGGAAAATTATTTTCTTCTATTTAAATAGTGTGCCCATTATATTTATTATATATTTTTAGGGTACCTTGATGTCATTAATAGGAATTTTGTTTCCTCTAATTACTATTATATACTATGAAGGCCATTTTATGATTCCATTGATCTCATTATTTCATTATTATTAAAATATTATTGGGGGGTCGTGGTCATTGGTTCGTCGATATAGTGTACCCATTTTAGTATATTATTAGGTGACCATGATATCATTGAATTTATATAGTGTTCCCATACTTTATATAAATGACTACTGTAATATTTTTAGAGTCATTTGGCACTTATTGAATAAGATATTTTTGAATTTAGGAATCACTTTAGACTTTGAGGATCAATGGTCGAATTTTTCTTATAACTATAATAGTTTATATCATATTTTTATTATAATACTTTTACATGTCACTTCATGTAATATTTATATACAAGAATGTGTTGGTGATTTCCTAATGATTTATGTACTCACATCCATCTTGGAAAATAAATACAATTGGGTACCCATGAATCATTTTACATTTATAGGTTTGGGTTGGGAAGTATCCAAATTATGGATTGATCAACCATGATTTGATAGATGGAACTAGAGACTATGTTGAGTTGAGGCTTAGGGAAACTATAAATCCATAGTGAAAATTGGTTCGTTCATTATTAATATTTTTTACTAGTTTGGTGGGAAGTTGGTTTGTGATAGGTTTGTGTACTGCTTCTCAACATTTATTATTAATTCCTTATGTTTATTTTTTAATTATCAAGTACATATTTAATTATTTGGGTAATATATTTTAATTTATCAATTATTTTTACTTTTATGATATCATATAATCTCCCCTGTATCGCATCTTATATATATATATTTCTTTTGAGTAGCCTCTATAATAAGTAGAGGTAAGCTTGAGGCCAGATATTGACCCGGTTTGGCTACTGCTTATTTTGAATAAGGGTTAGGATGTTTTCAATTGCGATAAATTAAATACTAATATTGTATTTCTACTATAGGACTTGGTATATTATTTATTTATGAATTATTCAGAGCCTTTGATGAATTTATAACAATTGCATCACAAAAAAAACATTTTGTAAAGATATCGAGGATACCATGGGCTTAGGATTGATGTTATTGTTTATGAGTATAATTTATTAGTAGTATGGAAGACATGAATTTTAGATTTATGTTTTATTATTTATTAATTGGATGTGTGAACAATGGAATGATTATAGTAACTAAAAATTTACTCTTAACCTATTTGAAAAAGGTATCTCATGAATTGTACTAATCACATATGTCTCTCATCAATTATTTTTTCTTGTGATTACATTCACAAATATTTTCAGCTATATAAACATCATTTAGATTATATGTTGATATGATTGGAAATTATGTTAGAATAATCCCCTTGTATGTGATTTATGTTTATCATAGAAGGCTTTAATGAGAAGAAACAGTATAAATTGAACCATAAACAATCAGTTCTAGAACTTTGTGACAATGTAGGTAATAGAAACTATTATATAAGCCTCTACTCCATGATAATAATAGTTAAAATATAACATTATATATATTATACCTAGATGGGAACATACTTATTATTGTGGTTGTACGGTATGTGTAATTTTTTGAGAATTAACATTAGGAATATACCATTGATTTGGAACATGATTCCTCAAATGTTTATAATATAAGAGGATTTATAGAGGATTTCAGACCATGAGTTATCATATGATGTTAAATATTAAAAAATGGAGTTGTTTACTAAGCACTATGACCTACCAGAGATGTAGCATGTGGGTTATTAATGAGAAACTATTTCCTTGTGGGTAGATCAGGACATTGGTGAGCTAAGACTCTTTATTGGTCAATAAGATGTTCATTCTAACAACTATGGGGAGATGAAACTCATTGGAAACTATAAATAATTATTAAAAATTCTATATGAGTTCCATTGATGAGGGATGGTAGAAATGGATTCTTTAGGGTATAATAATAGTTTACATATTCCATTATCAATTATATATAAGAGTAATATATCAAAGGCATTCAGTTCCTAATTATTTTTATGATGATACACTTTGAGTGCATGGAATTTTTTTGTTGAAATGGAAATTTTAGTGAATGAACAATTGGATTACTGACCATATTGAATATGGATTCACATCCTTAGAATAGTATAATCTTAGGTATTTTTACGTAATTCAATAATCTATTCAAGGATTGATGGCTGGTTGAGTGATATGCATGTTGTAGGTGAATTCCATTATTTTTTAGAGGAGAATCCTATGTTATTAGAACATAATGACATTGAAATTCCATGGGAATGGTTGTGAAATGTGTCCCTAACCCTATTCTTAATAACAATCAAATCAGGGTACTGTGAGTTGGTTGATGTGATAGGGTGGTAATGAATCATACAATTATCTGGTAATTTTATTGGATTTAGTTGGACCTTGTTGTGTATATACAATACTACTAGAGTTTTTAATTAGAGAGTAAAAAAGTATTAGACAACCCCTTGTAGATATATTGATACCCTCAAATGATTTATTTTCAAATAAAAAATTTATGGAAATAAAAAAATTGATTTAAAGTATATATTTGGATGAGGATTGGGGTTTATATAACCAGAAAGACTGTCTCCTCCATAATTGTGATGGTTTTTGAATTATGTTGTAGTAGAAGTCTATTGTGGACAATAATATATCAATATGAGAATAATTTGTATATTTAATGAACAAGATAAGGTTGTAATGAAGGTGGAAAATTTGTAATCCTCTATAGTTGGGAGTTTATCATTGGATGTTTGATGGTGTGAATATCCTAGGAATTTTTTTATATACTGTTGAAGATGTTTGGTAACCTTGAAATGATGTAAAACAGAAATCTCTTATGGTCAATCAGGAATCATAAGGATAAAATAATTTAATCTTTATGATTTCTAATAGATCGATCACTTTATATAATTATTGTAAAATTATTTCAATGGATAGATAATGGATATTATCCCATGTTAAAATGTTATATATAAATAATTGGTGCATGAAACTCATGTTTATTTTTAGTTTACATAATTAAACCTATTAGTGACCAATAGATACAAGCTATACATACTCATCGTTGTGTGAAACTACTTAATCTACTTCTGTTTTAGTATAATATTTGAGATCTAGAAGCATGGGGGGTTGCGTTTGATAATTTGAGTAAAAAATGGTCTAATTAATGTGATATGAGAATGTGTTAGGATAATAGAATCCCAATTATCATAATTTGAGCATACAATCCATTTTGGATTGTAAATATTCTTCCTTATAAGTACAAAATATGTTGATTAATGATTGCAGCATGATAATTGAAAACATGTATAAGGTATGGGGGTAAAGACATGATAGTTGAGTCGAAGGATTGCAAGACAATTTTCAAAGCATGTAATATGGATAGAGGTCATATAGAGGAGGTATAAATAACTATTAGACATATAAAATAAGTTGGGTGATTGGAAAATTTGTTTTTTTCTTATAATTTATGATGAAAAAAATGTTATTTGGATTCATTAGGTCTTTCTGAGGAAAAAGAACCCAATTTGGACCACTTCATTTAATGGTGGATGATTTTATGATTTGGGGGAATTATATGTGATGTAGTTTTAGACATTTACTAGTGATAGAGTGTAATATTTTGTATAGTGATGTATATACTACATTTAGTGTGTCTTTTAACAATATAAATTCCGTTAATAGTTGATTTCATGGGTGATGAATGCTCTGGATAAAAATTGGATGTGTGGGAAAATGTCCATGGTGGCGAGCATCAATGATTGAGAAACGTTTTAACAGAATAAACCATAGTATATTAAAATTGTAGGGTATGTTTTAGAATTGTATCATGAATATAGATATAGTATAATATGGTGGACCATGATTCAACATTTAAACAATAATTGTTCTGATTTGTGTAATAAAAGAGTAATTCGAATTAAAATATAGGATGTGGCCTAATCGTGATCAATTTATGTCCTGGGTATTTTATGGCTTAAGTTTTATTTAACAATGATACAAATTAGGGAAGATAAGTAATATTGTGGGGAGATTGTAACACAACTTTTTCAGACATATTGATAAAAAACATAATGAATTTTAATTTTCCATTTAGTGAAATTTATATATTGAGAAAATGATCTCTTAAAATGATTTAAAGAGATTGAAAATTTTTAGGTGCACTATTGGATGAACCTCACAATGGTGGAATATTAGTTTCAATTGGATTCTATTTGTGTGAAATGGGGAGATTATCAAGGATATATATGTAATGATCATGATATTTGAGAATGTGTACCTTACCTTTCAACCACTAATAATAGGGTCTCACCACATAGTGGTGCAAGGTGCGGTGGGTCAAAAAGAACCCCATTTTTTCATTTTTCACTTTTCTATTACTACCGTTTTCCCCTAGGCTTTGTAAAATCCATACCAACATTGTAGTGGTGGAATCCAACACACTATGGGGTTCATAGATTCAAAAATTTCAAATTGATGAATTTTTTACGTTATCTTTTGGGGAGTTACTCCCATTGATGGGGTGCATGCCATCATAAAAAATGTTTTATTAATTCTTTTTTTACTGAAATTTACTCTCTCAAATTACACTATTTCATTCCATTTATTAGGTTTTATATTAAATTGATTTTGAGGATATAATTGGTCTATCAATCTAAATTCATGTTATTTTCAAGGGAAATCTCAACCCTCTAGGCCCTATATACTTGTGAACTTACAGGGAGAGGAGGCTAAGAGAGATAAATATAGGTTCTTCATTATATTTTTTCCTTAATTACAGATTTTTTTGGATGTTCCCTCAATATTTTAGATTCATATTTCTCCTTGTCCTATGGATCATGTTCAATAATCATAAATACCACTATATTGATGTAGGGTTACCCAATTATTTCATATGGGGTTTACATGTTTTGTATGTAATTTATATGACATATTATATAGAGTCTCTCCACTATGAGTTATCGAATCATGAGTTAATGAGTTATTTTTTCTAATAATTAATTCGACATAAACTAATAGAATCCACATACATGGAATTCACAATGTCTCAATGAAAATTAATCTAGTTTAAAATTATTTCCCCTAATGATGTGGAGTATAGTTCTAACTAAATTTATTTTGATATTAGATACACCTGAAGGATATTAGAAAAATTTTCACAGGATCATATTAGAATTGATATATACACATAGAACCCTTGAGTAGGAAATGTTATTATTTGACATATATATCCCCATTAGACCATATTTATTTTTGAAAATCCTTAAAATGTTCATCCTAGATGTCACAAGATAGAAATTATTAGCCACAAAAGACCTAAATAGGTTCTTTGGTGTCCTTATTTCCTAATGCTATGAGTGTTGATAAAGTAGTTATTTTCTAACATGAGTATCTCTAAAAAAAGGATAGTCTGAGTGAGCTTGAGATTCCAAAGATACCTATTGTATTAGAGTTGAGACAGATGAATGTGCTACCCAATATTGAAGTGGGTTTCCAATGGAAACCTCTTGGTTAAATATAAATTGGTTAATCAAGGATTCCAAGAAAATATCCAAATTTATGATACATGATATGCATATCAAATAGTAAATTAATGAATTTTATTAAATGGTTAAATGATGAGATGTATTTATTGAAGAATTTATTGATGAAAGATATTTATTAAAAAAATGCGATGTTATAAATTTATTAAATGTTTTACTAAAGAGGAATATTTATTAAATGTAATTATTATTATTACTGGTATTCATCGTCATACAGTTTCATTGAATGAAATACATATATAAATAAAATTGGAGGATTTATTTTTAAAAACAATATTTATATGATTTTTTTAGAAACAATTATGATGAAATAATGTACTAACTATGTTTAATGAAATCTCATTCCATGAAATGAAGATAATATGACACAAAAAACCTTGAAGGGTATATAATAAAATAATAATATTAATCATAGAGAAAAAATTCCAATATTATGTTTATTATAGTATCATAGATGATCCTTCACAACCATTGTTAGTTGAAACTCTTTTCCAAATCCCTAAATGGGTTTACATTAAAAATATGAAGTAACAAAACTATGTATAATAAAAATGATGGTCATAGTGTAGTAAATATAGTTTCTAATTATCATTAACATGTTAAAATGTTTTGGTTTTGAATTTAAAAGAATAAATTGAATAAATAAAATATGAATCAACAGTTTTGATTTATATAAATGACCAATCTTCATGGATGGCTGTAAAGTAAAGTAATATATCCTTCCAAGAAATCCTAAACATGGATAAACCTTTAAAGAGAAGTTTAACAACACACATAAGATAAGGAAAAAATAAAATCACAAGTCATAAACATATAAACCCAATGTTTTTATGATTTAATAAAATTTATAATATATTAGAACCAAATATAATATAAATGTCTCTATAACCATAAATATTTTACATGGAATTATTATTTAATGTTTTTTCACATCATCCAAAATTTTAAGAAATTTCACTTGTAAAATAATATATATCATTATAAAAATAATGAAAAAAACAATAAATAAAAAATAAAAATGTTATAATTCATAAATTTATTTGAAAAATTCAAAAACCAACAATAGACATGTAAAAAATATAGAAAAGGATTTCATCCATCAGTAGTTTTCTTTATTGATCCAATATGTATCACAACCATGCCAGATAGAAGTACCAAATTGAAATTATTAAACTATCTCTATATTTTAGAGGATTTCCCTTTCAAATTTCCTTCACCTAATTATAGAAATCTTTAAATCGTTAGGGATTAAATTTATTCTAAAAAAAAATTAAATTGCGTAGTAAATATTAAAAGAATAGATGAAAATAATATTTGAATGTACTTGATAGTTGCGTTGAATAATATAATTATGAGGAATATAAATTACCATGTCTATGACCTGATATTGTAATATTATGGTGTAAACATGATACTACAACGAGACTAAGATGGAAGTTGTTCATTTTATCTAACTAAAATTGAAAAAAATTATGTTAGGAGCAATTTTTTTTGGAAAATTTTATATGTCATAAATATGAAAAACTCAACATAAATATTGAAATACATGAATCCGTCATATAATGATTCATATATTGAATTAAAATATTGAAATCCTACTAAAATAATATTTTCATGATCTTTTTATTTTGGATATTTTTTTTATAAAAAATGATAAATTTTGACACTAATTCAACTATATGGGGATATGATAAAATATTTTTTATTTCATCATGTAAAATGTGTATTTTTTGTTAAATATGGATTATAAATAATTATTATACATATATTTAACAAAAAGTTAATTTTAACATAACTGTGAAAAATAATAATTGTATTCACCTACCCGTTCTGTAAGATAAATATGAAATTAACCCAAAGAAAAATTCTGGCGTAGAGACTCGGTCCATTCAATGTACATAGAAAACATATAGCATTAAAAAAATAAAAATAAAAAATAAATTAAATATATTATGTATTTATTTTAATATTCAATCTTAATAAATTTCTTTATACTATCTTTCATTTGAATATCATATAATATATTTCGTAGTGATGACCCGACATCATGTGTGAGTACCTAAATAATTTTTGTAGGCAATATATATTTAAAACCATTAATATACATGGGATATTAGTTCAAGGACATTCAAATATTGGGGATAAAATATAGTAATATAATCATAACTAAAAAATACAAACATGAATGAAAATAAGTTAATATAGAAGATAAAAAAAGAAATAATTAAAATTGTAGTAATTAAAATATGAATCTCTAAAAATTTAATTTTTATCATAGAAGAGTAAGAAAAAAATATTACAAAAATACTAGATAAATTATATATATAAATCTCCATACATATCAATCTGTAACATGGATTTTTTTCTTCCCACAGAAAAATGATCTACAAAATTTGGTCAGAAACCATTGTAATGATAGGAATCCCTTTTGTTAGAGGGCATCCTAGGAATATATTAATTATGAATATAAATTATTATAATTTTTTAGTCCATAGTCCTAAATAATTTTAAACTATATATTCTATAATTAACATATAAATTCTATTTTAATAAATCAAATTCCCATGATTCTGAAATTCTTATAAAAATAAGTGACAATGCTACTATAAGACCTAATATTTATAAATTATTTGATTATAAGAAAAAATATTCATTTTTGGTCAAGTTCAAATTATTGTTGTTGTAGCTCAAAATAATAGGATGTTCTTTTAGTATCATAAAATCACTATCTATTTCAATTACCTTAACTCCCATTAAGAATAATTTTTTGTAGTTTTTTGAAGATCGAAAAATTTAAAACAGTTCACAGAAGGTAGTAAGTATAATAATCAATAATTATAATATACACATATAAACACAAAAAGTTAAAAAAAAACCAACCGATTAACTGATATATCATTTAAGTAGGTGGTTACCAAAAAAATGAAGAATAAAGGGGCCCTATAGAATCAACAAAAAATGAATATTATGAAAAAATGATATAGTTCACAAGATAATGAAAATAAATTCAAATTGGAAAAAAAATAAAACTGTAGACATTTGTATATTTATTTTTTGTCGATTAAAAAATAGTATACCATGAGAAAAACTCTTGATAATATGGAAATATAATAACATTGGTTTTTTCTAAAAATACTAACGAATAAAATTTTATATAGATTATTAAAAAATATCAAATTACCACAATTGAAATCCAATGTAACTCAAATTAAGTGGATGTCATTTGAGCTCTAAGAATTCATTACGTATTTCATCAACCATAACTCCATTTGTGAATAATTGTTTTTCAATTTTTTTTAAATAAGAAAACTGATAATAATAAACAATTGGTTTTATATATAATAATATAAATTGCTAAAGATCCCCTATAAATAAAAAACTAAAACTACATGAAATTATGAACTAATATATATGTTAAGTTATTTTTAATAGAAATGTGATGCAAAAAAACCTCTCTTATAGAAAAACAGACATTGTATATTTATCATAAAAACTAAAAAACTGATATAGTAAAGTAGATTAAAAATATGGAATCAAATCAGATTAAAATGAAATTACATACACATTTTATTTCATTCTACAGAGCAAGAGAAAAAATATACAAGAAGGAAGACTATTCAGAAGACAAATACATGATTTTGTTTTAAAAAAATTGGTATTCATAAAATTAAAATTAAATTTTATGAAAACATATAAAGGTGCTTCTTTTGAAATAAAATAATACTAAGTTAATTTAATATTTCAAAATTCCAAATGTAATTATGTTTTAATTCTAGAAAAAAATATTGAGATGGTATAAAAAATATCATAATTTTTTTTGAAATGTCATAAATGGGATATTCAATTAAAATAGAATGATAGTGATGGATGTAAAATTAAATAGTAAACATCATGATGAGTAATATTTTCAAAAAAATATAAAATTTATTAAAAATAAATTATAACATAACCATTAATATTTATGAATAGACATAAGATATGAAAAATATGACAAAATGAGTTATTATATTTCTAAGACATAAATCACTGGCACAAAATATTTAAAACAAAAATTTAAAATACTATTAAATCCAATGACTATCTAAATTTATATTCATCAAAAAACGAAATTTTGATATACGATTGAAATTAATATATATATTTCAGTCTAGTAGTTAGAAGGCATTCCTATAACATTCTAACTAGGAGGCATCCAATTATACACTATTTTAATATAGATCAATGGTGTAAAGGTGGTAAGAACGTGATTCCATTAAGATAACTTCATAATACCCAGATGTTAAATGTGAATTAGAATATAGATTAATTGAAACATATGAAAAAATAAAATGTCTATAAACAATTTCTTCTATAGTCTAATAAATACAAAAAAAAAAAAGAAAACATTTGATTAAATTTTAAATACTCTTATAAATTTATTGAATAAATTAAATATCAATACAGTAAAAAGATTAAAAACAACCTAAAGAGTGAAAAACAATTATGTTGACTACATACAAAATATATTGAATGGGGTGAATTTTTGAAACTGATTTGATGGAAAATGGTTTCTATGATTAAAATAAATAAAAAAATTATAATATTTAAGAAACATTTGGGATGTTATTGAGAAAATTTAAAAATAAAACCTAAATGTATAATACTTGTGTGCCCACTCCCGTAATGATGTATTTTTTATGTGAAGTATAATATGTGACATGTGTTGGTGAAATAGAGGATTAATTAATGACCTAGATTTGGTGTGTTAATGAATTTGGAAAATATATACAAGGAGATAATAATTTGATTTCATATAAAATAAATATTTCAATATTTTATCTATCTCAATAAGATTTCATTGGATTTATTTATATGTTTGGGGATAATTTTATCTATTATATCTAATACTTTTTTCATTTCTAGGATGTGTGGTAGTAGAATGTCATATATCATTTGAGTTGATTTTATGAATGATATTTGAAAGAAAATATAATCGTTTAATACCAAAATCAACCATGATTAATCAATTTTAAAAGATGATGATATATTGGGTATGTATTGTATTTTAATAGAGTCCAAAAAATAGGATTGTTGTTCATTTAAATCTATCATATTTTAAAACACATATAATTTGAGAATAAACCATAACACTAATGAATATTATATATTGTTTACAATTGATAAAATGTATAATATTATTAAAAGGATACATTTAGAGAAATTATTAGTTTCAATGTTTTGTCCTAATAAGTGAAGGAATTATCTATAATCATGTATAATTGTATAGTAGGCATTGGAAGAAAAAATTGAAATGATTTTTTTTCCTGAAAAATATGGAAATATATGGCCATGGTGGAGTAATTATTTAAATAATGGAATATTCATGATAATAGTGTAAATTTTAAAAATGTATGAACAATGACCATATATTGTGTATAAAATGATTAGTTTACCTTGATCTGAGAGATGATTACAGAAAATTCAAAATAAAAGAGACAATAGTGGTGTGTGGTTGTGGAGATCGGCTTGGTCCAATATGGTGCATTAGGCCAACAAATAGGTAATGAGATGAATATAGGGAAAGGTATATATAGATAAAATCTCCATAAAATATTGTTTATCCCGATGTGGATGAATCCATCAATAGATAGTGGAAAAGGGAAATTATAGTGAGTTGATTTACATCTAGCATCATGTGTAACATTAATGAATAATACCATATTATTTGTATAGATGATCATCTTAGGAGGTTTGTATTGAAGGTGAGGTTTCCTAACATTTTTAGCGATAATTTCTAAATGTAGTATAGAAATTCCAATTGTTTTAATATGAATAAATATATTCAAATTGTTTAATGTGGAATGGGAATAGGGGATCACATTTTCAAGGAAAGAAGGTAGGGATATCAAGAAGGGGTTGTTTTATAGTTTAGAATCACATTCAATGTGGAGAGGATCTGGATGTGAGGCAGTGGATTTTGGGAGGAAAGGATTGTGATGGACTAGAGATAATGAACGAGAAAATTAGGTATCAAGTGTTAATAGATTATTAATTTTTTAAGGAAAATATTGAAGCATAACTAGACCCATGTTATGGATTTTTACCTCCATTAATATATATATATATATATATATTTATATATATATTCTTGGGGTACATTGAATTGTTTTAAAAAATCTTGTTCTCCCATTAGTAAATTTGTATTCTATTAGGGAACCATAAAAAATTCTAATGATATGATGTTCTCATTCGTATTATTATATATTATTTGGGGAAAATGATGTTAGTCTAAGGATTTATTGTGAGCATTATTATTATATACTTTTGAGGTCCCATGAATTTATTATAAGGATAAAATTTTCCCATTATTAATATTATATATTTTTTGGGGGCCATGATTCATTTCCAACGATCTGGTGTCCCTACTGCGAATATTATATTTTTAGGGGGACATGGATGTTATTACATGGATTTGATTTTTCCTTTATTTTTATACTTTTTTGGGTACCTCGTACTGAGTATATGGATCTAGTGTTCCCATTTATTTAGAAATATTAATATTTTAAATTGGATATAAACATCTAACAATGGTCAATGATGGTCTGGTCAATTTTAGGTGTCACTATTGTCTCTTAGGATGAATGGTGGAATTTATATTTTTAAAAAATATGTCTATTTTTTCTACATAGTAGATCATATAAATATGTCGTTACATTTTTTGGCTTTATACCAAACCATATTTCTTGTTTCATATAGAGTTATGATTTAACACCGGGCATGGATCGCAACATAGTGACCTTCACTATTTATAGATTTTGGTTGAGAAGAGGCTCAATAATCATTTGTATGAGAAGGATGTCTCAAATTGGACTATAGACTGGGTTTAGGTGTATCTCATGGGTGGAGTAGACCCTAATTGTATTTTTAGTTCATTAATTTAATTCTATTTGTGATTGTATTGGTGGGAGGTCTATTTGTGGAAGGGTTTTGTGATGTATTGAATAATATACTATTGAACACTTATATTAATTTATTAAATCCACATAATTAATTATATTTTAGTTAATATGGGTTATAAATAGTAATTTAACTAGTATTGGTACTCTAATATGAGGGTATAACATCACCACTGTCACATCATAAAAACTCGCTGGTAGTCAGAAGACTCTGGTATATAGGGAGTTACACCATATGTGTCATGATAACTTTGTATGGTTATTCCTTATAGTTAATCAAGGTAGGGATATTACATTTTTAAAAAGTTTATATATTTTTTTCCAAATTACATATCTATTTATTTGACAATTTAGTTTTATTACATTATTTATGAAACAAAAGATAAATAGATATCATTTGACATGATGAAATATTCATCTCTTGTGGTATCGAAGTTCACTGGAATTGAAACTAATATAACATGATATGAAAAAATGAAGAGTTTTCTACTTTAGTTATATTCTTCATTGTATGATATAATACTATTATAATTCTTCGGTGGTAGGTATAATATTTTAAATCCATACTTTTATTTGATTTTATGAACAATGAATGTTAATAATGATCAGAGGAATGAAGAGTGTGTTAATGTTTCTGAGGGAACATGATTCAAATGTCAGATAGAGAAGATAATTTCCCCATAATTTATAGTGGACTGATTCCATTATTTGAAAATAGTTGTTATATAATGTGTGTTATGAAAAACATCATCTTAATGTTAATTTTTGAAGCATTGAGAAATTATTTCACGTTTTTAATGATATTGTTAATGTATACCAAGAATAATTAATATATTTTAACTATGCATGAATCAAATATATCCTTAATTTAAAATTAATAATGAATATAAAATAAAATAATTGGTTGTAACAAATCATTAAAAGGGAACTAATTTTTAAATAAATCTAGATTAAAATTCCAATGTAAATTAATGAAGTGTATTTTGAGTATTTATGATCCAACATTAATTAGTAATAAACATGATTGGTTATTAAGATAAAAATTAATCAAAGAACTTTTAAAAAATAATTATGATAAAACAAAATATCCTCTAGAAAAAATTCAGTATTTCTAATGTATTAAATGCTAAAGATATAGATGAATGCATATAAATATTGATATTACATATGTTATTTAAGGAATTTAAAACTGATGAATGTAATATTAATGTTAATATTCTAATAAATGAATCAGGTTTGTTAGTCAAAAAATATCTCAACAAATAATTTATCAATCTTGAAAAATGAAGTGACGATTTATTATTAAACTCATATTTCCTTATACACATCAAATAATTGATGTTAGTAATGTGAGGTTTTATGATGTTTCATTCTAGTATTCATCGATCATTAAAATATGGTGTATTTCTTCCTAAACATAAATTTCTATATACATAAAAAATTAATCATATAAATAGAAGGAGGATCAATGATGAGTCCTATAAGTCATTATAATATAATTATTTTTATTTAGAGACATGTTTAACAAATAATATTGTAAATCCCTAACCATATTCCATTTATAAAGAAACAATTACTTAATATTAGTAATAATAGGAAATAAATTCTCAATGTAATGAAACATGTGATTAGTTGCTAAGAGTTTTTTAATGATAAGTAAATAAAAAAACCCCATCAAGAAGATAAAAAATTTAATCTCAATAATCATGATAATGTTTATATCAAATACTATATAAGTCCATTAGATATAAAATTCATATTTTGATGATATATTATGTTGATATAAAAATATATTCAAATCTATTCATTATCTGTTTGGAGATAAATTTCATTTTTTAAGTGTCAATACTATATTTTCCTCAGAGGTTTGAAAATGATCATGTTCCCTGAGTTTTCATTTAAAACTTATACACTTCAAACAAATATTCTGATTAAACTAATGTAAAACCGTTTTATAATATATATTTAAATTATATAAACTATTTAAGTAGACTAATGAGTTCTTATCATAAAATAAATTCATAAATTAAAAGAAGATAAAATGAACAAACATTATGATCTCCAAAAAAGATTTTACATACAAAAATCAAATATTCATTTGAGAAGTTTCTATAGTTTATTTTGTCATTTGGTGGGTATTGAATTTAGTTAATACATGATAGGTACAAGTTTTGTAACAATATGGATAGATAGTTAATACCATGTCATCAATCTTAAATCTGAAATAATTATATATATTATAAAAAAAATCAATGATCATTCTATTAGGAATTAGTCTCTATGAACACCTGCATTCAATGAAATATTATAGAAGATTTATATATAAAGAATCCCAAAATTTTGGGTGAAAACATATAATGATAATAATAAAATTTAATTTTATAGTTATCCATTTACAGACTAATGAAATCATCGTGACAACAACATAATCATTTGGAATGAAATTTTATCACATTACAATAAGAATATGGAAAAGCTAATGTTTTCAAAGTAAAATATGTTGATAACATGTGGGAAATAATTATCATTCTTCTAGTCAGTTAATAATATATTTAAAGTAAATCTATATGTAATGAGTAAATAAAAAACCTTAGTTATAATGAATGAAATATATACAGGAAGATCTGATGGGCTCCCTGGACGTAGTTAATGAATATATATTGACAAGGTATTAAACAATAAATGTTATAGAAATTACATAGTTAATTGATTCAAATGCAACATGGAATAATGCCCTCTGTTGATAAACATATAATTTAAAGGGGTAGATTAAAATTATGTGAATAACATCATACAATTGATTTACGGATTTATTGTGCATGTTATTTTCTTTCTTTGATATGATATCTCCAATAGTTATTTTGTGGTTGTAAAAAAATAGATAAATATAAGATACATTCATTAGAAGATACTTTATATAACATATTTAACTTGAAATGTATGTTGGATATGTTCCATATTCTTGGATATGGGTGGATGATAACTAGTAAGAAGATATAAAACTATCATTCCTTTTTATATTTTTAACCTAACAACATAGATTATCTATGTTAATAAGAAGCAAAATCTTATTGAGTCCCCTGGTATTTATAACTATATATATCATGTATATTGTGGATATTGATTCAGTTAAATAAGAATAATAATATAAAAAATTATTTTTATAGTTCTTGAAATCGTACAAGGTATGTATTGTGTTATCATAATATAAATTATTTTAAATATATCCTAATAAGACCATTCATGATGTCATGGTTATAACAAATAAAAAATGGATTTACCCATGGATATAATTTTTTTTAACAGTCGTACTGGAGGTGGTGAAGTCATGGATAATAGTGTAGATAGGTATAAAATCTAAAAAAGCCCAAAGACTAAAGACATAACTCAAGATAAGCATGACCCTATCGCAAAAGTTATAATATAATTATGTATATAAATTTTTATCTAGTGAATGAGAGTTTGTTTAAAAAGTGGGAGTCCTTGATTAAAATGTTAATGGTACTTTTTCTTGTCCATATAATGATTACTGATTATTTTTTTTGATGTGTTAACACCAAAATTGTGTGGAAACTTATTTGACCATTAAATTCATGTAAATTTAAACAAATAATTTCTGATATCAAATAGTTATATCATTTCATATATATAATGATAATCTTGAGATATTATTATAGTAATCTTAAACATATATCCTACATTCTAGATACATCAATAAGAAATGAAAAAACTACTATTTTATTTTAATGTGTTTAGGGATCATTATCATTGATACTATATCTCATGAAGTTCCAAGTTCATTATCTTTAATATAAGGGATCACGAGGGATGAAAAAAAATGAGAACAACGAATGTTGTAGCTACCATTAATTTTTCCTATATATGACCACATGTATTGGTCTCTAAACATGATATCATTATTCTGGTGTATCATTTTACCATGTACTTCGATGTGATATGAAAAATAGTAATACTATGTTATTTGTGAGGTATATTCTGTCAATTGAGTCATTTATGGTATGCCATTTATATAATTTCCAATAGATGATTTATTTCTTATGAAATGAAGTGATATCATATTACCATTTGAAGAGGATGTTGGTAACCTTATTAAATCCATAGACATTGGTGGATCAGTTATTCCTATCATGTAATGTAATGGTATAATAAATAAAGGTAGGGTGATAACATAAAGTGTTCATCATTCATTATCAGATATCCTGATACAAGGTTATACTTTTATAAGTAGTTCCTTTATAATAGGTTTCTATTTTTATGATTAAGACTTACCTATTAGAGTTACATTTGTGTTTTGAAACACACCGCTTTTTCTATGAGTATGAATCACTATTATATAGATTAGGTCCTAAAGGATAACACCCAAATCATATTCAATATGTTTTCCAATTCTAATTAATTTGATTTTATGAAATTGTGGTACGCATAATAGGGGTTCAGTTATATATGATTTGTATTTATCAAAATAACATAATTAAAAAAAATATTATTCTAGATTATAATGAAAATTAATTAATTAATTAATTTAATAAATTTATAATTAATAAAGTGAACATAATGAAAAATATTTTAGGAATGAAATATTCTATTTTTTGTTCATTTAATATTTTATGGGAGTGAAATTAGTTAACCTAATGCATCTTATTTTACAATGTAACATTGTATTTATATAAAAAGTATATGTAACACCCCAAGATTTCATAGTGTGTTATTTCTTCAAAATAATTCAATAACTTGCACTACACGCAACACCGAGTTCAATTGCACCATGACTTACCAAAAAAAAGCCATTAAAAGAGGTCATGAATAGCATTAACTACATTTTTAACTTTATATAATCCTTATAATTTTAGAATCCATATTATGAGTTTCTTAGTCATAATGCAAGAACAGATTCATTTTCAGTATTGCACTTTTATCAAATTTTGATAGTGAAACCTTTTTGAATACAATATTTTAAACTTTTTGACTAAATGGAGACATCAAAAAATTTAAAATGAAACATCCCAAGCTTCCACGGTACGCTTTCCTTTGAATAAAACAGTAGCGTGTGCTGTACGCAACCTCGAGTTCTAACACACACCACAACTAATTAAACTAGCCGTTGTGAATACTAATACCTACTTTTTGAAATTATATATATTTTATATTTGAAAATGGACTTCATTTTTGGATTCGGAATATCAAAATTAGCCTAGGGTGAAATTTTGGTACTTTTTGGATAACTTTCATATTTTGATGAATAGTGAAAATTACTAAATTTTAATTAAAAACAACTTTTTTAATCAAAATAATTAATAGTGATAAATTGTGAATTTGAGTGGTTTTAAAGTATATTTAGAATATATTTTTACCATTTAATATAATGTTGGTCATTGGACATAATTTTACAATTAAACCGAACATAAACAAGTGTCAATCTTTTGATAGTTATTATCTCTTAAAAACACGCTTTTTGTTTTGACAGCGGGAATTAATTTTAAATTAATTTCTGCCACTTCTGTGTTTTGAATTTAGGAAAATGGATTCCATATTTTTAATCAGGATGTTCAAATTGTGTAAATAGGTAACTTTTATTTTTAGACATTTTGAATAATTACTGCGGTAAATATTTTATTTACCATGGTTAAGGGTAAATCCGGTAAATAAGGGTTAAAAAAATAATATTATAATAATACTAAATTACCCTAAAAACGTGTCTTAACCCTATTGGTTGATAGATGGTCGACCATGGACATCTTTGTGTCAATTTTGGGACCCCATGGATCCACTTGTAAGTGATAATGACACTTTATTTTAATTTAGTTAAAATGAATACAAAAATGACACAAGCATATATCTTTTAGAACAACAATTTTTACATAGGGTTATATATGTTGGATTTTAGATTATAAATATTAATTAGAAAGCTAAAAAGATTTCATACATAATGATATTTTATTTATAATTTTTAGACATTAAATAATTTATTTTATTTATGACACAATGATGATGCAGTAATTACTATAATAGTGAAAAATTAAAATAATTGATATTATAAATACCCAAATAAATATAATATGAAACTTTTAATGAATTAAACTAATTTTCTAGGCTAATATGATATATTAGGATTGATTTAATGGACTTTGTTCGAAGTAATCAATCTGTTATGAGTTTCACAAAAATCAACTATTGAATAGTGTCAAAATTGACATAAAAGAGTTCTTAAAACAAATATTATATTATTAATTGATATTAAATTCCTAAAAATCTAAGGTTCGGCCAAGAGACTTATATTATGATAGGTTAATCATTAATGGACCACTTGGGGGTCGCTGGGATGTATATAGTAAGTTTATTAACCATATTATATAAAAATACAAAGAGACATTGTAAAAGTGAAACTAATTAACTTAGAGTTAATACTTAAAGATAAGGTTAATATAAGTACCCAAACCTGTCTAAATTCTATTGGTTGAGTGGTTTTCGACCTATCCCCACCTTAACCTTTGAATAATAAGCTTTGGAGCCATTAGAAACCAAATATGAATTTATTATAAATTAATATTTCTAGCTTTTCCAAAGGTGCCCCTCACCCCTCTTATAAAAGGGCACTCCTCCTTCTCATTTCTTCACACCTTCAAAGCCTTTTGGTTCGGCCAAACTCTGCCCAAATAATCTCCCAACATCCCTCACTACAACCTAGAGGCCTTAGTTTGATCGGAAAGCCAACCTAAGGAGCCCTTTTGATCAAATCAAAAGGAAGAACCCGAAGAAGAGGTAATGATTTCACCACCCTTTTCTAAGTTCATTTCTTCTTCCACTTCTTCTTCCTTTGTTCTTACCATTCTAAAATAATAACTCCAGTATATCACATATACTGTGATGTTATTATATGTATGGTACAACCATATTCAGTATTCTATCCACCCTTTGAATAACATGTCACCATACGTGCGTACGTACGGCTTACCGTCTCCACGTCGTGGTGTAATTGTTATTCAATATAATATTATTTGGATGGGTATAATAATGATGTGTAACTCATGTAAATAATAAATATAACATGTTAATGATTCTGTATATATTATATACCATTCATTTATATATTATTTTAATATCAAAAGAATGATATTGTCGCTCGTGCGTACGTACGGACTACCGTCTCCACGAACGCGATGAGATTCATTCTCCATTGTATCCATTCAAGTATAATTATCACTTGATGATTTAAAAATGATGTTTAAGGACTGTATATCATTCTGGATATGAATAAGATACAACAACCATGGCTTATGTAACAAAACATATAAAAGAAAATGAGTAAGTTAACTCCCGAAACGACGATAATTCTAAGATATTATTAACAAATCAATGTTAAAAGATCATATATGATATCATATTAATATATATGATTCTTGTATAATTTAATAACAACTATTTCACCATTATACAGGAGGTTAACCTACCCCAACCAAGGAAAAGTACAAGGTAAGGGTTATTTCACAATCTCTTCATTATCCGAGGTTGTTTATATGTAATAATCTACTGGGATCTCTTTATCATCCACATCCATGTTTCTTAAAAATGTATTTCAAAACATTTTTACTATTTACAAGAATATGGGTTAAAGTCATTTATACCCTTTTTTGACTTTTTATAAGAGGTTTATAAATGAATCTTTCCGTCGTTTTCAAAACAAGGTCCTTTTTAACCTTTTCGACAGAATTGAGGTAAGAATGTTTTTTTTAACTTATACGGCGGGTGCGGTTATTTTACGCCGTTATAAAATCTTCAAAGCTTTCCTTACAAGCTTATAAGAATATTTTCAAAGAAAATTTTTTATTTTATATGGATCTTAATTGATTTCAAAATAAAAGGAGATATTTCTTTAAAAAGAATTTTGATTTCATCTATGTCAACATCCTTTGATGGATTTTAAGATTATTTGAAGTTGATTTATTATGATACAAAACTTCTATATTGTATTGAAGGTTTTGTGATATGTTTGACTGTGGATGTGCTATTTTTATACCATTCATAGTTTATTGTGAAAGTATTGACATTTCGTATGCTAGTGTTTATGTTATGTTTAAACCTTTTCATATGGGAATGCATTGGACTTAATAAGTGACGGGTGGAGCCCGCTATAGCTCCTCGATGCATCGGTAGGTCTCATGAGACAAACTAGTGTCTTGGAACAAGGCCTTGACAAAATCTTATTTGTAGTCTTGGCACGAGGCCTTGGCTATGTGGTTATGATAGTCTGGCATTATGCATTCCAACATTATGAAAGTGGTTATTGATTTTTGCATGTGATTATTCGATTAGTAGAATATCCATGTGAACAAGTAAATGGCATTATTTCATTTTACTTTTTCCATACTATGATGAAATTCAAGTTTAAAAGGCTTTTGTTTTAGTAATGCATTGCCTTAAATGTTTATGCTTATTTTTAATGTTCCGCTATATTGTTATCCTTACTGGGCATTTGAGCTCACCCCTTTTCTATGTTTTATTTTTTTCCCAGGAAGTGAAGATGTAAGTTATGAATGACCTGCAGGGATATTATGAGGGGATTATAGTGTGGACTGTGGAAACATTATGTTGTTTTAGTAGTTTTTCATTTTATGATGTAATGTAAAACTTATGAATATATCTAGTGTTTCCAAGGCTACTAAACCAATCGGTCTTTCGAGATTTGATCTTTCTTGTGATCATGCCAATGTTATGTAATTAATGCACCGACTCTGGGTAACTGGGGTCGGGGCGTTACAGTATATATTGAAATATGCAGGATATTTACAGTAAATTTTATTTTTCATTTTTTTAAATACATATTTAATGGTTAATTTCAAAAGGACCTATAATAAATTTATTGGGTAATATCCTACATAATTGAAAACATCAAGACTTAATAATGATATGTGTAAAAAATTGCTGAAATTATTTCACCTACAAGTTATCTCTAAAGTTCTATAGAAAGAATGAAAAAGAGAGTTTAATAATGGTTAAACCCATGTTCATGGATTGATCATATAATTTAACAAAATCAATTTAATGTCGAAAGTGACTTTGATTATTTATAAAAAAATGCTTAATTTTTCTTTTAGATGATTTATAAAAATACTAATAGAATATTGAATATCTATATGGTTCAATTACTTCAATAATTAACCACTTAAAATTAGTGGATCACATGTTCAACAAAATTCAACCGTGAAACATTTTTTATTTTTATTAATGATTTCAATTTTAATTTTTATTGGAAATTAAATAACATGGGATCCTCGAGATGATTACTTGGTGGTACCTCACGATCATGAAGTGATGATATCAATTTAATTGTAAAATTTTAATTTACATTACTTTTATGCCTTATATGTGCACATAGTACTAATATAATATTCCATAAAATTAAATATACTTTCCACATATAGATAAATTTCATATTATAAATTAATATTATCAATTTATATTAAAAAATAATAGAAACAATTTTCAATGAATTTGATAAGATTCATCAATGATTGAAAATTATGAAATGACCACCATATATTATGAACCCTTTTTGACACAATTGCATAGTTCTGTTTCCAATACAAGACCTCAAAAAATAGTAAACCTAACATCAACCACCATTAATAAAAATTTAATTTTTTTATTGAATACTAAAAAAGGAGACCAATCGTGTTTCCCTTATACTAAATTAAAATGTAAATAACTGTTGATGAAAATCATGACTCTATAACTAATATTTTCTTATTATCACTGATAGATTTATCCCAAAACAATATATGATATATTTCATCCTTAAACCCATAAAAAATTTATCTTATAAAATAAATGGACCAAAAATATCCATCCAATACATATTTAAATCTTCAAACCTAAATGGAGTAGTCCTCTAACATTCTTTAAATATCAATGGAAAACAAGGAGCAATGTGAATCCCTAATTCATGAAACCTATAGAAATTAATTAAATTTTAAAATTTTTGTAAATAAATATTCCAGAGGATCCAACAGATTAGTAAAATCAGGAACATGATATATATTTGATGATTATATTACCCTAATAACTGATGTTATGTCATATTAAAACATGAATGAATTATTATTTATCTTTGAAACTCAACATTCCAAACATGGTGTTCTCCTTGGACTAATTGAGAAATATAATAAAATAATGAACGATGTGAGATATTATTCTTTGTAAGGGATGATGTGCGATTGAAGAAATCATGAAAAATTATTCAATAAGTATAAAGGAGTAGATTAATCCATAATCAATGAACCTATGAGAATAATATATCCATGCGTAGAAAAACATCAAATATAAAAATGGAAATTTATGAAAAATATCCTAATGATGTAATTCTTATTGTTGGACATCATAAAAATATTATACAATGCCTCAAACCAAGACATGTTGATATTATCTACATGGATATATTCTAAGAAATAATGATCATGTAACCATGTCAATGTGGTAAGATTTTATATTCATACCATCGATATCTTATTTCCAATCGATCATGATCATATCATCTAGGGCCCATGTGTATGTAATATTATTAAAGGGGAAGAGATAAACTAAAATATAAACACTAATTTTCCTCATGAGACCTACTTATGCATCAAAAGAATATATAATTTCAAGTCCCCGTCATAATATAATAATTCTATCAAATCCATTATATGAAGTGATTGGATAAAAATATCATTACATAACATTAACAAAAAATAATTTAACATAATCATGAACATATAATATGAAACAAGTCATATATAAATAATTAATATATATAATATCAATATTTCTATATAATATCAATATTTCTATATAATATTGAATATTATGGACATCATGGAGAAAAAAATTCAATTATAAGAATTAAATAGATGTTCTTCATAGAGTATAATGTTTGGATAAATGTTAGGATTATGCATAGTGAATGAGTTAGGAATGAAAAATATAGTTATAGATTATATCTCTAACAGAGATCTTATACCCAACACAACACGTATTTGTAAGAATGGGGATAATGAAATGAAGGATTATATTGAAATATTATAAAGTTAATTGAATTAAACTATTAATGGGAATAAATTATTTTAGGAATGTTTAGAAATGATTTTTTTGACAAATATGAAAACCATATACAGGAATACAAGATATTTTTAAGGTTGAGATAAAATTATTTTTAATTTTAAAAAACGTTGAAATAAATGAAAAATTACACATTTATGTACGTAATTGAACGTTAGATTTTATTTAAAAAAATTTACATATTAGAAAAATATATAATATAAGTAATGTATCATAAATAGAATGTAGAAAAAATAGTGTTAAAAATGTATGAAAAAATTGAAAATTATTTTTATAAATTTTCATGATGATTTCTTGTATAAAATAATTTTGATTTTAGAAACCATTTTGAATAGGAGAAATCCTTATGAAATATTATTTTAACAATAAAATTTCTCAATAATCATACCCGAAAAATAATTGTGTTTAAAATATTATTATCCAAAAATGGTGGAGTTGGGTTATATATTTCCATTATTGGTACTGTAATGAATCAAATCATGCGGAAATATTTCTAGACACATAAAACTAAATAATTGAAAAAGATAATTTAGGATAAAATAATTCAATATAATATATGTATATAATTACAAATATGAGTAGTTTCATAATTTGAAATATGTGTCAAGTGATGGAAATTGAGTAAAAGGAACCTTACGACATAGGAAGTATATGAGTTAAGGAACAAAGATAAATATATATTAATAAAGTGTTAATATCACAAATATAAATACAATTACTACATAAGGTGTTATTGGTGAAGTGTTTATACAATATAAAAGTAATGTTTTTCACAATAAATGGAATGTATCAATGAAAAAATTTTATAAAAATAACTCCAACCTTATGTCCTATTTTTTAGTTTCATTATTTTGATAATTTTTAAATTAATTTTATTTATTTATTTAAATAGGATTTGGAAAAATTTTAAAAAAATATATATGATATATTATAAATTGAAAATACATTGATATGGTATTAATAGATAATAAAAGGTTATTATGGTTCTTATATATTTCCTAACTTATTCAAATCATATACATCAAGTGCATCTAGAATAGTGTTCACTTCTAGCCCCACTCATTGTGCAACAAGTAGAGATTAAATTAATAATCAAATAAAATTTCTCAGGGGGATTACCTGAATCTAAATATTTTGGATAAAAGTATATAATATTTACTACACATAAAGGGATGAAAATACTTGGAAACTAGAAATTATTTACCCTTGATAAAATTCTTGATTATTTATAGTTGTAGGCATGTCTAAGAATTATGACAAATTATAAGGGTAGTTTAATGGGATTTTATATGGTAAATCCTTTAGAATATAATATTTATAAAATAAAAATGGATAATTGTAACATTTACCATTGTAATAAAATTGGAACAAGAAGTATTGAAACAAATAAAGTGGAGAAGAGGCTATGAAGCCTCACTTCGGCATAATAACAACATAAAAAAGTATACTATGAGAGGGTATGAGTAATATATAATTAAAATTATTTCAAATTGATTATTATATAGTGAACTTAAAATCATTTATCTAAATATTAAAAAATTTAATATAAATTAAAATAAATAAAGTTTAAATTTGAAAGAAAATACGTGGATTTGAAAACCTTACTTTTCATGAGGTGATTAGGATATTTTTGGCCCTATAAACAAAAATTACTAATAAATATTGACGATAGGGAAATTAAAGATACTCTTTGTGGGTTTTATATTTAGATAAAATTTAATTTTTTTTGTGTGAGAATTATATGGGATTATTTATAATTTATGAGGGAGGTATTTATGTGATAAAATAAAAATTATTTTATTGTTTAGACTATCAACCACTACAAAGAATTAATTTTGAAGAAGTTGGTTGATAATTAAATTTGAAATTTTTTTAAGGTAGTTAAAACTCTTAAAAATCTATTTAATAGTGTCTTTTTTAGAATTTTATGCCATTCAATTCAATTTTAAACTATTTTTTAAACTTTTTTTCTTATTTTACCCTTTATATTTGTAACATAATTTTATACATTAGAAAATTATTTAGGTACCTAATAATGAAACTAAAATTGCTACATAGTTTAAAAATTTAGATTCTTAATTTTAATTTATTTTAAATAAATATTATTTAAAAAAATTATAAAAATAAAATATAACATAATTAATATATAATGTACAAAAAAGATGTTTTTATAGAACATAGATATTAGGTTTCTAAATGTAAAATATATGTTAATAAATGTACGAATATATTTTTAAATTATTTGTAATAACAATTAAATACATTTCTTATTAATAAGAAGGATTCATAAATTATTAATCTATGATTATATAATGATTAGTTCCTAAATTTAATGGTATTTTCACTATTAACACAAAATAAACTTCTTTTGAAAATATAAATAAATCTCCCTAAGATAAAATATATTAAATAATTAAAAAATGATGTTATTTTTATGAAAATGATTTTTTATATATTTAAACATTAAATATTATATCAAAACACTAATGTATTTCAAAATTATACATTTAGCACAAAAAATTTTAAAAACTATTATTTAGTATACATGATTATTATTTGAAGACATATGTGAGTATTTGTTATTAATTTATGAATATATATTTTTAAAAACCATTTTTGATATTATTATAAAAATATATTATTCATTTTATTGCACACTATAATAAATAAAAATTTCATTACATTAGTTTTGTATAAAGTATTATATGTAACTATGTAGTAATCCAGAACTACCAAAAACATATTCCTATATTCCAAACAATAGAAATTAATTTTTATAATTAAATCCATTCAAAAAAATAATCATATCTATGAGATATAGAAATGTGTAAATATCCTCATTAACATAGTAAATAATTCCCCATATACATTTTATAATCATTGGTCTAAATTATATTCTTATTTCATTTTCTATGACTATTTTCCTTGCTCAGTACTCTATTTCAACCACATCAAAAACTTATTATGAACTCCTAGAATGAGTATAAACCTCATATAATTTATGGAAATATGTAGTTGTTTCTTATGAACACCTCTATCCATAATAAATCATCTCCTAAAACATATTTCATGAGAAAATATAAAATGAAAGGATCATTAGTAGTCAATGATGAGTAGCTTAATGTATCCACATAGTCTCAAGAAGAGGTTAACAATATATTCGTGTAACGTTAAGGAATCACTTAAAACATTAATCCACCTATAACATATACTATTAGGGTACCTATGGGTTCCTTATAAAACAATTAAAAATAATAGATGGATTCAACACTCCTACATATAAAATCACTAAAAAATTTCCAAACATAACTATATTGTAACTTATTTATTAATGGGGAAAAATTAAGATATAGTCAAAGACAATCACTTCATCTTTTTTAATACTAAAACATTACATCATTTAACAAACTCTTAATTTTAAGTGTTTACACATTATCCAATGATATCATCCAACCATTACTCAATAATATACATGATATTTAAATCAATCATATAGAATAAACCTATAATAGTAAATGTTTTTATGTCTAATGTAATCTCTTCAATGAAATAGTGACCGCATCAATCAATAATATGTTGTAAATACAAAAAATACCAAAATATTTATTATGATAATAAAATAAATGGGTCACCTAGGAATTTTTTTTCCTATAATATATTTTAATTCAATGGTAATGATAAAATTTTGACTTCACGTATTACTCATTATAATCACACCCACATTGGTGAACATAATCACACTACCACATAAATAATTTTCATTCCACTAAACACTTCCCCCCACTTATGTTGTCCCATAAAAATTCTTTGAAAATTGATGAATGGTTTTTTCCTAGGTATAGAATATCCCCTAGATTTATGAGAGTGAAACTGTTGATTCCACCGAATGACTGAACCAAATATTTTTACAATAGTAACACTAGTATAAATGTTATATTCACAAAATTTTAATTGATATAAAATAAAATGAGAATCTAAAAATGAATGATAGTTATAATAGTACATTTCATATATATCCCAGATGCATCATCCTATAATTGGATTTCATGTATGAGATATTGTTTTCTAATTTAATCATACATTTATGATTTTATCAACAATAGTTGTCAATGTAACATGCTTGTTTAAAATTTAATTATAATCTTTATTTATCAAGGGTATGTTTTCTTTCATTATTGATAGGTAGTGTGATATTTCAAGAGGTACACAGATCTTTTTCATGAGATTGGATAGAGGACATTAGCCAATGTGATGACCGGAGCACCAAAAACTAGCCAATGAGGGCCATTTTCTGGCTATTGGAAGGATGATAGTACGTATTTAATATTTAAATACCATATATGAGTTGGTGGAATACATCATCTAGATGGTAGGATGGCCACTAGTTCTCATAGGTTCCTAGGTAATAATTATGGATGCACAAGATTATTGGTGGGAGCCAGGGGATATCTAGTGCCACCATAATAGATGAGTAAACCACAATATGAATCATAATTACAACATATAAATTAAAATATCTATTTTCATTTTTTATCCCCCCAAAAAAATTCAATCAAAATCAATTGGATACTCTCTACCGGAATATTTTTGCAGTAATCCTTTTTATTCATAAATTTAATATCATATTGATTCATTTAATATCATCATATAAATATAATCTCAATTTAATCATGATTTCTCAATCTCTACTCTAATTATTCATGTGAATGTAGTGGATCCTAATGGTTTCAATGGACTTAGATCATGATTTTGTGTTTTATGGTTCTATGACTCTTCTTTGTCTGATTCAATCCATTGAGTGACATAGATCAGTGATCCCATATTGGTGTATAATGACACTCATGATTGAGGTGGGTGGTTTTATAAGGTAGATATTTTCATTTAAAACTTCTGATTATTGTATATTTAGAATTTTATTTCCTATTATCTTCTAAATATTTATTTCATTTTCATTATTAATGTTTGATAAATGTAATGGTGTGTATGTGTTTATTTTCTAATGTATGGATTTTAAAATAAACTGACGTGTTCCCATAGTTTTTCTTAAAATGAAAGAATGATTTGAATAATGAATTTTATAGTGATTCCTTTATAATAGAATTCATGAAATGGTTAATTTCTTAAAATGAAAAAAAATATTTTCATCATTTTAACAAGTTTTTCGAAAATCAATTTTTTGTACTCCTCTAGTTTTAATACACACAATTCATTCTTAACTATGATAATTCTTTCTAATTACAGCACACTGTGTTTAATCATGTTAAATTATAATATTAACCTATAGTGTTCTAGTTTAAATTGTAAAAATTCATTACAGATTTTGGTTAAGTATGAGCTACAGATACATTTATTACGAATAGACAAGTCACTAATACATGACATACCGATGTCCGTCCTACTGATAGAGCAAATCAGAATTTTCACAATATATGAGTTACCATTAATGTATCCTACCAACACCTATCCTTCTGATTCCAAACCCACTACAACCTAACCTACTGATACCTGAACTACAAACACCTGACCTACTGACTCTTCATGTGTCATGACCCATGTTCAGGGCCCATGTCGTGACTACCCCAAGCCCGCCTTCCACAGGCTAGGGGCTGGCGACTAGCACCAAAGGTATAAATCCCAATAATTGGGAAGGAATTGCCTTTATAAAAGTAAACAAACACCAAAGAGTACAAGCGGAAGTAATACACTAATCCCAAAAGAAAGTTCTGAAAAGTAAATGGTCTAGAATACAAACCCAACTGAAAAGTACAACTACAACTGAACGAAATTACAACAGAAAAAACAAACAGCTGGAAATATTAGTAGCAGCTCCAGGGTTGTCCACCTTGGATCCTACCTGTAGGGTAGGTACAGATAGCACAGATCCTGGATCATCCACCATAGATCCTACCTGAAGGGTAGGTACAAATAGCCTCCTCAATGCTCTCGCCTGTCAAACTCCTCCGAGTACCGTCTCATCGTGAAGTCCACTTCCGGGTACTGTCCAGTCCTCAAACACGTAGCCTCCATCAGCGCTGTCTGTCGTCTACCTCCAAAACAATGAGGTTTGGGCATAGCCTGTGCAGGGGTGAGTATAACGATACTCAGTAGTGACCACGAGACCCTCAAGGTCTCACTAAATCCAACAAGGATAACCACAAAGAAGGATCTAAACAGATAACCCTTATTTAGGTAGAAGCCCATACTTATACCTAAGTTAACAAGTATCTCATCTCAATCATGAGGTATCACACAGATATGAAATCAACGGATAACCACTACTTAGATATATGCCCATATATATACCTATGTTTTCAAGTAACCAATCTCAATCATGATGAAAATACAAATGTCATTGAATCAACTCAAACCAGTATTTTATTTATGATGTCGAAACCACTACTGTTGCAAAAATACTTCTCTGTCAAGTACAGTAGCCCTATCATGACTCTGAGGCGCTACTCACTAACCTTAGACTACTGAGGTACTCCTCCTGTTGAGTGTCGCGGGTCTGCCACCTAAACACAGTAGTGCTCCCCACCATGGGTCTGCCACCCCAACACAGTAGTGCTTCCCCTAATAGCCTACAGAGGTACCCCTTCTGTTGAGTACCATGGGTCTGCCACCCAAACAATGTAGTGCTCCTCGTTGTGGGTCTGCCACCCAAAAACATTAGTGCTCTCCACTGGGCTATGCAAGTTACTCCGACTCAAATCAGACAAGCAGTCGTCAGGTCTACATCTATTAGGTATCTGCACTCCGTATGCTCGTCTCTGAGAGGATCCTCTCCACGAGCTATTGGTCGATACTCAAAGTATGAAAAAGTCCCACGAAGAAGTATAAAAAAGGACCACCTCATCACAGGGGTCTCAATGCAATAGACGGCGTGTCAATCAGACGCCTGGTCTGTGAGTTATTAGCCTTTTCATCCCGGGGCCCGGTTGGTTTCGTGTACGAACCAACCCGACCATATCTCAACTCTACCCTGAACTCTCATAGGGTATACTCATAGGGACCGTTTCTCAATGTGATTACCAACGCCGCTGACGGTTCATCAAACAGACGTCCGGTATAAGAGTTATTAGCTTTTTCGTTCCAGGGGCCTAGTTGGATTTCAGGTACAATCCAACCCAGCCATACTCCAACTGCGTCCAAACCTCAGATGACGTATACCAAAAGATCTGTCACACCAAAAGGAATCCGAAAAAGTCGATGGAACGTCAATCGAACGTCAGGAACTCAAGTTATAACCATTTTCACTCCGAGGGCCCTGTTAGTTTCGGGTTCGATCCAACCCGGCCATACACAAACTTTATCAAAAGCTTGAGTGTAATATACTGAAATGACCGTCTCGATCCATAGATCCCTATGGAACTAACAGTGCATTGATCATAGGTCTGTAGCCCAATATATGAGTGTTTGAACAAACCTAGTCTGAAATTAGGGGGTTGGGGCCCGGTCCGACCTGGCCCGACACCCCCTGAGTCGGCCCGAATCGGGTCGACCCGACCCGGGTCCGAGTCCCGCCCAATTGGGCGCAGCCCAGCCTGGCGTGGGCGAACCGGCCCAGCACGGGCGGCCCGTCCCAGTGCGGCCTGCGGCCAGGATCATAATCCTTCTGCGGCTCGGCTCGCGGCCGAGCAGGGTGCGAAGGGGGGGCGCCTCCTGCTTTTTTCGGAACGGCAGACACTGTAGGGTCTGCCCTAATTGATTGTCGGGGGGTTACGACCCCCGGGTTCTTCTAACGGCTAGCCAAAGGTCGGCCGGCTGTGTAACCGCGGGACCCAAGGGTCCCGCCTCCAGGTGGCGCCGGCGGCCGGCTCAGCCGGCCTCCCTTAGAAGACCGTCGTAACCCTAGGCCGCGGCTCTTGTTCGACCTACACGGCGTGACGGTGTCGCGGCTCGCTCCTGGTCGTGGCCTCCTTTGGCCTCATTGGGGCCGCGCGACGGCGCTGCGCTCCACCGCCGCGGCCCTCTCCGGTCGCGGTCCCCTTCGTTTCCCGAGTGGTGTAACGACACCGCACCGACTTCACCAAAAACATCATTGAAATTAACAAATTGGAGGGGAGGAGAATCGGCCGTGTTTGTGTGGTCTGATCTCCTCCCATTACGACGATAACATTCGACCAATCTTAACATCAAAAGTTGATGATAAACTTGAATAAAGAAATAACCCCTACCTCGAAAAGACGTCGCACGTCATCGAACCGCGGAAAGAGGAAAGCGTCGCGGTGGTTGGGCGTCGCAGAAGAATGGTGCTCCTCATGGTGTCACGTCACGTTATTGCCTCGGTTGAAGGAGATACCCTTCAACGAGAGGAATATTGCATTCTTCATGAAAAGAAAGCTTTTCCTTAAAATCCTTCAAAGCTTCTCCACAGATTATTTTCCCAACAATAAAATTAATGGTTTCCTCTTAATTTAAAAGTGCCAAGAAATTCAAAACTAAGAGGATCCAATTCATTAATTCAAATCAATTTGGAAAAACTTATGGGAGAGGGAGAAGGAGGCGAGGAGTTCACATAATTAAAGGGAAGTTTACTAATTAAATTAAGGGGTGATAAAGGGGAATTCAAAGGGGTTATGGGGAGGTGAGGAGTTACGGTCTCGTGTGGGCCCCACCACACTAAACCCTCCATTGGGAGTTTAGGTGGGTGTGGGACCCACCTCTAACTCCCCCTTTGTAGTATAAAACTACATTCCTTAAATAAAATTTATATACAAAAAATTTTATTGAAATTATTCAAAATCCCCATTTATTAAACCTCAACCCCCTCAGAACGCAACAACAGGAAAGGCCCCCAAAGAAATTACCGAGGCTACGAGTTCATAAGTTCCCTTGGATTTCAATTCCGAGCACCAGTTCATAATATAGAAAAAGCCGCTCGTTCGTTCACTGAGCGTACCCGAGCTAATCTTCAGAAATTGATTCTGGGCACACCAGGCCTCGGAATCAGGTGCCGTCAGAAACTGCACACTCGTAAAATTCCAATGAAATTAAGAAAAAAATTTCCTTGAAATTTTTGGGTCATTACATTACTCCCACCTCGGGGCTTTACATCCCCGAAAAGCTACAACACAAACTAGGGAAACTAAAGGAGGCACTGAGCATGCATCTGAGCCTCCTGCTCCCATTTTCTACCCTGGAGGTTGTCGTGCTGCCAACGAAAGTGCACAAGAAGAATCAACCATCCCCGTAGGACCCACTCATGTCGATACATAAACTATACTAGAACCCTGTGTAAGTCTCCCCGTCATCGATATCTAGCTCTCTGTGGTCGATGATAATGGAAAAGGTCTTTCACACATCTCCTCAGCTAAGATATGTGAATGACGTCATGAACCTGGTGCATCTGAGGTGGAAAGGCTAGGCGGTAATCCATCTTGACTACTTTACTGGGGACCCAGAAAGGTCCGTTGAACCCCAGAGATTACTTTCCACTTTGACCACATCTCTGTAGACCTTGTCGCGGTGAGACCCGTATAAAACGTTGTCGTCACCCTGGAAATCCAGTGGTCTTATCTTCTATCAGCATAAGAATTTAGTCTACTCCATGCAGTCTTTATCCTCTCTTGGATGATATGCACCTTTTCCGTCGTAACCTGAACCATCTATGGTTTTACACATGATGACTCCATCACAATCTACAAAGGATATCTGAAATACAGCAAGCTACTGTCTTGCCCCTCCTAATAACTGAATGTCTGATATCATACTTAAGAGAATCTGCTACAACGTCCCCCTCTCTAGGAGTATAAAATATCTCGAAGTCATAGTCCTAGTGGAATTCAAGCTATAAATGTTGTCTCTGTTTCGTGTCCTTCAGAGAGAAGACACACCAGAGACTATTGAGTCAGAGAGAGTCATAATCTGTTCTCTCTACGATCAATGAGTGAGACTAGCCAATTGTAAGAACTCATTCCCACCCTTCATTGTTAACGTTCTTCAAGAGTTTCTGAGATTTCCCCTCTGCCGAAAAGAGAAATCTCGTCTCATCCCCTAGATGAACCACATTCTTTGCCTAATACATTCAATCTTGACATGAATGATACATTCATGCCATGGACGATGTCGTAAGGCCTCGAAGCTACTACCAAGAGATCCAACCGTTACTCTCGCCTCCAAGGTTCGATTCACACTGTCAGCAGTAGTGTGTGGTCACTGGGTCTCCTCCAGTAGGTATCTCGAAAGTGAGGGTCAAGTCAACGGTTTTAAACCGGAACCTCTTAGTTACAACCATATAGAGAGGATAGGAAAGAAAAAATCACAAAGAAAGGTGAGTTTTATTACTATAGATCAAAGTACAAAGACAAATACAACCACAAAAACAACAAAAAGGGAGCTAGAAGCACCAATAACCAAGTCCCCATGCCTGGAACTAGTCCCACTCTTGTCCGCCTGCTTCTGGAGCTCCACTTCCTTGTCCACCGCTCGGCTACTGCTCAAGATTTCGCCACTGCTTCTATCTTGGTGGCCCCTCCAACGCATGTGGATCAATTGTGCGGGGAATCGGACAGTCAGGTTCCATGTGACCCTTCTTTCCGCATGAATAACACTTCTTGCTCCTCATATGGCTGGCTCTATTTCGTTTTCCTCACACACCTGAACCAAAAACCCGAGGTTTCCCACCTGTTGGAATGGTCCTCTTGGACCTCTGTATCATATGTTTCCTACCTACAGATGACTCGGATACTGATGAAAAACTATGCGACACGGGCAGCAACTCTTGAGAATGATCCGAGTGTAGATCCGCTTGTAAAAACTCCACCCTAAATAAGGTCTCGAAGTCTCCTCAGGTTAAGGTCAACTCGTCGCAAAACTGGAACATGTGGCTCCACCACCTCTCAGCTGCTCCCTGGAAGAGGCTAACAGCTAGGTACACCATCAATTCTGCGGGTGTCCCAACTATGTGAAAAGCTCGTGCTACAAACTCCAGCCAATGTCCAGCCGTCTGAAAATATGACTCGCCTCGAAACGTCGGAGGCCCCTGATGCTGGAACTCATGCATCGCGCTCAAGCGGCATGCACTCTATTCTATTTTCTCAACTGGTGGTGGGCCCTGTACTGAGGCCTCACTGCTCGGTGATCTATCATCATGCTCTCCACTCAGTACCTGCATTGTCTGACTAGGTGAAGACATCCTAAAACAAACAGATGTGACACAGTCAAAAGACTAAACCTGGTGAGCTGACCTGGTTTGAGATGACTTAAAAAGAACTTTTAAAAACACACATGCAATCAGTGTTTTCGTCCACTGGTTCAGAAATTAGAAGTCAGGGTCCTGGTGTATGGATACGTTGGCCGCCGACACCAACACTAGACTCCCTGAACTGAAAACCACTCTTAGTACCCTTAACACTATTGCTTCACAAGAAGAAAATATCATAGTTCTGTGTTCTGCGAAAGAACCGACTCCTCTGATACCAATTTGTCATGACCTTCCTTCGGGTCCCATGCCGTGACTACCCCAAGCCTGCCTTCCACATGCCAGGGGCTAGCGACTAGCACCAAAGGTGTAAATCTCGATAACTGGGAAGTCATTGCCTTTATAAAAGTAATAAAACACCACAGAGTACAAGAGGAATTAATAAACTAAGCACAAAAGAAAGTGCTGAAAAGTAAATGGGCCATAATACAAACCCAACTGAAAAGAATAGCTACAACTGAATGAATGTACAACAGAAAAGACAAACAGCTGGAAAAAATAGTAGCAGCTCCTGGGTCGTCCACCTCAGATCCTACCTGTAGGGTAGGTATAGATGGCGCAGCTCCTGGATCATCCACCACAGATCCTACCTGAAGGGTAGGTACATATAGCCTCCTCAACGCTTTTTCCCGTCAACCTCCTTAGTGTACCGTCTCGTCGTGAAGTCCACTTCCGGGTACCGTCCAGTCCTCAAACACTCGGCCTCCATCAGCGCTGTCGGTCGTCTGCATCCAACACAACAAG
Organism: Viscum album; assembly: GCA_963277665.1. Lineage (NCBI taxonomy): Eukaryota > Viridiplantae > Streptophyta > Magnoliopsida > Santalales > Viscaceae > Viscum > Viscum album. The sequence goes on along the minus strand of OY728126.1, from coordinate 1,471,250,550 downwards.
GTGTGGGCATAGCCCGTACAGGGGTGAGTATAACGATACTCAGTAGGGACCCTGAGACCCTCAAGGTCTCACTAAATCCAACAAGGATAACCATAAATAAGGATCTAAAAAGATAACACTTACTTAGGTATAAGCCCATACTTATACCTAAGTTAACAAGTATCCCATCTCAATCATGAGGTACCACACATATATGAAATAAACATATTACCACTACTTAGGTATATTCCCATACATATACCTAAGTTATCAAGTAACTCATATAAATCATGAGGAAAACACAAAGGTCATTGAATCAGCTGAAACCAGGATTTTATTTATGATGTCGAAACCAAAATTGCTGGAGAACTCCTCCTCTGTCGAGTACAGTAGCCTTGTCACGACTCCGAGGTGCTACTCACTAACCTTAGACTGCTGAGGTACTCCTCCTGTCGAGTACCGCGGGTCTGCCACCCAAAAATAGTAGTGATCCCCACTATGGGTCTGCCATCCCAACACAGTAGTGCTCCCCCTAATAGCTTACAGAGGTACTCCTTCTGTTGAGTACCGTGTGTCTACCACCCAAACACAGTATTCCTCCCCGCCATGGTTCTGCCACCCAAACACAGTACTGCTCCCCGCTGGGCTATACATGTCCCTCCGACTCGAATCGGACAAGCAGTCGTCTGGTCTACATCTATTAGGTCTCCGCACTCCGTACACTCATCTCAGGAAGGATCCTCTCCACGAGCTACTGGTCGATACTCCTAGTATCAAAAATTACCATGAAGATGTATCATAAAGGACCGCCTCATCACAGAGGTCTAAACGCAACAAACGGTGCGTCAACCGGACGCTCGGTCTGTGAGTTATTAGCCTTTTCGTCCCGGGGGCCTAGTTGGTTTCTTGTACGAACCAACATGACCGTATCTAAACTATACCCCAAACTCTCATAGGGTATACTCATAGGGACTGTTTCTCAACGTGATTACCAACGCCACAGACAGTTCGTCAAACGGACGTCCGGTATAAGAGTTATTAGCTTTTCCGTTCCAGGGGCCCGGTTGGATTTAGGGTACAATCCAACCCAGCTATACTCCAACTATGTCCAAACCTCATATTAAGTACACCAAATGATCCTTCTCACCAAAATGAATCCAACAAAGTCGATGGCACGTCAATCAGACGTCCGGAACTGAAGTTATTACCGTTTCCACTCCGAGGGCCCGGTTGGTTTCGGGTTCGAACCAACCCGGCCATAACCAAAAAATTTCGAAAGCTTGAGTGTAATATACCAAAAAGACCGTCTAGATCCAATGATCCCTACGCAACTAACGGTGCATCGATCGGAGGTCTGTAGCCCAAGATATGAGCGTTTGAACGAACCTGGTCTGAAATTAGGTGGTTGGGGCCCGGTCCGACCCGGCCCGATACCCCCTGGGTCGGCCTGAATCGGGTCTACCAGTCTCAGGTCTGGATCCTGCCCAATTGGGCATGGCCCAACCCGTATGTCACGGCGCGGCCCGGCACGGGTGGCCAGGCCTAGCGCGGCCCGACACGGGTGGCCAGGCCTAGCGCGGCCTGCATTCTGGCTCGGAAGCCGGTCGCGGCTCTGCTCGCGGCCGTGCGGGGTGCGAAGGGGGGGGGGGGCACCGCCCCCTCTTTGCGGAACGGAGGACCCTGTGGGGTCCGGACTAATTGATTTTCGGGTGGTTAGGAACCACCGGGTTCTTAGAACGGTCGGCCAAAGGCCGGACGACTGTGTAACCGCGGGACCCGAGGGTCCCGCCTCCAGGTGGCGCCTTCGGCTGGCTCAGCCGGCCACGCCTTTGAAGACCATCGCGGACCTAGGCCGCGACTCTTGTCCAACCGGCGTGGCGTGATGGCACCGCCCCCTACACCGTGGCCTGCCCCGGCCACATCCCCCATGGAGCTCCGGCGTGGCGGGACGGCGCCTCGCCCCTCCGCTGCGTCCCGCTCCTGGCTGCTGCGTCCTTCAGCCTCACCGATGCGGTGCGACGGTGCCGCGCTCCACCACCGCCGCCCTATCCGGTCGCGGTCCTCTTCATTTCCGGCGCTGTGCAATGGAACCGCGCCGCCTTCACCACAAACAGCATTGAAATTAACAAAGTGGGCGGGTGGAGAATCGGTCGTGTTCGTGCGGTCCGATCTTCTCCCGTTACGATGATAACATTCGACCAATCTTAACAACGAAATTCGATGATAAACATGAACAAAGAAATAAACCCTACCTCGAAAAGACTTCACAAGTCCTCGAACCACCGAAAGAGGCAAGCGTCGCGGTGGTCGGGAGTCACAGAAGAACGGTGCTCCTCGTGGCGTCACCTAATGTTCTTGCCTTGGTTGAAGGAGATTCCCTTCACCGAGAGGAAGATTTCATTCTTCGTGAAAAGAAATATTTTCCTTCAAATCCTTCAAATATTCTCCACAGATTATTTTCCCAACAATAAAATGAAAGTTTTCCTCTTAATTTAATAATTCCAAGCAATTAAAAACTCAGAGGATCTAGTTCATTAATTGAAATCAAGTTGGAAAAACTTATGGGAGAGAGAGAAGGAGGTGAGGAGTTCACATAATTAAAGGGAAGTTTACTAATTAAATTAAGGGGTGATAAAGGGGAATTCAAAGGGGCTCTGGGGAGGTGAGGAGTTAGGGTATCGTGTGGGCCCCACCACACTAAACCCTCCATTGGGAGGTTAGGTGGGTGTGGGCCCCACCTCTAACTCCCCCTTTGAAGGATAAAACTACATTCCTTAAATAAAATTTATATACAACAAATTTTATTTAAATTATTCATAATTACCATTTATTAAACCTCAACCCACTCATAACGCAACCATGGGAAAGGTCCCCATATGAAATTACCGATGCTACGAGTTCATCAGTGCCCTCAGATTTCAATTCTGAGCACCGGTTCAAAAGATAGAAAAACTCGCTCGTTCGTTTACTGAACGTACCCGTGCTAAATTTCGGAAATTGATTCCGGGCACACCGGGCCTCGAAATTAGGTGCCTTCAGAAACTGTGCACTCGTAAAATTCCCAAGTAATTAAGAAAAAAATTTCTTTAAAATTTTCTGGTCTTTACATGATGAACTGATGTATCACCGATTGACACCTCACCTACATATGCCTTACCTACCAATTCATAACCTATCGACACCTAACCTACAGACTCCTCACCTATCGATGGCTCACATAACTATTTCTAAACAACTGACGCATGACCTACCGATGTCTCACCTTCTGACAGATTGAGATGCTGATAGTCTAACCTACTGACATAAATGATCTACCGATGGAATGTTCTACCAACAGAATGACCTACCGATAGACCGAGTCTCCAATGATATTTCTTAAGTTCAAAATTTATTCTAATAGTCATATTTATGAATCTCAGTACTAATTATTATATTAATGACCTTGTATATCTTTTTTAGATAATATTTAATGATAAAAAAGACCAGTATGAGGTACCTGCACATGATAGAGAAGATGTACCTTGTTGACCTTCAATTTATAGAGTAAGAACTTGGGTGAAAGGAAGTAATATAAAATAAATAATAGAGAGTTGTTATTGAAAAAAAAAACTAAATGACTATGGAACAAGATCAATCATCCTTCCATGAATATAAAGAGAAGTTAGTGAGAACCAAAAAAAAATCTATGAAGCAAAAACTTTAATGACAAGAACACTTTTATTAATCCTATACCCTACTATAAAAAACATACAAGCTACTATGACACTATATTTGAAATGTATTTCTCGAAGACAACTCTAACTTCACTTTTACAATGCTGATGGTGTCCAAGAGCCTCATAAAAAATAGAAAATATAATTATAAACTCATCTTATCATTTTCTCCACCTGTTTACTTTAGTATATAAATTTGAGAAGTGTGTGTATCTATTTTTAAACACACCAAGACTACTATTCTAAATTAGAAGATGCATATATATCTTCACTTATGTATTCTTTTATACATTACACACCCATAGATGTTAATGGAAGAGGTCACTACTTTGAATTTCTGTTTGTTTTATATTTTAATGAAAAATATGGAAGATCCTGGTTACCTAGATTGTTTTTATAGTATAGTTACGTCAATCTAGGGCCTGTATCATTTTTATTTTATATAAACTACCAGGTGGAAGGTGGTAAACAAGTGGAGATAATTTCTTTTTGGCTTAAGACTAAATGACTTGTTTTAAATCTATTATGTATTTCATTTTTAGTTTACTTGGGTTTTCTTATCATTCTTATTCATTCTAGCAAGAAAACTTCACCTCACATTAATAGTTATTCTTAAATCATGTTTACATTAGAATTTTTTCAGTATATTAATTTCAATATTTATAATTACAAATATATTTATTTCAAAATATGAATTAATCAATCATTTATAAATCATTGGAACATACCAAAATTCTATAAATATACTAATTTGATTAAGTGTCCAGTATTTTTTTATAAATTGGGGTATTTTAAGCAAGTATTTATAGATAGATTTTTTAAAGGAACTCAATTCACTCCCCTCATGATTATCCTACTCAGACAATCATTTGTAAATAGAGGATGTTCAAAATAATTTTTAACAATCTTTTTCAACATTGAATTTATTTGTGTTTTAAATATCTCTAAATTTCTATCATGTGATAAATTTTTAGTTCTTTAAATGGTATCTGATAGAGAAAATATTTTCAATTAATTTATATTGAATATCATTGTTTTAAACTTACAAAAGTGTTCCTCTAATATGAATTGTTTCATTTTTATGATTTTGGTGTTATTTTGAGCTGAATAGTAAAAATTGGCCATTTTGGATTTTTAACAGTTTTAACTTATTTCTGTATTTTGGCCATAACATTATCTACATTGATCCAAATTGAAATATTCTTTCTTTTACAGATTCTACACATCCTGGAATTCATTTACTATATTTGGACTAAAAGCTGAATCGGCCATATGGAAGCTCAAAAGAAGCTCACAAGTTGGCTCAAGAAAACTATTTCCAGTTCTGCCTAGTTTTGGTGTGGGATTCATAACTCATTCATTGTGGGCCCAAATCTTTCAACATTCGGTGGGTGGAAGAGCAAAGAGTTTTGGAGCATCTTTAATGAAGGAAGCACCATGGGATTCATCCGTTTGAGGGTCCATTAAAGCTGCCTAATCCGGGGTTTGACGTTTTGGAGATTCTGACTAGACAGAATAAATGATCAGAGTAAAATGGCCATAACTCTCGGAATACCTGTCCAACTCCGCTGATATTTTGAGGGGACACGTCCAAGACAATTATTAACAACATTGAAGAAGGCCTCAACGCGTGAAGAGGTCATTAATGGGGTCCAAAACGCGACAACTTTCGGGGGTCGAATTCTGCATATAAAAGGAGGAGAGCTCCTCCCCCTCAATCCATCTCATTCTCCACCCCATTCCTTCTCGGGCACCCAGGAGAAGAACTTCTCCGCTTTTTCTTTTATTTCTTTTGTTTTAAAATGTCTCTCCTCTCCCGAATTATCTCGCTTACCCCATCCATGGAGGGGTAGTTTCATTTGAGTGATCGGAAAGAGGGGAGGCTGGACCTATGTGTTGTTCTTGAGTTTTGTGCTTGAAATGAATAAAATGTGTTCTTCTTTCTTCTTCTGGTTCCAATTAATAATTCAGTATTAAATTCCGAATGCGGTTGTGTTAAGGTTTTTATTCTGAAATTATAAATTGCTTTGGTCGATGATCACATCTCCCTCTACCCAATTCTAATCTGTATACGGTGGAACATGATTAGGGTTGGGTGGTGATTGCTCAATGGTTGTCAAGCACGTGTGTAGGATTGTATGTTGAAATCTTGGTTTATTAGGGAACAACAATTCCAGGTCTGGGATTGCTCTAATTAATCAAGAGACCATCTACAACCCTAAACACATTGGAAGGAGGATAGACCAATCTAAGGTTTTCGAAAGGAAAATTCTCATCACATTTATCTGACTAAGGGAGAGAGAGGACTCGGTAGATGAATCTCTCTCTTACCAGTTTAAGGAAGAAGAAGATATAAAATTTGGAAACCATGATGGCACAACACTAAGTCTAGCCGAACCAAATCCGATCACCGTCTTTATAATTTGTTAAATCAATCAATTTCTGTTTTTTGTTTTTCTCTTAGTCATTCAAATTTGTTAAAACCAATCTTTTTAAGAAAACCAACAAAAAGTGACAACCTTGTTTTGTGTGCACTCCTCTTCGGGAGACTACCTAGGATCAACTGCTATACTATACTTAGGTAAATAAAATATTGTTTTTCCACGCCCCACGACAGGCGTGCGTCAAACTTGGCGCCGTTGCCAGGGAGGCAGTGCCTCAAAGCTTTTTTTTTTTAAAAAAAAAAAATCTCTTTTGAATGACCCGAAGTTCAAATAGAAATTTATTAGAATTCGATCCAGAAATTGAGCGCACAATAACCAAATTGAAAAATAAAAATCTTCCCAAAGAATTTGAAGAAATCAATCTCACCGATTCAAGTGATACCTTGAGTGAAGACTTTGAACATTTAATAATGACTGTAAATCCCAACCGAACCCTACGTGACATCTGTGCACCTCAATTTGTCAATCAAAATTATCAACTTGCAATTCCTGCCTTAGAAAATGATTTTTAATTGCGAATTAACATGATACAAGTGCTTTCTAAATTTCATGGTCTTGCAGGTGAAGACCCAAATCGACATATTCAAGAATTCACCTATGTCTGCTCCAGCTTCAAACCTCGAGCAGTCGCGGAAGAGCATGTGAAGTGGAGGGATTTCCCCTTCTCACTAGAGGGAGCAACAAAGGAATGGTTGTACAATCTACAACCGGGGGAGATCAGTGAATGAGAAGATCTAAAAAAATGCTTTCTACAAAGATTCTTCCCAACATCTAGGAGCACTGCAATAAAGAAGGAGATTTATGTCATCCATCAATCAACTGGAGAAACACTCTACGAATACTGGGAACGTTTCAAGAAGCTTTGTACAAGTTGTCCACACCAAGAAATAGAAGAGGACCAATTCCTTGTGTGCTTCTACCAAGGATTGCTTGACAATGACAGGAATCTACTAGATGCCTCGTCGGGAGGAGCCCTCATTGATAAATCACCTGCAGATATACGAATTCTGATTGAAAAGATTGCACAAAATTCACAACAGTTTGGCACTCGAGGTACGATCACCAGAGGGATCCATGAGGTAAGAACATCTGATTCAGTAGATTTAATTAGGAATGAAATGGGTGAACTCACCAGGTTGGTGCGACAAATAGCTGTGAACCATGTGAAGGAACAACAAGGACCGAATCAGGTATGTGGTTTATGCTCTTCTAATTCTCATTACACTGATCAATGTCCGGAAGTGCAGAGGACAGAAAGTTGTGCTGCAGCCTATCAACAAAGGCAATACCAACCGCAAACCCAACCAGGGTATGGGTTTCAACAGAACCAAGCCAGAGCACCTTTTCAGCACCAATATCAGAACCCGATAGCATTCCAACAACCTTATCAGAAGCCCTTCCAACAACAAAAAACTTTTCAACCACCACCTTTCCAGCGGAAGAATTATGAGCAACCATCCACAAGTGCACCAACAAATGAAGACCAACAACTGAAGACAAGAGTTGCAGGAATAGAAGATAAGATGGACAAGCTAGCTGATCAATTTGCAAGCATTATGGATGCTTTCACCAAGAACCAAGGTAAGCTTCCTGCACAAACAATTCCCAATCCGAAAGAGAATGTTAGTGCAATCACAACCCGAAGCGGGAAGGTGCTCAAACCACCAGAACAATATGAGGAGGATGAATCTAGGGAACCTGCTGAAGCTCGTCCTGTCCAACCAAAAGATGGAGTCAACAACAAAGTAGAAAGAACAAGGTTCACGAAAGAAAGACTAGAAACACCATTGCAGAAACAACAAAGGGAGAAAAAGGATATTCCAGCACCATTCCCATCAGCATTGGTTGAGTCAAAGAAGGGAGAAGAAGAACGACTTCAACGGGAAATTCAGGAAACATTCCGAAAAGTTGAGATTAACATTCCACTACTGGATGCAATCAGGCAAATCCCTAAATATGCAAAATTTCTAAAGGAGCTATGTACTAAAAGAAAGAGGCTGGATGGAAATGAAAGAATCAACTTAGGAAGAAGTGTCTCAGCATTGATCACACCACCGATATCGCAAAAATGTCAAGATCCAGGGACTTTCTCTATTCCCTGCACTATCAGTTCATTAAATTTTACTGATGCACTATGTGATCTTGGAGCTTCGATAAATGTGATGCCTCACTCTGTGTTTTCATCTTTGCAGATCGGAGAACTAAAATCAACTCGGGTGGTGGTACAATTAGCAAACAGATCCACCGTTTTCCCAGCTGGAGTCGTGGAAGATGTACTTGTAGGAGTGAGAGGATTAATCTTTCCAGCAGACTTTTATGTCCTTACCATGGAGGAAGACTGAGCACCATCCCAATCTCCCATCATCTTAAGGAGACCATTCCTGAAAACAGCAAGAACAATCATCAACGTGCATGAAGGAACCCTCACCATGGAGCTCAGAGATAGTACGGTACACTTCAATATTCTTGATACGATGAAACACCCGTCCAGCAATCACTCACTTTATGCAATCGCCCATGATGAAGATATAGAACCAATTAAAGACTCAGGTATGCTTCATGACTTGTTATCTGTGGGAGAACACTCTTCATTTGAATTTTATAACTCCCATGAACCTGAAAATTCTGATATCATGTTGGAGGATGAGGTAAAATCTGATTTTTTCGATGATTTGTTAAGAGGAAGTAAGATTATTCCAGAGAATTCAACATTAGATGTAGGAAACATAAATGCAATATCATCCCTTGAACAACCCCCATGTTTAGAACTAAAGCCCTTTCAATGTGACTTGAAGTATTCTTACCTAATGTAAGGGGAGAAATTTCCAGTAATCATTGCAAATAACCTATCCCATTCCCAAGAACAAACATTGATTGACCTTCTCAAAAGGAATGTAAAAGATATAGGATGGAGTTTAGGTGATATTCTTGGAATCAACCCTAAGGTATGCTCTCACAGGATATTTTTAGAAAGTGAATCTCGACCAGTTAGACAACCTCAAAGAATACTCAATCCCACAATCATGGAGGTCGTTAAGAAAGAGATTGAGAAATTGTTAGCAGCTGATATCATTTACCCAATCTCTGATTCTCAATGGGTCAGCCCAATTCATGTAGTCCCCAAGAAAACTGGCCTGACCACTATCACAAATGAAAGAAATGAACTGATCCCCATGAGAATACAAAATAGCTGGAGAGTGTGTATAGATTACAGGAAGCTAAATCAAGTTACCAGAAAAGATCACTTTCCTATTCCATTCATTGATCAGATGCTTGAAACGTTAGATGGAAATACTCATTACTGTTTTTTAGATGGATTCTTAGGTTATTTTCAGGTACCAATTGCACCAGAAGACCAGGAGAAGACAACCTTCACCTGCCCTTTTGGAACATTCGCCTACAAAAGGATGCCTTTCGGGCTATGCAATGCCCCAGGTACATTTCAACGGTGTATGGTGAGTATTTTCTCGGACCACATTGAGGATTTCTTGGAGGTGTTTCTTGATGATTTCACAGTTTTTGGAAATTCATTTGACCATTGCTTGGGAAATTTGGAAAAAGTTTTGAAAACATGCATTGAAAAGAACCTTGTCTTAAATTTTGAAAAATGTCATTTCATGGTTAAAAAAGGGATAGTGTTGGGGCACATAATTTCAAAAAATGGGATTGAGGTTGATAAATCAAAAGTTGATGTAATAAATTCCTTACCATATCCAACTTGTGTTAAACATGTTAGATCCTTTTTAGGGCATGCAGGATTTTACAGAAGATTCATCAAGGATTTCAGTAAGATTTCTCTCCCTCTCTCAAGATTACTTCTAAAGGATGCTAAATTTAATTTTGATTGTGAATGTAGGGAATCATTTGATGAATTAAAGGAAAGGCTGATAACACCACCAATAATGCATCCACCCAATTGGGATTACCCTTTCGAGATACTTTGTGATGCATCCAACCAAGCAGTGGGAGCCGCTCTATCACAGAGAATTGACAGCAATCCTCAAGTCATCTCCTACGCATCAAGGACCTTGGATGAAACACAAATAAATTACACAACCAAAAAGAAGGAGTTCCTTGCAGTCGTTTTTGCACTAGATAAATTCAGATCATATCTTCTGTGCACTAAATTTGTTGTTTTTTCTGATCATGCAGCTCTTAGGTACTTAATGAAAAAGGCGGATGCAAAACCCCGGTTGGTGAGATCGATGCTACTCTTACAAGAGTTCAATTTGGAAATCAAAGATAAGAAGGGGACTGAAAATCAAGTGGCTGATCATCTGAGTCGACTACCCCACACTGCTGAAACAGAAATACCAAAGTAGAACCCACTAAATGATGAGCTTCCTGGAGAACAACTCTACATCATCAACAGTGAAGTGCCATGGTATGCCAACATTGTCAACTATTTGGTAACATCTCAGGTACCCTCTCATCTAAGCTCTCATCAAAAACATAAGATTAAATCTGAATCAAGATTTTACATTTGGGAAGATCCGTTTCTGTGGAAAATTTGTAATGATCAAATCATAAGAAGATGCCTGCCAAGAAGTGAAATTGAATCAGTGTTTGAATTTTGTCATAAATTATCTTGTGGAGGCCACTTTGGACCTCAGAGGACTGCCCGAAAAGTTTTAGAATCTGGACTCTACTGGCCCACCTTATTCAAGGATGCATATGAATTTTGTAAAAGATGTGAAAAATGCCAATTTTCTGGTAACATATCCAAACGACATGAAATGCCACAAAAAACAATAACCTTTTGTGAAATTTTTGAAGTTTGGGGCATAGATTTCATGGGACCATTCCCAATGTCATTTGGAAATTCATATATTCTTTTGGCTGTAGACTATGTTTCAAAATGGGTGGAAGCAAAAGCAACCAGAACTGATGATGCAAAAGTTGTTTGTGATTTTGTTAGGGCTAACATTTTCTGTAGGTTTGGCATGCCACGAGCAATCATCAGTGATCAGGGAACTCATTTCTGCAACAGGAAAATGGAAGCATTGCTGAAGAAGTATGGGGTACATCATAGAACATCTACCCCATACCTTCCCCAAACAAATGGCCAAGCAGAAGTCTCTAATAGAGAAATCAAAGCCATTCTGGAGAAGACTGTTAAACCCAACCGAAAGGACTGGAGCCAAAAGTTAGATGATACATTATGGGCATACAGAACGGCCTACAAAACACCGATAGGGATGAGTCCCTATAGATTGATCTATGGAAAGAGTTGCCACCTTCCTGTGGAGTTGGAGCATAGAGCCTACTGGGCAGTCAGAGAGATGAATCTGGACCTTGAGAAAGCTGGGAAAGAAAGAAGATTGCAGTTACAGGAGTTAGAGGAAATTAGAAGGGAATCTTTTGAAAACTCAATGATCTATAAAGAGAGAACAAGGATGACCCATGACAAGATAATTCAACCAAGAACCTTCAACCCTGGAGATCACGTGTTACTCTTCAAATCCAGACTTAAGCTTATGCCAGGTAAACTTCGTTCCAGATGGGAAGGCCCCTTTACTGTTACTCATGTATATCCCTTTGGTGCTGTGCAGATTCAAAAAGAAGGAGGAGGAAACCCATTCACTATAAATGGGCAGAGGCTGAAGAAGTTCCATGGGACCGTACCTCAAGAACCAGTAGAGGAGATCACACTCCTTCATCCTGAATACAAATGAACACCTACCAGGTTGCATCATTCCTTTACACTTGATTAAATGCAGTAACTCCAACTTTTTGAAACATACATTTACATGCATTGAGGACACTGCATAAATTAAGTGTGGGGGAGGAAATCTTGAAGTCCAGGAGATTTTTCAAAAAAAAAAAACAAAAAACAAAAAAAAAACAAAAAAACAAAAAAAATTGTTTTGTTTTGTTTTGTCGAGCCAACGACATTAAACAAAGGCGCTACCAGGAGGCAACCCGTATTTTCCCCCATTTTCCACTTGTCTTCTTAGTCATTTACCATCATGATTGAACGGGCCTTCACTATCAATTGTTTTCATTTTTTTTTCAGGTCCATTAATGAAGAGGGTGTCATGGGATTATATGTCATGAAGAAAAGGATCCATTTGACAGGGGAGTATGAGTTTCAATTCTATATTATCCGACTTTATTCCCCACATTTTTTAGTATTTTAAAGAATTAATCAAGAAAAGGCATGCCCACGCTTGAATTCATGTTTTACTTGACTTCTCTAGGAGACATGAGTTTCATAGAAATCCAGTGATTCTATGTTTTAGATTTCAATATTTCTGAGATTGAATGATTAAAATGGATAATTGGATGATTAAAGTGAAGCAAGGATATTGAAATAAGGACTCATGATTTGAGGGAATTAATTGATTCATGTAAATTAAATTTCCCTTCCATTTTTCATTCTTTAAATTTCTGAAATTCATGTGAATTAATGTTTTATTATTAATCATGCCATGAGTGATTGTCCAATATCATATTCTCATTCCTGAGAGGATTTCTAGACCAAATATTTCCTATTTTATCTTGAGCATATTTCTTGAGTGATCTTGGGATGTGCCACCTGCTAGAACTTGTATTGAAACTTGTCAAAGCTATGACTGTACAAAACCACATTTAAAATGATTGAGGCATCTCTTTGGCTAGCCACATTTTATCCTAAGACCCACCTTTACATTTATCCTTCGTAAGCCCTTAGATGCCATGAATTGCCTTATAGGTTTAAGCCACATTACAATCCAATTTTTCCTTACCTACCTGCACTTTTAGTATTTTTGCATTGTTATTTCAAGTTTGAGTGTGGGGGAAGGGCCTTTCGTGTGCGTTCTTTGGGATATGTATCATTTTTGGGTGGTGTAATGTGTGCGTCATCATTTTGGGCAATGTATTATTAGAAAATTGGGCATGAGTCATCATTTCATTATGCTTCTTTCATTTCATCCGGTTCTCCATAAAAGAAAAGAAAATAAAGCTGTGACTTTCTGGAGCTTTACAAAAAAAAAGAAAAAAAAAGAAAATAAAGCTGTGCCTTTCTGGAGCTTTACAAAAAAAAACAGGGAGAACTTGGATGATATCATTCTTTTTAATCATTTATTGACTCATGACCCATGTCATTGAAAGGGGAGTGGTGTTGTGATTCACATTTCAAGGGGATTTGAGTGAGGTTCATCTTGTGTTTTCACTTGATTAATCATGCATTGTACATAAGAGTCAAACCTCCTACTTCTGGCCTTAAATTCTTTCAAGCATTTACCCACCAACCCTAAGCCACAGAATCATTTGAACCTTTATTGCAAGTCCTCATGATTTTATGTGTGTTTTGTCTTTACAAAGTGGAGAAAATAGTTACTTTACAAGCCTATGGATAAGGAGCATGTTCTCATGATATGAGCATAACTCCACTATTAATTGTATCATGAGTGATGAGAGAAAAGATTCAAAAGTGAGTTAGGTCATGATTTGGCATGTTTAATAATAATAAATTGAGAAGCTTGAATGAATGAAAGGAGAAGCTTCATTATTTTTCAAAGGGGAAAAGTAAAATGCATGAATTGATTGTTTCTTTGAAAAATGGGAAATTAAATTGGTATTTTTGTGGAACTGGAAAATTTGATTGGACATTTATAATCATTTGATTTTATTCCATTTGAAATTTAAATATTGGTGACATTGGTGCCCTTTGAATTCCATGTTGAGATTTTATGCTTGAGGAAAAGCATAGTTTAAGTGTGGGGGAATTGATAGAGCAAATATTTTCAATTAATTTATATTTAATATCATTGTTTTAAGCTCACAAAAGTGTTCCTCTAAGATGAATTGTTTCATTTTTATGATTTTGGTGTTATTTTGAGCTGAATAGTAAAAATTGGCCATTTTGGATTTTTAACAGTTTTAACTTATTTCTGTATTTTGGCCATAACATTATCTAAATTGATCCAAATTGCAAAATTCTTTCTTTTACAGATTCTACACATCCAGGGATTCATTTACTATATTTGGACTAAAAGCTGAATCGGCCATATGGAAGCTCAAAAGAAGCTCACAATTTGGCTCAAGAAAACTGTTTCCAGTTCTGCCTAGTTTTGGTGTGGGATCCATAACTCATTCATTGTGGGCCCAAATCTTTCCAAATTCGGTGGGTGGAAGAGAAAGGAGTTTTTGAGCATCTTTAATGAAGGAAGCACCGCGGGATTCGTCCGTTTGAGGGTCCATTAATGCTGCCTAATCCGGGGTTTGACGTTTTGGAGATTCTGACTGGACAGAATAAATGATCAGAGTAAAATGGCCATAACTCTCGGAATACCTGTCCAAATACTCTGAGATTTTGAGGGGACACGGAAAAGACAATTATGAACAACATTTAAGAAGGACTCAACGCGTTAAGAGGTCATTAATGGGGTCCAAAACGCGACAACGTTCGGGGGTCGAATTCTGCCTATAAAAGGAGGAGAGCTCCTCCCCCTCAATCCATCTCATTCTCCACCCCATTCCTTCTCGGGCACCCAGGAGAAGAACTTCTCAGCTTTTTATTTTATTTATTTTGTTTTAAAATTTCTCTCCTCTCCCGAATTATCTCTCTTACCCCATCCATGGAGGGGTAGTTTCATTTGAGTGATCGGAAAGAGGGGAGGCTGGACCTATGTGTTGTTCTTGAGTTTTGTGCTTGAAATGAATAAAATGTGTTCTTCTTTCTTATTCTGGTTCCAATTAATAATTCAGTATTAAATTCCGAATGCAGTTGTGTTAAGGTTTTTATTCTGAAATTATAAATTGCTTTGGTCGATGATCACATCTCCCTCTACCCAATTCTAATCTGTATACGGTGGAACATGATTAGGGTTGGGTGGTGATTGCTCAACGGTTGTCAAGCACGTGTGTAGGATTGTATGTTGAAATCTTGGTTTATTAGGGAACAACAATTCCAGGTCTGGGATTGCTCTAATTAATCAAGAGACCATCTACAACCCTAAACACATTGGAAGGAGGATAGACCAATCTAAGGTTTTAGAAAGGAAAATTCTCATCACATTTATCTGACTAAGGGAGAGAGAGGACTCGGTAGATGAATCACTCTCTTACCAGTTTAAGGAAGAAGAAGATATAAAATTTGGAAACCATGATGGCACAACACTAAGTCTAGCCGAACCAAATCCGATCACCGTCTTTATAATTTGTTAAAATCAATCAATTTCTGTTGTTTGTTTCTCTCTTAGTCATTCAAATTTGTTAAAACCAATCTTTTTAAGAAAACCTACAAAAAGTGACAACCTTGTTTTGTGTGCACTCCTCTTCGGGAGACTACCTAGGATCAACTGATATACTATACTTAGGTAAATAAAATATTGTTTTGCCACGCCCCACGACAGGCGTGCGTCAGTATCTTATTGTTTCATAAGATCAATAGATAGTACGGTGATGCTAAATACAGACCTCCATTTTTCAATTAAACTAATTATTCCAAGTGGAAAATAAAAATGAAAATTCCCTAAGAATTTATAGGGTTTGGTATTTTTACTATAATAGAAGATTAAAATTAAATATGAGAAACTCTATGAAATACATGTAGTTGAGCTAAAAAATCTAAATAAAATAATAATTTTAAAGCAATGAGTTCATTATTTTGTGCTTTAGATAATGAAGAATTTAATAAAATATTTACTTGTAAATCTTCTTATGAAATTTTTGATACTATAGATGTGTTACATTAAGGAATCAATAATGGTAATAAAATGATACTTAATACATATACTATTAAATATGATAATTTCAAAATTAATACTGATGAACCCATTTCTGATATGTATCTCATGATCAATGAGATAGTTAATACAGTGACTTCTCATGGAAAACTAGTGGATTTCAAATAACAAATCATGAGGAACATCAATGTCAATTACATAACCCTATGATATCAGTATGTTTCCAGTAAATGGGATGATAGGTAATTTATGGATAAATTAAGATGAAATGAAGGTTGATATATATGGGGATGATGAACGCAAAATAAATTCATTGGATTTCAAAAACACTACCTATAATCAATAATTGAAAGTATAATTTCATACTGAATGTTCTATAATGTAGAATAACCATATGAAAGTGATGAGAAAATGGCCCAGTTATCCATAACATTAAAAAAGTTATACAGAAGAAACAAATTTCATTAGGAAGCCCAATTACAGAGGAAAATATAACAACAAGGGAAATTGGGAAAAGTCATGAAAGAAAAACAGAAATACTAATGGGATAGACGTCTATGAGTGAAAAAAGAGGGGACATGTGAATACTAAATTTCATAATTTAATGTTTAAAATTAAATATAAGGATAAAGATAGAATGTAAAGAAGGGAAATGAAGTCCACCTGGAGTGATTCTATGAATATCTCCAGTGAATATGAATCTTCATATGATGTTATGTCTGATAAGGTTAATATGTATTTCATGTCAAACACATCTGAGGTAAACCATGAATCTCTAGCATTGAATTCTTATTATTCCGGAGATGCATCTAATTATGAAAATATGAAAAATGAATAATTGTTTCAATATTGAATTATTTTTTAGGAAACAAGTACCAAATTAAATGATTAATATAAGAATATGATGAAAAAACTTGGTCTTACTATTTATATTGAATGTAAAATTAAAATTTTAAAAGAAATACATTCCCAATTGTACATTGAGAATAAAGAAGTAAAACTTTATAATGAGAAATTAAAGAATGACTAAGAGATGTTTATAAATGGTAAATATTCCTTTGATCAAATTCATGGAATCCAGTTTCCTCATTAATATACAACTTGTATTGGTTATAAACTAGTAAAAATAATTTATGTTAAAAATAATTTTTTATCAAAATCAAGAAAATTCAGTTTTGTGACCAAAATTGTAAAACATGTTGAATGTTCGAGCAATAGAAATAACTTTATAGGTACTCCATTTTCTATACCAAATAGAGTTTACTTTTCCAAATCAATTTATGTTTCTTATAGAAAACCCATGAAGAAAATGTGGGTTCCCAAAGAATTAATCTCTAATATTAAATTACCCATGCATGTATATGTACCAAAATCAATACTTATTTGATTTTTTTGTGTGTAGGAAAGCTAATTAAATAGATCCTATAAGATCATGTTGTACTTGGATAGTGGATTTAGAAGACACATGATAAGGGTCTACTTTATCTTCAGTAACCTTATCAAGATTGTTGGTGGACATGTCAACATTGGTGAAAATGCAAAAGGAAAAACAATTCACCTTGGCCATATAGGCAGCACTAACTCAATTTTAATTTCTAATGTTATTTTAGCTAACAAGATTGATGATTTTTTCCAGTTTACAATGCATGGTAGAAATGTAGATAACCTAAGTGTTCTAGAATTAAATCCAGAAGAAGTGACCATGGATATGAGTTTGAGAATAAATATTTTATTTTTTTTTTCTCAAAAAATATCAATATTCATAACATCTATACTCTTATAATACCCCATAATGATGGAGTTATAAAAAGAAATAATATAAACATTAAGAGATTTCCCAAATGATGCTTAATGAGTATGATTTACCAGTTTACATTGGGGAAGATGTAGTAAATATATCTTGTTATATAATTAATAGAGTTTTAATTAGAAAAATTCTTTTGAAAACATTCTATGATATATGGAACAATATAATGATTAATGTTAATTACTTTAATTTTTTTGGGTCCAATATCTTTATCCTTAATAAAAAAATAAAATCATGAAAAGTTTTCTATAAAAAGTGATGAATGCTTTTCCCAAGGTTATTTAACGTCCCAAAACCCATATAGGGTCTTAAATAAAAGAAACAAGTACATGGAAGTATCTTTTGATATAAAATCTGATGAATCATATCCACAAGAACCTTACAACAATCTAGAAAATATTGAGGATGATCTATCGAATCTGGAATAAAATTTTGAACCATCTGATCCAGCTGTTATGAAAGATTCTATTTCCTCTAGTTATTTAAAATATACAAACTCTAATAATAGTGAACAAGAACCTATAGATGAACCTGAAATAACTAGCACATTCAATTTCATGATCAGTTAGAAATCTTAGTAACCATCCATATGATGATGTAATTGTATAATTAGTTAAGGGATCACTAACTAGAGATTCTCTTAGGAATCTGGATGAACATCAAGCCTTTTGGCACAACATGAGCCAAAAAAATCAATGATGCAATTAATGATAAAATTTTGCTAACAGCTATGCCAGAATAATTGAATCAGTTTGTGATAAATAATATTTGGAAACCTTTTGTTAGACCTGAAGATGTCTTGACTATAGGCTCCATGTGGGTATTTAGGAATAATGTTCAATATGCTGTCACTATAGTAAGAAATAAATCTTGACTTATAGTACATGGTTATAGTCAATAATATGGAATTTACTATTAAGATACATTTTCACCGGTTACTATAATTGAAACCATTATATTTCTACTAGGTTATGTAGCACATCTAAATTTCAAACTATATAATATGTATGTCAAAAGTTCATTCATTTATGGACATATAGTTAAAGGTGTTTTTGTTTAACAAACCCTTATTTTACAAACACTTATTTTCCAAATCATGTTTTAAAATTTTCAACACCATTATATGATTTATTATAGACTACAAGATATTGGTATGAAAATCACACTACTTTTTTAATTTATAAATGTCTTATAAAAGGCATAAGTGATCCTACTATTTTAGATAAAAAAATATAATGGGTTTTTAGTTGTTCAAATATATGTTGATAATATTATAATTGTTTCTTCAAAACAATTTTTATGTGTTTATTTTTTAGAAATGATACATAGTGAATTTGAAAGGACTTCAAAGGGTGAACTAAAAATCTTTCTTGGATTTCAAATTTTTCAAAATAAAGAAGGTATTATTTTAAATCAATGTAAGTATACTAACGATCATTTAAAACCATATGGATTTTATAGTAATAAAATTAGTAGTAGTCCAATGAGTACCACATATAAATTGGATCTTGACGAAAATTAAAAATATGTTGATCAAAACAATAATGGATGGATTGTTTTTAGTATACTCTACTTAATCACTAGATAGCCTGATATTAGGTTTACTGTGTTTATGTGTGCACGTTTTTAAGGAAACCCAATCGAATGTCATATAATTACTGTTAAAAAAATTTCTGAATAACTCAATTATACAACCATCTCATGATTATTCTATCATAGAGGAAAGACTTTTGATTTAGTTTGTTACATTGATGCTGAATTTACTGGATGCAAGTTAGATTGTAAAAAAACATCAGGAACATGTCACATTATGGGAAAATCTATAGTGTCATGGGGTAGTAAAGAGAAAAATTATTTTTTATTATCTAATGTAGAAGATGAATACATAGCTATTTATAATTGTTTTGCCCATATTTTTTGGAATTAAACCCACTTTGAAGGATTATGGATAAAATTTTAGACATTTCTCTATAAATTGTGATAGTAAAAGTGATGTTACCATATCCAATAATTTGGTTTCTCAGTCTATAACAATACATATTGATGTGAGACATAACTTTTTTAGATATCAATATAAAAAATGTGTTACAACTCTTCAATTCATTGGTATTGAACATCATCTTGCTAATATATTTACTACGAAATTAAATTCTTAGAAAATGAGTTATATCTAACAAGAGTTTGGAATCATTAACCTTGAGAACTAATGTCGATGTCTCACTGAAGTGACTCACTAATGATGTCTCACTAGTGATGTTTCATCTATGTGACTCATCGATGATGTATCTATGATTTTTATTAAAAACCATTAAATTTTATTTCACTTATTTCTCTTTATGGAATTTTAATACAACTTTGTTTAAATTATATAATTTTATTTTAACCCACATTTTGTATTTAAGAATGTCAAATCCTTAAATGATATAATGAAGGGGAAATACAACTTCCATAATCACTATCACACTCATGAACTCATAATCCTTCCTTCGAACATTTCTATCCTAAGTTTCTTATTTTCTCACTGAAAAAAAGACTTCAAACCTACAATGGATCTTCCCAAGTGTGTTTCTGAAATATTTGAGGATGATTCACATCCGTCCAAGAAGGGAAGATGAAAATCTAGTCAGTCTATGCCCAATGAAAATCCTATTCATATTGGACTTATAATCAATATCATTAAACCTTATAATAAAGTTCATTCAAGAATTTTTGTTTATCTAGCGATTCAATTTTTTCTAAATGTGTTGCATGAATAAGGGTTGTTGGAGTGGTTCTCCAACATTGAGAGTTCATATTATCCAAGGTTGGTCAACAAGTTTTACATGTATTCTAATTTTCTATTTGATCAAGATGAGGTATAATGGATGAATTTGATAGTTGATGAATGTATAGTATACTTTTCCCCAAAATAATGGTAATATTGTCTACAGGTATGGCATCTCACCTTCTTATTACATAACATTTCATTACATTAAAAACAGATGATCATTAAAGATTAGTGTCATGGAAAAAAGGTACATAATAATGCAAAAATATAAAATTATTCTAATCCTCCTAAAAGGCATGATGAAATGTTCATACTATGTAAAATTACTACATCCAATAAAATGGAGACATACATCAATGGAAAGTGTGAGAAAAAGGCCCAGTAAAACAACAAGTGAAACAATTTACATGCGAACTTCAGCGATATTAATAAAAACATGAAAAATAACATAAAGAAATGATAAAGAGAATATAATAACAATTATAACATCAATAATAACGTGAAAATGTTGCTACAAAATTTATTTCAGACATTCATGAACATATCACCAAGCTCTATCCCTGAGGTGTCATAAAATTACCTAGGTTATTCACCAATGTATCGTAAAACTTGTCATCTCTAGAGATTAATTCTTTACCTAATAAAGATAAGAACTATCATGGAACACCATAAATATCTATTTATTTTAATGTGAGATAGATATATCATAATAAAAAATTTAATAAATAACCCATAGGGAATAAAATATATAGGTTTCATTTCAAAATCGTGACCTTTTAAATGTTCTTAAAAAAATTATAGTTATGTCATCTATAACCCATGAAAATGGATAGAGGGTTTAATGTATGTAAAATACAGAACCATATATAAAATTTTTATGTCTTTATTAATACCCCTATAACTAATATAGTTTTTTTATTCACATAAATAAAATAATAGAATGTCTTGACAAAAAGAGAAATAGATTTGAAGATAAAATTTCTGAATCATAACAGCTATATAACGTGGTTTTAGAAAACATTAAAAAGAGAGGGGAAAGGGGTCATCCACACATAAATTAAACCTAATACAATATAAGGATAGAATAAAATATAAATAATATCATGTTATAGATATTTTAATGACATACCACATGAAAAGGAAACTTTACAGAAAATAGAAGATGTGATTTGTTTTATGAAATTTCGGCAGCCAAATGACGTCACATAAAAAAAGGAAATTATTTGATGAGAGAGAAAAAGGTATCTCATAATTTGGAAGTAAAATGAACTGAAATAAGGATATATAATAACATACCTCAACATAATAAAATGAAATCTAGAGGACATAACATAAAGAAAGTCATTACTAAAAGATAAGGGTGAAAGGTTCCCTTACATTGAAGAGTAACTTCAAAAATAGTATGGTTGGGACCTTAGGGGGATTGTGGTAACCTTTATAGGAATAAATTGGAGGTAAAAACCATAGATTCAATGAGAAATAATTTGTAATGACAGGAATGAAGGAATTGGTTGGTATTTATAGCAAATGTTAGAGAATGTTATATTAATTTCCAAGGAACACCTCATTAGTGGTATTTGCAAAACCATGGGATTTACCATGGTATTTGAACAGGGTAATGGCCACTTGGGAAAAAATGTAACATATATTTCTATACAAAAGTCAACCAGATTTATTAAATCATTATTACATAATTAATAATTTCATTAAACACACTATAACTCAAAATTGTATTTTTACTATTCACTTAAAAACAAATCATTTTATAAAAATCCCATGAATTCACCATAACCTAATATTGATTCTCTGAATTCAAAAATAAACTCCATTTTACGAAAATAATGTTCTTTTTATGAGATATTTAAATTTTATGTTAAAACACTATTTACCCAAAAAAATACTAATAATTAACTACTAATTTCTGAAATTTTTTTTTACTTACACTGTTATATCAAATTACCAATAAAGATGCCTAAATTATTTTTATACATTATTAAGTGAGATTACTATTACATTGGTCTCATTAATATTCATAAGGGTAATATTACTATTCATAATTTACTATTCACCAAAAAATAAGTTGAAATTACTTGAATCTAAATTTCATATAGATCACAACTGTTGGAGACCATATTTTTAAAATCATTTGACATTATTAATTATTTAATTTATAAAAAATATTTTGAAATATCTTTTTTCCAATATTCATAAATAATATGGAACTTCTATAAACAAATCCTATATTTATTTTGACGTTTTAAATTAACATTTTTTACCATAATAACAATTTTATTTATACAAAAGGATTACACAAAGTAAATAAGGACTTATTACATAAACCCTTATAACACCTGCATAAAACCTAAGATTAATATGTTTAATGGTGATATAATATTTGGCCGGCTCGCACAACATCGCCCAAGTAATTATTTATATTAGCTTGAACTTCTCCTGAAAGTGATTATGTTGAAGCATAACATGTTGAAGCTCAACTTCAGCTTGGTCCAGAGTAATGCCCAGTGATGATACCTCCTTCCCAAGCTCTAACACATGGGCTTCATATGAACCGAGTGTACTAGATGAGGTTATCAACTATTCTTTCTCTATTGATTAACCATAATCATTTTTATTTATAAAAATTAATAATAACATTAAGAGTATATTTTCCAATGGTAATATTAACAAAAAATTTTATAACAGTCATAAACCATTGATCTAATTTTAATTATACTCACATAATTATTAAAAGGATATAGTTTTGTTGAGTACAAAATTAAATAAAATATAAATTCCGGAAACAAAAATAATTCAAAAGTTTGGGCCATGACATCATTCCACCCTTAAGAAATTTCTTTCCTTAAATTTCTACGTGTTCCCTCTAAAGGGAAACAGTGTGTGTACTTCTTCCTCATAGAATCCTCTGGTTCCCACATGGCTTCCTCACATTTGTGGTTCCTCTGTAACACCATAACATAGTGGGAAGCCTAGTTGCATAGAAACTTGTACCTATGACCAAAGATCACCACCAAATACTCCTCATAAGAGAGTTCATGCTTCAGTTTTACCACCTCAGGATTTAGTACATTTAACGGTTCAGGTATTTTCATCCTCAAGAGGGTTATGTGGAAGACATCATGAACATATTCTATATTGGTAGGAAGTGCAAGATGATAGGCCCCTAATCCGACACGATCAAGGATTTCCTAAGGGCCATTGTACCTAGGGATGAGATTCCCTTTATTCCCAAACTTCATGAATCTCTTCCAAGGTGATATTAAAAGAATGAATTTTTCACCAACCTCAAACTCCAAATCCCTTCGACAGTTGTCGCCATA
This sequence comes from Viscum album, assembly GCA_963277665.1. Classification (NCBI taxonomy): domain Eukaryota; kingdom Viridiplantae; phylum Streptophyta; class Magnoliopsida; order Santalales; family Viscaceae; genus Viscum; species Viscum album. The sequence continues at coordinate 1,471,226,831 of OY728126.1, read as the reverse complement.
TCTCTCTTTCTAACTTTGAGTATCCTTAATGTGTTATTGGATGGAATGAACATTTTCTATCATCTCTTTCACAAGATCAGTTTGAAGGAGATTTATATCAACATCTTCAATCCAACATGTAGGAGGTCATCATCGATTCCCATATAAAACTTTATAGGGATCCATTTGAATGCCGAGTGGAATCTATTATTGGGAGAGAACACAAAAAATGGGATATTTTGATCCGCGACACCTTTAAATTACATTGAGCATGTTCTCAGCATGTCATCGTGTGTATGAATAGTCCATTCATATTGGACATCATGTTGGGGGTGGTAGGTCATACGAAAATTCAATTCCGTACTCAAAGAATGTTGAATACTTCTCTAGAATTTTGGTGTCCTTGTTGGATCACAATCCAATACGATAGAGAGTGTGACTCCATGAATCCTTTCTACTTCTTTCACGTAAATCTTGGAATGTTGATCCACATAGAAATATTCATGAATAGAGATAAAATGCTCAGTCTTGGTGAGACAATCCTCTCCAACCCATATCACATTGTTTCCTTCGGAAGTTCTCAGGAGACTAGTGACAACGACCATAGTGATATTGTCCCACATCCATGCTAGTTTGATTAGTGGTTGTAATACCTTTTTAGGATGTTTTCTCTCTACCTTCACATTCTAACATACTAGTCACCTTGTAGTGTACTCATCAATACCCCTTTTTATATTATCCCACCAAAATTGATCACAATGGTCCCTATACATTTCTGTGAGTCCCATATGTATAGTGAAAGGTAAGATATGATCTTCACCCATCATTTCCTTCTTTATTTCCAGAATAGACGGAACAACTATCCTTGTATGAAATATCTGTACACCTACTTGATCAATATTGTTCTTAGGAAACATCCCAACCTTCATAGCCTCAAACTTATTCTATATCAAAGGATCATCTCTCTTAGGATTCATGATCATCTCTAGTTATGACGGTTGAGAAATCATTTGGGTTAGGGTTGATGATGTAACTTCAAATATAATTCCCATGTATAGCTTTACTAGGTTATTGATCAATGGATCTCTTTGAAATCCACATCATGGACAGAACAATTGGTTAAATCCTACTTAATGAATTAGTGACATTGTTTTATCTTCTGGGATGATAATGAATTGAACAATCATAGTCTTTAATAAGTTACAACCATCTTCTATTTCTCATTCTCAATTCCTTTTGTGTGAAAATATACAAAACACATTCATGGTATTTGAATAAATCACATTTTCCACACAAAGATAGTGCCTCTATATTATCATAGCAAAAACAACTACAACCAGATCGAGGTGATGCGTAGGATTTTTCTTTTATTGAGTCATCAACTATCGAGATGCATAAGCAATGACTTTGTAATTTTTCATGAGGACGCCCAAAAGACCGTTCATATATGCATCGCTAAAAATAACAAGTCCTTATCCACTTAAGAGAATAGTTAACACAGTTTTAGTAAAAAATGTTTTCTTCAGCTATTTGAAACACTTATTTCACTCCATTTTCTAGATTAACTTAACCCCTTTTTGAGTTAACATGATTAATTGATTAAAAAGTTATGAAAATTGTTTTACAAACCTCATATAATATCCCGCTAATCTGATGAAACACTAAATCTCAGTCATTATTGTAGGATGAGGCCACACCTCTAAAACCTTTGTTTTTAGGGGTCAAATATCATTCCTTCATTGGTTATAATGATCCCTAAGAACGAAACATGTTCTAATAAAAATTCATATTTGATGAACTTTCCAATAATCCTCTCATTCTGTAGAGTTTTAAAAATAACCCATATATCATCCCCAGGCTCCATGAATTTTTTTTAATATATCATAATATCATCAATAAAAACTACCACAAATATATCAAGGTATTATTTAATGATTGTATTCATCAAATCCCTAAAAATAGAAGAAGCATTACTCAAGAAAAAGGAAATAACAACAAACTCTTAATGCCCATATCTTGATCGGAAGGCCTTTATTAGAATATATTCCTTGTTCACCCTCAATTTATGATAACTAGATTGAAGGTCAATCTTGGAGAAGAATTTTGGCCCAATGATGTTGGTCAAATAAGTCATCAATTCTTGGAAGATGGTATTTTTCTTCCTTGTGATCATGTTCAGTTCTATGTAACCAATGCATAAATGAATTGAACCATCCTTATGCTTTATAAAGAGAACATGTTCTCCCAAAGGAGACACACTCAGTCGGAAAAACCTCTTCTCCAAAAGATCATGGAGGTGATTCTTTAATTTCTCTAGCTCCACATTTTCCATCCTATATGGGGTCTTGGATATTAGATGATATCCAGGTATGAGTTCAATGGAAAATTATACCTCTTTCTGGGGGAGGTCTGGGTAACTCCACTAGAAATACATCAATGTATTACTATATTATGGGGACATTTTCTATCCTTATACTCTAATTTCCTTCATTTTCCTCACCGATCAACTCTATAGAGAAGCATAATGGAGGTTCTTCTAGACAAATATTAAGTTGAGATATCTCTCAATGGAAGATAATTTTAGGATTTCAATTCAATAATAATGAGATTTAATTGCATCTATATTTGATTATATCAATATACTTGGACATCCAGTCCATCCCTATTATAATTCCGAATTCCAGCTTGTGAATGACAAATAAATTTGCGATAAGATTGTGCTCATTAAAGTAAATAATAGTGTTTCTAAACACAGACGATGCTTGGATAATCCCACTAAAAGTCTTGATAAATAACTCTACATTTAGAAATTCAGGGTTTGATTATAAATTCCATTCAAATAAGGTATATATAATGGAATGGGTAGAAATAGAATAAAATAGAGTACATGATATCATTGAGATAACAACAAGAGTATCTGGAACCATATCAACCAAAGCTTCAATATTAGTTGTCGTGATAGAAAATAAACAACCATTCTCTCTTGGAAATTGTTAAGGATGATGGTGGTTCCCCTCCAATACCCTCAGAATTGGACAGTTATTGGAAAAGCTCCCTTGCTATCTGCATAAGAATCAGTAGACTTATGGTAGGGAATGCACCATCTATCCTTTGTCATTAGTATTGTGATGTTGTGGCTTCACCTCAATATGAAAATTCTGAGCGATATATCCATGTCTTCCACAATTATATCACTTCCTGCTCTGGAATAGTTAGTTACCTAGATGCTTCTTCCCACACATATTACATGTGGAAGGTTTCACTTGCATTTTCCCACTTCCTTGATCAAAGATCCTCCAAAATCTTGGCTCCATCGATCTCTTATTTTCCTTGGATTTATGGGACCAAATTATCTCACTGAACACCAGTTCGACTTTCATAGTACACTATATGATCTCCTCATAGATATCATAGTCTCAGTTGGAAATATTCTTATGCATATGAGGTCTTAAATGACCAATTTTTCTATCAAAATTAAAATTAGGATCCACAAAAAAGCCTGAGGTGTAATGGGAAAGTCTTGTGTTGTTCAACACAAAGATTCTAATAGATTAACTGTCCATCTAATTCAGTTTGACAAACTTCATTTAAATTTTTGTTCTCATGGAATGAGGGATATAATTAATGAAGAAGATCCCCCTGAAACCTTCCTACACTATAGCTTCAGGCTCCACTCATGGCCTCGTTTTTTTAATCAGGTCCCACCAATCATCATCTTCTCCCTCTAATCAGTAAACCTTTAGGGCTACCTTCTATTCTTCTGAACAATAGAGCACATAAGAGATATTATAGACAGATCTAATCCATTATTCAAAAATCAATGGTTCGGTAGATCTCTAATGGCTGGTTGTCTTAGACACAAAAATGAATCAACAAAATGTTGTTACATTTACAGTGAAATCATTCTGTCCTCTTGATTCAAGTTATTTCCCATAGCTTGAGTTAGTTGGTTCATAATTCTCATGAATGTTTCTATTCTAGGTTCCATCAGAGGGATTTCAGCACATTGTCCACTATTGTAACCATTTTCACGGTTCCTCCCTTTTTCGAAAATATTTTAAAAGAATAAAACCTTAGTGAGAAGCTTATTTGATTTACAAATATTTTAACAGTAATCAATTTTTATTTCTCAAAACTTCATGCTTAAATAATTAAATTTCTCTATAAGTCCTTCCTAAAAATTCCTAAAATGCTTTTGATTAGGCAAACAAATCCCCCGGAATTGTCAAACCAGGAGTCTATCAAGGCACATTGTCATATACAAAGACACCCCGAGTCAATCCCAATTCTCCTTGTCAGAGTTTTCATTACATGTACATCTGTGCCAGAGCCACATCCTCTTGTTCATATCCAGACATGGATTTATTTTTTCGAAACCACTTACTTAAAATATCACCAAAATACGTAGAAGTTTTTCTGTATTTAAAATTTTCTATAGGGTTCTTTCTAATGTTTTCATAGACTAATTTCCACAAATAACTAAACTATCCTATGATACCAATGTTTTCATTCTCATTCTAATTATATAAAATTTCATTAAATTACCAACAAGGCATCATTAATGATTAGTGTATTATAAAAAGGCACGTAATACATGAAAACATATAACATTATTTTAATCCTCTTGAATGGATTGATGAAATTTTCATCCGATTTAAAATTACTACATCTAATAACTAGGATATATAAATCATAGGAAAGGTTTAGAAAAAGGCCCATTAAAGAAAACAAGTGAAACAATTTACATGTGAACTTGAGTGATATCAATAAGAACCAGAGGAATATCATAAACGAATAGTATAGAGGAATATCATAGAAATAATAACATGAATCATAACATGAAAATTATATACAACATTTATTTTATACATTCATTAACATATCACAAAGGTCATTCCACAAGGTGTCATAAAATTATCAAGGTTGTTCACCAAGGTATCGTAAAGAATTTCGTCTCTAGAGATTAATTCTCTACTCAATGCATTGGAGAACTATCAGGGAGCACCCGTAATATATCCTTATTTTCATGACATGTAAAGACCCGTAAATTTCAAGGAAATTTTTTTTCTTAATTTTCTTTGGAACTTTACAAAGAGCGCAGTTTCTGACGGCACCTGATTTCAGAGGCCCGGTCTGCCCGAAATCATTTTTCGAAGTTTGGCTCGGGTACATTCAGTGAACAGATGAGCGGGTTTTTCTAACTTTTGAACCGGTTCCCGGAATCGAATTCTGAGGGCACCGATGAAATCGCAGCACCGATATTTTCTTAGAAACGCCTCTTCCGGAGTTGCGTTTTCTCGGGTGTGGTTTTTAATTTTTGGTCTTAAAGTTAAGAAATAAAATAAATTGTTCGACAAACTTTATTTTATTTCACTTAAGCCACTTGAAGCCACTTGAAAGCCACTTAAACTGAGTTAAAACGGATAGGGTGCTATCCAGAAATATCCTACCCTCTTGGTAGGATATTTGCGAGGTGGGGCCCGAACGAGCCCCACCGTTTCTTTTCCGCTAAGTAACGCACCCGTGAAAACCCGTCATTATGAAAGTAAACTGACGCATTTTCTTAAATTCTTAACGCTCCATTTAATTGGGCGGTTTTATTCATGAATTAAATGGGTCGTTTCTTTCGTTGAATTAATTCTGCGAATTAATGGGTCGTTACTTACCTCTTTTTCATTTGTTGGCGTAATAATAAAATAAGACCAACATGACTTTTGGAGGATTGTACGTTGAGAGGATTTGGCAGAATTCTTGTGCCTTCATCCTCCTTCACGAAGAACGCGAAGAACGCGAAGAACGCAAAGAACGTCGTCACCCTCGGAGTTTGACGGCGCTTCATCCGAGACGTTTTTCCCCGCCCCGATCTCCGATCTCCCTCTGCTTGAGGTAAGAGATCTCAGGTTTCTTTTTAAAACACCTTTGTGGTTTTTACCAAAACACATATTTAATTATTTAAAATTAAATCTGTTGTTTCTTGGTCTGTTGAGTTCATCGACGCTACGCCGTATTCCGCGACGACGCGACGCCCTTCCGCGACGACGCGACGGTTCCCTCCTTCCGCGATGAACAATTCCGCGAAGAACGCGTGCGACAACTTGGCGAGGTAGGGATTTTTTATTTGGGATTACCCTTTCATATTCCAGTGAATGTTTCTTTAAAATTAAAGAACCGGATTCATATGAAAAATTTTATTTATTAAAATTGTTGGTTCATGTGTTGAATAATTTCTCCCGTTGTTTTTATCTAACGCGGAGGGTGCGAGCCAAACGAACATGGCCCGACAACCCTCCGCCGTTCTTCGTGGTTGTGCGGATTTGGCAGGCGACGGAAAAACGTGGCACAATGGCGTTTTGATGATCTCGCAGTGAAGAACGGAACCCGGGAGGAACAACGGCGCAGACGGGAAGGAAAACGGACCACCGGAGCAACTCCGGTGGCCCGCGGAAGCGGCCGGCGATGGCGACGGCCAGCTGACCCACGGCCACGCGGGTCCAGCTCGCCCGCACGGGACGTGGCTGAAGCCATGTCCGTTTGACCAGTGCGGCCCCTTCAAGGGCCGCGACAACTCCAAGCCGCGGGGGCGGCGCCCTGTGGCGTCCAGCTGCGCGGCCGAGCTGAGCCAGGCTGGTCCGACCAGCCGGGCCGAGCCCGGGCTGGGCCGGACCAGGTCGGGTCGACACGGTTCGGGCCGACTCGGTTCGGCCGACCCAGGGGGGGGGGGGGGGGGTCGGGCCGGGTCGGCCCGGGCCCGGACCCCCCGTCTTCAGACTGTTTTCGGTCTTTTGCCCGTAACTTGAGCTACGGGCCTCCAAACGACACGCCGTCAGCGGAAAAACGATCCTTGGATTTAGACGGTCGTTTCGGTATATCGCACTCAAGGTTTCGGAATACTTTGGGTTCGGCCGGGTTGGTTCGTACACGAATCCAACCGGGCCCTCGGAGCGGAAACACTCATATCTTGATCTACAGACGTCCGATTGATGTGCCGTCGACTTCGTTGAATTCCTCTAAGTGAGATGGATCTTTTGTAATACTATGCCCGAGGTTTGGACGCAGGTGGAGTACGGTCGGGTTGGTTTTTTCCTTAAAAACCAACCGGGCCCCTGGGACGAAAAAGCCAATAACTCTCAGACCGGGCGTCCGATTGACGCGCCGTCTGCGAAGTTGAGTTCCTGTTGACAATACTGAACTTTTGGATACATCAACTTCAGACTTTGTGTCAGTTGATGTATCAGCCTCTCGGCTCGTGGAGCGGACCCTCCCAAATGATCTTGCTGTGTGTGGGAACCCTAGAGCTGGCTGCGACTGCTACTTCGACAGCGACGACCGTGCAGAGATCCTCTGTGGACTGCGACGACGACTGTGCAGAGATCCTCAGTGGACTGCGACGACGACTGTGCAGAGATCCTCAGTGGACTGCGACAACTGCTGCACTTAGCGATCCTACATGGATCAGTGCTACAGGTCCTGTGTGGGCCCGATCCTGTGTGGGTCCGATCCTGTGTGGGTCAGCACTCAGCGGTTCTGTGTGAGCAAGCGCCTACAGGACCTGTGTGGGCCCGATCCTGTGTGGGTCTTTGTGGGGGTTAGTACCTATCGATCCTTTGTGGGTCTGAAAACTTAGATGGATCAGTGATCATCTTTATCGTCATCCAAAGATGTATACCTGTGTGAGCTGAATCCTGTGTTACTCTCCTTTGTGGATTGTGTTGAGCTATCCTGTGTGGATTTACTGTTTACTCTCCTTTGTGGATTGTGTTGCGCTATCCTATGTGGATTACTATTTACTCTCCTTTGTATATTGTGTTGTGCTATCCTGTGTGGGTATACGTTTTGCTTTCCTATGTGGACTGGGTTATGCTTGGGCTCGGACGTTGGAGCCGAACGGGAATTGATGACTTAGGTATATGTATGGGCATATACCTAAGCAGTGTCGATTGTTACTTCGTGATTGTATCTTTCCTTTGTGGATTTCGGGAGACCTTCAGGGGTCTCGGGGTCCCTACTGAGTAGCTTATACTCACCCCTGCACGGGCTTTTCCCACACTTCGTTGTGTTGGTTGCAGACGACGGACAACGCTGATCGTGGTGGAGGCATACGGAGCAGGACGGTACCTGGAGGTGGACCACTGGGCGGGACGTACTCGGAGCGGTCAGGTGGACTCGAGGAGCAGTGGAGGCTATCTGTACCCACCCTTCAGGTGGGACTTCCAGAGGACGGCTCGACGCTGCGGATTTTCTTTTCAGTTGATGTTTTTCCCTTTCAGTTGTACTTTACAGTTGGGCTTGTATTTCCGGCCCCCTTTACTTTCAGAACAGCTTGTTACAATTTTTACTTAGTGTTTACTTTTCTGCTTGCTTACTCTGTGGTTCTTGTTTACTATTCAAAGGCAATGCCTTCCCTTTTTCCGGGATTTACGCCCTGGTGCTAGTCGCCAGCCCCTGGCCTATGGAAGGCGGGCTTGGGGTAGTCACGACACGGGCCCCAAGGACGGGTCATGAAAAATTGGTATCAGAGGTGGTCGGTTCTACCGCAAACTCTGATCTTTCTTCTATGTGAAGCAATATTGTTTAGCGTATTGGGTGTGGTTATCAGTCCAAGGAGTCCAGTGTTGGTGCGGCGGCTGACGTATCCGTACACCAGGACCCTGACTTCTAATTTCCGACTTAATGCACGAAAACATTGATTGCATGTGTGTTTCAAGTTTTCTTTGTGATTACTTGTGTCAGCTCACCAGGTATACTGTTCTGACCGTGGCACACTTGTTTCCTTTTCAAGATGGCCCGACGACAGCAGCCAGCTAGGGTTCCGAGAGTAGAGCGCGACGACAGCCCGCCGATCAACGAGGCCTCGGTACAGGGCCCGTTGACAGCAGAGGCACCGACAGTACCTTTACCCACCGAGCCCCCGATGATTCCAACACCGACCGCTGACGATGCACATCGTCTCGGAGCTCTGCACGAGTTCCAGCGCCAGTGACCACCCAGGTTTCATGGGGAGATGGACCCCTAGGCAGCCAAGGACTGGCTGGAGGTGGTCGTTCGAGTTTTCAGGCTAGTGAGGACACCAGCAGACCTCATGGTGATCCACGCGGTGAGCCTACTACACGCAGTAGCAGGACGATGGTGGAGCTTGATGCTCCAGGTGCACGATGAGGCCTCTCTCATCTGGACGGACTTCGAGAGCCTCTTCCACTCAGAGTTCGTCCCGGCCACCCTCCGTGCAGTGTGCATTCAGGAGATTCTTCAGCTGTGGCAGGGCAGCTTGACGGTCGCCCAGTACGCGGCGAGGTTTACCGATCTTTCTCGCTACTCGACCGAAATGGTACGATACCCCTTACTCCGGGCCCGGACCTTCGAGCAGGGATTGAGACACGATATCAGGGCATCGCTGATCTCCCTCAGCATCCCGACCCAGGTAGGGGTGCTAGAGAGAGCCCTTCTGATCGAGAGCTTTCTGGCAGAGTCCACAGTGAGACCTACCGCAGGGCGGCAGGTAGCAGAGTCTTCGGTAGCAGGTAGCCGACAGATGACTCAGGGTTCCAGGAAGACCAGACCTTCCGGCAGACGACCTCGGGACACTGTCTCAGCAGTGCGGGGCACACAGAGCAGAGCCAGTCTTCCGAGGGGCAGGCAGTGCTACGCGTGCGGCGGGTAGGGCCACATGGCTCGTGACTGCCCGACCCGCCGTACCGAGGAGCAGCAGACAGTGGAGGGGCCACCCAGGCAGAGGCAGAGGGTCGACCGTGGCAGTCCGCAGGGAGGAGGCGGACGAGGTAGAGGATCTGGCTGAGCAGTAGGTGGTGGGAGACACTTTGAGGCTCTACCACCACCACCACCAGGAGGTCCGCCCCGACCACAGGGAGCTGGCGGGCAGAGACAGGCACAGCTCTAGGCAGCGGAGGCCTACGACCACGGCGCGCCAGAGATGATTCGAGGTATGATCTGTGTCTATTCCACCCTTGCTGTAGTTCTTATAGACACATGATCGAGTCACTCTTTCATAGCCACTGCCCTTGTTCGGAGCTCGAAGATTCCGACAGAGCCGTTGGGTCGATCCTTACGGCTAGAGACCCCTACGGGAGCAGACTCGACGATTACACACTGGTGCCGGCAGTGTGAGCTTACTCTAGGAGGTGAGAGCTTCGGCTGGGATCTCCTTGTAGCGGCGTCGAGGCCTTACGACGTCATCTTGGGCATGGATTGGTTATCTACAGTCCATGCTCAGATTGACTGTTTTAGGCGCAAGGTGCGATGTGTGCAGACTGACGGGAGCAGGTTCACCTTCATCGGCGAGAAAGGAGCCTTTGCAGCACAGTATGGACTCTCGCAGAGGAGGGGACAACCCATCACTCATCAGTTGTCTAGCCTCATCCTTGGAGCAGTTGACGTGCAGAGTCATAGTTTTCCTGCAGTGGTGGATCAGTATGCAGACGTCTTCCCCAACGACATTCCAGGGCTACCTCCTCGCAGAGAGGTAGACTTTTATATTGATCTGTACCACAGGACAGCCCCGATATCCACTCCATCATATCGGATGGCCCCCGCTGAGCATCGAGAGATGCGGGTACAGTTGGAGGACTTGTAGGGCAAGGGGTTCATCCGACCCAGCGTTTCACCCTGGGCTTCCCCGATATTGTTCGCCAAGAAGGCGGACAGGAGCTTGCGACTGTGTGTCGAATATCATCGCCTGAACCAGGTGATAGTGAGGAACAAGTATCCGCTACCGAGGATTGATGACCTCTTCGATCAACTCAAGGGAGCACGGTGGTTCTCGAAGATAGACCTCAGATCAGGCTATCATCAGCTCAGAGTTCGAGACGAGGACGTGCAGAAGATGACCTTCAGGTGTCGGTATGGCCACTATGAGTTCTTGGTTATGCCCTTCCGTGTAACCAACACTCCAGCAGTGTTCATGAGCCTCATGAATGGGATCTTCCAGCCATACCTCGATTGATTTGTCGTGGTCTTCATCGATGACATTTTGGTATACTCGACCACGGAGTAGGAGCACGCCTACCACTTGCGGGTTTTACTGGACACACTCTAAGAGCACCAGCTTTATGGAAAGATCTTGAAGTGCCAGTTTTGGTTACGTGAGGTCCAATTCTTGGGGAACGTCATTTCTGAGGCGGGAGTTGTAGTGGATCCCGCGAAGATCGAGGCAGTGCTAGCTTGGGAGCCACCCAGGAGCGTGACGGAGGGGCGGAGTTTCTTGGGTCTAGCCGGATACTATCGGAGATTTGTGATATACTTCTCTAGAGTTGCGGCGCCACTCTCAGCTTTGAAGAAGAAAGGGAAACCCTTTGTGTGGTCCGAAAGATGTCAGAAGAGCTTCCAGGAGCTGAGGCAGAGATTGACCAGCACACCTATCTTGAGGTTTCCTGAGGAGGGAGTTGGATACGTAGTCTACTGCGATGCATCAGGGACCAGACTCGGATGTGTACTGATGCAGGAGTGGGCCGTGATTGCCTATGGATCATGTCAGTTGAGTCCGCATGAGTAGAACTACGCTACCCATGACCTGGAGTTAGCAGCAGTGGTCTTCGCACTGAAGACTTGGCAGCACTATCTGATGGGTGAGTGCTTTACAGTCTTTTCTGACCACCAGAGTCTCAGGTACATCTTCTCTCAGAAGGACCTGAACCTGAGACAACGATGATGGCTCGAGTTCCTCCAGGACTATGACTTTGAGATAGTCTATACTCCTGGGAAGGGGAACGTAGTAGCCGATGCCCTCAGCAGGAGGACGGGCATTCAGCTACTTGAGGAGGCGACAGAGCAGCTAGCCGCCTTGCAGATATCCTTCATGGATAAGGATGGATCAGCCTTCCTTCAGTCTCTCACAGTCACCCCTCTACTTCTACAGCGGGTCAGAGAGGCACATCATGGGGACGCTGACTGTGAGACGCGGCGTGCACAGATATCCTCGGGACAGGCACCTGATGGTTTCTCCCTTGGAGAAGAGCACGACGTCCTTTTCAAAGGACGTACCTTGGTACCAGTCGCTTTACGAGAGGAGGTGATGAGAGAGTTTCACACTTCTCCTTTGGCGGTACATCCTAGAGTGGAGAAGATGTACCAGGATCTCAGAAGACAGCACTGGTGGCCGGGCATGAAGAAGGCTGTTACAGAGTTCGTTTCACGGTGCCTCACTTGCCAGCAGGTGAAGGCAGAGCATCAGGTACCAGCAGGCTTGGTACAACCCTTTGAGGTCCCGGAGTGGAAGTGGGACGGGATATCTATGGACTTCGTGACTGGAATTCCATGCACTTCCAGAGGTCACGACTCCATTTGGGTGATTGTTGACCGACTCACCATGTCGGCACACTTCTTACCCATCCGAGAGCAGGGCTCAGTGGAGATCTTGGGGTGTCTCTACGTTTCGGAGATTGTATGGCTTCACGGTGTGTCATCATCTATCGTCTCCGATCGAGACGCTCTCTTTACTTCCTGGCTTTGGAAGGGGTTGGAGAAGGCGTTCGGGACGCAGCTACGTCTGAGCACCGCTTTTCACCCGCAGAAGGATGGTCAGACGAAGAGGACCATTTAGACTCTCGAGGACATGCTCCGCGCATGTGTCCTCGACTTTGGTCACAGCTAGGAGGACCACCTACCCTTGGTGGAGTTCGCGTACAACAACAGCTACCACTCCACCATCGGGATGACACCATACGAGGCATTGTACGGAAGACCTTGCAGATCTCATTTGTGCTGGACAGACCCTGGGGAGTCAGCACTCGTGGGACCAGAGATGGTCCAGGCCATGAAAGAGAAGGTCCAGGTCATCCAAGAGCGGATGAGGACAACTCAGAGCTGGCAGAAGTCATATGCTGACAGGAGGCGAAGGCCACTAGAGTTCAAGGATGGCGACCACGTCTTCTTGCGTGTCTCACCTCGACGTGGTTTGTAGAGATTTGGCCGAGGCGACAAGTTGTCTCCACACTTCATCGGACCCTTCCAGGACCTCAGCAGGATTGGCGAGGTGGCTTATCGCCTGGCTCTACCACCTCAGTTGTACCGGGTGCATGACGTCTTCCACATATCTCAGCTGAGGAGATACGTGCACGACCCGACGCATATCATTGACCATAGGGAGCTAGACGTGGATGATGGGGCGACTTTTGCGGAGGTCCCGATGGAGATAGAGGATCGACAGGAGAAGGTCCTACGTGGGAAATCGATTCCTTTTGTGCGCATCAGATGGCAGCACGAGAACCTCCAGGAGAGCACATGGGAGCGGGAGGCTCAGATTCGTGCTCAGTACCCACATTTGTTTCCCTAGTTTATGATGTATCTTTACAGGGACGTAAAGCCCTGAGGTGGGAGTAATGTGAAGACCCGTAAATTTCAAGGAAATTTTTTTTCTTAATTTTCTTTGGAATTTTACAAGAGCGCAGTCTCTGACGGCACCTGATTCCGAGGCCCGGTGTGCCCGAAATCGTTTTTCGAAGTTTGGCTCGGGTACGTTCAGTTAACGGACAAGCGGGTTTTTCTAACTTTTGAACCGGTGCACGGAATCGAATTCCGAGGGCACCGATGAAATCGTAGCGCCGATATTTGCTTAGAAACGCCTCTTCCGGAGTTGCATTTGCTCGGGTGTGGTTTTTAATTTTTGGGCTTAAAGTTAAGAAATAAAATAAATTGTTCGACAAACTTTATTTTATATCACTTAAGCCACTTGAAGCCACTTGAAAGACACTTAAACTGAGTTAAAATGGATAGGGTGCTATCCAGAAATATCCTACCCTCTTGGTAGGATATTTTTCAAGGTGGGGCCCGCACGAGCCCCACCGTTTCATTTCCGCTAAGTAACGCACCCGTGAAAACCCGTCATTATGAAAGTCAACTGACGCGTTTTCTTAAATTCTTAACGCACCATTTAATTGGGCAGTTTTATTCGTGAATTAAATGGGCGGTTTCTTTCGTTGAATTAATTTTTCGAATTAATGGGTCGTTACTTACCTCTTTTTCGTTTGTTGGCGTAATAATAAAATAAGACCAACACGACTTTTGGAGGATTGCACGTTGAGAGGCTCTGACAGAATTCTTGTGCCTTCATCCTCCTTTGCGAAGAACATGAAGAACGCAAAGAACGCGAAGAACGCGAAGAAAACGAAGAACGCGAAGAACGCCGTCACCCTCGGAGTTTGACGACGCTTCATCCGAGACGTTCTTCCCCGCCCCGATCTCCGATCTCCCACTGCTTGAGGTAAGAGATCTCGGGTTTCTTTTTAAAACACCTTTTTGGTTTTTACCAAAACACGGATTTAATTATTTTAAATTAAATATGTTGTTTCTTGGTCTGTTGAGTTCGTCGACGCTACGCTGGATTCCGCGACGACGCGACGCCCTTCCGCGACGACGCGATGGTTCCCTCCTTCCGCGACGAACAATTCCGCGAAGAACGCGTGCGACGACTTGGTGAGGTAGGGATTTTTTATTTGGGATTACCCTTTCATATTCCCGTGAACGTTTCTTTAAAATTAAAGAACCAGATTCATATGAACAATTTTATTTATTAAATTTGTTGGTTCATGTGTTGAATAATTTCTCCCGTTGTTTTTATCTAACGCAGAGGGTGCGGGCCAAACAAACATGGCCCGAAAACCCTCCACCGTTCTTCGTGGTTGTGCGGATTTGGCGGGCGATGGCAAAACGTGGCGCAAGGGCGTTTTGATGATCCCGCAGTGAAGAACGGAACCTGGGAGGAACAACGGTGCAGACGGGAAGGAAAACGGACCACCAGAGCAACTCCGGCGGCCAGCCGACCCGCGGCCGCGCGGTTCCAGCTCGCCCGCACGGGATGCGGCTGAAGCCGCGTCCGTTTGTCCAGCGCGACCCCTTCGAGGGCTGCTGCATCTCCAAGCCGCGGGGGCGGCGCCCCGCGGCGTCCAGCTGCTCGGCCGCTCGGCCGAGCCGAGCCAGGTCGGGCCGCGCCCTGGCCGGGCCAGACCAGGTTCGGCCGAGTCGGACCGGGTCGGGTTGACCCGGTTCGGCCGACCCAGGGGGGGGGGGGGGGGGGGGGGGTCGGGCCGGGCCCGGACCCCCCGTCTTCGGACTTTTTTCGGTCTTTTGCCCGTAACTTGAGCTACGGGCCTCCGAACTACGCACCGTCAGCGGAAACGTGATCCTTGGATCGAGTCGGTCGTTTCGGTATATTGCACTCAAGGTTTCGGAAAACTTTGGGTTCGGCCGGGTTGGTTCGTACACGAAACCAACTGGGCCCTCAGAGCGGAAACACTCATATCTTGAGCTACGGACGTCCGATTGACGTGCCGTCGACTTCGTGGAATTCCTCTAAGTGAGACGGATCTTTTGGCATACTCCGACCGAGGTTTGGACGCAGGTGGAGTACGTTCCGGTTGGTTTTTGCCTTAAAAACCAACCGGGCCCCTGGGATGAAAAAGCCAATAACTCTCAGACCGGGCGTCCGATTGACGCGCCGTCTGCGACGTTGAGTTCCTGTTGACGATACAGAACTTTTGGATACATCAACTTCAGACTTTGTGTCAGTTGATGTATCAGCCTCTCGGCTCGTCGAGTGGACCCTCCCGAACGAGCTTGCTGTGTGCGGGAACTCTAGAGCTGGCTGCGACTGCTACTTCGACAGCGACGACCGTGCAGAGATCCTCAGTGGACTACGACGAAGACTGTGCAGAGATCCTCAGTGGACTGCGATGACGACTGTGCAGAGATCCTCAGTGGACTGCGACGACTACTGCACTCAGCGATCCTACGTGGATCAGTGCTACAGGTCCTGTGTGGGCCCGATCCTGTGTTGGCCCGATCCTGTGTGGGTCAGCGCTCAGCGGTTCTGTGTGAGCCAGCGCCTACAGGTCCTGTGTGGGCCCGATCCTGTGTGGGTCTTTGCGGGGGTTAGTAACTATAGATCCTTTGTGGGTCCGACGACTTAGATGTATCAGTGATCATCTTTATTGTCATCCGAAGAAGTATACCTGTGTGAGATGAATCCTCTGTTACTCTCCTTTGTGGATTGTGTTGAGCTATCCTGTGTGGATTTACTATTTACTCTCCTTTGTGGATTGTGTTGAGCTGTCCTCTGTGGGTTACTGTTTACTCTCCTTTGTGGATTGTGTTGTGCTATCCTGTGTGGGTATACGTTTTGCTTTCCTGTGTGGACTGGGTTGTTCTTGGGCTCGGACGTTGGAGCCGAATGGGAATTGATGACTTAGGTATATGTATGGGCATATACCTAAGAATTGTCGGTTGTTACTTCGTGATTGTATATTTCCTTTGTGGATTATCCTTTGTGGATTTCAGGAGACCTTCAGGGGTCTCGGGGTCCCTACTGAGTAGCTTATACTCACCCCTACACGGGATTTTCCCGCACTTCGTTGTGTTGGTTGCAGACGACGGACATCGCTGATCGTGGTGGAGGCATACGGAGCAGGACGATACCTGGAGGTGGACCACTGGGCGGGACGTACTCGGAGCGGTCAGGTGGACCCAAGGAGCAGTGGAGACTATATGTACCCACCCTTCAGGTGGGACTTCCAGAGGACGGCTCGACGCTGTGGCTTTTCTTTTCAGTTGCTGTTTTTCCCTTTCAGTTGTACTTTACAGTTGAGATTGTATTTTCGGCCCCCTTTACTTTCTGCACAACTTGTTACAGTTTTTACTTAGTGTTTACTTTTCCGCTTGCTTACTCCGTGGTGCTTGTTTACTATTTAAAGGCAATGCCTTCCCTTTTTCCGGGATTTACGCCTTGGTGCTAGTCGCCAGCCCCTGGCCTATGGAAGGCGGGCTTGGGGTAGTCACGACACAGGCCCCGAGGACGGGTCGTGACATGACAACCACATATATGATAATCAATAATTTCATAAATAACCCATATAGAATAAATGAAATGGTTTTTATTTCAAAATCGTGATTTTTTAAAAGTTCATAGAAACATGATTATAATTTCATTTATAAACCATGGAATGGGAATGAAGGATTTATGTTTGTCAACTCCACAACCAAATATAACATTTTTATGTCTCGATGAATATTAACTGAACTAATATCGGTTTGGGTATACACATAAATAAAATAAGATAATTTATTGAGAAAAAGAGAGAGATATTTTGAGACAAAATTTCTACAGCATAACATCTATAGTAAATTGAATTAGAATATATTAAAAAAAGTTGGAAAAATAGTCACACACTCATAAATAACATTTAATACAGTATTGGGGTAGAATAAAATATAAATAATATCATGTTAAGTATATTTTAATGACATACCACATGGAAAGTAAATTTGAAAGAAAAGAAAAGTTGTGATTTATTTTACAAAACTTTGGTAGCTTAATGGAGTCACCTAAAAAATATGAAATCAGTAGATGAGAGAAGAAAGGGACTCTAAAAATTTGGACCTAAAATGTAATGAAATAATGATATAGAATAATACAACTGAACCTAATAAAATGGAATCTACAATACGTAACATGAAGGAAGTCCTGACTAAAATAGGAGGGTGAAAGGTTTCCATAACCTGAAGAGTAACATCTCAAAATCAATGGTTGGGACCTTGAAGGGATTGAAAGAACCTTGGGAGGACTCCTTCAAAGGTATGAAGTCTAGAGAATCATTGAGGAGGAATTTTGAATGAAATTAATCAATGTAATGGGTTGGTATTTATAGAAAAGGTGAGAAAATACATTATTAATTTCAAAGGGGCACCTCATTAGGGGTATTTAAAAAACCATGGGCTTGCCCATTGTATTTTCCCATGGTAATGAAAACATGGGAATCCTCCAAAAATATTTTACTATAAACAAGTCTACCAGAATTATTACATCATAATTACATCAATACTGATTTCATTGAACACACTGAAACTCACATCTAATTTATACTATTCACTAAAAAACAAAACATTGTATAAAAATCTCATAAATTCAACCTAACCTAATATCTATGCCCTTAATTAAAAGATGAATTCCATTTTAAGGAATTAAATTTTTTATAATAAGATATTTAATTTTTTTGTAAAAACACTATTTACCCAAAAAAATACTAATACATAACTATTAATTTCAGAAACAATTATCTACTTTTTCTATTATATATCATTATCAACCATGATGCCTAAATAATATTTCTAATTTATTATGTGGGGTTACTGTTCCACTGGTCACATTACAATTCATAATGGTAAAATTATTATTCATAATTTACTATTAACTATAAATTAAGTTGATCTTATTAGAATATAAATTTTTTTATGATCACATCTATAGAAGACCATATTTTGAAAATCAGTTCATTTTATTAATTATTTAAAGTATAATTTTTTTAAATACCTTTTTTCCAATATTTTTTAATAATATAGAACTTTAATAAATTCATTCTATATATATTTTTATGTTTGAAATTCAAAAATATTACGATAATAACAATTTTATATATACTAAAGGATTATACAATGTAACTAAGGCCTCTTCATATATCCCATTATAACACAGACATAGTACCTAAGAGTAAGGTGTTCTATGGTGATAAAATCATGTGGCAGCTTAAAAAACATCTCCCGAGTGGCGAGTTCTATCAGCTTGAACATATTTAAAAGCTGATTATGTTCAAGAATAACATGTTGAAGCTTGGCTTCAGAATGGTCTATATAAAATCCCAATGATTCTACCTCCTTCCCAAGCTCCAACATATGGGCTTCATTCGGCCCGAGTCTACTGTATGAGTCCATCGAATCTTAATTCTATAATATTTAACCACGATCATTGGTATTCATAAAAAATAATCATAATGTTGTGATTATCGTTTCTAACAGTCATATAACAGTAAAACCCCAACTATCTCATTTTAATTATACATAATTAATAAATGGATATAGTTTTTTTAGTAGAAAATAAAATAACATAGAAATTCAGGAATTTTTTTTTTTCAATAGTTTGGGTCTTTACAAAATATACCTCATGATGGTATATGTGATGATAATCAGGGGAGTGCACCTACCACTAGTGATTTATTCACCTATGATGTAACACTAGCTGAGATAATATGAAATTGAGAACAGAAAATACCGATTGCATCTGAGCTAGATGGTTAGTTCATGTCTTTTTTTTAATTCATCCAACACCAGTTATATCCCTAAAAAACATATTTTTCATCTCTTAAGATTCTAGATTGTGTTTTATTTATCTGTTGAAGAATGATCACTAGGTAAAATTTTGGAAATATGTAATGGTTCGTATTAGTGATATTATCAAGCCTTTATAGAAGAAAAACTCCTTGTTTTACCCCAATATTATCTCTACCATGTTGAAGATAAATGATTTTTAAGTGAATGTAATGGAACCATTTTTGTTTATGATAGTTTTTTTCATTAAAGAATTTTATCTACAGTAGGATGAGGATAAACTAGAACAAATAGAATTAAATGTGGGTTGAGCATGGTGATAATATATATGAATATTTTAATCCAGTTTACCATCCTTTGAGGCAATGAGATATAGAAGACCCTGGTCATGGACCTAGTGAGGTTGGAGTTTATTCTGACAAGGATTTGGCTGAGGAAATTCAGAGAGATAAATCTCTAATAGATGACTGGATTGATCATATCATTTCTGATATCCCATAGAGGGTGACCTATATATCTATAAGTCCACCTAAACCTCTACCTGAAGAAGAGTCACTTTTACCTGATGAATATAGTGATAAGACCAAGGAGTCTAAGGACGTTGAGTATTAAAGTAGAATATATAATGATGTAGAATATGATAATGAAGTTGAAGATGTTGAGGAAGAAGTTGATGAATCTGAGAAAGAAGTTAAAGAATCTATGGATGATGTTTAGGATTCATAGGCATCTGATGAAGGTGGAATAGAATATGATTGTGATGTGATGCTGAAACTAATGGTTAGATAGTGAATCAGATCATTTAGATGATGAAACACCTATTCACATTGATTTTAAAGAACCAGAACCTATTATGGATTCCCATAATACTACTGAACAAGTTGTGATTAAGGAAAGGACTCCTGATGAAGATGCAAAGCCTTCTCTGGTTGAATAGAGGTCACTTATTGTTCATGCTCAAGAAGAAATTCATGCTTCCAGAGATGTAAATGTTACAGTATTGAGGGAGTTAGCATATTTAAGGAAAAGGAAATCATCTAAGGTGGAGAGAGAAGCAAAAAGAGCTAAATTTGATGTGTGTTCTCCCATGGATAATATTTTGGAACATTTATGGAAGTAGGAGCCAGGGAACGTAACCCTTGGATTAGACTCTCATGATATATATGAAATAACAGATGCTACTACTCTTGTTGTTATGGCTGCTTTTGAGCCAGTTGAGTATGTAACCAGGGATTATTTTATTGATTTTAGAGATGATCTATTGGATACAGGGAGATAAAACCATT
This sequence comes from Viscum album, assembly GCA_963277665.1. Lineage (NCBI taxonomy): Eukaryota > Viridiplantae > Streptophyta > Magnoliopsida > Santalales > Viscaceae > Viscum > Viscum album. The sequence goes on along the minus strand of OY728126.1, from coordinate 1,471,206,462 downwards.
CACAACCACATTCTCCAGTTTCTTGAATCAGTGACAGATATGAAAAGATGATAACTAAGAGGGTTATATCTTCGGTTTAACCAAGTTTGTTCACTATTGTAGAAGTAGTTGTCACAAATAATTAGAAAAATTGAAATGGATTAGTTGAAACAGTTTCGACGATTAACTAGTTGACAAATGATTATAAGGAATATTTGTACAGAGTTCTGAAAGTTATTGGAGAAACATCTTTTGAATCTTCTAATGACGATTCACCTATTCCTATAAACATTGACCTAGAAATTTTGAAATCTATTGTGAAGGATGTAGTGACTAGTTATCCTACCTCTATTCCTACTCAGACTCCTATGTTTTATGTGAACTAGTTATGGCAAGACATCATATATATAATTCACGGTGAAACAAGATCTTAAATTTATGTTTCTAACTCTACAAATGTTTAGATGGTTATAACAGTGAGTAGATAAGATCTACACCATGATGGGTGTCACTGAAAATGGGATTCCTTGAAAAATTATGTATAATTTTGATCATATTTATGAAATGGTTATATTTTTTACTAAACATTCTACCACTAATCAGGAGTAAATTACCAATAGTATATTTCTGTTTCAAGAGGGTTTAAACCAATCATCATCTGACTAATCACATCAATTATTAAGTGGAGAATTTGTGCCTACCTCCAATGACCAAGTCATTTAAAGAAAAATAACAGAAGATAAAATTGTGTACTCTTAATCATGATAAATTCATGTAAAATAAATATGAACTTGATAAGGATATGGAATATAGTTGTGAAGTCATCAATAATTTCATTAATTTTCTAAACCCATACCTGCAACATCATGGAATAACTATTTTTTCTCTAGATGATTCTTCCATTCATCAATGAGTCTTTCCTTATTCAAATTTTTCACTTATAACCATCACCCCTTATCAGGCACTCAGTCAGATCAAAATAGTAATTCATGAGAAAACAAGACCAAATTCCTCCTCTAGCCTGAGTATATATCCTTCTGTTTTATAGGAGTACTTGTACCTTCACTCGCTATTAGCTCCATCCCTTCCACCACTACTACATTTCTACATACTACACCTACTCCTAGTACATATGACAAATCTATAGGTAAGGCTGATGATTATGAGAATAATTGTTCTTATAATTTTTTTGACATGGATTTTCTTTACTATTGTGTTAAACTATTTTGTAATCCCATGTAAGGATTACCTCATGGAATACACTATTCTTGATTCATTTTCATCATTATTATTTAATTATTTTTTTATTTAACTATATTATTTCCTTTTTGATATTATGAAAAGGGAGAGAAATGTTATGGTATCTCTATTTTAGGGAGTTTAAGATTGAGTTTAAGGTTCAAAGGAACACATACATCCTAATAGACATTTAAAAATTAATCTGATTTATCAAGTAACTTTTACATGTGTTTACTCTAAATATTTCTTCTCAATAATTTGTGTAATACATTAAACAAAATTTTCCCAGATCATAAAAAATCAATTCAATTGATGTTGTATATAATGTATTTATTTTTGGACATTAAAAGGGGGATATTTATGGCCTCTTATTGTCTTAAGGCTCACAAATCATGACGAACTTTGAAAATTATGACATATTAAAACACATTGTGTTTAATAATTTTCAATTATAATATTAAACTATGGTGTTTAGGTTTATATCATTAAAATTCATTGCAGATGTTGGTTAAGTATGAGCAACTAATACTTGAACTACAGATATAAATGTCACTGATACATGACTGACCGACATCTAGCCTACCCATAAAGCAACTCAGAATTTTTTCTATGTATTAATTACCGACATGATAACCTACTAATGCCTAACCTACTAATGCCTAGAATTCCAACACCTAACATACCAATTCCTAACCGACCAACACCTAAATTACCAAATCCTGAACAACCAATGCCTAACCTAGAGATGCCTAAAATAATGACGCCTCACCTACCAAAACCTATTATACTGATGCCTAACCTATTGAACCCTAAACTACCAACGCATGACCATCCAACACCTCAAATACTGAACAATTGATATAATTATAGCCTGACCTATCGACAAAAATGAGTTATCGATGGATTGTCCTGTGGACATAATGACCTACTGATAGACTGAGTAACCGATGATATGTATTAAATTAAAAAATAATTCTAACAGTCATATTTATGAATCACAATACTACTTATTATATTAATTCCCATTTCTTTCTTTCTTCAACAACATTTAATTATGATTGAGACCAATATAATGTACCTTCACATGATAAATAACATTATCCTTATCGATATGAAATGTATAAATCCAGCACCTAGGTGAAAAAAATGAAATAATGAATAGATAATTGAGATAATTTGGTGAAAAAAAGCCACATGAATATGAAACAATATCATTTTAAAACCCTTGCATATCAATAAAAAATTTTGAGAACCAAAAATAACACTAATAACTGCAAAAAAACATGGAAGACAATAACCCCTCAAGTAACCTTCTACCCTACTGGAACAAAACACAAAAGCAACAATGAAACTCTATTTTTTATATTTTTCTAGAAGCCGACCCATATACACTTCTACCGCCTTGATATATTCTAATAGACCCATAAAACCTCACAAAGATCATTCTAAATTCTTTATATCTTTTTCTCTTCCCATATTATTTTTTTACATTTTAAAGTACTGTGTGTCTTTAATTTTAAAAACACACTAACACCTATGCTAAACATGAATATACATAGATATAGTCCCCAATATATCAATTTACACATTACACTCCCACATATAATTGTGCAAGAGGTTCCTATGTAGAATACTTCTGTGTTTTATATTCCCATAAGAATTTTGGAAGAGGATTGGTGCCCTGGATAGATTGTATACTATTTTTACATAGACCTAGGTTGTGGATCATTTTTATTTAATATAAACTACTTGGTGACTATTGATCACCAAGTGGAGAGGAGTAGGTCTCGGGTTGAGACTAAACCTCTTGTTTCAAATCATCTACATATTTCATGTTTAGTTTTCTTGTGTTTTTTATATGATTTATTCATTCTAACCAGAGAAATTCAGTACATAGTGATAGATAATATCAGATAGTGTTTACATTAGAAATTTTTAAGTAGGTAGATTTAAAAATATATAATAATAACATATATTATTTTAAATGAGAATTATTTAATATTTAAAAAATATTTAGATAAAAGAAAAAATTTATAAATCTACTAATATGGTTAACTAGACTGTATAATTTTTGAAATTGGGGGAATTTTAATCATTTATCTTTTGAAAAAAAATATTGGAACTAAATTCACCCCCTCTTGATAATCCTACTTGGACCAACATTTTTTTTTGTTTTTTGAAATGAAATATATTTTTTAAGAAAATGAACATTGTACTAATTATAAATGATTTTTTTGATTGAAATGAATGATAGTTCCATATTTTCATGCTTTATATAATTTACATGGGTGACATGATAATTACATGTGAATAAAAAAATTAATTACGTCTACGATGAAATGGATTAATATGGAGGCCACTAACTAAATAATAATTTGGGAAGAAGTTCACTTTTTAATGTGTTCACTTATTACCCCTAGGTCTAGAATCTAGGCATATGTTCAAACATAGATATATATTTAATTAATATTAGTGATAATCCCTATACTAACATAACCCTTTTAATATTAACCATTGGTCTATGATTGTAAATTATTACACATGAAAATGTTGATTGGAATTCTTTTTTATGACTATCCTGAAAAAAATGTTTAATACAACCCCATTTGTTTGGAAGTGCTCATTTATATAATAATTGTACTAATGTTTGATTTGATTTGAAAATAATATTTTTTTAATTATAAAAATATTACAATTCCACATATTATTTAATATTGGGTGTATTTTATTTTTTTATATAGATTTCCTATGGAATTTTTTATAAGATCCTAATAACATGATATTTATGAAAACCTTATTTTGATGTCTTGTACTTGTATAATTTATTATTATAGGTCCAATAAAATGGATTTCACCACATGAAGAGGTTTGTGCTCCTGATTAGTGGGATCATTAGATTTGGTGATGATTAGTGGAGCGTGTGATATATTATTTTTGCAGAGATTTATTTACATGGTGACCTTTCCAGTTTTTCAGGATACAATATGATGTAAATTTTGTGGAAGATGTTCCTATCAACATATGGAACTTTACTCCTGATGAGTGTTAATAATATCAACTATTTATGTACTATTACAACTCAATTATCTTAATCATCTATTATTAGGGTGAAAATGTACCCACTTATTAGTTTCTTGATTACCACGGTCTAGTGACCAACCCATGGGGATTAGAATTGTCTTTATTGTAATGTAAATATTGATATGGGTACCATTTTGGAGTGTCATCCGGGTCGATCAATGCAAAATTGACATCAAAATACGTTTCATCTATTCTTAGATGTTGGTATGTAGTTTGGGATATCCATGTAGACAAGTGTTAGTACTTATGGAAATAGGGGGAATGTTATAAGTGTGTTCCTAGCCATTTTTCATCATTCTGGGCCTTATGATATCATTGTTTATTGGTGGAATCTATTTTGTGGAATTTGATGGAATTGATTCTAGTATTTTCCCAAACTATTAATATGATATTTTTCTCCATGTAGACTTATGATTGATAAATATAAATTTTATGTGTCTATTGATTTATGTTTCCTTTTTATTAATTGATGATGTATAGTACCATTCCACCTTGAATATGTCTGGAAAGATATGATAAGGGATATAATTATTAGACATAGTGACTCAAAACTCTGGTTAACCATAACATTGTAGAGGTAGTACTATGTGTGGTCTATGTTCTTAGTGAATGATATTAACCTATTTATATTCTGAATATCGAGGTTATACCTCAGAGTGATGATATCATAGATCATCTATGATAAATTCTTTTGTATAAATATATATCATTCATATGAATAAAGAACCTTCATGAAGAAAATAAACGGTTAAAAATTATTTATAATATCATTGTGTTATTCAAGATTATGTATTCCATAATGATGTATTATAATGTGTTCAAGATTGACATCTTTGAATATGGTGGTCATGTCCTATAGTTATGGAAAATAATGATTGCGGTTTGGAGTGGAATGGCATAAAAAAGTATTTCATGGTTAAATTATATCAATAATTAAGGGTAATGGAAATCAATGTGGTGTTTCTAATAATTTATTAAGGGGGTAAAGTAGTGACTCAATATGATATCCATTTTAAAAAAATGCATTGTTACCACCTGATGTAGTATTAAATGAGATATTGAAGGTTAAAACCTAAAAAAGTTTCTTCGACTAGATATATTATCTAATAACATCACATTTAATCTCACATTGTATACCAATATTATAGATTGAGAAATAGTTGTGGAATGTAACTTAACTTTTATGTCTTGTTTGATATGAGTTATTCTTATTCCCAATTGAAGTTTTGGGGCCACCTTTAGTGGAGAAGAAATAGGTTGTGTCTCATGATAAAAATAGTGGGGGTGTTCCTTGAAGAAAATATTCTACTAAATATAATGAGGGGTTTAGTAATGGATGACTAATTAATTTAAAATATGGGAATATTGGTCACTAAAATCATTCTTGCATGAAGGGATTAATTATCTATACTCATTTTGGATGATAATGTATATTACTATGGTTTCATTTGATTTACTACACACATCGTGTCATAGGAATATTAGCACCAAAAGGATCTATAGAAAAGTGGAATGGATCATAAACATTGGGGTTCTATCCCTAGGGATATTTACCAAATATTATTCATGCATTCTTTGAGTGTTCATTTGGAACAGATGTAGTTTCCGTGATAGTGACAGGTATTATTACATTCTCTTAGTCTATAGTATTTAAATTATTTGATATTACTATCTATAATTATTTTATATCAATAATAATTTTTAAATATTTGGATCTTATAATGAATCATATTTATTTTGTGAGGGAAACTATTATGATACTAACGATCAAAAGAAGTAAGTGTATTTGATGATCCAATTTTGTTTCCCCATTTCATAAATCGATATATTTGGGTACATCATAGGACATGGTATTAAACCTATAGATTAAATTATTAAGATTTAATACATAATTTATCATAAATAATATAATGTATTTTATCTTTAGTTTGTCTCCTTTACTATCCCAGATGGGGGTGTCATGTGTCTCATGGATAACGAGCCTCTATATTTAGAAAACATTAACTACAAACCACTAATATGGGTATGAAAATATTAATATATTCATTTTATTAAAATAAAAATAATAAATTGATGATCTTATAGTAATAAGTGTAGATTTTATAGATGTTTTTATTTAATATATTTCTAATATTCTACTAGAGAGTTTGGTAGAGTTATATATTTATTTGTTTCATGGTATTGAGTCTATATAAATTCCCCCTTATAATAAAACACCAATTAAATTGTAGGATCTTAAGGATTAGTTGTCAGAGTGGAATTTTAAATGATTAATTGGACCTAGTGTGTTTTTAGGTGAGTTTCAACTGCATTTTCCACAAAGGGTGTTCAAAACAATAAATTGTGTGTTCATTATAGAAAGATCAACTGGTTTACAATTAAGGACAAGTATTTATTCCAAAATTGAAAATATTTTGATAAGATGAATGGGGAATGTTATTCTCTATTATTGACTATAGTTGTTCATATTTAAAAATTATTTTCATGTATTTTTATATAACCATGAATTCCTTTAGAATAAGGTTTAGAGACTATGATTTTCTTGTTATTCCATATATTATGAAAAAAATATATCTATGTTTATAGTGTTAAAGAATATGGGTTTTCATCAATGCCTTGATTATTTAATTGTGGTATTTTTTATGAAATGGTTTTTCCCATATAAACTATGTTGGATAATGTGATTCATCTAATATATGTATTGATCATCACGAGGAAACATTTAATTTTTCCAAACATTCAATGTTACCATTATATACTAGGGATGTGAATTTCATATTGAATGTGGTCTCCTAACTTGGTATCTCATTTGATAATTAAGTGGTTAAATGTTATATTTCATGTGAATAACAACATAATGTATTTTATAGTCATCAAGCCTTGTTCTTAACTGTGAATAATATTTGGTCGGTGATTTATTTATCAAAGATGGATTTATAATTGACATATCTTACAAGAAAATGAGTGCAGTTCATATTGGATTTTAAATTCAATGACTCATTTGATGATTTTATGTTTCATATAACATAATCTCAAATATTTACATATATAGGGGTAGTGTAAGGTTATGTGGTCTTTTTTGGTTAATTAGGATCATGTTGGGGATATATTATCATAATAGTGATCACATGGTAGTTTATAGTTATCATTAACTTTGCAATAATTTTATAAACATTCTCACTCATGATATAAAACATATTTCTATGATTAATAAACATAAGTGTTAAAAGTAGTTACTATTTTATGAATGGATTACCACCTAATTTTATTGAATTTTTTTTGTTACATATACTAAAAAATATATTTACATTTATATAAAAGGTGATTTTTGGTGTACCTATTGAATTTTTTACTTGTATATCACATTCACATATTGAAAGGGTAACATTATCATTTCTTCTTTGTGTTGAGATCTACCATCCCAGACTATGAAATAATATTCTATGGAATTTAGGCTCTAATATTTCATTAATCACTTGAATTTGGGAGAACATGATGATGAGACTAAGGTTTTTTCACATTGTACTATTTAAATCCTCTCTTTTCAAGATAATTCATTAGGAACAATATCATGATAATGTATTATAGGGAAATTGTGGTTATTTAAAATGTAAAGAGACCATCTATGTGTGGTTTCTATCATTTAACATTTCATTTTAATCATGGAATAAAATATATTACCATCCTTTATAAGGAAGGATACGATGGTGGATTTCAATAATTCCCACATGGTGATAAACCCATGCAAGAAAAATATGCTTTATGATATGTGGAATTGATTCTAGTTTACATGTTTTTAAGAGAACACTGCTGATTTTGATTATGATTGTTATACTTTCTAATAAACCCAAGTTGTGTTTTAGAAGCCTTTATGTTTTCTTCATCCCCATATTATACCTAAATTAAATTGGGATGATATTTAGATAGAATTTTTGTTGGGATTTCCATGTACACATCCTAGAAAGAATTGAATTTGTGGTGTGATTAACCAATTGACTCATAGAGGCTCCCTTTATTCCAATCCATGATTCTAAAAAAGTGATATATTTTGTGAATCTTTATATAAATGAATTCATTAGATAACATTTTGTCTGTTATAATATTATATTGGATAGTGATCTCCAATTCAAATTATTATTTTATAGAGTCCTCCAATGTGCAATGGAATAACAGAATAGATGGTTATAATTAATGGGATGTAGAGATTATTAAGTGAATTATTAATTATTTTATACATGAATTTATAAGAACTTTGGTTTGAAATTTGGGGATGGATAAAATAGAAAAAATCATTCATTCATTTAACTAGAACCTATTGAGGCCTTCTACGGACAACCTTGAAAATATCAACCCCGTTGGTTAGAGACTGGTGAATCTTCCCATGATAGACCTTGTTCAGGCCATGAGATGTCAATAAAAATAAAAATCATTTGAAAATGAATTCTTATGGTATATAGGTGATATAAATTACATTGAGATCATCATAGATATCCTTTAGAGTTCTGAAACATTTTGCATGTGTTTTTTAGAGTTAGTTGGGTTACCAATGTGTTGTGAAAAAGGTGAAGTTGGAACTAAGATATTTGGAACCATTTGAAAACATTGATGTTTTTGGGAAGGCGGTTAGTTTTTGGATTTACAAGATTAGATGAAATTGAATCATACTTTATTCACAGGTCATTACACATTAAGTATTTTTCAAACACATCTTATGTTTTTAACTGGGAGGAACATGATGTGGAGCCTGATATGTTTTTTTCTGATCCACCATTTGAAATAAATAATTCTCTATTGAAGGGTCATCATGGAAGGTTTGTTACGCTTATTTAGGTTCTATGGAAATATTTTTTTATTATCATTAGACCTATGTGCATGATAAATTAATAGGAGGTAAGTGGATTAACCTCATCATTACATTGTCATCATGAATGCATTTATGGGGGAATGAAGCATATATGAGGGGGATAATTGACACACAGTAACACTATATTTTAGGTATGGGAATTTTTCTTTTTTCATACACTTTTTTACATTTTTCCTATTGTTTTTATGAATAATGGTTATTACCACATGTTTGATCCTTTTAAGGTTACATTGTTATTTTTAATTTTTATTTTTTGAGCAGTTGAATTTTTTAACGGGAAAAAATAGTTTTTCCTAAGATTTAATAGATTAATTATCCAATGGTGATAAAGTAGGACTATAAGGTATTATTGAAAGATATCAATAGTATTGTGGAAGGATGGATTTGGGACTCCCTATAGAAGTTAAATTATCTTTCTAATGAGATAGATAGGGGAACATGAGTTATACCTAGAACACTTGATTGGATTGTGGGATCTCACCCATAAGAACCTATAATTTTGTATGAATTACCCTGGGAGAATTTTTCCTTAAAACAATTTTGCTTTTGGTTCCATGTCTTTAAACCTTGTTCTTTGAGTCTTGTTCGGAGATGAGGATCCTTTTTTGGGGAAAACCACAAAAACTTCTAGGATGATTTTTTAAATTTGTTAATACTGTGAATAAACTTGTTAAATGGTCTTAGAAGGGTTTTCCATGAGTCTGGACGACATTAGTGGTGGTTTATGATATTCTTCAATAGTTTGGCATGAAACTATCAGCATGCCAAATACACACCAGGTATATGTATTACAAAATGTTTAACTGTCATCAGGAAGATTTCATGAAAGGGTTACAAACCATGAAAAGGATATTGGTGTAAAAATTGATACACTCCAAAAATCTATATTAAACAATTATTATTTGTTTAAAAGAGTTAAATTCAACCAAGTAAATTTGAACTTCATTACAACTCATAAAGAAAAAATATTAAATATGAAAGTGTTATAAATGTTATTTATTTTTTGGGATGGTGAGTCTTATAGCCACAATGTTTATGTTTTATTAATTCAATCCACTAAAACTCCCCTCTCTCATGTTTTATGAAATATATTAGAAATTTTTGACAACCTTACCCCATTAATGGCATCCACTCAAGCATTTAATATCTAAGGAGTAGATATTTTGACACCTCTTTCACTTTTGTTATTCCTAATTGTGGTGGTGGAATTATTTTAATTATATATTATTTAGAGTTTTTGTCTAGATATTGATATAACTAATGTTCCTCATGAAATAATATTATTCTATTTTTGTTTTTTGTGCTTCCCACATGATTTGTTTCTTTTATTTTCTATTAAAGGTAGTGTTTCTATAACCCAAAAAACATGTCTATTTAATTTTAAATTACATTTAATTTTATAATTTCATTGGCACAACATCTGACTTAATTAATTGAATGATTAATGATGATAAATAATTGATGGAATTATTTGTTGGATCAATTTGGATTAAATTTTATTGTCACATGGTTTATGGCTAACTGTTCAGTGAGTGACCCCAAGAATAATTAGAAATTTTTTAATATATATATGTGTTTTTAGCATGATATGAGAATGTACGTGATTTCCTGATATTTAAAAACTTTTGAATTAAATTTTGTTTATTGAAATACCAAGTGATAAATTATTAATTAAATAAATTTGATCCCTAAAGAGTAATATTAATTTTACCAATTATCTATTGATGAAAATGATATGATATTGTGATATCCTAGCTATTATAATTTTTTTTGAGTTTTATGATGAAATAATTTTATTTTGGGATAATATTATATGCTGAAATGGTTTTATAGGGGGATATTCCTAGAGGATAAAATTTTTATATAGAGGGTAATTCTTAAAATCTAGTATTCTTATATAGTGAAATTGGCCCTGTTTGATGTTAAAATGCTTATGTAGAGGACTATACTCAAATTATTAATTCTTATATAGAGGGTTTCAAATAGGTTTATGTTACAATAACTATACATGCAGCTATTTTTAGTTGAAAAATATATATTATATAATGGGTTACACCATGATGTTGATATTATAATACATTGGTGTTTTCTTTCTATTTTATACTTCCACGATTATGTGGTTATTGTTGGAATGGTTTTGTTACATGTCCTTAGACATACCACCATACCATCGAAGTATATTTTTTATCGTATAAGAGGAATTTAATTAATTAATATACATATTTATCACTTTATTGCATGCACGTTTTATCATATATGTTTTTAATGGTGTGGTGGTTTCGGCCATTTTAAATTTACACACACCCTATTAAAGGTAGTATTTGGAATTAAAAAAATTATGAGGATTTAGTTTTGGGAAAGGGAAATGATCTATGTTTCTAATTGTTTCTTACATGATGGGTTGAAGTTTTTAAACTAGACTAACATAGAGTTAGGTATTAGGGGAATTTGAGTTTGTATTTAATATATTTCATTTATTTATATTCATTTATTTTGATATTTAGATATATTTCTTCCTCAAATATCATGATTCATTCTTATTGTTCTATTGGTTCCTCCTTTTCCCAATTTTTCGATATATTGTTTTTTCTATTTTTGTTTCTCTAATATATATTTATCTATTTTGTTTCTGATGTATTTTAACTGTGATGAATATAGTATATCCTCCATACTATAATCATCACACCCTTGATTTTAGTCGATACCCCTATCATATGATGATGAGTGCTTGAGGTCTCATATTGTACATGTTGTGGCCGCATGAGAGAGTTCCAGACCAGGGTATGTAATAAGGTGGTATCAATACCTAGATTGGTTATTAATTTTCGTTTCATTACTATATTACAAATTAATTAAGGAGGTGAGGGTTTGTTAGGATTTTAAAATGAATTTGTGCATTGGAGTAGCAAACCCATGTATGGGGGAAATTTTGAGTTCCAAAGGATGGGACAGATGGTAAGGATGTTTTCATGTTTGTTATGATGTTACATCACCTAAGGGAATTTACATATTGTGTGAAGTAATTACTACTTTCTATTTATACTCATGGACTAATATGGGTGGAGAGGAGTATGCATGTAACTTTATAGATAGATAGGGATATATATAGATATAAATTTTCTTTGCTATGTACATATTTCATTCAGGTGATATATAATTCCCTATATGAACTATGAAATGAGATACCAATTAAATATGTTAAATGAAATAAGTGAATATTTATGTCATGCTAATAAACTTATTCAACCAAGTCTTGGGAGACAATGATATAGAGATTCTCTATTCTTGTCACCAATTAAGGTAAGGTTTTTTATCTTGTGTTTAATGGAGTGTGTATTTATTTTTAGAGAAAATGACTCCCCATTAGAATTTAATTTTTCACCCATAGGGTGGGAATATAACACTTTTAACATTGTTGAGCTAGAGTATCCTAAATTTCATGAGGATTAGAAGGATGTTCATCTTTGTGGAAGCTTCCTCAGAGTAATCTGATTCATGTAAAGGGTGATTGTTCGCATTGAGCATTTTATGTCTAAGCTGACGAGAGTGTTTCCAATACAACATCAATAAATGTTCACTAGGGAGGGAGGCTTCCATGAATATGAGTTATAGATTTAGTTAGTTCATAAAATATCCAGTAACCATGGGACACCGACATATAGGAGGGTGATTATTGTTACATACATACTTCATAGACCAACCAAGAATTGGTGTGAAATCCTTGAAAAATATAGGAAATAAGATTATTTATCTTATAAGTACTTCAAGTAGATGTTCTTGAGTGACATATATCATGATATTTTGAAGGAGGACATGGACCTCTAGTTCATTATTGAATCATAAGATGAAATGTGAGTAATGGACTCTGTTTGATGCTTTAATGACCATTATCGCATTATAGTGTCTTTAGTTCATAATGTGATATCCATAGTGAAATGTTTTCTGAATGGTATTCATGGAGACATCACGTCATAGGTGAATGAATTTCATTGAGTATTCTGATGAAATGAGTGCTAATATTCTGGTGGAAACAAGAACTAATGTGATTGTTTTCTCAATGGAATCATTGGAGGAGCTATCACATGTATGGGAAGGCCTCTTAGGACCCTATTTTGTTGCACTTATAAAACTGTGGAAGTTTTTTCCACAAGATACCTTAGTGTTCATACCCCTCTTTTGAGAGAAGTACATTATTTTAGTTTGTTCATTTTTTTTATTTTTTTGTAGCTTGGGAAAGAAGAGTTGTGGTATGGGATCAGTAGAGGTAATAGAGTATGGGATGGACTTAGTTACTCCTTGCAAGATCGATGGTGTAACACACCAAGTATTTACAATATTTTTATTTTTAATTAAATTTAATATATTCCAATTCTTTTAATTCATGAAACATTTAGTTATCTAATGTTACACACTAGAGTGACATTCTTCTATAACATGAGTTATATGCAAGATCGGGTGTTACTTCATTTTAATTGTTCAAATATTATTAACTAATTTCTAGGAATTTTATAAAAAAACTTCAAAATAAACATCATTTATAAATTTTTACTTTAAAAATTATCTTAGGCTGAATTTTTTTTATTTTCCAATGATGTTTCATTTTTTAATGAATAGTGAAAAATACTGCATTATAGTTAATGATTTCCTTTTAGTTTAAATAATAATTTTATTTTAAATTTATTTTCCAATTAAAATTGAATCAATTATTCTAATATTAATTAAATTTATACTATTGGAATGTTTTTTTATGTTCAAAACATATATAAAAATTTAATTAACATTTTAATGTCTTCTTTTACCCACTATTCTCACCACGTTTGAGGTATTAGTGTTAAACATAATTTATCCAGTTCTCTGAATTGAATTTCAGAAAACATATATACATGGTCGAAATCGATAGGATATTTATACTGTAATATGATTAATTTATCTTTTTGATATTATGAATAGAAACATTGCTATTTTTTTTATTTACCATGGTAAGGGTAAATAAGGTAATTAAGGATAAAAATAATATTATAAAAATATAAAGTTACTCTAAAACTTGTCCCAATTTCATTGGATGAGTTTATTTGTACCAAATTCATCTTTAGGACAAAATTATATAATTTTTATTCCTCTTGGGTATGGATATTAAATTTATTATATTTTATTTGAAGATAAGCTAAAAAATTCATACTCATATTTTTGATAAGTAAATAATATATAATATTGGGTTATAAAAAAGATAATGTTGACAATTAATATAATATTGAATGATTATAAATTATTTTCATCATAATAATTTATTTCTAAAATTTTAGGATAAATAATTTAATTAATGGATTTCATAATTATGAATCATTAATTATTTTAATAATTGGAGAATAAAATAAATAATATTATAAATATTAAAAAAATAAAACATGAGAGATTTAATGATATAAATAATTTTTATCGATAAATTGAAAGGATTTGATATATTAGAAGTGTTTTTATATGTTATCATGTTGATTAAATATTTTTAAGATGAAAAATAATGAATTGTATGAAAACTTTTATAAATGGTACTTCAATTTAAAAAAATAGTGTCTTAAATGATATAAATTTGTAAAAAATATAAAATTGGTCCAAATAACAACAATAAGATTCAAAATTTCATCAATCATCCATTTCGTTTTATCTCATTTTATAGTAACTATTTTAATTATAATGTGTAAAAATTCCAAGGTGTCACAGTAAGAGTTAAAGGGTTTAAGTGAGGGTTAAATAAAAAAGATAAGGTTATTAATGTGACATAAATCTATCTCAAAGTAACTGGATGAGATAATTTCGATCGATCTTCTACTAACCATCAGTACAACTATTTTAGAGATACTTTAAATCAGTAATCAAATTAAATTAATTTACTATTTTAAAGGATTTAGGAGTTCCATTCACCTCACTTATAAAAATTCACCTCCTTCATCACTAACTGAAAACACATTTATCATTATAAATCAAATAGAACATAAATGGTTCTCTTCAAAACAACCCTATCTATGTTCCATAGGTCATTTTATTCAAAAAATACAAATCCTAGTGTCTCTAATAGAAGACAAAAAGGAAGTCCACAAAAGAAGAGGTAATTGTTTTACCAACTCGTTCAAATTGATTTATTCATATAAGCCTTCTTCTTATGTTGTTTCCATTATATGGTAATAACTCAATTATCAACTACATACAGAAAATTTATTATGATTATGGATCAACCATTTTACTCCTTATATTCTTCATAAGAAAAATGAAATCACCATGTGTTCCTATGTATGACCTATATTTTTTATGCTGTGGTGTAATATATTTCTCATCCCAAATTTATTTATATAGGTATAATTATGGATATAATGGATATATATAATAAATATGAAATGATATTGATTATGTATAATTAATATAAAATCAAATTCTATACCCTTTTTACCATTAAGGCCATGATACTGTCACCTGTGCATACGTATGACCTACCATATCCCCAAAATGATGCAATTTATTTACCTTAGTAAAAAATAAAGAAGGATTAAAAATGTTTATAATGAGTTAATATAATATTTATGAAAATAATATCATTCTGAAGATTTTTTTATATCAATATCAAAATAATTGATATTTTCATGACAAAACAAGTCCTAGGATATTGAAGCAGTTAACATAAAAACAAGGGTAATAAAGAAATACTTTTAAATAATAGGTGATAATATTATATAAGAGGGTCATATATGGTATAATAAATTTTAATATGTTTCATTTATAAGTAAATAAAATGTTTAAAACTACTATATTTTATGTTAAAGGATGTTAACCCAAAATTAAATGCATTGTAAGGGACCTCGTCTCAATCTCATTGCATTTGGAAATAGTGTAATGTTATACATCCACCTTCTTTTATTAAGTGTATACACAGACCCATTGAATTATCATATAAATAATTTGTTTATTATCATGTTATTTAATGTGATGGTAAATATTATTCTTAAATTGGGACTATGATGTAAATTTTCAAAGCGGTATTGCACTCTGTGAATTTTTTAATAAGTAGTTCGTTCTCCATTTTTATATTCCTAATATTATCTTACATATTTTTTTACATTAATAAAAAAGGATTATAAATGAATTTTTATGTCTAATGTGAATTCCATACATATTTTTTAAAAAGGAATATTATAAAGGTTTTATGTTGGGGACTATTAAAATAAAACATCATTTAAAATGTTTTAATGATTTATTCTTCTAAATCATTCAAATCATTATAAATGATCTCAATATTGGTTTTATAGATTTATTTATAAGGGAATGAATTTATTAAAATGATAATTTTTTATTTTTTATTGCCAAATATTTTAATGTGTTGTAGAACACGTTTATTAAAAAATTTCTTTCTAAATGTTTTGTTTTATAAAATCATAGCCTTTGAATAAATGATTTCAATGTAATAATGGAATTTTTCTCAAGAAATTGCCAAATATTTTATTATATTATTTTCATAAATGTCAACATCCTTTAATGAATCTTATTCTTATTTTAGGATGATATATTATGATAGTAGTTACTATATTTTATTATAAGATTTATAATTTTGTTACTATGGATGTACTATTTTGATACTATTAATATTTTATCATTTATGTATCCACATTTCATATTATAGTTTTTATAATAATGTTTATGTTGGAAATGTTTTACCCCTTTCATATGAGGAATGAATTTGACATTTTATGTGTCAGTCGGGGCCCGATATAACCCATCGATGCATTATCCGGCCTCATGAGAAAGACTAGATAGGGTTTTACCCATTTCATTATGGTGTCTTCTCCAAATCCTTGATGTTATGATTATGATATATTGAATTATGCATTCCGTTATTATGATATTAGTTAATGAGATTCCATGTGATTGTTAAATCAGAAGAATCTCCATGTGATTATTGATAAGGTATTATTATTTTTATTCATTCTATATTATGATCATGATTATGTTTAAGGGACTTATGATTTAGTTATATAACTGACCTTAGGGATTATTCTTATTTATTCATAATATATTCAATTGTATGCTTCCCCCAATTGAGTATCTCACCTCACCCATTTCTGATGAATTATTTTTCACATGATGTGGAGATGTTTTTTTATGGATTATATGCAGGGTTAATCTATGAGAATATTGATGCTCCCAAAATATTGAATTTATTATATTTTATAAGTGCAATTGTAATCTATATTTCATTTATATAACTTTGCTTCCAAAAATCATAAACTGATCATTCCTTTGGGATTTGATTCCTTGTAATCATTTTAACTGTAAAAAAATAGAGTCACTAGCTCCAAGATTCTAAAGTCAGGGTGTTATAGTTGGTATGTAATGAGTTTAGAAGGTTTCTTAGAAACTAGATTTAGAAAACAAGGATTATGGAACATAATAGTAAGATATAATTTTAGGATATGCATATTATAACTTCATTGAATTTTTGTAAGTTAAATATTATGTGTGTATTCCTAACAATACATCCTTTTATGTATACTACATGTGGATGTGGTTATAGAACAAATGTACCTAGGTGTAACAACTCCATCAAGGAGTGTCGAGCCAGACTCAATGTAACCTGGTACATGAAAATTATCCTTATTGAGTACCTGTTTTGATATTTTCATAGGATATGCTTTGGTTAATTCACATTTCATTACAAACCATTATAAATGATTTAAATGAATATATGTCCATAAAAAAATATGTTTATGAAATTTAGATTATCTATACATGAATTATCAATTTATGTTATGAATTTTAATAGTAAAAAATTATGTATTATGATTAAAAACTTCATATATTGTATTTCATTATTTAGGAATGGATCATAGTTAATGAATGAAAACAGTATCTCTTCACATAATCCAAGGAGGCATTTCCATTCATTGAAATATAACAATGTAGGAGCTGCAGCTTCAAGTTTTTCTCAATAACATGTAACCATACTAGGACTGATGACTGCAGTTATAAATGATAACCATACATGTATGGTGAATCATAACTTATACTTCTATGGAATAATAATAGAACACTACACGAGAAAAAAACCTCCAGCATTCAGTGGTACTAAAAATCAATTTTATGATGAGAAATGTATAAGTTCATTAGATAATATATTTCACTATATGGGAAGTATGTAGATTTTGAATTATTCATTGGTAGTTTATCATCATTCGGGAGATGTGGATTAATGGTGGTCTATTATTCCAAACACTAATGAGGATGAGAAAATAGGAATCGTGGAATAGAATGATTTTAAGGAACTTTTATTTGAAAAATATTATCCTTTCAAATAGACAGTAGATATGGAGTGGAGATATTTGAGTTTGAGGGAAAAAGATAATGGGAATTATGGTCAGTGTGAAGCAAAATTACCTGGCTTGCATGAAATGCAATAGATTGTATAAGAAGACATTGGAGTAAGATTAATCATTTCATTGATGGGTTAAATAAATTCCTATGATTGGAATTGGTCTTCCAAACATTCTCATCAAATGATGATACAGACTCATGAGCTATCAAGATTGAGATACAATTTTCAATGTCCTTAGACTATAAGGGAATGAAATAAATAAAGAATATTGTCGGGAAATATATGGATAATAGGAAAAAGAGAAAGAAGTTTTTCCCATATGTGTTAAATTATGGAAGAAACACAGTAGTAATTTGTTGAATGAAATGGGGGTTTATTTCAAGTGTTGTGAAAAATACAACCAAACCCATGATTGTAAGTTAAATAAAAAAGTTCAAAATGTGAAATGATTCAACTGTAATGAGATGGGGAACTATGAAAATGAATGTCACATGAATAAATGTAATGAAGTTCAGATAATAAAGTAGACCAAGGTAAAACATGTGTTGTTACAACTGTCAAAGATTAAAAGGAAATTTGTTTTTGTTTTTTGATTTAATA
Organism: Viscum album; assembly: GCA_963277665.1. Lineage (NCBI taxonomy): Eukaryota > Viridiplantae > Streptophyta > Magnoliopsida > Santalales > Viscaceae > Viscum > Viscum album. The sequence goes on along the minus strand of OY728126.1, from coordinate 1,471,187,344 downwards.
ATTTTGTAATAATATTTTGCTAATAATAATACAGAGAAATATAAGTATTGGACTAAAATACTTCTTCTTTGTAGATTTTCAAGAATGTATGTATTCATTACGGTTTTAATGTGTTCATGGTATTCATATTTTTCAAAAATATTTTCATTATTCTTCTTGGGGAATATATTATGCCATGTTGATTTGGGAAATTCAGTTACCTTCCATTTAAAAACTTGTAATGGAAATTTCAATGAAATAATTTTTGATGAGCCTTAATGTTGGAATGGATTATGTTTTTCATTGAATGTTATTTTTTGTTATTATAACATTTATTTAATGTTGAATATATTAATGTTATTTTTTTAATCTTATAATAATATATTTTTATTAAGAGGAAAACCAATTAGTTTGGAAAACATATGTCACATAAGATAAGTTTGTTATACTTGAACCCAAAACTGAAGGGAGATACGGGTACATCACCTACCATTGGACAATGTGATGTCATGTTTAGAAAAACATTGTTTTTTATATTTAAATTTTATAAAATATGAAGTATATGTTCATTTGGAATACTGTAGTATTAATAAACATAAAATAATTTTTATTTTTATTCTCATTTAGATTTAAAGTTGATTTTTGGTAGAAATTGTTTAAAAAATGAAACTCTACTTATAAATTAAATATGTTTCATTATGTTATAAGACATTGATGTAAATAAATTATTCAATTATATATAATGGATCTTGAAATAAATAATGTTATCTATGTATCTTATTTTCCAATGAATCAAATTATCCTTTAGATCATCACATATTTACTGCTTTGTTATTGTTAACTTTCTCTTGATCAGGTTCTCTATCAACCTCCATCAAAAGATTTTTGTAAGATTTCTATACCATGCCAATTTTTACTACATATAAACCTATTGTGTTTTATCTCTAGTTACCTACACATATTAATTTATTTAGTTTAATGTTGAATCTATCGTAACCTTATTTATGATGTGGGTTTTATATAATTGAATTTTCATGTTGCAACAATTAATTTTTGGAATACGACTTTAAATTGTAAGGATGTAATGTATTAAAGATGTGAATAATGTAACACCATAATAGTATAAAATAATATTCTTTTAAAATAAATTTAATATATTCTTCAGCTTGTAATGCTTGAAACACAACGTAATCTAGTGTCAAACACAAAAACTCCTTTCTTCGGTAACATTCTATAAACTAATCATAAGGATTTATAAGATTTTAGTGGCACACCTATTTTAAAGATTATTTTTTAGAATTTTTTTATTTTTATTTTTAAAAATGAACTTAATGTAACAATTTTTTAAATTAAAAATTATAAAATGTTGATTTTTTTTATTTTTGTAGAAGTTTCATTTTTTGATGAACACTGAAAAATAGTTCATTATAGTTACAAATGATATTTCTCTTTAAATAATTATTTTTTATTAACTTTTAATGTCAATATATTGAAATTATACCTATATTAATACAATTTAAGTCATTACAATATTTTTTATATTGAAAATATATATAGAAACTTATTGATGTTTTGAAAATTTTCTTGTTCTCACCTTTATCTCCGTGTCTATTGTATGAGCATTAAAATTACATTATATTTTTTTGTTAATTGAATTTGAAAAAAAGTAAATACATGGTTGTAATCAGTATGATATTTATATTCTAATTGGAAAAAAATAATTTTTGGATATTATGAATGATAACTTTTGTATTTTATTTATTTTCCATGGGTGCGGTTAATCAGGTAACTAAAAGTATAAATAAAATAATAATATAATAAAATTACACTAAAACATATCAAAAATTTCTTTGATATTTGTTATATAATCAAAATCAAAATAATCAATAAATTATAACTTTTTTAGGTCCCTTGGGCATGAATATGAAATTTATTATATTTAATTTAATGATAACTAAAAAATGTGATACTCATATTCGTAATAATTTTAAAATTTTTAATATAAGGTTATACAGAAGTTAAATTATAACAAAAATATTCATTTTAAAACTATTAAATTTACATAAATAATGATTGCTTGTTTCTTATTTTTATAGGATAATTAATTTATTTAAGGGATTTGACAATGATGATGTAGTAAAGAGTTATGTAATGGAAGAATAAACTGAAAGATATTAAAAAAATCAAATTAAATATATATTTAGATATTTAAGGATGTAAAGAATTTTTATTTTTAACATTTTTAGGTTAGTGATATAATGTATGTGTTGTTTCGACGTAATCGTGGTGATAGTATATTTTGAAAAATTCAAATAAATCATAGTATAAAAATTGAGGTAAATGATACTTTGAAATAATTAATAATTTTTTTACCTGATATAAAAATCATAAAATTATATAATTCATCCATATAACTATAATAAGTTCATATAATTGATCAACGATCCATTTAGAGTTCGATAATAATTCCATAGTAGCTATATTAATGCTAATGTTTAAAAAATCGAAGTTGACATTGTAAGAGTTAAGGTTTTTTGCTAAGGGATAATGAAAAATTATAAGGTTAATAACTTGACCTGAATATATTTAAAAATAATTTTATGGTATGATTTAATCACATAGTAAGCTTATATTTCAACATACTCACTTTGGATAAATTTTCAATCAAAAATCAATTTATTTAAATTTAATATTTTAATGGATCCCATGACTGCTCCCTCCCCTCTCTTATAAACTGGCACATCCTCCCTCACTCCATCACACCCCATTGAACCTTATATCTAGACCAAAAATATACCATTTTTACTCCCAACATTCATATATGATTTTTTTGGATCCAAGACTTCAAAAAATAAAATCATTAGATTCATTAAGAGGAGATCCAAATGATGTTCACCAACGAAGAGGTAATTATTTTACAAAATCATTCTTCTTCATTTATTATTATAATTCCTATTCCTATGTTGTTTACAAAAAAATGTAATAAATATCATATCACATATATACATGTATGTTATTTTGATTATGGATAAACCATTTTCCATCATTAATCCATCCTAAGATAAATGAATCATCCATGACTATGTACGTACAACCTATCATCTCCAGATCATGGTGTAATCTGCCATTCATCAGTAATTTAGTTTGTAGGGAATATTTATGGATATAATGGTTATAAATTTAAAATATTACATGAAATTTATTCTTTATAATTGGTATAATTTCCAATTAATTTCCATTTTTAACATTAATGGAATGATTGTGTCGGTAGTGTGTATGCATGACATGTTGTCTCCAGAATATGATGTGATTAATTTTTTCTATTAACCATTAAATAATGATTAATAACATGCATATATTTAGAAAATATAATATTTATGATCTTAAGATCATTATGGATATGCTGGACCTAAATCCTAATCGAAATAATAGATATTTTAATGAGAAAACATTTATAGGAAAATAAAGCAGTCAACACATGAAACAATGGTAATAATGAAATATTTTTTACAAATAGGTTATTAAATAAAAAAATAGGATCATATATGGTATTATAAATATAGTTATTATTAATTTATATTTTAATAACATGTTTAAAACCATTACACATGAGGTTAAGAGATGCTAAACCAAAAGGAAATGCAAGGTAACGAACTTCATCTCAATATCCTTTCATTGAGGCATAGTTTGATGATATACACCATCATTCGTTAATGATGTTTATACAAATCCCATTTTACTTATCATATAATTAATTAATTTATTATCAAGTTATTAAATGTAATTATAAATATTATTCTTTAATTAAGATTATGATATAATTGTTCAAAGTTGTATGTGGCACTTTGAATTTTAAATAAATAATCCTTTCACAATATCAAAATTTTTGATATTATTTTACATATTAATTTATTTGGATATAAAAGTATTATAAAGAAATTTTAGGTCTATTTTTAATTTCATTCAACTTTTTTCAAAAAGAATCTTTTTAAGAATTTATGTATGAGAATCATAAACTAAAATATCATTATTAATATTTTTAAGATTTATTCTTCTAAATAATTATAATTGATTTCAATAATTTAGAAAATTAATTTTAATGATTTATTTATAAGTATATGAGCGTTTTTAATTGTTAATATTAGAATTTTTCTCAAAATTTTCATTGTGGTATTGGAGGCTTTTATTCAAAAATACATTTTAAATGTTATGTTTATAAAATCATGAGATTTTAATAAATGATATCAATGTAAAAAAGTTATTTTTTGAGGAAATTTATTATGATTATATTAGAGTATATTCAACTATGTCAACATAATTTGATTAATCTTATTATTATTTGAGTATGATATCTTATGAAATCATTTACAAAAATTGATTGAATGTTTTATGATATAGTTTTACCATGGATTTTCTATTTTGAAACCATTCAAAGTTTATGTTTTATGTATTTACATTTCATATGATACTTTTAATACAACTATTAAATATTGTTATTTTTTAAACCTTTCATAAGTGGAATTAATTACAATTTTAGTTTTTCGGGCCTGGCTGGCCATAACCCCTTGATTCATAAGTAGGCCCCTTGATTCATTGGAAGCCTTGATAATATATTTATGATGTATCGAAGTACGAATTGCCTTATTATGATATTATTTACTAACATTTTGTGTAATTTTTCTATTATAATATTATCTATAGGATTATTTATATGGTATAATTTGATTAATTCTTTCTATATATAATTCTCAATATTATGTTTTTGTTACCTATGTTATAGTTATAAAGATTTCCAATATGGGTTATGATTATTTATTCATAATATCTTCCACTTTTATCTTATCTTTACTGGGCATAGTATCTCACTCTTTTGTTATGTTTTATTTTTACAGGGATTCCATGATGCGTTTTATGGATGATATTCTAGGTTAAGATAGGATAATTTTGATGCTCTTATAAAATTTTCTATATTGTATTTTATAGTTTCAATTTTAATGTATGTCTCATGTATATAATTAGTCTTCCAAAATTTCTAAAGTGATCAATCATTTGGTATTTGATTCCTTATAATAAGTCCAATGTAATAAATCGAGGCACCGTCTTCGAACTTCTAGGGTCGAGGTGTTAAAATTTGATGGAGATCCACATGAAATTAAGGTCAAGGAAGGGGAAATGTTACCCATGTACAACAATGACTATACCAGGTATGTGTAATTATTTATGAGATTTTGTATAGAGCCATTGTTATAGGGCTAGTAAACTCCCCATTTTGGATACAACCCTAGCTTGTTTGGATAAATGGTTGTCTACCATCATAGGTATGATTCATTTATCATATACAATTTTTTGTGTTGTTTATGATACATGAGTATCATATTCCTTTTTAACTTCTCAATTTGAAAAAGTATTGGGCCTATTTTTTTTTAATTATTGTATGTTTTCATCGCCATTAACACACCACTCAGAGTGCTGTCAAAGAATATCAATCTTTTCATGGTGTTTTATCTAGATTATAGTGGTTACTGTTTAGGATGTGAAAATTTTGTGTTTTAAATGAATGATTTCAATTTTATACTTATTATATATTATTAAAATATATAATAGTCTTGTATTAAATGTTAATGTTATTGAGTGACCCTTATGTGTTAAGAAGGATATTTTTATTCCCACTAGGGTGATTGGGATCATCATGTTGTTGGTGCATGACCAATTTATTGTAGTTTGGATATAATCATGGATCTAATTGATATTGATTTTATAGATGATATAGGAATGTATCAAAATACTTTTACCCCAATGATATAACATTTTAAAGATGTATTTTAGGAGGAGTCTAGGGATTACCACCCAAGAGAGAGATCTTTTTCATGATGAAGCTGGTTCCTGGAGAGAAAAAATTCTGATTCCACCTTACTAGATATAACCAATATAGATTTATATGTTGAATGTCTGTTGTGATTTTTGATATGATTAATGTTCAATATAGCCTAATATTTCACCTTGGGGTTCCCCATTTAATTTTTCCAATAATTACAAGGGTACATTCCCATTAGGTATCGATTAAAAAATTGAACCGGGTTATGGTTGTGAACTGAAATCCCCTTCTACAAATCAATTTTATATTTGATCAACTAAATGTTGCTAAAATATTATCCAATATTTCTTTGAGATAAATATACCACATGTTTTGGGAAAGACCATTGAACATGCAATAAAAGGATTTAGGAGAAATAATTGATTGTATGCATTCTATGTTCTTCTATTTTGTTTGAAAAATGAACCATTAGTATTTATGTATTTGATGAATCAAATCATTAATTGTTTTATAGAATTTATTTGGATTTTTTTATTAAATTATAGTTTACTTCAACAAACCAAATTATCATTCCCAAAATATTGATATAATCTTTATTGTATTTAGAGAGGATCTTTTCTACACCCAGATAACCAAATGTTGTTTTTTGATTGATAATATGAAATCTGAGGATCACATCATCTCAGATACTATTCAATAAATGATTCATACATAGAATCTTGGTAGTGACCCAATAATTCCTTCAAGTCTTAGATAAATATGTTTTTATTAGGTCAATATGAACATTTTATCTTGGATATCTCCCATTTGGAAACATCGATGCACATGTTATCTAGGAAAGGGATGATATTATTTAGATAGATAACTATGGTGGAGAGATTCAAGTGATATAGCATAATATGAAATCAACCCCAAAATTCAATTTATCTATGTTGGGAAAAGTATATAAAATGTAATTTCACACATAATGAGATAGAATCAAATCATTTCATGTGTTAGAGGACCAATTGGTTGCTTATGGACCTAGGCAGTGATGATTTCATGAGAGGTGTTTCCCAACTCATGATATGGATTTTTCTGCAATGCTACTTACATACAGATTATAAAGGCACTCTCATTTGGGTAATATTATTGTTGGGTACATGGACCACAATAACCTTAGGTATATATTTTATCCACAAGAACTTAATATTCTACATAGAATGGTGGTCTAGTATATGTCATCTTGCAATATTGTTGTTTGATTTTACACCAAGATAAAAAAATTCCAATGCCTTGATATGGAAGATGTAGGTAGAGGTATTATGGTTTCTTTGTGATTAGGGGTGGATGATGGAATTATTTGCAGACATGCATCTAGATGTTTAGTATTCCTAAGGATGAGTAGCTCTACATCAACAACAGTTACACCCATACATCCAAGTCATATCAAGAAATCAAAATTATATTATCCCAAGGTAATAGTACATAGAGATATCTTATATCATTGGGATACACCATAAGGATTTTTTCTGAGTAATATAAATTTTATTATTTTACATGGATGAGTATGGGTTCTTATTGGATTGTGTGAGGAGTTTCATAAGGTATTTTCATGACACTAGATGGTAGGTATATCATAGTTTGATGAATATGTATCAAAACCTCCACATATATATTAATGGTGGTTATAAATTAATAATGATGTAGAAATATTTATGGAACGTTGTTTCACTAGTGAGAAGGTGAAGGCCATGCTTCTGAGTCCAGCATGATTATTACGATCTTTTCACCTTTAGAAATGGAAATGAGAAATTGACACAATTTATTTTGTGACTAGACTACCCATGAAACCCAATAATAAATATGTAGTATGGTTGATCATGGATTGAATGAATATGGTATAAAACTTATTTCCTATCAAGAAAACTTTAATAGTTGATCTTCTGGGTAGTCACTACTAGCATGAGATAGTTCATATAGATTGTGTTTTTCGGACTATCATTTATGATAGTGATAATCATTTCATATAGTGGATAAGTAATGTTCCATATAAGTCTTTAGAATTCTAGGTTCTTTTGGGTACCACCTATAATAATTTGTCTGATGAATAATCTATGTGAACTATTTGGATTCTATATGATATGTTATAAGTCTCTGTTATGAATTCTTCTATTTTGGGGAGCATCATATAGAACTCATGGAGTTTTTAAATAATAATTTTTTTCATGAATTGATAAAAAATAAAACATTTCATTGATTCACTTGAATGATCATTCCATTAACCTATTATTGGTTGGATGTTGGTAAGTCAGAACTTGATAGAACTATTATAATGTAGTATAATTCTATGTAGATTCTTTCTAATTAGGATGTGGTTGGTGAAAAACAGTGTATGTATAAATCCTACCCTAACCAACGAACATGATAACTACTATTTTTATTTTTTATTATGTTTTTCTTAAGGGGACAACTAGGTTGGGGAAACTACATTTCATCAAAAAGGGAATGGTATCTCCAATGTTTTTGGTCTATTTGAGATAGTTGAAATGATAAGTCCAATAACATACATATTAGGACTGCCATAGCACTCCAATTATATACAAGATGTGTTTCACATGTCGTAGATTTGGATACATCATCCTAAATCATGTCATATAGTAGAAATCAAGTGTTTTTGGATTTTTTTAGATCCATTCATTGAGGATAATATGATATATACTTGGGGCTGTTGTGAGAAATATCTTAGTGGTAGGAATATACCTTTAGTTCAAGTACAATGACATTATATGAGTGTTTAGTAGGTGATCTATGTGAGGGATACAATATGAAATCATGGTGTCTAGACCTCTTCTTCAGGGACACATTGTGATTCTAGTAGTATCTCATATATAAGTTGTTATATAGTGGTGAGTTTAGAATGTCCTATATATTTTCAATATCACACTGTTTGTTTTGCTAAAATAATTTTTTAGGTTATTTTATCAGGAAACCTTGTTGTATGATCCTAATTCATAGATGGAACAACATTTTTGGGAAAATTTACAAACTATTTTGGTGTGTATGTTTTTTTAATTAATTGAGTCTAGGTATAAAATTGTTAAACATGATTTCAAAGGTTTAATGTGATTTTGGAAAGATTACAAATTTTTTCATGACCTTCTATAGAATTATGGGCTTAAAAATTATCCAAGGAAATTTATAAACCATATATATATCTTACACGATGAGTAACAACCATAAAAATGTTTCTTTGAAGGATTTTATAGCCATAAAATGCTATATTCCGTGAAAAAGGATACACACCAGGAATCTATATTACATTAAATGTAATGATTGGACATGGTTAAATTGAATTGAGTCCATTTTAATTTCCTTGTAATTATTAAATAGAAAAGTAATAATGTGAAATGGGGTTATGAATTGTTTATTTTTCAATATGGATAGTTTTAAAACCACAATGATCATGTTTAATTCAATCCATTGGGTGAAACTCCCCTCAATTAAGACCTTGTTAACTTCCATGAAATTTTGTAACACATTTCTCCATTTTGGATCTTTAATTCACTCATTCAATCTCTAGTGTGATTTTTTTCTCATGACTCCATTTCTATTTTTTGTTCCTCATTGTTGAGATAAACATATTTTGAATTGAATTTTTTTTGGATGTTGATTTTGATCTTATTAGATCTTGGAATCTTCTTGTTTCCATATATTCCTGTCATATTCTTTTGGTTACCCACTATAAGAGTTTTATTGATCTCCTGTTAATGGTTGGGGGTCTAAAAAACCCTATGGAATTATTAATTTTCATGAAGATGATGTTTTGTGATTTTAAAAACATAAAATGAACATTAAATAACTTAGTGAATAATGATGATAATTTATGGAATTGATTATTGATCCGATCCATTTGGATACGATGTTGATTTTACATGGCTTGTAGCTACTCAACAAGAGAGAGAAAACTTAAATGGTAAGAAGGTGGCTATTGGATTTATGTTAGTTCAAAATGATATGTGAAACCAAGTGAATTCTTGATATAGAATCTCCTTGGAAATAGAGTTTTTTGATCGAAATGTATCATGGTAATTTTATAAATAAATTTATTTGAACATTAAATATAAATTGTAATTATCAAAATAAAACCTTGAAGATTATGATATCATATTGTTATATACTTCCTAGTATAACATCCGTTGGGTTTGATTCTTATATTATAAAATAATGGATAATTCATAGATAAAAAAATTCTTATATATTGGGATATTCCTAGATTTTAAACTTCCTATTTAGAGTTATGCTCGAATACCAACATTATTACAAAGTGATATTGTCCCAATTTTTATGTTTAAATATTTATATGGAGGGGGGTACCTAGATTTGGAAATGATTATATCATGGGATTAACATAGTTTTATTCTGAAATAATTATATAGAGGGATATATCTTAATGATGAAATGATTATATACTGGCATATAACTGGATGATGAAAATTTTATTCAAAGTTATATTCTTGATTATATGGTTCTTCCATGGTTATGTGTTCATGGGGGGAATGGTTGTACAATATTCTAAAATATATTCTTGTATGTAGATGAAGTAGTTTTATTTATTATAATTAATATTATTTATTAATAAAAGTATTTTTCATTGTTTTATTACATGCAATCATCATTAGATTTTTTTAGAGATTGAGGTTTCGACCTATATAGTTTTACTCACACACTACTTTGGCCTCTGTTTGGTACCCAAATATATTACACTGATATAGGTTTGGACAATCAAAGGAACCTATTACTGATTATTTCTTATAGGATAGAATAGAATCTTGATATGGGACTAACATAGTGTTCTTGACAGGGTTTTATTGATTGTATTTATTTCAACTAGTTCTTAAAAAAATTCCATGATTTTGACATTGAGATGCACTTTATATTATTGGTAAAGAAATCATTTTTTATTTTTTTTATTGTATCCTCTATTTTATTTCCAGTGGTATGATATATTATTCATTATATTTATGTCATGATGATATTTATTTATGTTGTGTAATTATGATTTAGTGTTACCATGAACTAAGGGTTATATTCTATCCAATATACTTATCACATCCCCATTTCTAGTCAACACCCTCTAATGTATGGGGAGGAACACATGATTTATGTAACCAACCTAATTTTTCTCTTCATAGAGTGTTAAGAGTAATTATGTCCACCACTAACCTATCATTGGTTCTCCCATGTGCCTAGTTAATAGTCATGAATCTATGAACTAGCCAATAGGATCATGTAGCAAGGTGGTGAACCCATTCATAGTGAAGAAACCTTAGGAATAATTATAATTTTTATACTTGAAATCTTCATTTAATACCATTATTCTTATCCCTAAAAACCTATGTTGACACAATATACATTTGAGAGACTCTACATTCGAATTTACCCTTCCAATATAGTTTCATAATTTTTAAAATTGTTGATTGATTTATTAAATCGCTTTCAATTTTTGTTATCTAAAAATTTCCATGAAATATACTTTCCTTGTCTCCCCCTCCCATTATTAAAGGGGAGTGGATACTGATGTAATTTTAGGATCAAAAGAATTATGTTATCATTAATGGTTCTATGATTAATCAATTTTTTATTATATCCTTTTCTACTCATCGATTGAGGATCATATATTGGTGTTTGACTATAAATTTATTCTGGGGTGCAGTTTTGTAAGAAAATTACTCTCAATTGAAACCCTTCATTATTTCTTCTTTTTAGTTGTATTTATAATTTATTTTTAAATAATTATTTGAGTTTCATGATTAATGATTTCTAGATAGTATGCATCATGTGTGTTTCTGTATTGAAAATGTTGGGTATGTATTTTTTAAAAAAATGATGACTTCCCAGATAATGTTTTTTAAATGAATGAATGATTTTATGAAGTATTTTTATATTGATTAGTTGAGATAATATGTAAAAAAATTATTTTTTGAAATTTATTGAATTTATTTCATAAAATACATGATTTTTGAGGAAAATATTTTATTTTTTTATATGTAATGGAATTTTATACAAACTAAAATGGGGGATGGTATGAAATGATTTCTAATTAATTGAAATGAAAGATAACCTATTTTATGTTTTATTTCCATGAAGAACTTGGGTTTCTTTTTAGGTGGGTGGGAACAACACATTTTATTCATGTAATATCTATAATGGTAAATGTCTTGATGATTTAAATTATAAAAAAATGATGTATGAATGAAGTTAATTATTTGGGGTGTTCCCCTATTCCACTAAAGTCAATGATATAGGGATGTATGAATACATAGAGCTGTAATTCACTGAGATGCTTAAGAATCTCTTTATTAACCCATCCTTAAGACTATTATCCATGGTTATATAAATATAAATGATTTATACATTACAATTTAAATACACAATATTATTAAATATTATTTTTAATGATATTTTTTTAAGCACATTTCGATTGAAATTTATGTTTATACCTATTGTTTACAAACCAATGAATATATTTCAAAATATAGATTTATCATTAATTGTGAATATATAACCATGATATGTTTTATTTTAAATTGAACACATCTTGTTTGTTTTATATTAATTTATTATTGGTTTATTGGAGAAATACTAATATGTTGTTTTTAGTTTCTCCTTACATTTGACATTGGGAATTTGTATACTTTCTTATGCCATGTCTATGAGAATGGAAGAACCACTTAGAGGTGGTGGGTGTTCATGATTACTAGGATCATTATTGTGGGTGATGACTGGTGTTGAGTGTGATCCACTTATTATAAAGAGAAATTGTGATGATGTATTAGATGGTTATGTGATGAATCTATTTGATATACCATTTTTTTGGACTTTTACTTTTAAACATGTTGTACTATTATATTATTGATTATTTGGAATAATGAATGATTATATACTATTTCATATTTTTGTATTATTGATATATTATTATAGTGAATTGATCCATATTCTTTTTTTATTGATTTTTATAATCTATTATCCATCCTATATGGATACAGAATGCTATTATGGACATGATATGACTAATTTAGTTAACATTTTATCTCATTAAGCACCGTGTTTCTTTACATTTATCATCTAGAATCCGTGGATAGAACACTGATTAAATCTATTAATTATATTCAACATGTATATAATCAATGAGAATTACTATTTTTGAATGAATTCCATATATATGTGTTCATAATCCCAAGATATCCCATATCCCATTACACATCAATTATGATACTCATAAAAAAATGCAACAATATAAAATCAGTTACTAGTGGAGAAATATTAAGTTGGAACTAAACAATATAATGGTAGAATTACCATAAAATTTCACATATTATACAATTCTAATCCATATCAATTTTCTATAACCAACAGCCAATAAATACATGGGTGAAAATTCAAAAACATCATTGGATTATACCACTATTTCATAAGGATTCAGTATATCCATTAAATAGGACTACCATCAAGGTCTGATCAAGTCCTCTAAAATCATTAATCACATACCATTTCATGGTTCACTATATGATGACTCTATAGAATTTCATATTTATTTCCATAGATGTATAATATAATTACCCTAACACTGAAATTCCACCAAAAAACATCATAGATATTTTCTTATCATATATATCATGTAATATGTCGTGAATATTGAGAACTCAACATCTAATCTGTCTAACATATTCTATCCCAAAATACAATAAAATGGCACATGAAATCATAAAATTATTTAAGGAAATATTACGATAAATAATTCAACTATAAATTCACAGTGTCTTTAGACACATTTCATTCGTGTTCTACAAAAAATCATGCTAAAAATTATTCATTTAAATACATACTTTAGAAAATATGTTGTTGTGACCATAAGTACTACATATTATGAAGAAGAGACAATATAAATATCCAAAAAACCTCTCACTCAATACAAAATATGTTCTCTATTCTATTATGCTGATACTAATATCTCATGTATTGGGTCACCAGTAAGTGAATTCTAAAAACCCCACCTCTTCTATTCTAGGGGTTAGTTATATGCACTGTAGTATATGAAATATCATGTGAGGTATAACCTATCAATATAAAAATCACAAACTACCATACATCACCATTCATGAAAATTTCAGGAAATGAAATCATAATAATAAGAAAATTATCTATATGGAAAAAAACTATGCCAAAATATTATTGATAATAATGAAAATACCACATTACATTGTATGTTATCACTATGTAATAATAGATTAATACAAACACAAAAAAATATAGTTGGATTCCTAAAAAAGTGTTGGATGTTATAGAACTAACTATCTCAATTGCACTTTTCTTCCACATATAATTTGATAAAAAGGATATATGTCAGCTATCCACATCATTATAAGAACTTCATAGACCTATGTTTAATAAAACACATGTGCTCATACCTGATTTAGTGAAATAATGTCCAATATGATAATTCCATGAAGTGAACTGAATCAATGAAAACATCCTTTTTAATTTTGTATAAATTAAAAAAATATAGTCACCAAAAATCCCAGATATCATTGTAAATGTAGATATTATCATGAAAAAACTTCATCGAGCAACATTTTTCTTATTTAAAAAATAACTATATAAAATATTTAATTATAAAATATCAGAGAATAACAGTTGTTCACATGCCCTATCATATGATCTTAGTATTGAAGATCACTATTGTAACACCCCAATACATTTAAAATAAAAGAATGAAACACTGAGTCTCTACAAATCCCTTCTTTGCTATAACCTAGCTAGTAAACTTAATTTTTCCACCTATGTGACTTGAATTTAAAAAAACTAATATACACAGTTGCGTTCTGTAAGATATTTGGATTCTGATAAGAAAAACATAATTTTCAGTGATTAGTAACATACCCTTATTAATAGTAAATTTTATATGAATAAGACCCTAATTAATAAAAAATCATATTATTATTTTATTGTTTTATGGTTATAAGATAATGAGATATTGATTAATTTTTATAGGTGATATGAAACAAATTATATATTTTAATATTTTTACTTTTCAAATGAATTATTATCTTATTTAAAAATTATTATAATAATATTAATAAAATTATTTTCAAAAGAATGATGTTCGTTTTTTATTTCTACATGTTGAAAAATCTTTAGGGTGAATTTTTTGGATTTTTTAGAAATACTCGAATTTTTTGATGAATAGTAAAATATGGAAATTTACCATATATATACATTATCAGTTAAATTAAATATTCCTAGAATCATGGATGATTTGGGAATAGTTGGTACAAAATAACATGCATATATTAATATTATTGGTCATAAGAATCAATACTATTGGTTATCTTTTAATAAAATAATAAAATAATGATTAAAATAATGGGAAACCCCTCCACTCCTCCACTATAAACCCCCCCTCACTCCCTCTCATATTCACTCCTCTCAAGCCTTTTTCCTGGACTAATTTATACTACAATACCCTACCAATATCCTCCCCCATGTATATAAGTCCTTCCTATCATAAAAATACCAAAACCACTCCCCTAAAGAGTCTCTCAAGGAATATTACTTCAAGTGGTAAAATCCTATTTTCATTTCATTTATTTCGAGTTCAATAGAATTATTTTTCTTTTATCGCATCATTTTGTCCAAATGTTGTGATGAATAAAGTACCTTACATTTACTAGATTTTTTTATTTTAATTTAATAATTCTTCATCTTCTCTCATTGTCCCTTCATTTATACATGAATTGGAAATATCATCTAAGATGTGATAATCTATCCCATTCAGGGACGACATGATTTCAATTTCTATTACCATCATAAATTTTATTCATGAAACCATTTTAATGGTTGAACCTGACTCTAATATATTTATTATAACTTATTTAGGGTTCTTTAATCCTTTTTTACACATGATATAAATTTTTAAATCAAAATGAATTCACTCTGATCAAACAAACTAATAATTAACCCAAACAATTGTTATTAAGGATTTATATAATGATTCATATTTATACACAATTACTAAATGAATTTTATAACCATGTAAAATTATGTTTTTTCACTTATAACAAAACACTTATATTATATAAAACTATTATAATTCTACTTGTTTATCTATATCTGAATATAGTTAAACTGATCATGAAAACCAAGGAAGAAAATGCCCCCAATCAATGAAATTGAATCTCTTAACCCATAAAAAGGCCCTTAATGAACCTAATAATGTTATAATAAATAAATTGAATATATATATTAGTTTCCTTAATAAATAATTTATTAACCTATAATTGATTATCTTGGACACTAACATAATGTGAAAAACAACATTGTACTTAATGTAAGAGTTCTTTACCCAAACCTCCATTTCATTCGGCTTAAATATATTCACTACATACCTCAATTAAATTATTATTTATTCAGATAAAATCATCATATATTCTATTATAATTTTCTATATATGTGTACCAACCATAATCCTACTTTAATTTTTATGGGTTATAGGTTTTAAAAGGATATGTCAAAATTTCTTCCTGCAATACAAACTCGACTCAAGGGAATTTTTCACATTCTTACCAATTATCAAGGGTACTCTATAATCTATTTTTAGAAACCATTATATTTAAAAAATCACTAATTTTATTTTGAACATAATATATTTCTTCACTTATGGTTTTATGCTTATACTTTTCCAAAATAACCCGTCATTTTAAAATAAAAGAGTGTTTATCTCAAAAATTACTCAATGATCTTATAACAATATCTTCATCTATTTTAACACTCATGTTGACCCTTATGTATTATTGTGATTAATATTTTATGATATCATCTAACATATTTTATTTAATGTTTTATTATTAGTTTTAATTTGGATTCTCTATCTTAAAACCATTCACAAATTTACACTTAATGGCCATTGTTTATGCTTTGTGTTCAGGGAATGTTATTTACATTTAATATGTTAGTTTCATTATTTATGTATATGTTTTTTAGGCTTATCTCCATTCATATGAGTAATTAATTGGGTGTAGTAAGTGTTGGTTGGGGCCCACTACAGCCCCTCAGTGCATTAGTAGGTCTCATGAGACAAACTATTGTCTTGGCATGAGGCCTTGCGAGTGTGTTTATGGTGTTCCGCATTATGAATTCCCTCATTATAAAACTATTATTGATTTTTCATATGGTTATTAAACTATTAGAATACCCATGATTATTTTTTATTATGGAATTATTTATTCATCTCATATTCTTGCTGAATTATATTCATGTTTTTTTAAAGGCATGTGTTTTAGTTATTCACCATGCCTGATGTTTTTGTTTATGATATATTCTGCTATATTGATTATCCATACTATGTGTTTGAGCTCACCCCTTTCTAATGTTTCACTTTCTCATGATATGAAGAATATTATTATGAATGACCGGTATGGATAGATATATATTTTTGTTTATTATAAACAAAACTCATATGTTTTATTTTATTTAATGATGTAATGTTTAACTTATATATGTATCTTGTTTCTAAAGATAATAAACTACTCGACCCATTGGGATCAATTTTACATATTTATATTCCAATGTAATAAAATAAGGAACTGGCTCCAAGAAACAAGGGTCAGGTGTTTACAACCCAAGATATAGTAGTTGTTGTGTGTGAGAGTATATGAATTTCCCCACCTTTTGTGGAAGCATTGGGGGTTATACACATCTTTATCTATCTCAAGTGTAGTAAAGGAATTAGACATCACAACTATTGGGAAAAATATGTACCAAATACCCTATCAATGTTTATATCATGTTTTAAATACATGTCTCATAGGTTAAATCTATATAATGGTGTACTATAGGAAGGTAACATTTCTCATTATACTAAATATTATGTAGTACACCTAATTTAATTGTAGTAAGTAGAGAATTAAGATAACATAATGTTCATCAGCATCCACCTTAATCCTTATAGTGTAGGATATAATGGGGTGCTTCCACTCTAATGGATTACAATAATTTTCTTCACATAATGTGGATGGTGTATATATTACACAATTACAATGATAAAATATATATTATTTATAACTCTAGGATATTAGAGACAATATACAATTCAATCTATCACATATATGATATGTTGGAGGAATTAACTATATCAAACTATATTGAATAAAAATCATAATAATATCATTGTAGAGTGGGGATGGAACCACATATACATCATGTAAAATCTACACCAGTATCAGTGTATAAGACATGATATAATAATTATTATCAGACTCTATCCCAATATAATGGTCTGTTCCTCATGAGTTCAATAATCATTTTAGGTTAGTGTCAATGTGAATCATTTACAAAATAAGTATTAGACCATGCTTCATATAATACACAAATTTTTTTAATAAAAAATATTGATCACCCCATATTAATATAGTAATACTAGAATCAAAATCTAGATACTTAACCATATACATGAATATAACTATCCCAACCCATATGAATAATATTATGATTAAATGGAAAATAAACAATGACACTGATTAATATATCCTACCCATCACCAAAAAATGGGAACTAAATTCCCTTCATCAATTTATTACCATTTCATGTAAATAATATCAAAATATTATAGTAATATCCCCCTAATAAGTACTGAGAAAACAAAATACTCACCATAAAGATTCCATTTTTCTATACAATAATGTTTAGGTTAACATCCCTAATTATCCATGTTTAATGCATAAAAAATCTATGATTATATTAATTATAATTAAATAATTTGATATTTGGTTAATTTTATCAATTTTTAGT
The DNA here is from genome assembly GCA_963277665.1 of Viscum album. Taxonomy (NCBI): domain Eukaryota; kingdom Viridiplantae; phylum Streptophyta; class Magnoliopsida; order Santalales; family Viscaceae; genus Viscum; species Viscum album. Next base: position 1,471,168,722 of record OY728126.1, on the reverse strand, counting down.
TGTCTATTGATAAGATATTTTTTCATAATAATAAAATCAATTTTATCACCAAATAACATTATCATCATTTTAATTCAATAACTTTACCGAACACAATCATACTTCACTTCCAAATAACATGGTATATTGTTTAATTATATTTTTTTACTTTAAGAATAAACCCTAAACATTATGAATAGTATTTATAATGAAATAATTTCATTTTAATCTTGATAAAAATTCATAATATTATAATTAATATCATATATTACATAAGGGTCCTGTCAATTTCAATCAATAATACCTATATGGTTTAATGATACTTTTGAACATTCTATAATTTACATGTTGAAACCACCAAGTCACCATTAAAGAAAAATGTGACTCATATGTTATAGAATTTCGTCAGAGTTTTAATTTAAATAACCTCTTTTATGATATATGAATATTACCAATAAATAGTATTATTTTCAAATAAAGGTATTTCTCAAAGGGAATTTATGTAATTCTCTTAATCTTTACATCAATTCCATATCCACATATCCTGAATGATCATAAAGAATAATTATTAATGGTTATTAGGAATGATATTAAGAACCCAATTTTCAAAAATTTAATCAATTATTATTATTTCATAAAAATAATTTACAATTATTTCATTTTAAAATCATTATTTTCTGAAACAAATGTTCATAGACTGATCCAAACATGCCTTCTATAAGTCCAATGTACTGTGGTATTTTGGGAGGATTTTTCAGTGAAATAATAGGAATATATAAATGAACCCAAACATAAGGGATATAAAAACCTATAATTCCATGCTTTTTTTGAAAATTAAATGGGTTTTTATCGAGACCAAGATCTGAGATAGTAATATGTTTTGGGGCCTGGTGTGGCTGGAATTAATTTTAGAACTACATTTTAATGTTCATTAAAAAATCATGTGAGGGGTTTCTCTAAAATTAAAGTAGTTCCCAGATGAAAAGGATGAGGGGACCACTGAACTCAGAGTGTCGAGATTCACCTAGAAAGGGCATCACATCAACCATCACTGGTCGACCAAAAAAGATAGTATTCGTGACATTGGGAATAAAAAATTACTTAAAAAAATATGTTCTTATTTATCTTAAATTGTTACTCAGGTACATGTCACTGTTGAAATAAAATTATGAGGTGATGTTGAATACAATAAATAACATCATTAATGAATCATTGTGGCGACACATCAACATGTTGAACATCTTCCATGTTTAATTAATTATGAATTCAGTGTTGCTGAACAACCCAAGAATTCATATGAAGAAAGATGAAGGAAACCTCTCTAGTGAATAACTCTAGAGAATTGGAAACCATCGATGATACCCTTAGAGAGAAGATATGTGATAAGAGATAAACCGAGGGAGAAGTGAGATCATCGTCGAGAAATCTCATTTTCCCATGTTAGGGTTTAAATATGAGTGACTGTTTTCCTCCTATACAACCCTTATAATTGAAGTATAAGGATCAACTCACTAACTAGTTGATCCATGGATGAATTCACCATATTATATTTGGAAATATTCTTGTGGGTTAGATATCAGGAATTAAATTATAATGATTTGAATTATACTTCATTATCCCACTGACAAGAACAATTCCAGGCCGACATGAACAAAGGCTGGTTTATTTATTGGGTGTTTTTTGTGGTCCCCTCTCTCTGTCTCTCCTTGTTTATGAACGATGGACCCACAAGGTCATGTAAAATCCTTTTCTGGGGGTTCCAAATGAAATTGGACCAGCATAGCTATGGAATAATGGATAGGAGTATGAGGTTGTGACAATGGAAACCGAAGAATCCCAAAAACGCATAAAGATTAGTAAAAAGTCCATAAGAGCGAGTCCAATGGCCTATGGAAGAGGCTTCCAGTGCACTAGCACTATCACCGGCTATGACGGGAGGTAGAAGAGGCTACAATAAGTAGGGACCATGTCAGTGTATGGGGGCTGCACAGGTTGGGTGCAATGTCGGTTCAAGAAACCGGCAGGGTGGTCCTTGGTGTGCGTTGGCACATAGTCAACACTAGATCACATGTGGAGGGGAGGTGGTGGGCCTCAACAGACCACCTAGTTATGTGAACCAGTCACCAGTGCGACATTCGGGATAGAACCAAGATGAACCATCGATGCGGGCTGGGATGATGGAGAGAACTGGGACATTGTGCGGCTCGGGCTGATGGGGAAACGACATACCATATAAGATGGACCTGATAGAAAACCTGGTCATCGGGTGGCCTGGATGGAATGAAACCATTCCCACAATGCCAGACAGAGCCAGATAATTTGAATCAGGTCAATGGGTGTCCCGGTGAGCTAGACATGGGGCCGAACCATTCCAGGTCCAGCAAATCCCAATGGTCTTGGCCACTAGGCCAGGCCAGACCTGGTCGTCCTAGACCCTAACGGGTTGGGATGGGTCGGCATAATCAGCACGGGTCACATGGAACCCCTTTCCTAGTTGGTTTGGGTCATTCCAACCATATCGGTCCAAGGTCATACAAAACCGATCACTTTTTACTAAAACCATAATATTTTTCATACCAGTCATCTGATTGACATGTCAGTTCTGATGTTGGGACCCCTGCGATGATATGTGGCTTTGGGTATACTCTAAGCTATATTTTCATGGTATGTGAGATATGACTAATTACTTCAGGAGTATATCCTTTAGGAATCAACCACACATCATAGCGGGAATCATATGTCTTGTCATGACATGAATGATATGACGAGTGAGACTATAGTGTCCATGTTGATGAGTAGACCTCGGTGGTACAGTACTAGAGAAAAACTCAGTGATCATGTAGCGGAGAGCAGCTCAGTGGTCCAATAGCCGAGAAGACCTCATTGGTCTAGTATCTAAGAAGAACTCAGTGGTCCAGTAGCTCAGTAGGCCACAGTGATCCAGTTGGGGGGCAGAGCATAGTGGTTTAGTAGTTGAGCAGACCTCAGTGGTCTAGTAGCTAAGTAGACCTTAGTGGTCAAGTAGTTTAGCATACCATAGTGGTCCAATGGCTGAGAAGACCTCAATTACTAATTATGTATGTGTCCCTTAGCAGTACAAAATGATTTATCATTACAACTGATAATATTACATTATATACTTTGAGTTATACATGGTGTGAGATATATTTTCTTTTTGGTCTGGCCTTGTGGTCTTCAATTGAGGTATTTCCTTGTGGTTTGGGGGTCCTCTCTAAGTATTGTGTTAGTCACCCCCTCCGCGGGATTTGCCCGCACGTGTCGGGTCTCATGGACATGGTTTATGCTTCAACTATGACCTTGATGGTCCATGACCATGTGGTTCTCAGTGAGACAGGATATATGGGCATACCAGTATGGCTACAATCATATAACCTTCACTTACCATTCACGTAGGGTTTTAAAAATATAGGCTATGGAATTTGTACTTTCATTTTTGGGTTGGTATTTTATTCTATCCCCTTTTTACTTTTTAGTTTGTGATGTACTGTTAGTATTTTTCTCAGTGAATGATGTGGTTTACGTTTTGTTTACATTCCACGATTTGAGTTTTGTGCATGTGTACAGGTTAAATGAAAATTCCTACTTTTTTTGTGATATGCCTAATTGGTGATAGTCGCTAGCCCATGTCCTATGGAATGATGGATTATGGTAGTCACACAATGGGCCCTGGGGGATGGGTCGGGACAAATTGGTATTAATGGGGGTTCAATTCTTCATAATTAACAATGAGTCCTTAAATTGTCTTTGGGTCAATAGTGTTACATGTTTCAAGTTCGGATTTTAGACCAGGGAGTACAATGTTGGTGTGGTAGATGACGTATCCATACACCATTACCCTAAATTATTCATTCCATATCGGTATAAGAAAACACTTGTTGAAAGAATCATTGAATGTTTTCTCATGATCTTTCTGAGTAAGAGTAAACTCACCAGGTATAATATATTAATCGTGATTCATCTTGACCTCTTATAGGATACCTCCATGCAGAAAACCATCCAAGATTCCAGTGTGTGACCATGAGGATGGTCCAAATAGTGATGAGGCTTATGTATAGGGAATGTTTACTGAGAGGGTATCTTCAGGTAGTGTCCCAAAAATACCACCACTCGATGGGTAGCAGTTACTTCTAATGATATCGGTATGGGATGCATGTAGGCACAATGCCTCACATGAGTTATAGATATAGATACCTCCCAAGGTCAAGATAGATCCTCAGAGTGCTGAGTATAGGATATATGTGGTGATATGAATCTTTATCATAGAGTGGATTCCAAATGACCCTGTGGTAGTTCTAGCTGTGAGCCTTCTGTATGGTTCAATAAAGATATGGTGGAGTTTGATGATCCAGATGCATGAAGAGGTGACCCTCACCTATTCTGACTTTGAGCGACTTTTAGGGGAGGATTTCTTCCCAATGACATTGAACTCAGTGTGCATACATTAAATACTTCACCTACAGATGGAAATAATGATCATGGTTGAGTACTCCATGAGGTTAACAGAACTGTCCCATTACTCTAGGAATACGGAATGAGAAACTTTCATTAGGGCCCAAATCTTTGAGTAGAGACTCCTATGGGAGATCTGGGAATCGATGATTTCACCAAGCATCCTCACATCATAAAGGGTTATGGAGAAATCTCTACTAGTGAAGAGAATCCTCATAGATAAGGCACTGATGGTGGGAGATACCACTGGGTGAAAGATGGTTGAGTCATCCCTGGAGGGTAGCTGACAGATGATGCAGAGGCCCAAATAGGCCATACCATTTGGAGGATGACCCCATGACTCAGTGATGGTGGTACGGGTATCCTGGGATAGAGGAAGTCATCAAAGGATAATATTATTCTACATGTGCGGAGGGAATGAGCACATTGCTCAGGATTACTTGACTGACCATGTAGAGAACTGAAAAAAAATCGAGGGAAAATCAAGGTAACGGTAAGGATAGGAATGAGGCATTTCACTAGGCGATGGATGTGGTAGAGAATCAGGATGAGTAGCAGGAGGTGGGCATAGATATGAGGTAATACAACCACCAACCCTATGTGGTCCACCATGGGCTTCAGAAGATGGGGGACAAGGGTGGCCTTAGCTTCACAAAATCAATGCCTACTGTATCGATTTCCTATAGATGATATGAGGTAGGATCTGTGTCTTCTATACTTTAGCTGCAGTTTTTATAGAGAAAATTTTCAGTACTCATTCCTTAATGCAGACCTTGCACGGTTCTAGGAGATTAATCTCAATTTGTTGACTCAATCATTTTGATTAGAGAGTCCTACAAGAGGGAATTTGATGATCACACATAGGTGTCGATAGTTTGATCTTTATTTTGGTGGTTAGAGCATCGACTGGGATATCATAGTAGAGGCATTGAGGCCATAAGACATCATTATGGGTATGGAATGGAATTCATAAGTTCTTGCTCAGATTTACTATTTTAGATGAAAAATGTGGTGTTTCCATAGATATGGGAGCCTATTTTACTTTGTCGATGAGAAGGAAAACGAATTAGTGTGAGACGGACTCACACCTAGAAGGCTCTAGCCAATCACTCATCATTTGGTTAGCTTGTCCCACGGTGCAATGTATAAGACGAGTCCAAAATTTCCTATAGTGGTGGTTGAGTACAAGGAAGTCCTTCCAAAGGATGATCCATGACTAACTCCCCGCAGAGAGGTAGAGTAATAAATTTATATGTACCCCGGGAAGGAATCAATATCTACAACTTCATATCAAATGGCTTCTGCAGAGCATTAGGAAATGAGTGTAAAGTTACATGACTTGTAGTTGAAGGGGAACGTAAGGCCCTCCGTTTCACTATTGGCATCCCTAGTGTTGTTTTACAAGAAAGGAGGCAGATGCTTGAGGTTATGCATGGACTTATGACACCTGAAACAAGTGATAGTGAAAAACACGTATCCTATACCAAGGATAGATGACCTCTTCAATCAGATGAATGGAGGGAGCTAGGTCTCAAAGATAGACCACTGATCAGGTTATCGCCAACATTATTTATGATATGAGTACATCTCAAACATGACTTTCAGATGACGCTACTTCAACTATTAGTACTTAGTGATGTCGATTGGCATGAATAATTCCCAAGAAGTGTTCATGGGAGTCATGAACCCGATCTTCTAGTTGTACATGGACCAGTGTGTAGTGGTCTTCATTGATGACATCTTAGTATATTCAATGTCTAAGTAGGAGCATGTGATACACCGTTGGATGGTTATGGACACACTCATAGAGAACAAGCATTATGAAAATCTCTTGAAGTATGATTTTTGGATATGAAAGGTCCAATTCTAAGGACAAGTCATCTCATAGGATGTATTTGCGATGGATCCAGTGATGATCAAGGTGGTTCTTGCTTGGGATCCATGAAAAAGTATAACCAAGGTGCAGAGTATCCTTAGGTTGGATGGGTTCTATCAAAGATGTGTACCTAACTTCTCTAGAGTGGAATCACCCATGAAGACATTGAATAAGAAGGAAAAACCATTTTTGTAGACAAAAAGATGCTAGCAGAGCATTCAGAAGCTGAGGGAGATCATGAAGAGCGCTTTTATCTTGAGGCTTCTAGAGGAGGGCACCAATTACGTGGTGTTATATGATGCATCATGAACTAGTCTGGGTTGTTTCTAGATGTAGTTGAAATAAGTTATTACTTATGGCTCATGAAAATTGTGACTACATGAGAATAATAATGAAAATCATGACTTTGAGAAGGGAGTGGTATTCTTCACACTGAGGATGTAGAGAAAATAACTTATGGGAGAATGATTCATCATCTAATATGACCAGAAGAGTATTGAGTATATCATATCTCCAAAGGACTTGAGTCTATGATGATGAAGTTTTCTAGAGTTCCTCAAGGACTATGACATCATGATAGTCTATACTCCTAGGAAGGGGAAAGTGGAGGTAGATTATCTCAGCATGAGATCAATTTCACAGCTACTGAATGAGGAAACAAAGAAGCTGGCATCACTTCATATACAAATTGTGGATAGAGAGGTTAAATATTTTCTATTGTCGTTGGTAGTTACCCTTCCACTCTTACAGTGTGTCTGGGATGTGCAACACAAAGATGGAAGCAATGATAATACATGTGCCCAGATGTCTGCAAGGAATTCCCTAGATGGATATTTTAAATGTTGGGGACACGTCATCCATTTCAGTGGACACATTATGGTACCAGTGGTTTTGAGGGAGGAGGTGTTGAGGGAGTTCCATACATCCCATTTGGTGGTAAATCTATGTGTGGAGAAGATTTAACAGAACATATGACGTCAGAACTAGTGGGCATGGATGAAGAAGGAAATGAGAGAATGTGTCTTGAGATACATCACTTTTCAACCTGTGAAGGCTAAGCACCCGGTTCCTGAAAGTTTTACACAACCCCACTTTTTACTAGAGTGGAAGTGGGATTTGATATCGATGGACATCATAACAGGATTACCACTTACATCCAGGGGAATTGAACTATCTGAGTGATCATAGACCAACTCACCATGTTAGCACACATCCTACCCATTCAATAGCAGGGTTCTGTAGAGATTTTTTGACACCTCTACTTGGTAGATATAGTTCGACACCATGGATTACTATCTACGATAGTATCAGATCATGATGCACGCTTTACATCCCAGTTTTAGAAGGGATTAGAGGAGGCATTTGTGACTCAGTTGTGCTTGGGCCTAGAATTTCACCCATAGAAGAATTGTCAGATAGAGAGAACAATGGGAACCATGGAAGACATTTATCCTCTGTGCGTTCTGGATTTTGGTTGTAGTTGGGAGGACACCAACCAATGGTGGTGTTTATCTACAACAACAGCTACCACTCCACCATTAGTATGACATCGTTCTAGTCACTATACTTACGACTACACTGGTCGCTATTATGATGGATAGACACATGAGAGTCCGCACTCATGGGTCTAGATATGGTACATGCTGCCACTGAGAAGGTGTCGGTCATCTGAGAGCAGATGAAGACTACACAGAGCTAACATAAGTCTTATGATTATAAGATATGGAGACCCTTGGAGTTTGATGAGGGGACAATGTATTCCTACGAGTCCGTCCTCGATGAGGGATACAAAGATGTGGCTGGTGTGGTAAGATATCTCTGTAGTTCATCTAAACATTCCTGATAATGTATAATGTGGGAAATGTGTCATACTGCTTGGATCTACCACCGTAGTATGTGAGGGTGCACGATGTCTTCCATGTGTCCCATCATAAGAGATATGTGCATGACCCTTCTCACATCATTAACCGTGGAGAGTTGGAGATTGAAAATAGGGAGAAAGTCACGGAGTACCTGGTAGAGGTAGAAGATTGAAATTAGATGATCTTTTATGTATGATCGATTCCTTTAGTCCATTATTGTTGGAAGAAATGGAATATATAGGAGAGAAAGTCCGAGAGGGTGTCTCATATTCATGCTCTATATCTCCGTTTGTTTGATTAAACATCGTTTGGAATTTGATGATGTAAATAACTATGGTGGGGAGAATGTAATTCCACAAAATTCTGTGTAAAATTTTTTACAATTTAATGGGATTATTTTGAGACCAGGCTCTAAGATATCAAGTGATTCTGATGCCTGGAGTGGATGAAATTTTTATTTGAACTAATTTGAATGTTCATCAAATAAACATGTGAGTGGGTTTTTATATAATAAAAAATAGTGCTTGTATCAAAATATAAGGGAACCGTTGAACAAAGAGTGTCAGAATTCACCTTGTAAGGGCCTAACATTGACCGACATGGGTTGAAAAAAAATGATAGTTTTCAAGAATTTGAAAAGAAATATAAAATAACATTAAAAAGTTATTTTATTATTTTTCCTTCATCCATTATGCAGTGACTTTTTAGTACATCGGTAGAGCAATGACACGACATTGAATCCCTTAATGAACCTCATTAATGAATCAGTGTGGTGATATCGCAAAGCACAACCCATATTCTTTCTATAATTAAATAATGATTCAAAGTTGATTAAAAATCCAGTAATTCTTTTGAAAAACGACAAAATAAACCACTCCAACAATGAATTATAGAGAATCAGAAAGCTGTGATGAGACCCTTGGAGATAGGATTCAGGACAGAAGATCGGCAGATGATAACGGGTGATCATCTATGACAAATCACCTTTTCCCAGGTATGGTTTTAAATATGAGTGATTGTCTTTCCACTATTCTTCCCTTCAAATCGAAGAAGGTAGATCAAATCACTATCTAGTTGATCCGTGGATGAGTTTTTCTTATGGGAGTGGTAAATATTATTTTTTATTAGATATAGGGAATTAAATATTTGGTAATTTGAATTATTCCTCATGATACCACTGACAATAAACATATTGGGCCAACAAGAACAATGGTCGATTTTTTCATTGGGTTTAATTTATGATCCCCTCTCTCCCTCTCTCTTGTACATCGCCGACGGACCCATGAGGTCGCATAAGATCTCTGCTGGGGGGTTCAAAATGAGTTTGAACCCCCAGTGAAATAGAAAATTGTTCAAGAGTACATGAAATTGATAGTGGTTTCCCATTAAACCCTGAAGCGTAGCTGGATTAGAAAACATACCACTAGACCGAGTCTGGTGGCATGTGGAGGAGACCATCATCATGCTAGTTCCAATAGCTGCAAGCATAATATAGTGCACCCAACACTGTAGGGGGCATTTCATGTTGGGTGCTGAATTGATTAGATTAGTGTAGACTGGGACAAGGCATGGGCTGCCACTCTCTCAAAGCTGGACCATGTGAGGAGGGGAGGAAGCATGACTTGTGGCAATGAGTACTAGATGCTATAGTGGAATCTCGGATGGACCCAAGTTGGCTCACTAATGCAGACTGGTCCGATGGAGTAAACAGGTTCATTGGGCATCCCTGGATGAAGCAGAACTGGACCGCCATGTGGGTCAAGCCGGATAAGAAACTGGGTCACTGTGTCATCCAACAGGAATGAAACCGTTCTGACTAAGTCGGACTAGGCCGAAAAATGCAAACCGGGATGGCCCAAGCCCATCCAGGTCAAGTCAGATCATCTGAATTGGGGAAGGCCTTTCGGGACATCAGTCTGGGATTGTTCGGGTCTATACAACAAAGTCGGGCTGGGCCTAGACGTAACCGTACTCTTTTTCACAAAACAACACTATCTTTCAATCCATGAATCCATTTAGAGCACCATCTATGTATTTGGGACCTTGCGATGAGACTGTTCATTGGGTATAATCTATTTGAGGTTTAGTGGTATTCGAGAAAAGACCGATTCCTTGAGTATTGGATTCTCTCTGAATCCAATGCACTGGAGTGTGGGAATCCTATGGCTGGATGTGACACAAACGATGTGTTAAGAGGAACCTTAGTGGACAAGTAGAAGATAAAAAGTCAGTTTCCCAGTATAATAAGATATCTCAGTGGTCCAGTAACAGAGAGTAACTCAATGGTCCAGTACCTGATAGAAACTTCATGCTCTAGTAGCCGAGTGAACCTCAATGTCCTAGTAGCTCAGTAGACCTCAGTGTTATAGTGGTGTGGAGATCAGTGGTCCAATAGCCAATCAAACCTTAGTGGTCCAATAGTTTAGTAGACCATAGTGTTCCAGTAGCTGAGCATTCCTTAGTGGTCTATTTTATGAGAAAACCTCAATGAATCATAAGGAATGAGTTCCTTAGCATTACATGATGATTCTGCTTTATGAATGATAATCTTAATTTCTATACTTTGAGTTATACCTGGTGTGATCTGCCTCTAAATTTTGGTCTTTCATTGTGGTATTTAATTTGTGGTTTGGGGTCCCTAATGATTATTGTGTTACTCACCACTACACGAGATTCACCCATATGTGCCAGGTCTCATGTAGGTGATCGATGCTTTGATGGAGGCCTTGTTGGTCTGAGACTAGGTGGTGCGCCATGATACAGGATGAAATATTTTACTTCCATAGTTACAGGAAGATACCCTTCAACTTCCATTTTTTTAGTGTCTCGAGCAGATGGGAAGTGGTATTTGTACATTCCTTTTTGGTTTTGGGCTTCTATTCTGTCCCTTAAGAACTTTCAGTTTGTATTGTACTTTCCGTAGATGTCATAGGGACATTTGTGGTTTTCGTGGTGTTTAATTTTCACAGTTTGATCTTTTTACATGTGTATAGGTTTAAAGGTAATGACGTCCCTTTTTGGGATATGCCTACTCAGTGCTAGACGTCAGCCCATGGCCTATGGAATGTGGGCTTGGGGTAGTCTCGACACGGGTCTTGGGGGATGGGTTATGAAAAGGGATATGTTAAAAAATAAAGGGGTAGCATTTGGAAACCAAAATGTTCTTAGGTATATCCTTCCTATTGTGCCTCTTATGTGGAATAAGATTAGATAAAAAACTAAGTCAAACAACCCATGATTTCATGATCTGATATTGGATGGAAAAGATCACATGACATTGATGTGGTGTTTTTTTGTCATCTGATCTTGATGACTATAAGTCCTTGATCATATGGGGGGTTGTACACACCCATGAGATAATGTGACCATGAATACTATTATCATATTTAGATGATCATATGAATATCATATTAACGAGGGGTTATATAGGTGTGAACCGTTTTTGAGAAACATCAAATTATCAGTTCTGTCGGATCTGATGAATTTATGTAAATGATCTAGTGGGAAATTAAGGGTGGGTTTTATCAACTTAGTAGTCATTAAAAGGAAACATGGTGAATCTTGACCATTTTCCCTTTTATTATATAATCTATAACAACCTCTTGTTATCAATCATGTGTCATCATCCAATACTATCCCTGATTTCCTTGAGTGGATTCAAAGATGTTGAATATAGGATCATTTCACAAAAACCATGTAATGAATCTCTCATCTAGTGTATCATAAAAATTAAATAATTAGATATTAGATATATATTAGATCGATTATGTGTCAAATATCAATGGAGAATTTAGTGAGGGTAATGTTTCAATCTGGATTATCAACTAATCCAAAAATTGGATTGAACTAAAACTACTGTCATATTAATTTTAATGAATGTTTTGTTCTATAAAAATTTGACTGTAAATTAATTCATTGTTGATATTAGAGAATCACTAAATTATAAAAAATTAGAAAAATTTTATCTCTCAATGATATCACTAAAAATTATAAAAAAAATTTAAATATAATATAACACTAAAATATTTAACAGATATCGATTAATATACATTAATTTAAGATTTTGATTATATGATGAAAGCCTCTAAATGGGAGAGATAAATTTTTGGAGATCAACATAATTTCTAGATTTCTCATATTTTGTTTTTCTAATTTTATCCAAACCATTTTCATTATTCATATCATGATTTCCAATATAGTATACTAAAATTTCATATTGAAATTCATCCATTTAGTATAATAATCAATATGAGAGTTTTTAGAGGATATAAATCCATATAAAGCATAAAATACCAAGTCAAAAAAACTATACCTCTCTTCCAGTTCCATTGAGGTTCCTTGATCATACTATATTAGGTGTTCTCCATCTCTCTAATGGAATGATATTTGGGCTTATGGCATGAACATTACTTAAACAAAATATATATATGGAACAAAAAAGAAAAAATAAACTAATAACAGTTAATAATTTGTATTTTTAATATTAAAAAAATGTTTTACACATACGGTGCAACATTTCACATATGTCCAAAAATATTCAATGACAACCCTATGAAAAACAAAAAATTAATGACACAATGATGAAATCTATTTTCTTATCTAACATCTTCAAGATGGAAAATCTACCAGGTTCACATTTTTTATTAAAATTTGATACATTCTTGAGAAAATACAATTGATCACCCACATTATCACATTTGAACTGAATTAAATTTTAATATAGTATTGATGAACTCCAAGTAAACAAAATATTTGTTAGGTTCTGATCATCTTCAATGGCTTCCTCTGGTAGATCAATATATATTGCAGCCACACATCATTACACTCCTCCCACCCAATCTCATTTAATTCACTAAATAGTAATAACTCTATAAAATTAGTTAAATGTTATAATATGTTATTGGATCTTATATACATATTAAATAAATTCATTATTAAAATAAGTAATGAATAAAATTTAGAAGATCCATATAAATTATTAATTGTTAACATAAAATTGAATATTGATATATAATAAAAAAAATAAATCAATTGATTGGTAAATAATAATAAAATCATTCAAATATTTTTATAATTAATAAAAAATCAGTAAAGTATAACTAATAATAAATAATAGTCTATAGTTTATTAAATTTTCTTATAATAAATTATATATAATTATAATCAAACTACAAATTAAAAAATAAAAATTCAAACATCGAAATTGATAATAAATAATTTATAATTTATAATTTATAACTTATAATTGATCAATAATAATATATAATAAATTAATATTGAATATTTTATATTTAATATTTAATTATTAATAATTAATAATTTATAAATAATATTAATCTGTAATTTATAACTACAAATTAAAATTAATAGATAGTAATTAAAATAATTAAATAATAATTATTAGTTTATAGTTTACAATTAATAATTAAAAATGAACAATAATTTTAAATAGTAACTAAATTATATATGCAAATAAAAATACTTATTATCTAATATTTAACTGACTAAAAATTGACTATTTATTGAAAATGATTTCCAAGAAAAAAACCACTCCAAATCATGGAGTACGAAAATGGCGAGGGCCAAGGGAATCCCATGTTTCAAAAACTATTCAATCATCGAGAAGAGATTGTATAGAATAATATATAATAATTTAAAACCCAGAGATAATTTGTTGGTAAGAGTATTTGTGGAAAATTTCCCATCCCTATAAGTATGGTTGACCAAAATTCTCTAGTTGATGCAACCTCTTTAATTTCTAACAAAGTATGAAAAATCTCATGGGGCCCTAACTTGGCCACAGATCAAGTGGAACGGTAAAACTGAGTCATATTCGACTTTAGAGATCATTATGTTTGAGTTCCTACACAGTATAAAACCATTATACATGGACTTTGTCTCCACTCCCTAAGAGGTACCTGTACTATAGAATGTTCTAAAATCCAAAAGGATAGATACCTGGTAATCTCTCACCAGACATCTACCAATCCTCACCCCGGAAAAATAGGATCCATCCCTTTTAAGCTACCAACCAAAGGAAAAAAATATCTATTTCTCCAAAATCCCTTGACAACTTCTACTCCTCTCCTCAGTGAAAAACTTCCTCAGAAGTAATCTTCATAATGAAGAAGTTGACACCCCACCTTTCAGTAGCTCCCCCAAATCAGAGATGAGGGATAAGGTGAGAAACTAAATAAGTGAGGTCAAGTTCCATCTTCCTTCTTTTAACATATTCTTGTCTTCTAAAATGATCCATCAGCATGCGGTAAAGATAATCACACAGGGCCTTGAATCCACACTTTCCTGTGTAACACCATAGAGCAAATTTTATAGAACCTCTTGAATAAAATAACCTGTACATTGCAACCCCAATCTATTACTCATGAAACTAAGATTCTCGTATCAAAATACCTAATAAAGAACACATTCCAGGAAGACTCCTTCTTGGGTTAAATACATCATTGAAAATGAGAATCCAACAATACACCTTTCCTTTGAATGTTTTCACTAGTAGGAAAAACATTATTTCTATGTCTCTAAACCTAGAAGTTCAACTTACTAGGTATCTCCTTACACCATAGTCCAGAAGCCCATTCATTATTACTTCTTCTCTCATGTGGAATATTTTTGAAATCCTGACTGCTAAAACCCCCAGATGATGAACAAGAGAAGACCCATCTATCGGGTTAATCAACTAGTTGAATGCTCCTATAGAGATATTTCTTTTCCTGGTTCATGATTTCATAAATGAAAATTGTATGTATGCTTTCCTATTTGATAGATGTATTAAGAATTAGAGAGCCCATAAAAAATTTCTTCACCCCATAGTAGTTAGAATTCTCTAAATTGATGTAACTATATCCCACAACCCAACACTCATTATCTTACATCTCCTCAAGGCCTCCCAAATGCACTGGATAATGTATTATAACCTCCTGTGGTGTTCAGACCAGTCTTTCCATTCATCCCCATATCGATTTTTTTTTAATTTTTCCCAAATGGAACCACCCTCCACAATATCTCATTTCATACAGGCCTTCATAGAGTTCATAATTTCCTCAACACTACAAATATTGATGCCTCCCTCATCAAAAGGTCATGAAAATTGATTCCAAGCTTCTTAGTGACATTTTCCAATATGATTTTTATCCCAGAAAAACATATTGATTTAATTCACTAGCCTATTGACTTTCCCTTTAAGAGGATTGATGATGGACAAAACATTCATAGGAACTGAGGCCTGTACGATATTGATAAAATTAATACATCCTCCGAACAAAAGAAATTTATTTTTCCAGCTTCTAATTTTTCCATGAATCCTGCTGATGATCTTACCAAACATTGATAATTTAATTCATCCATTGGATATTGATGCACCAAGATATTCCATCTGGAGATGATGTCTATGCATGCAATGATGCTCCTGAATTTTGTTGATGTGACCTATAAATCATTAATCTAATTAGAACACCTTTCTTTACTGCTAATTAATATGGTGTCTACTAAATTTCACATTTATATCAGTTATTTCCACAATACTGATGATTGATCTATGCCTGTCGTTGAGGAAAATTAGAATATAATCATCGATCATAATATGATAAATCATACCACTATGGAACCTATTTTTTAGAGAATCAAGGACCCATTTTCCAATCCCCTCACTATATTTCAAAAAAAATCCTCCTGATCCATGATGAAGAGAAATAGAGATAGGGGGTATCCTTGTCTCACACCACTCACAATTTTAAAAGAACATGTAAAATTTCCATATCATGGATATTGAGAGCCATGCAGATGTATAACACCGAATGAAAATGTTCCATGTATATTCATTAAATAATAACATTGTCATCACATTGATAATGAAGCACCAATAAATAATTTCATAATCTTTATTCATGTCTAACATGATCATAATATTGCAACACATCACTATAAGATCCAATTCAATGACCATTTAATTATAAATACATATTTCCCCTTGGATGCATCTACCCCACACAAAACCATGGTGCTCCATTGATATAATCCTGTCTATGAGACCATGTAGAGGATTATTAAGTAAATACAATAGAATTTTGAATGTTATGTTACATGAATAATTATTCTGAACTGGGTCAAATCCATATGGTCTTTAACCATGGGTAATAGAACAACCGTAGAGCCACAAACTTCCCTTGGTAGTGGACCTCCTTATAAAATTTCCTGATCCACCACAAGAACTTGATCCTTGATAATAATCCAGTTTCCACAACGAAAGACTCTGGGAAACCATCATGCCCAGGGGTACTCTTCTGTTTCAAGCTGAACACTTCCTTGATTTCATCTTCTTCTGGTACCCTGATTAATGTATTGTTGTCTTACTCTCCCACACTATTTGGGATTCAATTCAAAACGATTTCTTCTAGTGAATGATCCTGCTACCCATCACCAGTACCCTCCCTTGAGCCTTCAAAATTCTTATAGAAATAAGTCACATCTATATTAACTGCCACTTCCAAATCAGACGTGATAGTACCAATATCACATTTTAGAATGATCCTCAGTGAAATCATCCTATCTTTAATAGACAGATGAAAAAATAATTATTTTGGTCTTCCTCACTAGGCCATATAGCTCTAGAGTTTTCCCTACCAATCCTATCAATTTTAAGCAATGATTCTGGGAGAAGATTTTTTCTTTCTGCCAGAATCACAAAAACGTCATTATAGGATATTAATTTATAATTTTTTTTAAGAACAAATTATTTATTATTTATTATTAATTAATAACTAATTACTACTTACCTTGTATATTTATAAAGTTTTTTTTAAAAATATTTTTAATTTTTTGTAAATTATATTTGTATTTTAACATGTAATAAATAATATTGAATTGCTTAGTATACATTTAATTTTAAATAGTAGAAAACATATAAATGTTAGTTAACAATTTTCAATTAAAAATTATTATTTCAATAATATGTATTTATATGATGTAATATTATTAATAATATTATATATATATATAATACATTATAATTTAGTTGTTAATATTAATAAGATATAAACCCAAAAAAAACTACCATTTAATCAAATAATTTGGGGGGGGGGGTTTCATAATTTTTAATAAATGACCTCTATGAGATGAGAATAAACTAAAAATTAGATAAATAATATAGATAAAAAGTGTTCTAAAATAATGATATTTATAGAATATTTAGTAGTGATTTTGGAAACTGATGCTCAAAACTACAGTTGAATCAATGTTTTTGTTTTTCATTTATGATTCTATTATAAGAGTTATATAACAATGTCATATTTCATATCAAGACCTTTTATTTTAATTGACTTCAACAAGTCTATTTCATTAACACATTTCATAAACTCTCTCCTATTTGCAAAAGAATGTAAAATTTGTTGAAGTAAATATCTATCAGTAAATCATAAAACAATATACCCTCACAATTGGAAACATTTGTGTATGTATGTAATATTAAAAACTGGTAATAAATATATTTTCATATTTGATGTGGATAGAATGAAATCTGACTCTCTTCTTTTAAAATGTCCTAACATTAAAAACATAAAAGATAAATATATCTATCTTGATCATTATGGTCTAAACATCCTCACACCATGACATGGACATGTTCAACCCACTATAATCCATAATCTATACCATTATGAATCATTATCTATTTCTTTGTTTATAATTCATTAATGATTTTTTTTTGTCAAAAACAAATATATCATTTATAGAAGACATCTCTCAAATATATTTTTTCGATTATTTATTTCACATGATAAGATTCACATCCTTCTAAAGTGTCATAAAAATATTCAATCCATATTTTTCAATTAAAATGACAATCCAAAAGACCGTTACAATAAGATAATATTTCAAATATAGAAAAAATATTAAAATAAACTATTTGAAATTTACATTTCACTATTTTTATTATATTAAGATAAAAATTACAAAACATTGGTTTAGATGAACCATTATAAAACAATTTTATAATAATGAAATATTAAAATATAGATACATTGGATCTCCCCTATATGGTTTCTAAACAATTATTCTATGTCATCCTATAATAATATAAACCATACATTACTTCATTTTTATCTTTGTAGACTTAAATTTTCAATTTTTTATCTTTAACTCCATAGAACACATTTCAATAGTATATTATACCCATTTAAAAAACTGAAAAATTTAGAAACAATGTACATATAAATTGTTAGAAACATTGAATCATTTTTACAATTAAATGTTTTTATTATAAAAAAATTATTCAACATGGAGTGATATTGATTTTTTAAAAATTATTTATATAAAATAAATTTTGAAAATATTATAAAATAAATACATGATGAAACTTCAAAATAATTGTCATTTACATAATAAGTGAATACTAGTTAATTTTATATCATATAAAAAACATGTAATGAAATGAATATTTATTTTTAATCCATTCAAAATTTAAATGAAGGAAAATTTTCAACATACTATTTAGTGTCAGGAAATAGTTGTATGGGGGATTTTTTGAAGTACCACAGGTGAAGAATTAGTATTTTAACTTTATGTAGTATATAAAATATTAATTTTATAGAACATAATAACAATTATAGGTATTTATCCATCAAATACCCTATATTTTGATGTAGTTGTGGATACATGTATTCAAATTGAAAACTCATTGTATGTTACTATAAGAGAGAGTGATGGAAATACATGTGGTCATATGTGGGGTAAGCTTACAAGTAATGATGGTAAAAAATATATATTATATGGGGATTCAAGTTATGGGGTTCCTGAAATAGATAAGGATATTGGTGACTATGATTATCACTATTTATAGTGATAGAACTATCAAACCTGATATTGACTTCACAAGTATGAAACATTTGTTCCAGCAACAAGAAAAACATAACCTATAATAGCATGTTGTTGATTTATATTATCAAATAATTACCAAATTATTATCTATTTTAATGAAAAATTTATTTTAATAGTGATATTTTGAGAAATCATTTATGGCTCATACTGAAACAAATATCACTGCTCAATTTCTTCTTCAAAATTTTTATGATCATTTTTTATGTTGTGTATGTTATAGGATGGAAAGAATGTAACTAATAGTGGAATATTTTGGAGGAATTTTCCAATAGTTTATGTAAAATAATATTTTATATAAATATAGAAAATAAATTAATAGAATCAATATAAGTGACTATGAAAATGAATTTATCAAATAATTAGTACATGGAATTTTTGAATAGTCTATTAAAAACAATTGAAAAAACCATTGGTATATGATACTATAATGGTATATAACTTGATGTAAGTTATTGAAAAAGATGGTTTTAGATATGTTTTCAATTATATACTAAATTATATTTAATGTTATTGTGTATTTTTATGATCTCTAATATGAGGATGGGGTGAATCAATGATCACATTATATTGTAAAATATTCTGACAACTCATCCTCTAAAACATGTAAGAGTTATCAATAAACTCAAATATTTATCTCAAAAACTAATCATATTAATTATTTATAAAAATAGTTATTATTGTATAATATTAACTTGGTTAGGCCTTTGTGACCCACTCCATGCAATGTTTATCATCCCTCCCATCATAGACACCCTAAACAATAATTTTATTGTGTTAAAAAAATACATGCATGAAATTTTTATACACCCCAAAAATCATTATTAAAATTTTGAGCAGTTGTAACAACAAGAAAAAAATATTTTTTAAATTAGTTATTTTTAATGAAAACTATCCTTCGTTACTCAAATTCCTTCACAACTGATTATACCCATAGCGATGAGCCTTTGGAGTTACTAGTTATATAACCAATCTACAATATCATATGTATTAATTATTGATCACCATATACAATTCCCTATTTATTTATATTGTATTCATCTATATGAATGATATATTACAATTTCATAGGAAAATCGATTTTAAAATAATCAATATATTTCTAAAAAATATTATAATCTCAAACCATTAGCTAGAAATTTAATGACCTATATATAGTCAAATGACTTCATTTGAAAACATTTTCTTGAGGAATTACACAATTAGATCCCATCGAGTAATTATTTTTAAGGTATGATTTTTTTAATACTCCATGGTCTATTACACATCTATTTAATGGGTATCTATACATTTGATTATGTATTATGCATCACTCTCTAATGAACCTTCATTATAAGAAACCACTTTCTAATTCCACTTTTCATGTACACCTCTATCTGTTACATCACTCATTCATCCATGTATATTATTGGTTTGGAAATCATGATTAAATTTATATTATCATTATTTATTTCCGTATACTTATATGAAACATTGATTAGCATTGGTCAATATCTCCGTTATGTACCCATAATTCCTCAACAAATCATAGGAGAAGCCCGAGCTCCAAATATTCTTATGACACAAAATCATAATATTGTATGAACGAAATCAAAGACTCTATATATGCTAGAGTCATCATTTTTAGACGATGATTCCTAAAATATAGACGTTAATTAACTATTCATTTGTTCCTAATATATAAACTATAATAAGAATAATTAAATGTGTAACCCTGCATCTTCACAATGTTTGACTTGTAAATGTTTTGTAAAACTCCTCAAAAATCCATCTGATGTTTAAACATTAAAGAATAACAATCGATGATTAATTCCAAAGTACACATCTTTCTGATGAACTATGTCCAATATAACCTCCCAACTTCACATCAAATATTATCACAAGTCTATTATATACCTCATAAGAATTTTTATATCCACTCTATTAATAATGATTAGTATGATAGACTAAATAATGACCCTTATGTAATATATTTTTAAACCTGATGAATTTATGAATTTTTATCTAATTTAGATTCATATATCCTTTAATCAATTTATTGAACTCACATTTCTATTTCAAATTATTTTCATAGATTTATTCATCCCATATTATTAGATTTATCATTATACATATGATCATATTATAATAACTACCAAGATCAAAGTATGGAAAACCAAAACTATATGAAATCATAAATATTTTCATTTTATTATTTCACATTATAAATTAAACTGTTAATAACTCAAATTTATAACCCAATATTTATGCATAGGAACTGTGTAACTAAAAATTTGTATCTTCCCATTTTGATAAACTTATTCAATTAACATTATTATACTATAACTATATTTTCCCCAACATTCAATTATTGAAAAAATTTATATGGAATTATTATATTATTAATGAAATCATTATTAAATATTAACTATGGATCAATAATGCATAATATGACTTAATTATATTTTTACAAATTTAGAATCATCCCCTATCTGAAATATTACCTAATGACTTATTTTGAAAAAACATATTGATATATTAATAAAAATTGAAACAAAAATAAAATTGGCACTTTAATCTATTGATTTTTTTAATATACCCACATGTCTTCAAAGTCAATATATGTGAAAAATTACCCCCCCTTATGTTTTTTTATTTTTGTTATCCATTATTGATTGTCAAATGATTTGGGAAACATGTTTGTTATCTCAACATATCGTCTTTAATCATAAAATACGTAGAAATTTCACCATGATAATAAAAATTTCACATGAATATCAAAAAAGAGGATATAATTAGACAGAAAACAAGTCTATGTTGGTGTACTTGATTTAGAAAACAATATTGTAAATACAAGAGGATCAATTTGTTGATTAAAAAATATTTTATTTAAAACATTCCTCAAATATAATATATCATATTTATGTTCTGGAATATGTGAGTTTTTTTGTTATGATAATTCCCAAACCCATCTCAATATACACATGAAATAATATTTTTATAAATAATGCACCCCGTGTATGTCAAATTTCAAAAAAAAATCATCAACATTTCTTGATGATTTTTTTGATATAATTGAAAAAAGTGTGACAGTCTTACATCATATACATCATGTATCCCTAATATGGTATTTATAAATTAAACATAATGAAAATAATAATTCTTCATAATGATATGTTGTATTTCTATAAATCAACCTAAGAACACATCCATCGCCACTATTTCTTTTCCTTAAATTCTATACATGTTAGATCAAATAAATTAAAAAAATCAAAAATGGGGAACCTCAGTGTTCAATAAATGTACAAATCCAAAAAAATAATCTTCCCCTAACCTAGAAATATCTTTTTTTAATTTAAATAGAATTGATATTATTTTTTTACATTTTAATCAACCTTAAAAAAATTATGGAAGAAATTTTTATCATTTACTAAGTTTTAAAATTAAGCAGCCATCTTCTCATTAGTTTTCAAAATATCCTCTTTCCCATGATTTTGAAATATTTGTTTCATGTTATCCACATGATCTAGTTGAATTATAATACATTATTTCTTAACAAAACTATTTTTATCATGCACATAAAAATTCTAATGAATCCTAAATGAACTATCTATAGGTATATTTTCATTATCCTTCATCCTGTATTTTGAAGCTCATCTCTTCTATTTTTATTTTGTTCGGATTCATGAATCCCTTATATTTATTTACATGGATACATGATATAGAAAAATAACTATGAATTATTTATTTCATTTATTAAATTCCCATAGTTCCTTAAGTGCTTCTCTTGAAATGATTGCATTATTCACACATTGATATTTATATTCTTCCTTAATTTGGTTCCCTAAAATGATCATTTTTATATACTTATCATACCTACAAATTGATTCATAACTATTTTTTAGTGATTATATATTGCACCAAAATGATTATTATTTAAATCAAAATACTACAAGACATAAGACATTACCTATGAAACTTCATCTTCCAAACAAACACTATTTCTAATCAATTTTAATTTCTACTTTTCTATTAAAAAAATTCTTATATGATTTGGTTTATGGGAAATCATTATAATATATTCCTAAAGTCCAAGATTCGATCAAAAGTAGTCATATAAAATTTATTAGAAAAAAGGAAGATGAGTCAAACATAGAAGGGGCTGTTACAAAAAATAGAGTACATGACATCATACATATCGGCATCCACCATTGGAACCCAATAATATGGGGCCATAAAAGACCACATCATATCCATCTTCATGAAAACTTTATTTTAAAAATAATCCACCACTTCATCTACGTCACTATATGCAAGTGATATTAGAAAATTTATTTGGGATACCTTATTGAGGCAAACAATCCAATGAGTTATAACCATCCAAAGAACGTTATGTTTTCTACATTGCAATGAATGTACCAAAATATGAGTATCTAATTCAATCTATAGCATGTTAAAATTATATTGGAAAACAGACCCAACTGTATCAATCATTTCCCATAATTAAACATCATAGGTTACCCCTTCTTCAATGTAGTAATAAAAACATCCATTGAAAAAACAATGTTGTGTTCAGAAAACTCAGCCACATCCTGATGGTCCTGCTGTACCAGTATTGGATCCACAAACATTCACATTTTCATTTACAATGAATGTATTGGAGGGATTTAGAATTCCACATCCGACTAGAAAACTGAAGAGGCCTAGGATTATACACATTATAAAGTCTGTTATTCATTTCATCTTTATTCACCTCAAAGGTAGCATAAACCTCTCTATGTAAGGATGTCATTACAATATAAATAGGGTGAGTCTTGTTGTCAAACAATATAGAATTTCTAGCACTAAAAATAGATGATAAAATATCTTATTAGATACCAGAAAGAGGTTTTCAACTGATTCGTTTCATCATGCATTGGACATCCTTACCTAGAGTTCAGTGACCTGCATATTTGTGGAAATATCCGGACCGAATTGAAAGCTTGTGTAAGACAATACCTTCTTAGCATTTTCACACTCCAAAAAAGTTGTCTTTTATTTTCCACAACTCACTTACATAAATGGAAAGAAAAGTCAAGATGAATTACAACCAAATTAAATTTATTATGAGTATGATGTAGATCATTCATGATCCACCAAATTATAATGAATCTAAATGGTTGAATGAATTGTGTCTAGAAGTGAATTATCCCTAATGGTGAATTATTAGATCCCCCACATTCCAGTTGATAATACTCATTTATATTAAACATTCCATTCCTATTATATCTTCCATATCAGAGTATCATAGTCTAAGAATGTGTAGGATTGGAGTTATAGATTAATTTGTAAAGGAACCATGTTATCGATTGAGATCCTTTGTTATATGAAATCAACAATGGATAAATTATTTATTTTATAATGAATATTCATGCTCTCTTGGAGAGTTTTTTCAAGAAATATTATATTACAATAATTTATGTTAGAGTTCCTAGTCACATTCCACTGTATCTCACAAATGATTATGGGGATGGAATGCATGAGAGAATCCAAAATAGATGATGCACGATAGTGTTTGTATCTATTCAAAAACCTTACCTTAAATTTATTTTTTAAATAGTAATTAGAATAATTATTGTATATCAAACACCACATGAGTTTCCTAATAATTAAATCACTAAAAATGATGAAATCCTTGACCTCATGACCCCCTCCACCCCCCTAATTCAATTATTTGGATACATTCCTTATGGGAGACTATGAACCACTTCCTTCCATAAATTAAACATATCCATAAACAATTCCTTACCATGATTTGATGCTCTTTCATAAGACATATTGGCCATCTGTAGATTGAAAAGGACTATAGAAACTAAGATGTAATAATTGAATTAAAAAGGCATAACCACCCAGTTAGAGAAATGAAAATTCATATCTAGCTAGCATGTTGGTTCACAATACCTAAGAATATGCATTTCAGGTATTTAATTATCACCCTTCCCAAAAATTATGGGACACCAAGATAGTGAGAAGGAAGAGATCCCCCTTTCAAACTATGAAATATAATTATCTTGTTCTACTTACTAGTATGTATTCAATTGCGAAATAAAATGAAGGATTCATGCCAGTTGACTTATTGACTATCCACCACTTCATAATTTTTTAAAAGTGCCTTTTTGTGTGAAATGGTCCAATTAGAAACTTTTCAATGAGAAATAATTTCATAATCATACATCAGATGTGATAGTGGAAAATAATTATTTCCATCCTTGGTTTTCTTTTAGAGTCTAATATGGCAAATCCATTGATACATCTTCTTATGTAATCTTCAGAAATGGAAAATAAATATCTAGAGAGAGGGCCACCATGTCTCAAAACTCATGTAAAGGGAATGAATCATATGATATTTCTATTTATAGAATGAACTTCCTTTATAAACAATGAATTATGTAAATAAATTTAAAGAAATAATTAGATAACACTATAAAGACCTGAAAATTTCAAGGAATGATTTTTCTTAAATAATTTGGAATATTACAAGTCTGCAGTTTCTGACGACACTTGATTCTGAGACCCGGTGTGCCCGGAATCAATTTGTGAAGCTTTGATCGGGTACGTTCAGTTAAAGTACGTGTGAGTTTTTCTATCATTTGAACCAGTGCTCGGAATTGAAATATGAGGAAACCGATGAACTCGCAGCATCGATATTCGCTTAAGGGGACCTTTACCACAGTCGTGTTTAATGCGGGTTGAATATTAATTTTTGTGGTATAATAAAAATGTTAAATAAAATTGTTGTGATCAATTTTATTTATCTTGTGTAGTTATATCCTACATGGGGAAGTTATTGGTGGGTCCCACACCCACATATCCTCTCATGAGAGGATATTTGTGAGGTGGGGCCCACATGAGCCCTAACATTTCATCTCCCCTTAACTCCCTTAAACCCACTTGTTTATTATGACAACTCCCCTATTAATGAGATCTCTCCACCTCCCACTTAGTAAGTTTCTCAATACAATTAAATTAATGTCTTCATCAATTTAATTGGCACATCTCAATTTGAATTTATTTGATTTGCATGACACTTCTTTAAAATAGGAGAGGTCTTTTATAATATTTGGATAGAAAATATTTTGGTGTGGAACCTCTGGAGAAATAAAAAGTGTTCTTATTTTGACAAAGAACACCTCCGACGAAGAACATCATTCTCCGTCGTCGAAGAACACTCCACGATTCGATGGACGAGAAGTAACGTCATCATTTCTTCTTTCTCTGACATCAACGGAATCGACATTGACAACTGTGACGATTGTATTCCGCATCTCAGTGATGTTCTCTGTTCTTGAAACCTATGTAGGGGGATATTTTATAATTACATATATGTGATTTATAACCTTGAACATGGGCGTTTATTTGTTGGGTGATTATTTGAACCACTATTGCGGTGGGTACGGGCTAATGAACATGTTCGCACCCACCAACAACATGTTCATGATGCGCAGAATGTTTGGAGACAGATGAATGGTAGAGAATGTTTATTTGAGGTCGTTTCAATGAAGAGCGGGACACGAGGAGGCCGATGGCGTAGACGGGAGTTAAAACGGACCACCAGAATGACTCTAGTGGCCCACGGAAGGTCACGATGGCACGGGTTGCCAGCGTGGCAGCGCGCCGACAGCCGAAGACCCACTGTGGAACTAGACGCGGTGGCGGTGGAGTGGATCTTGTGTCATGCGGGACCTAGGGAGATAGGGTGGCGCCAGCCTGGCGCCACCGTTACGGGAAACCGGGGGAGGCCGTGCCACCCCCCCCCCCGCTCGGCCCACCTGCCCAAGCCGCAGCCGGATGCGGGCTGGGCCATGCCAGTCGGGCAGGGCCACGCCACGCCAGGCCGGACCCGGACCCGGGTCAGGTCGACCCAGGGTGGGTTGGGCTGGGTCATACAGGGCCCGGACCCCCCTCTTCGGACCATTTTCGGTTAATTACCCATAACATGAGCTACGGACCTCCGATTGACGCACCGTCTGTTGTGTAGGATTACTAAGATCGAGACGGTAGTGTTGGTATATTACACTCAATGTTTTGCCGAATTTTTGGTATGGATAGGTTTTTTCGAAACTATAACCAACTGGGCCCTCAGAGCGGAAACATTTATAACATAAAAACCAAACGTCCGATTGACGAGCCGTTAACTACGTTGGTTTAATTTTGTTGAGACAGTTATTTTGGCATACTATAAGTGGGATTATGATTAGTTTGGAGTATGGTCGGGTTGGTTTTATCTTAAAAACCAACCGGGCCCCTAGAGCGGAAAAGACAATAACTCACAGACCGTGCGTATGATTGACGCGATGTCTGTTGCATTGAGACCCCTATGACGAGGAGGTCCTTTGTGATACTTCTACGTGAGGCTTCGTGACCCTTGGATTATCGACTTGAGGCTCGTGGAGTGGACCCTCCCGGTGTTGAGCGAGCAGATTACAGAGACCTAGTGGCTGATTGAGACATGAAGACTACTAATCAATTGAATCAGAGTGATTCAGATGGCCTAGTGGGGAGCGCTTGGTTGTAGAAGCAGACCCACGGTAGACGGGCACTTGGTTATAGCGGCAGACCCGTGGTACTCGACAGAAGGAGTACCTCTGTAGGTGATAAGGGAGAGAGCTTTATTGTAGTGGTAGACCCAGGGATGGAAGCACTTGGTTATAGTAGCAGGCCCACAGTACTCGACAGGTGGAGTACTCCAGGAGTCCAAGGTTAGTGGGAAGCAATTGGTTGTAGCGGCAGACCCACTGTACTCGGCAGAGGAAGAGTTCTCCAACAGCTGTGGTTTCGACATCATTAATAAAAATCTTGGTTCGAGCTGAGTCAATGACCTTTGTGTTTTCCTCATGATTGAGATGGATTATTTGATAACTTAGGTATATGTATGGGCATATATCTAATTAATGGTTATCTGTTGAAATCATACTTTTTGGTTTATCCTTGTTGGATTTTGTGAGACCTTGAGGGTCTTGGGGTCCCTATTGAGTATCGTTATACTCACCCCTCCATGGGCTATGCCCGAACCTCGTTGTGTTGGATGCAGACGATAGGCAACACTGATGAATGCTGAGAGCGCTAGGACTAGATGGTACTCGGAGGTGGAAACTCGGCGTGACGACACACGGATCAGACCGATAGACACGAAGTGAAAAAGAGGACATGTGTACCTACCCTTTAGATAGTAACCCAAAGGACGATCCTGGATGACGATCTAGGAGATGCTTCCACCTTTCACCTATTTGTCTATTCCAGTTGTACTTTCTTCAGTTGTAGTTGTACATTTTTGTTGGAATTGTATTTTCGGCCCCTTTGTACTTTCATCACACTTTTTATACATCTTTTCTTCATGTTTTCTTCCGTTTTTACTCGGGTAGTGTGTGTTACGTTTTATAAATGCAATTCCTTCGCAGTTTTTAAGGAATTAAGCCTTTGGTGCTAGTCGCCAGCCTCTGGCCTATTGAAGGTGGGCTTGGGGTAGTCACGATACGGGTCCTGGGGGATGAGTCGTGACAAATTGGTATCAGAGGACGTCGGTTCTACCACATAACTAAGGACACTGATTATTATTTCTGTGAAGCAATAGGGCTATGAGTACCAAGTGTGGTATTCAGTTCAAGGAGTCCAGTGTTAGTGTGGTAGCCGATGTATCCGTACACCAGGACCCTGACTACTGATTTCCAACTTAGTGCATGAAAACACTGATTGCGTGTGTGTTTTCAAAAGTCTCTTTTAAGTCAACTCAGACCAGGTTAGCTCACCAGGTATAGACTTTGATCATGTCGCATCTGTTTCATTCAGTATGCCTCCCCACAGACGACCAGCTAGGGCCCTGAGAGTTGTACGTACTGACAGCCCGCCGAGCGATAAGGCCTCAGTATAGGGCCCCCATCCAGTTGAGGCACCAGCGGAGGCACCAATGGTTCTAATTCTTATTTTTCCACTGATGCCACCTGCCCCAGTAGTAGGCGATGCCCGCTGCTTGAGCACATTGCATGAGTTCCAGCACCAGAGGCACATAGGTTCTGGGGAGAGACAGACCCACAGGCGGCTGAGGATTGGCTGGAGGTTGTGGTGAGAGTCTTCAGACTGGTAGGGACTCCAGCAGAATTTATGGTGATCCTTGCTGCTAGCCTTCTTCAAGAAGCAGTAGGAAGATGGTGGAGCCTGATACTCCAGATGCACGACGAGGTGACACTTATATGGAAAGACTTTGAGAACCTATTTCGGGAGGAGTTTATACCATCCACCCTTCAAGCAGAGCGTATACAGGAGCTACTGCATCTACAGAAGGGAAGCATGATAGTAGCACAGTACTCAATGAGGTTCACAGACCTCTCACACTAATCGACAGATATGGTACGAGGCCCATTCTTCAGGGGACGGACCTTCGAGTGGGGGCTCAATCGAGAGATTATATCTTCATTTGTTTCTCACATCATCCCAAAGCAGACAGGGTTGTTGGAGTGAGCCTTCCTAGTGGAGAGTTTCTTTGCTGAGCAATTTCCAGCAGCAGAACCCACCACTATTCAACATGCATCGGAGTCCTCTGCAACAAGAAGTAGACAAATGATGCAGGGGTACAAAAGGACCAGACCCACGGGTGGTCGACCATATAACTCCAGATCGTTTGTGCGAGGCACCCGGGGCGGAGAATGACTTACCAGGAGCAGACAGTGTTTCTCCTATGGCTGGCTTGGTCACATGGAATGTGACTGTCCGATCTGCCATACAGACGATCAGCATATAGATGAAGGATCTCCTAGGTAGAGGAAGCGGTTTGATCGAGGTAGACCACAAGGAGCAGGAGACCGAGGTAGAGAAGCTGGTCGTGCAGCTGGTGGTGGACGACGCATCGAGGTGTTGCCACCACCACCACTAATAGGTCCACCCTGACTGCAAGGAATGGGTGGACAGGGGTGAGCACAACTTCAGGTAGCTGAAGAATACGACTATGGATCTCCAGAAGCAGGTGGAAAAAAGCGGGACTAGTTCTAGGAATGACGGGTTTTTTTTCATGGTGCTTCTAGATTCCTTGATGTTGTTGTTTGTGGTTGTTATGTGTCTTTGTACTTTGAGATGCAGTAATAAAAGACACCTTTTATTGTGATTTTTTCTTTCCTGCCTTTTGTGTGGTTAATACTAAGAGGTTCTGGTTAAAACAGTTGACTTGATCCTTACTTTCGATTTTTCTATTGGAGGAAACACAACGACCACACACGGATGCCGACAGTGTGACTCAACCCTTGGAGGCGAGAGTAACGGTTGGGTCTCTTGGTAGTACCATAAAGGCCTTACGCCGGCGTCCACGACATGAATTCTTACCATTCATGTCAGGATTGACTGTATTAGGCAAAGGACGTGTTTCATCCTGGGGATGGGACCCGATTTTCCTTTTTGGCAATGGAGAAATCTTAACAGCTCTTGTAAATCGTAGGCGAATAAGGGTGAAGATGAGTAAATTGGCTAGTCTCACCCATAGTTCGTTGAGCGAGGGGTTTAGGGTTTACTCTAATCTCAATAGTCTCAGGTGTATCTTCTCTCATAAGAAACTGAACCTGAGACAACGGGGATGGCTTGAGTTCCTCCAGGACTATGACTTTGGGATATTCTATACTCCTTGGAAGGGGAACGTAGTAGTGGATGCTCTCAGTAGGAGTTCAGGCATTCAGCTACTAGGAGAGGTGACAGAGAAGCTGGCTACGTTGCTGATATCCTTGTAGATAGGGATGGTTCAGCCTATCTGCAATAACTCCTCCAATTATTCAGCAGTGTAGGTGAGGTGTCTTACCGCCTGGCCCTTCCACCTCAGTTGCACCGGGTGCACGATGTCTTCCACGTATCTCAGCCGAGGAGATGCGTGCATGACCCATCCCACATCATCGACCATGGGGAGATGGATATCAACGACATGGTGACATTCATGGAAGTCCCAGTGGAGATCAAGGATCGACAGGAGTGGGTCCTACGTGGGCAGTCGATTCCTTTGGTGCGCATTCGTTGGCAGCACGGGAACCACCAAGAGAGAACTTGGGAGCGAGAGGCTTAGATGCGAGCTCAGTACCACCATTTGTTTCCCTGGTGTGTGTTGTAGCTTTACGGGGATGTAAATCCCGGAGGTTGGGGTAATGTAAAGACCCATAAATTTCAAGGAAGATTTATTATTAAATAATTTGGAATTTTATGAGTCTGCGGTTTCTAACGTCACTTGATTCTGAGGCCCTATGTGCTCGGAATCAATTTTTGAAGTTTTGATCGGGTACGTTCAGTGAACATACATGCTGGTTTTTCTATCTTTTGAACCGGTACTTGGAATTGAAATTCGAGGAAACTAATGAACTCGCAGTGCCAATATTCTCTTAAGGGGACCTTTACCATAGTTGCGTTTAATGCGGGTTGAAAGATAATTTTTGGGGTTTAATAAAAAAGTTATATAAAATTGTTGTGAACAATTTTATTTATCTTGGGTAGTTAAATCCTATATGGGGATGTTATTGGTGGGGCCCACACCCACATATCTTCCCATGAGAGGATATTTGTGAGGTGGGTCCCACACGAGCCCTAACCTTTCATCTCCCCTTAACTCCCTTAAACCCCCTTGTTTATTATGACAACTCCCCTATTAATGAGATCTCTCTACCTCCCTCTTAGTATGTTTTTCAACACAATTAAATTAATGAATTCATTAATTTAATTGGAACATCTCAGTTTGAATTTATTTGATTGGCATGACACTTCTTTAACATGGGAGAGGTCTTTTATAATATTTCCGATAGAAAATATTTTGGTGAGGAACTTTGGGAGAAATAAAAAGTGTTCTTCTTTTAACGAAGAACACCTACGATGAAGAACGTCATTCTCCCTTATTGATGAACTCTCCATGATTCGAAGGACGAGAAGAAACTTCATCATTTCTTCTTTCCCCGACGTCAACAGAATCGATGTCGACATCCCGACGCTTGTCTTCCACAGCTCGACAACGTGCTCCGCTCTTGAAACTGAGGTAGGGGGATTTTATATAATTACATATATGTGATTTATACCCTTGAACATGGGTGTTTATTTGTTGGGTGATTATTTGAACCACTAATGCAGTGGGTAAGGGCTAACAAACAAGTCCGGACCCATCACCAACTTGTTCGTGAAGCGAGGAATGTATGAAGGTGGATGAACAGAAGGGAAACATTGATTTGAGGTCGTCGCAGTGAAGAGCGGGACCCGAGGAGGCCAAAGGTGAAAAATGGAGATAAAAACGACCACTAAAATGACTCAGGTGGCCCACATAAGCTCGTGGTGGTGTGGGTCAAGCATACCGCTAGCAAAAGACCCCCCGCGGCACCAGCCACGACGGCGGTGGAGTGGATCCCGCGCCGCGCCCAATCCGGGGAGACAGGGCCGCGTCAGCCTGGCGACGCTGTTACATGAAACCGGGGGTGGATGTGCCCCCCCCCCCCGCCCGGCCAGCCGCTGGCCAGGCAGGGCCGTGCCCAACCGGGCTGGACCCGGACCTAGGTCGGGTCGACCTGTTTCGGGCCTCAAAGGGTGGGTTGGTCCCGATCGGATCGGGCTCAGACCCCCCTCTTCGGACCATTTTCGGTTAGTTTCCCATAACATGAGCTACGGACCTATGATCGACGCACCATCAATTGTGTAGTATTCCTCGGATGAAGAAAATGTTTTCGGTATATCACACTCAAGGTTTTGGCTATGTTTAGGTATGGCCTGGTTGGTTCAAAATCGAAACCAATCGGGCCCTCGGAGCGGAAATGCTTATAACATAAATATCGGGCATCCAATTGACATGTAGTCAACTAAGTTGGTTTCCTTTTGTTTAGACAGTTCTTTTTTCACAGTCCACATGGGATTCAGATGAGTTTTGAGTATGGTCGGGTTGGTTTTAGCTTAAAAACCAACCGACACCTTGGAACAAAAATACCAATAACTCACAGACCGGGCGTCCGATTGACGCACCGTCTGTTGCGTAGAGACCCCTATGAAGAGGAATTCATTTTTTTATAATTCTACATGAGGATTCGTTACACATGGAGTATTTACTTGAGGCTTGTGTAGCAATCCTTCCTAGTGACAGGAAAGCAGATTGCAGAGACCTAGTGGCTGGCTGAGACTTGACGACTGCTAATCGATCGACTCGGAGTGATTCAGATGGCCCAGTGGGAAGCGCTTGGTTGTAGCAACAGACCCATGGTAAAGGAGTGCTTGGTTGTAGCGGCAGACCCATGGTACTCAGCATAAGGAGTACCTCTTTATTCTATAAGGGGGAGTGCTTGGTTTTAGCGGTAGACCCATGGTGGGAAGCGCTTGGTTGTAGTAGCAGGCCCACAGTACTCGACAGGTGGAGTACTTCAGAAGTCCAAGTTTAGTTAAAAGTGCTTGGTTGTAGCGGCAGACCAACTATAATCGAAAAAGGAGGAGTTCTCTAATAGCCGTGGTTTCTACATCATGAATAAAAATCTTAGTTCGAGCTGAGTCAATGACCTTTGTGTTTTCCTCATGATTGAGATGGGTTACTTGATAACTTAGGTATATGTATGGGAATATACCTAAGTAAAGGTTATATGTTTAAATCATACTCTATGGTTTATCCTTGTTAGAGTTTGTGAGACCTTGAGGGTCTCATGGTCCCTACTGAGTATCATTATACTCAACGTTGCACGGGCTATGACCACACCTTGTTGTGTTGGATACAGATGACAGACAACGCTGAAGAAGGCCGAGAGCACTAGGACTGGATGGTACCTGGAGTTGGACACTCAGCGTGATGACACACATAGAAGAACTATAGACGCAGAGTGCCGAGGAGGGCATATGTACCTTCCCTTTAGGTAGAAACCCGGAGGACGATCCCGGAAGACGATCCAGGAGCTGCTTCCACCTTTCAGCTGTTTGTCTATTTTAGTTGTACTTTCTTTAGTTGTAGTTGTACCTTTTTGTTGGGCTTGTATTTCTGGCCCCTTTTTACTTTTAGAACACTTTTTATATAGCTTTTCTTAGTGTTTGCTTCCTCTTGTACTCTGGTAGTGTGTGTTACATTTTATAAAGGTAATGCCTTCCCGGTTTTTAGGGAATTACGCCTTTGGTGCTAGTCGCCAGTCCCTGGCCTATGGAAGGCAGGATTGGGGTAGTCATGATACGGTCTCTGGGGGACGGGTCGTGATAAACACATATCTTTTGGGGAAATTAAAGAAGAAGCACATTTTTAGAGTGTCAATGGCCTTTGTGATGCTAATTTTTAACCACAATGTTTCATTCTTTACATCTTCCTCCTCATCTTGTAGAAACACTCTAAGGTAGTAAAAATACAATTTTGTATGCATAAACAATGATCGAATCTGTACTATTTGTAGTGATCATTTTACTAACCAATCCCCCCAAACTATTCATAATGATCTTATAGATGGTCTTATGATTTTTAATAAGTTAAATTGGCCAAAAAGCCTTAATGTCAAGAGAATTTGCATTCCTTGGTATCAAGGAAATAAATCAAACATTAATCCCATAAGACAAATAGGAATGAATGAATAATTCATTAATTTGTTGAGTGATATCATCCTACAAGACATCCAAATAAATAATGAAAAATTTAATTGTCAACACATATGGACTAAGAGAAATCTCCATATTAAGAGTTAAAATCTATGCTTTGATTTATTATTTGAGTGAAGGATTGATTAAAGATTTATTTTTTATGATCCTCAATGAAGGGAAATATGTTTTTATCCATTTTCTGAGTATTTACCTCCACATCATCAGAGTATAAACCCATAAAATGATCCACAATAGCCAGAGAATATTTCATTTTCAGATGTTTAGAGATAACCATTAATGATAATTTCATTATCCCCTACTCATTATCTCTTCTCATTATGTATTCTATATCTGAATTTTGAATTCATTTCACCATATTTGAGTAATATAACATCCAAGTAATTTCGTTTCAGCCTCTCCTTGATCATTAATAATTCATCGAGCTTGTGATGTAATATTATCTCCATTCTAGATGGAGTATTCTGATTCTGAGTCCTAATTTGTGTTTATAAAAGATCCTATTCAATAGCCTTAATGTCATGACCAGGTCTTGAAAATGATTTTATACACCATTACATAAAAAATTTCTTGGTGTTTTTTAATTTCCTATCTAATTATTGATGAGGGATTCTAATAGGATCAATTTTCTAAGCTTCTAGTAAAATTTCCTTACATCCATGAATTACAAACCATCTATTGTTAAACTAGAATGTAATGGGAGATGACCATGTTAATTGTGTGTTGATATCCACAAAAATAGTATTGTGATCAAAGTGGTTTTTGGGGAGGGTGAATCCCATAATCCCATGGGAAGCACATTAATCATCCATTTAGATAAATTTTCTATCAATATTACTTTATTTCTTCCCATTCTAGGGGTTTATACACCATGTGAAATTATCTTTTGAATCTTGGAATTAAAAATGATTACAATGATAAATGAATTTAGATAATTCAAAATAGGAATCCTAGTTAAAATCACGTAGTTTTTTCCTTAAGAGTAAACATAATTTGGAAGCCTCATGGAATCACTAATTTTTAACCATCCATCTAGAAATTGTTTTGATGTACTCCCATAATTCCCAAACCCGGATATATGTGTTGGAACTATATATAAACAAAACTTATATTTCAAAATAAGAAATGTTGTCGGAGATAAGAATATAGTGAGACCTCCTACACCATTAATTTATATAGATGGTGTCATTACTTAAAGACCAAAGATGTTCTATATTGGATTCATGAGACTTTTGAGATAAAAACTTTTATGTAATAGAATCCCACTTGAAACCATTCTAGTTTTCAAAAATAATGTTTTGGTTTATCAATTTTCATAAGAATAGGTTTTAATATTGTAATGAAATTTCTATTGTCTTTGGTCATTAGGGCGGTCCCTACACATTGACAATTATAATATAAGATATACATTTTTTGATCATTTCCCCTTGATTGAGAGCCTTATTTAGTGCCATATTCACCTAGCATTTTCCTTTCATCCCTCTTCAATTATTTTCATTTTCTTTTGATATGTTTTCTATTCTAAGTTCTTTAATGTTTTCAATGAATTCATGATTACCCTCATTATCATGCTCTGATGTCTTAACAAACTCATCAATTTTCATATTTTTCTGAGCTACCATTTTGGCATCTTATACTATATGTACCTATGAGAAACTCCCACTATACCATTATGAGATGGAAGAGTATGTGTAGGTAGTGCTGGCTACTAATTCTCATATGGTCAAGTAGTGGGAGTGCAGGCTTTAGTCCTTCAGATTGTTGTATCCAATTCCCAAGGCGGATGATCCTCAGCATCATCCAACCAAAAGGTACAACTCAGGGGAGTGAATTTATTTTTCTATTGTAAGTGAGTAGGGTAAGTTATCTCTGTCTTTGTACTTTAGGTATCCTTAGAAAGGAGCGTCTAATGGAATTCCCATTTTGTGTTAGTTTCAACTAAAGAATTTCTATTTTAACACCCATCATCATGGGGAGGTTCAAGTGTCCCATATTGAGTGTTATTACAGAAGACACGAGGTTCTTGTCCTATCATCCTAAGTGTCTCAATTAAAATATATACTGGGGAAGGGTCACTGCTGGGTGGCCCCTAGTTTCTCCAGTGGCTTAGCCTCTACATATGTCCCCTCCACACCAACCTCATTTTAGTTGGGTCATAACTTATTGGGAATGGAGGGATGTCTCAAACTAATGTCACCTTTTTACATTTTATTGTCAATAAAAATCAAATTAATGGGTTTTCCAAGAGTATGACCCTCCATAGGCATGATTTCAGAATGTCCATACATGACCATTTCCTCCCATGCCTTTGAATTATTAGCCTTACCCTTTCCCTAGGAATCAGGGTGATGCTTATTCATTCACTTATTCCTTCTACATGTGGAATCATCATTCCCTCTTTCCATGAAAAATATGAATTCCTTATATCTGTTGAAATAATAAAATAGATGAAAGAAATAAATACATACCTAGAAAAATTTCACTTTCCATTCATATAAACTACCCACCTCCATACCAAACTTTTTTGTGAGCCCCACCACATAAACTAGGGTGATCAACATGTCCACTTCCACCTGAAGATGAGTGTAGAGCCCAAACCTTGGGTTGTCTATTTTCTAATCCATTCAAATTGGATTTCCTATATCAGATTTAATATCCCATAAGATACTTGGGTTCCAATATATCCAATTTCTCATATATATTTGAATACATATTCTAGCATGTGTATTCTAAACACTCAGGGGGTTGAAATTACTATCTCATTAATTAATGCTCACATGTCTAGGCTTCATAGGGATATTACCCTTACGACACGCTCTTGTATTGCATTCATCCAAAGGGGAGACAACATGGTACAACCCCCTTGTCATCATGGTCATTCTCCATTCATCCAATCCCTTGACATACACAATTCTTATGGTCATATCATTAAATTTTCAATGTTTCTCACCATTGGTAATCAAGACATGTGCAATGATCATGTACATACATATATTGACTCACTCTTCAAATATTTCATCATTTTTGACACATGGGAAATTGTTTCCTTCTTTATCACCTGCCCATGTAGAGGTATATCAAAATAAAAGAATCACGACATGAAGGAAAACTTGACTACATAAGCAATGTTCTTTATCAATCCAACAACCTCTATAGGATAAGGTCCTATAATAAAATAATTAATTTTCCCAATGAATTTTTTTTACTATGACCAGTATACTCAACAAGTGATCCTAGATGATCATCTATATTTATTAAAAATAATGTTGTTCTTAGATGATTAAATAATATCATTCGGGCCTTAATTGCTATTAAATATATATATGTATATTGAGCGTGTTTTGGGTGACAATAACCCTCCCTCTATTGTCCTTTCTTTTCAACAGTTTGAAAGTATTAACATTTATCCAAAAATGATTTTGTAAAGTCTTATATAACCCCCATTAACATCATTTATATTGTAAGAATAATTGATTATATCATAGATGAATCTTCCACATTCTCTATTAAGAACTCATCAACAACTTTTATCATATTATCACAATCAACCATCATGACTTTATTTTTCTCACATTCCATGTTACGTATTTTTTTCCATATTAAGATTCTACAATGCGGTTGATTTGTTATCATGACCATTCCAATTATTTTATATCTCAATAAATTTAATATTTTATTCTAATATCAAATTTAGGAGTTTCATATCCATTAAAAACTCCCATAATTATAAAAATGTATCTCATTTTCTATAATTATTCATATCATTCTTCTCCTTCATGGCCAATGTAACATTATAAAGATATGATTACCAATTTTCTCTTAAAATCTAGTCTATAACATCCTGTTTTATATATTTTCATCAATTTCGGATGAATTGGTTTCCCTTTTAACAAGAAAATTGAAGTAGATTTCTACAAACAATAAATTATGATATGATGATTCAATCTAATATCCTCTCAACAAAGGGTAATCGTACTATATTAAAAAAATATGTTTTTTAAACAACTATATTAGAGGATTATAATTTTATTCATATGAATGATATTCAATAGTCTTTATCATTGGGATTTTATTTACAATATTTTCACTATAATTACAATTTAATTACACATGATATTGTATAAATCATTATTCCCAATTTATCTTTGTGTGTATCTTATAATGAAGAGAAATTTTCTTATTAAACTCCACTTCATACTCATCAAAATTTGATTCGATTAATTCATGTTCTTTTACTTCATATCTGATATAAAAATTTAATATAAATTCAAAATCAAATTTCATCATTGGGAACCATCTTAGAGACTAATACTATTCTTATATCACATGCTATGAGAATATAATGTATTTTATCTATAAATAGATCCTATATATCATCTTGAAATTAATCCTTAGGAGAAAATATAGATATAAATTTTTCATTAGTTTCATGATAAATAAATAATATTTTACAATTTCACCAAAACACATTATATTACTAAAACATTAATTGTCCCTAGTGATTTTCTACTAAATATTTACACCATTATCTATCTTTTTATCTTGAAACCTACTCCTCCACACTTCTAACATTGATTCAATGACCATTATTTTTACTTCAAAAATTCTTCTCAACTTACCCCACATA
This sequence comes from Viscum album, assembly GCA_963277665.1. Classification (NCBI taxonomy): domain Eukaryota; kingdom Viridiplantae; phylum Streptophyta; class Magnoliopsida; order Santalales; family Viscaceae; genus Viscum; species Viscum album. The sequence goes on along the minus strand of OY728126.1, from coordinate 1,471,129,457 downwards.
ACATTGATTGTTCGTAGCCCCGTATTTTTTGTACAAACCTTATAAAAAGTGCCTTAAAAGTGGAATTATGAGTTTTTTCCATCAACTTCCATACTTATATTTTTATTAGAAATCCTAGAAACTGAATTATTGGGATAAAATACAACTATATACACATATATAAAATCTAGTACATGATATGGATGTAAGGGTAACCTTATATTCCTCCAACTATGGTAATTATTTTCATGTCATATAGATACATCAATGATTTTTCTTAATTCCATATTATTCATTTTAATTAGATATTTTTATCTTTCATAGAAATTATTTTATTTGTTCCAATTGATTTTTTTTTCATATTTGTATATGATCACTAAGAGTGGGAGGGGTTGAATTAGTTATCAATATACCTTTTTAATTTTTCTCAAAATTAAACATAAAAAACAAGTTATAGTTATTGATCTACTAAAAGATATATCTAAACATAATTTTATATGGAGTTAATATAAAAAGAGATAGAATCACATGAAATTCATATATTTCATCCAATGTGACATATTTATTTCCATATTTATTTTACCCCAACATAGATTATTCACTAAAATAAAATTCATGATTAAAAAGGAAAATGTGGAAACTAGTTATACTATAGAAATAATCCCTCCAATGGACCATGGTCCTACACCCCTAGGATGAACTCATCTTCCATAGTTGGTGACACAAATAAAATTCCTTCTCTTCTCTTATACCTTCTACAATCTCATCCTTATTATTTTTAGTCTTATTTTATAAATTCCTCCTTCATCAACCTTTACTCATCATGAAAGAATTTAGATCTCCCTTTTCTAGGAATAACTTCACTAAATTAGTAAATATTTTTTTTAAATGTATATTGGTCATGATATATCATCTCGATCTAAAATTAACTAGATAATCCCAAAACCCTATAAACTTTTCAATTTATTTTATTTTATAGTGCTCATACTATTGATTAAATTATTGGTTAAAAACACAATATACAATCTCTAAAAAATAACTACTTTCACTATATATAGATATATAATGTTTTCAAAATGATCTTTCTAACCATTATATACTAACACTTTCTCAACAGAACAAGGAAGGACCACATGATCCAAATATCATTTTACTACATTATTCAAATTTCATTTTACTACCATTGAAGCCTCCACATAAACTAGTGATCACAATATATGTTAAACACGTCTTTTATATCAGTTTCAATGTACTCTTGACATTTTCCGCCTATCTCTCTAAATTTTCATGAAATTAAATTACATATTAGTTTTATTATAATGTTTTACATTAAAATGTTTTTATATCTATTCATTCCTCCATACATTATATAAACATTAAGGTAGCTCAATCAAATAATTTTTATTAATAACTCATATTTTAAAAAGGATATTTCTTGTAGAACTGCAGTGTTCTCCATTTGTAGATGAAAAAATTGATTCCCTATACAATGTGTCTTCATTAAAATCCACTATATTAGGAATACCCTTTTTATTGTATTCAAGATTTGACATTAGTTATTCTTCATATTTTTCTCTGTATGATATATATGAGAATTTTTATCTTTATCATATACGAACATATTTTTTTCATTTGATGGTATTTATGTTTATTTTTAAAATTTTTCATATATTTCTCGCCCAATATTCTCCTCTAATGGTATTGGTATAAATAATAATATAATATATTTTATAGATTAAACTTTTTACACCTATTATTCAGTGACTTCATAACGTCACTCTTTTTACACTTATACATTATAACATGGACATTTTAAAATTCATTTTTAGCTCATTAATTATAAATTGAAACTTTATTAAAGAAAAATTGAAAATTATTTATTGGATAAACTCATTTAATTAACCCAAGTCTAGTACATGGTCATTTTTTCACAATTTTATTTGAAGGAACTCACCTATAATTGTGATATTTTCTATGAAATCATGAAGAGAGAGACACCATGGATCACTAAAGTATAACATTAATTAATTATTTTACTCTAAATTAAGTCACAAATATTCACTCAATATTCTCATTTAAACAAATTCGATAAGGAAATATTTAAATATTTATGAAAAACGAAAGAAAAAATAAATTTCCAACATCAATATGGATAATGTATAAGTATATGATTATAAAAAACAATAAATAAATTGGAAGGTATTGATTTTTATTATATTTGGGTAGGTGTATTAAGATAAATATACACATATATATCATCCTAGTATACCATAATGTGATATCTCCCTAATTTCCATTAATAGTATAGGTTCCAACAACTATCTTTGACTTATATATACAAATGATGGGATGTATTGCATCTAAATAAATCCATTCAACAGAAAAAATATAATAGATAATGAATAAAAATCATTATAAAATGAGAAATACATAAAATTTATTATAACCCATTAATGTATAACAACTCTATGAAATATTTTAAATGAAATAAAATAATCATTGGTTAAAACACCACATCCTAAATAGATTAAATCTATAGAACTAATGATATGAAGGTGGATGTCATAATAAAATATCTAGTAAACTAGATATCCATTGATAGTCATCCATATATAGTTTCTATTATAATCTAATATCAATTTCCATTTATATAGGTGGACATATAGGGAGCAACCCACACTTCCCCATGTATGGATGAGTAAAAATACAAACTATAGTTATTCTAGGAAGTTAGTTGATCTAATAAACATCAATTATCTATATCTATAAAAAATGAGTATAGTTAAAACTTTCCAATATCACGAGACATAGTCATTAGATAAAAAATTACTCAAAATCAATATTGACCATAAATTGATATGGATCTTATTCATCACAAACACTAAATGAAAACTGTTTCTTGAAATAGAAATTTATTTTATTCAAAAACAATTTCCGAGAATCCCTACCAAATAATTTACCCTAGTTGAAAATATCCATGATATGTTTTAATGGATACATTTTTATGCTCATTTTTATATTACATAGAATAATATCTCAATAAATCTAGTAGTTGTGTACATATCATAATGATATATGAAAAATATGTCTCTTGGGTAAAATCTATATACTGAGTTAGTAGAGGTAATTTAAATCCGTAAGGATATATATATATATATATATATATATATATATAGAATTCTAATTCAATGTGTTAGATAAGAGACTATATATACTATATAGTCACCCACCATGATCTTGGAAATATTGGGCAGAAGGAATGTAAACCATAATGTGATTTATCATGAATTGAATTCTTGAATTATAAATATGGAATTAACTACTCATCTATAAGTGGAGTTTGTGTAATTATCCAACACCATATATATCTTAAGATAAACCTTATCTGAATAAAATCCCTGTTGTGGCCAAGTAAGGATTGATATATATATATATATATATTTATATTTATGATACTTATTTTTAGTCTCCATAATAATTAGTTGGAAATAATGATAAGGACAATGTTGTGTCACTATATCTTATGATTGAGGTTGAGTGTAAATTATGATCCATTGTTGTATTTCATCACCATTGATATCCATTAAAAATAATTTACATCATATTTAAATGTATTAGTAAATCATGAATCAGAAATGAGATCATATAAATTGTCATAATTACATTTGATATAGAAGAAAAAATTAATAATTTATTATAGATTTATTCCCATTAATTATGCTATTAGAAGGTTAATTATAATTAAATAATATTTAACTTTTACTAACTAAATTATCAAGACAACCACACCCCAAAATAAATATTATTACATCTATATGATCCTCATAGGATATCATAACATTCTTAATAGGTTATTAAAATGTATATTTCTTAAAATATACCCTAGATAATTCAATAATGATACATGAATTTATTGGATTATTATATTAATTAAAAAAGAACTATTTTGATTCCAATTTCTATAACATGAATTATATACATGCCTCAAATGAGAATAATGGTTCTTTCATGACTAATTAAACTTTTTAATTACATATAATATTTCTAAATTAATAGGAATTATTCCTCATAAGAACCAAATAAATTATAAATGAAAATTTACTTTTCAATGAAAAAATTCCTTATTCAGTAATATTTATATTAAAACCACAATCTATAATTTTTTTTATTTTGGAGAAAATTTTAATTATAAAATGTCTAATTTAAAATATCATTAATAATATTAACAATTCATAATAGAATCAATGTGAAATGAATAATAATACATTTATATATTTATGTTATGAATAAGTGTAATTTTTTTAACTAGAATGATTGGTAGCCTCATCTAGTAGAATAGTGGACTATGAAACCCTTTTATTAGAGTATTTAACTAATATGTAAATGTTGGACCTTTCCGTTTAACATAATCGATCTAATGAAAAAATCTTTTGAGAAATTTATTTATAATGACACAAATCTTGTTCGTCGAACCACCCGCAGAATGATCCACCATTTCCGACCATACCCATAGAGAGTATGATAGTGCACTTTGAGGTTATATATCTATACATTAATAGTAATTTTTTTTTATTTTTCCTTTTTTTTTTAAAATAATTTTTCTTTTTTCCCCTTTCATTGTAACAATCTAATGTGAGTTGAATAAAATATATATTGATATGACCAAACCAAAATTATATTTTTGGAAGATATAAGGTTTAAATTTAAAAAATATATTTGATTTAATAAATATTTTATAAATATATTTTTATTTTATTTAATATTTTTGTACAAATGATGATATTATTTATTGATGATGAATAAAATCATTATATGGGCTAAAATATCATTATTTCCAAAATTCATTTATTTTCCAATAAATCAGACCTCTGATTAATAATTGTAACTACAAATATTTAGAATTTTTTTTAATAAAATAAATATTATTTTTCAAATTATCATGTCCAAATTATCAAGTGGTTATTTTTTCATTAGTTTCCATGATGATTAATTTTATGGTAAAAATTAAATGTGGTATGTGTAATGATGTCAATATAGAAAAAAATCATGTAGTAATGAGTAATGTGAATAAATAATCAAATATATTTATTCCCTTAAAATATATTTTATGTTATTTATAAAATTTTATTTACCCTTAATGAATCCATCAAAACCTAAATTATATTTTAAATAATTAAAATAAATTATTTTAAATATGACTAACATCCACATCACAATTAGTATTATTTTTGGGGGTTAAGTTCATAGATTTATAAAATATATAAATCTACTCCTATTAATATTTAAAAAGGGAGATAACCAATGGAATTTTTTAGTTTTGATCATTTTATTAAATATATTCCAAAACCTATGTTTAAAATTTTAAAAATAATTCCCCTATTATTCTATAAATACCCACACATACTCCCACTCATCTTCAATACAACCCCATTTATAATGAAGTTACTATATGTATCACTATCGAAATCCCTCATATGGTATTATCAGTATCGTGAGAAGATCCTAAAAGGATTTTTGTGTCCATATCTCAAGGTGATCAAATTCCCTCTCTTATTTTTAGTTCATGGATTTTTTTTACAAATCCCTTTTGATTTTATATTATTCATATTTTAATGTGTTTATACATATCCCTTTGTATTCCTTATGATTACCATGTAATGAGACACCACCTTTCACCCTAATTCAACCATTAAATAATCCTTTATATATAATGTTTATATAGAAAACCAGGGATTTAAAATAAAGATATTATATTTCATTAGATGAATATTAAATACAAAACATTATTATGAGCATTAGAACATTATTAGTTTACTGTCTTTTCAAAAATGGATAGATAACAAAAAAATCATAAGTTAAATACATCACCCACACTATGTTCATCCTAACAATAGACTTTCTTAGATATAAATTACATAAAACCATTCATCCTAACAAGGGGAAAGGAAACATAATAATATGTGACCTGAGATGCTCTATATGGTAAAACAAAGGTGATATCAATGATCACATAAGAATTACAAGGGCATAAGGGTTTGTGAAAATTATCTTAACATTTTGAAAACATAGACGACATATAATATATCATAAAATTTAATATTGGAACAAATACTACATGTTCTGAATATAAGAATCACAAATGAATCAACAGACATAATCCAGGAGAGATAAACATTTAAATAAGATATATATTTTTAGTATACACAATATCATAGAAAATTATACACTTATTAAATGATACCATACAATAATATCATAGTGGAGTGGGTTCACACCCCATTCTATTATATGATTATTATAGATTCAATCTAATAACTACCACAGTTGATAAACTCCCTTACTAAACTAGGAACAATCCCCATTCTGGTCCTTATTATTTCATCATATATACATATTTACTGAATGAATTATAGGGAAATATAATTAATGACCCACCCATTAGATAATCTTAATTCATTCATATTTGTTCCACAATATCAGAAATCAAAAATCATATATCATAATCCATGGAATTAAAATGAGTTTCCTAAACACTACAGAAAATCACTATAGGAATACTCATGTGGAATAAATGGGTTTCAATGAAATCTAATAATCAAAATCATAATCCATCTCAATAATTTTTTATAATGGAATATTTGAATAAAATACCTAGTAAATCATGCATTACATCAAAGTATGTTATCATAAATTAAAATTAAAATAAAATATAACTTAGAATATTTTTTACAAAAATTCCCATTTTAGTTTGGAATATATTATTTAAAATTTAAAAAGATAAAAAATAATATAGAAATAATTTTATTTTAAATCTTACACAAATAACTATAAATGAGGTTTCAATTAATTTAGTGTTAATCATATGAAGAAATATTTTTCTTTCCATGTATTTTAAAATAACTATTCCATTAAATATTTTAGTAAATAGTCAAATGTTACATGTCTTGAATATGGATAGAATATTCCATTTAAATGATTTAAAAAAATCATTCATGGGTGAAAATTTCATGAAAATTTATTTTATACTATTAAAAGCTTATTTGTATTACATTGATATGTAAGGAAAATAATTTTTTGACTAAAGATATAAATAAATCGTTTTCTCCTTATAAAAATTCTATCGGTCTGTTGTGTCCATAAAGGGAGAAAAGTGTAAATAAAATATGTACCCTCTAGAAATAACATGGGTAAAAGGTCATGATTTTATCATGAGAAAGTTCATAAAATTAAATCAATAAATTCATAGTTATAAACAATCCTGATAAAGAATAAGACATAATATAAATCCTTTACCACATTGGTATTGTCTAAATTTTACACTCTTTAAAGGTATAAAATAAAATGAAACCACAAATAGAATGATAATACATAGATTAAATAGGTAACATGTAAAAAGGGATGTCTATACACAACATAAAATAAGGTATTTTCATAGCATTACATAAGTACCAATGAAGAAAACATGAGATGATAAACACTAACATATTTGGTATTCTCTGAATGAAAAAATAAGAAAGAAAATACCTTATATAGATTTTTCGATCACAATATATTCAATAAAAATAAAGAAATCTAAATTAATGGGTATTAAAGACATATAAAAGTAATACTAGTAAAAATGTAATGTTCCTCAGTAAAATCATAGTGTGATAAAGAACCCTAACAACAAGTTTTTCGTGATTCAGAAGCGATCATAACTCCGCTTCTTCGGTGGGCCAAATTTTGATAAATTATTGAGGTCCCTTATAAATTAATTTTAATAATAACAAAACCTCTTAAATGTTTATAGGGTTAAGTAGAAAAATTTGGGGGAAGTATCTACTTTAGAATGATGGATTAATGAGCTATAAAAAAAATTGTTTATGTGTTGTCCATTTATAATGGTGGGAATGGACAGACATTGAATTACAAAAATGATTAAAATTTAATTTATTACTTCCAATGAAGATGAGTTAATATGGATAGATAATTGAATTGAGAGAGGATAACATAAAAATATCTTCATCCAATGAAATTATTATATGTTTTGTTGTCATTTTTTTCATTATATTTTTTATGAAATCCTTCATTAATCATTTTTATACTTAACTACAGTAACAACAATTTCTGTTTTTAATGATCGTAATTATACATATAAACTAAATGTTGGATCATAAATTGGAATGGGATTAAATTTTAGAAAATATACTATCCACCTTTTCCTACATCACAGTTTTGTGATTTTTAAATAATTTATTAATTTTTTTTAAAATAATATCATTATTGTCATTTTTGACATTATTAAATTATCTTAAATTAATGACCCCAATACATACATAGAATTAGAATATAATCCATTAAAAAATAAATTATTTGTCATATGTACCTAAAAAATTCTTTTATCTCATTATTTATATCCATATTCTCTTACATTTACAGTTATTAAAATAATTTATTTTATTTTTCTATTAATAGGATATACATTTTGTCGATGTTGTGTAAGAATATAATGTATGTATTTGTTCAATAAAAAATAAAAATAAATTTCTATGACAAAAATAATTAATTCCCCTTATAAATAAATCCACTAAAAAAAATACCCCCCTTCATTTTGAAAATATTTAAGAGGTATTAATTACAAGAGTGTTATTTTTTGAATTTTCATTGTTATTATATAATATAAATTTCAATATAAATGTAAAATGGAACCAGATAAACATATATTAGGAATTGGGATGAATAATGTTTAATTTATCTCATCTAATAGATTAATATCATGTCTTAGTTTTCTTTTTATACATTACAATATTGTTTTAAATATGTTTTACCCATTTTACCCATATCGATGTGGAAAATAATTTCCCTATTAATTATTCATAATGTCCCAAAATAAATAGGAACTATTTAACAAATTTTATCCTTTTGACTACAAATATATTATCCATTTTTCAATATTAAATATCTATAGGTAATATAAATTTATTTTAAAATAAATTACTAATACACAAAAAAAATCATTTTCTAGGAAAAATGATTTTATGTATAAAAATAATCATATAAAAAATATTCAATATTGAAGATTCAAAAAGATATAAATAGGATATTTTAAATAAAGTGTATAAAAATTAATGGAAATAAAAATACTCAAATAATATGACATTTAAATTTCATTATCTACTGAAAGGAAATGAATGTATTTGGAAAATCTGTCTTTCCCACTATTCAAAGGAAAATCAATCATCTCATAAAAATACCAAATTTTTATGGTTAATAAATATTTAGATTATAATTTAATACATGTTCTTCATTTTATTAAAAAAATTATAAACATTGTGGAAATTAATTATATTTTCCATGCATAAACGTAAATAAAAATATTCCATTTAAATAAAATGTATATTTTAAGAAACAAATTTCAATACTAATAATTACATGACCATTTAAAAGTAATTAATCATTAATTTTAAATATAGTGGATACATTTTAAATATATTTCATTTTAAATTTTATCAAATGTCACTATCCGACCCAACGAGGCTCGAGCCGCAACTCCCCAAGCTCGCCTCCAATAAGCCAAGGGCTAGTGACTAGCGCTGAGTAGGCTATCACACACTTCTGAGGAATTAGCCTATGGTTCATGTACACACACACCCATATACACCTTTATGCAACATGGTATATATATATAAAAACCGAAAAGGAAAAGAATGCATACATATGTCCCAAACTATAGTGAAACAGAAGTACAAAAGGGAAAAACAGGGCCAACCAAAGGAAAACAACTAAAGCATCCAAACTAATCAGAAGGAGAGAATAAACTACCAAAAACCCATGTCAGCAAGCTTCTTGGAACATCTCTTGTAAACACCCTGGTCAATCTCGCTCACTATGCTATGCCTGCTCCGGGTCCTCCTGGAACTCCTTCGAAAGGCATGTGGTCTTCACAAGACAAAAACTTTTACAACAAAATCCCGTGAAGGGGTGAGTATATAAAATACTAAATAGGCACCCCAAAAACCCAAAAATAAAAGGGAGAAACTAAAAGACAATACTCAGCTCATCCTAGCTAGATGGAAACCAAACAAGAGATAAACTCCATCTTGAGACCATCCTCGGATAACACGACTAGTCAGCTCAACTCAGGTGTATTCCCATACATACACCATGAACATCCACTCAGGTATATACCCATATATATACCAAGAACAACTAGATATAATCATTTCATGAACTAATCCTCATGAGGTTCTAACCTCATAACCAGTGACATGTACATAACTAGGAGAACACACTCCACGATCTCTGTCATCCCTGATGGAACTCGTCTGAGAGGTATATGCTCGTCAGATATCATCACTGAGAACCTCACTCTGAAACATTGGAAAGAAAACCAAACTCCTTGGATAGGGGATGACTCCTAGGGTCTGCTAGGGTATAGAAGAACCCACTCTGACAACTCGTATATCTCACAGATAGGGTATCACTCCTAGGAAATTATAGGGATACCACAACCTGATCTGGTGCTCCACATATCAAATCACTCAGATAGAGTATCGTTTCTTGTATGAAGATGGTCACAAAAATACTGAAAACACCATCTAGAATATCTCGTGATGTAGGGGATCAAACTGACTATGCACTAACCCTACCGAAACCACACATTGAGTAGGGGATCATTTAACCGATGATTACACTACCGTACTGAACGACCCGGTACATAGGGGATTATATTCCCGATGGTGCCTCAAACCCAAATGGGTTAACTTGCTAGATAGGGGATATCCGCCTGTGGATAAGCTGTTATAATGATACCATGAACCCGGTCTAGGGAAGTTAAGCTAGAGGATCTCGCTCCGAACCCACCAGAGGGATGCCACAACTATATTAGAAAACCATCCTAGTGAAGGGATCACAAACCTATACTAAGGTCATAATGCCACACAAACCCTAATAGGAATGAACCAATAGAGTACACTCAACCAATGCACGTCCAAACATCGCTAACACGAGTGACCCGCATCATCTCTACATTGTACACCTCCTAGGCCTATAACTGGGCCACCTTTGAAATCTACATGAAAAAACATGCATGGTGGTCTATTCGTTTTCCCGGAATGAACTAATGAATCATAAGTCATGAAAACAAAACATACACCTGGAAGCCGCCTCATGGGGCCCATGCCTCAGCACCAAATTTTGGTGGGCATATTGCACCACTGCAATCCTCTCCGAAAAACACACAGAAATGAGTGCACAAACACTCAAAACAAGTGTTAGGGGACGAAGTGACATTTCACCGTAAAACCTGCAAACCGGGCCTTGTGGGGCCCACACCTTGTATTTAGCTCAAACACTGAAAGAAGCATCTCAAAAAGTCTATATGAAGACTAGGGTCAGACTGCTGCTAATGGCTCATCAATCAGACGTCCGGATCGTGAGGTACATCTGTTGGAACCTTTAATAAAAATTTAATATTATTAAACTAAAGGATTTCGGGTCACCCACCTTCGAGAATAAAACTAAAAAACCCTCAAACCCATTTCAAAACTTCATCTTGCTAAGTCAAACCCATGGACATTAATGGTGCATCAATTAGACGTACCGTTTAGATGATACACCCCCTTGAACATAAGGGTCCCAAATGGGCTAGTCCATCCCGACCAGCATGATCTAGACCGCCAACCCATAGCCCGGCCTTCGGTCCGGCATAGCTCACCGTGACCCGTTGGACTCGGACCTTTCCAACACCACCAAACCCTAGGGTCCCATTCATCCACCTAGACAAGCCACATGATTGGTCTCTTTCCGCACGCTGCACCAACAGGACCCGTGGGATATAGGTCCTTGCCCATAGCTCCCCCCGAGGTGCTGACCTCGGGGCTTCCCCCTGACAATGACAAGCTGAAGCCATCTCTCTCACCTACTGGTCTCGTCGCCGTGACCCTGACCTCCTACGCTGCGACCACTTGGGCTCCCTGCTCGGCTTCTAGATGGCCAACCACACCTCTGCACGACCGCCCCTGACTCTTGCATCATGCCGAAGCCCCGACCTGCTCTTCACCTGAGTGCCACACTCTTGACCACCCCATCTGACTCCTGAACCCCCATGGACTCTTCTCATCTGACAGTCCCCGCACACCCACGCTCCCACCACTATGTTCGGCTGACACTAAACCTCTGATGATGCTCAGCCGTGCGACATACCGCGGCTGCAAGACGTAGCCGCCGACCGCTACTGCTGGTGGTGATCCGGTGGTTCTTTTGGCAAACCACCATAACTCAAAAGGATGACCGATTTTAAATCAGGATACATCTTTTTGATCCCTACAATTCGACCCACACAACACCCACCTCTTATCAACGATCCGACGATTGATTGGTGCTTCTGAAAATTTAGACAAAGAACGACGAAATATGCATAGAACATGGGATTTATAACGGTGCTCTGACGATGGTCATGTTCATTTGGCCATCGTCCGGATTCTAAAATTATAGAATTTAATCGAAGGGTTTGTTGAAAACTCTCGATCCGGTAGTTTGTTGTTGCTGACGCACCCGCTGCGATCCCACTTCGATCTTTCAGAGTTTTCTCTTCAATCTGGTAAAGAACAGTGAAGAACAACGAAGAACGGTTTAAAGAGAGAGAAGGGAAATTTTGGGTTTCCCCTTAATTACAACACTTAATGAATTTATATAAACTCACAAAAACTATGCTGAGGGTCGCATATTCCAAAACCTCCACGCCCGCTTATTTTATATAACACCTAGGAAAAATAACCCACTTAGAACTCAACAGAAGTCTTAGATTTCTATTCTAAGAGTTCATTCGAATTATATTAAAAAAGATGCCACTGATAAAAAACTACTAAGTCATTATTTCAAATTGGCAATTTTTCCCATGGGTCATTTCTCTCACAACAGGCTCGTGCCCTTAACTTTTACACCCCACCTAAGGTAAATGATATAATCTGGATGCAACCGTGCCCTTAGATATCTGATCCGAGTTACCATTTAAGAGATAACTCATTATTTCCTCATACATAGTATAAAAAAACTTTATATTTTTTTAAAAAAATTAATTACATGCACACCGGGCCTCAGGAATTGCATGCTGTCTCCGCGCCTAGCCCTGGAATTATTCATAGGAATATTCCAATGTATGAAAGGTCAAAAACCCGAGTCGCTACATCATATTCATAACATCTAATTCAATAACTAGGTTATAAAGATAACATTTTTATAATAATCTTTATATGTTATATCAAAATTATGTTTAATTTTAATGTTGCATATTAAAATGGAAATCATGATTATTATTATTTTAAACTATATTATATTACTATTAAATGTTATGATGGTAAAATTAACCTATGATTTTCATGGCCCATAATTTATGTAGTGAATTATAATCTCATTTCCACCCAATGGAATTCATTTAGTTTTACAAATCATTCAATGATTGAGGACTTACATGTATATAACTGACACTCTCTAATCATGTGGTTAATTATAATGAAAGGAATTCTAATTGTTTATAATCTACTTGGTGAAAAAATTCATTTATATGATATGGACATGATATGGGGGACTAGAATTATATATCCCTTTAATGAATTAGTAAATGTTATTATATCATGAGATACAATGTATGGTTCAAAAGAGATTATCCTAAGCACAACATGTTATTTATCCATGAGGCTTTCCATTACTTATTCTTATGATTTCATGTTTTATATTTTCCCCAAAATACCATGTTTCTAGCTTGTTTTCATCTTACATTATTCTTTAATCTTCAAGATTATCATTATCACCCATTTTATGTAAACATGATATGCATATTTTCTTATAGGTATTTCATTCATCTTCTTATAGATTAGTTATTTCATTACTATTATTTATAGATCACCCTTTCTTTACATACATCCATAGGTTATCCCGTGCAAAGTTATAATATTTATGGAATATAAAGCCATAATAATGAATTCTAATCAAAAAATTTATACCCTTGCTTCAAGTGATTGTTCTATATTTAAAATTTTCTAATATCCCTTGTACTCATGATATTGTATGACTAAATTATAAGTATATGAATATATAAAATTCATGAATTGAGGAGTTTTAATGATATGTGGTTTTAATTATATTATCATAGTATCTTATAGTTTTGTTGTGGAATTATAATTATAAAACAATGTGGGAAAATGTATTTAAATTACTACACGTTATATAATATTCCTAAATTATTATAATGTATAGATTATGTTGTATAAAAGAAATAAATCCATACATGAATACTAAAAGTGTATGAAGATATCACATAGTTTATCCTATTAGTATTACCACCTGAAAATGGAAAAAAATTATTTCACAAGGTCATGACAGAGTAAATGAAAAATAGGAATTGTTTGACTTATGGGAAAAGCCTGTGCATGCATGGGAGAGCTTAGCCAAACAACCATGCGAAGGTGGAGAGCTGATATCATGATGAAGATGCTGGGGAGGAGCAGTTCCAAGTAGTTAGTCTGGGTTGTATGTAATGTTTGAAGCCTACGGGCAATGAATTTCTCTAAGGCCTACGGTCCATGTAATTCTTATGCCTACGGGCCTTGTAAGGGTTCCACCTGACCCCTTGAAAGGTGGATTATCAAAAATCAATAAAACAGTAAAGGCATTTGGGCCATTGGAGGATTAGAGGTATGAAAATCCAATGATATCTACTATAGTAAACTCATAAGCTCCGTACAAAACAATATTATGGGGGGAAAATTCCCACATAATTTTATTTTAGGATATAGACCATACATAAGATAAATAAAATCATGGGAATTCATTTCTTAAGTAAAGGATATAATTTATGAGTTTTCCCTTCATTTTCCATTGTCTATGTTATATATTTTTAATAGTTTAATGATTATCATCCATAATTCCACAACAATATTTTTCAATGGTGGTAAATATAAGGAATATAGTCAAAAATAAATGTTATGGGAATATATTAATTGATATTTCCAACCAAATTGTTTTTGGAGTCTATAAGTTCATGAAAATACTACCTAAATTAACTTATGTTCATAATAAAAACATAAATTAATGAGAAAACCATCATCCCCTAGGAAATAGAATGATTCATATATACCTACATCTGATATAGACCACAATTTTTAGTGGATCTTACGATACATTAATCACGAATCAATGGATGAATTTTTTTGAAATGTTCTTCTCAACCCTAAATATTACTAAGAGATAATCGTTCTGGCTCTCTGTCATCTAGAGGGATCATTTTATCAATGTTTTATGTTGAGAAAAATGATTAATATCATGAAATAGGTTCAAAAACATAAGTAGAAATAATTTTGTAAAATGTATTTTATAATTATTTTTCTTCCACTATATATATCCTAAAATGGATAAATATTCCATTAGACTTTTGAAAAAGGATATGAATTAATCTGGGAATATGAGGTAAAAGCCAAAATAGTTTCATGATACACCTCTATATATTTCATTAACATTGAATGTAAACTGGGATAGTTGTTTTCTTGATAAAAACAATTATATGGAAATATTTTGTTATTCAAGACTTTGGCATGTTTGAGGAAATTATCTTAAATTACCTCAAATAAGAATTGGTGATCATTAAATCTTATGGGTCTAATGGGTCTGAAGATAATAAGTATATATTGGATATGAAATCTATCACTGATACATAGAAATCTTAGGGGGTGATAATTTCCAACACGACTCTTCTCGAATGTGTAGGAAGAAGTATCCATGAAATTATAAAAAAGAGGAAAATAAAATGATTTAGTTGTGAAATGAAGGTATCCTATCTCAAGAATATTGATAGTAGAATACCACCTATATTATGAAGGAGATTAATTATCCAACTAACCCATAGTCTATTTTTCAATGTACCCACTCCAAGAAAAATGGATATTATTCTAATCCATTCATTATTCCAAGGGGTTTTATGGTAACTAATGAAATGAACCTATAACACTAAAGGATAATGATGAGATTATTCCCTAACAACAACAAAGGTGGATTTTGGAAATGATTTAGGGACAACTACATATTAGTTTCCTTAATTTATAGTGAACGTACTATTATATTCTAGTTCTATAGATTATTTTATATCACACATGTTTAAAATAACTATTAAAACACCACTTCAAAACTGGAAATGGATATATCTATGAATATGGAACATGGGGATATAGTTTAATCCAATTTATATATCATATCCCAATGTATATATGTGGGGGTAGAACATCCAAGGAACCTTGGAATTCATTTTTTAACTGAATTCAATGAAATTATTGGTACGAAGTGGCCTTCCTTATATAGATCCAACATTAATATTTGATGTAATGAAAACCCATTTGTATTGTGATTCATTTGTTGATTCTATATAATTTCAATGAGGTGGATAAATCTCATTATGTATATTCATATCATGAATTGATATTATTGAATTATGATCCAATGTATATAGAAAAAATGACAGAGAAAAATGAAAACATCACCCTTAATAAAATTCATTTTTTTGGGAAAATGATGACGTGTTTCATAAATAATTTTCTATCCTTCCCCAAAGATGAGTGGTTTAGTACTCTAGCAATATTATACCGTAGTATTTTAAAATATCAATGAATCCATATAAAATGGCTACTTTTGAACTAAAAGAGCTAAATAATCAACTATAGGAGAATCTATATGAAGGATTTATATGCCGAAGTGTTTCAGTATGCGGTGTTCTTGTCCTCTTTATCATGAATTTATACCTTTCAATGTAACTCTAAATTGATTATCATGTGATCAACAAGATCAAGGGAAAGAATATATATCCTCTAACACATATTGTTGATTTATTCGACCAGTTATGTGGATCCTAGATACTACATAACGTAGATCTTTAGTTATGATATTACCATGTATATTTGAATAATGTTGATATCCCCATAATTATGTTTACACCACATAAAAGAACTAGTATTTCATAGTGATTCTATTTATAATCACTAATGATCGAGCTATCATCATGTACATAATTAATAGGGACTTTAGGGATTACCTCAATAAAATTGTTGTAGTCATTATAGATTATGTACTTATGTACTATAGAAAAAAGAACATTATATGTGATTTAATGTTTTACTAAATATAATAAAAAAAATCTATATGATATATACAATAATTGTCAATTTATAATGCATAAAATTAAATTCACTAGGAATATTATCACTAATAAAGAGACATAAATGGATCCTTAAAATTTAGTGGCAATTGAAGGATAGATCAGACCAACATATAAGAATAATATCCATGATTTACTCTATATTTATTAGAAATATCATTTATTTTTGTGAAAAATATCATGATTTCTGATCCAACACTAAAATATAACATATAATGTAATTAATTTTTTATATAATGAATAATTTTTTGAAACCATTTAAGAGATATAAAATTGAATAATGAATGCATGTATCCTCACATTAAACACCATTGGGGATATATTTGTTATCTGAAATGATATTTCTGAATAGGATTTACGTTTTTTACATTGGAATGATAAACATTTTGTAGCCTATAACTCCAAAAAATTAATAATCAATGAATACAACTACCAAACTCAATCTAGCTTTATCAACAGTGATATTCATATTGAATACATGGTGAAATTATAACTATGAGGAGATGTATGAAATATATATGGATCATAAAACAATAATGAATATATTTATAAAAAAATATTTCAATATCAAATAACAAAGGCTCTTAGAGAATATATTGTAACATGATTGTTCAGTCCCTTACCATCCTTTGAAGGAAAACATAACTTTAGATGCTCCTAATAGAAATGTTCTTTAAACCATATAAATGATACAAATTTAAATGGATCCAATATGCTTGGACATGAAATTTATAAACATGGGAATAATAAATTGAACATTGTCCAACATTTTCGAAATAATTATACAATATTCCCTTCAGGAGTGGATGAAGGAGGCCCAAAAATACAATGACGTCCTATATAAAATGGTAGAAAATAATTATAGGTTCATCTTTTCTGGAGATGGAGTTATAAGCTTTGGAATTAGGATATGTATCTAGTCGAAAATATAAATGAAGTAGGAAATTATAGACGATTCATATAGTTTATACTTCAATAATTATCCTGGAAGCACTAAATGTATAGTGATTTTACACAAAAAATATTGTGGTATAAAATATAGATGGAAAATGAAAACCTTTTACATTGATTCTTGGTAAACCAAAAATAAAATGAAGATTACAAAAGTTCTATTGGTATGATGGCACCATTACCCATAATTTTATTAAAATGAAAAAAATAACAATTGATTTCATCGTAGGAATATCTATTACATTTAAAGATAATAACCTTATATGGGTGGTATTTGATCCCCATACAGTGTCTATGTATATAATTTCTATCATTAAAGATATATTTCATGAAATAATCTCCATGATATAAATAAGGTATGTTGTAATACTACATGGTGTATAAGTCTCAATGGTATCCAATCTTGATTTTAGGATTCAATTATGGTTCTTTGGAATCCATCAGTAAGAACTAGAATCATATCTATGATTAAGTATTTCAGAACACCTTTATATGGATGTTCAGTCTAAGAGAACCATCCATATTATACGGATATGATGATATCATTTTAAAATACTTCCATTAAAATTTGGATCAACACCAACCACTGATATAGTTCTTATAAAATAATAATTTCCTTTCAAACATTACAATTTACTTTTTATGAGTCTTTGTATGGGAAGTTGTGTAAGACTAAATCATGAGAGGATTCTATCATAGAGATAAATATTATGGGATATAATATCATTCCAGAGATGGCATAAAATGTTTAAATGATTTGATTATATATGAAATGTGTATAACATCAATATAAAATACTTGCAGACAACTATCTTATTGGTTTTTTAGTAAACCGAATCATTCCGCCGGAATTTTCTTTACATTTACCACCTATACCCACCATGATCTATTTGATTATTTTTTAGAATTATGAGGGTTACCCCATTTCATTTCCCATATTGAAACTCCACCTTATTCCCATTATAATAGGATCTCAATTCCTTAACTATCTTTTTATCCATGCCACCCCATGTTATGGATGACTCAACATGATCATTATTTTTCAATAAGTTGACAAAATTCCTATGTGTGTTTCATATTTTGATTCTATTTCCTCTTCCAATTAATTTAATCTATGGATATAAGACACACCAAACATCATATAATCTCAAATTGGATGGACCTTTCTACTCTGACATGATCTAATTGATACAAAACCATTAATCATAATTAGCCACCTACATGATGTTATGGCCAGTGTTGACCATCACAATTAGTCACCAATATACATATACAAGTAATGTCATGAACCGTACCTGGGGTATGTGCTGTGACTACCCCAAGACCGCCTCCCAAATTCCAAGGGTTGGTGACAAGAACCGAAGGAATTATCCCATGAGTGGGAGGAATTTTCCATAGTACCTACATGCATGCACACAAAAACACAAACACAACCACATCCAAAATAGATGGAATGGAAAACAAGAATTCCACTAAACAACCATTGAGTTAAGGTTCATGATAAAAGTAAAATGGGATATAATAGAAACCGTACAAAAAAATTGAGATCTGGAGAGTACAAAAGATATCTGTAAGACATCCATAGAAGACTACACCTAAAGGGTAGGTGAAGGGTAGCTACCTATAGCCATAGAAGTACGCTCGTCCATGCCATCTCACTAAGTTCCACCTGGTCCCAGACCACCATGGTCTCTGTTGAAGCATTTATCAATCCCGTCTCACTAAGCACCACATGTTCCCAGACTACCAAGGTCTCTATCGAAGCATCCATCTGTCCCATCTCACTGGGAACCATCTGGTCCCAGACCACAATGGTCTCTATTGAATCATCAATCACCAGCATGGGAAAAAATGCATGGGGGAAAATCCAGTGTAGAGGTGAGTAACATAATACTAATTAAGGACCCCAAACCACAATGGAATTAAAATGAAGCAAGACCCTTCATAAATAAAATAAAGAAAAGAAATCTCACACTATGTATAATTCAAAGTATGGAAAAAAGACTATCACACATAACACTAAACACCTTGTACTATGGAGGTACTCATCTTGGATGAGTACCATGGGTCTGTTAGGTCAGACAGAGTCACGCCCCACTGTGGGCTTATCGGGTCTCATAGTGTTGCTTCTACAATAAGCCATTAATGCTAATCCACACAAGTCCACTTATATATTATCCACAAAGGGTCTCTTGTAGATAATCCACACAGGGTCGCATGTAGTTGATCCACACAGGGGTGCTTATAGCTAATCCACAGAGGGTCTATTGTACCTAATCCACTGAGGGTCTCTTGTTGCTGATCCATACTTGGTCTCTTTTAGATAACCCAATGGGGTTTCTTATCATCTAATCATGCAAGGTAATTTAGGAATTCTCTCCAGAAGTCTTCGTGTCTCAACGAACCATAGGATTCTAACACATAGTGCCCTTGATGTCATGAGAATCCACTCATCAATACATTTAATATTTATCAAGTTCCATTAATTTCTCTCAAGATCTTTCCAAAAGAACTGCATTGTTGCGAGGGTACCGACTCCACAAACCTTTCGTCAATCGGACACCCGATCTGAACAATATTGGCATTTTAGTTATCAATGGCTTGTTGTGTTTGGGCCCAACCTGACCTAGTTGGACCAAGATGACCAACCCAGGCCAAGGGCCCCATATTTCATGTCCTGTTTTGACCAACCTGACCTGACCCCATTCTAATATAGGCCGACCAGGCCTCTTGGTCCTTGCTAGACCCAAACTTGCTCTGTTGTCGGTCTCGCCCACCAGGTCACCCTGCGACCTTGTTCTTTCCGGCATGGCCTGTAATAGGTAGGCCGATTCTCTCCCCAACCCGGGATACCCAACATACTTGTTTTATCCCACTAGCCCAGCCTGAAAAAGAGTTCCAGATTGAGTTCCAACCAAGTCCGCCCAACAACAAAGTTTGTGCCCCCGGTTTGGCCTGCACAACAGACCAGTCTCCTAAATCCAAGATGCTCGCTTGGTTTCTGGTTCAGCGTGATGCCACCAGATTATGCCGGTTGCCCACTTGTTCATCAAGAAGTCCCCAATGACTGTGTGCCCACACGTCGCCAGCCTCACACTGTGGGCCGCTCCACCGACATTGGCAGGTGGTCATGTCCACCTCCACCAGCCACCAGACCAATGCTGGTAGCCCCCCGTTACACTGTTGTGGGCCGAGAAATTTCCAGCCACTACTGCTGACGCCGGTGTGCCTTATATGGATGATCGGCCCTACTCCGTTAGTCTGTTCCTCGAATGTTTCTATGTCTCCATCTTCAATGGGGTGTCGTCTACCCTTCTACAACATCAATATTTTTTTCAACGAATTTGGAGCCATGATCATGAAGAAGACACGATCTTACAAAGTTGGAGGAATCGTGGCCTTGTTCTTGTCGACCTAATTAATCCATGTTATAGTTTTTGAAACATGGGGTGAGGGGATTAAGGTACTATCAACAAAAAACAAATGATATAGAAGAAAAACCTCGATGTAATCCTCATGATAAAAACCCTCCAACAGGAACAACCGACCTATGGATCAACCTATTCTTTGGTTGATCCACATTCATTGTCTTAGAATGAGAAATGGGGAAACGAACGCAAAAGTAAACCCCCAGCCGAAGTAGGATTGATCAATGGGATTCTTGTTGCTGATGGCGATCCATCCATGGGGGTTGGTTTTCCTTGCTCTCCGGTCCCAAAACCATTATTTGAGGGCGACGTATCTACTTTAATGATTCTACAGAATTTGTTGTTGGAGAGAATTCACTCATCTTTCATTAGAATAATTACATATATAGATCTATTTATCCAATCCCAATATCTCATTAAAAGTTAGATGTGTCTCCTCATTTTTGTTATGCCTTTTCATCACATTGTTATGCTATTTCATTTGTAGAAATCTATTTCTATTTTTCTTTAGTTAATATGTCATTACGCTTTTTCATTTAAGGAATGAATCTGTCAGCTCATCACTGCCTTATAGCAAAACATTTTCCAAATTAAATAAACTTCTAAACATTATTTTATTTTTATTTAAATTCTTGATAATTAACTTTTTCCCCTCGACCTATGCCAATATAGGTTAGGTCCATTTGTAGGTAATGTGTCTATTCTAGATGAAATCTTTCCCTTAAATTTTCAATCTGAGCACCCATTTAATAGTTTCCAAAACACTGCATGCATGACATTTTAATTTTATTGGAAAAAAGTTCAAAAACTATATTTCACCCTTGACCCATTCTAGTTGAGGTTAAGATACACCTATAGAAAACACCCCCTCATGAGCTCAATGATAATTTTATATTTTTAATTTGAGTTACCTTTTAGGAGTTATAATGTTTTCTAAATAAAATAACATTATTCAATTATTTTATTTACAGCCAAAAACTACATTCCACTATTGATCCTGACCTGCCAATGTTAGGCCCTGACTAAGAAAAGAATACCTTCATGAGCTTAATGGTGGTCTTAGAATTTCAATCTGAGTCACTATTTGTCAATTATAAGGAATAAAAAATAAAATAATTTTAATTAATTATATAATTTACATTTATTCCATTTTCATATTTTCTCACTAGAAGCACATGGCGAATAAACATAAGTCATTCCTAGTGTAAACTCGCCAAATTGAATGAAATTACGTCCTATGATTTATGATTCAGGAACCTGTTTATGATTTGTTCAACATTTTTAGTAAAACTGCTCAAATGCACTATTTAAAGCATAAACGTTTTCAACGGATCATTCTGGGCACTTCGGGCCTCAGAATCACATGTCTCCATAGCTCATGATCTCGATATAATCCATTTAACTTTAATAAAAAACTCATGGAATTCTGGTGAATTACATTACACCCCTATTTAGGGCTTTATGTCCTCATAATAAAAAAGGGATAATAAAAAATATATGGGGTACTAAACATGAATCTAAGCCTATCACTCCCTTGTGCACTCCTAGATATTGATGTGCTACCAAAAAACACAAACCGTATGGATCTAACTTCCATGAGGGATCCTCTCCTGTAGATTTTCTATCTCCACTGGGTACTTCACTAATGTCGTCCCATCTTCAATATCTAACTCTCCATGGTCGATGATGTGAGAAGGGTCGTGCACATATCTCCTCAACTGGGATACGTTGAAGACATAGTGCACCCTCTATAACTATGAAGGTATATCCAAGTGGTATCTCACCTCACCCACTCTATGCAATACCACGAAAGGTCGGATGAACCTCGGAGATAATTTTCCGCCCCATCCAAATCTTTGTATCCCTCATCGAGGAGAGACCCATAAGAGTACCTAGTCCCCCACTTCACACTACAAAGGGATTATTCACTTATCTGTAGAGGATTTATGTCATATATGTGCAGTATTTATCTACTCTTAGATGACCTACACCTTCCTAGTGGTAGCTTGTACCATCTCTGGTCCCATTAGTGCTGGCTCTCCTAAGTCTGTCCAGCATAGTGGTGACCTGAATGGTTGTCCATACATTTCCAGAAATGGTGACATACCGAGGGTGCAGTAGTAGTAGTTTTTGTATGAAAACTCTACTATAGGTTGGTGTTCCTCCCTACTGTGACCAGAATCTATAACGTATGAATGAATCTTATCCTAAAAGGTTTGTATGGTCCACTCTGTCTGAACATCCGTATGTGAGTGAAAGGTTGTTGTCATGAACATCTAATTCCCAAATGACTTCTATAATCCCTTCAAAATCCTGGATATAATGTTTCTATCATGATCTGACACTATCATAG
Organism: Viscum album; assembly: GCA_963277665.1. Classification (NCBI taxonomy): domain Eukaryota; kingdom Viridiplantae; phylum Streptophyta; class Magnoliopsida; order Santalales; family Viscaceae; genus Viscum; species Viscum album. The sequence continues at coordinate 1,471,105,567 of OY728126.1, read as the reverse complement.
ATCGGACTCAATGGATTCTAATTCTCTCCTTTATGTAGAGGTGTCCCAAGCTCTCTACAAAAAAGTTTTGTCAAAAGGGTAGGAAGTGGGATGACATGGTGAGTAAATCTATGATCACCCATATGGTATCATGCCCCCTAGATTTATGTGGTAATCCAATCCTGATTTACACTGATATTCCAACCCACATACAATATAGTACCTCATGGGGCTATGTTAATCCTACTAGAAAAATAGTTCAATGTCTTCAGATTCTGACTAGTGAGGCATCTTGAGGAGAACTCCAAAACTGCCTTCTTCAGTCCTGACCATCAATACTGACTTTGGAGGTCCTGGTACATCATTTCAACACCTGGATGGTCCAAAAAATGGGATGTGTGGGAATCCCTCAATCCTCCTCCTACAACGCCACATGTACTATGGTGTGTCCCTTAAAAAGGATTATGTTCTCCCCACTATTTGAATATCCAACAGTGGCATGCCTAGTTGACATATGGGCACATGTATTATCATTGCTGCCATCATTGAGTTGCACCTCCTTGACTCAATGTATGATTTTAGATGAAACTACAATCAACTCAAGATAAGTTACATTATCTTTATATACAAAGGATATATTATGTGAGGAAAAATTCTATAAGGCCTTGTTAAGTAGTTGTGAACCCAATATCCCATTGAGAGTATCTTCCACAATATTCCCCTTCCTAAGAGTGTAGACTATCTCTAAATAAATGTTCTGGAGGATCTCTAGACAACTTCGCTATCTCAGATTCAGATCCTTTTGGGAAATGATTAACTTGAGACTCTTGTGGTCAGATTTGACTATGAATCATTTTTCAAAATGGTAGTGTATCCACATCTTTAGCGCGAAGTATAACACTGCCAACTAAAGTTCATGAGTCGCGTTGTTCTTCTCATGATAGCTCGATTGACATGATCTAACATAAATTAATTCTTTCCCCTTCCTCAAGACAAAACATATCCCGGTTCTTGATGTGTCATAATACACCACATAATCAGCGCCCTCCCCTTGAAACCTCATGATAAAAGCACTTTTCAACCTCTGACTTAGCTTTGGAAAGCTATGTTTGAACCCTTCATCCCAAAATAAGTGGTTCCCTTCTTCATCAATGTCTCCAGGGGTGTTTCCGTTTTGGAGAAGTTAGGTGAAACCTCTGATATTACGCAACCAACTCAAGAAAACTCTGCACTAAGGAAACTCCCTTAAGTGGTTCCCACGAATGTAATGCATCAATCTTCACTGGATCCACCACAAATCACATCTCTAAGATGACATTTCCTAGGAAATGGACCCTTCATATCCAGAACATAGTCTTCAAAAGATTTTTGTAAATATGGTGATCTCGTGGTGTTTCCGAAACTATCCTCAGTTGTATCATGTTCTCCTCCTCAAAAACTAAATTCACTATGATTTCATCAATGAATTCCATTACAAACTGGTCTATGTATAGATGGATGATCCTAATAATGAGTCTCATGACCACTGATGGGTAATTTTTCATTACAAACCGAATCACAAAATACTCAAAGTGGCGATATAAATATCTGAAATCCATCTTCGAGATGTCATAATCTCATACTTGAAGCTGGTGATATCCTGATATGAGGCCCATTTTCGAGAACCATCTCGCTCCCTTAACCTGATCATAGAGGTTATCAATCCTCGGTAAAGGTTACTCATTCTTTACGGTCACCTGGTTCATGTTAAGGAAGTCCACAACTAACCTCAATCTTCTATATAACTTCTTGGAAAACAACACCGGGGTTTCTCATGGTGAATCTTTTGGACTTACGAAACCACTTCCCGTACAAATCCTCCAACAAGAACCTCATCACATGGAGATCTGTAGGATAAATTCTATATGCTGGTGTAGATATCAGTGCCATACCATGGTACTTATCATTGTATAAGTGTACCCCTCTATGAGCTGGTAGTCATGGAACATCACCTGGAAAGACATCCTCTTGCTTTTACACCACTGTAAGGAACCGAAAACACAAAACAACCACAAATACTTGGGTAAGGATGACTGCATGCTGCTACCCCCTTCCCCTGTCCTCCAGCTTATTGTGGCTACTGTGGACCACATTGTGCTGGTGGTTGTACGATGTCATAACTATACCATATCCTACAGCTCTACCATCTCATTTTCCACATCTTCCGCACTACAGAAGGCTTCCGGCTAGAACCACCTTCAGGTTAATTGGTTTCCTCACTAAGAGGAATACTCGAGTCACCTCCTCCATCCAATCCTAGATGACCTAATTATGTGTCTCACCCCTAAACCTTGAATGTCCCTATCTCTAGAATTCATGAAAGTTTCTTAGCCTACGTGTATCCTCCAACAATAGCACTAGTAGTAACTGATGACCAATAGGAAGTGCTATCACTAGGACACCACCCAATGGTTACATCACAAACAACAGTCCCTATAGGGAAGCCACAACACTATGTGGACTATACTCATGGTCACACAATGGAATCCTAGCTGGCTGGTGGCATGATGGAATCTCGAAAGGGAATCAAGATGAACCACTGTAAATTTATTATACCTGTTTAGTTGACTCAAACTAAAAAATATCATGGGAAAACACTCAAAGACACATAAAACAAATGTTTTCATGTAGTGGTTCAGAAAATAGATTTTTGGGTCCTGGTGTATGGATATGTTTTCCACTATAGCAGCACTACAATCAGTAGTCTGAAATCTGAACTCGAATCACATAACACTATTGCCCCATCAAAATTTATAGACTCTTAGATCTTCTGGTAGAACCAACCTACTCTGATACCACTTTGTCATGACCCATCCCTTGGGCTCATTCCGTGACTACCCCAATCCAACCTCCCAATGTCCTGGTGTTGGTGACTTTCACTAAAGGCAATATTCCGTGAGTGGGTGGAATTTGACTGAGTAACTATACACAAACACAAAAACATAACCAGGTCCCAAACAGTTGGAAAGGAAAACATGAATGTTAATAAACAACCACTAAGTTAAGGATCATGATATAATTCAATTGGGAAACAATACAAACCCAAAAATGGAAAAACTGAAAATAGAAATGTACAAAAGATATTAGTAATACATCTGTACAGGACCCCACCTGATTGGTAGTTGAAGGGTAGCTACCTATAGCGGTAGATGTACTCTCATCTATCCCGTCTCATTGAGAACCACCTAGTCCCATACCACCAAGGTCTTCGTCGAAGTGTCTGTTCATCCCATCTAACTGAGACCCACCATGTAATGGACCGAAAACGTCCCCATTGTAGTTTCCATCCATTCCATATCACTAAGAACCACCTGGTCCCAAGACACTAAGGTATTCGTCAAAGCATCAATCACATTCACATGATACAACATGTTAAGGTGAAGCCCAAGCATGGGTGAGTAACAAAATACTCAATAGGGACTCCAAACCACAAAGGAAGGACCAAAAATCGAGACCACATAATAAGTCCACAATGCAAAGAGAGCTCACGAAAGGTATAACTCAATGTATATAATGAAAGACTATAAGTCATTACACCTATAATCTTGGACTCCTAAGGTACTCATCCCTGATGAGTACCATAGGACTAATGAGTCACATAGAGCTGCTCCCCACTGTGGGCCTATAGGGTCCACACATGGCTGCTTTATATGATCCATGGAGGGTCGCTTGTAGCTGATCCATAGTGGGTCGCTTGTAGCTGATCCACATAGGGTTTCTTGTATCTGATCCGCACATGGTAGCTTGTATCTAATCAACAGTGGGTTACTTTTAGATAATCAACATAGGGTGGATAATCATCTAGGATTGTAGATCATTTTAGACCCACTCATCAGAAGTATTTAGGTCTTAGATAGCTATAAGATTCCCACATGTATTGTAATTGATTTGAGAAGAATCCACACCTCAATCCAATCATCATATATTATCATCGATGAATGTATCCTTAGATCATGCCAAAAGAATAGTCTCACTGTGATAGTCCCAATGACACAATCGACTCATCAATCAGACGATTGGTCTAAATGATATTGGTGTTTCAGTAAACATGGACTAACTCTATCCGCACCCGGTCGGACCTAGTTAGACCAACATGACTGAACCAGCTCAAGGCCTCCCATGCCCTGGCCCGGTCTGACCTGAATAATGTGATAGGACCATTGGGCATTGTTGGACGTGGCCCGGTTCATCCATGGGTCCAGCTCGCTGGGTCGCACAGTTACCTAGTTACATCTGGCCAAGCCCGCAATTGGTGGGATGGTTCCCTCCCTAGCCTTGGCCGCCTAGAGACCCAGTTTTATCCTGCCAACCCAACCCAAAACATCAGGTTTGATTGAGTTCAATACTGGGCTTCCCATCATCCCGGTTCGTACCCACCATTTTGGCATGCATGGTGGGCTGGTCTCCACTATCCAGGATGGACAATGGGAAACTGATTTAGTGTGACATGGTTTTGAAAATAATGGCCACCCCCCTTTCCCATATGCGGTCCCCAATAGACTACATTCCAGTGCGTAGTGTCCTATATGGTATGGGACACCACACCAATGTGGTCAGTTGGCTGCATCCTCACCCACTTTCCATCGACACACTGCTAGTGACCCCCAGCCTCACCGCATTGGGCCGAGCCATCCACGAACTCTGCCTCAACATGCCGTCGTGTCGCTCTTCCACCCACAAGTGGCTATCGCTGGTGCCGATATGACTTCTGTGGAACACCTTGTCTTCTCTATTAGTCTATTCCTCGAACCATCTATGCCTCTGGCCTCCTTGTGGTGTTTCACTCCCTGCAACATCCTCGATATTTCTTTGCCGCCAATTTGGAGGCTCATTCATGAAAAAAATATGAGTTCCAAAAGGCGGAGGAATCAAGGACTTCATCGGGTCAGCCCGATTCCTCCATGTCAGATTTTTTGAAACATGGTATGACGGGATGAAGGTATTACCAGAAAAAATAAATGATCTTGATGAAAAATCCTAATGGAATCCCTAAGATAAACACCCTCCTGCAAGAGAAAGTGACCCTCAGATCAACTTGTTCTTGGGTTGATCCACATTCATTGTTTTAGAAATAATAATAAGGAACACCCAATAAAAATTAAACTCCTACCAGGAGATGGATCGATCAGAGGGAAGCTCATTTCTTATAGTGATCCATCTGCAGGGGTGGGCATTCGTCACTCTCTGGTCCTAGAGCAGTTCATCGATGGCATGTTCACTGCTTTTCTGATTCACCAATATTCATCATTGGATAGAATTATCTCATCATTTGTTAGAATAATTACAGATCTAAATATTTTTCTACAACCATGTCATGTCATTAAAAGAGAAATGTGCCACATCATTTTTGTAACTCTTAGTCATCGAATCATCATGCTGTTTCATTTATTAAATAGTGTTTCTATAATACCTCAATTATAGATTTTTTATGTTGTTTTATTTATTGATTGAAACATTCAGATCATTGTTGTGTAACAGTGAATCAATTTTTGGATAAAAAAACTTGTTAAATTTATTTTATTTTTCTTAAAATGTATGAAAATTAACTTTTCCCTTCTACCCTTAAAAGTCGAGGTTAGGTCTATTCATCTGTAATTTCATAGTTCGAGACCCAACAATGCTCTCATATTTTCAATCCGGGCATCTGTTTGTAAATATCCAAAACCGTGCATGTGCGCCACATTGATTCAGTTAAAAAACATTTAAAACTATCTTTCCATCTCAACCCACGCTGGTCATGGTTAAGCTCTTCCTAAGGGAAAAAACCCTCTGGAGCTCAAATGTTCTCTTAGATTTCAATTCTATGTTACCGTTTAGGAGATATAATGATTTTAAAATAAAATAACAATGTTCAATTATTTTACTTACAGCCAAAAAAATACATTCCACTTTTGACCTACTACAGCCAATGTTAAGCTCTACCTAAGGAAAGAATACCCTCACGAGCTCAATGGCTATCTCAGATTTTGAATCTGGGTCACCGTTCTTGAGTTATAAAGATTCAAAAAAAAAATTAATTATTTTATTAGACGGTTATGTCATTTTTGGGTTTTCTCACAAAAGGCCCATGTCGACTAATAATAAGTCGCACCTAGGGTAAACTCACCATCTTAAATGCAACGGTGCACTCAGAAATCTGATCTGATCACCTATATACGATTTATGAATATTTTTTAGGAAACCCTATTGTGTGCGCTATTTAAAGGATAACAATTTTTGACAGATCATCCTAGGAACTTCGGGCCTCAGAATCACACATCGTCTCACCGCATGGTCTTGAAATAATATTATTTTATTGTAAAAAAATTCATGTAATTATGGGGTGTTATAATTAAACCTAAATTTCATAATATTTTAGCACAATTATCTTCCCATAATTTAATAATTTTTTTGGATAAATCCTATAGATAAATTTATAATAGTAAAATATACAATATAATATTTTTCCCAATCCATATAAATAATCAGTAGATTCTAATGTCATTAAAGATATATCATAATACCTATCTTTCCATAAATTAATGATTTTATTGGGAAAATTTGAGAGATAATTTTAGAATTGTATAAAATACTAGATAATATTTATCAAAATACAGAAATATAATCATTGGATTTTAATGCCACTAAATTTGTTTCCTTATGATCATTTCAGGGATATTTGTTTCCCATTATGTATCATACATAAGTAGAGGATATGATGATATTATAAAATACCACTATAAAACTATCTCTATATAACATTAAGATATTTTCATTATATTTTGATGACAGTAAGGGAATTTGGTTAACCTCAACATAGAAAAAAATGATTGAAATGTATTTCACGATTAAAAATAAAATTTTATTGATTTACTGGTCGAGTTTCAAACATTAAATCTAATATATATATATTATTAAAATAAATGAATTAAATTATATAGATTATGGTACAATGTGAATCATCAAAATGAAAATACATGTATAATAAAATTTTGAAGAATGATTTAATGGTTAGACCAATAAATTAGAAGGAAAAAATATTGTATCATAATTGGATTATTTGTTAATGAACTATACCTCATCGATTCTAATTCATCATCTTATGGTGAGCATCTTAAATTATAATGGTTACCTCAATGGTTCTTGATTTCCTTTGTCGATAGAATAATCTCCCTTATATAATAAAAATAATCTTATATTTATTGGATGTAGCTCTAATTTACATTCATAAAAAAAATAGAACTCCTAGAAAAATCATTGATAATTCGTATAAAGGATTACTCAATTACATAAAATCAATCCAAAAATAAAATTATTTATTAATAATAGAGAAATTTTTTTTAACTCAATAGTGAAATATATTTCTCAACATGAAACTCTTTTAGGGAGGTATTTACATTTTAGTCAATTTAATGAAATAATATTTATACTTCTTCCATGAACATCTCATAGATATTAATGATGCCACTAAAAAACATAATTTAATTTAATTTTTGGATAATAAAATAAAAAACTAAAATGGTTATTTAATTATAAGAATAAAAAATTAATTATAGGGTTGGAATCCTGGCTAATATTTTATATATACACATATACATATACATGAATACACATAATTCTAAATAAACAATCCTACACACACATAGATCTCCTTGTTTGTGTATACATAACAATGTTGAGAATATATATAGAAAAAAATGTGTAAAAAAATAATTTTATCACTTATTTTATTTAATTATATACTATGTATATATATATATATTATATAGATTTATATTATTTTATAACAAGGTTGGGGAGAACACCATTATAAACTACAACATAAACAACTTTACTCAGTGCCACCATTTAACCGGACAAAAAAATCACTGATAATGGTGGTACCTTTATCGATGTTAATAAAAAAGACTGATAAATGGTTCATTTAGTAGGTCTAGAATAGTGTTGTTGAATTTACCTCTTTATCCACGATTTCATTAGCATTGATAAAGGTACCCCATTAATATCATTTTTAAACGTGATTAAGGTAACCCCCTTTATAAGTGCTTTTTTTGTATTGGTGATAAATGGGGGTCTTTATTAGTGATTTTTTAACTAGCACAGATAAGGGGTATGTTTCAAAATGATTCATTAAAAATGAAATATTTATATATTTATATTAATATAAATATTATATATTTATATGTTTAATATATTTTAGATAAGTATAAATAAACATTTACACTCAATATAGAAGATATCATGTGATAATGGATTATAATATAATTATGAAAATGTAGTTAATTAAAAAAATTCAAATTATTATTGGGTTATAAATATTTAATAACAATTTCAAGACATAAAAAACATAAAAATCCATATAATATCTAAAAAAAGTTTAAAACGTAACTCAAACAGAAAACATACATAATATGTGATCCACAAATCTATTTGAGGACTACCATACATCAAATCGAATAAGGTGACAAGCTCTGTGAAAGGGTTTCAAAATAATACATCTATCAGATTTTTTAAGACCTAAAAATTGCCCCAATGGCCTCCAAATCAATTTTTTATCTTGGGATACCTAAACTTTTTAATATTGGATGAAATTTCTGCCTCATTTAAAAAGGGCCTTTTGCAATTTCTCATAGGGGATTGAATTTATTCCAATGTATTATCATTATATTGATATCATGGAATTGAAATATTATCAATTTTCACAATGTACTATTATTCATAATAAAATATATAACAATATATACATATTTTTTATACATTCACATATAAAAATATATTTTTACTAAAATATAATTAAACATATTTATATATAAAATATATTTCTCACCATATAATCCTTATCTAAATATATATGAATTTCACTATTATTTAAAATAAAAATATATGATTATTTTTATACCTATATAATGTTTGTTAGCATGTTTCTATATATATTTATATATATTTTTGTGTGTTTGTATTGAAAAAATAATATATATTATATATATATTATAACATATCTATATACTTATTAATATATAATATATGTAAATATATTTAAATATGGTATAATCATACTTACATATACACGTGTATATAATATATATATATACATGTGTGTGTGTTGTATATATGTATTTTTTAATTTATAAACACACACACAAAAACATATAATATAAATGTATTCAAAACTAATCTTATAAACATATATTAAAATACGAATACATTTAGAGATTAAAAATATGAATATATATAAATAAATATATAAAAATATATAAATACATATAAACATACAAATACATATATAAATATATAATTATAACTATATATGTTAATATATCAATATATATTAATATAAATATATAATAATATATGAATAAATAAATTATATATATCATTAAATTGACAAATAAATAATGTAGACAGGTGGTAAAGGTGCAGACTCACAAGGGAGTGGTCTTGGGTTTTTATCTAAGCGGAGGCTGGGGTGCATGCGTAGATGCTGAGGGGTAGCACCATTAAAGGGTGGGTAATGCACATGAGGCTACTGAAGGAGTGACGGTGGCATGCGCAGGGGTAAATTTTATCATTGTTGAAAGGTGGGACAAGAACTCTAAAAAGGTGGTGGGTCTCTACCATTCAATATATAGAATATTTTTTAATTTTTTTAACTGTTATATACAATTTTTTAGCGTTGAAAAAGGGCCATTTTAAGTATTTTTTATCACTAATAAAATGAAAACCCTTTATTATAGCGCTTCTATTATCATTTCTATTTAGCTCTGATAAAGTAATTTTTTAGCGCAAAAAAAAAACATATTTTTCACTATTGTGATTAAATTAATAAGAATGTTTTATTGAATGATGGGTAGAAAAGAAACCAATTCAAGGATCGTATGATCAAGAAACATGGTCTGAAGGCCTAGTTGGAATAAAACCCAATAAAACATGTCCCAATGTCCCAGATTAAGCCGAATCTTTGTCCCACCGCATACTGTGTGCATATGATCTAACAAAACTGGAGGACACTATCACCCAAAATTGTACATGGAACCATTTTCCCACACCACAAGTGTCACTATCCACTAAAACCACTAGTGTCACCATAACACCATCCATGAACCCACAAAACACTAACATCATGAAACAACTACAGACGTCATTCATATCTCTTTCACTGTCGTCTGCTTCCCAGAATCCCACCCCCTTGGTCATCACACTGACTAGTACCCTACTCGATAGAGCCTTTTAGATTTCATGGCTACCAATACAAGACCCACTTATCCACTATGATGCTTTTTCATTTACCATCATCATCACACTGAAACGACATCCAAAATGAGGGCCTATAATCATTGTAAAAATCTATTTATGACGTCTTGTAAATATTTGTTAAAAATTCAATCCATGATATGTTAATAATCTCTCATAAATAATTATTTATTTATAATTAAAAACATTCTTAGTAATTAGGAACCATATAGGATTAAATTTATAAATGACAACAAAAAACAAGGTAAAAACTATATAAAAACCACATCACAGTACAACATATCCCTACAAATGAATATTTTTTTGTAGAAGGGTCATAATCAGAAGTTAATATTATACATTATTTTTTTCAACTAATTTATACATCTAAAAAAATCTTTGTGTTATTATATTTACATTTTTCAAACTTAAACAATGTCCAATTATCCTCTAGAAATTAATTTTTCGTAAAATTCAGGGATTTTTAATTATTTACAGGTACAATTGAGACTCATACAACTTTTGTTGTGAGAATTTTTTATTTAATATAAATTTTCCATTATCCACAGCGTCTATGTCTATTATTAAAGATAACTCATTATGTGGGTTGAGTGACTTGATCCAAAATTCAGTAGTTTATAAAGATCATATTTCATCCATTAAAAAAATATTTGACTATTCTGTGAAGAGGAATAATAACCACACAATGTGAAAATCCTCCATAGATAAAATGTGAATCCATCATAAACCACTAATGGAATATTGAATTAATATATATTATGAACAAAAATGATGTGATATTTTATATGTGAATATGCATTACTTGAGGTCTTTCCTTTAACAGAACATACTGAGAGTGAATAGGACCATTCACCAATAGATTAGTCTTTCTTATAGACTCAATAATTCATGAATTCATGAGTAATGGTAGGTAAATAGTTGAATTATATGAACACCCTAAACTCCCCATTTTCAAATAATTTTCATAATGGTTCATTTTTAGTAACTTTACATTAGGTTTAAACTCATTGTCAAATGTATCCATCATTCTCAAAATGTAGAAAGAATAAGACCCCCAATATGCTGAACCCCAACTCGGTGACATTCATTATGGGGTTCCAGATACTTGATTAATGGGTTTTGGAGTTAATTGTAACCAAATAAATCTGTTGGGAAACTGAAGGTTCTTCCCCTTGTGGTGGTTTCTATCCCCAATAGTCTGTTTCATTTCAATATTCATGTCATTTAATTTTTTCTCAATTAATGAAATGCACCTTTAATTTTTTTTGGGTCTTTTCATTTTTTTGGAAAAGACTATAATTTTTTTGGAAACCGTATTCCATGGAATATGTGAAATATAATCGTGAATGTTGTTTATCTACGATGTTTCATTATTTATCTTAGTTTTATAGCTTTTATAGACAATAAAATCATATCTGGGGAAAACAACAAAGGAATTATCTAATTTCCAAAGATGAACTGAAAAATGAAATCACATGTTCCTTTGTTTTACATAGACAACTATTAAATGTGGTGATTTCAATTCAATTATCTGTTCATGTCATATGAAATATGGGATATCATCACCATTGGGAATATAGTACCACTATGGCGGAAGAATATGCCTTCACTAATGGAGATAAGACTACTCTCAATAACCAATGGAAGAAAGACAACATGGCATTATTTCTATAATATCAAGGGTTGGATGAATTATCCGTTGAAAATTTTTTCAAAGAAGCATCAAGAAAGAAATATTGGGATATCCATATCACCATCTTCAAGGGTGTTGATCAAGTGAAGTGGTCTCAACTTCATACACTAAGAGAAGAGTTCTAATTATCACACATGAAGGATGCTGAGTGTATATCTGACTAATACTCACGTTTAATTGTTATTATTATCAGTATAACAAGAAATGATGATAAAGTTATGGAATTTCTTTCCATTTAAAATGCATTGCGATCTCTCACACAAAATTTTGAGCATGTTTTTGTTGAAATCTAATAATTAAAGGAGATGAAAAAACATCCCATTGAATTATTTAGGGGATAACTGAATGTTCATGGGAAACCAATTAAAAATAATACAGTGTTAATTATTGAGAATGCTTTAGAGTCTATATTCAATCTATAAGAACAAAATAATATCCAAACAAAACAAGGAGGTCATGGAACTAGTAATCGTGAAAGAGGAACAGGGAATGTATATTATCCAATCTATAAAAACCCACATAATTTTACAAGATTTCATAGAGGAGTAAATTGTGGAGGATGATTCATGTGGGTTCATGGAAACACAAAGAATGTTCATTACCACAATTGACTGAATTTTATCCATTCCACCTTTAATTATTGTATCAAAATGGATCCCGAAAAATCACCCCACCATACTAAAGAATATCTCCAAGAACAAAAAGTTACCATAGTCATCCTCAAAGAAGACAAGGAATGTGAACAGCTAGATGTGTGGTATCTCAACATGGGTGAATGAAACAAAATGTGTGGAAACAAAAAACACTTCTAGGAACTCACAAAATATGTTCATAGTGATTTGAGATTTGGTGACTCAACAATGGTACCCATGATAAGAAAAGGAAAGAATAATGTATATCATAAGAATGGTGAGTGAATTTACACCTATAATGCGCATTACATACTGAACATGAATATTTATATCATCAGTATCAAAAAAATCCTTGATTATGGGTCTTTCATACCCATGGAGAACTCTTCTCTCTCTAAAGGATATGCTCGTAGAATTATTATTTATCAAGTCCATATAGTGAATAATCATATGTTTCTTCTACATATTAATATAAAGGATGAGGATTGTCACATTAGACTCATGATGAATAAATCATGGAGATGGAATATTCACTTTGGGAATCTCTATTTTAGTTTCCTTAAACTCTTATCATCATCAACCATGGTGCATGGATTTTAGAAAATTTATGTTCTAAATAATTAGTGTGAGGCATGTACACTCAATAAGAATAAAAAAGTTACTTACCAAGTGGAGTGTCTAGAAGGGAATAGGAACCACTTTTATTGGTTCACATTGATATTTAGGAACCACTTGAAACAACAACACATGGAGGTATTAAGTACTTTATGAACCTAATTAATGATTCTAGAAGTATAACTTTTGTTTATTAATTCATGAAAAATACATATTCTTTTACTCAACTAATAATTTTCAAAGACTTTGTTGAAGATGAAATTGGTCAAAAAATAAAAGTACTCAGATATTAAAAAGGTGGAGAATACACTCTAATGTATTTCGAGATTTTTGAAAGGATCAAGGAATCAAGAATAAATACAATGTAGATGACACACCACAACAGAATGGAATTACAACATAAATAACTACACTATCCTCAACATTTTGAGGAACATGTTGAAAAAGAATTTACTCCCAATTAGTTTCTAGGAATAGAATTGTTGATGTACTTCCAAAATTTTCAAACAGTTTCTAACTAAAGACATAAAAAATATGACAACGTAAGAGTAATTAAGTAGATAAAAACTGATCACTTCACACCTACAAATATTTGTGTGTGTTTCCTACAATCATGTTCCATAAGAAAGAAGAAAGAATCTTGATGATCATGGTGAAATGTGCACATTCAGCAGCTATAATGAAGTGACTAAATACAAAATTTTTTACAATCGAATAACCAATAATGTAGTGATGAGAAGAGATGTGATATTTAGTGTGGAAGAATATTGGGAATGAAATGATTAAGAACCAAATAATTATATTCTATTTGAAATAGAAGATCCTAAATAAAGGCATGTTCGTCATGAAAAAACACATGCACCACCTTCTTTGAGTGCATCAACAGTTGGTAGAAGTCTAGGAGTACATTAAATCAATCCTCAAAACACTCCATAAATTGAAAATAAGTCATGCTCATCCTCACATATGGAATATATAAAAATAATCTTCTTAAGAAAAATATATAGAAAAACAAATAGGTAAATGATTTCCGCATGTATGTAGATCATGAGCCTCTAACGCTTCAAGAAAACAAAGGAGATGTATTCTATACAATTGATAAGAGTTAATTAATTCTGTCCATAGGAAATAATAACACATATGAGATAACTATAGTTCCTGATATCCCAAAAACTAGTAGCGACAAATCGGTGTACAAGAAAAACCATAATAATTATGGGGCGATTGATCACTACAAGGAAAGGCTCATAGTGAAGGTATAAAAATTGAAGTAAAGATGTGATTATAAAAATGTCTTTTCTCATATTTCTCACCATGAAAATGTGAGCATTATTGTCTCCCATATAGTCAAACCCACTTGGATGATCATTGAATTGGATGTGAAATCTATATTCTAGAATGTAATTTTATTAGAAGAGATTTATGTTGACATTCCTGAATGATTTATTTTGAAATGGGTGGAACACCAGAAGTATCAACTGATGAATGATTTCTATGGGTTAAAAAATATATGTGTTCTAGGAAAGTGTGCATTGGAAATTACATTCAATAGAATAGATTCATCCAATGTTTATATGAACATGTAGATTACATAACAATGATTTCTCATTGCCACGTGTAAATAGCAAAGTTGTATGTAGATGATTTTTTTGTTTATAAGGAATAACATACTGATAATTTATGATTTCAATAAGGACATGTTTAAGTAGATTACAATGACCAACATAGGTATCATGTCCTTTTTTGGGAATATAAGTAAAGAAACAACATGGCCACATGTACATATCTATGAATAAATATTCCATGGAATTGTAAGAAAAATTCAACATGTACAATTGTAATGATATAAAGATGCATGTAGTAATTAACATTAATATGAAAAATGATGGAGAAGAAAGAAACATTGACTTGAATTTGTTTAAGATTACTATTGAATGCCTAATTCACCTCACAATCTAAAGGCCGTATATTTTCTACTGTGTTGTGATTCTATGAAGGTACATGGAAGTGACAAAAGAATCAAATTGGCTATCCGAAAAAATAATCTTTTGGTGTGTCAATGTAATTGTGGATTTTGATATTTTATATCCATACAATGAAGAAGAAAATATATATTATTAATCAGATAGTGATTGGGGAGGTGACCAATAAGAAGGAAAAAAGAACCACTGGATATGTATTCATTGTTACAATGAAATCATTCAAGTGGAATTCAAAAAACCAGAGTGTGGTTTCTTATATACATGTGAAAAAGAGTGTATAAGAACTTTCTACTATTTGTGGGATACATTAGTTGAGAAATGTTCTAATAGAGACGGAGAATCCAGATGATGGATCCATAGAGATATATGTAGATATTATATTGGACATAAAAAATTCCAAAATCTAGTACATGATGAAATATGTAAAAAAATTGATACCCATTATCATTTTATGAGAGATGACGTGAAGAATAAAATAATAAATTTGGAATATTTACATACTATAGAATAAGTTTCTAATTTATTCATAAATGAATTTTCGAAAGATTCATTCAAATAAATAAGCAAAATTCTCTGAATGAAGCATGATTTTGTTTGATGTAGAGTTTTGGAATTAATGAAAACTAAATCCATCAGTTGGAAGACCAAACAGTATTACCCATGTGGTTTTTCCTCTCCCCATAGTCTTTTTCATTTCATTATTCATTTATTTTCATGTTTTTCAGTTAATTCAACGTCACTTTATTTTTTTGTGTCTTCTTTTTTTATTGGAAAAAATTATAAATAACTGGAAACTATAGTCCATGGAATATGGGAAATATAATCATGAAAGATTTTTTATTTGTGGTTTAACTTTTATATTGTCAGTTCCCTTGTTTTTTACATCCATCAATGGTGAACCCTTACCTAGGAAATTTTTTTATGCACAAAATGTGAGTTCAAGAGGTGGTTGGGTTGGAATAAATAGGGTTGGTAACATTAAAGTATAATGGAGATCAATTTTATATAGATGTCCCATTAGATACCATTACAAACTCACTAGTCAGACATCAAAATCTCAACATTATTGTCTTGGTTAAAACCATTATGGGTTCATAGAGGAACAAAAATATGATCTTTTTCCCTAAGGAGGCAAGAAACTCATTGTGTCATAAATAAAATATTTTACTCAGTCTCCATTTAGGTGGTAGAATGTGATGAATCTAATTCAATATTAATATAGAATTTTAATCTATAAAAATTATATTCCAATTTGTTACGAAATATTAATAAATAGAGGTGATGTGTGGTTATTGTTGACATTAATATGATAACATGAACGAACATATTGTTACATTGATCAAAAAGTTTACGTGATGAAAAATTTCATGGTAGTTCTCCATCCCACAAGATAACATCTGATGAAATATGTTTATGGGTTTTCTGTCCCAATATAATACAACAAAAATGCTAATTTTATAGGTTGAGTTCATTAAATTGAATTGGTTTAACACATAATTTTTTTAAAAATAAATTGAAATACACGAAACATTTCTTTTTGTGGATAGTTATAACCTATTTGTCAAACATAGTTTTTCATCTTCTATGATTTGAATTTCAAAAAACAGTCATCTATAGTTTTGATCAATAAGTTATTTGGAATCTGATAGAACTAAATTGTTTCTTGGTGAATGGTATAATACCATTATAGTTAGTAATATGAATTGTAATATGACAATTATGAATAGAAAATCATCTTATTATTTTATTTTCTTATGTATATAAGATAATGAGATCTTTATTAATTTTTCAAGGTGATATAAAATGAGTTATAGTTTTAAAATTTTAATTTTTAAATTAAGTTATTATTTTATTTAAAAATTAAATTATTAATATTTATATTATTATATGAAAAAAATTTACATCATATTTTTATTCTATACGTCAAAAAATGGTAAAGGAGATTTTTCAGGATTTTTTCTGAAATATTTGAATTTCTGTTGAATAGTGAAATTCAATAATTACAAAATTTGATAAATAAATGAATTTATACATCATCCATTAGTCTTGGATGATGTAAATGGACATTCTTTAGAACTCACTTTGACTTAATACTATTTTGTGTCACATGAATCAATACTATTCATAGTCGTTAGAAAAAAAGTTATAATAATGATTAAAATAATGTAAAACCCCTCCTCTCATCCACTATAAATACTACCCCCACCCCCTCTTCCACTCACACCACTCAATCCTTGATCCATGAATATGTTCTTGGAAAATAATCTTCCCAAGGATCTTCCCCTCTCCCATGACCTACTGGTCTCACCGATAGGCCTAAACGAAACACCTTAATGAGGATCTCAAGGAGAAGAGATCAAGAGGAAAAAATCATCTTTTATTTTCATGCGATTTCTTTTCAATTTTTTTTCTTATAATATTTTTCCTAACCTTATAAAAGATAAAATAATTATGTATAATCATATATATTTTTTATTTTTTCATGTTTTTAAAAAATTTCATCAATTTTCTTCTTCTCATTCCGCCTTATTATTTTATAAATAAAAACACCGTCCGCAATGTGCTGATTTACCAAAATCATTGATGATGTGTTTTCAATTTCCATTAAATGAATGAAATATGTTTGTAAAAAAATTTAATGGTTTAATAAGATATTAATGTGTATGAAATTACATATATTATTATTTTTAATTTACTTATATTCACAATATAAATCATATATGATGAAACCAGTTTACGATTATCATATAACCGCAAAAAAGATATAAATGGATATCACTAAAAATTTGTCTAATGATTCATACTCATACCATAAAACCAAAATGATTTATGAATTAATTTATTATTATGTAAACAAATGAATACCAATTCATTGCACAGCTGGAATTTCATTTCCATATGACATGAAAATAAAATACAAACCTTCCATGGAAATCATATAAATAACATAGCTGGAATAATGGATGGAACAAAATAATAATAATTAAAGGGTTAAATAATGTTAAGAAATGATCATATATGATGTTATAAACATGAATATGTTCCATTAATATATTAAAATCACTCTTTAAACCATTATATTGAGGTTTAAACACTTTTGAAGTAAGAAAAACCTGAGTTAAGGTAATTCTTAACCCAATTTACATTCTATAGGCTAACCTTATACTTTATTAATTATGTGGTATTAATTTAATTTTTTAATGAATTTTTTCGTATTATGTTATATTATTATTATATATTGTGTATAAACATAATCTTATCATTCTATTATATTCACGTATCAATTATATTTTTTTGTAAGGGACTTTCCTTATAAAATATTATATTAAAATTCCAGTTTTACTAAATAAAAGGTGAATGATTTATGCATGTATTTTTATTTGATGATTATTTTATGGTTTTTGGGAATATATTATGATGGTGGGTGGGAAAAATATCTCCCTTGAAAGCATTGGGTATGTGTACGTTGGAGGTCAGTCATATGTTATTCCAAATATAACAACGATGGTTACAAAATAAGGTTTCTGAGAGGGTTACATTTTATAGTAGCTATGAGGGTTAAAAATCATAAGGTACCCAAGAGGTTTAAAAGATTATTTATGTAATGAAAATTCAAATTTATGGTTCTATTTTTATTATTTATGTTCGGTGTAAATCTTGTGGAAATCTTCTGTTTCACAAAGTTAGTATATACAGGTGACAAGTATACCTTTTTGAAAATGATTTTATATGTTTACAAGTATTCATGAACTAATGTTTTATTTCCTTATTTTTATATAACATAGTGATAATTTTTTTCTCATCCCTTGTTTTTATATTGTTTTCACTATTTCTTATTATATTTAAGACAATGAATCAAGTCAAGTTAAATTTCTGATTATTTTTCAAGGAAAACATGTTTTATTTGAAAGGGTTTATATTTTGGATGAAATGAGTACTATTTTTTGTGGAATACTCTAAATATTAATGAGGAATGTTTATTAGGTATTATATCTCAATTATATAAAACTATAAACTTTAACGACTCTCAATGAGTATGAAAATGAGTTCTTGACTAAAATTAAATAATATTAATGTAATAAGGCTATGTCCATATAGTTGGTATCAGATGATGGTTTAGATAAATTTATAGGTTATGATGAATTTAGAAGAATACCATAAATTATTTTTGTTATATGGTTAATATGAAATGTTTTAAAAGTTAAATATTACCATTTTTCTTCCTCTTAGTTATTTCTATTCAGAAGGGTTTTCCGTAGAAGAAAAAAGAAGCTGAAGTAGGAAGGAACAATGAGGATGATATCTTTCCAAATCCTCAACCAAGAATGGTGGGAATTGGAACTATGGAGTTTATGAATGTAGTGGATCAATTGAAATAAGAAATAAAGGTGGTTTCATCAATTAAAGAGAACAACAAGAGATAACACAATGGAACATGGCGATAAATGAATATTTTATGATGCAACACCCTCATTCTTTCAGTGGATCTTTTGATGCAGTAGTAGCTGAAGGATGGATTAAATCCCTTGAAAAAATATGTTATGGTATATTCAGATAATAAAATGTTATGTATTTTTATTTATAATTTTGAATATGAATCTGATCAGTGGTGGTTAGTGGTCAAGAATATCATGGATATAGAGGATATTGAAGCCATAGATTTTGATGAATTTAAAAGTCATTTCCTTGAAAAATAATTTTCAAAAGTTTTTCAACATAGGATGGATAATAAAATAAATGAATTTAATAAGGTAGAAGAATATGAAGTGGTTGTGTATGAAACAAACTTCACCCGACTGTAGAGGTATGCTACAATTCTTATTCTGGAACTAAATAGAAAAATCAACTATTTTTACTCATGATTTAAGGAAAATATTTATGGTCATTAGATTCCCGAGAGTTGAAAAGTTATGAGAATCTTTTCTTGATGTGCTAAGAGGTTATAAATAGAGTTTCTTGATGATCACAAGCACTTTGAAAATAATAAGAAGAAGAGGTCCAGATGGAAATCAAAGGGTAATAATCAATCAAAAAAATCCGATTGTAAGAATTTATAGATTTCAGTTTTTGATGTGTAGAAAAAATAATCCTAAGGAATGCATTACAAAAATCGGGAAGTGTTTTCAATGTGGTAAGTCTAGACATATTCCATAGGAATATAATGATAATGTTCTTAAGACTAATCCTGATAAGTAAAATGTAATGTTTTTTAAATGTGGTGAGATTAGTCATTATGCAACTGCATGTCCAAAGTGAGATCTAAATGATGCAAAGAAGCCAGACTATATGAAGATAGGAATAATGATATTCTTCTAAACTATGTTAGTAGACATCAGGACATCTAATATAATTGTATGTAGGGCCTTTTTTTTTCTACACATATATTTATAATGTTTTATTTGTTATGGGGCCTACACATTCCTTTATTTCTAAGAAATTTTATTGTAAATTAGAAATATCAGCTCAAAAAATGAGACTGAAAAATATTTTTAAAACATAAAGGGGAAATATTATAGTAAATACCAAATAAAAGAATATTTATATTGTGGAATATGGAAATAATTTACCTGAAAACCCTATTATTTTTACCTTAGTAGAGTTTGATACCATTTTGGGTATGGATTTGCTTTCTGTTAATCATGCTAAGACTAAATATAGAGAAGAATAAGTTATTTTCCATGGAGTGTTTCATTTTTCATATAAAAATAAACCCATACAAATGATAACATAAAAAGGGGTTAACTTTATTCATATAGTATAAATTGATATTTGTTTTTTGGAACTGATGAACATATTTTTGAATGCTCCAGTTTTGGATCTTCCATCCAGAAATGGTTATTTTTTCATCTATAATGATGCCTCACTGAGTGGACTTTGTTGTGTTTTAGTGAATAAAGATTATATTTCATTGAATTAATTGTTATTAGATATAATTAAGCAATACTATAAGGAATAACTTAAGATACATAAAAGGGACAATTTTTTAAAGTGGGTATGTTCCCAAAATTGAACCTTGATAAAAATTGTGTTTTATGATTTGGAAAAATATTGTTTGTGCCTTATGATTCTCATATGAAGAAATATTTGTTGTATGAATCTCATAGTTATCCATTTTTAATTCATTAGGGAAGCACACATATTTACAAAGATGTTCAGGAGTATTATTGGTTGGAAGAAATGAAAAAAGATATTTGATAATTTACTATGAAATGATTGACATGTTAATTTGTTGAAGTAGAGTGGTTGTTAACGAAGGGGATTCTTTATCCTTTACCAATACAAGAGTGTAAATGGAAAAATATATCCATGGAATTCATTATCGGACTACCAAGGACTTCTTGAGGTAACAATGCAATCAGTGTTATTTTTGACTGAATGACTAAATCAGCACATTTAATTCATATTCAAGATACAATGCATTTGGATCAGATTAATCTTGTGTACCTCAAATATGTTTTTAGTTTACATGGAGTGAATCTTTAAATTTTAACTGACCAGGATCCTAGGATCATTTCTAAACATTGTAAGGGTCTTCAGAAGTCATTGGAAAAAAAATTCAGTACATCAGTTCATGCTCAATCAGATGGGCGGTCTGAACGAATGATTCAAAAATGGAGAATATTCTTAGATCTTGTTCAATGGATTATTAGGGAATTTGGTATTAACTCCATTCTTTAATTGTGTTTTCTTATAAAAATAGTTTTCATTATAGTATATTGGTGGAACCTTTTGAGGAATTGTATGAGAAGTAGTGTAGAACACAAGATTTCTTTGATGAAGTTAGGGAACAGAATTTTATGAGACCAAAATTAGTAGAGGAAGTGGACAAGAAAGTGAAGAAGATCCAGTAACACATGAGGAATGACCAGAGTGGGAAGAAAATTTATGTATACAATAAGAGGAAGTACTTTTATTTTGAGGGATGTGATCGTGTATTTCTTAAAACCTCACAATGGAAAAGTCCTTTTCATTTTGGTAAGAAATCAAAGCTAAGTCCATGGTTTATTGGAATTTATGAAATTTTAGAAAACGTTGGACCAATCACCTACTAAGTAGCTTTTTCTATGAGTTTAACATAGGAATAATATGATTTTCATGTTTCAATTTTGAGAACGTATGTGGAAGAATCATATCATGTCTTAAGCCCAAAATCCATTCAGTTGGAGATAACTATTCATATATAGAGAAAAATATTCATATTCTTGATCACAGGGAGAAAGAATTTCAGAATAGGTTAATCCACAAGGTAATGGTTTTGTGGAAAAACCACATGGTTGAAGAGGTATCATGGGAGTCTGATAATTCTTTGTGGGAAATGTATCCCTACTTGTTTAATAAGTAAATTAAAAAAAATTTAAGGACACAATTTCTAGATGTTTGGGAGAATGTAACACCATATTATTTTAAAAATAAATTTAATTTCATGAACTTTTTTTGGATAGTTATAAAATGGCCATCAAAGATAATTTTTTCACTTCTTTGATTTGAAATTTAAAAAACAATCATCTATTATTGTGATGAGTATGTTATTTGGAGTCTAATAGAACTAACTCCTTTTTTGGGAATAATAACATTCCCTTATGAATATTAATATAACCCTTATTAATACTAAATCATATTGTTATTTTATTTTCATAAGGTTATTAGATATTGAGATCATGATTAATTTTTCAAGGTGATATAAATTGAGGTATAGTTTGAAAATTATTACTTTTTCAAATAAATAATGAATTTATTTAAAAATTATATTAACCATATTTAGAAAAAAAATTCAATAAATGAAGTACTTTTTTAAATTCTACATTTCAAAAAATGGTTTGGGTTAATTTCTTTTGAATTTTATGAATTTTTTGAATTCTTGGTGAGAAGTGAAATTTGATAATTACGAAATATGATATATAACTTAATTTATGCATCATTAATGAGTCATGGATGTTGTAAATTGCCATTATTTAGAACAGACATTCACATATTACTATTTTTGGTCACATGAATCATGACTATTCATATACTTTATAAACAACATCAACCAAATGGTAAAAATAATGTAACACCCCTCTTCTCCTCCACAATAAATACCACCCTCACCCCCTCTTTCTCCTAGACTAATTAAACCAGAATCCATTTCTAAGATCTAAAAATTAATCTTCATAATGCTCTTTTGCATTCAAATATCTTCTTTTATCACCAAAATTCCAAAACCTAATTCCTTAAGGAGTGAATCTAGTATAAGAGATCAAGAGGTAAAAATTCTCTATTTTTTTCAAATCATGTCATTTAAATTACTTTAATTTCTAATACATTATTATCCCCCCCTTCTATAAGAGGAATTAAAGCTCCAAAATCTTATATATTTTTTATTTGTTCATGTTTATGAAAAAATTAATCAATTTAATTCTTATCCTTCCCCCCTCTAATTCTAAAAATAAGAACACCATCCGCAATGTTCCAATTTACCAATATCATTGATGATGTGTTTTCAATTTCGTTTACTTCCTTAAAAGATGTTATTAAAACAATTTTAATGGTTGAATTATATTTTTAATGTTTATTAAATTACCTCTATAATTTTCTATATTTAACATATATTCATAATATTAATGGTATATGATGAATCATGTTCGTTATTATCAATGAACCACCAAATTGATATAAACTGATATCACTAAAAAATTTCTAATAATTCATTCTCATACCATATAAGAAAAATTATTTATGAAATAATTTAATATTTTGGAAAAATATTTATTCCATTTAATTCCACTACTCTAATTTTATTTCTATATGACAGGAAAATCAAATACAAACCTACCATTAAAATCTTGAATAGAACGCACCTGAAACAATGGAAGGAAAAAAGTAATAATACTTAATGGGTGAAATGATGTTTGAAATGATCATATAAGGTGTTATAGACGTCAATATGTTTCTTTAATTTATTGATAACATTATTTTAACCATTATAAATTTGGTTTAAAAATATTTTAAGTAAGGTGACCTAAGGTAAGTGAATTCTTAGCAAACTTTACATTATTTGGGTTAACCTTCTACTTCATTAATTGTGTGGTACTAATATTATTTTCTACAATTATTTTTCTATATATTATATTATATTATGTGTATTTATAGTGAATACAAATATTTATTTCATTATATTTTATTTTTATATCAATTATATTTTATTTCTAAGGGTCTTTTCTTATAAAATCCTCTTTTAGACTTCATGTTTTAAAAAATTCAAAGTGAATGTTTTTATTCAAGCATTCTTGTTAGATAATTATGTTGCGGTTATTTTAAATTTAAAATGATGAAGGTTGGGACATATATCTCCCCCCAATTAATTAGGAATTTGTATGTTGGAGGTCAACCTAATGGTTACTCTATGTGTAACTGTGCTAGTTACACAATAAGGTAACCCTGAGGGTTACATTGTAAGGTATCTGTGAGGGTTACAAATCATAAGGTAGCTGATAGGGGTATAATATTATATATGTAATGCCACAATAAACCATTATGGTTCTATTAATGTTTTTATGTTTTTGGTATATCTCATAGAAATCTCAAGTTTCACAAAGAAAGTATTTATATGTGACAATTATGTCTAATTGATAATGATTTCATATATTTACATGTATTCATGGACTAATATTTTATTTCCTTATTTTTACATCCCTTACTGGGTTTTTTATCTTATCCCTTATTTTGAAATAATTTTCACATGTTGTAAGTATTTAAAAGGAAAAAAAAAGAATCCATGTGAAATTTAAGGAATATGTTTCAAAAAAACACACATTTTATTTGAAATGTTTTATATTTTAGAAGAAATGGATAATGTTTTTGTGGTATCTTATCTGTATAAATGTGGATTTTTATGTATGTATTATATAAAAAATATCTAAAAATATAAACTAAAAATTATACTCAAAATGTAAGGAAATTATATCTTGATTATAAGTCAAGATTATGTTATGTGATAAGACTGGGTCCTTATAGTTGGATCTTGAGATTATGTTATAACTAATACATAATTTTAATTGGATAAAAAAACACAATCTAAATGGATAAATGAATTTTCGGTTAGCTGAGGATATTTTTGATAGTGAATATTTCCTAGTTAGTTCATAAAAATTACATTAGTTGTTGGTGAACTATATATTATCTTTTTGGTAGTTTCAGTGCACTTACACATTTTAATGCAACATGACATGATTACATTGGATTTATCATGTATCCTTAACAATATCCAAGACATTTCATTGTCCATGTAATGAAATATTATGCTTTAAAAAAGGAAATATTTGGGTGCCTAATATAATTTATTTACATAATGTTTTTCTTCACAACCCTTATGATATTGATTTCCATTATCTCTATCCTTAACATTGACACCTTTTGAATATTCATAAATGACTAAGATATATTATAACCCTGACATGAATTTTTAAAACATAAAATATATTTATGAATTAAATGTTTCATCTATATTATCGATAACATTCATATTTTTGTAAACTGTAGAAATGTCTAGAAAATTATAATATGTTATGAATTTTGCGAGGAAATTATTAATCAACTGTACTAAAAAATTACAAAAATTATTTTTTAATCAAAATTATTCACATTTTCATTCATATTATTCTATTTTATATTCTCAAAGGAATATGGAAATATATGGTGCATTTTTTTTGGAGAATTATTATAGGAATGATATATGACTGCTGTGTATTTTTATGGAAGAGGATACTTCATTGATTATGAGAATTTAATTATTATTTTTCATTTTTTCATGGTATCAAGATGTTTTATGACTATTTAACAGAAATTGAAATGGATTTTATTTTATTATTTTATTATTTAAAATTTTCATTAGTTTCTTTCAATTTTATTAGATGAAATAGGTCTTTTTAAATATACACATTTTAATTTAATCAATTTCAATTTGTGTTAAATATTCATTTAATTGATTTATTTTATATTTTTATAAAATATTTATTTTAATATTATTCTATACATAGTTCATTATTATATATATTTTTAACATATTGAATCATGATAAAAACAATTTTAATAATTGAATGATGGTGGAGTTTTGGAGAAGTGTGACATCTTAATTTTTTTTCTTTTTGTGGATAATTTGTTGAAAATTTAAAAAATGATAAATAAATAATATTTCTTCATTATTTATACTATATAGTTTTTTGGTGATTAAATGAGTTTTAGCTTGAATTGTATTATTTGAGAGAGGTAATGGGTTTTATGTATTTAATTGATATAGTAATTTTAGGGATTGTACTAATGTTAATGTTCGAGTATAAGTAGGGTATATCGTATGATCAGTTGATGTGGTGCTGTAATAGAAAGGGTTTTGATGTGGAGTGATATTTTTGGAGTGATATAGAATAGTAAAATATAAAATAAAATAATTTAATAATGTAAAATGGAATAGTTTATATAAACATAATAAATTGTTCAATATGTCAAATTTTATTGGAGGTAAAATTATACCACAATAGAATGTAAAATATGACATGTGTGTTCATGAATTTACAGTTTCTTCGGAGGGAAATTACTTAAATCAATGTTGTTTGAAATGAACTATGTATAACAAATAATTATTTAAAAATTTATAATATGTTGTGGGATTAATATGGTTGTCAAATTTTTACTTGTTGTGTGGTTATTGGTTTTAGTGGTTTTTATTAAATATCACTAATGATGTGTTGACAATAGGTAGGTTTTTACATTCTCCAATGTTTGGGAATCATATGATATTATTTTTATCCTCATATGTTTTGTTATTTCATGCACCCCACCACATATGTCAAGTGACCTTATCAATTCGTAAATATGGATTTGGGTAATTGATGAAACACAAAAATCATGGAGGTGATGATATTGATAGATAACTACCCCATATCATCCTATATCATTCAGTCTTACAGTGGTGATGTGATATATAGATGTAGTACATGGGAAAAATATATGGAAGTGGTTGGGTGAAAGTTGATATGTTGTAGTGGGGATGTGGTTGTTTTATTCAGTATATGGATATGATATATTAAATTTGATTGTGATGTGATGTTTTTTTGTTTTTTATATTTCAATTTTAAGTGGATGGTTGTTCCATTACTTATAAAATTAGGTTATAAGGATGAATAGGTCATTATAGAAGAGGGTGTGAAGTCTTACTCTTTTTATATAGTTTAATATTTGACCCTATAGAAAGTTAGGGAATATTTGGAATGTGATACATGATGAGAAGGGTAGTTTTATAGAAGGGGGTTTTTAATGAGTGATTTTCACTATTTATTCATTGAATATTTAGTCAACTTGTGCCACATTAGTATGTGAATTTATATATAGGGATTTATTGAAAATAAAAATATGTTCTATAAAATATCTTCAATGGTTAATAATACATTTTGGTGATTAGGGATGAGATTATTTGATCATGATACACATGCCTATTGGAGTCATGGTTTCCTCCACAAAATCTATTCCAGTAGTAATTATTTCATTTAACAAAATTTCAATTTATTTTTTTCATTATAAGTATTCTAAATACATTATTTGTTTTTTGTTAAACATTCTATTTGAGAATCAATATTTAATTTCTACTAAGAATATATAGGTGATATAAATATCATTCCTTTTATTTATACCATCAATTATAGTTTTATCTAAATCACCAATTCATGATTAGATTTGGGGGTTACTTCTATACTCCATGTATCCCACAATGGGCTTAATCGGAGGGATGTACTGATTGAGTGTTACCAATGCATTTAGTGGCAAGTTATATTTGATTACAGAGTTATGATCTAATAAAAAATTCGTTTTTGGGTAGGTATGCATCGATTTTTCATATAATTTGATTTAGGCTTGTAATATATATTAAGATGTAATAGGGCCTATTTGATCAGATTCAATGTCATTAATAGTTTACAAACGATTCTTAATCTAGAAGATTAATATAATGTTATTGACTGTTATTTATAGTATGTTAATTATAAATTATTATAATTTTTTCGAATTAGGAATTATTTTTGATGGATAAAATCTATTTTCCTTAAAAACGATTTAACGAAATACACATCATAAGATTGTGTATTTTATTTATAATGAGTGATGGTGGGAATCATCCACATATTTTTTCAGTGTGTAAGGATTAATAATATTCTCCAACATAACATAATTTTCATGATCCAAAATGGAATAATTCTTAGTGGATGAAATTTCAAGAATATAATGGTAGATCCCATAAGTGTATTTGGTGATTGTATTCAGTCATGAGATAGAAAGGAGTCCAGATAAGATTGATAATTTTTTTTATATATTCACATAAGGAAGATGTGTAACATCGTAGATAAATAAGAAATAAGAAAATTTTCATATTTATTAATATTTATGAATTAAATATTAATTTTACTTTAAAGGGGATGCTATGTTCATTGGCATACCCAATACACAACAACGGGTTTCTTTGAAATCTTATGTTGCACACAAAAAATATAATATTATTATTTTAAATGGCAGTTAATGCCTAACTGTTGTATTGGAGGGAATGAAAAAAAACTAACTAAAATATGATTATATATGTTTTTTAAATGTTTTTAAATTTATCCAATAAATGTTAGAGTCATATAATGTGAATGAATCTAATTTTAAGCATAAATACTCTAATATTATTTAAAATGTTGATTTACCGCCTTTAATAGAAACCCCTATTTAAATCTACTATTTTTTCACTCTAATATGTTCATTTTAACAAAATAAAATTATTCTTTAGAATAGAGACACCAAAATTTATTTTGTGTAATTCTTTCATATTTCTCTGATAAATTTTTTTTTAAAGAATAGTGAAAAATATTGTATTTTAATTAGAATCTGTCTTTTAATATAATTTATTTATATGATTATATTATATTTTTAATTATATTTAATGAGTAATTATAATATATTTTTATAATTTAATTTAATGGTGGTCATTGGAATTAATTTTACTTTGAAATTGGACAAAAACAAGTGTCAATCTTTTGATAGATATTGCTTCTTAAAAACACGCTATTTGTTTTGACAATGGGAATTAATTTTAAATTTATTAATCAAAATTAAATGTTTTGAATTAGGTAAAATAGACATAATTTTTGAATTCAGAATATCAAGTATAGCTCCGACTGTGTTTTTGGTATTTTTCTGGAAAACATCAATTTTTGATGAATAGTGAAACCAGTTAGTAGTAGTTAAAAAACCGACTTTTTCATTTAAATGAAATTTTACCACTTCAGTGAAGTGAATTTTGAAAATCTGACACACATGGTCATTATTAGTAAGTAAAATGTGGTTCAATGAGATTAAAATAATTTTTGGTGAATAGTAATTTTTGACTTTTATTTAACGCGATTAAAGGTAAATAGGGTAATTCAAGGTTAAAAAGAATATTATAATTATAAAAAATTATCTTAACACTTTTCCTAAACTTATTTGATGAGTCATGGACGACCATGGGAATTCTTGGGTCGATTTTGGGTCCCCATGGAGCCACTTGGGAGTGATAATGACACTTTAGATTTATTAACATAATGTAAAGGCAAAAATGACATAAACAAGAATCTTTTAGTAAATTAAATTTTACATAGGGTTATTTATGTTATTTTTTCAACTATAAAAATTCATTAGAAAGAAAAACATATTTACTACATCATCATATTTTGTTTATAATTTTTAGACATTAAATAAATTTAATTATTTTTGACATAATAATGATGTAGTATTTACCACAATAATAAATGATTTAAATAAATAAGATTATAATGATTAATTTTTTTTCCAAAACATGACCGATTATTATTGTATTATTTTATTTCGACCATGAGTCATATTATATTGTACTTTAATGATTTTTGGACATTTGCAAAATGAATATAGGTTTATAATAAAATAATTGTATCAAACATTCCTAAAGAGCCCCTCCTCTCCCCTATAAATGGATTCCACTTTTAACCAATTACTCACACCTCTCCAGCCTTTTGGATCATCCAAACTCTAACCAATTATTCTACCTAAATCTCGTTCTACCACATAAAAGCCTTACATTAGGTAGAAGACACTTCAAGAAGTCCTTTTGGTTCAAACCAAAGGGAGTTAGCCAAATTAAAGGTAAAAATCTCTCTTAAATTCATTTCTATTATTTTACTTCTCCAAACCATACACTCTTTTTATTATTTTATTTTATAATAACACATGTATCCTCAATATACTAGTATATTGTTATGATAAGTAATCTTACTACACTTACACACACCACAATCTAATAGGTGAATAACAAAGTGTTTCTATTGAAGGCAAACTAACGCCCCATGAAATGATGATTATTCGATTATCTATTACGGCCTCCCATGGTGGCCATTATGATGACACTCTATTTATATATGATATATATATTATGTTTATGTATTGTTTATACTTATTTATTTTCAATTTATATAATTTTTTTATGGTTTCCATAGTGGGTAAATACTATAATTTCATTAGAGGAAGTGCGGACTGCCACCCCCTTAAAGTGATATGACTCATTAATGCCTTATGTGGGACATATAAAGGATGGAGTTAATAATATTATATATGATATTATACTTTAATTTTAATATAAATATGTATCATTATGTTTTAATTAAATTAAAATAAGAAATATAAATGGAAGTAGCATTCCTGCATACGTACGACTTACCATCTCCATGAACGGTGGATTTCATTTATTACCTCTAAATGTTATGTAGTAGTATAAATACATGTATATACCAGATATATATGATATCTAAATCTTTAATATCATTCTTAAGATAATTTATATATTACCACATGAACAACTTGTAATTATAAGGTGTTCATTTTTTACTCATGTACCTAATATTGACAAAACACTAAATGTTAACTTAAATGATTACATAATGTCTATAATATGGTAATAAGTGATATAAGAGAAATAATAAACTTGAAAAAGTTTTTTAAGCAAGTAGAAATTGACTTTATTTTATTTTTCAGGAAATTAATGAACGAACGGGTCAGGTCGGACACGAGGTTAGGGACATTGTCTCAATCTCCATCTATTGAGGCATCCATTGATTTCTTCACGACTTTCTTCTATATGGTGGATAATACCAATTTTAATTTTCATTTCATTCAAAGGGAATCATTTTCATTGAGGGGTTTTAATAAATGACAAAAAAATAATGTTTCTTTTAACTTACGCAGTGACAACAACCTTTTTCACCGCCACGACTATTATTTGAACTTTTGGCTTCATTAACAAGCCGTAATGTTTTTAAAAGGAAAATTAATACCAAATAATCTTGTATGTATTTTTGGTAATGTAGATGGTTTTGAGAATGGATTTATTATATCAGTATCTTCAAATGATATATTGTTATTGCAATGTGGGAATGTTTTCAATCTTTTATGAATATGTTATGTGTTATGATTATGTTATTTTTATTGGGCATTGTTTACGTATAAAGGTGGTTGTGTGATAAACCTAGGGTGGGTGAGCCCGTGATAGATCTTCAATGTATTGGGTAACATGACAGAGGTAAACATGAATGTTTCTCCTTAGAGATTTAGGGAATATATTGTGATGGGTATTCCAAATGTAACTTTTTATGTAGTTGTGATAGCTACAATGTAACTATGATTTAGATGCCACAAGTTACCTTTATGATTTATGATTTCTATGTGTCATTCCTAAATCTTATGATTTCCTGAGGTATGTTAAAAATATTATGTTTTGATGGACTAATGTTTCATTTCTTTTTTTGTAACCCTTACTAAGATTTTTATGCTCATCCTATGTTTTTAAATGTATTTCATGGGATATAAAGAAGAATAGGTTCAAGGATGAGATCAAGGAAAAGTCATACTGTCTAAAACATGGAACAAGACATTGATGTTTTTTTTCAAGAGTTATTATTTTTTGAAAAAACGGAAACTGAGTAAAGTGTCTACTTTGTATTTTTGAGATGTAATGTAATACTTATGGCCTAATTCTATAAAACTCTAATCATAAAAAGATTCTCAATTTTAATTTTTCATTTAATTCATGATTATGTAATGTTTTAAGGTAAGGTCCTTATAGTTGGTATCAGAGGTTGGTTTAGAAAACATTAGGAGTTAGTGTATTATTAAATTAATATTCTTATATTAATTTATGTTAATGATATAGAATTTATAGATTACCATGTTGCTTTTCCAATGATATTTCTATGTTCAGAATGGTTTTTCATATAGGAAATAGTGAAGCAATGTTGGGACGACATTAAGAAGAAGAAAACCATCCAAATCAGCAACCTGAGATGGTCGGAATTAGAACTGAGTAGTTTGTTAGAGTGATGGAACAATTGACTCTTGCTATAAATGGTAGTTGTTTCCATGCACGAGATAAGCCAGATCAACCACAAAGGAACATGTCAGTTGTGGAGAATTTCATGAGGAAACATCCCCCATCATTCATAGGATCATCTTACTTTGTGCTAGCTGAAGGTGGATTAAAGAACTGGAGAATATTTTTGATGTTATGGGGTGTTCTAAACATCAAATGGTTAGTCTCGCTATTTACTGTTTTGAAGGTGAAGCTGACCAGCGATTGTCAATGGTGAAAAATATCAGGGATAGTGAGGATATTGATACTCTTAATTGGGATGAATTCAAATGTATGTTTATTGAGAAATATTTTCCAAAGGTGTTTCATCTTAGGATAGAAAAGAAATTCCAAGAATGGTGGCCGGAGGATGACTCATTGGTTGCTTATGAAGCAAATTTCACACAACTGGGAAGGTATGATCCAAATTTCATATGATATTTTGATAGTAAAATCAACCATTTTTACATAGGATTAAAGCCAATGTATCGAAGGGATTTAGCTTCTCATGAGTTCAAATGTTATAAAAAACTTTTTTGTTGTGCGGAGAATGTGTAAATGGAGTTGGTCGAGGATCAGGCATTCTTTGATGAAAAAACAGAATAAGAGGTCAAGGTGGTAGGTGAAATGGAAGAACTATTCAAAAAAATTTGATGGTAAGAAACTTAAGTTTAATGTTTTTGGAAAATGTGGTAAAAATCATGTTGTGGAATTACTTTTGAATTCTGGTAAGTGCTACCGATACGGTAAAATGGGACATAAGGCTCATAATTGCACTGAAAAAGATCAGGGTAATTTTAGGAAAAAATCTTATTTACAGTGAGTAAGATGTTTTAAGTGCAATGAAATGGGTCATTATGAAAATGACTGTCCAATGAAGAACTCAACTGAGGGAATCTAAGTAGACTTCAAGCAGAAATGGGTGGTGAAATCCTTTGCAACTACATCAGCAGATGTTGGGACATCAAATGAAGTAGTATCTAGTACACTGTTTTTTTGTTCCTATCATGCCAATGTGTTGTTTGATTCATGGTATACACACTCTTTCATTTTTGAGATGTTTTCAATAAAATTGGGAATTCAATATCAAGTTATTAATCCAGAACATATGGTAAAAACACTGAGAGGAAATTATAAGCCAAAAAGAAATTTTAAGAACCTTCCCATCCTTTTGTGTGGAAATAATCTACCTCCAATCCTTATTTTTTTTGCCTCTAATAGAGTTTGATGTAATTTTGGGAATGTATTGATTTGATGATCATCATGCTAAGATATACTATAGAGATAAATATGTTTCATTTAAGAATGATTTTTAGTTTGTGTACAAGAATGAACCCTCTCTTTTGATAACATATCAAGAATCTTATAAACTAGTAACAGATGGAAATTAATGTTAGATTGCACATATTGTTGAAAAAAAGAACTGTTCAGATTAATGATGTGCCAGTGGTAAATGAGTACCTTGATGTTTTTCTTGATGAGTTTCCTGGTATAATACATGATCGAGAAGTTTAATTTACTGTTGAAAGATTTCCCGATGCTAAGAAAATTTAAAAACCCCCTTATCAAATGGCTCAAATTGAACTTTTAGAGTTAAAGAAGAAATTGTTGGAGTTATTAGATAAAAGATTCATTCGACACAACACATCACCATGGGGTGCTCCTGTCTTATTTGTTAAAAAGATAGATTTTTCAACGAGAATTTTCATTGATTATAGAGCATTAAATAACATCACTGTTAATAATAAGTATCATTTTCCTCATATCAATGATTTGTATGATCAGCTTTAGGGAGATCAGTATTTTTCAAAGAGTGACTTGGGGTCGAGGTACCATCAATTGAATTTAATGAAAGAATACATTCCAAAGACTATGTTAATTACTATATATGGCCATTATGAATTTGTAGTTATGCCTTTTTGGTTAACCAATGCACTTGCAGTATTCACAGATCTTATGAATAAAAATTTTCATGAGTTCTTAGATAAGTTTTAGTGGTTTTAATTGATGATATTTTGGTCTATTCAAAATATAAAGAGGATCATGAATGTCATTTAAGAGTTGTCTCACAAACCTTAAAGGAAAATAAACTATTTCAGAAATTCAACAAGTGCGAGTTTTGGTTACACAATTTTTTTGTTGGTCACATTGTTTCAAATAATGTAATGACTATTGATATTGCTAAAACGATAGTTGTTGAAGAATAGCCAAGACCCACAAATATAACCAAGATCCATAGTTTTATTGGTTTGGAAGGTTATTACCAGAGGTTCATTGAGAATTTTTCATGGTTATCTACTCCAATGACTATGTTATCTCGAAAAGGTGTTTAGTTCATCTGGAGAAAAGAATGTGATGATTGTTTTCATGTATTGAAATGAAGATTGGTGAATGCTATGGTTTTAGAATTATCTTCCATATATGGTGAATTTGTTATCTATAGTGATGCTTTGTTGAAAGGAATTGGTTGTTTCCTTATGCAGAATGATCAGTTAATTTCTTATGCATCATGTCAGTTGAAAAATCATGAGTTATATTACCCTACACATCATATGGAATAATCTATGGTTATTTTTTCATTAAAAATTTAGAGGCATCATTTTTATGGAGTAAAGTTCAAAATATATACTATTCAAAAATGTTTAATGTATATATTCACACAAAATGAATTGAACATGAGATAGAGGAGATGGTTGGAAATAATCAAGTATTATGATTTAACGATCCTTACCATATGGTAAAAAAAAATAAAGTGGCTGATGTTTTGAGTCGAAAAGAGAACGCTTCATTAGCCATGCTACGTTTGGAACTAGATCCTTTGGTTTTTGATTTGATGAGATCTAGCATATAAGTTGTTGGTGCAGGATATTACTCTATTATTTTTTAGGTGTCAGTGAAAATATCTCTCTCAGACAGAATTAATCAAGTGTAGAAGGAAGACAATGAGTTGCAGAAAACGGTAGAGTTTCTTTAGAAGGGTAAGTTTCCTGATTTTAACGTTGATAATGTTTTTTTATGTTTGGGAAGAGATTATGTGTGCCTTTTGATTCACAGTTGAAGAATGATTTGTTATGTGAAACTCATCATTCCTAATTTTCAGTTCATTTTAGCAGTACTAAAATGTACCGAGATCATCGGAAGTATTACAAGTGGGATGGAATGAAAGGAGATATTGCAGATTTTACTATGAAGTGTTTATCTTGTCAGCAGGTTAATGTAGAGCGGTAGTTACCGAAAGGGATGCTTCAGTCTTTACCGGTGCCAGAGTGGAAATAAGAAAATATATCTATGGACTTCGTTGTGGGGTTACCGAAGCCATCTCGAGGTAACAATGTAATCTGGGTTATTGTTGACCGGTTGACTAAATATGCTAATTTCCTTCCAATTCGAGATACTTTGTCTCCAGATCAACTTTCTCAGTTGTATGTTAAAGAGATAGACATGTTGCATGGTGTTCCCCTATCTATTGTATCTGATCATGATATCAAGTTTACCTATAACTTTTGGAAAGGCCTTTAGAATTCATTGGGTACTAAATTAAATTTTAGTACATCTTTTCATCCTCAATCAGATGGGTAGTCACCATGAACAATTCAGACCTTGGAGGATATGATATGTTCTTGTTCACTAGATTACTAGGGAAGTTGGGAAAAAATATTTCTTTGGTCGAATTTTCATATAATAACAGTTTTCATTCTAGTATACATATGGCCCTATTTGAGGCATTATATGGGAAGCTGTGTCGAACTCCAGCTTTTTTGGATGATGTTAGTTAATGGAAACTTATTGGACCAGAATTTGTAGAAGAGATGACAGAAAAAGATTAGTTGATTTAGAATAACATGAGAATAGCTCAGAGTAAGAAGAAACGTTATGTGGATAACCGGAGGAAAGATCACTCTTTTGGGGTAGGTGATCATGTATTTCTCAATGTTTCTCCATGGAAAAGTGTAATGTGTTTTGGTATGATGGGAAAGATGAGTTTGAGGTTTGTTAGACTCTATGAAATTTTAGAGAAAGCTGGATCAGTTGTGTACAGAGTGGCTTTACCTCCATGTTTTTCCCAGGTACACAATGCTTTTCATTACTCGACGTTGACAAAGTATATGCCAAATCCATCTCATGTTTTATATCCAGAGGTAGTTCAGTTGGAATAGAATCTCTCCTATGAAGAAAAACCAGTCAAGATTCTTGACTGAAGAGAGAAAGTGTTGCGAAATAAGGTAATTCACCAGGTAAAGGTTTTCTGGAAAAACCATATGGTTGAATAGGCAACGTGGGAATCTGAAAATGCTATGAGGGATAAACACCCCATATATCTGATAAATGAATAAAATTATGAGGACACAATTTACAAGAGGGGAAGAATATAACATCCTAGATAAATATGGAATAAGACACATTTGATATTTATTAATCTTTGTGAATTAAATTTTAATTTTACTTTAAAGGAGACGCTATGTTAAATGGATTACATGTTACGCAACAACATGTTTCTAGGAAATCTTACATTGCACACAAATAATATAATATTATTACACTAAATGGTGGTCAACACCTAGTCGTTGTATTATCGGCAATGAAAATAACTTCCTAAAATATAATTATATATGTTTGTTAAATGTTTTTACATTTATCCATTAAATGTTAGATGCATAAAATGTTAATGAATCTAATTTTAAACATAAATACTCTAATATTCTTTAAAAGGATGATTTACCACCTTTTGATGGAGAACCCTCGTTAAATCTAGTTTTTGTCACTCTTATATGTTATATTTTACAAAATAAAATTCTTCTTTATAATAGGGACACCAAAATTTACTTTAGATAATTCTTTGGTATTTTTCTGATAAAATTCATTTTTTAATGAAATGTGAAAAATATTGTATTTTAATTAAAATATGCCTTTTAATAAAATTTTAATATGGTTGTATTATCTTTTTAATTAGTTTAAAAGTGTAATTGGAATATATTTTTACCATTTAATCCAATGGTGGTCATTGTAATTAATTTCACTTTGAAATTCGACATAAACAAGTGTCAATCATTTGATAGATATTGTTTCTTAAAAACACGTTATTTTTTTTGACAATGGGAATTAATTTTAATTTAATGAATCCAAATTCTATGTTTTTAATTTGGTAAAATAGACATCGTTTGTATGAATAGTGAAACCAATTAACAGTAGTTAAAAATTGACGTTTTCATTTAAATGAAATTTTACCACTTCTACGAATTGAATTTCAAAAATCTGACACACATGGTTTTTATTAGTAAGTAAAATGTGGTTCAATGATATGAAAAATAATTTTTTGTGAATAGTAAATTTTAACTTTTATTTTATGCGGTTAAAGGTAAATAGCGTAATTCAAGGTAAAAAGAATATTATAACAATACAAAATTATCTTAACATTTTCCCTAATCGTATTGGATGAGTCATGGCCGACCATGGACATCCTTGGGTCGATTATGGGACCCCATGGATCCAATTGGGAGTGATAATGACACTTTATATTAATTAACATAATGTAAATAAAAAAATTACAAAAACAAATGTCTTTTAGTAAATTAATTTTTACACTGGGTTATATAAGTTATCATTTAAAATATAAATTTTTATTTGAAAGCTAAAATGATTTGCTACATCATGGTATTTTATTATAATTTTTAGCTATCAAATAATTTAAATTATTTATGACATAATAATGATACGGTAGTTACCTCATTAATAAATGATTTAAATAAATAAGATTATATTGATTAAAATATTATCAAAACATGTCAAATTATTATTGTAAGATTTTATTTCGACTATGATTCATCTTATCTTAGACATTAATGAATTTTGGACCTTTTTAATCCAAAGATAAGATTATAATAAAATAATTATTTCAAAAATTCCTAAAGAGCCCCTCCTCTCCCCTATAAAAGGAGACCACTTATAACCAATTCCTCACACCTATCAATCCTTTTGTCTCATCCAAAATCTGCCCAATTAAGCTCCCTAAATCCCTCTATTCCTTCTAGAATCATTACCATTGGAAAATGTCACTTCAAGAAGTCCTTTAGGATC
The DNA here is from genome assembly GCA_963277665.1 of Viscum album. NCBI lineage: Eukaryota > Viridiplantae > Streptophyta > Magnoliopsida > Santalales > Viscaceae > Viscum > Viscum album. Next base: position 1,471,066,909 of record OY728126.1, on the reverse strand, counting down.
AATCCAAATGGAGTTACCCAAATTAAAGCTAACTGTTTCTCGTAAATTGTTTTCTTTAATTTTAATTCTTCAACCCCAAAAATCTTTTTATTCCTTTCATTTATAACATCACCTGTATCCTCAATATAATAGGATGTTTTTATGAGATTTATTCTAACTACACTTATACACACCTCCATCTAATGGGTGATGAACATAATTTTTATGTGGATGGCAAACTAACGCCTCACGAAACGATGATTGTTCAATTATCTCCTACCACCTTTCATGGTGGCCATTATGTTGGCATTGTATTTATATATATGATATATATATTATGTTTACGTTCTATTTATTCTTATGTATTTTCCATTTATATAATTACTATATGGTGTCCATAGTGGGTAAATACGATATTCTCATTAGAGAAAATGTAGACTACCTCCACCTCAAAGTGATATGACTCTCTAATGCCTTATGTGGGATGTATAAATGATGGATTTAATAATATGATATATGATTTTATACTGGAATTATTATATAACTATGTATAATTATATTTAATTTGCATTAAAATAAAAAAATATACATGGAATTAGTGTTCATGGGTACGTACAACTTACCGTCTCCATGAACGGTTCATTTCATTTCTTACCACTAAATATTATGAAATATTATAAATACTTGTATATACTAGATTTAAATTATATATATGATTTATAAATCCTTAAAATCATTCTTAAGATGATGGATATTTTACCACATGAACAACTTGTAATTATAAGGTGATCATTTTTTAATCAACTACCAAATATCGACAAAATGACTGTTATTAACTTAATTGATTAAGTAATGTTTATAACATGGTAATAAGTGATATAATAGGAATAGTAAACTTGAAAAAGGTTCTGAAACAAGTAGAATTTTACTATATTTTAATATTCATGAAATTAATGAACGAACGGGTCAAGTTGGACACGAGGTAAGGTACTTCGTCTCAATATTCTTTTCATTGAGGCATCCTTTGATTTCAACACGACTTTCTTTTATACGGTGTATAGAACCCTTTTGACTTTTCATTTCATTCAATGGGAATATTTTTATACGATTCATTTTACTAAACTAAAAAAAAGAATTTTTCTTTTAACATACACGGGTACAACGACCTTTTCCACCGCCGAGAGTATTATTTGATCTTTTGGTTTCCTTATCAAACCGTAATATTTTTAAAAGGAAAATAAATACGAAATACTCTTTCACATATTTTTGATATTGAAAACGGTTATGATAATGAATTTATTATTTCAATATCTTGAAATTATATATTTTTATTGCAATGTGGGAATGTTATCATTCCTCTATGATTATTTTATATGTTATGATTATGTTATGGTTCATTGTCATTGTTTACGTATACTTGTGGTTCCATGATAAACCTAGGGAGGGTGAGCCAAAGATAACTCTTTAATGCATTGGGTAATGTGACAGAGGTAAAAATGAATGTTTCTCCCAATAGATTTATGGAAAATATTATGATGGGTATTCCAAATGTAACTCCCTACGTAGCTGTGAGAGGTATAATGTAAGTATGATATGGATTCCAAAAGTTTCCTTTATGGTTTATTTTTTCTATGTGTTATTCATAAATCATATGATTTCATGAGTTATGTTAAAAAGCTTGTGTTTTGATGGACTAATAATTCATTTCATTGTTTTATAACCCTTAGTGATCTTTTTATGCACATCCCATGTTTTGAAATGTATTTCATAGGACTTAATGAAGAATAGGGTCAAGGATGGGATCAAGGAAAAGGAATGCTGTCTAAAACATGGAAGTAGACCTGGCTATTTTTTTTAAGAGTTTATATTTTTTGTAAAAAATGGAAATTGAGTAGAAGCGTCTACTTTGTATTTTTTAGATGTAATGTAATAATTATATCATAATTCTAAAAAACCCTAAACCTGAAAAGATCCTCAATGTGAATTATTCATTTAATTCATGATTATGTAATGTTTTAAGCCATGTCCTTATAAGATGATTTGTATTTTTTTTACAATCATCATGTTTAGTGTTTTTTCTTGGAATTGGTATATCAATTATATTAACAACTTGGATGAGTCAGAAGTGACATATTAGAAAAGTTATATTAATTAAAAGTGGTGTTAATATTCTCAATCATAAATGATTCATGGTGAGAAGAGTTTATCACCATTTTTTATGGGAGGACTACTATAATTTAAATAAACGGTCTATTCATATATTTTCTCTAATATTCTCCAAATCGTCCTCCATGTTTTGTGGGGAGATCGTGTGATTCTAATAAGTCTTTTCCTCAATCAATTTTGTTTTGGGTTATTTATCTCACACTAATATATATTTTAATTTTTTATAAGGAATAGCATAATTAATAATTCATTCATTTCTACTAGTGTATACAAAATGTTATGTAATAATAACATAAATAATAGTCTACTAGTAGATAATTCTTCTCATTTATCATGAAAATCAATATTTGGCCTATTCAGGAGCCTCCATCACCGGTTTTTATAATATTTCAAAATATTATAGTTATTAGACATATATCGATAGTTAATGAATTTTTAATATATTAATATAATGAAAAATATCAACCAAATCAATGTTAAAACTTCATCCATGGTTCTACAAAGCTATAAACCATTTTTAAAAATATCCTTTACATTAGTTTCTACTCCGACATTATCAAAAGCAACCACTCCATCATGATTGTGGTCTATTATAATAGGATATGTATGAAAGTGGAAACACCATAAATATTTCTTATTTTTATGTCCTCTAATTGAGTAAAAAGGATTTAGTTGATGTTATTAATTATGATGGGTTTGAGGTTCTAGAATCATCCAATTTTATTCTATTGTATTTTTATAAATATAAGGGTGATTGATCGGTTTTAGTACCATTTATATTTTTTTGTACAATGGTTTCTGATTTATTCAATTAATGATCATACAAAAAATTCATTTCTCTTCCCTTAAGTAGAATAATGGTACATATGGTGGATTGACATATAGTGAACAAAATGTAATCCTCACTATTCCAAAGATAGAATTATTTTTTTGATGATTTCATGAAATTAATTTGATTATGGGGAATATTTAGTTCATGGGAGAGTTACGCTTAAAAAATAGACCCCGATATATGTTTTTCCAAACATGGATTGGTTGTAATAAATGATATCTATCTCAAATATTTATCAAATAAAAAATATTTTACATTATATAGATAGTACAAAATCATAGATTAATAGTGAGAAGGATTATCATATAAATATTTTATATTTGGAAGCTCTTTTATAATAATTATTATTCATGACGAATGGTTCAGAAAAATATTAGATAAAGTATGTTATGATATTTATGATGTAGTTTACATATTATTTTTGAGAAGATTCTGTTAAACTAACCCATTGGAACCACATTATGATTTCGATATTTTTCATCCATTTTTTATTTTTATATAATTTAAACTTTTATAAGATAAATCCTTTAGACAATATGACATTTTGTATTAAATTGTATTTTTTTATATTGTGGTTTTGTTTGACATAGTTTATCATCCTTTGATGATGTAGTGTTGTTTTTAAAGATGGTGTATGGAATATTATGGCTATTTATAGATTATTATCATTGAGGTAGAGAACTATGAAGGTCTATTATTGCTTCACCCAAAATATAAAATTTTGACATGTTTAATTGATTTAATTTATTCTCAAATATTTATTCGATGAATGGGTGTTATTATATAATGAATAAGGTGCATGATATTTCAAATACTGATTTATGATACCGATGTTCACATATTTTGTTTATGGGGATTAATTTAAAATATATTAATACACATAAAATTTCAATTGGAATAAAAAACTCTATGTTTCCTTGTATATGCATATGTCAATTTTTAAGAGTGTTCATCGAAGAAAACCTAATGTATTTGAGGTCATAGACTGAATATACTGATCATTTGAGGGATGTTTTGAAATAAATACTATAAATTTAGCTATATTAATAGACATAGGTGTGAAGTTTTAGGATGTGTTTGGTGCATTTTGATGATAATTGCATGTATTAGAAGGGTGTGAGTATTTTTCGTTCAATGAATATGGATGTTGTTTATTGAGTAACAGCAAAAAAAATTAGGGATGTATATATTACAACTTTATAGAGCTATTATAGGATACCCATATACAATTTATCTCAAATTATAGAATCGTTTAGCTCTTTTAGGATAAAGGTTTTACTCTGGTATATAAATAACTTTGAAATGTATAATTTTCATTACAAAATTATAAGGTTATTGGTTATCTTTCACATCACTTATACAAAGTTAGAGTTATGTTTTAGGAATATTTTGATATATTATGCCTTCTGATTGGTTTTTTATTGATGCATAATGATATCTTATGGGTTATGGAAGTAATTTACAAAAATTTATAATTATTCTACCAATAATATGAATATTTTTGTAGATGTATTTTACACAATATAATGGAAACATTATCTAATTAATAGCATCATTATGTTCTTCATATATATTAAAATAATATTACATTTCATCTATTTATTTTATATTATTTTTTCTCAATATAGATTGATAGATTTATACAAGGATAGAAATTATAATATAAATTACACACTAATGAAATTAAACATGGAATCTCATGCACTCAATTGGATTACAAAAATGGATGTCCCCTTTTATGTTGTGGATTTGAATATAATGAAGGGTCTGCCTATATTATTTTATCTATAATTTTTAGAATTTGGAAGTGATATTTTTTGATATTATATGATTTTTCAGTCATCTTATTCTAATAATATTATGAGTACCATAAAGAAAATATGTTATTTTATGTGTGGTGGAATCATATCATTTATTGATATTCTCTTAATGGGTGAAAAAAGTATTATCATCATCTTGTATTGTTTTATGGGATATAGTTTGTCAAGATGGTGAATTATTAGTTTTTAATATATATGATCCTTAGATTTCCTCATATAGTTCATCCTAGTACTTCAAATATATGATATGTTTTGAAGGAATAGATTTTTAGGCTCCAAGTGAGGATGACACGGGCTATCATTGTGTGATAGTGTTTGGTTATTTAGTGGATAAAATCTAATCATTATGTTTTGGAAGGAAAGATTATTCGATCAGAAGTTCATAAATTAACATAGGATGACATATTAAGTGATTTAATAAATAAATTTCTATTATATTTGAATGGTTGTGATGAAATTTCTGTACTTGGGGATTGGTTTAAAACATAAGCTCCCTTATTTGGGACCAAGGAGTCATGCATTGTATATTATCTTATAAGGATCATTACACATCCGGTAGGGAGTCTTCATGAGGTATTGGGGAGGATAATGTATAATAATTATTATAATTTTATATTGAGTTTATATAATATATTTCTATATAATTTAATCTCTCATTTGTGACTTTGATTAGCTATTCATTCAATTATTGACAAGAAAATAAAGTTCATGTTCCTAATTATATAAGATATATAGTGTGAAAATGGTGTACATTTTTGTTGATTTTTGGGGGAGAATATTACTTCCTAAGAGTTTAATTAAAATAATTTCAAATGTGTTATATTAGTATTCTTTTATTTGAGATTTTTTATTGGTGGAATTATATTTATGTTTTCTTCTAGATCAAGGTAAAAATGCCTTTAATTATATGAAAAACATTTATTTAGCGTATAATAGTTTTTTTAAATAATTTTTATTAGTGATGATAATGGTTTGATGTAATATTTAGATTAAAAAATGATACCAACATTGTTTATGGTATGTCTAATTTTTTCATAGATAGGTTATCATATTCATCGGTAAGTGAGGTTTGGTTGAATTAGTAATTTCTTCCTTAGTTTGTAATAATTTTGAGGTATTTAAATAGGGTATTAAATATTATATTAGTTGGTTATCCCCGTAAATATGGGTCTTGAAAATTGTAAATTCCATGTGACTCATATTTGAGTATATATTAATGATGACTAACCTATAAAATGTTGTATATACATGGATATTGATTGGGATAAGAAATTAATAGAATTTATTGTAGATATGTATAAATTCAAGGGGAATACTCTATGAGGACATTCCACTACATTTTTTCATGTCATGAAAAAGGATGGTTGTATATAGAAATGAGCAGTAGAGAAATATTTTCTAATAAATTAATATAATCCATAGTTAAATTTTTTCTTAAAATTTTGTGATATATATTTTTTATTAAATGAAGTTATTAATTTTGTCCTCCATTCTATTTTTATTTAATGTTTTTTTATTTAAAAATTTATATTTTATTCGGTACTCATTGGATATTTTAATTTTCATAAATCTATTTTTATTTTCTATGTTTTTATTATTCAAGAGGATGAGAATAATTTAAGATATTTCAGTTATAGAGGCCTAATTATTCATATTCATCTATATCGAGTATCATAATTTTTGATGTTGGTGGATGATAACATATAGGATATTTAGAAATGATGACATTAATTATAGTTCTTTTAGAAAAATATGATACGTAGTACTCCATACCATGACATTTATTATTATTTACCTTATAGTGGTATCCCTAATCATGGTGGAGTGGGTTTATTCTTGTGAAATGTGTTTGGGAGGTGCCTATATGTTTTAGAGTGAGATGATTTCATTGTTATATAAAAATGAAAAGGGAATGGTTATGTATTTTTGTATAATTTCTTTCAACTAAGTTAAAGTGGATCCTCTACTTTCTATGTGAAGATAAATGAATCTATGAATAATTCTATTGAAAAATAGTGTGGTTTGGTGAACAACAAATATTTGTTTGGAAATTTTTCATAGAGGATATAAGAGAAGAAAGTTTATGGTTTATGGTGACCAAGTCCTAGTTTCCTCATAGGTGTATCTTAATGATAAAATGACTATAAATATTATATAAACTAATATTATTATTAGTTTTAGTGTTTATATTTATCTTGAAAATGTAAAAAATTAGTTGTTGTTTTGTTTCAAATTCCTAGTATTATGATAAATTGGTATTAAAATAGATATCATTTCCATTTATCATTCAATATGTATATTATATTCTATTGAAACTATAGGTTACGATGGGTTTTTTGATTTATGATAACATATTGGGTCCATGATTTTATAGCTTCATGATATTATTTTCCCAACTTTTAAAGAAATCTTCTACCTCAAATTTTCCATTTATCTTGACATGCATTTTTAGTTGATTATGACAATGTAACAGGATGGATTTTTCTAGTAATTTTTGATGGATTCATATAGAATTGTTATATGTTATATTTTATAAGGGATTATGAGGATATTTATATTATTTCATTATTAGTATTCATCTATTCTCAGTATCATATTTTTTATTTCTTGGTTCTAGCTAGGTGAATCCATTTTTTATTGATGTTACTATGTTTTTTAGGAAATCGGATGAAATTTTACATAAGAATATAATTAATTACATTAAATTATCTAGGAGGATATTTGAATTTTCCAGAGATGATTTTATTTTTTATTTAAAATTATTATAATGAAACAATATTTTCATTTAATGATATTACATCATTTTTTATGGATATCAATTAAATATAATAATTATCCAAGAAATAATCATATAGTTTTAGTTATATTAGAAACATTGATTCATAAAAAAACAGTTTATAATTGAACTATATCCTCTCCCACTATGTTCATCATAACAAGCACCCTTCTCATACATATCATACACAATAACATTCTTCATAAACTAGGAAATTAAGGCATAATACAGGGTGGGATTTTATGCACAAATGGGTAATAAAGGGAGACATCAGTCATTATATAAATATAAAATGATAATTAGTGTGTGATAAAATAAGCATAATGAATGAAAACCATACCATTAATAATATATATCCTAATAATTTGACAAGGAGTAAATTATTTTATTTTATAATACATGAATCATAATGGCCATGAGAGCATATCATAGGCATAAAACAATGGTTTTTGGAACACCCATAAACATATAAAATCATTTTTCCAATAGTCATGGATTATTTAAATAACTGACATAGTTGATTGATTTCACCCCAACCATCATAGAAGTCATGGTTCATAACAAATTCTATCATAATTCAAAAAATTTCATACTTAATTGAGTCTAATACCTATTCCATTTCTTATTATCTAATGAGATACCCTTCATTTTCAAATTCATTGGAGAGATATATAAATCTGATACCACCAATCACATAATTAAAACCATTCAGATATGTTAAACAATATCAAAAACCATTCATCATATCATCATTACACAACCTATGTAATTAAAATGGTTTTCATAAAAATTTAATGATGTAATTACATATTGTAGATAAATTTTCATTATGAAAATATCATTAGTTAATAATCACATAAATCTTGGAAATTTGTAATGTCCCGGACCTCTCTGGCCCATTCCTTTGTCAAAAAGAGGGTCATGAAGTGTTCTGGAGGGTAAAATGGACTTTCCCCACACTTTTCAGAAATTTGAAACTACAGGCCGTGTAGTTTGAGTACACACTGTGTACCCCCTCGCCGGGTATACCCCATGTTCAAGGTTGTTTCCTTTCCATGTGAAATAAATGAGTACACACCATGTAGCCAATACTACACGCCATGTAGTCCCTCCCCGCGTACGTGTTACCCTCAGACCGTGTGTTGACCAGTCAACTGTAGTGTGCCGTGTTGGAGCCATGTCCTTTCCAAGTGAAATAAATGAGTACATTCCATGTATCCAATACTACACGCCATGTAGTCCCTCCCCACGTATGTGTTACCTTCATACCGTGTGTTGACCAGTCAACGGCTGCGTTCTGCTTTGAAGGCTGTGTTGGAAGCCGCGTGGTGACCATGTGATGTGGCCGAGTACATACCATGTACTATAAAGTTCATGCCGTGTACTTTTGTTTTTCTCACCTATAAAAATAGGGGTCCCCTCCTCATTTCCAACTCACCCCTCTCCTCCCCATTCCATTGAGCAGAGCTCTCCTAAGAAACTTGAAGGCTCCTTTTCTTCCATAACTTCTTCATCCGAGCTCTGATTTATGATCCGTCAGTGGACACGGGATCATAACGATGAGGAGGAACTTCTGAGCTTGGATATTGTGGTCTTTCCATAGGCCTTCCCTTTCCAACTTCCACCCGAGCAGGTTTTTCCAGGACTCGACAGAAGTGACGGACGCCGACGAACGTCTTCTAAAGTTGATCCGGGGGAGCTTTGTGATCAAGACCTGTTGAGGTAGGGATCTTACCTTCATCTCTTTAAATTGTGCATCAAGCGAGGTGGGTATCCTCTTGTTTTCATGAGAAATGGTTGAACCAATAAATGAAGATAATAGCTGGTTAAAGAACGTGGATGGGGATGTTGTTTTGTTTATCTTTATATCCTGTGATATTATGTTGTGAATTGAATCAGTTTCTGCCTACTGAAAATCATGGTCGTTGGGGGCGTTTGGTTGTGTAATTAAATGGTGCCCTATCTTTCTAGACCATTTTTGAGGATGGAAACATTTTTGAAAGTCGAAATTTTGTTAATCACGCAAAGATGGATATTTTAAAATCCGGAACCCTTGTGTGATCACCCCAGTTGAACAAAACGGAATAATGAAAATGTGGGTGTGGGATTGGATACGTGGCATGTGATGGGGTTTGTTTCTGAGAAGGGGTGTTTTGTGGGTTGTTGTGGATCGGGTGAGCAGCGGGGCTGTAGTTGTCTTGGTTGGGGGTTGATGTGAATGTTATGCTGGTGATGGGCAGCGGGGCTGCATTAAATGGTATTAAAGGGATAATGATGTACAGGTTTCGGTGTGTTTGTGTTTATGGTGGATGGCAGTAGGGATGCCGGGATGGGTTTAAATGTGAACGAACTATGGGTTGTGAATAATAAATAAAATGTTGAAGAGTTAATTAATGGTGGGGCTTGGTAACAGAATGAGAATAATAATCAAAGGGGGTTGGTTGGTTAATAAGAAGGGACTTGTTTGTGTTGATTGTGTTTTCCTAACTTGATTTGTGGATGGCAGGGATATGATTTTATGAACGTTTGATGTGGTTGGTTACGGTTGGTTGTGTCACGACCCCCTCCCCACAAAGTGTACCCCTCCTGGGCCGGCAATGTGAGAGGAGAGATAATGACCCCCGAGTCCTGCCTCCAGTAGGCCCCGGGTTGGCGACTAGCACCGAGGGTATAATACAACATACAAATGGGAGGCATTACCCTCTAAAAGAACACATGCAGAAGAGAGAGATAGAATAGACTTCAATCAACTCCAACTCAGAACTGAAATACAAAAGAAACCCAATTACATATATGAAATGTCATGCAAAAGTACTACAACTGAAAGGGGAAACTAAAAGTACCCAAAAGAAAGTAAAACGGCAGGGACCACAAGCCCAAAAAACTCCTCCTCCAACCACAAGCTAGTAGTAACCCGCTTGATCTCCAACCTACTCTAAGTGACCTGAAAAACAGTTTATATATATATAGGGTGAGTATAACAGTATACTCAGTAGGATCCTCCCCAAGCCTCTCGTGCAAAAGTAAAGAAAGCATGCTAAAGCCCAGTGAACAATAAGTGAAACTAACTCGTCACCTAAACATATATACTAAGTTCCCAACCTCACCATGGCTACTCTCACCAAGTAACGCATACAAGAATATAGAATATTGTAAAGAATATCAAGGGTACCCTGCTACTACTTCCCCACTGGTTTACCTCTTTTCCCCAATGACATACGTCCTGTGCATCTCTCTCCAATGCTTTCCCATAGACACCTGGGCTAAGCTCCACAATTTGCACCTTGTGCACCACAAAGGCTTGCCCGCAGACACCTGGGCGAAGCACCACACCATCCTCACAACCAATAGTAACCAGGTATGTTCTGGGAGCCACCATAGCTCGCATAACGTGTATCATACGTCGGGTATAATACCTCAAGCCATTACAGCCCATACTCCGAGTAAGGATCCTCAAGCCATCATAGCCTATACACATTACACCTATAGTAGTCCATAGGATACTATATCCAGAATATATTTGTGTGAATAACCACAAGCCATTATAGCCCTCTACACACATATATGGGGTAACTAACCGCTGTGCCTCATGGCACAAGTATCTACCAAGAGAAGAGAGCGGGGCCAAAGGGGGTAGTCAGCCATTCGACCTCCCATCATAATGTTGGGGAAAACACCCCCCAGGGCTCAGAATCCCCGGGGTGTCAGTTTCCCTTACCTACAGGGTGGAGTAGCGTATAGAAACACAAAAAGTACAAAATATATATGTAACTCACATCCACACTATGGGAATTTACCCAGTCTTAGATACAATTGTAGCTAACGTCTCTCAGACTCGAGGATGCTACTTATAAGACTAGGTACCCTATAAGCACACAACATTTGAAGAGCTTTATTAGATTACTCCGTTCTCATTTTATCAGTTCCACTGTACATTAATTAATTCTTTAAACATTAATTAAGATTGAACAATTCCACATTAAACTGAATTGGAATCACATTCAAAAACAAATGCTCCTTTTTAAGATTCACATCGCCTTTAAATTCTAGTAACTCCATCCCCATGGATTTTCACCATTTAATCAAACATTCATTACAGAATAACTTTTCCATATTCCCAGGCATTCTAGAAAAACATCCTATGCTTCTAAACACAAAGGAGGCTCAACACGGTGAGTAGATATACTACCCGTCGAGTCTTTGCCGCCTATAGAAAGAGCATAGACCCATTCTCCCTTGAGAGGCTAAACATGGAAATCACGTGGCATACCCCGCGCGTCTTCGCCTCCTTCGGAAGAAGGGTAGCAAGACCAGCTTCCTTGAGTAGTGGGGAAAAGCAAAACAGATTAACATTCAAATAAAAACAAAAGAATCCAACAATCACATCCATCCTATTCCATCACCCCTGATGTCCTCCCCGACACCCACATGCAAAAATGATGCATCTCGCCACTCTAGGCGTCATCTGCTGCCATAACCACAAGGCCTCCATGCCTCCACATATCACAATAGCCATCCAGGATCACATCACAGCACAAGAAGTAGGAAAAAAAACATCACATCATGGGATCTTGACCCTTTAACAAACAATAGGGTGACTCAGAACCCTTTTTGAAATTCCCACATAATCTGTTCTCTAATCCATATTGAATTAACAGATTTGTTATCCATAGGTTCAAATTACGGGATACCTAATTAGTAATCTATCACAATTAAATAACCATGCTTACTTTCCTAATTTGATTATCCTCAAATTAGAATGACTACAACAACTGAAAAAACTAGACTAATTTACATGCCTCTTTATCTTTAACAAATTAATTAACAATTAATTCCGGCCTTACGTTCATTATCAATTTCTATCATGAATGAACAACAAATCAAAGAAAACATAGATATCACACTATCTAGCAAAACATGAGGCAACCGTTATCACAGTATAAAGAAACAACATGCGATCAACCAATTATCTTAATCCGGTTCAAGTAATTAATTAGGTCAATATCATTGTGATCCAAAGGAATAAATCATGCTAATTCTACAATTGCACATATACAATTAGAGAATCCATGAATCCCCTACCTGGAAGAGTTCTTGACGTCCTTTATCCACACAACAGGTCACAATCCTCCTCTCACGACAACTCCATCCACCGGAGGATGCCACGGTACGACAGTACCAACCAACCCCATGAAAAAACCATTATAATCTTGAAATTACATGGTATAATATGGAAGGGATAAACAAGAGAAGATGATCCCCAAAGGAATGACGATAAAACATACCTTATTGGGAAGATTGACTGACAGAGTTCGGTTGCATCCAAAACAGAGCAGAACCAATCCTAGGAGTAAAGATTGATTGTGAAACTCCTACGGGAAGGATTGGAAGGTTCTAGCGTCTCTTAGTTGATAACAAAGGGAATGAACAAGTGATAATGATATCTCGTCCCTTTTTGAAGATTTAATGGGGCGACAGTTTAAGATCCGGTTAATTCTCCATTAAAAACGGATGGCATTAACCCATGCGGTTTGACCATGTAAAACATTCCAAGCCTTAGGAACAATTAATATAGGATTTATGGAATTTTAATCCGCCTTAAGAGTCCTTAAAATAAGGCTTTAAATGTATTTTACGTCAAAGGAAACGTCAAAAGGGGAAAAACTGTAGGAGTCTGGAAACATTGTTCACCCACCGTTACTGTACATGAAACCGATCTGTGAAATTGATCAGTGAAACCAATCTGTGAAACCGATCTGTGAAACCGATCTGTAAAACCGATCTGTGAAACTGATCTGTCAGACCGATCTGTGAAACCGATCTGTGAAACCGATCTGTGAAACTGATCTGTGAAACCGATCTCTGAAACCGATCTGTGAAACCGATCTGTCTGACCGATCTGTGAAACCGATCTGTGAAACCGATCTGTGAAACCGATCTGTGAAACCAATCTGTGAAACCGATCTTTGAAACCGATCTCTGAAACCGATCTGTGAAACCGATCTGTGAAACTGATCTGTGAAACCGATCTGTGAAATCGATCTGTGAAACCGATCTGTGAAACCGATATGTGAAACCGATCTGTCGGACCGATCTGTGAAAACGATCTGTCAGACCGATCTGTAAGACCGATCTGTGAGACCTATCTGTGACACCGATCTGTGAAACCGATCTGTGAAACCGATCTGTCAGACCGATCTGTGAAACTGATCTGTCAGACCGATCTGTCAGACCGATCTGTGAGACCGATCTGTCAGACCGATCAGTGAGACCGATCTGTTACTGTTCATAAAACTAGAAACACTGTTCACAGAACTGGAAAATTGGCAAAGTGTTGGGGATAAGTCTCCTTGACCTCCCAGAACACCTCCAACACCAAAATTTCACAAAGTAATGGACCGGAGAGGTCCGGGCCATTACATTAGATACCTCTCAAAACATTTTCATCCTCAAGAATTAAAAACCAACCGACAAAAAAAGAGGGGTCCGAACAACCACCCCATAAGACACCTCTCAGGGGAAAACCACCATGAGTTGTTCGAAAGCTGGAACAAAACTACGACATCCAAGAGCAAGGGAACAAACAATCCATATCCATTCAAACATAACATCACATGAAAAGTACATAAATAAAACATGAAAGGTCCAACCACAAGGAAAAGATCATTACATGAAAGGAGTTAAACATTAAAAAACTTTGTGTACTGAGCACGTATCTGTGACTCACACTCCCAGGTACTCTCCTCCATGCCACCATGTCTCCACAAGACACGAACTAAGGGGATAGAACACCCACACAACACCTTCTCCTTGTGGTCTTGGATATCCACAGGTCTCTCCTCGAAGGTTGCATCATCATCAACATCGATCTCTCCCCAATCGATAACATGAGATTCATCATGAAGATAACGACGGAGCTGTGATACATGGAAAACATCATGTTTCCGACTCATATGAGGAGGAAGTGCTACTCGATACGCCACAACTCTAACACGAGCTGACACCTCGAAAGGCCTAACAAACCGGGGAGAAATCTTACTTCCACGACCAAACCTTCACTGCCCATGACGGGGAGTCACCTGCAGAAATACATGATCCCCAACATTAAACTCTAAGGGTCTCCTTCTTTGATCAATATATGATTTTTGACGATCTTGCACTGTCTTCATCCTCTCACGAATCACTTGAACCATCTCTGTTGTATTCTTCACTAGTTCTGGTCCAAGAATTGCTGACTCTCCGACCCCAGTCTAGCACAATGGAGAACGGCATGGCCGACCATACAAGGCTTCAAACAGAGCCACACCAATGGTAGAGTGAAAACTATTATTGTAAGTGAACTCTACCAAGGGTAAGTGCTTCATCCATGAACCTCCGATATCAAGAACACAACAGCGCAACATGTCTTCAAGAGTATGGATGGTTCGCTCTGTCTAACCATCCGTTTGAGGATGGAAAGAAGTTATAAGGCACAATTGAGAGCCAAAAGCATGCTGGAGACCTCTACACACCCTAGAGGTAAAACGAGGATCTCGATCAGAAATGATTGTCCTAGGTACTCCATGAAGTCTCACCACCTCTTCTAGATATTGGCTCGACAAAATCTCCACTGAGCTCAACTCCTTGATCGTTATAAAGTGGGACGATTTTGTTAAACGATCCACTACCACCCATATAGCATAATGTCCTCCCGGAGCTCAAGGTAAACCTATAACAAAGTCCATTGAGATGTCCTCCCACTTCCACTGAGGAATCTCTAATTGTTGGAGAAGATAACCAGGAACACGGTGTTCGGCCTTCACCTTCTGGAAGACTAATCATCGAGACACACACTCAGCAACCGTACGCTTCATCCTAGGCCACCAAAACTGACTCCTCAAGGATCGGTACATCTTCGTCACACCAGGATGTACTGCCAAGGGTGAACTATGGAACTCTCGGGGAACCGTCTCGCGCATCACCAAGGGAACAAAAATCCTGCCATGATACAACACTCGATGTTGTTCATCCTCCGACCGACCATCAGGGGCCTCACCACAAAAAACTCTGTCTCTCCAGACTTCCACCTCTAGATCACCCAACTGAGACTCTTCCACCTTCTTCATCAGGGATGACTGCACCGTCATCTAGAAAAGACAACCTCTACCCCCATCTTCTCCCATATCAAGATGAAAAGCTGATAGCTCTTACATCACTCTCCAGGAATCACCAGATTCACAGACAACATCATTACGTGACTTTTGGCTCAGTTCATCAGCTACAACATTCCCTTTTCCAAGTGCATACGATATTTCAAAGTCGTATTCCTACAGGAATTTCATCCACCGACGTTGCCGTAAGTTCAAGTCACGTTGGGAGAAAACATACCTCAAACTCTTATGATCGGTGAAAACCACAAAGTGCTCACCAATGAGGTAATGTCTCCACAACTTCAGAGAAAACACCACGGCTGCCAAATCAAGATCATGGGTGGCGTAGTTTCATTCATGGGGACGCAACTTCCGAGACCCATAAGAAACAACTGACCTCTACTGCATGATAACACAGCCTAGCCCCAGATGTGAAGCATCACAGAAAACATCAAACTGGACTCCCTCCACTGGAAGATAAAGGACTGGAGCACTTACCAACTTCTCCATTAGATATTCAAAAGCTTCCTGACACTGATCAGTCCTTATGAACGCTTGATCCTTCTTGGTCAGAGCTGTCAGAGGAGTCGCAACTCAGAAGAAATTGGCTACAAACCCCCTATAATAGCCTGCAAGACCAAGGAAACTTCGCGCCTCTAACACGGTCTTGGGGGCTGCCCAAGACACCACTGCTTCTATCTTCGAAGGATCCACAACTACTCCCTGTTGGGACACAACATGCCCCAAGAAACGAACTTCTCGAGCCCAAAACTCACACTTGGAAAACTTACCGAACAACTGATGTTGGTGAAGAACTCCCAAAACGGCTCGTAGATGCTCTGCATGCTCCACTTCAGATGTGGAGTACACAAGGATGTCATCAAGGAAAAACACAACAAACTTGTCCAAGAATTCACGGAACACAACATTCATCAACCCCATGAAAACAGCTGGAGAATTCATCACGCCGAATGGCATTACAACAAACTCATAATGCCCATGACGACAACGGAAAGCAGTCTTCGGGATATCCTCATCCTTTACACGCATCTGATGATATCCTGACCGCAAGTCGACCTTTGAGAACCAACTTTCACCCTTCAGTTGATCGAATAGGTCATCAATCCATGGAAGAGGACAGCGGTTCTTTATTGTCACTTCGTTTAATCGACGATAATCGACGCACAACCGCAAATATCCGTCATCCTTTTTCACAAACAAAACTGGTGCACCCCACGGTGACACACTTGGCCGAACAAAACCACACTGCAACAGACCATTGAGTTGAATACGTAGCTCTCGTAAATCATAAGGGGCCATCCTATACGGAGACATAGAGATAGGAGACGCTCCCGGCTGTAGCTCGATCCCAAACTCGATCTCTCGTCGAGGGGGTAAGGATACAACCTCTTATGAAAAGACGTCAGGGTACTCCTCTACGACCCTAGGAAACACCAACTGTTGAACCTCTGAAGAACTCAACATCATCCCAGCCATCATGGATGATAAGAATGGAACTCTTCTATGACTTATCCGAGGATCTCTCTCACCAAAAAACACCACTTTCTCTCCATCTGCATCAAAGAAAGTGACCTTCTTCCTGTAGCAATCCACAATAGCTTGCACCGAATACAACCAATCCATGCTGAGTATGAAATCATATGGTTGAATTCATAAACATAGGAAATATCCCCAAGAGCGGTGTTGCCCCAACACTAGCTCACAGTCTCTACATACTTCAAACAAGTCGGCTCGACCTCCAACTGGCGTAGTCAACGCCAAGGGCACTGGAAGCCTCTCTACCACAAGTTCCAAAGCAAGGAAAAGGGTAGGTGATATGAAGGAGTGCATTGCTCCTGAATCAAACAAGGAATACGCCAAAGTAGAAAACATGCAAAGGGTACCTCGAACCACATCTGGATCGCCTGGGGCTAGCAACGCTAGAGCATGAAGCTGACCATGACCACCTCCACGGCCTCTCTGACCATGATGATGACCACCACCATGGTCGTGCTCTGCTCTCTGAGGACGGGGAGCATCATGGGGCTGTCCTCTGCCTACTCCATCTACCCTCTATTGATCTAAAGCTGGTGCAACCTACTGCTGCTGCCTCGGATGGAACTGCCTCAACGGAGGAACCTGGAGCGGAGCGCCCGGTGCACGATGACTGCTCTGAAAATTTGGGCACTCCCGCTGCTGATGACCATGACCACCACAAGAAAAAGAAGTGCCTGATCCTTTGGCATAGGCTTGAGAGTTGCTGGCTCCAGAGAAACGAGATGGAAAGGGCTGGGACCTACCCCCAGGTGAACGGAAACTCTTCTGACTTGGAAACCGGGAACCCCGGACCACAACTCTACTTCGTGAGGAATCATGACGATTCCCCTCTCATGACGATCCGGTCCTAGACAAAGTCCTCTCAACAACCTCTACCCTCGCCAGTACCTCAAGATATGTATTTAGCATAAATGGGGTGACCTGGCACTGGATCTCTGGATGCAAAGACTCCTCGAAATTCCTCGCCCTGGCCTCGTCATCCGGTAAAAGGTCTGAACCATATCATTGAAGGTTCCTGAAACGGATTCCAAACTCTCGAACACTGGAGCTCCCCTGTCGAAGGGTAAGAAGCTCCTGGTGACTAGATGCCTTCGTAGTCTAAGAAAGAAACTCGACTCTAAACCTGTCTCAAAACTCCTCCCAGGAGATCGCTGACTCCTCACGATCCCCAAGGAACAAGAACCACCACTTCCTCGCTGCTCCACATAACATCTTCACAACCAAGGACACCCAGTGTTCCTTCCGAGCACGAATAGAACTCAAGCCTATCTAGACCTCCTCCAACTAGTCTTATGTGACTACATCTGAAATGGATCCCTCGTACTTCTGTATACTCTGGCGCTGAAACTCTCGGAGTGTCTTCCTCTAATTGTCATCGTCGTCAACATCTACCCGGTGGCGATCTGCTGGAACAGCTTGCTAGGCATCTTCTGCGCAAAATTGACGAGGATGTCGACCTAGATCCATACCTATAAAATACCAACTGTTAGAGCTCCTAATCCTGGAATATAGAAGACTCAACATTAATTAATTAATTTTTTTGTTTTATTAAGTTTAAGTTACCTATCTCAAGGTCTACCCATTCAAACACAGGCGCAAAGAATAATGATGCATGATCCTTTCCTAGGTCTCTACCCTGCAACCAGTATCACTTCGTTTAGTAGCCATCGTAAACTTAAAGGTCCGTGCAACAGATCATAGGGGGCCCTAAACGCCTATGTCTCTGCCGGTCTCCAGTGTTTACCCCACTTGCTAAACAGGAATGACACTGTTACCCTACCATCCCATGCATCCTCACTTGTGCCTAACTCCAAACTCCATCATATCCCTCAACCATACCTCTGATACCACTCTGTCACGACCCCCTCCCCACAAAGTGTACCCCTCCTGGGCTGGCAATGTGAGAGGAGAGATAATGACCCCCGAGTCCCGCCTCCAGTAGGCCCAGGGTTGGCGACTGGCACCGAGGGTATAATACAACATACAAATGGGAGGCATTACCCTCTAAAAGAAAACATGTGGAAGAGAGATATAGAATAGACTCCAATGAACTCCAAATCAGAAATCAAATACAAAAGAAACCCAATTACATATATGAAATGTCATTCAAAAGTACTACAACTGAAAGGGGAAACTAAAAGTACCCAAAAGAAAGTAAAACGGCAGGGACCACAAGCCCGAACATCTCCTCCTCCAACTACAAGCTAGTAGTAACCCGCTTGATCTCCAACCTTCTCCAAGTGACCAGAAAAAAAGTTTATATATATAGGGTGAGTATAACAGTATAATCAGTAGGATCCTCCCCAAACCTCTCATGAAAAAGTAAAGAAAGCATGCTAAAGCCTAGTGAACAACAAGTGAAACTAACTCGTCACCTAAACAGGTATACTATGTTCCCAACCTCACCATGGGTACTCTCACCAAGTAACGCATACAAGAATATAGCATATATTAATGAATATTAAGGGTACCCCGCTACTACTTCCCCACTGGTTTGCCGCTTTCCCCAACGAAAAATGTCCTATACATCTCTCTCCAATGCTTTCCCGCAGACACCTGGGCTAAGCTCCACAATCTGCACCACTTGCACCACAAAGGCTTGCCTACAGACACCTGGGCGAAGCACCACACCATCCTCACAATCATTAGAAACCAGTTATGTTCTGGGAGCCACCACAGCTCGCATAACGTGTATCATACGTCAGGTATAATACCTCAAGCCATTACAGCCCATACTCCGAGTAGGGATCCTCAAGACATCATAGCCTATACACATTACACCTATAGTAGTCCATAGGATACTATATCTAGAATATATGTGTGTGAATAACCACAAGCCATTACATCCCTCTACACACATATATGGGGTAACTAACCGCTGTGCCTCATGGCATAAGTATCTACCAAGAGAAGAGAGCGGGGCCAAAGGGGGTAGTCAGCCATTCGACCTCCCATCAGAATGTTGGGGAAAACACCCCCCCCCCCCGGGGGCTCAGAATCCCTAGGGTGTCAGTTGCCCATATTGACAGGGTGGAGTAGCATATAGAAAAACAAAAAATACAGAATATATATGTAACTCACATCCACACTATGGGAATTTACCTAGTCTTAGATACAACTGCAGCTAACGTCTCTCAGACTCTAGGTTGCTAATTCTAAGACTAGGTATCCTATAAGCACACAACATTTGAAGAGATTTATTAGATTACTCCATTCTCATTTTATCAGTTCTACTGTACATTAATTAATTCTTTAAACAATAATTAAGATTGAACAATTCCACATTAAACTGAATTTGCATCACATTAAAAAACAACTGCTCCTTTTTAAGATTCACATCGCCTTTAAATTCTAGTAACTCCATCCCCATGGATTTTCACCATTTAATCAAACATTCATTATAGAATTACTTTTCCATATTCCCAGGCATTCTAGAAAATCATCCTATGCTTCTAAACACAAAAGAGGCTCAACACGGTGAGTAGATATACTACCCGTCGAGTCTTTGCCGCCTATAGAAAGAGCATAGACCCATTATCCCTCGAGAGGCTAAACACGGAAAGCACGTGGCATACCCTGCGCGTCTTCGCCTCCTTCATAAGAAGGGTAGCAAGACCAGCTGCCTTGAGCAGTGGGGAAAAGAAAAACAGATTAACATTCAAGGAAAACCACAAGCATCCAGAAACCACATCCATCCCATTCCATCACGCCTGGTGTCCTCCCCGACACCCACATGCATAAACTGATGCATCTCGCCACTCTAGGCGTCATCTACAGCCATAACCACAAGGCCTCCATGCCTCCACATATCACAACAGCCATCCAGGCTCACATCACAGCACAAGAAGCAGGAAAAAAAACATCACATCATGGGCTCTTGACCCTTTAAAAAACAAGAGGGTGACTCGGAACCCTTTTAGAAATTCCCACATAATCTGTTCTCTAATCCATATTGAATTAACAGATTTGTTATTCGCAGGTTCCAATTATGGGATACCTACTCAATAAGCTATCACAATTAAATAACCATTCTTACTTCCCTAATTTGATTATCCTCAAATTAGAACGACTACAACAACTGAAAAAACTAGACTAATTTACATGCCTCTATATCTTTATCCAATTAATTAACAATTAATTCCGGCATTACGTTCATTATCAATTTATATCATGAACGAACAAAAAATCAAAGAAAACATAGATATCACACTATCTAGCAAAACATGAGGCAACCATTATCACAGTATAAAGAAACAACATGCGATCAACCAATTCTCTTAATACGGTTCAAGTAATTAATTAGGTCAATATCATTGAGATCCAAAGGACTAAATCATGATAATTCTACAATTGCACATATACAATTAGAGAAGCCATGAATCCCATACTTGGAAGAGTTCTTGACGTCATTTATCCACACAACGGGTCACAATCATCCTCTCACGACAACTGCATCCACCGGAGGATGCCACGATACGACAGTACCAACCAACCCCAAGAAAAACCCATTATAATCATAGAAATTACATGGTATAATATGGAAGGGAGAAACAAGAGAACATGATCCCCAAAGGAACGACGATAAAACATACCTTATTGGGAAGATTGAACGACAGGGTTCGGTTGCATCCAAAACAGAGCAGAACCAATCCTAGGAGTAATGATTGATTTTGCAACTCCTACAGGAAGGATTGGAAGGTTATAGCGTCAATAAGTTGATAACAACGAGAATGAACAAGGGAGAATGATATCTCGTCCCTTTTTGAAGATTTAATGGGGCGACGGTTTAAGATCAGGTTAATTCTCTATTAAAAACAGATGGCATTAACCCATGCAGTTTGACCAAGTAAAACATTCCAAGCCTTAGGAACAATTAATATAAGATTTATGGAATTTGAATCGGCCTTAAGAGTCCTTAAAATAAGGATTTAAATGTATTTTACATCAAAGGAAACGTCAAAAGGGGCAAAACTGTAGGAGTCTAGAAACACTGTTCACCCACCGTTACTATACATGAAACCGATCTGTGAAACTGATATGTGAAACCGATCTGTGAAACCGATCTGTAAAACCGATCTGTGAAACCGATATGTCCGACCGATCTGTGAAACCGATCTGTGAAACCGATCTAGGAAACCGATCTGTGAAACCGATCTGTCTGTCTGATCTGTGAAACCGATCTGTGAAACCGATCTGTGAAACCGATCTATGAAACTGATCTGTGAAACCGATCTGTGAAACTGATATATGAAACCAATCTATGAAACCGATTTGTGAAACCGATCTATGAAACCGATCTATGAAACCGATCTGTGAAACCGATCTGTGAAACCGATCTGTGAAACCGATCTCTGAAACCGATCTGTGAAACCGGTTTGTGAAACTGATCTGTCAGACCGATCTTTGAAACCGATCTGTCAGACCGATCTGTGAGACCGATCTGTGAAACCAATCTGTGAAACTGATCCGTGAAACTGATATGTCAGACCGATATGTGAAACCGATCTGTCAGACCGATCTGTGAGACCGATATGTGAGACCGATCTGTCAGACCGATCTGTGAGACCGATATGTGAGACCGATCTGTCAGACTGATCTGTCAGACCGATCTTTTACTGTTCATAAAACTGGAAACACTGTTCACAGAACTGGAAAATTGGCAAAGTGTTGGGGATAAGTCCCCTTGACCTCCTGGAACACCTCCAACACCAAAATTTTACAAAGTAATGGACCAGAGAGGTTCAGGCCATTATAGTTTGCCTAGTAGATAAGGAACTAAATAAACTAATTCTGTTGAAACTTGAAAACCTAAATGAGGTTGTGGTTGTTTTTTGTATGCATGCTTCGTAGTAGCAGTGCCGAGGTACGTGCTCAGTTCTCTGATTTGAAGCCATAGTTTGGGCTGAGTGTTTGGTATATATATCTGTATCTTTTGTGTTTTATCGCACCCCACCCATGTTGAGCACTTAGTGCCGAACACTCCCATTTCATAGGAGAGGGTGTTTTCCCCTTAGTAACTATCTCCTTCCTGCTCCTTCTTCCCTAGGCTATGATGGATTGAGGAAACCTTACACCTAAGACCCTTCAGGTAGGTTTTGATTGGGGTGGCTTTAGCCCAAGAATCATCACGCAGGTTTTACTGATTCCCAAGAATCTTCGGGATGAGGCCCAAGTGTGTGAGGGCGGGATACGTGGTTGTGAGGCCCAGTTGTGTGCGGGCAGGATACGTGGTTGTGAGGCCTAGGTGTGTGTGGGCGTGATACGTGGTTGTGAGGCCCAGGTGTGTGTGGGAGGGATACCTGGTTGTGAGGCCCAGGTGTGTACGGGCGGGATGTGTGGTTTGTGAGGCCCAGGTGAGTGCGGGCAGGGAGAGTGTGGCAGCGTCAGGACATTTGCCGTTAGGAAGAGCAGCTAACTAATGGGGAATGGTGCAGGGTACCCAATTCTCTTGTTCTTATTTACTACTAGCTACCATGATTGGGTTTTTGGTGAGTGTGGTTGGTGAGGTTGGGTGGATAGATTTCCTTGCTTGTTTCTTCTGTTGTTCTCACGGGACATTAGGATGTCTCCCCACCTGTGCACAAGAGCTTTAGGTTTCCCTACTGAGTATACTTGTATGCTCACCCTATGTTTACTTTCAGGTTTCCAGGAGGACTACCAGGGCCGTGCGGGACCCTACTAGTCGGGATAGTTGGATTTTTTGTAGTTGTTGTACACTTGTTTCTTTTGGTATTGTACTTTTTAGCTTTCTTTTACTTGTAACTTGTTTCAGAAGTATTTAAACATGCATGTGGGAATGTTTTGGGTTTATTTCTATAAACTTGTTATTTTCCTTATTGGTGGTTGGCTTTTCCTATTTCCTGATCTTAAATAATAATAAAAAGGGTAATGCCTCCCATATTTGTGAAAATTCATACCCTTGGTGATAGTCGCCACCCCAGGGCCTACTAGATGTAGGACTCGGGGGTCATTATCTCCCTTTCTCCATTGCCAACTCAGGAGGGGCATCTTTGGTGGGAGGGGATCATGACAGAATGGTATCCGAGGTGATGGTTGAGAGATAAGATGGGGTCTGGAGTCAGGAACAGTGAGGATTGCAATGGATGGTAGGGAAACAATGTTGGTTAATCTCGGTGTGTGACATAGGCCATGGAAGACTCACTAAGACACGAGATTTTAGGGCCCCCCATGATCTGATGCAAGGACTCTGAGCCTACCGAACGACCAAGTGAGACTACATTGATTGCAGGGTAGAGACCCTTGGGAAGGTACATGCATCATCATGATTGTGTTTTACTTGATTTGGGTGTTCTGGGAAGGAAATTGAAATAAATTGATAAAATGAAACCCTGATAAAACTTCCTTACTACTTGGTCTTAGGCGATCTTTTTTTACCGTACAACTATGGCACCTGGACGTCGTCCCCGGGCGGCTCAGATGGCCGAGGCCCAGTAGATTCAAACGGTCGATCATTTGAGGATTGACCGAAAGGAGGAAGATAGCCAGTGGCAGAAGACTCTCTGTTCTTTCCAACGGAAAACCCTCAAGAAGTACAAGGGTAGTACTTCAGATACGAAGATAGATGGGTAGCTTGAGGAGCTAGGGATCGCTTTTACCTTGATCCGTGCTTCGAGGCAGTACTGGGTTCCCCTAGCAGTCAATCAGATGAGAGGTTCAGCGCGACTGTGGTGGACGCTCTACCTTAGAGAGAGGATAGATGTAGAGGTTCCATGGGTTGACTTTGAGAAGGAATTCAGAGAGGAATTCCTTTCTTCCATGATCAAGGTGGAGAATTGGTAGGAGTTACTCTCCCTTCAATAGGAGAGTATGTCAGTGCGAGAGTTGAGGATCAAGATCAAGGATCTCCTGCAATTTGCTCCGAATCACTTTCTGGATGAGGAGTCTCAGGCGAGACGTTTGGAGGAGGCGCTTCGTCCTTCGCTCCAGTATGTTGTCACCCCCTTCACCCTTCCGACGTACATGGAAGTACAGAAGAAGGCAGAGGTTGTAGAGAGGATGCACTCGCAGGGAGGTGCACCACGTGAGGGGATCCAGCCAGGTTCGTCGAAGGGAAAGATAGTCAGCAGCAGGTCTTATGCGATGGGACCTTTCAAGTTCATGCCAGTGGGGAGCAGGCCCCAGCAGTTCCAGTTCAGATCTTCATGTCGTCATCCCTTTTTCACGAGCCTAGGAATTAAGTGTTTTTATTTTGGAGGTTTCAGGCACATTCAGAGTCGGTGCCCGACCCGAGCACAGTACGGTGGAGGTGGGCAGTTTCAGCGCCCACCTCAGCAGTACCAGTTGCCAGTGAGGCCCTTCCACCAGCAGTAGGACCATGCTCCTCCGAGGGCAGACATTGCGGGAGGAGGCCGACCTTAGAGTGCTCCTCAAGGACCATGACCAGGGCATGGTCGGGGAGGTGGGAGACATCAGAGAGGCAGAGGAGCTGGGCGTGGACAATTGCACATAGCAGAGTTGGAAGCTCCAGGAGGACCAGAGGTGGTGGGAGGTACGATTTGTTTGTTCAGCACTCTTGTTTCTGCCTTGTTTGATTCAGGATCTTCACACTCCTTTTTTGCACCTGGTCTAGCCCATGCTTTGAGAGTAGACATAAAGAGACATTTCATACCACTGGTGCTGAGTACACCGGTTAGAGGCCAGACTAGCGTATCTTGTGTTTTCCGTGGATGTGGGCTGATGTTGGGACCACATCGATCTAGTGGGGACCTTATTCTGTTACAGATACAGCCATACGATGTCATCCTAGGCATCGATTGGTTGTTTTCCATTAGTGCCGTTATCGACTGCTTCCAAAGAAGGTTCATGTTCTTCGATGTGGATGGGAAATGTGTAGCTTTCGTTGGCTAGATGAGCTATCAGGTAGGAAGCCGGTGTGAGGAGCCTCTCATTTCCTTTCTAGGCGGGTTATCAATGGTTCCAGCTGATATAGAGATGATGGATGTACCGAAAGTTTTTGGGGAGTTCCTCGATGTTTTTCCTGAGGAGGTTGTGACTCTACCCCCAGGCGTGACATTAAGTTCGGGATAGACTTACAGCCTGGTGCTTGCCCGATTTCGATGACCCCTTATTGGATGGCACCTTCGGAGTTTCGGGAGTTGTGGATTTAGATTGATGATCTTATGGAGAAGGGTTTTTCTCGACCAAGCGTGTCGCCATGGGGTTCTATAGTTTTGTTCATGAAGAAGGTAGACGGTGGTCTGAGGCTATGCATAGACTACCGAAGGTTGAACCAGGTAACGTTCAAGAACCGTTACCCCCTTCCAAGGATTGATGATCTCTTCCACCTACTGAGGGGAGAAGGTTTGTTTTCTAAGATTGATCTACAATTTGGATATCATCAGCTGAGGGTAAAGGACAGTGACATCTCGAAGATGGATTTTAGGTGCAGGTATGGGAACTTCGAGTTTGTAGTGATGCCGTTTGGGGTTATGAATGCACCAGCTGTGTTCATGGGACTTATGAACATTTTCTTCCGAGAGTTTCTGGACCGGTTCATCATTGTGTTTATCGATGACATCCTGATCTACTCAAGATCAGAGGAGGAGCACGTTGAGCATCTCAGGACACACTTAGAAGTCCTTCGACACCACCATCTTTATGGGAAATTGTAGAAATGTAAATTCTTGACACAAGAAGTACACTTCATTGGGCACGTAGTGCCTCATCATGGAGTGTCAGTGGACCCGTCGAAGGTGGAGGTAGTAGTTTCTTGGGAAGCACCCAAGAGCGTGGTAGAAGATCGTATCTTCCTGGGGTTATCAGGTTACTATCAGAGGTTCGTTTCGGACTTCTTCCGAGTTGCTGCTCCATTGAAAGCTTTGACTAGGAAGAACCAGGTCTTCCTATGGAACGACCAGTGCCAGAAAGCTTTCGACTACCTGAAGGAGAAGTTGGTCATTTCTCCCGTGCTCTGGTTGCCAGAGGAAGGGTTGTTTTATGAGTTGTTTTGTGATGCTTCTGGCCTTGGTCTGGGGTGCATGCTAATGAAGAAGAAGGGAGTGATCTGTTATGGGTCTAGGCAGTTATGCCTTCACAAATGTAACTATGCCACCCATGACATAGATCTTGCAGTAGTAGTGTTCTCACTAAAGTTTTGGATAAATTACCTCTTTGGGGAGCGCTTTGTGGTCTTCTCAGATCACAAGAGCCTGCGTTATATCTTCTCTCAGCGTGACCTGAACTTGTGACAGTGGAGATGGGTTGAGTTCCTCTAAGACTATGAATTCGAAATCTCATACACTTAAGGTAAGGGCAACATTGTGGCTGATACCCTGAGCAGGAAGTATCATAAGGAAGTGGTTTGAGAATCCACTAATGGTTGGAAAGCGATGGGAGAGTTTGCCACCTTGCATTTGGATGCAAGGGTAGAAGGTGTTAGAGGCTATTTGTTTCAGATGATGGTGCAGTCCTCCCTATTGCAGCAAGAGGAAGAGTCTCAGTGGGAGGACACCGAGGTGGAAGTAATACGGGATCGTGTAGATCAGGGAAACGCTCTAGAAGGATGGTAAGAGGACAACCGACATTGGATGCTTTTTCATGGAAGGTTGTTTGTTCCAGAGGCGATGCGTGAGGGAGTTCTCCGTGAGTTCCATAGCTCAACTTTGTCTGTACATCTAGGAGTTTCAAAAATGTACTGAGGTCTGAGGGAATAGTTTTGGTGGCCCGAGGTGAAGCGGGAAGTGGCAGAGTTTGTGGCTAAATGCCTAGTGTGTCAGCAAGTGAAGGCTGAACACCATTTTCCCAGTGGTTTTTTGCATCCATTAGATATCCCCGAGTGGAAGTGGGATGACATATCAATGGAATTCGTCATAGAACTACCCAGAGCTCAGGGAGGTTATGATGCTATCTGGGTAGTGGTGGATTGACTGACAAAATCAGCTCACTTCTTAGAAATTAAGGAGTCTGGCCCGGTGAGTACCTTAGCACAGAGATACGTATAGTAGGTGGTGCGTTTTCATGGAGTCCCGAAGACTATCATCTCAGATCGGGATACTAGGTTTACCTCACGAGTTTGGAGGGGGTTACAACATGCTTTTGGCACCCAGTTACACCTTATCACTGCTTCCACCCCCAGGACGATGGGCAGACAGAGCAGACTATCCAGATGTTGGAGGATATACTGCGAGCATGAGTTCTGGTTTTTGGAGGATCATGGGTACGACAGTTGCCTTTAGTATAGTTTCCTACAACAAAAGCTTCCACTATACTATTGGCATGGCACCATTTGAGGCTTTGTATGGAGGACCATGTTGTTCACCCATTTGATGGGAATAGGTTGATGAGACAGTTTCTCTTAGGCCATAGGTAGTGCAGAGCACCACAGAGAAACTCCGGCTTGTACGTGAGAGGATGAAAGCAGCTCAGGACCGAAAAAAGTATTATACTGATCGTCGGAGGAGGCCCTTGGAGTTTGAGGTAGGGGATCATGTGTTCTTGAAAGTTTCCCCTCAATAGGGGCGGCAGACGTTTGGGAAAGGGAGCAAGCTCTCACCTAGGTTCATCAGACCTTTTGAGGTGCTGAGGCGAGTCGGCAAGGTGGCATATCAGCTAGCCCTGCCACCTCAGTTGGAGAAGGTTCATGACGTCTTCCACGTCTCCCAGCTATGTCGATACTTACACGACGAATCTCGCGTTATCGAATGGGGAGAGTTAGATATTGGAGACGACGCGACCTTCGAGGAACGACCAGTCAGAATCGATGATCGTAAAGAGAAGGTGCTCCGTGGACGAACCATTCCCTTGGTTCGTGTGTTGTGGAGGCATGGCGGCCTCGAGGAGAGCCCTTGGGAGTGGGAGGCCCAGATGCACCCTCAATACCCGGAGTTGTTTTGACTTTTGTTTTACCTTGTTCTTATGAGCTTTGTATTGATGTTATAATCTGTAACTTTGATATATGTAATGATTGGGTTGTCGGTTGTGAGACGTTTTGTTTCCTTGTTCTCTGGAAGTGTGTAGCATGTACGGATGTGTGGAAAAAAGGGAAAAACCTGATCCTAAATCGAGACAAATTAATGCGGATGCGATTGAACCCGTGCGGGCGAGTCAGTTCTGCCTAAAGCGGATAATATCTCGACATAGGAGAAGTAATTTCCCCAAACCACATGTTCGGGCAGTGTGTTGGTTGTGTGGTGTTGGGGGTAGTGCAAGTTGAAAAATCCTAATGTATGGAAGTGGGAAGACCCAATTCTTAATAGAGACGCATTAATGAGGATGCGAATAAACCTGTTCAGGAAAGTCAGTTCCGCCTAAAGTGGATAATATCTCGACATAGGAGAAGGAATTCCTAACACATATGATTAGGGTTGTTGGTTGGGTTCTTGTTATAACGAGAACCCTAAGAGGTATCTTGTTGGGTTCCTCTTGGTTGGATTTTGAATTCTCAGGGACGAAAATGTCTTAAGAGGTATCTGATGTAATGGCCCAGACCTCTCCGGCCCATTACTTTGTCAAAAATAGGGTCATGAAGTGTTCTGGAGGGTAAAATGGACTTTTCCCACACTTTTCAGAATTTTGAAACTACACGCCGTGTAGTTTTAGTACACCCCGTGTACCCCCTCGCCGAGTATACCCCATGTTCAAGGCCGTGTACTTGACATGTGAAATAAATGAGTACACGCCATGTATCCAATACTACATACCATGTAGTCCCACCCCACGTACATGTTACCCTCAGACTGTGTGTTGATCGGTCAACGACCACGTTCCGCATTGAAGGCCGTGTTGGAAGCCGCGTGGTGACCGTGTGAAGTGGCCGAGTACATGCCATGTCCCATAAAGTACATGCCATGTACATTTTTTTATTGCATATAAAATGAGGGGTCCCCTCCTTCTTTTCAACTCACCCCTCTCCTCCCCATTCCTCTGAGTAGAGCTCTCCCAAGAGACTCGAAATCTCCTTTTCATCCATAACTTCTTCGTCCGAGCTCCGATTTACGATCCGTCAGCAGCTACGAGATCTTAACGACGAGGTGGAACTTCTGAGCAGGGATCCGTTGTCTTTCCATCAGACTTTCATTTCCAACTTCCACCTGAGGAGGTTTCTGCAGGACTCGATAGAAGTGACGGATGCTGACGAACGTCTTCTAAAGTTGATCTGGTGGAGCGTTGTGATCAGGACCTATTGAGGTAGTGATCTTAACTTCATCTCTTCAAATTTTTCATCATGTGGGGTGGGTATCCTCTGGTTTTCATGATAAATGGTTGAACCAATAAATGAAGATAATAACTGGTTAAAAAATGTGGATGGGTAATTTGTTTTGTTTATCTTTATATCATGGGATATTATGTTGTGAATTGAATCAGTTTCTGCCTACTGAAAATCACGGTCGTTAGGGGCCTTTGCTTGTGCAATTAAATGTTTCCCTATCTTTCTAGACCGTTTTTAGGATGGAAACTTTGTTGAAAGTGGAAATTTGGTTCATGACGTAAATTTGGCTGTTTTAAAAGCTGGAACCCTTGTGGGATCACCCCGGTTGAACAAAATGGAATAATGAACATGTGGGTGTTGGCTTGGATACATGGCATGTGATGGGGTTTGTTTCTATGAAGGGGGTGTTTTGTGGGTTGTTGTGGATCAAGTGAGCAGCGTGGCTGCGGTTGGCTTGGTTGTGGGTTGGTGTGAATTTTATGTTGGTGATGGGCAGCAGGGATGCGGTAAATGGTATTAAAGGGATAATGATGTATGGGTTTCAGTGTGTTTGTGGTTATGGTGGATGGAGGCCGGGCTGCAGGGATGGGTTTAAATGTGAACGAACAATGGGTTGTGAATAATAAATAAAATTTTGAATAGTTAATGAATGGTGGGGATTGGTAACAGAACGTGAATAATAATCAAAGGAGGTTGGTTGGTTAATAAGAAGGGACTTGTTTGTGTTTCTTGTGTTTTCCTAAATTGATTTGTGGATGGAAGGGATATGCTTTTATGAATGTTTGATGTGGATGGATGATGTTGGTTGCCCAATAGATAAGGATCAAAATAAACTAATTCTGCTGAAATGTGAAAACTTAAATGGGGTTGGGGTTGTTTGTTGTATGCATGCTTCATGGTAGCAGTGCCGAGGCACGTGCTCAGTTCTCTGATTTGAATCCATAGGTTGGGCTGAGTTTTTGGTATATATATCTGTATCTTTTGTGTTTTATCACACCCCACCCATGTTGAGCACTTATTTCCGAACACTCCCATTTCTTAGGAGAGGGTGTTTTCCCCTTAGTTACTAGTCTTTCTCTCCCCTTGTTCTCTAGTCTGTGTTGGCTTGAGGAAAACTTACACCTAAGACCCTTAAGGTAAGTTCCTATTGGGGTGGCTTTAGACTAAGACTCTTCGGGCGGGTTTTACTGTTTTCCAAGAATATTCGGGATGAGGCCCAGGTGTGTGCAGGCGGGATACGTGGTTGTGAGGCCCAGGTGTGTGAGGGCGGGATACGTGGTTGTGAGGCCCAGGTGTGTGCGGGCGTGATACATGGTTGTGAGGCCCAGGTGTGTGCGGGTAGGATGTGTGGTTTTTGAGGCCCATGTGTGTGTGGGCAGGGAGAGTGTGGCAGCGTCAGGGCGTTCGCCGTTAGGAAGAGCAGCTAACTAATGGGGAATGGTGTGGGGTACCCAATACTCTTGTTCTTATATACTATTACCTGTCATGATTCTGTTTTTGGTGAGTGTGGCTGGTGAGGTTGGGTGGATAGATTTCATTCCTAGTTTCTTCTGTTGTTCTCACGGGACATTCGGATGTCTCCCCACCTATGCATGAGATCTTTAGGTTTCCCTAATAAGTATACTTATATGCTCACCCGAAATTTACTTTCAGGTTTCCAGGAGGACTACCACGGCCGTGCGAGACCCTACTAGTCAGGAAAGTTGGAGTTGTTGTAGTTGTTGTACACTTTTTTCTTTTGGTATTGTACTTTTGGGATTTCTTTTACTTGTACCTTGTTACAGAACTATTTTAACATGCATATGGGAATGGTTTGGGTTTATTTCTATACACTTGTTCTTTTCCTTTTTGGTGGTTTACATGTCCTATTTAACGATCATAAATAATAAAAAAAGGCTAATGCCGCCCATATTTGTGAAAACTCATACCCTTGGTGCCAGTCGCCACCTCGGGGCCTACTGGAGGCCGGAATCATGGGTCATTATCTCCCATTCACCATTTCCATCTCAGGAGGGGCATCTTTGGTGGGAGGGGGTCATGACAAAATTATTTAGTTTCATAAAAATATTTTCTTCATAATAATAAAAAATCTAATTAAATAAAAAGTATAATATCAATGAATCTTATCCCATATAAATGTTATGAACCATAAAATAATTTCATATTTTTTGGAAAATTATTTAAAACGATCACTTCGAACGTTTCACGAGTAAAATACAATTTTTAATTCAAAATCACATATTTGACTTATAAATTTTATTCCAAATATTGAAGAAAATATTTTCATTGAAAAAAACCCTTGAAAAATATAATGAATGATTAAAATAATTAATTATAAAGGATTACTAGAAATTTTATTCTTTTCGTACCTATTAAAAATTCAAATGTACTAAATTTAGAAAACGAGAAGAAGATTAATTTTAAAAGATTTTGTAATAATTCACATCATGCATTATGATTAATTTAAAAATTAAAAATATAATTGAAAAAATTATTGAAAACAAATTTAGAAAAAATAGACATGGAAGTGAATGGATTTTTAAAGGAGAGATAAGTAATGTTTATTTTACACAAAAACATTCTTTTGGTATCATGAGTTTTTAAAGGGAAATTTGAAAAAAAACAAGTTTTCTAATCAATTAAATCACGAAATGAAATTTTCATGATTTTCCTGATAAGTAAACAAAGAAACATTATAATCATAAAACATAATCACAAATAGACCCAATTAAAAATTTTTATTTTAACATAAATTAATTAAGATAGGTCTGACATCCTTCATACATTTTCAAACCTCCTATATAATAAATATATGATTATTATACTTATATTCAATAATATATCTCATATATATCATACAATATTCAATATAAATATAAATATATATCTCGTATTTAATAACAATTCTTTAAAAAAAACCACGATACGAATGAGAACTGCTTATTTTTTTATGAATTATTTTGATTGGTAGTTTTTTCCATTTAATTTTATCATGGATACATAATATAATAATTTTTAATGATGATATAAGTATCATATATATTCATTATAATGATATTTTTTATCCAAAAAAATTGTACTTATAAAAATGAATTTTAGTGTTTATAGACTTTTAGGTCATACGTACACATGGATGTTATTTTCATTGCTTTAAGGATAGAACAAAAGAATGTTAAATAAAAATTCACCATTAGTTTTTTTATTATATTAAATAAATCATATATATTAAAAAACCATCCTTATAAGAATCCATCTATTGAATAAATGTAAAAAATTACATTGCTTCTTGGATTTGGTAGTCCACACATACCCATGAGAGACAACATTGTTTTCAAAACAATAGGAATGTAGACATATGGAATAGATATTAAAACTAAATAACTATAATTATGTACTAAATGTCATATGATATATTTATTTACATACATTATATCCATAATTATAGACATATGTGAGAGGTTTTGATGGAAAAAAATTATATTGCTTCGTGAGGCTGTAGTCTTCCCGACACAAGATCGATGGTTTCATTTTCTATTTGATGAATGTGTAGATGGATATATGTTCCAAAAATTAACATAATAAAATTTAATTTTATAAATAATTATAACATTATTATTTTATTATGTGTGAATATTATACTAAGAATATATTAAATGAAATAAAAGGAAAACTCATGGTTAAGAGCAATACATCTTCTTTAGAAAACCTCACATGTTTTAAATAAAAATCCTTTCTAAGATAGAATTTTTATTATAAAATGGAATATAGGTTATGGATTAAGTAGTGTGGAAGGTATTTTCCTTGATAATAGTTGAACTAAATAGAGATTTATGTATATAGTGGAGAATAGATGGGGTTTCCAATTATATGTGGGGGAGAAGACCCATTTGGAATATTTTAATAGAGAACCATATAAAAATTATTTATTCACACCAAATGGATGAAAAATGGATATTTAAATAATATAATATTATATAAGTTCTAAATATTCCTAAATAAATGATATTAGTAAAGTTTATTTGGTCATTATTATCTTTATAAATTTAGTTTAACACTTGAGTAAATTTTCATTAACTATAACCATGTTAACATATTTTTAAAGTTATTACTATTAATTATGAATAAAAACTATATTTTCATTAAAAAATTAATTATTGTTATTATAATTAAAAAAATCATCTTATCTCATTTAATTTAATAATTTGAAAGAATATAATTTATAACTATACATTCATAGAATATGCAAATCTGTTTTCCCAAAAAAATTCCACAAGTATACAATTTGTTCTGTATCAAAATTATTATTAAAAATGATCCCAATAACCGTAATTGGAATAATGATAAAATTATTTAACTTATGATAATTTTAAAACCCTTAAAACAAATATAAAATTTTAAATTAATTATATTAAATCATAATTTTTTATAACCCTCGGTATTTTTCAATTTTTATCAATAAATTCATCATTCTTGAAAATTTTAAAAAAACACTTTAAGATAATATTTATATGAATATTTAAAAAATTCTTTATTTTTTTTCAATATATTTTCTAAAATAAGAAAAAAATAATTTTAATAGTTGATCAGAAAATGAAATAAATATTATTTATGGAAAAAATGTATTGTTTTGAAGAATTTAAATTATATAATAAAAACTAAACACATATTTATCAATATTTTTTCTTTATCTAAAAAATTTACACATAATTTTTTTAAAAAAATATTATTATTCAGAAAAAAATTTTATTAGCATGTTTATAATAATATACAATATTACTATTCATTTAGAATTGGTTTCATGTGTGTCAATTGTTATCGAAAAAATATAATATTTGGAAAAATATATATCATAAAAATCTGGGTATTATATTTTAGGAAATAAGAAAGTAAAATTTCCCTAGAAATTTAATTATTCCAATACAATAAATTGTATATGTCACTAATTCATAATATAATTAGGTTCCCATTCAACGTAATTTAATTTATAATTCCTCTTATTCATATTTCAAAGGGAAATTGGAACACATATAAATTAACTTCATTTGTGGATTAGTTAAACATGATAAATATTCCATAGATTATCTACAATATATAGAAAAAAGAAGGAAATAAAATATTCTAGTATCCATAGTTGATATAGTCTAATGTACAATAACTTCTATGTTAGATGGATCCACCAATATAGCCTTTCTTGAGATTATATAACCCAAAATTAAAAATTTCGGTAGCTAGAATTCAAAAATGGAAATTTTTTATACAAAATCTATTTAATTAGGGTCTTTATTAAAATCCTCATGTTATCATTATTTTAATAATTTTTCTTTGAATATATAGTAATATAATGAACAATGAAAACCACAAATTGGTCAAGGAAATATCTAAAGGATAAATTCACTAAATACATTAAGATTTCTGGAGAATTAATAAAAACATGGTATCACCATAAATTTATAGTGTTCATAACATGAATGGGATGATTTATTGAGTATAAAATTCTTATTGACCCTCAATCGATGATATTAATAATAATGATCAATCATAGAAGATTATTGATCTTGGTGCTGTTAATCAAACAAGCCATCATTACATGGATGAAGACACTGATTCTAGTTTTTTATATAGTTAACTTCATGATAATGAGTTCATATTCACATTGATACATATATCATCATAAAAAAGACCATATTCACCCCATTGTGATGAACTTTAACAAATGAATCCCTATTTATAATTCTCTAGGTATTTTTTCTTCAATTCGTTCATATCAATTATGACCATTCTATATGAAGTCATTGAAATAAGTGATGAACTAGGTATTTGTCCTATTGAAAAATAAAATTCACAATTCAGTGAAAGTATAGTAAAATCTTCTAGAACGAAATCAAAAACTCCCAAACCATAGTAAAATCATCTATATTGAGTTTCTACAAAACCATCAGAGATAATCACCCATTTTGAATATGAATCATGACACATATAATGTTTTTGATTTCCATCTCTAGATTATATTTACCATCACACTAATAGAGGATAATAGGTTGGTTAATAATATAAATCATTACTTACCCTCCTAAGTAATCTATGTGGGATTTATGTCGATAAATCAAATATTTTCTAGATATAACATCATCTTTATCCAAATGGAAAATAAATATAATTACAGGAAGCACATTACACCAAATTAAAACCAGAGATATATCATATAATAGTTATGAAAACATAGTACCATTATGGGTTTTCACATTTAATTTAAAATATATATTTTTTGATTTTTATTTTCTTACCCATATAAATTTTTTTATATATAAACGAGTCATAGATACACAGTACACTAAGATATTAGAAATTCTATATTTTATTGTAAGTGTAATCTTTAAGACATCATTATCATAGAAATCAATATAAATAGTGATTATATGAGATTACATTTTTCGATGGGCTTAAAATGTTATTGAAACCAATAATTTATATTATCCTTTATATTCATGAACTATTAATCATAATTTACATTCTCCATAAATTTGAAACAATGGATTGTTGCTGGTGAGTTCTTTAGAGAATTCACTATCTATTCACATAATTATTATAATTATTCCCATTACATTATATTTTTTTTTGAATAATGACATTAATTTCTATAAATATTACTTTGAAATTCTCCTTAAGATCATTTACTCAATGTTTCATAACAAATTTTGATCATAATGAAAGGCTTGCCTTATTATCTCTATAATGTTTAGAGTTTCCATTAAATTTCATATATAGATTAATTTCAAAGACATGATATTTATGGTTAACTAAAATCTCAATTTCCTACTTTATAACACAATGAATTATTTCTTCATACCTAGGAATCACCCTTAGGGATAATTCCCATCATTGAATTTATTTTAATACATTAAATAATTGATCAAATATACTTCTATAAAGGATTATAATACTATAATCATACCACACATGCCATTTAAAATATTCCTCATTGGTTACAAAATAATCATCATCCTTTTTCTATTGAAAAATAATTCACTATCAATTTTTATTTGAAGAATAACATGAAATTAATTTTTAAATAATATATTTTAAAAATTATCACACGTTAAGTAGTAAATTTTTTAATTTGTTCTTGTATTATTGATAAGAGTCCACCATTAATCAACATCACCTTAGAAATAATAGATATCCAAAATTACTTTTCCACCATTGAAACAATATAAAATGAAAAATATATTTTTAGTGGTACTAATACTTTTTTCATTGACTAGTGGATCAGTAAAGCCTTTAAGAGAAGGTGGGCATTTCCTCATGAAGGACTCATCAAATTTTTGTTACCTTCATTTATCATTTTGATGCTCGTAATTATTCACATCATAGGAATTTTTTGTAATAAATAAAATAAAATTTTTCATTCCACATCCTTTAACATTTGGTTTCATATGAGGGAAATCATTTTATTTTCAATCACATTCAGCTTCATTATGGTTCTTTCAGATTCAACCCATGGATTAAGTATAAAAAATTGTGTGAGCAATAATATTCCTAGTGGGAAATAACTTAATAATGAAAAATATATTATATAATTGCTATATCATATAAAATTATTTAAAATATATGATGCAATGGGTTTAACCATTTTCATTCATTTTAAGAATTTATTAAAACATATCATGATAGTTCATAATGAAAACATGAATTTTCTTATAAATATCCCTAGTGAGTGTGAAAATAGAATCAAAGTAAGTCTGCATTGACCATGTAGTAGAATAAAAGTTGAAAATTAAATGGATAAAACTTTTTTAGGTTGTTACACTCAGATTCATGTGTTTCAAAATAATTTTATCTTTTAGAATCCAATCTTGGGTGAATTTTTAGGAAAACCAAACTGCATTTTTTACAATAACATTAAAAATTATCCAATACTTATGATTAGAATAACTGTTTTCACTAATGTTTTCTCATCCGTGTTTCCAAAGGTTAAATAAAACTATCTTTGAAACCAATTTTATAAACCCAAAATATTCTTACAAATATATTATATCATATTAATAGAAAATACATTTCATAATATGACATTCCATGCCAAAATCTAATAGTTCAAGTTAATTTATAAAAATTGATCTATAAAAAACTAGTTCATAAGTTATGCACCACCCCTCCCTATATATTCTTCATAAATAGAATACTTATTAAAAATATCATACTTAATACCTTTCTATATAACCATGGGAAATGAAACAAATGAAAATGTGAGTTATGATGCAAAAAATGGAGAAAATGGATACATCAATGATTAATTAAACATAACATAGAAACAAGGGAATAAGAACATAAGATTAACATTTGAAAACTCTATCCTACATATCACATACCATAATATTTAGTTATTAAATATATATTAGAGTTCATAAGACTTGAATCTTAAAGGAAATAACGAACAAATTACATGATATAATAATGTTGGAAAAAAACTGGAGTTCATGTCACACTCATAAACATAGAAAACAGTTTCTATAGTATTCAATGGTCATTTCCAAAAAATCATAGTAATTTATTTAAATACCAAAACAATCATAATTGTCAAGGTTCAAACCCAAGACTAACATAGTGGAAAATGTCCCTTATTCAACTTGGATAACTCACCCTTCCAGCCTTGTTTATCTCATGTGATATCCATAATTACCCAATTAATTTAAGAGTTCTATAATTCTAACACCACATATTGTATAATGGATATCGTATATATGTGTTCCCCAAGATCATCATAAAATTATCATATCAATAAAACATTACCAATGTAAATAAAATTTGTTTCATAAATAATTTCTCATGGTATAACCAATCAAAAATAATTTTTTTCCATAAACATTTTATAATTTCATCATTGCATAACTCATGAAATAGAATTTTTTCCATAAATAACATTTAATACCAATCATAAAACATCTAGAGAAATGATAATTAGGGTATTCGTTTTCCTTATACCTTTTTAATATTATGAAAAATAAATGATTTCATCCTATATGAAAATTCATTTAAAATATCGCTTGGAATATTTCATAAGGAAAATAAATTTTTCACATTGAATACAATTATTTGAAATATAATAATTTCACATATATTAAATAAAATAAATTTATTAATATAAAATTGGAAATATGTAAATAATAATTCAATTAAATTATTTTTCATAATAGTGATAAATTTTTATCATGCTATATATGTTAAAATAAATATCCCTTAAACATTTTCAGTAAAAAAGACAAAAAATACATCATTTATAAAAAGACAGGATGAATCATTTCATATAATTTTTAAAAAATTTAAATATTTATAAAAATTACATAAAATCATATATATAGAATAGTTAAAATATTCTTGAAAAAAATTAGATATTATATAGATAGAAGATAATGAAATTTTTCAGCAAAGAGAAAAATTATATTGATTTCTTTAAAATACATTATTTTGGACCATTGATAACATTAAAGAATGAGAATGAATGGAAAATTTTGTTCCCT
The DNA here is from genome assembly GCA_963277665.1 of Viscum album. Lineage (NCBI taxonomy): Eukaryota > Viridiplantae > Streptophyta > Magnoliopsida > Santalales > Viscaceae > Viscum > Viscum album. The sequence continues at coordinate 1,471,026,967 of OY728126.1, read as the reverse complement.
AGAATTAATAATTGGTGAAGAAAATATAATTTGTTTTTTGAGAGTAGGACTATGAAATTTCATTATCATAAAGCTGAATCCAAAAAAATAATGTTAAATAATGATATTATAATATAAAACCCTTACCTAAGGTCCAAAATCCATTATACATATATGAACCTAATTTTTAATAAATTTAATTCTATAATACAGATATTGAATTAAAGTAATTATATATATGAAAACATAAAATTCTTAAAACATTTAATCATTTTTTATTGAATATTTTTTTATCAAAATCACTGATCTAGGTGATTACTATTTAGTATTTCATGTATGTTTTAGTTTAGTAATCTTGGTACTTTTATATTTATTCTGGTTCCATAATATTGAGAATTTTAATAATTATATAAATAGAAGATATTTTTATTATATTCATATATATATATTTATATTCATCAATGAATGTCATAGATAGAAAGATGAATTACACCATTCCTGCAGACAGTAGATCAAACGTACAGAATAACGTTGTTTTAATTTCTTGATAGGTGTAAAAAATAAAAATAAAAATTAATTAACCACTATAAAATGATTTTTTATTAAATATCACATATTTATTCATAAAATCCATCATTGTTTCCATCGATGAAAAAACTATATTAAAATCATATCCATTCAATTTGTCCTTGTGGTAGCCTAAATATAAACATGATCGACATTATAATTTTCATAAACTTTTGAAGGAATGTTGGTATATGTGATATTATAATTCCATACTTTTATATATAAAAAAAATAATATATATATATATATATAAACACACACACATTAAATACATCATTATATCAATCCAAGAGAAGTGGTGATGAAAAACAAATTACATGGGTTTACGAGGCCATAATCATCTGTACACATGATCGATGGTTTTATTTCCCGATTGATGGAATATGATATAGATAGATGATGTTATAATATCATAATAAAATCTATTATTATTATTTATGTTGGTTTTATTATTTTTGAAAGGTTTATGAATATTTTACGGTGGGATAAGAAGAAATAATCTAGAAACAAAAGGATAAAAAATATTCCACTTAGAAAACCTGTTTATATTTACAACTTCAACCTTCATTTGATGATGTTTTTATAAAAAATGAGTCTAGGGGATAAGAAGTTATTTTATGGATGTATTTTTAGGTATTTATTGATAATAAATTCAATTTAAGTACACACTGGGTAGGATAGGGGGTGTCCTTTTAAATGTGGGGGAGATGACACACATTGAAATTTTGAAAAGAATAAAATATTGTAATGTATTTTTCAAAAATATGTGGATAAAAAAATGGTCCATTATAGAAGATTATATTATATAGTTTATACGTATTGAAAAAATAAAATTTATACACGTTTCTAGGTCATTTTATCCCATATCAATTTTTTCAACACCCTAGAAAAATATTTTTATCCTTAATCATGGAAAATTATTTTTTCTTTTTTTATTATTCAATGTGAAAAAAATTAGTTTACCTTATTACATAATATTAATTTTGATTATCATAAATTTTAAATAATTTTTAAGTTATTATATTCATTTTTGTCTCAAAATATAATGATCAAATATTCCAAAAAATATGTTGAAAAGTAGTTTTCCAATGAAAATGCTTTATTACGTATAATATGTTTTTCTGTCAAAATTATACAATAAATATATTCCAATGAAATAAATAGGATTAGTATTATTATAATTGAATAATATTTCGTATTAAAAACATTATAAAATAATATATATATTTTTAAAATCTCTAATTAAAAATACAATGTTTATAAGAAATTGATTTTTTTTTATAATTCATTGAGAAATCAATCGTTATAAAAAATATTCTTAATTTACCCCTCAGATAATTTTGAGATTATGATTATTAAGATGAATATAATTATAACAAAAAAATTTATAAAGTGGAAATAATTTGTATTATTATATTCTCACAAAATAAGAAAAATTAATTATTATGTAAATATGTATTTTTTAAGAAAATAATGTCTTTAAAAAATTATATAAATATTTAACAATATATTTTATTCATATAAAAATTTACAAACAATTTTTTAAAAAATAATTATTAGTCACGCAACCAATTTAATATAATGGTTATAATGGTATAAAATAAAACAATTCATTTATGGTCAGGGTTTCATGTTTTGAATGTTATAAAAAATAATTTGAAGAAATATGTGTCATAAAATCTAACAGTTTCAAAACATTGATATTATAATAGTAATTCTATTATTACAGTGATGTTTATTTTTTACAATGATTATTTAAATTTATTAGATAATTATGACATTATAATACAATGAATAATTTGAAAATTTGTATATTTCTCAATGTAGTTTAATTGAATGTGTTGTTTTTGAATAAAATAATATGTTATTGATGACATTAATTGCTTTATTATTTCTATAGTAGACACATGATAATTGTTGTTTTAGTAGGCCAAATTGGATTTATGGTGGATTGAATTTTATTTATAACAAATATGAATATATGTTGTTTACATTAATTGTAATTTGATATGGGTGATGTGGATTGGAGTTGTTTTGGACAACAAGGTTAGTGATTTTGTGGTTTTTCAATGTGTTTGTGTGGTAAATATATTTTGGTTATAGAATTATAGTCTCTCACTATACATATTGTAATGAAATAGAAGGAATAATTTAATAATCTTAAATGGGAGTTGGTTATATTGAATTAATGAACTATTAAAAAACATTAAATAATGTAGTGGAAAATTAATATAGGAAATAAATATCATTTATATAATTTATGGTTAATGATTAGTTGTTCGTGTGGAAAATATTTTCAAAATTAATGTGGTCACTTGTGAAAATGTGGTTTGTAATTATTTACCTATAATTTCTAGTTATTCATGAAATTGGACGAATTTATGTGGTTTTGGTATTAACATATTATACATATAGATGTGGAACAAGTTGTTGATCTATGTCAATGATGAAGACGTGATGAGATATGGTTTTCAAAGTTGACTAATAGTTTATAATTTTGTGGCTATATATATAAATATATCATATATCATTTTATTATTCCCATTACTAATGTAAAATGACCTTAACAATTCTCATATTTGATTATTGGTTTTGGGTTAACCTCTTACATCATATATTAAGGTGATATAGATTGATGACGATAGCTAATCTGATACTCTATATATCAGAACTACTATAGTGATATTTTATGAATATTTTGTACATGTCTATATTATGTGGAAGTTGTTTTTTGATAGTGTATATGTAAATTTTATAATACCATCATAATATATTGTACATTTTTAGGGAATTCAATAATGTTTACCGATGAATAGAAAATGTATGTGGTTGTGATGTGTGAAATAGAATAAATATGAGTTAATGTAAATATGTTACTTGTGTGTGTGAGTGACTAAATCAATTTTATGTAATTGCGGGGTAACATTCCATTTATATATTTTCATGAATCAATATATAATATATGTGCACATAATTGTCGAGATATTCTTGTGATCTGGGTTAAATGTTTACCAATAGTAGGAAATGGGTTAGTTTCTCTATTAATTCTCTATGGAATTAGTTTAATTATTCCAATTTTTCATTATATAATTTTCAATGGAATATATTAAGTATACTTGTATTAACACTCTTACATCAATTAATTATTTTCAAAATATATTAATAGACATGAATATATATGTTTAGATCATGGTTATGTGGAAAATTAGAATTCGATTTTAATCTTTTAAGTATATTTTTAGAAAGGGTTTCAATTTTTTATGTTGTATGTTGTAGTTATTTTATATTACAAGACTAATGATAGAATTATGGATTCTTTTTTTAGATATTGGGAAGTTTATTTTATATCATTTTTGTGATTATATAAGGTAATTTATATAATACCATGTGATGTTTATCTTCAACAGAAATCATAACACCATTGGATATATGATGTATATATTTATGGGTCCCTTATGTCTTCACTATCAACATAGTAAGAGATATAGTGGAGATGGGTGATGGAATTTTTTTATGGTATTATACCATTAATAATTCCATAAAAAATATGTCTATAAAACATTTAAAATATTCAATGTAACTAATTTTTGACTTAATGTACCATGAAAGTGACATGTAATATTGTATTCAAAGATAAATAATTTACATTATATTTCAAATATAGTTGATTTTAATGGTTATTATTTATATTACTATGATACAATTTATATATTTTTTAATATTTTTTTCCATATGGCCTAACGAACCATTATGAACTATATATTTCATATGTAGTTTTTAAACATCCTTTTTATTCAATGTATTATGAAATAATAATGTAGTTCATCCCATCATTTATTTGTCTATTTTTATATGTATATCAATATTAAAAAACATACTTATAATTCTAATAAACTAATATAAAATTTATATAAAAATGACATGATTTTCTTAATTTTAGAAACCAAATCAAGAAAAGTGGAAGAATGAATCTTATATTTTTCACTTTAACTAATTTTTTTATATTATAATATTATTAAATTTTTCAAGATTTATTCGGTGTTAATGATTGAAGCCTTGGTTCTTATACATTGTCAGCTTAACTGGTGGTTCATATGAAATTTCGGATTTTTCTATGTGATATATTTTTATTTATTTCTAATAAATATTTGTCAATATGATTCAATTTATAGGCTTCATAGCAAACTATAAAATTTTATTTTTTAACAACATCGTTTAAATATTATTGATTCGATTGAAATATTAGAATGAAAATTACAGTGAATCAAACAGTTCATTTTTTATAGAATTTTCCCTAGTTATGAACCTTAAACTATAAACATAAATAAATTTGTTATCAAATTTAAATAATATAGAAATTATTATCTTTAATACCAAAGTAAAAAATTTTCCTTAATTAAATAAATTTACTTCATCATTAGAAATTTACCCCTAATTCACTTTAACAAAGAAACATTTATTTTATATGAATTTTTTTGAAAAAAATTCCCTCCCAAATAATGAAATAATGTTTTTACAAAATTCATTTATTCAACATATTTTTCATATAATATTATATTCTTATAGAAAATATTTGGTCTCATGATTTATAATAAGAAAAAAGTATTATGGTTAAAGGTCAAATGAATAAAGTAAAGGATTAGAGTTATATTCTTAAGAAGGTGTGTCCATTATTTTATAAGGATAATAGTAATCATATTATTGAATGGTTTACTGAATAAGTTCATAAAAAACTATCTTAAACGTGATATATTGAAATTTATAATGAACATATATAATTTCAATGACAGAGGATATACCATTAATAAAATGATAGAATCCTAGATATAAACCAAATATATTAATGAGTTAGTAATACAAATACTAAGAATGTATAATCTAAATATACATAGATTTATTGATATCATTAATTATAAAAATAGTTGTAGATCACATATCAGAAAACCATATGTACCTTTAATAAATGATCTTTTCTAGTTTGCGTTAACCATCTATCACTTTCATAGATATTTGAATAATTTAGTTATTAATGTAATTATTTTTTCAGCATACTTTTAAGGAAATTATTGAATCTTATTTAATTTAATTGTACCATATCATGGAAAAAGAATATCTGAGAACCAAAATATTAAACAATTTAATATTTTGTTACCTTATTTGATAGATATAACAAGAGATTATTTGAACTAGAAAAGATATTATCATGAAATTGAATTTTTAATTACTGTAGATATAAGAGATAATTAATAGTTTAACTTATGTATGTAATATTTAGAGAAAATTTATAAAAATACATTATTTTCTTTGATAATTCAGAATAAGGAACTGAAATCATCTTTTGGAAGTTATTATTACTGAGGTATCAATGTATAACATGATTAGTGTCATTTATTTCTATGATGAAACTTATAATGTTAAATTTAAAAAATGATTTTATGATATTTAGAATCTAAATACCATTTATTATTTTATATAAATGAAATTTGATAATGTTTTTACAATATATTTTTAATCAATTCTTTATAAAAATTCCTCTTGATTATGTGTATCCTAATGAGAACATCAAATTTGGATTACGATTACTGTTAACCATAATATATATTTTCATAAGATTTTTGAGGAAAGCATTTTTAATCATAATAAAATTTATTTTTCAGGAAATATAACGATTGTAAAACATGTATTACATATATGTTATATAATTACACATAAAAATGAATAACAATTATTTATACTAATACTTCATAAAATTGGTTCGTAATGAATTTTTTTAACATATATTAGTTATTATATATATATATAATGAAACATTGATAAATTATAATTTGTGACCAATCCTGATATATTGTGTTTAGTTTCATGATCAAAATAGTGAATCATTCATTTTATTCCTACTTATTCATTAAAAATTGAGAATCATAACATAATTAGTAACCTTATTTTGAGATGTAATCGTTCAATGAGGTTGAAAACTAGAGTTTTATTATTGTTGTTCAAAACCATAATATATTCACAACATTTAGTTTCATAAAACAACTCAAAAAAATGTGGACATTGAAGGGAAAAATAAATTATCTTTTTTATGGCATTGACAATGTTCAATAAACATTAGCTACTCATTTAATTTAGGAATGATTTTTTTAAATATTAATATCTCATTTTTACCATTTTGAACTAAACTATTATAAATAGAAGTATTATATTAAAATTTAGATTTTAGAAATCATAATTTTCTTTATGATGGTGTTTTTGTATATAAGAATTTTTTTTTGTCAATTTGAAATATAATTTAAATTTTTTTAAAATAGAATCAATTGAAAAAATTGATTAATGGTTATTAAAAATTCTATAAGTCCTAATGAGGTGTATAAAAAATATCCAAAGATATTTATGTATTTTGGAGTGAAATATATTATCCAATTAGACCACATTGGATAATTTTTTTTTTCTAAACATTATGGATGATATTTTAAAAGAAAATATTAATAAATAGACAATGAATAACATCCATGTTCTTATTTTTCATGATAAATACCATAATACTGAAAAATTGGAAACCCTTACAATGAAAATGAAAGGAATGAACAACCACATCATTATATGAATCCACTGGGATATTTAAAACCTATATATTGGATGTTTTTATAGGAATGTTGAAAAGGGACTTCAAACTGGAGATTTCCTTGAGACATTATTGAACATAAATATTTATTTTCACAATAAGAAGTTATGAAAATTTATTATCATATTGATTGTGGAATGAAGATTATTTCATTGATAAATGATCTCAAATAATTTTGAAAAATTAGTTTTATATATAATTATAAAACCCTATAAAAAGAAGAAAATTAATACATAATGTCTTTCTGATATTATATATAGAATTATTGTTTTCATCATATAAATAATTATAGATTATATTTAACCATTTATTATCATTATATAGAAATTAATATTAGAAAATAATTTTATATAATTTTTTTGTATTAAATATGTTACAATCTATTCATCCTATATTACTCATTTGGATTTTAAACATTAACAATCACTAAAATATTGGATTGTTTTCAATCATTTAATTATTTATTTTTATTATGTTGAATAATAATAGGATGATATAAATAATTAATATGTAAATAAATTTTTTAAAATAATATATAATATTCTGGTGTGATATATAGAACACTATTATATTAAAAAATGGGTTTTATAATTATTATATTCAGAATACACTTTTAAGAAAAGGGAATTTTCAAATATGATCTTATATCAGAAATTTATTTTCATGATATTAATTTTGGATAAATAAAAATATATAAGTGTGATATATTTTATAAAGGTTTTCAATTAGATTTTTAAATGAACATAATTTCAGAATAAAAATTGTTTCATGTTTTTCATATATATTTTAATTATGGTCACCATTTATAAAAAAATTAATTAAAACATAGATTTTTTAATTTCATAAAGGTAAATTACTTTGTGATGTTATTTCCCAAGTTGTACCAAAATTAATCTTTATTGGAATAAAATAGAGAAACCAAATAAACAATTACATTAAAAATATACAAATGTAGTTATATTTTATATTATATATATTTATATTGATATTGGGGATAATATAAATAAATTATGTCAATTTGAAGAATGAAAAAATTAAAAAAATTAGAATATTACGAAAATAAAATTTTAATACCCCCAAAGTGATATAATTTTGTTATTATTTTACACTATATGATGATATTTTGATTTATGGAGTTATTTTTTAATTATTGTGACAGAATGATAGAATGATCAATCCTATATAAGATAAAAAAATTTAAAAACTATTTCTTCAGTCATAGTTATGTAATTAAAAGAAAAATTAATAAATTTTTATTACCGAAACAATTTTAATATCTATAAGTAATAATCATATAAGGATTTTTTTAATAAGGATCACATTAATGAAATATAGAAGTAAATTCATACATATAATTATAAATAATTATAAAATAAGGTGTATTAATGTTTATATAATCATTTAATTTCATTAAATGATAATGAAGATTGGTATAAAAATTTTATTTCCAGAGATCTGTGTAAAAAACGTGAAAGGAATTCTTCAAACACATATTCATGTTATCAAAAAATTTATAATTCCATTATATATAAATACAATTAAATATAAAAAATAAAATAATAGTATGATTAATAATTACATATTAATTTATATTTTATTTTAATTGGACTGCACGTTTTTAAGTTTTAAATATAATATGGATAATACTTGATCATCATGAATTGTAAGTATATTATAATACGAGAGAGTTAAATAGTTCTATAATGAGAGAATATTTTTTTATTTTATTTTATAATATAATATACATCCAATGAATGATGATTTTACAACCAAGATATGAGAAATAATCTTCTCATACCCTTAGATGATAAGAAAATAATAAAAATGTGTTTGTTTCTAATGAGACTTTTATATGAGTTATGTTAGTTTAAAAGAAAGGTAGGCGCATTTCATTAGGCATTATTACTATTTAGGATATTTTTGTATTGTAATAATATTTATATAATATCATTATTCTAAATTTTCAAGTGGAAGTATTTTGAGTTATACATTTATAATAAAATTTATTTTTGGTGGGAATGAATTGAGATTAATAATGGTTATCGATGATGAATGGATGTTTGAAAATATTAATTAATTAATTATCATCCCCTAGGGTATGGGTGATCAAAGATGAGTTTTTGATATTTATATTAGTTATAAAGTAATGTATCCACATATAAGTGATCCTAATGATTAATAAAACCTAGAATAAAAATAAATATATGAAGATAAATATATAGATTAAAAAAATTAATGGAAACCAACCATTTAATATTTAAGTAAGCCCCAAAATTCATGATGGATTTTATGTCCAACACGATGACTTAACTAATGATATAGTATAATATATTTTGGTAGAATTATAAGATAATAAATAATCAAATAAAATAATTTTACCACATATATGAGACAAATATAGTCATGGAGGGGGACCAATATATTTTAATAGAGATTTTTATTATCATAGCTATGAAAATAAGTCCATTAAATTAAATCATAGTGAAAAAAATTAATTTATAATTTATTTTTATTAATTTTGATTCATAAGTTGATTAAATATATCACAATGGTAGATGTTAATAACTAATTGATATTGATTATAGATTTACAGAAAAACTCATTTTTAATAAATTCCTTATGTTGGTTTTTTATAAGATTCAAAACGAATGTTTGATTAATTTAATAAGGAAAATAAACTTCCTTAACCATTATATAGTAATCTAAGAATGATGGATTGAGATTTAAAGCCTATGGTGGGCACAACATAACATCTATTTCAATCAATGAGTGATACTATAGTAATTAATTATACTTTACAAGATAAAGATATATTAATTACACAATTTCAAAATTTATTGTAAATAATATTGTATATGAGTTTATAATAGATTTTATAATTATTTGAGGATGTTTATGAAATACACCATTGCGGAAGGGGAGTGTGGAATTTGTGATTTCTATTTTTAAGATGTTCTAAACATCAAATTATATCATTTTATTATGGATAAATTATTTTAATTTTCCCACACAACATATAGAAAAAAAAATTAATAATAAATTGAAACATAATATGAATATAAATTTTTATATTGGTTGTAACACACTATGGAATGAGAAACATAAAAAAATATAATTTTTACTAGATATGATTAAAAAACTTATCCATTATATTTATTACATTAACTTTTTATAACTTCATATTAATGAGTTATTATCCTATAATAGAATCTATAATGGTGACATCATTGGAGGTTTCATAGAGTGTATGTGAGTATAGTTAAATAACAATGAATGAATATATGTTTTCATTTGGGGAAACACATTAAAATGATAGGGGGCTATTTAGTAATATTGGATGTATGAAAGATGGGCTGACACAATATTCCATTAAAATTTTATTGTATATTAATCCATTTGTTTAGGCCATATGGGGTATTTAGGTTTTTACATGTTTGTTAGTGGTGCAAAGTTATTACAAATTTCATAAAATTTCAAACCCATGAATCAATGTAGATGCACTGTATGGGTTTTTAGGTGTCGTTTTGACCAACTGATTGTTTTAATTAAAATTCAAATATTATTAACTACATAAATAAAGAGACTTAAAAACCATATTCCTACTACCCTTCTAAAAATATTTACATATCATTTATGTATCCTACCATGTTTGGACAACACAATTTAATATACATGGACTAGTTTATTGGGTGTTAGGGTTATTTAATTGTAATTGTTCTACGGTTTTCTTGATTAGGGTTATTAATATTGGAAGAACATATTTCTTTAGGTAATGACTTTTGTCTAAATAGTGACAATTTGGGAACATTTGTAGACTGAAAGATGGGGTGAACCATGTCTATGAGGAATCTAATGGTTCTATGAGATCCAAAACACTGTGAAATATGAAATGGATCATGGGAATGTCATGGATGATGGGATCCAGTTATTTTAAGATTAATTACTCCATTTTATCGAATTATGATTTAATTTAAATTAAAAAATATGTGGTGAAATGATTTTTTTTCCTCCAAGAGAATAATTATTCTTCCATAAGTGATTGTTATACCCTTACAAGAATTATTACTTCGAGTAAATTTAAATCAATGTGGAAAATATTATATTTGAATAACTATTCTCTCCTTAATGATATATTATAACACTACTTAGTGAATTAAATCCTTTTAAATTTAAATAGTATAATTAAAAATAGAAAATGGTGATCATTTTAGAAGTAATAATTCTATAAAGATTACATAATATAAGAAATAAAAATTATGAATAATTTATTTATATTTCATAAAAGTCTACATTATTTCTTATGTTGGTACATTTCAAGGCATGCTATAAAGTCCAAGAAATAAAATATAACCTTTAAAGGGAAGGTTAGAATGCACGTCAATTCCAAACACATCACCACAACACCATTGAGAATGTATCATTTTGTAAGAATCAATAATTTCTAAAGTCACACAAGTGTTGGGTCTGGGAGAATCCTCTAGATACACCCTCCTATGTTCTGAAATAAACATAAGTCTCAAGTATTTATCACCAATGAATACCAATTACAAATAAAAAACAAAATTCCACAGCAAGAAAAAAATACCATCACAATAGGAGGCAATCATTACAAAGGACAACTTTAATATATTAAACATAAGGAAATAAACTTAAGACTTCATGAATTGAAATGAATAAAAAATATTCCACTATGAAAAATGATGCAACTACTAAAATATATAAAAAATATTAGTATTACCTAAAATAAGAATATATTACTTCCTATGAAAGGAAAATTTAATAAAGATTTCATTTCTTCTTTACCTGATCATGATGTACTTCTACTAATGATTCAACAAACAATGTATCAAACAACATTATATCATTTATTTATTAACAAAAAATCCAACTGTATATCCATCAGATGTAGTACAGTGAAATATTGAAAAATATAATATAACCTCACTTCGTAATTAATTAGACGAATACCCATCAACTTTAGTTTTAACAAAAAAATCATCCATTAGTATAGAATAGAAAATATTTTATTCACAACAAATAAACTAGTTGAAATATTGGTTGATTCAATGGGTAGAGAATGAGGGGATTAAATTTCTCATTAGGGTAATGGATTGTGGTAGTAGAAATTAATGGCCATAAAACAAATAAGGGAAAAGGAAAATAACTATGATAGAAAAATGAAAAATAACCATTGGATATAATATAAGAACAAAAACACTATATCCTATCACTTGATTATTTTGATGAAATTTCCCAACAACTATCACCACAAATGTATCATGGATGATCCATTATGCTAAATTTATACCTAATAGAAAATATATTGAAACTAATAATAGTTTTCTATCAAAATAACTAATATACCAAATCCATATGTCATATGATGTAATAAGGTAAAAAATATAGTAATTAAGCAGATGAACACTAATACATGAACAATTTAAAGGGTTGAGGTGATGATGATATACACAATAAAATAAGAAAACAAGGAGAAAAGTATAAGATAAAAATAAATTGGAATCTACAAAGATATCAATGAATCTAAATAATATTATCATTGAAATCAATATCTAATACACCATGAGGAGATGAGAGAGAATAGGTGGTAGTGGAGACAAAACTATATTGGGTATTATCATCACCAAATGGTTTTATTGATAGTGAATTGAAACCCTAGATCATTGATAGTGAAACTACCTAAGAGGGAAATGATCAATGATATAATAAAAATTATTTTATTTTTTTATAAATCCATGCATGAGTTAGGACCAAGCTGATAAGAAATATTAACAAATTTAGTTATTGTCTTTTGTTATTAAAAAATATTGAAAAGAAAAGAAATCACCTCACACTGTAAAAGTGGATGACTAGACAGACCAGGATATTCAAGAAATATGACACACAATTCACAAGAAAGTAAATTTTATTTAGATCAAAAGATGTTTCTGGAAGACATAAAGGTTATATTACATTCCATGGTAAATTTGATGATGCTAAAGGTTATTGATAAAAGGATACCTATTATGATAGTCGAGGTTTGTGATAAAATAAATTGAGTGCTTTTGGAATGTAGTGTTTCATTGATAAACAATAAATTCTAGTCTTATTTCTCATGTTTATTACAGATCATGTGGGATTATAGTGTCTTTTTAGTAAATATTTATTCTTTATGTGAATCTCTAGAATTTAATTTTGGTAGAATATGGAAGTATGTATAATGACATCTCAAAATATGAAGATATTTCAACAAACACAAATGGTAAATTTTAGGGAAAAAATACATCAAGGTATCATTTTAGTGTTTTGAGTTGATTTTTTTGTTGACAAAGACATATGACCATGAATTGATTTTGTATATGTTTCCTATGTAATTATTAAGGTGGTGGTGTTTCCCATTGTTTACCAAATTTTTGGACACCAAAATCAATAGTTTTTTATGGAAAAGAGATTATTTTTTGGAAAAAAATTCACAGTGAGAAAATCATTTTCGGTAGGATTACAGCTCACGGGAGGCTAACCATTAGTAGGAGGATCATTTTTTGGGGTTCATATGTGTTGATTTAGGCTATGAAAAATGCTTTCTTTGCAAAATTCAGTTACCTCTACAATGAAATAAGTTTCTATGTGGGCCCATGGTAGTTCGCAGTGAAGGATGTAATGTGTCATGGTTTTGGGTAATTCATATTAGTGAGTTTTATGGTTCTTATTTTCCTATAAAAAGACCCATAATCAAATCAACAGTTAGATATAATTTCATTATAAGAGATCAACACAACTGGGTGAATTTGGGTAATCCAGAATTAGTTCATACAGTAGAATTATAATATCATTAAGAGTTCCAAGGGGACCATTTCTTTGAAGAAGTTATTTTCATGAAGATAGTTCCCAAAAGTTATTTGTGGGGATCAATTGACCACAAACAATGGTGTTTTAGGTGTAATCAGTTGTTTGTATAGGGATCAACCATCTGTGCAGAAGAGGAATTACATGAAGGGAAGGTTGTCTAGGATGTAGTCATGCCACACAATTCAAGGATGTTTGTAGTGGATATAGAACCATTCTTTCTAGGTATATATATGCTCTTAAAGGGACTAAACCAGTTTGAGAAAAGAATTTTCACAAACTAATAGTTCACATAAAACTGGGATTTATAATTTTAGAAATTAGATATAGAAACTAGAATTATAAATCACACTAGGAAAATGAAATGAGTATCCTAACGAACGTCATAAAGTTTATACCTACTTCTTATGTAAGAATGTGAAGAATTTTTTAGGTAAGATCATATTTTTTAATGTTGATCATGAAGAACTGTAACAAGTTTCTTACAAAAAATTTATTATGTCATTTATTTCTACTTGAATCACATCCACTATGTTATTGAACATAATTCTACATGATGGTATGAGAACCCCATGAACATTTTATTCCTAAAAAAGGATTTATTAATAATGGATTGTGTGGTATTGGATTATTTATAAACCATACCAAGGAAAAAATACACATTTTTAGTAGTGAGCTTTGTAATGTGTTGCGTACTTGAAGTGGTGTGTTTGATTTATTTTCAGTAGAGAAACAATTATTTAACAGGATGGGAATATTGATTCTAAATTAATAAAACAATGACAGAAAATTTATCACTTATTCACCACCTCCTCCACTTACTTATACTTGATTCCTAGTTAGGTAATCTTATCATGGAGACGAAAATGAAATAATGTCCTCGTAAATGATTTATTTTGTACTATGTAATATTTTATCATATATTAACTAGTTCTTATTAACCTTTAATACTGTTTATATTAGTAATTTTCAATAAAATATATATCATAAAATTTATAAAATATGGATCTATAGAGTGCGTCTCTCTCAAACAATATTTTTCACTCAATAACTTCTATTATTTTATATTCTACAACAACCATTTAATTACTAATGTCAATAAAATATCCAATACCAAATTTAAATTCAATATATTATTATATATCTATTGATTTTTTTTAAAATTATAATATAAATATATCTCCAATATTATACTGTTATTGAAATTATTATCCTCAATAATTCTTAGAAAAACATTTCTGGAAACTTCCATGATATTAGGTTCGCTTTATTTGAATTTTCTTTGATATAATAATTAAAAAATTCTCAAAATTATCCACATTGAATCCCAATATATATTCAATAAATTTTTGTGATGGGAAGATATATAATATTTAAATATCATGTTTCCCCAATTCATTTCATTTCTGTAACCATAAATGAAACTCACCCACCTAAATAATTTTATAGTAAATAAAACTGTGTACTACCAGACACTAATAATCTCTCCCAATATTCCATATACATCCAAATATTTTTGAGGTTCTAAGAGTTTATAGAGTCAAGGCTATAAAATCTCATGATAAATTTTAATGATATGAAAAAATCAATAATACTAATTTACGATCATGAAAAAGAAAATCTTGGATATATATAGAGTAACCATTAATAAATATTATCCATTTCATGTTAGTCATAAAATACTATGCTAATATCATGTAAGAAAATGAAATGTTTAAACTTTCAAAAGTATTTCAAAATAACAACTAACCTTGCACTGAGGAACCACCACGATCATTTTGAACATTATGGAAATTAGAACAAGAACCATCTACATCCCATTTCTAATATGTTCCAAATGTAAATCCTACCCACATACTAATACCTTTAGAAATAATGTCTAAAAACATCTTTGAGGGACCCTGTAGCATGAGTGATTGGACTAAGTAGGCCACCACCAATGACATCCCAAACTAGTAACTGTACATATTCTAGTATATGTAAACACACAAAATTATAACTATTTTACAATAAATAACCTACTCCACTCAATCTTATACATCCATATGTGATCCATTAACTACATAGCCAATGATGTAGTAAAATGAATCATCATTTATCATTGTTAATAAAGGGTTCCTTATCATTCCAACCAATTATATATCACATTAAATAACAAATAAAATGCATCCACATCACAATAGTGACATTTAATAATGTTGTATCATAAGACACGAGTTATGACACTTTGCATTTGGGAGAACCCACCACCCTATGCATGATGCTTATTGACACATCACATTTGTTACCCCTCATTTATATGTTCCAATGTCAGGCGATATTCATAAATTCTTAAGAGATGGCTACCCTTTGATCAAAATGGTATTTTAGGATGTCAGTTCATCAATCGCTGGATTCCACCTTTGAATTCTTCTCCTTGTTGGGGTATCACTCATATATTAATAAATTATTCTTTAATCTCATTACCATTTCCATCTCTTTGTGAAAGCTGGTTAATTTGGTTGATTTTGTATGGAAATTTCAAAGGGTCTTGTTAGGGAATCAAACATAGGACAAGGAAATAGTCTTGTTGGGAATCACTAAGAATGTCTAAATTTTTGAATGTTGAACCACCTAAATTATTCCTCATAAGAGGGATTCTTAAGGGAATGAAAACCTGAGGTATCCCACATCGACTAAGAGGTATGTCATGCCAAAGGAATGTCTTACAACGTTATCCTCAAGAATCCTATGATTAACATGTGGTATTCCATTATTTTAACGTATGGAATAGAGGGATTAGGCTGGTCAGAATGTGCCATGGGAACACATCATATAGGTACAACCATAAGAGAGAGAACCTAGATGATTACTAGTTTGATGGATTAGAATGACTAATATAGGTGGACCTAAGGTGTTGCATCCTATAAGAGATGGTTTTACATATTTAATGATGATGTGGACACCGGTGAGGGTAGATCAAGGAGGTGTACCCAAATAAGGGATCATTAAGGTTTAACATTGGATGGTTGGGAATGCCTTTGACGAAAAACCAAGTTGATGTGTCCCATAAATAGAAATATGACACAACAAGAATGATAATCTAGAAACCTATGAGGGAGTATCAGAGAAGTGGACCACCATGAGGGGAAACAATGTTTTACCATTGGTTAGGATTGAAACATTGGGAGGTTTCTTTCACAATCTATTAATAATACAAGGATCAAAACCCACATAGTTCGAAGGGGTGGTTTGGGGAATACACATGGCTAGATTCTCATCGCAAGAGGAGAACACTTGGATGGATGAATGTGGATCTTATGGGTATTATTCATGGTTTGGTTACTGAGTGATACTAAGAGATTTGATGATGTATATGGGGATAATTCACTGAGAAAGACTAGATAGATGGTGTGATCCCACTAGGATTTTGTGGCTCATATAAGAATAAGGATTGATGTGAATGAAGTGAGGGAAATGTATTTAATAGATGGATTTTTGGGATTTTTGTGAAAAATCCTAAACGAGTGTTTTAAAATATGTATTTTGGAATATAGGGATCAATGTTCACATTGTTTTGGGATCCCACTTAGTTGGATTCCATACTGTAAGGTCAATGGTGAACTGACATTAATATGATGGTGTCGAGCATGAACCTCAATGAGGTTTCCTACTTATCAAAACTGGATGTGGAACAAAGACTTCATAGTTTTTGATATCATTGGGGAATACACATGGTTAGCTTCACTTTGAAATGTTAGGGAAAATATATGGTTAGTTTTAATGGTGTATGGACCATGACTCCTTAGGGAGGTAGATCTAGGGGATGAGTCCCATAAAGGGAAGCCATCACATCATGAGGTTACATCCATAAGAGGGAGCACCATTGTTTACTATTGATTGGGATTGGACCTCATATAGGCTAACTATGTACCATGTTTATAACACACTGATAAAATCCCACATTGAATGGATGGAACAAGGGGCATACACACAGAGATGGTACAAAAGAAGGGTGTCACGGTTACTACTAACATCGAAACCCACATGATTTTTAATCCGTGTGGGAATCTAGAGGATGCAGTATACGGGAAATCATGTTGTGAAAATGTTTCAGTATGGAATGAATTCGGGCTTACACATAGGAGTGAACCATGGAGACAAAGATCAAAGGATAATGGTTGGGGTGTTTAGATTCCCATATGCCTATCTCACCTCTATTCTTTGCATACAGAAGAGGCAAGGAGAAGTGGGAGTGCTTCCTCTTTAAAGGAAGGATGGGGGCATACACTAAGATGGAATCTGTTCCATGCAGGCAAACTCCACTCCATACAAGGAGGATATGAATGAATGTGAGGAATATATCACTCCCATGTAGTGACTGGGAATATAAAATTCCCCTTATGGTGAATCCCATATTCATTTTACAGGGTGTTACTATAGTTTATCATCATGTTCTAAGGAAGACAAAACTTGGATGTTTAATATCATACAAATCACATGGATAGGACTCACTCATTACCCCTTGGTATTACATAATAGATTCCCACCAAAAAATCTGTAAGTCAAGGAATCAACCATGAACAACGAGGGAAAGTGGAGAAATGGTCAATCATGAGTTACATGTTATCATCCCTATACCAAAAAAATATTTTGGATTAACATAATTATTCCTAAAAGTAATAGGTAGGTCCTTACGATGAGGGATCTCTAACAAGGGAATAGAGAATCACATCGTACAAGCTTAGAGGGAATCACATGAGAGGATCACGAGAAGCTTGGTGTCCCTTTACTAAAATTATCACAATGAATCAGTGCATTGAGAAGAAAAGGTGATCTACGATGGAAAAGGAATCACAATGCATAAGATCCTTGCCTTAGTATGGAGTCCTAACCTATTATGAGTGTGCATTGTTAATGCTTAATGCATTGTAGAGCCTTGGGAAACCCGAAGTGGCTCCCTCTTTCCAGATGGGAAGAGGCCTTTGTGAATGGAATCCCTACCATATATAGGGTATATGAGGATCAATGTAAGGCATGTTTCATGATGCTCAATTACATTGGGTGATCCATTTTTGGGAAAGAAATTTGGTGCTCAGGGGCTTCAAGAAATGGGTGACCAACTATTGATAGGTCTGGGTAATGACGCCTTTGGAGTAGGGAAGCTGTGTATTTATTGTAAATGGGGTATCACAATGCTAGGAAGCATGTTGTGATGGGAATGTATTTTGCAATGGGGAGGTCCTCAATTTTACACATGTAGATGTCCATAGAAAACCCTCAATTAGACAAGGGGATTATAATACTATAAGAGCACCATCATTCACCATTCCATGTTGGCGGTGACGAGGGGTCTCTGTGAATGTGATTTGTGGGATAGAATCATTTGATGATTTTTAGGCCATTTGATTCTGAAAGTGTTTCGAATCAACCATGACATTCTACATTTCTTCCTGAGAATGCATTTTATTTCCAACAAATGCCCCCTCATAATTGGAGTTAATGTGAAAAACTAGTTAAGATATAGAGGGAGTGTCACCAAACACAGGGTCATCCCAATGTTGGAAAATGAGGCACACACAACATGGTCATTGTGGTGCTCCATAACATATAGGTAATTGTGATTCTCAGTTGTAACTTCTCCTAAACATAGTGCATGAGGGATTCATTTTCAGAAATGGACCTTAAAAACTTATTTAGCAGATATAAATTTTCTCAAAATCTTCCACCCTATGAATGCATATTTTCAAAATATGTTTTGATTTCATTTTCTCTGTGAATTATTTCAAGTGAATTGGGGAAACAGGATCCACTATTACTTCCTAATGTGCATTGAATCATATGTTTCCCATGAAAATGTAGCTTCATAAAATATTACTTCATGATCTATCCTTGTAAACATGCTCATAAAAATCTTCTCTCTCCTAGATAGATGGTTTCTCGAGAATTTTATCAGGAGGTTCTCGATGAAACTTCCTGTAAGGAAGGAATGGTGAAACATATTATGATTAAAGAGTACATTAGGAGCCACTCTAACCATGAATCAATGGTTAATCTACTATCAAATGTTCAGAAAGATAGTCTCTTGGAAAAAATGTGTCCACTATATAGATTTGGTCTGATGAAAAATATCGTTATCCCTCTAGAAAGTAAGGGTAAACTGAGCTATTAATTTAGGGGCATGTTTGAAAAATAATAGTGGTATAGGTACATTGATGTCTATATTTGGATGAATTAAACCCCCATCATAGTAGACTACCTCTATAATGACACCAATGACATTGACGGGAAGTTGCTTCCTTGTGATTCATTACCACCGAAATAAAACTCAATCATTAATACAGGTCTAGGAAACCATAGGAAATTATAGATTTAATATTAACATATCTACCAGGGAGTAAGATTAAATATGATGTTGGCCTGGGGATACTGGGTGTGTGAACCTTGTTACAAATTTGGGGTAGAGATAAGACGAGTGGGGCTATATGAAGCAGTATGGACATCCTAGACCAATGAATACAAACCAATGAATACCATGATACAACGTCTCAGGAAATTTTATCCTTAAACCAAGGCATTCTATCTTCATAATAGGGTGGTCAGCATCAGCTTCTGGGGTATCCATAAAATTTATGGGATCCCAATTAATACTAGGTAAATTGTATTATCAATTTCTTCCTCCAAAGAAATCTTGGGATGATGAAGTGTAGATTCCTCACAAGGTGAGGGTGATCTTATATTGGGTTCCAGGCATTGAAAATATTAAGCAGGAAATGGGGGAAGATCATTTTAAACAATAATTCTTCTACTATATGAATTTTCCTAGGGTGGTTCTTAGTGAAGGTGAAAAATATCTTATGAAGATGCCAACAAGAACCTGTAAATTTCCAATGGGGATCAATGTGGCAAGGAAGGATCTTATTGTCATATCATGGAGAATATTTATTGGTATATATTGGGGTATAGAATTAATACAAAATTTTAACAAATATCAGGACTAGATATGTTTATTGTGGTGTTTATCTATGGGTGGAGTCAGATAGTGAGGGATTCTCAAATGGTGGTGTAGTTGAGCACATTCATTATGATGTCAATGATGTTCTCAGGATAGAGGAACAACCATGGGGTTTTAGTACTAGATAAGAGGTACATGGTTCTTTGTCATATCAGGGAGGTGAGGAGGTTTCAACCTATGTGTGGGCTACTTCACTTAATATATGGCTGGATAGTGGAGCACATGGGAGGTTACGAGTATACGAATCCCAATAAACCTCATGAGATTATTTTTTGACGGATGATTCAAAATGTCACGAGGAGAATTCCATTATACTTGGGATTTGAGGGTGTCTAAATCCATATCAGGAGAGTAGATATGTTCAATTTTCACCCATTTACTCTATTGATGTGAATAATAACTAATGTAGACATGTGTTCCATGAAAAAACCATCACATCTCATGGACTTAGGAGGTGGAGTACTAGTTCAGAGATTATATTGTGAACGAATCCGCAAACCTTACACCCCACATCGATTTGTGACACATTTTTTCAGCTTGTAGAGGCTAACTCCAAAATTATACCTAGGAGTATATTAGGAGGACCATTAATGCTATGATGAGGAAGATGTGCCTGATGTTCACAAGTGATGATGGCATGAGGTGGAATAAGTTTCTTCATCCCACATCCTTATTTGGGCAGGTGTATGATTACATCAAGAGTTGAGAGACGGCCTAAATGGGACAAGTTATAAAGAAAAAAACCATTCGGGATGATAATGGAGTGGTTCCACTACCTCAAGGACAATTTCAGATGATTTTAAGTGAGCACCATGGGGGTATGAAAAATAATGGAGATGGTGCTACAATGACAAGCCCGATGGTTCATAGGTCTCTACCGAGCAATGATTAAAGGGTGGTGGAGACACCAATAGGACCAACACAAGATGAAGGGGGACCATTAAGAAGGTCCCACAAAGATACCTCCCCAGTCTACTAAGAATAGACTTCATTATGTGATCATTCTCAAGGTTTTTTTATATCATGAGGCTTAGGAAATATGGGATATAAACCAAAAAGTTCAGGATGCCCACAAAATATGGGACCACATTAAGAAATATGGGATGTATTTTTCTATGATTGGTCAAGACCAGGGTGTCTTATGTGCAACATAGAGGGAAGGGGGTACATATGTGGAAGAACTAGATGAATTGGTAAACTATCGTGGAATTTCCCTCCAATTAAAGAGAGAGTAATAATAATGATGAATATGGCCAATCATCCATAATTTCTAGTGGCTATACTATAAGATTGCTTCCATTTACCTGATGAATCAGAAGGATATTGGGGTGCAGACACAAAAAATGGATTCCCATGGTGGGAGTTTAGGTTTTAGCCTCATTGTATACATACTTAGATGGGTACTTAGGGTGGTTTGTTTAATCCATAAAAGTACATTTTATCTTATCCCTTTTTGATATTGTCTTCTTCATGATGAACCTATATTCCTAAAATGGAATCTACATGTGTCGAAGGATCTTTCCCAAGGTACTCCCACTAATGGGGATGGTGGCATAGTGGTAGGTGTATATATTCTAGGTGTAGAGATTTGAACCCCAAAAACTGTGTCTGGGGAAATGGTGGGTATGTGGCCAATTGGATCTTAAAAGGGTAGAATGGACACCTCGATGTATTTGGAATCTTCAATAATATAAAGGGGTCACATCCTGGTGTCCCAATGTTGATGAGCCGGAAGGATGAAATGTAACCAATCGATATGTGTCAGTTAACATATTATTTTTTCCTAAAAGTATCATCTTTATCCTCAGTTTACTAAACTGACCGATTTTCTTCACATCTAATTGATTCTTGGAGTCATAGGTCCTTTACTATGGAGATTTTTTAGAGAATCCAAGAGAGAATATTTTATTCATTTCTCTACTAAAGAGAGGGAAATATCTGAGGCTGTGAGATATCAAATAATTGAAGTTAGGTGAAGTGAATATCACCAACCACATGATATGGAGTCATGTCCATCTATCGGAATACTGTTGGTGGATCCTACCACTGATCTCTTGGACTTATTCCTAGAGTATGAACCTACAGAACTAGAGGAAATGGATGGTTCCGACTCCGAACATACTGATGAGATTCACAATACCTGACATAGTCTGTGGAAGGGCATCAATAAATTCATTGACACCACATATGGATGTGTTGTCTCCTTGCTGGAGGGGTGGACTGTAGGAACCCAGATCTTCGTTTCATGTACGATTTTCATTTTTCTGGAGTCATTTAGAAAAATGGAGTTCTTGGAAAATTTCAAAGTACATGCCGTGTACTCTTCTCCAGGTCAAAGCCATGTGCTTGCTGTGCCCAGGCCACACACATGGTGTTTAGGGGTGTTGTGGAGGCTGATTTTGGCGGAGTACGGAAAAAATTAGTACACGCCGTGTACTCTAAAAGTACACACCGTGTACTTTTTTTTCACAAAACACACCGGGGTCATGCCTGATGGATAGAACACACCCCTTCCCAAGGTTCTTTTTCTGAGAGTGACCCGTATGACTGGATCTTACCCGAGCCCCCACCTCTCCTTATGTTCTCCGATTCGAGCACGGTCGATTTCTTTGGAAGCACAGCAGTGAGTTCTCCTTTCTACTTGAGCCTTGTTTTCCAATTCTCCCCCTTCTCAAGTTATCTATGGTTGAAAATTTTGTGCATTTTCTCAGATCTACAACATTCTAGGGGGAATTATCCATCATGGTTCAAGTATATCGATCTTCTGGGATCAAGGTAGGTGTTTTCTGCCTTACCGTTCAATGTCTCTGAGTTGTATGTGCAAATTCCATCAATACCCATGAATGGGTTATTGTGTGTTTACCTTTTTACCATCGTTGTTTTTAGGATTTTCTTGTATGCTTGTGTAGAGGTAAATTGACCTTTTTAGAGGAAAATTTATTGTTCTTGGATGTATTTTTCCCTTGCTGTGTTCTATTTACAACCTTTGGGTCTCGTTTTCCTTTGGCTGCTACACCTGTTTTCATGCCTCGCGGTTATAGGTTGAAGTGAAACTCATGACATGCTTGTTGCCTTGTAGACTGTTTAGCTAAGTAGCTCTATAGTTGTACTTTGGTTATCCAAGTAGCTCTATAGGTGTAATTTGGAATTATAGCATTATTATGCACAGACTGGCACAAGGCTGAGATAACCTGGTGTTATAGACTATAAGGGATAAACCGAGTGAGATTCCGAGAGAGTCTTAGATATTACAGTCTAAAGATGGGATAGACTGAGTGAGCTCCCAGAGAGTCATGGATTTTATAGAATATAAGAGGGTTGACCAAGTGAGCTTCCTCAGAGAGTCTTACCTTGTTTGAATATCTTTAAGAACCTTCCCTTTCTAGAGGAGGAATTGACCGAGTGAGCTTCCTCAGAGAGTCTGTGGAATACCTGAGGCTATAGGAGGAATTGACCGAGATAGCTTCTTCAGAGAGTCTCTAGACCTTGGGGATGAGAGGGTTATACTGTGTGATCTTCCTCAAGAGAGTCCCTGAATACCCTAGAATATAAGGGGAATTGACTGAGTGAGCTTCCCCAGAGAGTCTCATAAATTCGTATGACCAAACCAGAGGGGTTAGGCTGAGCGCATTGCCCAGAGGGTTGTGGTACATCTTGGATAGGACCATAGGGGATGGCTGCGAGTACTTACCAAAGGGTTTCTGGATTATTAGTTGTTTATTTCACTACTGTTGATTGGTTGTGGATGGTTTCATGCTATATATCATCCTGTTTTACTGCTTACTATTATTTCCCATTGCGTGTTGTTGTTGTTTACTGCTTATTGTACTTTTACATGCCATATACTCACTGCCTGTTAGGAACATATCTTCGGGTGACTACCTACTAGGATTTTATCTCACAACCAGTTTGGTCCATGCTTTTGGGCCCAAGAAGACTACGTTGTTTCAAGTATGGACAAGGTCAAGCACCCTTCGACTTCTGGAACATGATTTCTTAGAGAAGGGGAGCATGGGACCAAGCTTCGTCTTGCGATGTTGAGGAGATGTTTATTTTTTATTTTTACTTGTTTGGTACTGTAGTGTTTTCCATCATTGTGATTTGTTTGTCTACTTTCCTAGTTATGTATCATGCATAATTTCATATATACATATGTGCTCCAGTTTGTTGATTTAGTCGTCCGCTGTTTATATTTGTTTTTTTTACTGCTTCCGCTATTACATGTTTATTTTCTTCTGCTGTGTACTCTTCCAATGAGGGAATAGTTTCCCCGCTATCACCCCCAAGGCCCTCACTGCTAGTCGACAGCCTCTAGTATTTTGGGAAATGTGCTTGAGACCATGTGACCAATCGGGTACGAGGCGCCTCTAAGTGTCTTTTAGAACAGGGACGTTAAAAAGTGATATCAAAAGGGATTATTTTCTCTTGATTTACTATTTGGAGACTTTATCCAGGGATAAGATGGATTCAGTACTTGGTAATAAGCTGTGCGCGGGATTAGCTAAGCCGTGTACAGGGAAAATCCATACTACCTCGATTATTGCAGTTTTCTGGTTTTGAGATTTTAGGGTTGATACGATTTCACCTATAGTGATTCACATGATTTGTACTACTACTGTTTTGATATTGCAGTTCTATTTATGTTTCAACCAAATGAGATGAGGGTATGCCAGCTCATACATTATATAGCCACTTGTATAAATCACTTTCCATACATTCTTGCCATTCCATTTAGGGTGCATTAGCGATTTCATGATGTTGTGATATACGTTGTGTAGATTATGCATGATTTTGTGATACATGCTTGATAGAATATCTGATTCTTGTTAGAGAATTGGTTTTATTGTACTTTGTCTAAATGAATGCCAAATTTTGATTCTTGAGGTGTTATGGGCCCTCTTGAATCTGAAATTGGTGGATCATGATCCTGTTTTCTCTTGTACATGACTTTAGGGGATCCAAGCTTTGATTCAAAGGGAGTATGGGCCCTCACGGATCAGAATTTGGCACCACTTTTCCTTTTTTTCTGTGATTTTGGGATTCTATACAGTTTCTGAGCTACTGCCCAAAAAAACCCAGAATACATGGTGTATACTTTCTAGTTACACGTCGTATAGTTTTTAAGCCATGTTAGTGACTATGTGTGCAGGAACACGGTGTTGTGAAAATTACGTCAGGAGCTCGCCGTGTTCGGTATGTATACGCCGTGTAGTGTAGAGACTTGTACCTGGCCATGTCACTAACAACACGGGTTAGGGAATCTTTAGTAAAACACGCCGTGTTGAAAAGGAACACGCGGTGTAGTTTTTCCTAAGTACCCGACCGTGTCACAAATGACACGGGATGGTGTCACCTTCTCTTATACATTCCAGGTTTGTTCGGAACACAGCGTGTAAGGGCCATCCATGTAGACGACCATCTAACTAACAACACGGGTTTCCGAGTCAGTTTCTAGTACACGTTGTGTCCCTAGGGAACACATCATGTAGTCTGAGGTTAGTTTGAACCGTGTGAGTTAGCCGTGTAAAGATACTCGGTCATGGGAATAGTCTTAATGTACACAACGTGTGTTGGGTCAACATGCCGTGTAGTTTGAGGTGTTACACGACCTGTAGGGCAGGGGTACATGCCCATGTCAGTGGCTTAAGAAGACACACCGTTTAGTTTATATACATGCCATGTAGTCGTGTTTTGTAAAATTGTGTGTTTTTATTACCTTGTTCCTAGTTTATACTCTTGTGTTCTCTGTCCTTGTTTTTCTATTCTAAGGTATACTTGTAATATTTCAGAGATATGCCTCTGAGAAGTCCTCCGGTTGTACGTCTATCATCAGGCAGTGATCAGACACCATATATGGTTGATCAAGGACTTCCTGCCGATCCTCCAGTCGAGCCAGCCTTGGCACCAGCTGACATACCCGTTGCAGGCGCCGAGGAGCAGTTTAGGGAGGAATTCCTGAGGATGATGCATACCTTCTAGGGAGCGCCGCCTCCTGCCCCGTCGATGGCTGAGTTAATAAGGGGTGTTCAGCAGCATCATCCTCCTACTTTCTCAGGGGATGGAGGACCTCAGGCTTCAGAGTCATGGATAGAGGCCACACAGACCATCTCTGACCACCTAGAGATCCCTCCGGAGAAAAGGGTAAAGATGGCTACTTATATGCTCCGGGCCACCGCCAAGAGGTGGTGGGAGGTGATCTCATGATTTGGGCGTCAGCAGGATATATCTTGGGACGAGTTTCGATACACCTTCTATGACTACTTCTATCCGGAGACCCTGAGGGCTGATCTAGCCTAGGAGTTTATTAGTCTGAAACAGGGTACTCTCTCTGTTATGGAGTACTCATCTCGTTTCACTGAGCTGCAACATTTCACACCGATCCCAGCAGGTGATGAGTTGTTCTTTTCTAGGAAGTTTGAGGACGGTCTCAGGAAGGTGATCCATTCCCAGTTTAATATCTTCCAGCTGACTTCGATATCCTCCATCGTCAACTTGGCGCTGATCACTGAGTGCAATTTGAGGGATTCTGGAGCAGTGATCCAGGGAGGTTCTTCATCCAGAGTTGGTGTTCCTCCTACGGACAGTAGGAAGCGTCACAGAGAGTATTCTCGATGAGATCGAGGTTCGCAGGATGTGTCTTATGGTAGCCAAATTGTATGCTACCAGTGCGGTAGGAGTGGGCATACTAGGCCTCAGTGCCAGACGGATCCGATGGAGTGCCGTTCTTGCGGAAAGATTGGCGATCTTCAGCGTTTCTATCAGATCTTCTCACCTTCAGCTGGTGGTAGGGGTTCCTCTATGACCCTGCGTTCTGGAGATGCTTCACCAGTTTCCCACCAGTCAGGTAACTAGAGTTTTTTCAGCCGTTCAGGCTAAGGTGGAGGTCGCGGCCATGGTGGGCAGTCACCAGGTCATCAGTGACAACAGAGTGGATCAGCTCAGAGTGGTTAGCCAGGGGCATAGGGTCGCGGTGCAGGCCAGTCATTCGCCTTGGAGTGGACCTATCAGGAGTAGGAACCTGTCCCTTCTACAGTTCAAGGTACGATCTTAGTAGCCTCAGTTTAATCTTCATCCCTTTTCGATACTGGTGCTTCCCATAGCTTTATCTCTGTTGCGGTTGTGGAGATCCTTGGGCTCTGTATCTTTTCATCTGCCGACTTGTTGACTCTTGACACACCTTTCAGAATGAGAAAATATAGCGTACGTTAGTGCAGAGAGTTCCCTCTTGATGTTGCGGGGTGTCACTTCTTATGGGACCTCTATGTCCTAGAGATGACGGGCTTTGACGTCATTTTCAGTATGGACTGGTTGATTCCCTTCCAGGCAGTCATTGATTTCTATTGCCGCAGGGTGAGTTTCATATCACTAGAGGGCGAATCTTTCCTTTATAGAGGCGAGTGTGATGTCCAGGTGGGTAGGTCTAAACCAAAGCATCATGGTCTAGGGGAAGTTATATCGCAGATTGCTAGTCTTTATCTGGATGACCAGGGGACTTCACAGTTATACTTTCCCCCAGTGGTGGATCATTTCAGGGATGTCTTTCCAGAAGACATTTCAAGTTTACCTTCAGAGCGTGAGGTAGACTTCTCGATTGAGCCCATTCCAGGAGCCGCACCGGTGTCCATTCCTCCTTATAGGATGGCTACACCTGAGTTGCAAGAGCTCAAGAAGTATTTTGAAGAGTTTCAGGCAAAGGGTTTCTTCGGACCCAGTACTTCTCCAGGGGGTTCGCATGTCCTGTTTGTGAAAAAGGCAGACGGTACCCTTCATCTTTGTGTGGATTATTAGAAGCTGAACCAGTTGACGGTCAGGAACCGATATCCCTTGATGAGGATCGATGATCTCTTTGATCATCTTTGAGGAGCCCGAGTGTTCTTGAAGATTGACTTGAGGTCCGGTTAACATCAGTTTCACATTACACCGTCGAATATACCTCTCACAGCTTTCCAGAGCAGGTTTGGTATTTACGAGTATACAGTCATGGCGTTTGGTCTTACGAACGTGCCTGCAGTCTTAAGGGAACTAATGAACCGAGTGTTCCATCTGTACTTGGACTCCTTTACTGTGGTCTTTGTGGACAATATATTTGTGTACTCTCACACTCAACACGACCATGACACACATCTTGAGAGTGTTCTGAGTACACTGAGAGAGAATCGGCTGAATGCTAAACTCTCAAAGTGCCACTTTTGGATGGATCAGATTCACTTCATGGGTCATGTTATCTCAGAGATAGGAGTGTCAGTAGACCCAGAGAAAGTGAGAGCTGTAGTTTTCTAGGAGCAGCCGAAGAACCTCTTTGAGGTGCAAAGTTTCCTATGGATGGCCGGATACTACAGATGCTTCATTCCGAAATTCTCGCACCTAGTAGCACCGTTGATAGGTCTAACCAAGAAGGTTGAGATGTTTTTATGGTCTGATTCTTGTTAGTCAGCCTTTTAGGAGCTAAAAGGGAGGTTGACATCAGCACCGATACTAGTTTTTCCAGAGCCGGGCAAGGGATACACTATTTACTGTGATGCTTCAGGTATCGGGCTGGGAGCTGTGCTCATGCAGGGAGATGGAGTCGTTGCCTACAGGTCTCGGTAGATGAGGCCACACGAGAAGAACTACCCGACGCACGATATGGAGTTGGTATCTATTGTTCATGCCTTACGCTATTGGAGACACTATCTTCTCAGAGTGCACTTTGTGGTTTTCACCGACCAAAAGAGTCTCAAGTATATCTTCACTCAGCATGATCTGAATCTGAGACACCATAGGTGGGTCTATTATCTTCAATCCTTTGACTTTGAGCTCGCCTATACGCCGAGAAAGTGAAATGCAGTGGCATATGCGTTGAACAGACAAACTCAGATTCAGGCAGTTCAGGAGGCCAGCAGTGAGTGGAAGCTTATGGGTCTGTTCTATGAGATGCATCTGGAGGTGCACGAGAGGTAGGGATAGACCTTTCATTCATCTGTGGTTGTTACCTCTACACTTCTTGATCGGGTACGAATGAGGCAGTTATCAGATTTAGAGGAATTAGTCTGACGAGAGAGTGTGTCAGGAGGGGACCCTCTTCCTGGATGGATAGTGAGCGAGGATGAGATCTTGCGTTTCCAGGGATGCGTATGGGTACCAACAAACATGCACGAGGAGATGATGCAGGATTTTCATTCCCCAGTTTGGGCAGTTCATCTTAGCGTCACCAAGATGTATCATGATCGTCATCGCCTGTACTGGTGGCCAGGTATGAAGAGGGATGTTGTTAGTTTTTTCATGAGATGTTCTACTTATCAGCTGCTGAAAGCAGAGCATCAGTGACCAGCAGGGCTCTTACAGAAGTTACCCATTCTGTAGTGGAAGTGGAACGATGTCGCTATGGACTTTGTGACCGGGTTTCTGAGATCACCTCGGGGAAGTGATGTTGTTTGGGTTGTCATCGACAGGCTTACGAAGGTTTCACAATTCTTTCCAATCAAGGAATCCTTCAGTGTTGATGATTTGGTATGAATATACATCTGAGAGATTTTACGTCTACATGGAGTTCCACACTCCATTGTTTCAGACAGGGATGCACCCTTTACCTCTTGGTTCTGGTAGGGACTTTAGAAGGATTTGGGTACACAAGTACTTTTGAGTAAAACATACCATCCCCACACTGATGGCCAGTCCGAGCGCACAATCCAGGTGCTTGAGGATATTCTATGAGCTTGCATTATATACTTTTTAAGTTCTTGGGAGAAGAATATACCTCTTATGGAGTTCTCCTAAAACAAAATTTTTCAGGCGACCATTCAGATGGCACCATACGATGCTCTTTACGGTAGGCCATGCTGATCACCCTTATGCTGGCTGGAGGTAGGAGAGACAGCTTTATTGGGACCTCGTCTTTATCAAGAGACCTTTGAGCAAATAGAGCTGATTCAGAAGAGGATGACTACATCGCAGTCTCGACAGAAGTCTTATACTGATCAGTGGAGACGACCTCTGCAGTTCGAGGTCGGGGATCAGGTTTTCCTACGAGTCGCACTGAGGTTGGGACACAAGAGGATTAGGAGACCGGGTAAGCTTTCACCATGGTACGTTGGGCCATTTGAGGTTTTGGAGAAAGTTGGGCCGGTTTCCTATTAGTTGTAGCTACCTCAGAGGTGCCAGGCCATGCACGACGTTTTCCACGTCTCTCAGCTCTGACTTTACTTTTCAGACCCGTCTCATGTCATTCAACCCGAGGAGGTTGAGATCGAAGAAAATGCGTGATTTGAAGAGCATCCCATATGGATTGTCAATCGCAGTATGAAGGTTCTCCGAGGCCGGTCTATTCCTCTGGTATGAGAGCTATGGAAGCACGGGCGATTACAGGACGAGACTTGGGAGAGGGAGGCTGAGGTTCGATCGCAGTGGCCAGAGCCGTTCGAGGATCCTTCTTCTACGCCCACCTAAAGAAATTCAGAGATGAATTTCTTTAAGGGGGGAAGTTTGTAAGAACCCGGATCTTTGTTTCAGGTATTCTTTTCCTTTTTCTGGAGTTTTTATGAAAAATGGAGATTCTGGAAAATTTCAAAGTACACGCCATGTACATTCTGAGTACACACCATGTACTCTTCCCCGGCTCGAAGCCGTGTGCTGGCCATGCCTGGGCCACACACACGGTGTGTAGGGGTGACGTGGAGGCTGATTTTGGCAGTGTACAGAATAAAAAAGTACACGACGTGTACTCTAAAATTACACACCGTGTACTTTTATTTTTTTCAGAAAATGTATCGGGGCTATGCCTGATGGACAGAACACACCCATTCTCTAGGTTCTTCATTCAAGAGCGACCCATATGGCCGAATCTTCCCCAAGCCCCCGCCTATCCGTCCGTTCTCCGATTCGAGCACGGTTGATTGCATTGGAAGCGCAACGATGAGTTCTCCTTTCTTCTTGAGCCTTGTTTTCAAATTCTCCCTCATTCTCAAGTTATCTAAGGATAAATGTTTTGTTCCTTTTCATATATATACAATGTTATAGGGGGAATTATCCATCGTGGTTCAAGTATATCGATCTCCTAGGATCGAGGTAGGTGGTTTGTGCCTTACCGTTATATGTCTCTGAGTTTTATGTGAAAATTCCACCAATACCCGTGAACGTGGTATTGCGTGTTTACCTTTTTTCCGTAGTTTTTTTTTCTTCCTTGATTATATGATTTTGTAGAGGTAAATGGATCTTGTTAGAGGATAATTTCTTATGCTTGGATGTATTTTTCCCTTGCTTTATTATATTTACGACCTTTGGGTCTCGTTTGCCTTTGGCTGCTACACCTGTTTTCATGCCTCGTGGTTATAGGTTGAAGTGAAACTCATGACATTCTTGTTTACTTGTAGACTGTTTAGATAAGTAGATATATTGGTGTACATTGGTTAGTCAAGTAGCTCTATAGGTGTACTTTGGCCTTATAGAATTATTATGCAAAAACTAGCACGGGGCTGAGAGAACCTGGTGCTGTAGACTATAAGGGATAGACCGAGTGAGATTCCCAGAGAGTCTTACATATTATAGACTACATAGGGGATGGACCGAGTGAGCTCCTAGAGAGTCTTGTATTTTTTAGACTACAGGAGTGTAGACCGAGTGAGCTTTCTCAGAGAGTCTTACCTTGTTTAAATCTCTTTAAGAACCTTCCCAGGAAAGAGGAGGAATTGACCGAGTGAGCTTCCTCAGAGAGTGTGGTATACCTGATGCTATAAGAGGAATTGACTGAGATAGCTTCTTCAGAGAGTCTCTAGACCTTTGGGATGAGAGGGTTAGACCGCATGATCTTCCTCAAGAGAGTCCCTGACTACCCTAGACTATAAGGGGAATTGACCGAGTGAGCTTCCCCAGAGAGTCTCATAAATTAGTATGACCAAGCCAGAGAGGTTAGGTTGAGTGCACTGCCCAAAGGGTTGTAGTACATCTTGGATAGGACCAGAGGGGATGTATGCGAGTACTTCCCAAAGGGTGTCCGACCTATTAGCTATTTGTTTCACCACTGTTGATTGGTTGTGGATTGTTTCCTGCTACGTATCATCCTGTTTTGATGCTTACTATTACTGCCCATTGCTTGCAATTGTTGTTTACTGCTTATTGTACTTTTACATACCATATACTCACTGACTGTTAGGCACAGATCTTCGGGTGAATGCCTACTGGGATTTTATCTCACACCATGTTTGGGCCATGCCTTTGGTCCCAAGCAGACTATCTTGTTGTAGGTATAGACAAGGGCAGGCACCCTTCGACTTCTGGAACTTGATTTCTTGGAGCAGGGGAGCATGGGACCAAGCTTCGTCTTGCGATTCTAAGGAGCTGTTTATTTTTATTTTGTACTTGTTTGGTACAGTAGTGTTTTCCAGCATTGTGACTTGTTTGGATGCTTTCCTAGTTATGTATAATGCATCATTTTATATATATATATATGTGCTACAGTTTGTTGATTTAGCCGTCTGCTGTTTATATTGTTGGTTATTACTGCTTCCGCTATTGCATATTTATTTTTCTTCCGCTGTGTACTCTGCCAATGAGGGCATAGTTTCCCCGCTATCACACCCAAGGCCCTCGCTGCTAGTCGGCAGCCTCTGGCATTTGGCGAAATGCTTTTGAGGCCATGTGACCAACTGGGTTCGGGGCACCTCTGGGTGGCTTCTGGAATCGGGACGTTACATGGAAACTCGTGATCTACATATCTGGGTTCCTAACTATCTTGCTGAGAAGATGTGAGAAAGAAGTCGACACCTAGTTGTTTCATGGTGCTAATAAAATTATACCAGCATCCAGAATATCTAGAAAGCCAAATAAGAAATCAAGCGCTTATGAGAATAGGCCAGAAAATTCTTATCTGTCATCACTTATCAGTAAAATCATGTCACACGATTACAATCCCATAAGTGGATGCTCAAGATAAACTAATATAGGAAACATACCATGTGGACAAGCTTCATGCAGTGTTGGGACGAGTGTATATTAGAGGTGATAGGACTCATTAAATAGCTAATGATAAAGGAAGGGAACTCATAAGGTGATAACATTATTTTATGGACCCACTCTACATGGTGGAACAAGTAAATCACTAAATTGATAATGTAAATCTAAAGGGGTCATTTTTTGGAAAACATCTAACCCTTATTTATCTTCATTCTTGTATTAACATATATATATAAGAATATATTTTATTACTATAATTACTATAATTCATACATGTGATGTAACTAATGATCAATAAATAATATCATGTGGGTAATGCCTCATGTTTGAAACAAGGGTTGACCACATAGTTGTTCAAATTGTATGAGAGTGAAAGATAACCATCAAACAATCAGAGTCTGCTATCATGGACTAACCACCTAGAGTGTTCTGGTTGAGAGGGGATATGACTATAGAATAGGAAACTCGGCATGTTTATCTATTCATTCACACTGTGCTCTAGTGTACAAGTGAGATAATTCCTTGGGTGTTAGGATCGATCCGAAAAAAATGAAAAATTTGAAGTGTAAATCATGATTCCAAAAATTTGGAATCCTAGGGAGGATGGAATACTAATATGGGAAAGCATTTGATGATATTCAAAACAATAAATTTGTACCGCCAACCTAGAATGGGTAAAGAAATATTTTTTGATCACTGGCCTTGTTCGAAACATGAAACAAACCTTGAAATTTCATCCAATGCCTTTTGGATCATTGGCACATGATGGAAGGTCAACCAATGATTCATAACCAGGCCATTCATATGTCCCTTTATACAAGAAAGAGGATGATTAACCAAATAAGGGTAAAAATCATGGG
Organism: Viscum album; assembly: GCA_963277665.1. Lineage (NCBI taxonomy): Eukaryota > Viridiplantae > Streptophyta > Magnoliopsida > Santalales > Viscaceae > Viscum > Viscum album. The sequence goes on along the minus strand of OY728126.1, from coordinate 1,470,992,175 downwards.
GTGGAGTGAGTGAATGTTTTAATGGGTATTGACAATAAAAAAATTATGCTGTCGTGACATAAAACACAGTAGTGTAGGCCCATCAGTGTGAACATAGATCAAACATGTTTTCCAGGGAGAACCTATCAATTGAAGGCCTTGGAAGCATTATAGTATTTAATCCCAAATTTGAGGATGATGAATAGGTATTTTAACATCATGTCACATGTATTACGCATGTAACAGTTCAACATCATGTGATCAAGATGCATCTCACAGTTTAATGTCATGAAAACGGGGCGTTCCACATAGTTGAAGTTAATATTTCATGGACCCTGACCAATATTATCGATCCATGTTGTACATTCTATGGTGATGTCTATTCATAAAATATTTGTGTGGCATGGAAAAAATAATTTTGAAATGAATGGGAAATAGGGGGAGTCAGTGTCATACAAGTATTAAGGAATAGATCAGATGAAATCACATGTGATACGATAATGGGTGAATTCCAAGAGAATATTTAAGTATATGGTCATAATTTTGGGACCTTAAATAGGGATGGGGGTCCAAAATGGTCAATAAACCAATGTATGGGCTTAATAAAAGATTTTTTGGTGTCCCTATATATCCTATAAGGGTTACAATAAATACATACGTAGTTCAGGAGTCGCATGAATTTTAATATCATGGGCTAAGGACGATGAAGATTCAAAATGAATAGGGGAAATAATGACGTATCTAGACCTGATATCAATGATTTTTTCATCACTATATATCCCATAATGATGGAAGTCATTCGACATTCTCTTCTAGAAGTGAAATTTTTCCGTGAAGGTCTGACCCATACACAGAATGAAGAGGTATTAGGTATTTTTTATTTTTTCTATTGTTCTTTTTTAGTGGAAGGACGAGGATAGAATTTCCTGGTGTCACTATTCGTATCATTCTGTGTGTAGATATTTATAGGTGATACGGTGGATGGAATGTTCCATGTTTGAATCCATCTCAAGAAAGAACACTATAATGCTATGTTGTTTTTCAACATGCATCATGGATGATGATGCCACTATTTATGGTCATATGATAGAACCAAAACATGAATTTTAATGAAGTATAGTAAGTACGTTGGAGGTGGTCTTCCAAGAGGAATGTTCTTGGAATTTCTATTGAAAACCCAACATGGGTAGGATGCAATGAATTCCACACCACAACAAACAATCCTAAGGAAACATTGTAGATGTTGTTAGATTACTGTTGTAATGTTTGGACCATAGGAGTCTTAGTTAATGGTCATATAGCTTGGACTAGAAGGTTTCCTAGATTTTAAATGTTGGTACAAACCCTACAAAAGATACAAAGCGTACACGAGCCATGCTCAGTGTGGGAAACAAGTAGTGTTGTTGGGATTTTCCCCATTACACATTGAAGTGTACAATGTGTGATATTATCACTCGACGTGCATAGATTCATATAGGAGATACACTAATAGTATTATTGTTCCACTAGAACATCAAGAAGTTGAAAATATATAAAAAATGATTTGATGACCCATATCAGGGATATGGATATTGATGAGTAGGATCTATGTTGGCCATAATTGTAACATAGGATCCACATATTTACCAATCCATGATGGGGAATATAAATGCAGAATCAATTATTGAACAAAATTAAAAAATAGGATCCAATGTTCATTACATAAAATTCATTTGGGTGTTTGTCCCAAGATGGGAGGTAAGCCAAATTAGCATAAAACCTTCACCATTAGGGGTCCTTCTGGATATAAAATACGGTAAAAATTATAACATGTAAAGACTACATTTGTTGATATGGGACAAGATGATATTTACATAGGACATGGTACCTTCGGTCGCATGCCCCAATGCATTAGGGTATTACAGTTGTATGGCCCAATAGAACCAAAAATAGAAAATAGTGTATGGTGGTATTTTTTGGTCCTTGAATTCCTAGTTTAATGTCATGTGTGTGGGATGTATCCATTCCATTTAAAATAACTTGGAATGGATGAAGATGTCAAACAGTTTACCATCATGTGGCTTGGATATTAGGGTAAAAAAGGTACCCAGATATGAAGTGTATGGTGAAGAAAATTAATCCCAACATGAATGAGGTCTAGGAGTCACATACAATTCCACATATTCCATGGATAACCATAGAGAGTATCTTAGTTTATGATCATTGATTTTGGACCCGAGGGCTGTTCCGATACATTAAGTGGGTAAAAAACCTACCAAAACTCTTAAGTACATGTGAGAAATTCTTGGTGTGGGAATCAAGAAGTGATGTTAGACTCTCCACATCATATGGAATAACCCAAAATGGAATATAAATGTCCGGTGGGAGAATCCAAACCATACTAACATTCCCATGCAACACGCATTAATGTATGGATGGATAACACCATGGGTGTTGGGGAACCACAAAAATTTAAGGAGGTGTATAATTTGTATCAATGAAACTGATATATAAAATAATGAGGGTGGAGTATTGATGGAGGATAACTGTTTACTTTTTTTAAAACATAGCATCCAAATCATGTTACTTGGTATGGGGAAAAAATGTGGGTCGATAAATTTCCATTTCCAAAACACGAGACCTATCTTAGAATGATGTCCAATGTCCTCCGCGGATGTAGTCCAAAATGGTAAGTGAGATGAGGAGGCATATAAAAACCGTTGGGGGGTCTCATTATACATGGAAGATGTTGGAGAGCTAGATAATGGGACATGTGAAGCATGGAAATGGATTAGTGGAATTTAATTTTGTAATCCTACACTCCGGTCTCATTCCACTGCAAATTTTGGCATTTTGGCATGGAACATCCACATGCGTGATCAAATCTTCTTTAAGGATCTAGTTCCCTGGCTAGGTATTATGAATAGTATAATGGTCATGTTGATCATACTAGAAGCTACCAGTTTAATGTCAAAGAGTGTAGACCATAGGATTACATTTTAACATCATACTCATGGGATTTATCCATGTAGTACAACATCATGTTGTATGGATGAATATGTTGAGTAATTTATTGTCGTGAGACAAGGACATATGAATCCCAAAGGTGAATTGTGTTGTGTATAAACAAACCAGACATGAATGAGGACATGGTATATCCACACCACACCACACATTCTCAAAGGGGAACCTAGGGAAAAGGGCCAAAAAGTATCATTTTTATTCTACAATAGTGTCTGGGGATAAGATGTTTGGGAATCACTATGTATCCCATAAAGATGAAAATCAAATCACAGGTTGTTCTGGAAATCCATATAGTTTAACATCATGCATTATGGAATACCATGGGAGGTGTTTTTTTAAAGTAATAAGTATGATGCGGCTTCCATAACCTAATGTGTATAGTAAAAAAGAGATATACACTACACCACACATTCCTAGAGAGAGATACCATGCCTATAGGAGGAGAAAATATTTTTGATTCTATGGGTAGGCCTGGGGGAAAATCAGGAGAAAATCTATGTATCCCATAAGGATAAGAATCAATCCATACATAGATATGTAATATTGATAGTTATAGGGGGGTATGTTCTCACAAATGAAAATATCATGGTCGGGATGTAGTTTATTTTATTGTGACTAAGAATCTTAAAATCATAATTTACCATCTTAGAATTCAGAAAAATTAAGTTAGAGATCATTAGTGTGGCACCAAGAGGTCACACGATGTGAATGTTGACGAAAGAGCTCCACACCACATGACACATTCCTAGATGATACCTAGGACAAGGGGATAAAAGGTCAGGCTTATGATTCTCTAGACGGGTTCAGGGGAATGATTTATAATAATCACAATGTATCTCACAAAAATGGGAATTAGGCCACACCAAGTTCTAAAAGATGACATGGTAGGGTATCAATTCCAAGGGTAATGTCTTATCATGTGATGACATATTAGTACTATATAGTTTATCATCATATAGATAGGATTATGGATACATTGTTTAATGTCATACGACAATGAAATGCAGTGTTATGTAGTTTGACGTTGTAAAACAATGACATTGGGGATCTTAGTTTATGGTCATAGATTGTGGACTATTGGATGATACTTCTAAAATAGAAATGTGTAGTGTTGTGACATGATGTTACCTGACATGACTAAGGACCAATGTTATACACACCACACAAAACATTACTATAATGAAATCACACATAGTTTAACATCATAGGGGATGAGGAAAAAGGATTTGGAAAGATTATGGATGGGTCTAATGATGAATTTTATGAGTGTCGCTACATATCCTATAACGATGGATATAAATATATACATAGTTCATTAAAATAGTAGAAGTTTCATTTCATGAGGTCAGGAATAATATTTGGAATAGTTTAATTCTATATAGGATGGATAAGTTATTCATTGTGTAGGACAATGGGACTTTCCTTATAAGGTCATGTAGAATGGAATGTCAATGTTCTTCTACATAATGTCTGGTATCTAAGACACAATAGTTTAATGTCATGAAAGATGCTTATTATTTATTTTAAGGTCAACTTTCAGGGATCATTAAATACTTTATCTTCCTCTAGGATGACGTAGATAATAGTTTAAGGATATAGAGCTCAGACTATAGGGGAATTTTCCAATTTTACATCATGTAACAAGGAAGATGATTTTTTTCATTGTTTAGTGTCAACAAATGAGGAAAAAGAATTACATAATATAGAATATGTTAGTATAGTTTAACATCATGTTTTATGGACAAAGCGGTCCTATTTTAAGCTCTTAGAGATCAAACTGTGGGGGAATTTTGTAGTTTATCTTCATTAAATGAGGTCGTTAATTTTTTCACTGTTTAACATTATACATCAAAGATAAAAAATAATTTTAACATAATAAACAATGGGTAAGAACTATTTACCATCATGTAGCTTGGAGGAATAGATTATTCTTTAAGGTCTTAGTGCTCTGAACAGAGGGGAAATTTGCATATTATCATCATGAATGTAGGAAACTAATTTGTTTCATAGTTTAATTTCATGGAATAGCGAAAAATAGGTGTTTACCATCGTGTTGGAAGGGGAAACACATTTTAATGCCATGTTTCTTAGATAATGAGATCATAGTTTATGGTCATAGATCTCGCTCTGTGGGAACACATTGCAGTTTTTCATCATCCAGGTTGAGATAACACATTCATTAAAACAACTATTTTAGGAACATGTCATTAGTGGGAGGAGTAATTATCTCACCATACATGGTTACAAAATAGTATAAAAATTGGGATAGACTTTTTGAATGATGTAGGTACACTCCTATTTAGGATCCATCTTTGGTTATTTCCTTCCCTGATTCATCGACTTCAATAGAACCAATACCATGTAATCTCAGAGGAAGGAAAAGAGGAATAACCCCTTTTTCAATGATCTAGATACCTTGTTATGGTGCCTATCTAAGTAATGAAATTCCTAGGGCCTATTATCATTGAGAGCTTAAATTTTGGCCATACAGACTTCTTCTACTCTATATGATGTCTTCAAATAATAGATTGTTGAATGGAGTGTGGGAAACAAAATCATAATGGGGGGACTACTTCTGTTTCACATACTTGGGAATATGGAGTCACCCGGTTGGAATTAAGAGTTTTCATCTAATATTCACAATGAATATTGTGTATCTTGTTCTACCAAAATATCTTATTTTGGCCCACTATATTATGTGAAATCTAGGAGATGGTCTTGTTGAACGACCCTATCTACCCATTTTCTAGTTCATGTAGTGAGTAGTGTGGATTTATGGGACACTATACATGGTGTAAAAATTCTTCATCTCATATGCAAAGTAATTGGTGCCATAATTGGTGAGAAAGCATTGGGGTCTCAAATCAATTGATGATGTTGGAGCTCATGAATTATAAAACAGATAGAGACTTTTATTCCTTTTGTTTAATAATGTAATTTCACATGGAAAATAATTATATTGTAGTTACAATGAACATTGAGCAGGGGGCTATTGCCGGTGGGTATGCTCCCACGACATTGATTCTGAAGACCTAAAATGGCCAAGAGTACTTTGTAGTGTGAAGGGGATTTGATGGTCATTAAACAATTAAGAAATGGATCTGACATTCATGGAACCTCTTTGAAAATAAAATACAGTTCTATTCCATGGTTATCCAAATGTATCCCAACCTGTGAATCTGATGGGAAAGCTTCATCCCTACCTAATTGGAACAGCAAAAACTGGCTTGTAATTCCTTCAAAACATGTGTAATCTCATAACCATAAATGCATTGAAGGTAAATTCCATCAAACACACATTTTTAGAGACTTTTCTCTAGGATAAGATGATTCTGGAGGATGAATTGTACTATAGAGTAATGAATTTTCTCCCATTCAGGTCGGTCCGATAGGATACTTCCATTCTCGAGATATTTGATGAAAGGGTTTATCCAATTGGATGTTTAATTAGTTTATTAGTGATATGGAGGACCCTGTATTGAGTCATTGGTGTTAAGGTGGTTTAAATGATGGTTTTATTCATCATATGAACTGATAGGTGAGTTGAATCTTCATAGTGCCAAATGAATGAACAAGTCTACCTGGTCAGGATCTATAAGAGAAGTGGATAGACCGACAAGGTAATCATCTCATCCATTATGTGACTGTAGAAGATGAGTCACCTATGGATGAGAATATAATAGTTCCATCATATTGAAATCATTATTGCAAAATGGAAGGAGCTCAGTATTTTTCATGATGTAGTAAACATTAATCTATTTGATAACTAGCTCAGAGTACCCCTACACATGCAAGTGGGGAACAACAATCCTGAGATCCAATTCAAGAGCAGTGATGAGATCCTAATACCCCACCTCATTGTTGGTGTATTCTTATGAGAACTGGATTGAATATGGAAAAATATACTATGTAGGCGTGATGACGACAATTCCTTAGGATATTCTTTTGAATCTCGGATTACTAAGCCTTCTCTATGTGGGAATATAGGAGTTTATGTCGAAGAGAATATGGAAACATGGAAAAACATAATCTAGTGAGAGAATTTCCTCATATGGAAAATCAAGATCCATAGATTGATCTACATCGGTCAAATTAGTGGCCACAAAATCATCCAATGCTTGATACATGAAAACCCTTTGTGGAATGAATCTAATATTTAACTACTGAATAATAACAGAAAAAAGTGCTATACATCCTAACATCATGGGGCTTTATATAGTATACAACATTGGATCCACATGGAAAACTATATGTATCTCATGATGCAGCATGTAGTGTCACCACTGCTGCACTTCAAAAACAAATGTGAGACAACACAACTCGATAAGATAATATCTAGGATATGTCTCAAGGATAATCATACAAAGAGAGTAAAAAATTCCATATCCCATTGTTATTATTATAGGTGATAATATTTACTAGGTATCGCTCTAGTGTGGTTAGATAATGGTGAATTGACTTCCTGGAATCATGTGGGATTAAGATTGGATGCTAGTGTTGATACTATTTGATTTCCTCAAAAGTTTTTTTTGGATCTCTTCATCCCACTATTATATTAAACCATTCATAATTAATTGGGAAAATGTATTACACATTCCACGTATATTTATGAGGAATCATACTATATAGTATATAGGGCTTGAAAGACCAGGATATCCCATACATTTCTCGATGGGGGCATCTTGCTAGTAGCATTGATCTTATCTAGGTCGATCTTAATGCCACTATTAATGACAATGAAAACATTTATATTTTCAGTGGTCACCCCAAAGGGAAAATGTATAGGGGTTCATCTTCATATTACTGGAGAGGAGGAAGCCAAAAAAATTCATGATATAAATGAGATAGTCCTGATGTTGTCGATGTAACGCCCCGACCCCAGTTACCCAGAGTCGGTGCATTACTTCGTAACATTGGCATGATCACAAAAGATCAAGTCTTGAAAGACCGATTAGTTTAGTAGCCTTGGAAACACTAGATACATTCATAAATGTTACATTACATCATAAATTGAAAAACTAATAACAAATTCTTCATAGTCCACACTCATATCCTCTTCTGACTATCCCTGCAGGTCATTCATAAAATACTTCTTCACATCCTGGAAAATATTAAAACATTGAAAGGGGTGAGCTCAGATGCTCAGCAAGGATAACAATATTGCAGAAGCTTTCAAAAATAAACATTAACATTTAAGGCAATGTATAACTAAAACAAAAGCCTTTTTTAAACTTTAACTTCAGCATAATATGGAAAAAAATAAAATTAATTAATTCCATTTACTCACTCACATGGATATTATACAAGTCGAATAATCACATGCAATATCAATAACCACTTTCATAATGATGGAATTAATAATGCCAGACTATCATAACCACGTAGCCAAGGCCTCATGCAAAGACCAAAAATAAGATTTTTTTCAAGGCCTCGTGCCAAGACACTAGTTTGTCTCATGAGACCTACCAATGCATCGAGGAGCTATAGTGGGCTCCACCCATCACTTATTAAGTCCAATGCATTCCTCATATGAATAGGATTAAACATATCATAAACCATAACATAATCATATCACATAAAACTTGCATAAAGGAAACATAAAATGTCCACATTTCAATCAAAAGATATCAATACAACACATTGATATAATAAAATCACTTTCAAAACCATTTTCAATACCAAAATAAAAGAAAATTAAAACTTTGTATTTATTTTTCATTTTAAAAAAAATTATGGCTTGTAGAGGAAGCCGAAACTCAAATAATGGTCATGGCGGCGGAGAAGTAATTGTCGTCGCATATGTACGACAAGAAAAACATTCCTTTTTGTCATTTAGTAAAACTCTTCGTATAAAAAAGATTCCTTTTGAATAAACGTAAAAGTCAAAGGGGTTTATACACCGTATAAAAGAAAGTTGTGTATAAAGCCAAATATGCCTCAATGAAAGGAGATTGAGACGAAGTCCTTACAAAGATAATTTTTAAAATAAAATAGGTCTATTATGTGTATTAACTATAAGTACACATAAAGAAAGTACAAATACAAGATATTACATAATAATATCATTACATAATTTGAAAGTAGGAGATTAACCCAAAGAATGGAAATTGGGTTGAGAAATTCCCTTACCTCGTGTCCGAATTCACTCGACCGTTCTTTGATCTCCTGAATAATAAACTAAAGTTAATCTCTACCTTCTTAATAAAATTTTTCAAGTTCATTATTCCTTTTATATCACCTATTACCATGTCATGAACATTATGTAATTATTTAAATTTATAACAGTCGTTTTGTCAATCTTAGGTACTTGAGTCAAAAATAAACTTCTTACAATTAAAAGTTGGTCATGTGGTGAAATATCCATTATATCCAAAATTATATTCATGATTTAGATATCATATATCTCATATCTATCCATTATATATATGAATTTATAATATTCCATAACGTTAAGAGGTAAGAAATGAAATGCACCGTTCATGGAGACGGTAAGCCGTACGTACGCATGAACGCTACTTTCATTTCTATTTCATATTTAATGGAATGGAGTTATAATTATATAAAGGTATAATATAATTCCAGTATAATATAATGTATAATACCATTTACTCCATCCTTTATACATCCCACATATGGCATTTACGATTCAAATCACATTGAGGGGGCGGTAGTCCGCACTTCCTAAAATGAAATTATCGCGTTTACCCATAATGGAAATCATAAAGTATTCCATAAATGAGAAATAAAGAAGCATAAGGAAAACATAAACATAATATATATGTCATATATGAAAATAGTGTCATCAAAATGGCCACCATTATAGGTGTTAAAAGAATATTGAACAATCATCGTTTCGTGAGACAGTATTTCGCCACCCACAGAAACAGTATGTTCTTTAACCATTAGACGAAGGTGTGTGTAATTTTAAACCAAATCCTTATCATACAAACATCCTAGTATATTTTAGATACTTCTGTTGTTACAAAAGAAAGGAATAAAAAGAGTTTAAGGTGTTGGAGAAGCAAAATAAACAAAACAACATTAGAGAAGACATTACCTTAAAATCGGGTAACTCTTTTTTGATTTGAGCCAAAGGCTTCCTTGGGAAGAATTATGCCCAAAAGAAGGCTTCTAGAAGTAAGATAGGGAAGTTGGGAGAGTATTGGGGTAGATTTTGGCCGAGCCAAATGGATTTAAGGTGTGAATAAGGTGGTAGTGGTGGGGGACTTTTATAAGAGGAGAGGAGGGGCACTCTTGGAAAGATTGAAATGTTACTTTATTATAAAATTCTTTTCGGATTATAAAGGTCCCAAACTTATATAATTCGAGGATAAGGTGATAAGGGTTCGAAATATTCTCACCCAATAGGTTTTGGAAAAGTTTAAGCCTTAGATTTTACATTATCCTTTCATTTTATTTAAATCGTTAATTAATGAGGTAATCGCTGCATCATCATGGTGTCATAAATAATTTAATATATTTAATGTATAAGAATTATAAAAAAAATATCATAATGTACTAAATCTTTTTATATTTCTATGGAATATTTATAGTCAAAAATATGACTTGTATAACCCCATTTAAAAATTGTTTTAGTAAAACAACTCTTGTTTGTGACCTTTTTATTTTAACATTAAATAAAAAGTTATTTATGTACTTTTCCTACCAAGGTGGCTCCATGGGGTCCCCAAGTTGACCCATGGATTGTCTTGGTCGGAAATGACACATAAAATAGTGGTTGGACAAGTGTAATGGTCGTTCCATATTTTTATAATACTATTTTTACCTTAAATTTCACTAACTAACTTTAATCGCGATTGATTAAACTTAAAGGTTACTATCCACCAAAAATTTTTTTTAATCCCATTGAACCGAATTTTAATTTCTAATGAAAACCATGTATGTTGGATTTTTGAAAATCAAATCACAGAAGTGGTAATGTTTCATTTAAACGAAAAATCAGTTTTTTAACTACCACTTAGTGGTTTCACTATTCATCAAAATTGAAGTTTTTCAGAACAATGCCAAAATTTAACCCTAAGAAATAATTGATATTCCGAATCCAAAAATGATGTCTATTTTAAAAAATTCCAAACATATAAGTTTCATTAATTAATTTTATAATTAATTCCCGCTGTCACAACAAATAGCGTGTTTTTAAGAAACAATATATATCAAAAGATTGACAATTGTTTATGTCCAATTTCAAAGTGAAATTAATTCTAATGAACACCATTGGATAAAATGATAAAAATATATTATAATTATACTTTAAAACCACTCAATAGTATAATTTATCACTATAAAATAATTTGATTAAAAAAGTTGTTTTTAAGTTTTTTTCACTATTCATAAAAATTGGAAGTTCTCAGAAAATTACAAAAAATTCAACTTTGGATAATTTCGATATTACGAATACAAAAATGAAGTCCGTTTTGAAATATAAAATTTCTATAATTTTAAAAAGTGGGTATTACTATTCATAACGGCTACTTTGATTAGTTGCGGTGTGTTTGAACTCGAAGTTGCATACAATGCAAGCTATTGCATTATTGAATGAGAAGCGTATCGTGGAAGCTCGGGGTGTTACATTCTCCCCTACTTCAATAAATTTCATCCTAGCAATTTGAAATATTTCTTTGAAAATAAAATTTTGAAAATAGAAAATACCTTTGTGGAAAACCCACATCGTAAATAAGGTTAATAAAAATATAACTTTAAAAGAAAGAAAGATACGTACAAAGGTCACCGAGATAGCCCATACTAGGATTCTATGAAAATATGGATATGGAAGAAAAAAACCATCAAGGTCTGATGGAGAGTTGTAGAAAACTAGATTAAGAGAAAGTTAACCACAAGAAAATCACAAACCTGTGATTGGTTAAACGATCATTAAATCCCGAGTTGGAAAAGTTAACCGACAACGTTTTTGTTTTAAGTATACTTTGATAAAGTTGAGGAGTTTATTTAGGAGATTTACTAAGAACGTAAGGGAATATACATACTTGTCATGTAGACTTTCATTCATAAAAAAGTTTTTACCATAAACCCATCTTTCACTCTAAAAGGTAATAGAACTCAAAAATATTCTATTTATCCTAATTGTATAAGGTTCCAAATATTAACACATACCATTTAGATTAGTAAAACTATTCTGTAATAACCAGGGACTTCCTGTAGGCTAGTGGTAGGTAATAAAGGCCTGTCGCACTATGGTTGTGGGTTCGATTCCTGCTGCTTTGTCCGACACGACCGGTTATGCCCCACCCTGCAGGTTGTCCTTTTCCTAAAACTATAGTATTATAATATTCCAAAAATAATCTTCATAAATGTTTTAACCTTAAACAATACTATCCAATGTTCAACTTAATCCATTCCAACCTTTATAGTTATCCAAAATACCTCCGTACAGACTTTCTCTATAAGGTCTCTAAATTCCAAAATCAATTGTATCATCAGATTCCTCAAACAAGGTAAAGTTTCTCTTATTGTCACATACAAAAATATGATTACCTTCATCATATTAAAACCTTAATGAAATCAACATGTAATGCAGCAAAATCCTTATATATATATATATCACGTAATTCTAATAACCAGAATATAATCCATGAGCCCAAAAGCACCAATACATTAATTATTCCACTTCAACTGTAGTCACAACATAAGATTGACCTTTATCCCTTAGCCTTTTCTGAGGTATGTTTCCCTGGCACTTAGGAAATTCATTTTCATAATTCCCCATTTCTTTACAATTGTAGCATTCAACATTGATAGCCTCTTTCTTTCCCTTGCAATCACGCGCCTAGTGACCTTTTTCTCCACATTTATAACAAACTCCCATTCCTTTTAGGCAAGTACCAGGGTGATTCTTCCCACAATTATCACATAACGGAAAATCCTTCTTTCCCTTTTTACCTTTATCTGTCTCTAGTTCCACCGTTCTATTCTTCTCTTTCTTTACTTTATAGTCATAAGATTTAGAGAATTATTTTTCCGTATTGATAGCACATGAGACAATATCTTCATATTATGAGAAGGTTTGTGAGACTAATTCTTGAAGAAGAAATGGTTTCAACCCATCAAAGAAACGATCAATCTTACTTCTTGGGTTACGTATATAATCTTCTGCATGCCTCGCTAACCTTGTAAAGTTAGCCTCATACATTGCGACATTCTCATCTTCCTTTTGTCTCAGACTCAGAAATTGCCTTTCCATACCTGCACGATGGTCATGTGGAAAGTATTTTTCTAAGAAAAGATCTTTGAACTCTCTCCATTACATACTTGATACTTCTTCATCTTCCTTTGTGTTTTGAATCAATTACCACCATTGATCGGAATCTCCAGTGAGGCGGTAAACTGCCATGATAACCTTCTCCCTTTCGCTACTCCCCAAGGCGTGGAATATTTTCTCTAATGAGTTTATCCATTGCTCAGCTAATAATGGATTTGTACCCCATTAAATGTTGGCGGTTGTAACCTCATGAAGCGGTTTAACATTGATCCTCCACGTTGCGGATTAGGGTGCTCCATACGAGTAAGGTTATTATTCATAACCTAAGTGAGTTGTCCCAGTATGGTAATAAGTTGATCAGCACCGGTTGTATCTCCAACTCCACAATAATTATCTTGAGTAGGAGGAAAATCCCTACACGGAGTGCATGCATTGATACGGTTTCCATTCCTTCCACTAGGCGCCATTTTTAAATGATGGCATAAACTAGATTAGTTTATAAATCAAAATACATAATTCTATACATTTAAAAAACTTAACACTAATTGAACTATTTATGGATATAATCCATAATCATAAAAAAAGTTTTCTTTGAGGATGTATATACTCATAACCCTTCATAGTGGTTTGTATAGAAAATGAGAATTATCCTAAGCATATCCCCCGGGAGTGTCGTAACCAAGAGTGCAGCAAGGCCCGTTGTCGTGCACCAGTTCCCGTTCGAGTATAGCTCAAAGCAGTGTTTTCGGGTTTTACCCCTAGGTACATCTGTTCCAGAGCCACCTCTACCTGCTCGTATCCAGACATGGATGTATTGCTCGAAAAACTCACAAAATCTCTATAATACCAAAATTCTAGGAAGTTATTCTATACTAATCCTCAAAGTCTATCTTAGGGATATGTGCTCTAATCAGAGTTTATCTAAATATAGCTTCCAAGGTTAGTACTAAACTTCCTCTGATACCAACTGTAACGCCCTGACCCTAGTTTCCCAGATTCGGTGCATTACTTTGTAACATTGGCATGATCACAAAAGATCAAGTATCGAAAGACCGATTATTTTAGTAGCCTTGGAAACACTAGATACATTCATAAATGTTACATTACATCATAAAGTGAAAAACTAATAACAAATTCTTCATAGTCCACACTCATATCCTCTTCTGACTATCCCTGCAGGTCATTCATAAAATACTTCTTCACATCCGGGAAAATATTAAAACATTGAAAGGGGTGAGCTCAGATGCTCAGTAAGGATAACAATATTGCGGAAGCTTTCGAAAATAAACATTAACATTTAAGGCAATGTATAACTAAAACGAAAGCCTTCTTAAACTTTAACTTCAGCATAATATGGAAAAAAATAAAATTAAATAATTCCATTCACTTACTCACATGGATATTCTACTAGTCGAATAATCACATACAATATCAATAACCACTTTCATAATGATGGAATGCATAATGCCAGAATATCATAACCACGTAGCCAAGGCTTCATGCCAAGACCACAAATAAGATTTTGTCAAGGCCTCATGCCAAGACACTAGTTTGTCTCATGAGACCTACCGATGCATCGAGGAGCTATAGCGGGCTCCACCCATCACTTATTATGTCCAATGCATTCCTCATATGAATAGGTTTAAACATATCATAAACCATAACATAATCATATCACATAAAACTTGCATAAAGGAAACATAAAATGTCCACATTTCAATCACAAGATATCAATACAACACATTTATATAATAAAATCACTTTCAAAACCATTTTCAATACCAAAATAAAAGAAAATTAAAACTTTGTATT
Organism: Viscum album; assembly: GCA_963277665.1. Lineage (NCBI taxonomy): Eukaryota > Viridiplantae > Streptophyta > Magnoliopsida > Santalales > Viscaceae > Viscum > Viscum album. The sequence goes on along the minus strand of OY728126.1, from coordinate 1,470,977,144 downwards.
TATTTTTCATTTCAAAAAAAGTTATGTCTTGTAGAGGAAGCCGAAACTAAAATAATGGTCATGGCGGCGGAGAAGTCATTGTCACCACATACGTATGACAAGAAAAACATTCCTTTTTGTCATTTAGTAAAACTCTTCGTATAAAAAATATTCCTTTTGAATAAACGTAAAAGTCAACGGGGTTTATACACCGTATAAAAGAATGTTTTGTATAAAACCAAATATGCCTCAATGAAAGGAGATTGAGACGAAGTCCTTAAAAAGATCATTTTTAAAATAAAATAGGTCTATTATGTGTATTCACTATAAGTACACACAAATAATGTACAAATACAAGATATGACATAATAATATCATGACATAATTTGAATGTAGGAGATTAACCCAAAGAATAGAAATTGGGTTGAGAAATTCCCTTACCTCGTGTCCGAATTCACTCGACCATTATTTGATCTCCTGAATAATAAACTAGATTTAATCTCTACCTTCTTAATAACCTTATTCAAGTTCATTATTCCTTTTATATCACCTATTACCATGTCATGAACATTATGTAATTATTTATGTTTATAACGGTCGTTTTGTCGATCTTAGGTACTTGAGTCAAAAATAAACTTCTTATAATTAAAAGTTGGTCATGTGGTGAAATATCCATTATATCCAGAATTATATTCATGATTTAGATATCATATATCTCATATATATCCATTTTATACATGCATTTATAATATTCCATAACGTTAGGAGGTAAGAAATGAAATGCACCGTTCATGGAGACGGTAAGCCGTACGTACGCATGAACGCTACTTTCATTTCTATTTCAAATTTAATGGAATGAAGTTATAATTATATAAAGGTATAATATAATTCAAGTATAATATAATGTATAATACCATTTACTCCATCCTTTATACATCCCACATATGGCATTTACGATTCAAATCACTTTGAGGGGGCGGTAGTCCGCACTTTCTAAAATGAAATTATCACATTTACCCATAATGGAAATCATAAAGTATGCCATAAATGAGAAATACAGAAGCATAAGGAAAGCATAAAAATAATATATATATATCATATATGAAAATAGTTTCATCAAAATGGCCACCATTAGAGGTGTTGAAAGAATATTGAACAATCATCGTTTCGTGAGGCAGTATTTCGCCACCCACAGAAACAGTATGTTCTTTAACCATTAGACGAAGGTGTGTGTAAGTGCAAACAAAATATTTATCATAACAACATCCTAGTATATTTTATATACTGGTTTTGTTACAAAAGAAAGGAATAAAAAGAGTTTAAGGGGTTGGAGAAGCAAAATAAACAAAACAACATTAGAGAAGACATTACCTTAAAATCGGGTAACTCTTTTTTGATTTGAGCCAAAGAATTCCATGGGAAGAATTATGCCCAAAGGGAGGCTTATAGGAGTAAGATAGGGAAGTTGGGAGAGTATTTGGGCAGAGTTTGGCCGAGCCAAATGGCTTTATGGTTTGAATAATGTGGTGGTGGTGGGGGCCTTTTATAAGAGGAGAGGAGGGGCACTCTTGGAAAGATTGAAATGTTACTTTATTATACAATGATTTTCGGATTCTAAAGTTCCCAAACTTATATAATTCATGGATAAGGTGATAAGGGTTAGAAATATCCTCACCTAATAGGTTTTTGACAAGTTTATGCCTTAGATTTTACATTATCGTTTCATTTTATTTAAATCATTAATTAATGAGGTAATCGCTGCATCATCATGGTATCATAAATAATTTAATATATTTAATGTCTAAAAATTATAAAAAAAATATCATAATTTATTAAATCTTTTTATATTTCTAATTAATATTTATAGTCAAAAATATGACTTGTATAACCCCATTTAAAAATTGTTTTAGTAAAACAACTCTTGTTTGTGACCTTTTTATTTTAACATTAAATAAAAAGTTATTTATATCCTTTTCTTACCAAAAGTGGCTCCATGGGGTCGCCAAGTTGACCCATGGATTTTCTTGGTCGGCCATGACACATACAATAGTTTTTGGACAAGTGTAAAGGTCATTAAATATTTTTATAATACTATTTTTACCTTAAATTTCTCTAATTACCTTTAATCGCAATTAATTAAACTTAAAAGTTACTATTCACCAAAAAACTATTTTAATCCCATTGAACAAAATTTTACTTCATAATGACAACCATGTATGTTGGATTTTTGAAAATCAAATCACAGAATTGGTAATGTTTCATTTAAATGAAAAATCAGTTTTTTAACTACCACTTAGTGGTTTCACTATTCATCAAAAATTGAAGTTTTTCAGAACAATACCAAAATTTCACCCTAAGCTATAATTGATATTCCGAATCCAAAAATGATGTATATTTTAAAAAATTACAAACATATAAGTTGCTTTAATTAATTTTATAATTAATTCCTGTTGTCACAACAAATAGCGTGTTTTTAAGAAACAATATATATCAAAAGATTGACAATTGTTTATGTCCAATTTCAATGTGAAATTAATTATAATGAACACCATTGGATAAAATGGTAAAAATATATTCTAATTATACTTTAAAACCACTAAATAGTATAATTTATCACTATAAAATACTTTGATTAAAAAAGTTATTTTTAAGTATTTTTCACTATTCATAATATTGGAAGTTCTCAGAAAATTACAAAAAATTCAACTTTGGATAATTTTGATATTACGAATACAAAAATGAAGTCCATTTTGAAATATAAAATTTCTATAATTTTAAAAAGTGGTTATTACTATTCATAACGGCTACTTTGATTAGTTGTGGTGTGTTTGAACTCGAAGTTGCGTACAATGCAAGCTATTTCATTATTGAATGAGAAGCGTATCATGGAAGCTTGGGGTGTTACAGTCAAGATATGACCAACAAGTCATATCTATATAATTCCACCAGTATCAATAGGATTCAAATAATGATGTTGTGTATGGAATGATGATAGGTGGATCCAACATTCTTCAAACCAAATTTCCTTACATGATAATAAAAGGTACCCTATGTACCTTTAATGGAGGACAATTATTAATCATTGGTGGATATTCATATAATATTATACCCAGAATACCCATCTTTGAATGAGAGAACTTGGAAGCCAGTGGTAGATTTTATTAGAAGATCCGTCATCGTAAGGGTAATGTCATATATAATGAATTGGCAGTTGATATACCATATTTAAATGTTTAACCAGATATTTCCATTCTTATTTCATAAGGGAATGATGTTTTCTAACCATTTGGGGTGCTGAACTTCCTTGATGATGTTGGAATTTATGATATTATCAACGTCGGCCTCGACTAGGGAACTGTATGATGTGTTCATCTTCCTAGGAGGCTTCCTGAAACCGCGGTGACTCACTTGGAGGCCACGATTATGGAAATTTACATATTGTTCTATCCCTAAAATATACTCATATCACCAAGAATACATGCTACAATGTTGCTTCAAAATGTATTCAAATTGTTGTTGTTCCTCGAAAAGCATGGTTTCGCTGATCAGTATCAGCCTTTGATCTGCCTTGGTGCCAAGAATCACCAAATCCAACTCATCAACAGTGGTGGGGAAACCCTCTTTCAATGAGGGAGGTTCATCTTATAAATATTATTCATTCCCTAAGGTGACAAGATCATCAGGATGAATAAATTCTTATGATTTAGCTGGCCCTAGAGGAATGCTAGTTATGAAATGAGTAGGTATAAAATCTTCATTTATTATTGAAGAATAGATACAAAGGATGTAGATTATATTCTAAATGGTATTATAATGAGGGGACAACTCATGATGATGTCGAAGATTTTATGGTGGCTCGGCCTATTTCAAATTATCCAATCCTTGTGAAACAGGATGGTATAGTGTACCATTGTAACCATGGGGAGAACATCCTGATACCTCATAGGGATAAGAGGTTCTATTATTACTCTATAATGTCCTATAAAATAGTATATGTTAATATTATATTGTTACCTTCACATTGGAATGTGAATTTCCCTAATCTAAGCGACAACTAAGAAATGTGACATGTCAGGGGGTTTACCATCCAACCAATGAATTTGGATGACTGAAGTATCATCCTTGTCCATCCAATGGTCGACCACAGTAGTAGTGTGATAAACTTTATTGGTCTAAACCTATTTTCCAATGATCTCATAATAATAGATATATAAATTTCTGGATTCACAAGAAAAAAACGAGAAGTTTCACCTTGAATCATGGCCACTACACTATTGAGGGAGTACTTGAGGTATTGGTGATATGAGGATAGAATTTCCATATGAAAATTGTGGCATGGTCTACCCATCAGTGTATTGTATGTGATATTCTCTATGACCAGCATAAATTCAGTGCATTCATTTTGGCCACCAAATAGGGTATTTAGGTAGATTATTCCACAAGAACTTTTCATTGTCATATCATTACCCTGGATTTTATGGTAAGAGGGACTCAGATCATATTCAATAAGTCATAGGTTGTGTAGCATCTGAGTCATGATTAGACTAATCCCATAACATGTTTCAACTAGACAACGACATATTATCACACAATTTATCAATCATTTCATTTACATAGGAAGAATGTGCCCATGTACGAGAGAACCTTCATCTTCTTCTAGAATGAGATTATGGACTAGAATTTGAATAGATCGGCATACTCAACATGGAAGTACATAGTAGATGATAAATCTAAATCAAAATAAGGGTTTCTTTTCAACGATTCTATTAGGGGTTCACACATACATTTTGAGAGGTGCGGGGCCTCGAGAATTGAGATGATTTTATGAATGATAGAATTATGATTAATCATATCATATTTTCATTATAGATACAAAGTCATTCAAGTAGAAGGTTTGTCTTTTGTATGAGGTACAATGAGTGATGCTGGTCGGACCAGTGGATTCTCATTGGGGCAGGTGATGTCCAACTTATCACTTGATGAACCATGAATATTTACTAACAGATGACTATCATATGACTAAGGTCTGTCCACAGTGGAGGACGTCTAATCACAACACGGTCACAGTAGATCTCCCTGGTTGAGTGGTATCAATGTCGGAAACAATAAATCTAAAGATATGGGATGTGTGGTCTATGCTTATTGGGTTCTGCACTTAGTATGATGTCAAGTCTCAGTAGTTTTCATGGCTTGTCTTCAAGTAGTGACATGGGAATTTTAATGACTCACATAACCAGAACCTCATCGATGATGGGATTGAATTGGAACATTAATAGGACCTTCCTGGCACTCACCATTACTGGGAACCATGTATGGGTCGACCAACTAGATAGTATTCATAGAGGCATACAACTTCTCATCATTTGGAGAATCATCTAATACTTTACGAGTCAATCTAAAATTACAATATCAAGTTGCATGAAATCATGAAGGGTGAGATATGGATTTGAAACTGGTGGGGGAATTTTTATTCCATTACAGTGGTGACATATGCTCTAGTAAGAACTATATGGATAATATGTCAATCCAGAAGAAACAATTAAAAAGGGGTGGGAAATTCAAGAATCTTGGGATGATTCCTAAAAATTGAGGACATCATGGGCACACCTGATTACCTTACGGGCCAAACAATTGTTATTCTTTTGAGACTCCCAGCTAGATGCCTACATTCATTCTATTTGTCAATTTATGATACTACATAGATTGATGCCACATGTTCTAGGGTATGTACCAACCTGAATACGTTGTTATCAACCTTTTCCTCGATCTATTCCTTAAACACATATCCTCCCATGATGGTATATCCAAGTTACCTATGATATGGGAAATAGTCAGTGCACTCAATGAGATATTCATCATGTGGTTTCCAACATTATTGAAGTTGTAGAATCCTATTATAGAGGTAAATACCGAAATGACCATTTTCCAGAGCCTCGTTGAAGGAATTTGTACTATTTTACCTATTTGGGAAAGGAATTATGGGGGCCTGGCTCTAATGAGGGGATGGAGGTGGAAAAGGGAAAAAAATTGATTTTCTATCCTAAGTGGAAGTGTTGTGTTGCGTGTCATCTATTGCTAATTCTATGCCGGGAGATGTTGATCATGAGGTTGGACATGAGGCTTCTTTTATTGGAGTGGCTTGGGTGAGTCTCTACTAGTAACAAATCTATTGTCCCGGGGGGCTCTAATTATTTAATGCACTAGTCTTAACCTTTGTGGATATTCATGAAGGAGCTAGAGGAAAAAAACAAATTTGATTAGCATGTTGTAGGGATACCTCCATGAATTGGGCATTGTCCTAGAAATCCTTGAATCAACCTAGTAAATTTTTATTGATGGGGGGGGGATATTTTAGTCTTGACATTCCCCACCTACATTTTCAGAAAATTATCTTGAGTCAGTTAAATTTTGATTGAATATGTGAGTCCCTTCCACATGGAAAAATAGTTTCAAACTCACTAATATAGATTTTTTACATGAATTGGTAAATGATCTGTATCTTGAATTTAGTGAAGCTGAAAGGAAAAAGAAACTAACAATGAATATCTTATAAACTAGAAATAGATACAATGGGTAAATGGTTATACTAGAATAACACAGACGCATAAAATCTCTATATGAATCCCCAGATCATGGTGACCCCCTACTGCATTGAGTTCCCTACATCAGTTTAGACCATGATAAGACATGGGCCATATGTTACAGTGGATCACCCTTCCTTTTGAAGGGGAAAAATGTATTATTCATGAAATATGTGAGTTCTTACATGGTTTCCACCCAATTTAGATACAACATTCCATTTGGTGGGTTAACCACCTTCTGTTGTTTAAAGGCCTCTAGGAAGAGAGATAGTCCATCAAGGCCTCTTAATATGGATTCATATAGGACCAAGGAATCATGAACACTAATGAATTCATAGACTGTTCAACATGGTAGGTAGCTCCGGGGCTTGTGTAGCAGTTTTTTGAACTACTAGAAGAACTTCCTAAGGAGCTACTAGAGGAATGAAGAATGCTGATTCTGGAAGAATGACCTATGTAGATTTTTAGGGAGGATTATCTTACAACATGGGAATATTGGGAGATACATATCATGGTCACTTGTTATAGGCTCTAATATGTACTCTATCAGGATTCAAAATATTGTGGATATTTATTAGAGGAATATTTATAATGAATACATGTAAATTAATTGAATCCCCAGTGGATATGGGAAAATTATTTTACTAATGATCACTATATTTTAGAATACGCACAATAAGGAGCTAATCGATTAGCCTTTTCTATTCGGCATTTTGTTGAAAAATGTAAGGCCTAACATGGTCAACCACTATCTTCTGCACTAAATAAAATGGGTTATAGGGCATGGAGTTCCTAGTTTTCCCTTTACCATTTTTGTGGTATCGACCTAACAACATTTAGTATTTATGCACTGTAAGGCCAAGCATCTACCTTTTCAAGTGCATGACATCACATGGGGGTCCAAAAAATCTTGTGATTCCCCTATGGGTAGGTTCTCTCCATCAGAACTTCTGTAGATCTATAGCGACATCGGTTTTTTCCCTGTTATACTTTAGAATATTCCTATGAATAATTCCAGAGGTATGCTTGAAGATGGCGTTGTGATTCTGAGGCCCGGTGTGCCCATAATTAATTTTATAAAACATTAAGTATTTTCATACTATGCACGTGGTGTGGGTGCGTTTTCTCTTAAACGGAAGCTTAGAACAGGAATCCGAGTCCAAGATTGTGTTCGGAGCGTGTCGTTTACCCTAGGCGGGGTGTAAACATCGCGGGAGCAAGCCTATTGTGGAAAGCCACCAGGAGTTTTTGGTAAATAAATGGAAAAGATTATTTATGAGCGTTGGCTCAAATAAATACTGAACAGAGTCTCGGATCGCAATTCGGAGTGCGCCATTACATTTATAATGCCGCATTTACCCTAGGGGTGACCTAATCTTTGTCAGCGCCGGGTGTCTGGTTGCGGGGTGGTCCAGACCTAGAAATTGAGCTAATATTTGTTTATAAAAAACAAATATCTAATATAATCTTCCCCGCCCCCTTGTAAAATCATAAGACCTGTCCTCCTCCATTCTTAGCCTTCAATCCACCAAATCGTGAAAACGAAGCAACGTCAGTCATGGATCTTGACGGCGAATGCTCCCAGATCATACACCAGTAGCGGGTCGTGCAAGGCATCTGTGTTCCGCCAAAAGGTAGGAAGTTTGAGTTTAAAAATCTCGAATAAAATATTTGTGTTTTTGTTTCTTCAAATTTTTATAAGGGTTGAGTAGTTCAAGTCCTGAACTTTCTGAAACATGTTTCGGATCTAAATTTGGAGCACGGGGGTGCTCTCGGTGGCACCTGGAAGTTTTCCGGTGGAAACCCTAGGTTTTCGGCGGCGAGGGCAGTGGCCTTGGTGGATTTCGGTGAAGCAGAAGCGGCGTGGAGATCTTTGACAGAGGCGCGAAGTAATTTAACGGTGGTGCGTAGGTTTCCGGTAGTGGCACGGTGGTTTCCAGCGAGGTAGGCGGTGGTCCGGCCAGGTTTTTCTGGTGGTTCTTTAAAACCCTGTAACTCGCAAACCAGAAGTCTGATTTGAGATCCATTTGCAGCGACACAAATCTTACGTCGAGATGGACCTCTTTAGATTTTTAGTGAATTTTGTGAGTCGGGTTTTGGGGCTGGGGCCTTGAAAAGTTGTAAATAATAATAATATTTTATTATTTTCAACATCGATCCACCATAACTCCTATACGGAGTGTCCCAATGACGCGCTGCCAGTGGCGTTGATACCCTGATTTTATGGTGGACATTTCAAAAAAATTTCCGGGCGTTGGGACAAAGTACAGGTTGTGGGCCCCATGAGGCCGGGTTTCAGTGTTTACGGAAAACATTAATTTTCCGTCGGGTTTCTTTTTTGGATGATCGAGTAGTTGATCCCATGTGTTTTTCTGATGGGATCACAATGGTGTGATCCGTTTGAAAAATTTCGGGATCGGGGTCGGGGTCCCACCCGGGATGGCTATAGTGAATAGAACCTTTTTCACCGGTTGTCTGACTTGGACGATCGAGTAGTCAATATAGTGGGTTTTTCGGAGGGGATCATAATGGTGTGATCCACTTGATGAGTTCCAGAATCGTGTTGTGGGCCCCACTTGGGCAGGTTATGGTGAATAGTTCCATGTTCACCAGTTGTCTGTTTTGGGTGAGGAAGTAGCCTATCCTATGTGTTTTTCCGCGTAGACCGTGATGGTCACCTCGGTATCGGCCTAGGAGGTGCGTAGCATGGCGATGTTGTGAGGCACTTGGGTTTGTGACGTTTGGACCAGTAGTGGTTGAGGATATTCCCTTGGTTCTCTCCTATGAGGGTTCACGTGGCATCACAACTGTGGTTTGGGTTTGTGATCCACCTGATAGGATCTATGAACTCTTAGAATTGTGGCATTAATCCAATGGGACAGGGGTGGGATCCTCTAGCTTCACTACCCTAGATCAGTTTTTTTGGTAACATTGTGACCACATATCCATGGGTGGTGATCCCCTATCTAGTAGGTCTACCCTTGTAGGGTTTGTGGCATCTTCATTAATATGATCCCATATTCATTGAGTCTTTCTCGGAAGGGTTGTGGCTTCGTCGGGAATATGATCCCCTACTAATCATGTGGTTTTTAGTTGGGTTTCAGCATAATTGGTTATACGATCCCCTACTCAGCGCATGGTTTCAGTGGGGTTGGTGTATCATCAGTTCGATCCCCTCCTACATGAGTTGTTCCAGATAGGGATTTGGTATAATTTTGACCGCCTTGATGGACGATGATCCTATATCTGAGTGATGTGATTCATTAGAGTGCCAAATTGGGTTGTGGTATCCCCCAGTAGATCCTGGGAGTGATTCCCTATCTGTGAGATCTTTGAATAACAGATTGGGTTGTCATATCCCCGAACAGATCCAAAGAGTGATCCCCTGTCTGTGAGATATTTGAGTACTAGTGTGGGTTCTGGCATCCCCTATCAGACACTAGTAGTGACCCCCTATCCAAGGAGTTTAGTGTTTTTGCTGTTTCAACATGACATTATCAGTGATGATATCCGACGAGCCTGATCTCTCGAGTGAGTATCTGGGATTTTTGTGTGGGACCCGATGGAGTGTATCTCTCGGATGAGTGTCATCTAGATGACATTTCTTATGGAGTGTGTTCTCCTTTTTGTGAACTATTTCTGGTAATGAGGTCATTACCTCTTCTGGCTTGGTGTGTTTATCGAGTATATATGGATATTCATGGTATATGTTTGGACGTATATCAGTGCGGATGCTCATGGTATATGAATGTGTGTATACCTGAGTGAATTCTCATGATATATTTATGGGAGTATACCTGAGTGTATTTTCAAGGTGTATGTTTGGGCATACACCTGAATTGAGCTTATTAATTGTGTTAGCCGAGGATGGTCTCGAGATGGAGTTTCTCTCTCTTCTGGGTTCCCAATGGATGGGATGAGATGACTATTTCCTTTTAGTTTCTCTCATTTGTTTTGGGGTTTTTGGGGTGCCTTCTGAGTATTTTTATACTCACCCATGCACGGGATTTTCCCGCACATGTTTGTGTCTTGTGCAGACCACATGCCATTCGACAGTGTCCCAGGAGGACCGGAGTAGACAGAGCATAGTGAGCGAGACTGACTAGGGTGTTTACCAGAGTTGTGCCGAGGAGCATACCAGCGGGTGAATTTGGAAGTGTTTCCCTCCTTCTGAGTAGGTTGGACGATTTTGTAGTTTTCTATTGGTGGGCCATGTTTTTCCCTTTTATACTTGTTGTGTACTCTAGTTGTGGGTTTGATGTATGCATTTATTTATTTCCAGTTATTATTTAAATCTCTACACTATTTCGTGGATGTTTATGTGGGTGCATGTGTATAGGTAGCTTAGGATAATGATTTACATATTTGTGATAGCCTACTCAGTGCTAGTTGCCAGTGCCTGGCCTATTGAAGGAGGGCTTGGGGAGTCACGGCTGGAGCCCCGTTGGGTCGGGTCGTGACAGAGTGGTATCATAGGAGGTTCCACCTTTGTGATCTCTGAGCATAGTTTGTTTTTTTATGATCTTGTTTAGGGTTGCATAGCGGTAGTGTTATAATGTTTTGAGTTCGGTTTTCAGGCTAGGGACTGTAGTGTTGGTGTGGCGGCCGACGTATCCATACATTAGGACTAAGATAACTTGCCTTTCGACTTGGGGCATTCGTAAACTAGTAACAGTGTAATAACAGTACATACATCATATATGACTGGGTTTTGGTGTTTTACTTGACCTTATTGATCGATCTCTCCAGATATAATACTCGACCATGGTGCATCTTGATTGTATTTCAGGATGCCTCCACAACAACCGCCAGTGAGAGTTCCGCATCGAGATTGTGGTAATGATTTTCCCTGTGTAGAAGTTGTAGGCCAGGGCACAGGTTTTGAGGATGGACCTCGAGGAGGTCCACCAGTTGAGCCACCAATTGTCGAGCAGCTGGTTGTGTGAATAGTGTAGGACGAGTTTGCACACAGGCTGAGTGCGCTGCATGAGTTTCAGAGGCAGATTCCTCTAATGTTTCGGGGTGATCCAGACCCTTAGGCAGCTGATGAATGGCTCAAAACAGTCTCCCAAGTTTTCCTCCTGGCGAGGAAACCTCCAGATCAGATAGTTCTCCTAGAAAAAATCCTTCTGCATGGTTCGGTTGGATGATGGAAGAGTTTGGTGACCCAGTCCCACGATGAAGAAATGCTCATGTGGACAGAGTTTGAGAGACTCTTTCGAGAAGAGTTCTATTCGGTGAAGGTGAGGTCAGTGTGGATCCTGGAGTTTCTGCAGCTTCAACAGGAGGGTGTGGCCGTGCTGGAGTACACAATGAGTTTTACAGACCTGTCATGATACTACATGGATATGGTTCGAGACCCATTCATTTAGGGGTCAGACCTTCGAGCAGGGCTTACACAGAGACATCTAGGCAGGTGTGGTTTCCTTGTACCTACCCACCAATGTTGGAGTACTAGAGCGAGCCTTGGTGTTGGATAACATTCTAGATTTTCAGATTGTTCCCATCATTTTTGGGTGCATGGTATATGAGACGTCGGCATCTGGTATCCAGTGGTAGGCGCAAGGGTCTAGACATGGCCGACATTTCAGGAGGCGACCCCAGGATGGAGGATCTGAGGCTCAGGGCACACAGGGCTCGCAGGCTAGTTTTGGTCAGCTATAGGATAGGATGTGTTACGTTTGTGACAGTCGGGGACATATTTCTAGAGGTTTTCAGACCCATCGTGATTCTAAGAGGGAGCTGGTTGGTAGCACTCCTTGGAAGGGAAAACGTCTTTAGTTTGGAAGTCCACAGGGTGGCAGATGTGGAAACGGAGCTAGTGCAGCTGTGGGAGGTGGTTGGCAGTATCAGAAGCCATCACCACCACCCCCAGGTGGTCCATGAAGATCTCAGGGAGGTGGAGGGAGAGGGCAAGGGAAACTGTATTCCCTAGAGGCTGTTGACCCAGAGCCTCCACTGATGGATAGCGGTACTCCTTGTTTCCTTTCTACATTATACATTAGTTTTGATAGACCCTGTTTAGCAGTAATCTTTCCATTTCGTAGCTTTCTTATGTTTTGTTCAGGGCGTTTGTAAGACATTGTGTGGGTTCTGTTTGGCATACTTAGAATGCGTGAGGAAGAGGGATCATTCCCCCGTCGAGACACATTTCTGTGATGCGATTTAAATTGTCTGGGCGAGTAAGTGTTTCCCAAAGCGGATAGTGTTGAGGTGTGGTGGATGAGTCCCTCTGACTTATGTGTTCGGGCAAGGGAGTTTATTGGTGAATTCACTATCTTGGAAGACCCAGTTGAGAGTCCAGTTTCTTTCCTTGTGCATATGGTTTTTCGGGGACAAAATTTTCCATGGTGGGGAGGATGTACCGACTCGGGTTATGGACCTATTAGACTTTGTAAATATTACTTTGATTAATTTCAGAGCTAGGCCTGAAGACAACATGTGATTATGATGCCTGGTTGGCCCAGAAGTAATTTTATAAAAATATTAATTATTTTTATACTATGCACATGGTGGGGGTGAGTCTTATCCTAAATAGTATCTCAGAAAAGGAATCTGAGGGCATGGTTTCTTCCAGAGTGTGGCGTTTACCCTAGACGGGGTGTAAACATTGCGGGTGGGAGCCTGCTATGGAGAAAGAAACCAGGGGTGTTTTTGTAAATAAATGGACAAGTTTCATTATGAGTGTCGGATCAAATAACTCCTTAAAAGAGTCTTGGATCACAATTCTGAGTGCATCGTTGGGTTCAGAACACCGCGTTTACACTAGGGGTGACCTAATCTTTGTCGGCGTCTGGTGTCGGTCAGGGGGCGGGTCCGACCGGGAAGTTGAGCTGATATTGTTTTCTAAAACAAAAATATATTATATTCTATTCCCCCCTTGTACATGCATTAGAGCTCTAATACCCCATTATTAGACACTGATCCTCCATATTGAGCAAACGAAGCGCCGTCGGTCTCGGATCTTGACGCGGATGATCCCGGATCGTGCAGCAGTAGCAGCGGGTCCTGCAAAGCATCTGTGTTCTGCCAAAAGGTAGCCGGTTTATGTTTTAAAATTCCTGATCCCATTTTTGTGTTGTTTTTTATCAAATTTATGTAAGGGTTGTGTAGTTCAGGTCCTGAGATTTCTAGAACATTTTTCGGATCTGAATTTGGAGCAACGGGGTGCTCTCGGTGGCTCTCGGATGTTTTCCAGCATAAAAACCTATTTTCCAGTAGCGAGGGTGGCCACCATGGAGGATTCCAGAGAAGAATTGGTGGAGCTGGGAACTCCAATAGTGGCACGACAGAATCCAATGGTGGCGGGGTAGAATCCGGTGGCGGCGTGGTGGTTTCTGGTGGTGGAACTGTGGTTTCTGATGAGGTAGGCGGCGGTCTGACAAGGTTTTTCTGGGGGTTCTTTAAACCCATGTAACTCTCAAACCAGAAGTCTGATTTGAGGGACGTATGTGGAAAAAAAACTTTCATCGAGGTGGACCACTTGAGATTCTTTAATGAATTTTGTGAGTTGGGTTTTTGGCATGGGGCCATGAAATGTTGAAAATACTAATAATATTTTATTATTTTCAACTTCGATCCTCCATAACTCCTGCACGGAGTGTCCAAATGACATGAAGTCAGTGGCATTGAGAAATTGATGGTATGGTTGAATTTTCAAGATATTTTTCATTTTTTGGGACCGAGAATAGGGTATGGACCCCATGAGGCCATGTTCCGGTGTTTACGGAGAAACATGATTTTTCCGCCGGGTGTCTGTTTTGGACGATCAAGGAGTTGATCCCATGTGTTTTTCTGAAAGGATCATAATGGTGTGATCTGCTTGATGAGTTTTGGTATCATGGTGTGGGCCCCACCAGGGTTGGCAATGGTGAATAGTACCTTTTTCACTGGGTGTCCATTCTGGACGACCGAGTCGTCGATCTCGTGGGTTTTTCCGAGGGGATCAAAATGGTGTGATCCAATTAATGAGTTTATGGATTTTGGTATGGGCCCCACATGGGAAAGCTATAGTGACTAGTACCTTGTTCACCCGTTGTCCATTTTGGGTGAGTAAATTTCCTATCCTGCGTGTTTTTCTGTGTAGGCTGTGATTGTGGCCTCGGTATCAGCCTAAGAGGTGCGCAATGTGGCGATGTGACGGAGTGCTCGAGTTTGCGACATTCGGACCAGCAGTGGCTGAGGGTACTCCCTTGGTTCGCTTCTATGAAGGTTCGTGTGGTATCACAACTGTGGAATGGGTTAATGATACCCTCTATAGGATCTCCAATCTGTAAGAGTTTTGGAATCCCTCTAGTGGGCTAGGGGTGAGATCCTCTAGCTTTGCTACCCTAGACCGAGTTCTTGGAATCTCCATGACCGCTTATTCATAGGCGATGATCCCCTATCTTGTAGGTTAACCCTCCTATGGTTTATCTCATCTTCGGGAATATGATCCCATATTCATTAGGCCATTCTCAATAGGGTTATGGCATCTTCAGGTATACGATCCCCTACTCAGCATGTGGTTTATAGTAGGGTTGAGACATCGTTGGTTATACGATCCCCTATTCAACCTGTGTTTTCAGTAGGGTTGGTTCATTTTCGGTTCAATACCCTACTTCGTGAGTTATACCATATCTATTTTCGGTATCATCGTGACCTCCTTGACAGGCGATGATCCTCTATCTGAGTGATGTGATTCTGTGGAGTGCCAGATCGGGTAGTGGTATCCCCTAGCAGATCCTGGGAGTGATCCCATATCTGTGAGATCTTCGAATACCAGATCGAATTGTGGAATCCCCCAGTGGATCCTAAGAGTGATCCCCTATCTGTGAAATATTCTAATACTGGTTTGGGTTATGGAATTCCCTAGCGAACTCTAGTAGTGATCCCATATCCGAGGAGTTTGGTGTTTTTTCTATTTCAGCATGACTTTCTCAATGATGATATCCGACGAGCGTGATCTGTCTAGGCAGTATCTGGGATGTTTGTGTGGGACCCGATGTAGTGTATCTCTCGAATGAGTGTCATCTAGATGATAGTGATCATGGAGTGTTTTCTCTTGGGTGTGAACCGTTTTTGGTGATGAGGTCGGTACCTCTTGTGGCTTAGTGTGTGTATCTAGTATATCTGGATATTCATGGTATATGTGTGGATGTATATCTGTGTGGATGCTCTGGGTATATGTACGAGTGTATAACTGAGATAATGTTCATGATATATGTATGGGTGTATACCTGACAAGATGTTCAAGGTGTATGCATGGGAATACACCTGAATTGAGAAGGCTAGTTGTGTTAGCGGAGGACGGTCTTGAGATGGCATTTCTCTTTAGTTTGGGCTCTCTCTGTCTGGGATTAGATGACAGTTTCCATTATTTTTCTCTCTTTTTTTTGGGGTTTTTTTGGGGTTCTAACTGAGTATTTTTATACTCACCCCTACACGGGCTTTGCCCACACATGTTTGTGTCTTGTGCAGACCACATGTCGTTCGACGGAGTCCCAGGAAAACTGTAGCAGGCAGAGCTTAGTGAGTGGGACTGATTGGGGTGTTTACCAGAGATGTGCCGAGGAGATTACCCGCATGTAAATTTGGAAGTGTTTCCCTCTTTCTGAGCAGGTTGGATGGTTTTTCAGTTTTCTTTTCATGGGCTATGTTTTTGCCTTTTTGTAATTTTGTTGTAATCTGGTTGTGGGTTCTATGTATTCATGCATTTGTTTCCAATTTATATATATATATCCACTGTTTCTTGGAGGTGTATGTGGGTTCTTGTGGACATGTACCTTAGGATAATTCCTCCCATGTGTGTGATAGCCTACTCGGTGCTAGTTGACATCCCCTGGCCAATTGGAGGAGGGCTGGGGGATTCACGGCTCAAGCCCTGTTGGGTTGGGTCATGACACAATCCCCCCTTCAGAGCATATATTGAGGGAATCCATGGTCACTATAATAGTTAATGTAGGCATATTTTTGGCATCATAGGTCAGGTCCAGTTGCAGCATGATAGTTCTAAAGTGAAGGTATTCATACTACCACAAAACACAAATATAAGCGTGTGGGGTTTCCTCTTGGATAATTCTGCAGAGCATGATGAATCTCTGAAAGAATCTTTGTTGATGGGTCTAGCGATAGCCAGGTGATGTAGGGTTCTGATGCACATGATGTTTTACAAACTCAACCATGATACACTATTGTCCAATTTCATCTCAATGCTATAGAATCATTAGATAATCCAACTAATCGATATGATGGTGAAAAATAATTAAACAAAGTGTATGATAGAATCAAAAACCTTATCTAGAGTGAGAGAACACAGAATGTTGAAGTCTAGAGTAATGATCATCCAAAAAATATTGGACAAGAGATTTGTTTCAAGAGTTTCCCATAAGCATATCTACTATGAAACATTGTCTGACCTTTTGTTTACCCACTATTGAATTGGGGCCATATGATGATCTGGAAGCATCAATAATGTAACACCCCAAACTTCTACGATACTCTTCTCTTTGAATAATGTAATAGCATGTGTTGTATGCAACACCGAGTTCTAACACACCACAACCAATCAAACTAGCCGTTATGAATAATAATACCCACTTTTCGAATTTTATAAATTTTATTTTTCAAAATGAACTTCATTTTTGGATTCGGAATATCGAAATTAGCCTAGGGTGAATTTTTGGAATTTTTCTGAAAAATTTCATTTTTTGAAGAATAGTGAAACCACTAAGTGGTAGTTAAAAAACTGAATTTTTCATAAAACTTAATTTTACCACTTATATGAGTGGAATTTAGAAAATCTAAGAGACACGGTTAATATCAATGAGTAAAATGTGGTTTAATGAGATGAACATATTGTTTGGTGAATAGTAACTTTTTACTCTTATTTACCACGGTTAAAAGTAAATAGGGCAACTAAGGGTAAAAAAGATATTAATATTACCCTAACACATGTCCTAATTCTATTAGAATAGTGTATCTCGAACAAAAAAACCTTAGGAATAAAATATTATCATTTAGGTCCACTTGGATTAGATTAGGACATTTATTATTATTTAATTCAAAGAAGAGTTAAAAGAGTTAAAATCAAAGAATATTTTCTAAAACATTTTTAATATAGGGTTATATATAAGATTAATTCAATTGAAAATATTCATTAAAAATATAAAAATCTTTCCTACATAATGATATTTTATTTATAATTTCTAGACATTTAATAAGTTGATTTATTTATGACATAATGATGATGCAGTAATTACCATAATAGTTAAAAATTAAAATAATTGATATTCTAAATACCCAAATAAATATAATTGGACACTTTTTATGAATTAAACTAATTTTATAGATTAATATGACATTTTGATATTGATTTAATTAACTTTTTTCGAAGTAATCATTCTGTTATGATTTTCACAAAAATAAATTTTCCAAATTATGTCAAAATTGATAGAAAAGAGTTTTTTAAAAAATATTATATTATTAATTGATATTCATTTCTTAAAAATCTATGGTTAGGCCAAGATACTTATATAATGATATTTTTATCATTAATGGACCACTTGGGGGTCTCTTGGAGGTATATATTAAGTTTATTAACTATATAATATAAAAATACCAAGTGACATGGTAAGTTTCAAACTAATTAACTAAGAGTTAAAAATAAAATATAAGGTTAATATAATGAGCCAAATCTGTATAAATTCTATTGGATGAGTGGGTTTCGACCCATCCCCACCTTAACCTTTAAATAATCTACTTTAGAGCCAGCAGAAATAGAATTTGAATTTATTATAAAATAATATTTCTAGCTTTTCCAAAAGTGCCCCTCACCCCTCTTATAAAAGGGCACTCCCCATTCTCACTAATTAACACATTCAAAGCCTTTTGGATCGTAAAAAACCTACCCACATACTCTCTAAACTTTCCTCACTTAAACCTAGAGGCCTTATTTTGATCAGAAAGCTAACCTAAGGAGCCCTTTTGATCAAATCAAAAAGAAGAACCCGAAGAAGAGGTAATGTTTTCACCACCCTCTTTCAAGTTCCATTCTTCTTCAAATTCTTATTTCTTTATTATTAAAATTCTAAAATAATAACTCTAGTATATTATATATATTTTTATGTTATTATAATTATGGTACAACCATATTCAGTATTCTATCCATACTTTGAATGACATGTCACCTTACGTGCGTACGTACGGCTTACCGTATCCACGTCGTGGTGTAATTGTTATTCAATAAATTATTATTTGGATGAGTATAATGATGATGTGTAAATCATGTAAATAATAAATATAACATGATAATGATTCTGTATATATGATATAATATCCAGTTATAGATTATTTTAATATCAAAAGAATGATATTGTCTCTCGTGCGTACGTACGAACTACCATCTCCACGAACGCGATGAATTTCATTCTCCATCGTATCCATTCAAGTATAATTATCATTTGATGATTAAAAATAATGTTTAAGGACTTGATATAATTCTGTACATGAATAATATACAACCTATCCATAAAAAAACATCTTATATAACAAAACATATAAAAGAAAACGAGTAAGTTAACACCCAAAACGATGATAATTCTAAGATATTATTAACAAAGAAATGTTAAAAGATCATATATGATATCATATTAATGTATATGATTCTTGTATAATTTAATAACAATTATTTTACCATTATATAGGAGGTTAACCTACCCTTAACCAAGTAAAAGTACAAGATAAGGGTTTATTTCACAGTCTCTTCATTATCCAAGGTTGCTTATACGTAATAATATTCTGGGACTTATTTATCATCCACATCCATGTTTCTTAAAAATGTATTTCAAGACATTTTTACTATTTACTAGAATATGGGTAAAAGTCATTTATACCCTTTTTTTACTTTTTATAATAGGTCTACAAAGGAATCTTTCTGTCGTTTTCCAAACAAGGTCCTCTTTAACCTTTTCGACAGAATTAAGGTAAGAATGTCTTTTTTAACTTATACCGAAGGTGTGGATATTTTCCGCTATTATAAAATCTTTGAATCTTGCCTTACAATATTATAAGGATATTTTCAAAGTAAATGTTTTATTTTATAATTATGTGACTTTTAAATGATTTCAAAAAAGAGATATTTCTCTCAAATAGTATTGATTTCATCTATATCAACATCCTTTGATGGATTTTAAGCTTATTTGAAGTTGATTTATTATGATACAAAACTTCCATATTGTATTGAAAGTTTGGTGATTTGTTTGATTGTGGATGTGTTATATTTATTCCACTCATGGTTTATAGAGAAATAATTACATTTCGTATGCTAGTTTTAATACGAATGTTTATGTTATGTTTAAACCTGTTCATATGAGGAGTGCATTGGACTTAATATGTGATGGGTGGAGCCCGCTATAGCTCCTCGATGCATCAGTAGTTATCATGAGACAAAATAGTGTCTTGTCACAAGGCCTTGATGAAATCTTATTTGTAGTCTTGGCACGAGGTCTTGACTATGTGGTTGTGATAGTCTGGCATTATGCATTCCATCATTATGAAAGTGGTTATTGATATTGCATGTGATTATTCGATTAGTAGAATACCCATGTGAATAAGTAAATGGAATTATTTCATTTTATTTTTGTCATAATATGTTGAAGATCATGTTTAAAAGGATTTTGTTTTAGTTATACATTGCCTTAAATGTTTATTCTTGTTTATGAATGTTTCCACTATATTGTTATCCTTACTGGGCATTTGAGATCACCCCTTTTCTATGTTTTATTTTTCCCAGGATGTGAAGAAGTAATTTATGAATAACCTGCATGGATAGTGTTAGGGGATAAGAGTGTGGACTATGGAGACTATATTGTTGTAGTTTTTATTTTATGATCTAATATAAACATTGTTAATGTATCTAGTTTTTCCAAGGATACTAAACTAATCAGTCTTTCAAGACTTGATCTTTCTTGTGATCATGCCAATGTCATGTAATAATGCACCGACTCTGGGTATCTAGGGTTGGGGCATTTCAGTTGGTATCAGAGGAAGTTTAGTACCAACCATGGAATCTAGATTTAGATAAACTTTGATTAGAGCACATAGACCTAAGATGGACTTTGAGGATTAGTATATAAGAACTTCCTAGAATTTTGGTATTGTAGAGATTTTGTGAGTTTTCCAAGAAATACATCCCTGTATGGATATGAGCTGGTAGAGGCAGCTCTAGCACAGATGTACTTAGGGGTTAATCCCGAAAACACCTCTTTAAGCTAGACTCGAACGGGAACTGGTGCACCACAACGTGCCTTGCTGCACTCTTGGTTACGACCCTCCCGGGGGATATGCTCAGGATAACTCTCGTTTTCTTTACAAATCATTATGAATGGTTTATGAGTATATACTTACTCAATGAAAACATTTTTATGATTATGGATTATATCCATAAATAGTTCAATTTATGTTATGTGTTTTATAAGTATGGAATTATGTATTTTGATTCATAAACTGATCTAGTTTATGCCATTGTTTAGAAATGGCGCCTAGTGGAAGAAATGAAAACCATATCAATGCACGCACTCCATGTAGGGATTTCCCTCCCGCTCAAGATAATTATAGTGGAGCTGGTGATGCAACTGGTGTTGTTCAACTAATCACCATACTGGGAAACTCACTCAGGTTATGAATAATAACCTTTCTCGTATGGATCACCCTGATCCACATTGTGGAGGATCAATGTTAGATCACTTCATGAGGCTGTAACCACCAAAATTCCATGGGAGTAAAAATACAATGGTAGCTGAGTAATGGATAAGTTCCCTAGAGAAAATATTTCAGGCATTGGGAAGTAGTGAATGGGGAAAAGTTATCATGGCCGTTTACCGCCTCACTGGAGATGCTGATCAATGGTGGTCATTGATTCAAAACATGAAGGAAGATGATGAAGTATCAAATTTGGAATTAAGGGAGTTCAAATATCTATTTTTAGAAAAATACTTTCCTCATGACCATCGAGCAGATAAGGAAAGGCAATTTCTGAGTCTGAGACTAAAGGAGGATGAGAATGTCGCAAAGTATGAGGCTAAATTTACAAGGTTAGCAAGGTATGATGGAGATTATATATGTAAACCAAGAAGTAAGATTGATTTTTTCTCTAATGGGTTAAAACCATTTCTCCGTCTAGCATTAGTCTCACAATCCTTCTCGTCGTTTGAATACATCGTCTGATGTGCTATCAAGACAGAAAAGGAATTCTCTAAGTTTTATGACGTCAAACAAAGCAAGAGAAGGAGAGATCTGCTGATCAATATGGGAATGGAAATAAAGGGAATAAGGGAAAGGTTGAATATCCATCCTGTAGTAAATGTGATAAGAAACAACTCGGTACTTTCTTTAAAGGAATGGGAGTCTGTTACAAGTGTGGTGAAAAAGGCCACCATGCTCGTGATTGCAAGGGGAAGAAGGAAGCTATCAATGTCCAATGAAACAATTGTAGGGAGATGGGACATTATGCAAATGAATGTCCTAAGTGTCAGGGGAACTTACCTCAGAAAAGGAAAAGGGATCAAGGCCAAGCTTATGCTATCACTACTACTGAGGTAGAAGCTCCGAAAGACGTGGTGGCATGTAATTTAATGGTTTCCTCAAGTTTAGTAAATACATTATTTGATTTTGGATCATCACATTGTTTCATATCTTCCCAGTTTTCTAGGAAAATTAGATACTTCCAATTTGATTTAACAAGGGAGTTTTTAGTTAAAACTCCTATGGGAAGTATCATTACAACAATGTTTTGTGAATCAGTCCCCATTATATCACATAAATGTTCTTCATCTGCTGATCTCATCGTCATACCTATGATTGAGTTTGATATAATCCTCGTCATGGATTGTCTTTCGGACCATGATGCAATGATTTATTATAAGAATAAGGAGGTTATGATTTTTGATGATGATGATAAGGAACACCTTATCTTTAGAGAAGAATCGTCACCACCTAATTCTTATCTAGATCCACCCTAGTAGCTCAACTAAATTCAATTATAGGGGAGGAAGAGAATTAAATTATAGTGGGTGAGGAAAGGAATGTTCAAATAAAAGATATAACAATTGTGAAAGAATATGTAGATGTGTTTCCAGAAGATTTACCTGGACATCCTCCAGAACGAGAAGTTGATTTTTCCATTGATTTAATTCCTGGATCAAGGCCTATATCAAAGACAACATATAGAATATCCACTGTGGAATTAGTTGAACTAAAGAAACAACTAGTGGAATTGTGTAATAATGGATTTATTCGCCCTAGTGTTTCTCCGTGGGGAGCCCCTGTTCGTTTTGTTAAAAAGAAAGATGGATCTATGAGGTTATGTATCGACTACAGGGAGATCAATACTATAACAATAAAGAACAAGTATCCCTTACCTCGCATTGTTGATTTATTTGACCAAATGCATGGAGCTCAATACTTTTCAAAGATTGACATTCTATCTGGATACCATCAGTTGTGTGTGAAGAAGGAATACGTTCCGAAGACATCATTTCCAACCAGGTACATGCATTATGAGTTTATAGTAATGCCTTTTGGATTGACTAATGCACCCTCTGTATTCATGGATCTGATGAATAGAGTTTTCAAGGAATATCTCTATGAATTTGTGGTGGTATTTATTTAGGATATCTTGGTATACTCCAAAAGTTACAAAGATCATGAAAATCACTTGCGCATTATCCTGAAGACTCTGAGAAGATATGAATTATATGGGAAGTTTAGAAAGTGTGAATTCTGGCTTCAGGATATTTCTTTTATTGGACATATTTTTGGTAAAGATGGAATCTATGTTGATCCTTCTAAGACCATGTAAATCCAAGATTGTCCCGCACCTACGAGTATAACTGAGGTATGTAGTTTTATTGGTTTAGCAGGTTATTATCGACGTTTCGTCCAGAATTTTTCCCGGTTGGCTAACCCATTAACAAAGCTCACACACAAAGGGGTTAAATTTGTTTGGACAAAAGAGTGTGAATAATGTTTCGAATAACTTAAGAGATGATTAGTCAATGCTCCTATATTGAGTCTACCATCAGGGAATGATGGGTTAGTTAGTTATAGTGATGCATCGAAGAAAGGACTTGGTTGTGTACTTATGCAGAATGATAGGGTTATTGCCTATGCATCACCACAATTGAAAATTAATGAACAAAACTATCCTACTCATGATCTCGAGTTAACAGCTGTGATATTTTCTTTGTAGATATGGAGGCACTAACTCTATGGTGAAAAATGTGAGATTGATACTGATCACAAGAGTTTTAAGTATATTTTCTCACAAAAAGAACTCAACATGAGGAAAAGAAGATGGATTGAATTACACATGGATTATGATTGTAAGATACACTACCACCCGGGGAAAGCAAACAAGGTGGCCGATGCTTTGAGAAGAACAGATCATGGAGTTTTGAACAATATGGGAATTGAAAGGGATCCAATTTTCATGGATCTAGTGAAGATGGACATGGGAATAACTAGGGAAGGTGAAACATAAATGCTTTTTCAAATGGTTTCCAAACCATACTTAATAGAAAGGATTAAGAGTTCTCAGACCGATGATGAAGAATTTAAAAAGAAGATTAAAGCTTTGAATGATGGGAGATTGAGAGACTGTGTATGAAGAAGGAATTTGGAAATTCGGGAAGAGACTTCGTGTTCCCGATATACCTGATCTAAAAAGGGAATTGCTGGATGATGCTCATAGTTCCAATTTCTCAATACACCCTGGGAACACCAAAATGTATAGAGATTTGAAAGAACATTTTTGGGGGGACAACATGAAGAGGGATATTGCTGATTTTGTGTCAAGATGTATGGTTTGTCAACAAGTAAAATCTAGAAGGAAACAACCTGTAGGAGTCATGCAACCTCTTCCCATACCAGAGTGGAAATGGGACAATATTACGATGAACTTCATCATGGGGCTACCAAAGTCTCTTAGAAGGAACAATGCGATATGGCTCATTCTTGATCGACTGACCAAGTCAGCACATTTTCTTGCTATAAGGGAAGATTTACCTCTTGAACGACTAGAAAGACAATATATTAATGAAGTTGTGAGACTTCATGGAGTGACCCTATCTATTGTTTCTGATCGGGATCACCGTTTTACTTCAAGATTCTGGAAGAGTCTTCAGAAATCCCTGGATACGGAACTTCAATTGAGCACTGCCTACCACCCTCAAATAGATGGACAATCAGAATGAACTATTCAATCCTTAGAAGACATGTTGAGATCCTTCTCACTTGACTTTCAGGGTATGTGGGATCAATATTTACCTCTGATAGAATGTTCCTATAACAATAGATTCCATTTGATTATTTAGATGGCACCATATAAAGCGTTATACAAAAAGAGATGTCACACACCATCATATTGGGATGAAGTTGGTGAAATAAAACTTGTAGGCCCAGAACTGGTGGAGGAAACGATGGAAAATGTGAAGGTAATCCAAAACCATATCAAAGCAACTCAAAGTAGGCAGAAGAGCTATGCCGATAATTGAAGAAAGGATTTGGAATTTCAAGTCGGTGATCATATTTTTATGAAGGTATCTCCATGGAAGGGAGTCATATGTTTTGGTAAGAAAGGTAAATTGAGTCACAGGTACATCAGACCTTTCGAAATTCTAGAATGAATTGGGGCTGTAGCTTACCGATTGGCAATGCCGCCAAGTCTCTCCAAAGTTCACGATGTGTTCCATGTATATCTGTTGAGGAAATACATGCCTGGCCCAACACATGTATTCACCTATGAGGAATTAGAACTGGAACCCAATCTATATTATTGCGAAGATCCCGTCAAGATTCTTGATACGAGAGAACAAGTACTGAGAAGTCGGATGACTCGTCTGGTAAATGTCTTGTGGAGAAACCATAAGATGGAAGAGGCAACGTGGGAACCTGAGGAACTTATGATGAAGAACCACCCGAGTCTTTTCAGGCGGTAGTATTCTAGAAATTTCGAGGACGAAATTATTTGAAGGAGGGGAGAATGTAACACCCCAAGCTTCTATGGTACGCTTCTCTTTGAATAATGCAATAGCGTGTGTTGTGCGCAACATCGAGTTCTAACATACCAAAACCAATCAAACTACCTGTTATGAATAGTAATATCCACATTTTGAAATTTATAAATTTTATTTTTCAAAATGGACTTCATTTTTGGATTTGGAATATCGAAATTATCCTAGGATGAATTTTTGGTATTTTTCTGAAAAACATCATTTTTTGATGAATAGTGAAACCACTAAATGGTAGTTAAAAAACTGAATTTTTCATAAAAATTAATTTTACCGCTTCTGTGAGTGGAATTTAGAAAATCCGAGAGACACGGTTAATATCAAGGAGTAAAATTTGGTTCAATGAGATGAAAATAATTTTTGGTGAATAGTAACTTTTTACTTTTATTTACCACGGTTAAAAGTAAATAGGGTAATTAAGGGTAAATATGATATTTATATTACCCTAACACATGTCCTAATTCCGTTGGACAAGTGTATCTCGACCAAAAACAACCATAGGAATAAAATATTAACATTTAAGTCCACTTGGATTATATTAGGCCATTTATTATTATTTAATTCAAAGAAGAGTTAAAAGAGATAAAATCAAAGTTTATTTACTAAAACATTTTTAATATAGGGTTATACATAAGATAAATTATATTGTAAATATAAATTAGAAAAATAAAAAGATTTACTACATAATTATATTTTATTTATAATTTTAAGACATTAAATAATTTAATTTATTTATGACACAATGATGATGCAGTAATTACCATAATAGTGAAAAATTAAAATAATTGATATTATAAATACCCAAATAAATATAATTTGAGACTTTTTATGAATTAAACTAATTTTATAGGTTAATATGACATGTTAGGATTGATTTAATTAACTTTTATTGAAGTAATCATTCTGTAATTATTTTCACAAAAATCAATTTTCCAAAAAAGTGTCATAATTGACATAAAAGAGTTTTTAAAACAAATATTATATTATTAATTGATATTCAATTCCTAAAAATCTAAGGTTCGGCCAAGAGACTTATATCATGATATTTGTATCATTAATGGACCACTTGGGGGTCACTGGGAGGTATATAGTAAGTTTATTAACTATATAATATAAAAATAAAAAGTGACCTGGTAAGTGTCAAACTAATTAACTAAGAGTTAAAACTAAAAGATAAGGTTAATATAATGACCCAAAACTGTCTAAATTCTATTGGTTGAGTATTTTTTGACCCATTCCCACCTTAAAATTTAAATAATCCACTTTAGAGCCATTAGAAAATGAATATGAATTTAATATAAAATAATATTTCAGGCTTTTCCAAAGGTTACCCTCACCCTTCTTATAAAAGGGCACCCCCCACCTTCTCACTAATTCACACATTCAAAGCCTTTTGGCTCGGCCAGAACCTACCCAAATACTCTATCAACTTCCCTCCCTTCAACCTAGAGGCCTTATTTTGATCATAAAGCCAACCTAAGGAGCCCTTTTGATCAAATCAAAAGGAAGAACCTGAAGAAGAGGTAATGTTTTCACCACCCTCTTACAAGTTCCTTTCTTATTCAACTTCCTCTTTCTTTATTATTACCATTATAAAATAATAACTCCAGTATCTTATATATACTTTGATGTTATTATAAATATGGTACAACCATATTCAGTATTCTATCCATCCTTTCATTGACATGTCACTATACGTGCGTACGTACTGATTACCGTCTCCACGTCATGGTGTAATTGTTATTCAATAAATTATTATTTGGATGGGTATAATAGTGATTTTTAATTTTTGTAAATAACAAATATAACATGATAATGATTCTTTATATATGATATACCTGCAAATAATAGATTATTTTAATATCAAAAGAATGATATTGTCGCTCGTGCGTACGTACAGACTACCGTCTCCACGAACGCGATGAGATTCATTCTCCATCGTATCCATTCAAGTATAATTCTCATTTTATGATTAAAAATAATGTCTAAGGACTTGATATAATTCTGGATATGAATAATATTCAACGTATCCATAACAAAAATGGCTTATGTAACAAAACATATAAAAGAAAACGAGTAAGTTAACACCTGAAACGACGATAATTCTAAGATATTATTAACAAAGAAATGTTAAAAGATCATATATGATATCATATTAATGTATATGATTCATTTATAATTTAATAAAAATTATTTCACCATTATAAAGGAGGTTAACATACCCTCAACCAAGGAAAATTACAATGTAAGGGTTTATTTCGCAATCTCTTCACTATCCGAGGTTGTTTATACTTAATAATCTACTGGGACTTCTTTATCATCCACACCCATGTTTCTTAAAAATGTATTTAAATTTTTTTTACTATTTACTAGAATATGGGTTAAAGTCATTTATACCATTGTTTGACTTTTTATAAGAGGTTTATAAAAGAATCTTTCCTCCATCTTCCAAACAGGGTCCTTTTTAACCTTTTCGACAAAATTAAGGTAAGAATGTCTTTTTTAACTTATACGGCGGGTGCAGCTATTTTCCACCATTATAAAATCATCGAAGCATCCCTTACAAGATTATAAGGATATTTTCAACTTAAATGTTTTATTTTATAATTATGTGACTTCTAAATGATTTCAAAAAAGATATATTTCTATCAAATAGTTTTATTTTCATCTATGTCAACATCCTTTGATGGATTTTAAACTTATTTTAAGTTGATTTATTATGATACAAAACTTCCATATTGTATTGAAGGTTTTGTGATTTTTTTGACTATGGATGTGTTATTTTTATACCATTACTGGTTTATGGAGAAAGAATTTACATTTCGTATGCTAGTTTTAATACGAATGTTTATGTTATGTTTGAAACTGTTCATATGAGGAATGCATTGGACTTAATATGTCACGGGTGGAGCACGCTATAGATCCTCGATGCATCAGTAGGACTCATGAGACAAACTAGTGTCTTTGCACAAGGCCTTGACAAAATCTTATTTTTAGTCTTGGTATGAGGCCTTGACTATGTGGTTATGATAGTCTGGAATTATGCATTCCATCATTATGAAAGTGGTTATTGATATTTCATGTGATTATTCGATTAGTAGAATACCCATGTGAACAAGTAAATTTCATTATTTCATTTTATTTTTTCCATACTATGTTGAAGTTCAAGTTTAAAAGGGTTTTTTTTAGTTATACATTTCCTTAAATGTTTATTCTTATTTATCAAAGTTTCCACTATATTGTTATCCTTACTAGGAATTTGAGCTCACACCATTTCTATGTTTTATTTTCCCCAGGATGTGAATAAATAATTTATGAATGACCTAGAGAGATAATATGATGGGATAAGAGTGTGGACTATCATTTTATGATGTAATGTAAACATTATTAATGTATCTAGTTATTCCAAGGCTAATAAACTAATCGGTCTTTTGAGACTTGATATTTCTTGTGATCATTCCAATGTTAGGTAATAATGCACCGACTCTGGATATCTAGGGCCAAGGCGTTACAAATAATATAGACTGTTGCAGATGTGGTCTGTCTGGTGGAGAAAACACCTTGCATGTTGACTGATCTCCAGTCACCAGGTGCCTCCTAGAGATGGTACTGTCTGTATTGTAACGCCCCGACCCCAGCTACCCGGAGTCGGTGCATTACTTCGTAACATTGGCATGATCACAAGAAAGATCAAATCTCGAAAGACCGATTGGTTTAGTAGCCTTGGAAACACTAGATATATTCATAAGTTTTACATTACATCATAAAATGAAAAACTACTACAACAACATAATGTCTCCATAATCCACACTACTATCCCCTCATAATATCCCTGCAGGTCATTCATAATTTACTTCTTCACATCCTGGGGAAAAATAAAACATAGAAAAGGGGTGAGCTCAAATGCCCAGTAAGGATAACAATATAGCGGAAACTTTCATAAATAAGAATAAACATTTAAGGCAATGCATTACTAAAACAAAAGCCTTTTAAAATTGAACTTCAACATGGTATGGCAAAAGTAAAATGAAATAATGCCATTTACTTATTCACATGCATATTCTACTAATCGAATAATCACATGCAAAAATCAATAACCACTTTCATAATGTTGGAATGTATAATGCCAGACTATCATAACCACATAGCCAAGGCCTCGTGCCAAGGCTACAAATAAGATTTTGTCAAGGCCTTGTGCCAAGACACTAGTTTGTCTCATGAGACCTACCGATGCATCGAGGAGCTATAGCGGGCTCCACCCGTCACTTATTAAGTCCAATGCATTCCCATATGAAAAGGTTTAAACATAACATAAACATTCGTATTAAAACTAGCATACGAAATGTCAATACTTTCACAATAAACTATGAATGGTATAAAAATAGCACATCCACAGTCAAACATATCACAAAACCTTCAATACAATATAGAAGTTTTGTATCATAATAAATCAACTTCAAATAATCTTAAAATCCATCAAAGGATGTTGACATAGATGAAATCAAAATTCTTTTAAAAGAAATATCTCCTTTTATTTTGAAATCATTTAAGATCCATATAAAATAAAACATTTTCTTTGAAAATATTCTTATAAGCTTGTATGGGAAGCTTCGACGATTTTATAACGGCGGAAAATAACCGCACCCGCCGTATAAGTTAAAAAAACATTCTTACCTCAATTCTGTCGAAAAGGTTAAAAAGGACCTTGTTTTGAAAACGACGGAAAGATTCCTTTATAAACCTCTTATAAAAAGTCAAACAAGGGTATAAATGACTTTAACCCATATTCTTGTAAATAGTAAAAATGTTTTGAAATACATTTCGAAGAAACATGGATGTGGATGATAAAGAGATCCCAGTAGATTATTACGTATAATACAACCTCGGATAATGAAGAGATTGTGAAATAACCCTTACCTTGTACTTTTCCTTGGTTGTGGTAGGTTAACCTCCTGTATAATGGTGAAATAATTGTTATTAAATTATACAAGAATCATATACATTAATATGATATCATATATGATCTTTTAATATTGATTTGATAATAATATCTTAGTATTATCGTTGTTTCGGGTGTTAACTTACTTGTTTTCTTTCATATGTTTTGTTACGTAAGACATGTTTGTAAAGGATAGGTTGTATATTATTCATATCCAGAATGATATCAAGTCCTTAAACATCATTTTTAAATCATAAAATGATAATTACGCTTTAATGGTTACGATGGAGAATGAATCTCATCGCGTTCGTGGAGACGGTAGTCCGTACGTACGCACGAGCGACAATATCATTCTTTTGATATTAAAATAATATATAAATGGATGGTATATCATATATACAGAATCATTAACATGTTATATTTATTATTTACATGAGTTACACATCATTATTATACCCATCCAAATAATATTATATTGAATAACAATTACACCACGACGTGGAGACGGTAAGCCGTACGTACGCACGTATGGTGACATGTTATTCAAAGGGTGGATAGAATACTGAATATGATTGTACCATATTTATAATAACATCACAGTATATG
Source organism: Viscum album (assembly GCA_963277665.1). Lineage (NCBI taxonomy): Eukaryota > Viridiplantae > Streptophyta > Magnoliopsida > Santalales > Viscaceae > Viscum > Viscum album. The sequence goes on along the minus strand of OY728126.1, from coordinate 1,470,945,993 downwards.
TGAGATACTGGAGTTATTATTTCAGAATGGTAAGAACAAAGGAAGAAGAAGTGGAAGAAGAAATGAACTTAGAAAAGGGTGGTGAGATCATTACCTCTTCTTCGGGTTCTTCCTTTTGATTTGATCAAAAGGGCTCCTTAGGTTGGCTTTCTGATCAAACTAAGGCCTCTAGGTTGTATTGAGGGATGTTGGGAGAGTATTTGGGCAGAGTTTGGCCGAACCAAAAGGCTTTAGAGGTGTGAAGAAATGAGAAGGAGGAGTGCCCTTTTATAAGAGGGGTGAGGGGCACCTTTGGAAAAGCTAGAAATATTAATTTATAATAAATTCATATTCGGTTTATAAAGGCTCCAAAGTTGACTATTCAAAGGATGAGGTGGGGATAGGTCGAAAAAAACTCATCCAATAGAATTTAGACAGGTTTGGGTACTTATATTAACCTTATCTTTAAGTATTAACTCTAAGTTAATTAGTTTCACTTTTACAATGTCTCTTTGTATTTTTATATAATATGGTTAATAAACTTACTATATACATCCAAGCGACCCCCAAGTGGTCCATTAATGATTAACCTATCATAATATAAGTCTCTTGGCCGAACCTTAGATTTTTAGGAATTTAATATCAATTAATAATATAATATTTGTTTTAAGAACTCTTTTATGTCAATTTTGACACTATTCAATAGTTGATTTTTGTGAAACTCATAACAGATTGATTACTTCGAACAAAGTCCATTAAATCAATCCTAATATATCATATTATCCTAGAAAATTAGTTTAATTCATTAAAAGTTTCATATTATATTTATTTGGGTATTTATAATATCAATTATTTTAATTTTTCACTATTATAGTAATTACTGCATCATCATTGTGTCATAAATAAAATAACTTATTTATTGTCTAAAAATTATAAATAAAATATAATTATGTAGGAAATCGTTTTATCTTTCTAATGAATATTTATAATCGAAAATCCAACATGTATAACCCTATGTAAAAATTGTTCTTCTAAAAGATATATGCTTGTGTCATTTTTGTATTCATTTTAACTTAATTAAAATAAAGTGTCATTATCACTTACAAGTGGATCCATGGGGTCCCAAAATTGACACAAAGATGCCCATGGTCGACCATGTATCAACCAATAGGGTTAAGACACGTTTTAGGGTAATTTTGTATTATTATAATATTATTTTTTTAACCCTTATTTACCGGATTTATCCTTAACCATGGTAAATAAAATATTTACCGCAGTAATTATTCAAAATGTGTAAAAATAAAAGTTACCTATTTACATAATTTGGACATCCTGATTCCAAATATGGAATCCATTTTCCTAAATTCAAAACACAGAAGTGGCAGAAATTAATTTAAAATTAATTCCCGCTGTCAAAACAAAAAGCGTGTTTTTAAGAGATAATAACTATCAAAAGATTGACACTTGTTTATGTTCGGTTTAATTGTAAAATTATGTCCAATGATAAACATTAAATTGAATGGTAAAACTATATTCTAAATATACTTTAAAACCACTCAAATTCATAATTTATCACTATTAATTATTTTGATTAAAAAAGTTGTTTTTAATTAAAATTTAGAAATTTTCACTATTCATCAAAATATGAAAGTTATCCGAAATGTACCAAAATTTCACCCTAGGCTAATTTTGATATTCCGAATCCAAAAATGAAGTCCATTTTGAAATATAGAATATATATGATTTCAAAAATTAGGTATTACTATTCACAACGGCTAGTTTAATTAGTTGTGGTGTGTGTTAGAACTCGAGGTTGCGTACAACACACGCTATCGCATTATTCAAAGGGAAACGTACCGTAGAAGCTTGGGGTGTTACATTCTCCCCTCCTTCAAATAATTGCGTCCTCGCAATTTCTAGGGTATTACTGCATAAAAAGACTCGGGTGGTTCTTCATCATAAGTTCCTCGGGTTCCCACGTTGCCTCTTCCATCTTATGATTTCTCCACAAAACTTTTACCAGACGCGTCGTCCGGTTTCTCAGTACTTGTTCTCTTGTATCAAGAATCCTGACGGGCTCTTCACAATAGGAAAGATCGGGTTCCAGTTCTAATTCCTCATAGGTGAGTACATGCGTTGGGTCAGGCATGTATTTCCTCAACAGAGATACGTGGAACACATCGTGAACTTTGGAGAGACTTGGCGGCATTGCCAATCGGTAAGCTACAGCCCCAATTCGTTCTAGAATTTCGAAAGGTCCGATGTACCTGGGACTCAATTTACCTTTCTTACCAAAACGTATGAATCCCTTCCATGGAGATACCTTCAGGAAAACATGATCACCGACTTGAAATTCCAAATCCTTCCTTCGATTATCGGCATAGCTCTTCTGCCTACTTTGAGCTGCTTTAATGTGATTTTGGATTACTTTCACCTTTTCCACCGTTTCCTCCACCAGCTCTGGGCCTACAAGTTTTCTTTCACCAACGTCATCCCAACAGGTTGGTGTACGACATCTCTTTCCGTATAACGCTTCATATGGTGCCATCTGTATACTCGAATGGAAGCTATTGTTATAGGAAAATTCTACTAGTGGTAAATATTGATCCCACATACCCTGAAAATCAAGTGAGCAAGATCTCAACATGTCTTCTAAGGTCTGAATAGTCCGTTCTGATTGTCCGTCTGTCTGAGGGTGGTAAGCAGTGCTCAAATGAAGTTCAGTATACAGGGATTTCTGAAGACTTTTCCAAAATCTTGAAGTAAAACGGGGATCACGATCAGAAACAATCGATAGGGGTACTCCATGAAGTCTCACAACTTCATTAATATATAGTCTTGCTAGACGTTCCAGGGGTAGATCTTCTCTTATAGCAAGAAAATGTGCTGACTTGGTAAGACGATCAACAATAACCCATATTGCATCGTTCCTTCTAGGAGTCTTTGGTAGCCCCATGACAAAGTCCATCGTAATATTGTCCCATTTCCACTCCGGTATGGGAAGAGGTTGCATGACTCCTCCAGGCTGTTGCCTTCCAGCTTTCACTTGTTGACAAACCATACATCTTGACACAAAATCAGCAATCTCCCTCTTCATGTTGTCCCACCAAAAATGTTCCTTCAAATCTCTATACATTTTGGTGCTCCCAGGGTGTATAGAGAAATTGGAACTATGAGCATCATCCAGCAATTCCCTTTTTAGATCAGGTATATTGGGAACACAAAGTCTCTTCCCGAATTTCAAAATTCCACCTTCATACGCAAAGTCTCTCAATCTCCCATCATTCACAGCTTTAATCTTCTTCTGAAATTCTTCATCATCGGTCTGAGAACTCTTAATCCTTTCTAGTAAAGATGGTTTGGCAACCATTTGAAAAAGCATTGATGTTTCACCTTCCCTGGTTATTCCCATGTCCATCTTCACTAGATCCATGAAAATTGGATCCCTTTCAATTCTCATCATGTTCAGAACTCCATGGTCTTTTCTACTCAAAGCATCTGCCACCTTGTTTGCCTTCCCTGGGTGGTAGTGTATCGTACAATCATAATCCTTGAGTAATTCAAGCCATCTCCTTTGCCTCATGTTGAGTTCTTTTTGTGAGAAAATATACTTCAAACTCTTGTGATCAGTATAAATCTCACATTTTTCACCATAGAGGTAGTGCCTCCATATTTTCAAAGCAAAGATCACTGCTGCTAATTCGAGATCATGAGTAGGATAGTTTTGTTCATGAATTTTCAACTGTCGTGATGCATAGGCAATAACTCTATCATTCTGCATAAGGACACAGCCAAGTCCTTTCTTCGATGCATCACTATAAATAACGAACCCATCATTCCCCGATGGTAGAGTCAATATAGGAGCATTGACTAATCTTCTCTTCAGTTCTTCGAAACATTCTTCACACTCTTTTGTCCAAACAAATTTAACCCCTTTACGTGTGAGCTTCGTTAATGGGTTAGCCAATCGGGCAAAATTCTGGACGAAACGTCGATAATAACCTGCCAAACCAATAAAACTACGTACCTCAGTTATATTCGTAGGTGCTGGCCATTCTTGGATTGCCTTGGTCTTAGAAGGATCAACAGAGATTCCATCTTTAGAGACAATATGGCCAAGAAAAGAAATCTCCTGAAGCCAGAATTCACACTTGCTAAACTTTCCATATAATTCATGCCTCCTCAGAGTCTTCAAGATAATGCGCAAGTGATTTTCATGATCTTTGTAGGTTTTGGAGTATACCAAGATATCATCAATAAATACCACCACAAATTCATCGAGATACTCCTTGAAAACTCTATTCATCAGATCCATGAATACAGAGGGTGCATTAGTCAATCCAAACGGCATTACAGTAAACTCGTAATGCCCGTACCTGGTTCGAAATGCTGTCTTCGGAATGTCTTCCTTCTTCACACACAACTGATGGTATCCAGATCGAAGGTCAATCTTTGAAAAGTATTGAGCTCCATGCAGTTGGTCAAATAAATCATCAATACGAGGTAGGGGATACTTGTTCTTTATCGTTATAGAATTGATCTCCCTGTAGTCAATACATAACCTCATAGATCCATCTTTCTTTTTAACAAAAAGAACAGGGGCTCCCCATGGAGAAACACTAGGGCGAATAAATCCCTTATTACTCAATTCCTCTAGTTGTTTCTTTAGTTCGACTAGCTCTACAGTGGCCATTCTATAAGGGGTCTTCGATATAGGCCTTGATCCAGGAATTAAATCAATGGAAAACTCTACTTCTCGTTCTGGAGGATGTCCAGGTAAATCTTCCGGAAATACATCTACAAATTCTTTCACAACAGGTACATCCTCTATTTGAACATTCCTTTCCTCACCGACAGTTATTTCATTCTCTTCCTCCCCGATAATTGAATTAAGTTGAGCTACAGGGGGTGGATCTAAATAAGAATTAGGTGGTGACGATTCTGCTCTAAAAATAAGGTGCTCCTTATCATTATCATCAAGAATCGTAACCTCTTTCTTCTTACAATAAATCTTCGCATCATAGTCCGAAAGCCAGTCCATACCGAGGATTATATCAAACTCAATCATAGGTATGACGATGAAATCAGCAGATAAAGAAAATTTATGTGCTCTAATGGGGATTGATTCACAAAACATTGTTGCAACGATACTTCCTTTAGGAGTTTTAACTGACAACTCCCTTATTAAATCAAATTGGAAATATCTAATTTTCTTAGCAAACTGGGAAGATATGAAACAATGCGATGATCCAGAATCAAATAATGCATTTGCTAAACTTGAGGAAACCATTAAATTACCTGCCACCACGTCTTTCGGAGCTTCTACCTCAGCAGTAGTGATAGCATAAGCCTGGCCTTGATCCCTTGGCCTTTTCTGAGGTAAGTTCTCCTGACGCTTAGGACATGCATTTGCATAATGCCCCATCTCCCTGCAATTGTAGCACTGAACGTTGGTAGCTTCCTTCTTCCCCTTGCAATCATGAGCTTGGTGGCCTTTTTCACCACACTTGTAACAGACTCCCATTCCCTTCAGGCAAGCACCGGGGTGTTTCTTCCCGCACTTACCACAAGATGGATATTCAACCTTTCCCTTCTTCCCCTTATTTCCATTCCCAGATTGATCAGCAGGTCTCTTCTTCTCTTGCTTTGCTTTAAAGTCATAAGACTTAGAGAATTCCTTTTCGGTCTTGATAGCACATGAGACAATGTCTTCGTACGATGAAAAGGATTGTGAGACTAATGCTCGACGGAGAAATGGTTTTAACCCATCAAAGAAACGATCAATCTTACTTCTTGGGTTGCGAATATAATCACCAGCGTACCTCGCTAACCTTGTAAAGTTAGCCTCATACTTTGTGACATTCTCATCCTCCTTTTGTCTCAGACTCAGAAATTGCCTTTCCATATCTGCTCGATGGTCGCGAGGAAAGTATTTTTCTAAAAACAGATCTTTGAACTCCCTCCATTCCATGTTTGATATTTCATCATCTTCCTTCATGTTTTGAATCAATGACCACCATTGATCAGCATCTCCAGTGAGGCGGTAAACTGCCATGCTAACTTTTTCCCTTTCACTACTCCCCAAAGCCTGAAATATTTTCTCTAGGGAAAATATCCATTGCTCAGCTACTAAGGGATTTGTACTCCCATTGAACGTTGGTGGTTGTTGTCTCATGAATCGATCTAACATTGATCCTCCACGCTGCGGATCAGGGTGCTCCATACGGGTAAGGTTATTATTCATAACCTGAGTAAGTTGTCCCAGTACGGTGATTAGCTGATCGGCACCAGTTTCATCACCAGCCCCACTATAATTATCTTGAGCAGGAGGGCAATCCCTACATGGAGTGCGCGCATTGATACGGTTTCCATTTCTTCCACTAGGTGCCATTTCTAAAAAAAATGGCATAAACTAGATCAGTTTATGCATCAAAATACATAATCCCATACTTATAAAACACTAAACATAAATTGAACTATCTATGGATATAATCCATAATCATAAATATGTTTTCTTTGAGGAAGTATATACTCATAAACCCTTCATAATGATTTGTAAAGAAAGTGAGAGTTATCCTAAGCATATCCCCCGGGAGTGTCGTAACCAAGAGTGCAGCAAGGCCCGTTGTCGTGCACCAGTTCCCGTTCGAGTCTAGCTCAAAGCGGTGTTTTCGGGTTTTACCCCTAGGTACATCTGTGCCAGAGCCGCCTCTACCTGCTCGTATCCAGACAGGGATGTATTTCTTGGAAAACTCACAAAATCTCTACAATACCAAAATTCTAGGAAGTTCTTCTATACTAATCCTCAAAGTTCATCTTAGGTCTACGTGCTCTAATCAGAGTTTATCTAAATCTAGCTTCCAAGGTTTGTACTAAACTTCCTCTGATACCAACTGTAACGCCCCGACCCCAGCTACCCGGAGTCGGTGCATTACTTCGTAACATTGGCATGATCACAAGAAAGATCAAATCTCGAAAGACCGATTGGTTTAGTAGCCTTGGAAACACTAGATATATTCATAAGTTTTACATTACATCATAAAATGAAAAACTACTACAACAACATAATGTCTCCATAATCCACACTACTATCCCCTCATAATATCCCTGCAGGTCATTCATAATTTACTTCTTCACATCCTGGGGAAAAATAAAACATAGAAAAGGGGTGAGCTCAAATGCCCAGTAAGGATAACAATATAGCGGAAACTTTTATAAATAAGAATAAACATTTAAGGCAATGCATTACTAAAACAAAAGCCTTTTAAAATTGAACTTCAACATGGTATGGCAAAAGTAAAATGAAATAATGCCATTTACTTATTCACATGCATATTCTACTAATCGAATAATCACATGCAAAAATCAATAACCACTTTCATAATGTTGGAATGCATAATGCCAGACTATCATAACCACATAGCCAAGGCCTCGTGCCAAGGCTACAAATAAGATTTTGTCAAGGCCTTGTGCCAAGACACTAGTTTGTCTCATGAGACCTACCGATGCATCGAGGAGCTATAGCGGGCTCCACCCGTCACTTATTAAGTCCAATTCATTCCCATATGAAAAGGTTTAAACATAACATAAACATTCGTATTAAAACTAGCATACGAAATGTCAATACTTTCACAATAAACTATGAATGGTATAAAAATAGCACATCCACAGTCAAACATATCACAAAACCTTCAATACAATATAGAAGTTTTGTATCATAATAAATCAACTTCAAATAATCTTAAAATCCATCAAAGGATGTTGACATAGATGAAATCAAAATTCTTTTAAAAGAAATATCTCCTTTTATTTTGAAATCATTTAAGATCCATATAAAATAAAACATTTTCTTTGAAAATATTCTTATAAGCTTGTATGGGAAGCTTCGACGATTTTATAACGGCGGAAAATAACCGCACCCGCCGTATAAGTTAAAAAAAACATTCTTACCTCAATTCTGTCGAAAAGGTTAAAAAGGACCTTGTTTTGAAAACGACGGAAAGATTCCTTTATAAACCTCTTATAAAAAGTCAAACAAGGGTATAAATGACTTTAACCCATATTCTTGTAAATAGTAAAAATGTTTTGAAATACATTTCGAAGAAACATGGATGTGGATGATAAAGAGATCCCAGTAGATTATTACGTATAATACAACCTCGGATAATGAAGAGATTGTGAAATAAACCTTACCTTGTACTTTTCCTTGGTTGTGGTAGGTTAACCTCCTGTATAATGGTGAAATAATTGTTATTAAATTATAAAAGAATCATATACATTAATATGATATCATATATGATCTTTTAATATTGATTTGATAATAATATCTTAGTATTATCGTTGTTTCGGGTGTTAACTTACTTGTTTTCTTTCATATGTTTTGTTACGTAAGACATGTTTGTAAAGGATAGGTTGTATATTATTCATATCCAGAATGATATCAAGTCCTTAAACATCATTTTTAAATCATAAAATGATAATTACGCTTTAATGGTTACGATGGAGAATGAATCTCATCGCGTTCGTGGAGACGGTAGTCCGTACGTACGCACGAGCGACAATATCATTCTTTTGATATTAAAATAATATATAAATGGATGGTATATCATATATACAGAATCATTAACATGTTATATTTATTATTTACATGAGTTACACATCATTATTATACCCATCCAAATAATATTATATTGAATAACAATTACACCACGACGTGGAGACGGTAAGCCGTACGTACGCACGTATGGTGACATGTTATTCAAAGGGTGGATAGAATACTGAATATGATTGTACCATATTTATAATAACATCACAGTATATGTGAGATACTGGAGTTATTATTTCAGAATGGTAAGAACAAAGGAAGAAGAAGTGGAAGAAGAAATGAACTTAGAAAAGGGTGGTGAGATCATTACCTCTTCTTCGGGTTCTTCCTTTTGATTTGATCAAAAGGGCTCCTTAGGTTGGCTTTCTGATCAAACTAAGGCCTCTAGGTTGTATTGAGGGATGTTGGGAGAGTATTTGGGCAGAGTTTGGCCGAACCAAAAGGCTTTAGAGGTGTGAAGAAATGAGAAGGAGGAGTGCCCTTTTATAAGAGGGGTGAGGGGAACCTTTGGAAAAGCTAGAAATATTAATTTATAATAAATTCATATTCGGTTTCTAAAGGCTCCAAAGTTGACTATTCAAAGGATGAGGTGGGGATAGGTCGAAAAAAACTCATCCAATAGAATTTAGACAGGTTTGGGTACTTATATTAACCTTATCTTTAAGTATTAACTCTAAGTTAATTAGTTTCACTTTTACAATGTCTCTTTGTATTTTTATATAATATGGTTAATAAACTTACTATATACATCCAAGCGACCCCCAAGTGGTCCATTAATGATTAACCTATCATAATATAAGTCTCTTGGCCGAACCTTAGATTTTTAGGAATTTAATATCAATTAATAATATAATATTTGTTTTAAGAACTCTTTTATGTCAATTTTGACACTATTCAATAGTTGATTTTTGTGAAACTCATAACAGATTGATTACTTAGAACAAAGTCCATTAAATCAATCCTAATATATCATATTAGCCTAGATAATTAGTTTAATTCATTAAAAGTTTCATATTATATTTATTTGGGTATTTATAATATCAATTATTTTAATTTTTCACTATTATAGTAATTACTGCATCATCATTGTGTCATAAATAAAATAACTTATTTATTGTCTAAAAATTATAAATAAAATATCATTATGTAGGAAATCTTTTTATCTTTCTAATGAATATTTATAATCGAAAATCCAACATGTATAACCCTATGTAAAAATTGTTCTTCTAAAAGATATATGCTTGTGTCATTTTTGTATTCATTTTAACTTAATTAAAATAAAGTGTCATTATCACTTACAAGTGGATCCATGGGGTCCCAAAATTGACACAAAGATGCCCATGGTCGACCATGTATCAACCAATAGGGTTAAGACACGTTTTAGGGTAATTTTGTATTATTATAATATTATTTTTTTAACCCTTATTTACCGGATTTATCCTTAACCATGGTAAATAAAATATTTACCGCAGTAATTATTCAAAATGTGTAAAAATAAAAGTTACCTATTTGCATAATTTGGACATCCTGATTCCAAATATGTAATCCATTTTCCTAAATTCAAAACACAGAAGTGGCAGAAATTAATTTAAAATTAATTCCCGCTGTCAAAACAAAAAGCGTGTTTTTAAGAGATAATAACTATCAAAAGATTGACACTTGTTTATGTTCGGTTTAATTGTAAAATTATGTCCAATGATAAACATTAAATTGAATGGTAAAAATATATTCTAAATATACTTTAAAACCACTCAAATTCATAATTTATCACTATTAATTATTTTGATTAAAAAAGTTGTTTTTAATTAAAATTTAGAAATTTTCACTATTCATCAAAATATGAAAGTTATCCGAAATGTACCAAAATTTCACCCTAGGCTAATTTTGATATTCCGAATCCAAAAATGAAGTCCATTTTGAAATATAGAATACATATGATTTCAAAAATTAGGTATTACTATTCACAACGGCTAGTTTAATTAGTTGTGGTGTGTGTTAGAACTCGAGGTTGCGTACAACACACGCTATCGCATTATTCAAAGGGAAACGTACCGTAGAAGCTTGGGGTGTTACATGTATGACCTTTTCCATGTAGGAAAGAGTATATACTACCACCTCAGGTGAAAGGGTAGAGGTTTATAGTGTTGAATGATGTCAGTGATTAGTGTCTATCGTACCCCAAAATAAACCTCTATAATCTCATGTTCTGGTAGATAATGAAACTAGTGAAGATATAGAGGGGTGAAAGATGAGACTCTATACGGGATCCAAATGTTCATCAACTTTCATGTACCTAGGAAGGGATTTAGGGATCTGGTTCATCGTACCTTTTGGAATGAAAAAGTCACACGATGAGTTCTTTCTCTAAACTATGATGTAGAATATTGGGGGTTGGATCTATTATGAGGTACCACTAACTTCAAAATCATAGAAGTGAATAGGATTCATGAGAACTTGGGGCCTCCAAAATTTACTCATTATGGGATGATGGTCCAAAATTATTCCCCGGGAAAGTTTGTTGTGGCACAGACCTTTTTTTCACATTTGGAGGACCTTTATGCTATTGGATGATTACACAAGAAGGTCATCCAAATTGATTTATCAGGATAATTGGAAGACCTTTATAACTGTAGTCATTAAAGCATGGAGGAACCATTCATATACTTCTATTAGAGTAAGAAGAACCCCCCAAATTTTTGAGCTATAGAACATGGTCCACCTATCCAAATGTCCAAGGAGGTATGGGGATGACCTCTACATTTGATGTCGGGTGTGTGGGGATGACCTCCATGGTGGTAGGTGATAAAGAGTAGGGGATCTCCACTGGTGCTTGTGAGAACATGTGGAGGACCTTTATGTTGGTTTATAGAAAAATATGGAGGAACTTTATATCAATTGGAAGTGATTACAAGATGATGACCTTCACATTGATCATGGATGAAGTGGTGATGAACTCCACTTTGATGGTTCCTTGATCGTGGAGGACCTCCACTCTGGGTGGATTCAGTACAAGGTTATCCTTCATAATATTTGATAATGATGTAAGAAGAGGATTCACAATGGAAAATAATGTTGCGTGGAGGTCCTCTTCTAGATCTATTAATTATACAAGAAGGAATTTCTGGTTGATGGTATGAGACATGGGGAGGACATCCATATAATGAATCTTAGGCACAGGGAAGACCTCTGAGTAAGATATTGACATTATTGGGAGGACCTCCACTCCGATCGATGATGCTAACATTGGGAGGACCTAATTTCTGGGTACAAGAGTGTGGACTACCTGCAATATGACTGATGATGGTATGTGGAAGGCCTCCGTAATGGATATCATTGTGACAGGTCATCCCATGATAGATTCTAGTCATACCGACAACTAAAATATTCAACCCATCCGACTCGAGTGGCGCTGAGGTCTTGATCTCGATCAGGCATTGAGGTTACCTTAATCTACAGTTGAAAGGAACCTATAGTATGTGTCAATGGTGGAATTGGTCATTACAGCCATGAAATATGATTCCGCTTCTAGATCTTGTTTGTGTGGTACTGGTGTCGGGTAATCCGGATAGAGGACTATGGAGTAGGGGTATAGACAACCTATTCATCATCCCGAGGGACTCGTAACAGGTGGGGATGATGTGGCCTATGTTTCCCCGCATTCCTAGTTTGGATATTTAGGAATAGTTCATCAAATCATCAAGGATATCAACTCCTTGATCAAAATAGGATAAGGGATGTAAATTCCTCCTTCTATGGATTCCTCCATGGAATTTTATGCATAGTACAGGAATCCCCCATAGATTAAGACATTGTTCTTGAACCTCATTCATGGTGCCATATCTTCATGGATGTCTGTTAATTTTGATGCTTCTGTATAATAATTACAAGGGTTCTAATCAAGGAAGTATCCTTCGGTCAAGAAAATATTTACGTTGGGAATCACTGAACATGTTAGAACACAGGAACTTAGGAGAACCTACATTCTTCCTCATCAGATGACTTCTCAAGGGTGTGGAAACCTAAGGCATCTCACATCAGATGTGGTTATCTAATGTTAGAGGAATGTGTTTCACAGTTTTCTTATAAATACCATGATTAACATAGGGTATTCTATATGTTTAACCTCTTTCAGAGATGTATCATGGTAATCATAATGTATCATGGGAATTGATCTGAGAGGAACATCCTTAAGAGGGACCACCAAGAATGTTTACTTGATGGATGAATTAGAAATACCAATTAGATAACACCTGAGGTGGTGAATCCCATAATAGAAGGTTTCACACCATGAAAGATTATTTGGACACCATTATGGGAAAATCGAGAAGGGGGACCCCCATGAAAGGAAAAAAATTAGATAAACATTGTTTGAGTGAGAATGCCGCTGATGATGAGCATGGGTGACATGTACAATAAAGGGAATGATGTAACAATTTGAAGGTTGATCTAGACATCACCAAGGGAATATCAAAGAGGTGGACCCTGTGGAGGGGGACACCAAGGTTTACCATTGGCTCAGATTGGAACTCAGGGAGGCTTCCTATATACTATATGTATAATACATGGATCAAAACATACAAAGCTAGATGTATTGGGTTGGGGATTACAAATGGATATCTACCAATTGCAAGAGGATAAATATTAGTTGGATGAATATGGATTTTGTGGGGATTATTCTTGGTTAGATGCCAGAGTACTAACTGGGGTAGCAATGATGTGGAAGGGGCTTACATGATGAGATGAACTAGATGGATGGAGTGATCCCATTAGGATGTGGTAACCCTCGTAAGAATCATTATGGATGTGAATGATGTGCTGGAAATGAAGGGAATGTATGAGTTTTTTGTTTTATTGGGACTGAACCTCAAGGAGGATTCCGATGTACCCAATTTATGAGATAGAGACCAATGTTCACATCCTTATTTAAACTAATATAATTTGGTATCATAATGTATAGAAGACGGTCAACCAATGTGAATATGATTGTTTCAGGATTGGACGTCGTGGAAATTTCCTATGTATCACCTCTGTTTTGGAATAAAACTCAACATAGTCTAGGATGAAATAGAGGCTAACACAGGGTTACCTTCTCCTTGACATGTTAGGGAATATGCATGGTTAGAAGCCTAGGTGGATGGATGAATACACCATAGGTTGGTGAATCCTTGGGATGATCCCTTAAAGGGAGGGTGAAACATCTTGAGGGTATGTCCCTATGAGGGATAACCATAGTTTACCATTGATTGGGATTGGATATCGTGGTGGCGTCCATCGTAACTTGTTTACATGAAGGTTATAAAAACCCATGTAGTTTAAAATAGGCTTGGGTCTTAACAATAAGTAACTCGGAAGATGGGTTCCATGGTTTACTACTAACCCTTAAGCCGACATGATTCATGCCCAGTGTGGTAAATAAGAGGATAATGTAGACTAAATTGTCACATTGTGAAAGGTGCATCCTTGTGGAATGGAATGGGGCTTACACAATAGAGAGTCCCATATAGACAATGCTCAAAGGGAGTGGTATGTGATGTTGAGAGTCCCATATTCCCATATCACCAATGGTATTTTCATGTAGAAGAGGTAGGGAGAAGTAAGAGTGATTCCTCCTTCAATTATTTTATGGGTCATACAACTGGATGGAGACCTTCCCGATGGTCATATGCTGCTCCATGTAATGAGGATCTCAATAAATTTGTGGAATATATCAATCCCATGAAGACGAGTGTGCATTGAAAATTCATGACGCGAGGCACCCCATCTGCATGGAATATGGTGAGACTACAATTCAAGATCATGTGCTGAGGACGATGATGCATGATATTATATTGTATTGTAGCTTAGGAGGGAGGAATCACTCCTCACCCATTTTATGTACATAAATGATACCCACTCACATATGTAGATGGGATGGCCTCAACAACACCTAAGGAGAGTGTGGTTAAGGAGTGGTCAGTCAGGGGGTCGATATTAGCATCCCAATGAAAAAAAAGCAAAGGGGATCATCAAACCTATTCCAAAAAGAATGTGGTAGGGAATCAAAATATGGTATCTTTTATAAGGGACCATGGAATAAATTCATACAGGGCTGTATATCCATGCGAGAGTAGATATCATGAAGCTAAGGTATTTTCCATGAGAAGCTTCATGAAGATAGTGTGATTTGTATCGAAAAGTGGCTCCATGATGGACAATGAATCATGAAGAATGTGACCCTAGACTTATAATTGAGTCCTAACTTAATAAATGAGTTTTCCATGAAGGATTAATTCTTCACAGAGAATCATGAAAGTCGAAGGGGATCCCGCTTTCTTGAATGGTGGAGGCCTTCGTGAAAGGAATCGCTACCATAGGTAGTGGATATGGGGAAAAATTAAGGAATATATCATGATTCTCATGTACATTTGATGATACATTTTCAAGGGAAATTTTTGGTTCTTGGAGATTTTTTAAAAGGAGACCGAAAGTTGTAGGGTTAGGGTAATAATGGCTCTGAGGTGGGCGTGAGTATTTATAGGAAATGGGGCATCATGATGTTAAGAAGGGAATAATGTTGGAAAAGGATGACAGAAAGGGATATACCTATTTCAAACAAGTATATCCGTCCTTCAATGAAAATAAATTTGTTCAAGGCATGTATGAATTGTGATAAAAACATCAACCACCTTAACATGCTCATAGTGTTGAGAGGTCTTCATGAAGGATTATTGCATAGTAGATTCCTTGGAAGAATTTTGGGTCTATTTGAGACTGAAATGGATTAGATCTGACTATGAATTTCTACATTACTTCTTGACCATGTGTTTTGGCGCCAACATATTCATAGAATATAAAACCATTAAAAAAACTAATTCAGTATACCATTGAATCCCAGCACAAAATGTCACTTAGGATTAACCATTCTTGAATGATTAATTAGATTATATCTTTGACAATTGATAAACCCCTCTACAAGAATATACACATTCGAAAAAATAATAACTATGGGAAATGATGGTGTATACCCCTATTTATCAACGAATCATTTCCTCGCCATATACTGATTAGCAATGAAGGATACAAAAAACCAAACACTTGCTTAAAACCACAACATGGGGATCTTTCTATGATCACATGAACACAATGGCTTATACTACCCTGGTGAGTATCATCACCAATATCATATGACCATGACTCGATGAATCATTTTTTACACTCATTAATATGATCATTATTCTTTTCATCATACTAATGATCCTCATTATGTAATTTCACATTATCAATATCAGAGACAACCATATGGGTTACAAACATCATCTTCCCAAGGAACAATATCATTCACTAGATCTCAAGAACAACCACATGAAATTTTATGTCATCATTTCCAAAAAACCATAATCCCAAACAACCTAGATATTAGAGCCTAAACCAATAATTATTCTCAATATTTTACCCCCAAAAATCACTTATGTAATATAAAATTAAATTACCCATTATTTTTTAAATAAACCCCCAATATAAATGAATAAACTCCTTATTGAGTAATATTTTTATATACAATACCAGAATTATATTTCATTTTTCATTTAAACTATTATAATGTATAACTAGTTTTTTGGGATTAAAAGACTATTACAAAAAATTACCATTGATAATATATAAAATCTACAATAACAATTATAATTTTTAAAAATTAATTGTTATAATAAAACATTATTGATATATATAGAATAATTTATGTCTTTTCATGTAGAATCATAACATATAAAACCCATTTACTGTTGTTTATAAAGGATATAACATCCATAGTCATTTTCATTGACCAATAATGTTCAAAGATTCAATAACTAAAACTTGAGAGAATCAATTTATAGAAGAGATTCAACCTTATAGAGATCACTACAAAAAGAACATGGGTTGAGACACCTAATAAAGTACTAATATTTCACATTTACCTATATGAATACACTGATGTGTGGAGGGGTTATGTATATAGAATCTAGTTTTATCAATTATAATTATTATCATTTAAATTAAATAATGATTTTATTTATCCTAGGTCATTGTTAAATTATATATATATATTATTAATTAATGTTTTTTTCAAACCTGTATTGTTATATGAAAAACAAAAATATTATTTAATATAAATTTATAATTTCAATATTTTTTTTATAAATCTAGTCGTACTGAAATAAAAGATGTTTTTAAAAAATTATGTTCAAATAAAATATAATTAAATATAAATGGTAATATAACTTAAGTAATTCACATGATATTTTGATAAGTGAAAGATATTTTTTTTGTATTATTAATACTAGAATATTTTAATTAATAAATTGTTTTTAATTAAAAGTCATAATCATTTCATTTTTAATTTTTTTAAAAATAATTACAATTTTTAAATTATAATTTCAATATTATGAACTGGGTAATTACTCATAATTTATAGAAAAATTCAATTTTTTTGTTAAAAATATCAATAATATATATATATAATATGTATTATGATATAATAATTTCACAAAATTTTCATAATAACCACTTTAAAAAGAATCCATGGGCAATAAATTTTTTTTATTTAAAATAATATGTTTTTTATAAAATTGTATTAATCTCAAAATAATATAATGAATATTTTATAAATGATATTATCTTATTATTATTTTCAACATAAATATAAATTAACAAGAACTATTTCCACATCATGATTTCTATTATATTATAGAGTTTTGTTTTCAAATAAATAATGTAGTGGAAACAACTCTTATTTGCATGAAATTGTCTGAAAACCCCATTAGAGGGTATTTGGTTCTTATTATTTTATTACCAAGATTTAAAAATCCTATGTTTAGAAATTATTAAAAAATTTCTCTCTCTTTGTATATGAATACCCACCCAACCTCCAATTCCTCTTCACTAAAAATACATTAATCATAAATTTCTTATATATTCCTTTCTCTGATATCCTCCTATGTTATTCAAAGGCTCATAAGAATACACCTCATTACATTTAGAAGATAAATATTAACTAAGGTATTCTATTCCTAACAATGAAATAAATACTTTATTTATGTTAATACTTCATTATTTAAAATTATTCATGTTAAAATATATTCCCAAATATCACTTTACAACCCTTAAGATTCATAATTAGTGAGAGGATAACATTTAATCTCATTAAAACCTTCAAGGAATAAATATGAACATATATTATACTATCAAAATTTTCCCATAATTTTCATTTAATAATATTTTTATTGTTAATACCAAACCCCATTTCCACTCATGGGTATTTAACTAGTTGTAGATATCTCACATTGGTTTTAAAATTATGTACAAGTAATCCACCCTCAGTAATCATATTATAAAAAGTGTATAAAACATTATTATATTGTTTCTACTAAGTGCAAATGAAATTAGTGCACATAATATGACTATAACGGGTGGGCCCAAAATTATATAGATCACCAATGCATTGGGTAATTTTTTTATGTCCTGAGATATGATCTATGGTTAATGTGAAGAATGTATAATTAGAAAATATTATTATGTATTGAGTAAATTTATTAATTTATATGTATAATATCATGATTTTTATTGTTTCCACATTCATATGATTCCTTAATGTTATCATATTGTATAATTCATTAATATTCATTATTTTGATTCAATCCTTTTATGTGACAATAATATTCTTCTTAAATCACATGAATAAAATTCATTATCTGATTCATTGATTATTTATTTTCTTGGATTTATATATCACCCATTTAGGATGTAGATCCACATGTTATCCTGTATAATATTATGAGATAAATGTAATATAAGGGGGGTGTAATTGAGTTCTTAAATACAATCATTGTTATCCCCATTTTTACTAATCTAGATATGTATCAATTCACTCAAAAATATAGGGCCTCTCAATGTTCTGGGATTTAATTACATGTTTTTTTGGAAACAAATCATGAAATAATGTGTATAAAACATACACATTTTCATAGTTTGTATCATAAATTGTCTAGATATTATTATTTTTTGGATTAGATAATGACATTCAAAACCATAGGTATAAGACAAAATATTTAAAAACATACATAAATTTTTGTAATGTATAGAGGGTATGGTTTTTGAGAAAATTAATCACTATCCAGGTAATGACATGATGATGTTGTTTGGGAACAAATGAAATTTTGGAAAACAATAATGCAACAGAACGTAGGTTTTTAACTAAACAATTACTTTGTTCAAGAAATAGATTCATAAGAATACACACCTGGCTAGACACTCTTGGGGATATTATTTATATAGTCATATTCTTTTTAAAAACCACTTTTAGGGTAATATAAATTCTTAGAAAATATAATATTTTGGAATAAACTATAGATAATTGATATGAAAACCAATATATTCATAGAATAAGTAATTTACGTAATATATTGGTTATCCATTCAATGTTCAACATTTCCCAACTAAATTATTAATAATTTTAATATTATCAGCCATATGTTTAATTGGAATACCCTAATGGATTATAACTATAATAAAATAGTGAAATGAGTTCTTAATATATATTCATTATATTCAAATATCCTATATTAAAATAAACAAATACTCCCACTATTGTCACACAAGTTTTGAAGAAATATTCTAATATAACATGAAAACATGGATGTTGAGTTATTAGTTAGAATGGAAAATGGGAAAGTTTTTTCATCCCAAGAATATTAATTCTCCCCAATCAATATTTTCATGATGAATTTTCTAGATAATGTTAGCATTCTCATTTAAGTGGAATTTACATATATATTTTGTATGGATTATATTAACTTTTTCATATCTAACATAAATTAATTATATAAGGACATCAATTTTTTTTCACAAATTACACTACGATTCTATAAATGTGTATACAGAAGGATGTATATCCATTCGATTCACCATATTATGCATGTATAATATTTCTATATGAGATATAAATTATTTATAAATTTATTTAGATTAGTGAAAATTTCAAACTTCACTTCATGTTAATAGTAAGTGAATATGATGATGTTTTCATAAAATAATTTTTTTGGTCTTCCCATATAATGACTTGTCATGTTATTAATCCAATTTATACATGGGTTTTGTTACATCCTAGTGGAATGTTATCAAAATAAAATGAAATATTTTTTATCCTTCAATGATAGTACTAATGAAAGAATGACCTCGATCAATATTTGTGATATAGATAAATAGATTCATTTGGTTATCAAGGTAGTATTTGAGATTTATGATAAAATTCACATGAATTTCAAAACCAATAACCATGATAATAAAAAAAGGAGGGATGTTAGTTTGGAATGCTAAACAAAAGGAGTGATTTAATGTTCTATATAATTGGATAATACCTACAACTTTTATCATATTACGGATGAGTTGAGATGGATTTTTTATCTAAAATTACGTGTAGAAAAATATATTGGGTTCTTTACTAATGGAAAATGAAAATGTTATAGCCTATTAATCCTTCCAATTAGATATACAGGATTATAAATACACAATAAATCATCTAAAATTGGCTACAATGATATTCACATTGAAGAAATGGAAAAATTATCTCAATAGGGATAAGTGTGACATAAATTCAAATCCTAAAATTTTAATGTATACATTATAAATAGTGGATCTCATCATGAATCAAAAAATGTGTTTAGATATTATCATGGGGTATGACTATTCAATTAATTAACTTCTAGGTAAGTAGAATAAAATGGATGATTCTCTAAGTATAACAAATATGGAAACCCAATCCATGATTCATTTTTATTATTATCAATTGTTCTTGGACATGAAAAGGATGAACATGAGAATCATTAAAATAATTTAATAATACCTTGATAAAATAGTTTCTTATCAAACAATTCATTATGTAATCATGGATGGTCGCAAATGGAAATTAATAAGTACAAAAATGGTAGGAAATATTACATACTTTATCATTTTCAATAATGGATCCATATGGTTTTGATCATGGATATGTTTCCATTGAAACTAGATCTAAAGAGGGAACTTAATGATATTTTACATAAATCATCCTTCTCAATTTGACTAAGAATCACTAAGATATATAAATATCTAAATAAAAACCTCTAGTTAATTTACATGATGTGGGATATTTTATAATATCCATATCAATGATGGGTGTTCCAATAACTGAAGGATTATTGAAAGAGGAATATAAGTATGATGAATCCATTTTATATTCTAGTATGTAATTTGGAAAAAATATCCTTGGATTTATTCATATGAATCCCCAAAACAATTAATGTATATAAAACTAATAAGTTTTTAGTCAATCAACATAAAAAGAAAGTATATTTCATTATTTCATCAATGATTTCTCTCTTGATAAATTTACCATGTTATACATAAGAGAAGTGGTGAGATTTGAAGGAGTACCAGTTTCTATATATTTGATTGAGATATATGGTATACCTCAAGGATATAAATAATACTTCAATAATACTTTGATATAGATCTAGGTTTCAGTACTACTTATATCCCTCAGATAGATCAAAAGTTTGATATGAACATCAAATATATCGAGTATATTTCGTGGTCTGTAACAAATACATTGTATGGTTTTTGAAATGAACATATTCACATTGTTGATTTTTAACATAGAAACACTTTCAATTCTAGTACTAATTGAGAACATTTTAAGTCTCTATAAGGGACGAGACATTAGACTCCAGTATGATGGGATAAATTTAGAGAATTGAAGCTACTGATAACTGATCTTATCAATGAGACGAGAGTGAAGGTTTAAAATATTCTACATAATATCTAATATGTAGAAAATATGAACGAAAATATATATAAACAATTATCAATTAGGAAAATTGTTTGATATTAAACATAAAGTTATCCATCATATATAAATATAAAGAAGGATCATGAGGTCTGGGAAAAAGATAATTCTTATTGATAGATACAACATCCCATTTACGATCCATTATCACATCATAGATTTCACCTATTAACCCCCACTCTAAAATAACCAATATAAAATACATGATGAGTTCAATGCATGATATTTAAGGATGTACATAACAGGTTCATAGAGTGTATTGAGTCTGGAGGTGGTAACTTTGTAGAATGGTCTATCATGTGAGGGTTAGCTTTTGAAGATCATATATCATATGGAAACTATTCAATAAAATAATATTACACTATTGGTTACCATACTATGTTAGAACCCCATGTTTTAGGATTCAATGTGTCAACCATTAGAGGTGATGATACAAATGTACCTTCTACTGTATTAGTGTATGGTCTGAAATTTTTCGTGAGAACTTTTGGAAGGATAAGTAATTTAATTTCATAGAATTTTATAGATTAAATTACCATCTAAAATAATAAATTCTCTATTATGTAATGTGGTTATCGAAAACACATGAACTATATTTCATTTTTAATTTTACAATTTTATTAAATCAATATTTTTTTTTCTGGATTAAAAGACGGTTTAGAATTATGACCATTTTTAAAACAGATGATCTACATTGGTGAGTATGACTAGTATATATTAAACAATATAATAAAATATGATTGAATAAGATATAACAAGGGATTGTATTAAACCACATAATTGTACTCAATAAATCCCATCTATTAGAGGCTCTATGGGAGATGGAATCACTAGTCATTTCCTTTTACCAAGGCCAATATGTGATTGAAAAAAAAACATGGGTGAATCTATTTAAGTGATAATTTTATGTTTATGGTGATCACCTCCAAAACCATTTTTTTTCAAACAATCTTAATAATGTACTAATTTAAATTAAAAACCCTAAAAAAATGTACTTGTGTAATAAAGGGTTATGTATCTAGTCCCTATTATAAGATTTTTTGTATTTTTTGTATAGTAATATAATAATTCTATTTATACATTTTCATTATTACTATATATATATATATTGATTTTTATATAATCTGTTGGATAAAATAAATATTTTGATAAGAAGGAACACAAATATATATTTGGAAAATTTATTGTTTCAATTAAAACCTAAATTAAGCAAGTCTATGTGTGTTAAAAAAGATTTTATTTTGATGAAATAATATTATAAAATATTATTTATTGGAATATTAATTATTTTATTATTAAATTAAGTCCCATGTATTTTTTATATGTTCCAGAAATTAACATGTTGGGATTTTGAATTTTGAAAATATTATATTTACAAAATCAGTCTAGTAAAATTATTATTATTACAAATTAACACATCCAAATTATGTAATTATGGTTTCCTAATATTTTTTGAAGACAATAAAATTTTAGTGTTAAGAAGTTTATATAGTATAAATATATTATATGTATTTTTACATAATAATGTCCCAAAATTGATGTAATAGATACTTTAAAATTCTTCCACAGAAAATATACGTATGTCATTTAAAATAGTATTTAATGTGTGTTTTTTATTATTTTTATAAAACCTATAATGAATCCACCAATAATAATATTATATATTAATTTTTTTTAAAAAATACATTATGAACACGACTTTTTCCCACATAATTAATTGTATTATTTGGTAGAGATCACCTCTTAAAATAAAAAAAATTAAATGATTCATTTTTTGTAGAAAAATTGGTAAATTTACTTGGTAAAGATTATGGTTTTAATTATTTTATTACTTAGTATCTAAATCCTTAGATGAGAAATTAATAAATAAATCAATCCAATTTCACTATAAATTCTGACCCATACTCCAAAATACTATTCAATAAAATCACACTAATCATGAATTCCCTCTTACTATACATATTTGAATCCCTCCCAAGGTGTTACCATTCTCTTAAGAATCTCCCATAACACGTTTAAAATCACCCAATCATGAAAAGGAATATATTCCTTCACCAAATTCAGGTACCTTATTTATGATAAAACTTTTAATTTCCAATTATTCAGGTGTATTTTTTTAAACATAAAATAAATATCCTTATGATTCACATTTGGTGAGAGACAATTTTTTACACTCAATAAATTATTATATGAACCATTATATACAGATTTATGCTGGTGAAACTATCCATTGATTTTTCATTCCAATATTGTTTGTTGTGAATACCCAACCCTAGTTACACTGAAGGATATTTGTATATTTTTCTTGAGAAATAATTTATATTTGGAAATACATTTATTTCACACACACTCCATAATAATTTTATTAACTCTGATGAAATATGGTCTTATGTTTTTTGATTTATGTGGAACACATATGAATGCACATAATATGAATGTCGTGTGTGGGCCTATTAATATACATACCTATAGTGGATTAAATTTTTTTTATCACTAGAGATACCATGTATGGAGGATGAGATGAAATTCTATAAATCTATATTATGATGTGTTGATGATAATCATTACCATATTATTATAATGGTAGGTTTTATTTTTCTTCCATATTCCTATGAAGATTTGATTTTTTCATCATATATAATACCTCGATGTTAATGATTTTAATTCTCAAATTTTATTTAATGAATATTTTCCTATTTTCTGACCTGTATTAGGTAAACAAATTCATGATTTGATTATTACCTTATCAGGATTATTATCCCTTTCCTTTATTATGTAAATCCTTTGGTTTTACCATGTAGTTTTATTATATTAATGGATTTTATGGTCATGTTATGTAGTTTTTTTGTTATAAAATTGTATCCAAATTTTGAGTTATTTTGATATGTATCCAAATATAAAAATATATTTTCCATCAAGATGATCATTTGATTGAATTATGTGTATTATTATGTAATAAGTTGTGAAATAAAGAGTATAAATTATATGGGCTATCATAGTTGATATCCTATAATGTTCTCTCAATTTATAGGTATAAATATTTAAGAACCATTGTGATAAACATAAGGATAAGACTAAACATATTATAAGAACCACAAAGTTTTAAAAATTATAATTTAAATTGTTTTTATGAATAAACTGCCGAGTCTGAATAATAACTAGTGGGTGTGGTTATGGAACATATGTACCTAGGGGTGATAACTCCATGTTTTATTATTGGGTTATTATTCTTACTATAACATTCTCATGAAATAGTGCCCGTAGATTACACACCAGGCTAGACAGTGGCATGAAATATTCTTGGATTGATCATATTAATATTAAAAACTCTTATGATGAGAGAAAAAATGGGATTAAAATATAATTTCATTGAATAGAAACCATTTAATTTATATTTAAACCTTGAAATTACCATGTTAATGAATAAATTACATTTATGGTTTATCTATTTAATGTTCAATTTTTACCATTTAAGTGTCTAATAGTTATAAGTTTCACATCCATATGTTTATTTTCCATGTAGTAAAATATTATAACTAGATTCAAAAAGTGAATAGAATTCTTAATATCTATTCATGAACATCAATGTTCATGTATGATTATATTTATATTCCTTATATGTATCAAAGAACTATAATTTAAATACTCAATACAAACAAAAAAATGGAAGTCAATTTATTAGTGAAAATGGAAAATGTGTCAATTATAGTATGTTAAGAATATAACTTCTCCCCTATCAAATATTGATCAATGAATTTTCCATAACACTATATGATAATATCTATAGTATAATTTCACACTATCCTAATTATGTATTACTTTTCAATGTACATATCCAATAGAAACTTCCATGAGAGGGAAATCACAAAATATGTCCACAATCAGCCTTGGATTAAATATATTTTTATAGAGGATGATTGATTTCAATTAAAATAGTCTTCTCAAGCCCTTATATTGTTTCCTTATGAGGAACTATTTGTAGCACGAATTAAAGAGAATATTAAAAATTTCATACTGGATTTAATGCCCATTGTAAGATAATATGTTGATTTCTTCCTCAAAGAATTACATGGTCTCTCTTATATATGTGTTTTTGTGACTTCAATTTAACTAATACATGGGGTAAATAACATTCCACCATCATGTTAAAAAATAATAATCTTATTTATAGATCATTCCGTGATAATGGATATTGAAGGATGACAGAGACAAGAATCCATGAAAATTATTTTAACATTTCAGGGATTAACAGTGTATTATTGTCGATTTCTGAGAAACATCCCAATTTTTTTAAAACATTCTAACAAATCCGAAATGGAATAGATTGAAGCATTTCTATACTAATGAATTTTATGATAGAATTATAGATTTAAATAAGATATTTATCTATGCACCGGTTCTCACATTACCAACCTATGGGATGTAATTTTGATCTCTAACAATGCTTCTATAAAAAGATAGGGTTCTATAATCATGAAAAATTAAATGTTGATATCATATTCATCTCTCTAATAAATGATCCATGAACTGAAGTACCCATCATAAGATTTTAAATTGGTTACACTATTCATAAAATTTAATATTTGTATGTATTAACTATTATTGATAGATGTGTGACATATATATTAGTCATATACTCCAAAATTATATAATCACACAAAAAGATCACATCATTACCCAAATTATGTTGTTAGAGCTTATTAAGAATTTATAATGTTCAATCCGTTACCATCATTTTAATGTGAACAATGTAAAAAATTCTTTGAGAATATATTATCTTGAAACCCTATCCAAGAATGTTATTAAAAGAAATCATACATAATTATACATTAAATGGATTTTCATGTAAATATCTATGGAATATCACCCTACATTTATCAAATAAATGATCAACCCTCAATCATATGAATTTCTAGGATTTCTAATAAGAAGAATATATTCTATTGAAATAATTATGGAATATTATAGAGTATAAATTTGAAAAATATATAGGTATTAAATTTGGAAACTAAGAATGTTTCTAATCAATACCAAACCTGAATATTGTACTTCACAATTAAACACATAGATTATCCTTCCCTATACACGAAAGGTGGATTAAAATGTATAGATATCTGATATGTAACTACTGTTGTGCTAAAATGAAGATGATGATTGAAAAATATGTATATCAATGATTGGTATTTCAACTAGTCAATGATGAATGGATGGGTTATAAGTGTACTTTTAAAACATTTAAAATACCACTATAATTAATGTAAAAAACTAACCATGTATTGTTTTGTAGGAATCCACTAAACTTCTAAAGGCTAAATTACCTTTTTGGTGGTTGCTGATATCCATAAAATTCCAGTGTATTTAACTAATATCAAGGAATATTAATCCCTTAACATACACAAAATCATATAAATATTAGATGTGGTGAGATTATGTGGGGTTACATATTCTATAGTATTTTATCAAGATCCATGGTTTACCAAGAGAATTTTGAAAATACTTCAGCATGAATTATATGAAGAGATGAGTTTGAATATAGATTATGTATGGACCCCAACTTCCATAATGATATATGTGTCTTAAATAAATGATGTAACATATTTTATTATATTATACATGTAAAAAATAAATAAAAACCAACAAATATTATCTCATAAACAATGATCATTACATAAGTCAAATATATAATGAAATAAAATTGAAAAAAATACAACATGACAAAAGATATAAAACAGAATAGCTAAAAATGGAAGATATGGATCACCCCTATATATTAGAATCATAAATACCTTATACAAATCTATATAAATAAATAAATACAAGTCAAACAATCAAAATCTTATGAAAAGTTAAATATAACCTAATGAGAAATTTAAATGAATTGTGAGTGAAATATGGGTGTTGTATTAATAGAGTATAAAGGGAAATGTTACCATTGGGATTAGACCGTTATATGAGCACTGGTCAATATTATTTTTGTTTAATATCATGTTTGGTAACTATATCCATGGTTTATAATATTACTATTTGGGGGGAGGAAATGTAGGAGACTTCTCGCGCAACAACTCTTGGGTGTTCTTCGAGCTGATGATCAATGGAGAATCTACTAGATTGCTACAATGATCCTAAAGATGTCTTCATTCCTCCCTCAAAGGTGGTGTTTAGGGGTGTTGGGATTTCTTTGAGTCTTGTAGATGCGGTGAAGGAAGATTTGATAAACCCTAAGAGGAAGTCTGAGGGTTCGACCTCTCGGAATATGGTTTTCTATGAATCTCAGGTTGAATCTACCTCATTAAATAAATAGATTACGAAAAATGGCTCGATTTCATTTGTTGAAGTTAGTCTGAAAGTGTTGGAAGCTCATCTTGAAGAATGTCAGTTCTCTTTCCTTACTAGGTTATCAGGAACTCAGAGTGATGCCCCTTTGAGGGTTGAGGATGTGAGAACTCCTTTAGCCCAGAGTTGGGGCTTTACTGACTGGCGTTTGATATCAATTGGGAGAGGTACATTCCATATTGTTTTTCAATCGAATGAATTTCAAAATGTTTCCTGGAGTTTTGGACCAATTTCTCTGAAACCTGGTAACATTATGGTTAAATAGTGAAATCCTTTATCAAGTCCTCTTGCAATTAATAACTCCTCCACTCAAACATGGATTCGAATTAGGGGTTTAAATTGGTTTTTCTGGCATCCATTGATTTTATGGGAGGTCACTTCGGCTGTTGGTTGTCTGATCAAAGATGATAAAGAAACAGAATATCCTAGATATTGTCATTTTAGTCATGTTTTGGTAGAGATTGACTTAGCTCATGTTCTTATTGACACTGTCTTCCTTGTTGCGGTTGAGTTTATGTTAGAAATTCCTATAAAATATGAGTGGTTGCCTGTGTTTTGTATATCTTGTTTATGTATTGGTCATACTCCGGTGCAATGTCATAGGAATATAATATTCTCACTTTGTAAATAATTGGGTCATATCTCTGATCAGTGCAAAAAGAAACCAGGTGAACCGACTGGTAACAAGCATGCTTTCAGGGGGAGGATCCTCAAAATGATGGCACTTCCTCATTTGATGAGGCTGTCCATCATGGTTTGTCTAAGCCTTCTAACTTTCAGCAGGCTACTGCTGCTGCTGCCCCAGTGAAGGAAAAATTATTGGAGTAGGCTACCTTTGGAATCACCGGGTGTATTGATAACAGGTCCTGGGATGATATGGCTTAGGAGGAGGAAGGGAACCAATCAGGGCATGAGGTTGTTGTCCAACATAATAATACTGATGAATTTTAGCAAGCTATTGATGCTGTTTTCCAACATGGTTTCTCTACACATTCTTCGTAGGAGGAAGGGTATCAATTAGAGAAGGAGGCCCCTATCCAGAATGATGTAAATATAGAGTTTTACCGTGCTGCATTGGCCTTGACATGTAGGAAGGGTAATAAGAAGGTCTTTGATGATGATGTATTCCAACTGGTGATGCCTAAGAAGATGAGGGCATGTCCAATTATTTATGATGATATTCAGGTGGCCAATGTGGGATCTCGAATGGAAGATGATCTGTTGATGTACAATGTTTCTGTTGGAGAAGTTGCTGTATAGCAGGGGATTCAAGAGGGTGTAATGATGGATAGAGATGCTTCTGTTGAGAAGGATGGTGGTCATCAAGGTGTTACATGGGAGGAGGGTCTGGCATGATCTTCTTCCCATACGCAGGTTGTTATTCTAACAAGAGATCCCCCATCTATTTTGGAGGAACGATATCCTACAATGGATTTGAATAAGAGGGGGACTAATCTGGATGTTACTCCAATGGTTACATCAAGTGATGAGGCATTGTAAGAACCTATAAAACCAGTTGTCAATTTCTTTTCCATGTTAGAGTCTATTAATACTCCTGAGTTTGACTTGCTTAATCTTAAAGGACTCAAGAATGTAGGATCCACTAATCTAATATGTTCTTCCTCGACTCTGACTTCTGTTGATGATTTAGAGATCCCAAAAGAGATGGAACATGTAGTTCACGATGCTACACATTCTCTCAATGATGTGCAGGACTCTATGGTTGTACCGGAGGATCTTTCGGACCTGCATGTGGAGTCTCTTACTGGTATTGGTCACCAAGATGGAATCACCTCTGTTGAAGTTGGGAATTCAATGTTAAATGGGGAAGCTTCTCCTATAGAAACTGAATTGAATAATATTGAGGTTCTGTCATTGGAGAATGAAGCTGTAATGCAAAGGGGGTGAGGGCACCATCCTGCTAATCAGGGATGGTCTATGGGTCGTGGCCGGCCTTGAAAGAGGTAATGGTTGGATGTGTTTTTGAGTTTTCTATCTAGATGTGGTACTTTTCATGTAAGCATTTCCTCCAGTATATTGTACCTTTACACTTTTTTTAATAAATTTTGGGGTCATGTGTCTCTGAACCCATGACTGATCCTCTTTTAGTAAAATATTACAATTTAATTACTATTTATAAGTAGTATTAATAAATGATAATTGATAAAGAAAGAAGAATAAATGGCCTCAAATAGTAGAGTTGTGTTATTTAAAGGTCATTTGTCCAAACATGTGGGGGAGGTATCTTCAATGTGGTTATCCCAAGACAAATCCCAATTTTAACATCATAAAGTAAAATAATAAATATATCACCTATGGGAGATGTTCATGTTATTAGAAATTATCACTCTGTCAGTGCTAACTGAGGCACCCCATGAAAATACCATCATCACACAACTTACTCCAAGGGAATATGCAGGTGTAATGTGTAGTTATGTGTCCATACTATAGTAACATAATGTGAAAAATACATTTTATAAATAAAATTCTTATTCCATCAATTCCAAATAATAATATATTTTCATAACGAAATATATTTTTAATTAAGTGGAATTTGACAATTTTATTTTTAGACACAAATACAACATAAATTGTTTTTTCTAAAAAAATTAATTTTTTGATACACCAAGGTATTATGAATAATATTTTTATAGTGAAATATTATTTTATAAACCTTTTTTAAACAATAATTGATTAGATAATTGTACAATGGCATAGTGGATAGTGTATATGTGTCATAAATTTGATTATGTCTTAAAAACTATGATTTTTTAATATATGAGTATTTTTATATTGAAAAGATAAATTGTAAATATATCAAAATATTTATAAAAAATAATTTTTTTTGAT
This sequence comes from Viscum album, assembly GCA_963277665.1. Taxonomy (NCBI): domain Eukaryota; kingdom Viridiplantae; phylum Streptophyta; class Magnoliopsida; order Santalales; family Viscaceae; genus Viscum; species Viscum album. The sequence continues at coordinate 1,470,915,391 of OY728126.1, read as the reverse complement.
ATAAGAAATTATAATGTACGTTATGGGGAATTTATGATAATTTTCGGAAATAATTTTTTATGAATAGTAAAAAACTAGTTTTAGGTTTTCGATATATTTTATGACATAATATTTATGTCATAATGATTTAATAGTTAATTAAACAAAATGTAAGAAAATTAATAGGATACTTTGATAATAATTAAAATTTTCATATATTTTCATCAAATTTTGAAAATACACGTAACTTTCATAGGTCAAAAAATAAAATTATGAATTTCTAAAATAATACTTTCTGGAATAATTTTTTTCCCATTCCAAAAGATGTTTTCGATACTTTTTTTCATATTTGGTGTATTAAATTATCATAAAATGTTACCAAATGTCTAAAACCAAGATACAAAAACTTTTTTATGCCAACTCTTTTTGATTTTCCACAACCTATTTTTCCAAGACCAATGTTTTGAAATTTCTAAACCACTTCTCCACTTACACTATAAATACCCACAGATTTCTCTATTTTCATTAACTATCTATCTATCATCCAAAAAAATTATTTATTTTTTCCACCCATGGACCCCCAGTGTATTTTTGAGCCCCCATGGTTCCATTCGTAAATATCGTGGCACAACTCTTTAAGGTAAGGGAACTATTCAATTAAAATTTCTATTCAAGAATCCTTTTATAGAATGTCTTCCAAATTCAAATAATATCATTATTTTTCAAATATCTACTATCCAATTACTATAGTAGTTATATTTTATCTACGACAAACCCTTGGACCCTCCAAATTTGTTTTTCAAAAAATATGTTTTATTACTGTCACGTAGCAGAATTTTCTTCACAAATTTTAATCTTTTACATGGGGAATTCTCTTATATTTTTTATATGTATACCTAACCCTTATATAATTTCATTGGTTTTCCTAATATATTTAAAAATGAAATTTTTATATGGGGATTTACATATATGAAAACAATATTAATTTTATTTGGGTTAATAATGACATAATGATCATGTCTTTGAGTTGTTTTGTATACTATGATTCTTGTTGAGAAACCCATTCATTATTCTCCATGGGTTACTAATGAAATAATTTACTTTGTAGATCACATGAAATTAAGGAATAATAATGTTTCTAACTAATATCACTCCTTACATTGAGTAATTAATTTAAGATCTTGAGATGACATTTTTTACGATGCATTGTTGAATAAAGTTGTTAATATTAATTTATTACATCTTGGTGAAAAAAATGGTGACATACTTTTGAAAGAATCATATAAATGTTTTAGGAGCATTTAAATGTCCTAATTCATTTTCTTAATATTATTATATTCAACATTTTCATTATTTGTCATAATTTCATATATTCTTATTGATTCTCAAGATTATATGTTTTTTGTCTCTATTATTTAATACCTTATTGATATTCATATCAGCCCATTTACTTTTATGTATGTACCCATTATTATGCATTTCAAATGGATTTAGAAGAATGTTTTATGTTTTCATGCATTATGCACCTTTTTTTAGGAACATAAATTTTAAAAGACCACATTTTCTGTACAACGTAATGAAGTGTTATGTAATAAAAATGTTGGATACAATAGTTTTTAAAAAATCATGGATTTTTTTTATAGAATCTATGTCTTAAAAAATTTATGAAGATACCTAGGGAAAATTCTAAGTACATGAAAACATAGTGTTATTTTGGTGAAATACTAATTTTGTTGTATCCATGAAATGAAATCCCTATCTCGATACGAAAAAGTGGATGTCTATATTGAATAAATGTACCTATGCTAACAGCCAAAAACCACATTTTTAGATAGATTAAAATGATAACTAGATCATGATAATGGGCCTTGATGAAAAACTTGTTTGACACTCTGAAAAGATATCTTTGGTCAATCACATGATTTTTATGAAACATTATGAAGTATATATAAATGATTTAACTGTAATAATAAGATATTTATAAAATATTTGGTAATTTTTTGAGCCATAAAATTCATTTAGAATCATAAGATTCATAAAAGTAACATTCTTCTCTAATAGTTTTTATTATTTAAAATAAGTGGTGAGAAATTAGCAGAACCAAGTAAATAATGATGGAAACAGAAAATGAACTGACAATATTCTGAAGGAAAATTGAATATAAAAAATCATGATTATGTTGAATAAAACAAGTCATGTTATGAACAATAACTTTAATCAATGGGAGATACCAAATTATCCATGATGTGACATGATTTATTAAGTCATTTATGTATAAATCCTTTAATTCAATGTATCTACTACCCCATTTATTACTAAATAATGGATAAGATCTATTGAAAATATATTTTTTATAATCTGTTAGAAAGAGAAAGTTAACATAACCCTAGAAGTTTATTTCTTAGAATGAGAAGTTGATCAGTGGTGGACACTAATTTAAAACATGAATGAAAGAAGGGAGATTAATTTTATGGAGTGGGAATAGTTAGAGAGAATATTTTTCAAAAAATAGTTACCCAATTAAATGAAAATGAAAATAGAGAATGAATTCCTTCAACTCAAATAGATGAAAAATGGAGCATTAATAATATATAACAAGAATTTACAATACATTATTGATACATCTCTATAATTGTTATGGATACTAAGTGAGAGGCTTGTATATTCTTCCTTGGACTAAGACCATATATAAAAATTAATATAAAAATGGGGAATATTAATGAAATGTGAGGATAGTTCAATTCACCATGAAGTTTGATTTGTAGTTTGGAAAGATGAGTTGGCCACAGAGATTGAATAAAATGAAGGGATTAATGGATCCAAACTTATGGAGAAACATTGATTATAAAAGATGATGAAAAAAAGTTAAACATACTGCATTAATTTAATGTGTAAAGTATCATTCAGGGAACCTATTACATGGGAGGGAATGTTCAAAAAGTGTATAAGAGAGGTCCACATAGCTTGCGACTATCATGTTGAGGTGAATCCTAAAATTCTAAACCCTAATCAAAAAGGGAAGATGGTTCATGATTGGTAGATGTTCAATGCTTCATGTCTGGATAGCTTGGAATCTTTTACATTTAATGTCCAAATCATATGATTGTGGCGGGGAACTAAAATCAACCACAACATAAAAAAATAAGGAAATATCATTTATTTTCTATCTCAACGGATGATGTGGATGCTCCGAGTGATTTGGTGGCTGCTACAATCATTTTTCTCTATAATATAGATTGTTTTTTCCTAGTTATAAGAATTCCATTATATCATCATGTTTAAAAAATATTAGATAATAGATCCCTAAAATACTAGACATAGTTTTATGAGGAGATACTTATGTTGGAATTATCCTAGCCCCAATAGTGTATTGAAACTCTAGTATTAACATTGGAGAGTATAATATCATAAACAATATAGTAGAAATTCCCATTGTGGAATTTGACACAATACTAGAAATGGACTTGATCACAATGTATAAGTCCATTATTAAATACATAACAAAGATAATTTCCTTATACAAGAATTCCAAAGCTACAATACCTTTCAACGGAGGGATATCGATGCCTATGCTTTGTCTAGAAGGACCTCATATATACTTCTTTATGGAGACGATCATTGAAGAGGTAAAATGAAATTGAAGTATAAATATATATAATGTCCCCATATATAAGGAACATGTTGATTTATATCTTAAAGAGAATTTTAGTACTCTTTCAAAAAGGGATGTAGAGTTATCCATTGAACTCAATCATGGATCTAATATGATATCAAAGACCTCATATAGAATGAAAAGTATAGGCTTTGAGGAATTATATAAATAACATAATGTAATTTTGTGGAAGGTATTTATCCAACCATTTAAGCCTAATTGGGTATCACATGTTCAATTTTTAAATATGTTTTACGAATTCATGAAGATATGAATTGATTATAGTAAAACAAAATGAAATCATATTAAAGGGAAAGTACCCTCTCCCAAAAATGGATACCATATTTTACCAAATTAATCGGTATCAATTATTCTATAACATTGAACTTTGATCAAGGTGTTATCAATTGAGGTAAAAGAAAAAAAGTTATAATAAAGAGTTCCTTCTAAACATGATATGGGAATTATGAGTTTGATGTTATTCCCAATGTCTTGACAAATGGCCCTACTATTATTATGAATTTGATATTTAATGACATTAAGGTATACCGTTATAAATTAATTGTAGTTTTTATTGATGATATTCTTATATATGAATAAAATTTTCAGTACAATAAAGATAATATAATATTTATATTGAAAAAAATGAGAAAGGCGATGATATTTGGAAAATTCAGAAAATAATAATTCTAGTTACAATATGTTGAATTCATAGGGAACATTTTAACAAACTAATTCACCATAGTTGACATTGTGAAGACAATGTCTATATAAGATTGTCCTCATTCTACAACCATAATTGATATTTTTAGTTCCTTTGGTTTTGAAAGATATTATAAGAGGATTTTGAAAAATGTTTCATTACTTTATATTATAGAAAAATGTTAACTCGAAAATGGGATAAGTTCATCTGAAAAACAAAATGTGATGAAAATTTACAAGAACTAAAAAATTGAATGTGTACTAAAACATTGTTGATGATACCCTCTATTGGATAATGATTAATTATTTATAGTGATGCATATATGAATGGTCTTGGGTGCATCATCAAGAAAAATTGAAATCTTATTTCTAATTAATCTCTAATGTTAAAGCCTCTTGAAAAGTATTACCTTGTACTTGGCATGGATCTATCTTTTGTTATTTTTCTCTAAATACAAGGTGTGAAATTATATATGGTGGATAATATGATATATAAATAGACCACTAAGTATTGAAATATATTTTAATGAAAATGAAATTGAACTTGAGATAAAGGATATGGAAGGAACTTCTTAAGGACTATGACTGTTCAATTCATAGTCACCCTAGAAGAAAAAACTAAGTCCCTGGTCCATTAAGTAGGAAAGACCCTATTTTTAATAAAATGATGTGGATTAATGTAGATTATTTGATCAAGGTACCATAAAAACTGGACATGGTAATTTTAGGATCAGGTAAACAATCAACCCAATAAAAATTATTTTTCAACGATCATTACTAGAGAAGATCATGAGGGAAAATGAGAAGACCAATTGATATAAAGGATGATATAGGATATGAAGAATGTTAATTTTCATGAGATTAATATTTTTCTATAAGGGGTAATGACATTATGTACATGGCTATTTGTTCAATCTATCATGTAGATAGAAAATGATCTGACTGATCAAACACATATCTCTAAATGCTATATACATCTAGTAATAACTAAAACGTATAGGGACCATTATGATCATTATTGGGGGGATAATATGAAAAGAGAGATTCCTGATTACACAGTAGGTTTCATGGTTTTTCCCCATTTGAATATAGTATGAAAAATTCCTAAAGATATTTTTCAACAACTACCCATACCAATATGGATGTGTAGCAATATGATTATAGACTTTATCCCTATTTCCCCTATATCATCCAAAGGAAATAATGAAATATGGGTATCAGTGGACCAAATCACTATGCCTTCCCATTTCATCTCTATTGTAGAATATTTCTCTCTTGTACAACCTCCTTTGAAATACGTACAAGAGGTGGAGAGGTATTAGGGGTTCCAAATTATATAATTTATGGTTATAATCAAAGGTTCACATATAAATTTTCTTGAAGTATCCATAATAATGTGAATACTGAAATGAAATTTAGTACCTATCACCCGCAAACTGAAGACTAATCTAAAAAATATTCAGAAAAATGAGGAAATTATAAGAACATTCCAAATGGAATTTAATTATTAATGTTATAACACCTATGATTAGTGGTGTTCTAATTCAAAAATAGCTTCCACATGAGTATTCAGAAGGCAACATATGAATCTATATATAGATATTCAAAACTCCTACTTGTTGGGATGAGGTCGATAAAAATAAATTTCTTAGGCCCAATGATGTACAAGAGATGATGGAAAATTTTCATTCCATTTTACAACATAAAATGGTTTCTCAGAGTTAGTAGAAGAGCTATGATGAATATTTTCTAAGGGTTTCAGAGTTTGATATTGGGGAAAACAATTTCATTCATATATACATATAAAATATAGTCATGTGTATTGGAATGAAGATGATTCTTATGACTAGGTATATTCACCCATATGAAATCATTGATCACATATGAGAAATATATCTTATTAAAGAACATCCATAAATTCTACCAAAATATCATGATTTACTACACATATTTCTATTGAGTTGGTACATACTTAATTCCTCCAATGGATTGAAAATATATGTGGTGAAACTTGAACATGAAATCTCTTATGAGGAACAATTGGTGGATATATTGGACCACTCAGATAATGTTTTATGCATTGAGACTACCCACCTTAATAATGTGTTGTAATGTAAATGAAATAATAATGATAAAATGTGGGATCTAGAGGAGACAATGAGGTAGAGGGACCCTAAAATATTCCCAATAGATATAACGCGATGAAATTTTGGATGTAAAATTTATTAAAGGGAGAAATATTTAATGACCATGAAATTTTTAATTATTTATGTTTACAAAATGTGTTTTTTACATATTTTATAATAATATACATTTAAAAAAATAAGGTAAAAAAAGTTTTAACACATTTACAATGATCAATACAATAATCTACTATGAACCCAATTAAAATGTCCAACATCAAAAATGGGATAAAAATTGAAATAAAAAATCTAAAATTAGAATGTATAAATTTCCCCAATCAACTAGATTCATTGCACCCATAGGAAATTATATAGAATTAAATCAAAACAGTTGTAAAACAATGAACATATAATAAAATAAAAATGAAAATTTAAGGAATTTTTTATGAAATAATGATGTTGTATTTATAGGATATAATTGGAAATGTGACCTCTGAGATTCAACCATAATATGACCGTTGTATAATAAGACAATCGAAATCTATACCCTTGGTTGATAGTTCTCCTATTATTATTAAAATTTATAAGTAAAAATTAGAAAGTTTAAATGAAACAAAAAGAATATTCGATGTCATCAACCAGTAGAGTTAGGTAATGTGAAGACCATTTGACAAAACATGGGTGGGTGGTATCGTCAGTGGGTTTAGATGATGAAAAAGTACAAATCGAGCTTCAACATGCGATCATTGAATGAAATCTCATATGGGGGGAGTTCATGTTAGTGGATATTACTGCTTGGTCGATGATAGATGATGCGCCCAACGAAATTACCACCATTTCACACCTTACCCTAATAAAATATATGGTGGTAAATAAGGTTTAATTGTCCAGACCATAGTTACATATAGTGTAAATTAAAATTTATATGAAATTTGTTTTCCGTCATTTCAACTTAAGAACACTTTTTTCTTTATAAAATATATGTTTCTTTGAGATGAATTTTATAAATTTATTTTTTGACTCAAAGAAAAAGTAATTGTAATGTTTATATAATATATAAGATTTTTATAATAAAATGGTATTATGAATAATCATTGTTTTAATTAAATATTAATTTTAAATGAAATAATTTAAATAAAAATTGATAAAATAGTTTATTAATGGCCTTGGAGTTTTTTATAAGTTCCATAAAAATTACTACCATGAAAAATATCTTTTTTAGGTATAAAAAGAATTTTATATTTAAAATATATTATTTTCATATTTAGGGAATCTTTATAATGAAATAAACATCAATATTGAAATAATAAAGATAAATTTATGTTATGGTTGATTTATGAGAATTTTCTTAAATACATAATTTTTCCTGAATTCAAAAAATATTGTTTTTTGAATCAATATATTTTATGAAATATTATTTGTGTAATAATTATGTAAATATTAATAAATAAATACAGAACTAAAATATTTTATTTAATTTAAAATATATATTTTAATATGTTTTCTCCTATTTTTAAAATGGTAAGTTTCATTATAATTTCTTAAATGGAAAATTTTATTTTTAAAACATTACTTAATGGAATCATTACTTTGAAACTCAAAAATATGTATTGAATATTGGATTTAGGTTCCTGAGAAATAATGTAACATAAAATGTTACCCAAATTACAAAAACCGTGAGAAGAAAACACAGTTAAGACAGTGGTTTTTCATTTAACACAACCTAGTTTTCAATGACATATATTTAGATTTTTAAAAACAATTCCACATTTCTCAAATAAATACCCAGAGATTTCCCCACATACATTCACTCAAAATATATTCTATAGGATATTATAGTTATTTTTCCTCCCAAAAATCCCCCCTTGAGGTTTCCTCATGACCCCAAGGTTCCATTCCCCATGATCTTAGTGTAACTCTTCAAGGTAATGGAAATCTTCACTTATCATTTCCATTAAAGATTCATTCTGTTTTATGTATTAAAATTATTAAAAACATTATATTTCCCATATTATATTATCCCATTATGGAAAAATTAATTTTATCAATAAGATACACTTGTACCCTACCTTTATTTTCATTTCAAAAAAATCTTTTATACCCATCATGGTATTGATTTTTTTTCTCAAAATTTACCTTTTTCATTGGAAATTATCTTCTCCTTTTTATTTAAACACCCAATCCTCCTTTATTTTAAATGGGAATTCATGTAGCTTTAAAGTTTCCATTTTATTTGTGAATTTAGATATACTAATCCCATATTTCTTTTTTGTGGGTTAATAATGACTTAATGATCATGTATTTAAGATCATTTATTTGCAAAGATTTATGATAAGAAACCAGAGCATTATAGAGATTTTGTTATTAATGAAATAATTTTTTATGTCCATCACATTAAATTATGAAATATAATGGGTGATACTTGATTTTTCACCAATGAGTTGGGTATCGAAATTAATATCTAAAGATTACATGTTTGAAAAATCAATAGTGAATAACCATGATAATTTTCATTTATGAAAATATGGTATTAAAAGAGAGTGATATTATTATGAATGTATCATTTTAATGTTGAATCCACTTATCCATGTGATTATTCATGTTCTTATTATTATGTTATTCCTCATTATCATTCCTTATCATTATTATTTATGTTCTAATTGATTCCCAATATCACATGTTATATGTCACTCTTTTTTACTCCATTACATGGATTCTTGATCACCCATTTTCTTTGATTAATGTCTCTAGGTTATGAGATGTAGTAAATATAACTTTGGGTCAGAAAATGAAGAATTATTTCAAGTGTATTTAGAATAAGTTTTTCTTTTTTCATGTATTTTGTACCTTTTATCCCTGAAACTAAACATTATAGGCTACTCTATTTTTTAGCATGTAATGAAATGTTATGTAATAAAAGGGTTGGATTCCATATATTATCACCCAAATAAAGATTTGGAGTTTCATAGATATATTAAATGTCTACACAATATATTCATATTAGATTAAATTTAATTCAAAGGATGTTGGTTTTGACACATTCCCCCATTGTAATATTCATATAATCACAGTTTCTATTCTAAAATTGTAATATCACCATATGAGTACAGACATGGGAAGAGGATTCCGATTTCAAAATAATTATATGATGTTTTTGGGAAAAAATTAAAGGTACTATATAATATATAATATATTATATACAAGGTTCATACAATGTAATGTGAAATATAATCTGTGAAAGTTGAGAGAAAATCAATGCAGACAATCACCAATGAGACATATCGTTTGTGGTTAAAGTTAAGGTGAACCTTCCTATATCTAAATGGAAAAAACCAAGATATGTTGGTAGAATTTAATTATTATTCATATATTCATATAACCATTATGAAACTTGATTACATAATATTTGTGGAATATTAAGTAGTACACCCACCGAAAATATATAATTTACCTTACGTATTCCACGTATCCCTCTTAAGGAATTACATAAAATACCTGTCACATGTACTGAATATAGAGGAGGTACCTTTTTAGGAAGATCATTAATATGAGTATTTTCTAGTGAAGATGATAGATAATATGGACTATATTCTATTATAAATACTCTAACCCTTGTGATAGAGATTTTGTAGATATATTATTAATTTTCCATAAGATAAAAGAATTCCATATCAAATGGCCAAATTGTTTTGTAGGCCTGGTAAACTGGATAGATACATGAAAATGAAATTACAATTTATAACATAGAATTAATAATATTTTTTATTTTAGGATTCTATATTTCGACTTAGAAAATACTACCATATTAATCAAGAAAACAATTCTTCATGGCTTGAGGAATGGAAAACATAAGAAAGGGGGATGTCGAATGATCGGTATGGGTATGAGTAAAATATATTAAATTATTATTAAATGATTCATAATAAATATGGGAAGGTAAATAAAAAAAGACAAGTAATTTAATAAATTATTTGAACAATAATAATAATATATAAAGAATACATGATCATCAAATAATCCTATATAAAGAATCAAATGAGCCTAAAACATATCGTGGGATATTTTTGATAATAATATAATGACATGGAAAATAATAAATATTTTCCTAATGATTTAATTATTAATTTTAGATATTATTAATGTACCATCAAGGCATTTTCCAAAGACATCAAACATAAATTGGTAAGGCCTCATCCAAATACCCACCTAGAATGTATCATGAGACCTACCATTGTGTCATGGAGATATCGAGATCATGGAAATTATCATATAAATTATAATTAATTTCTCATATGAAAGGGTGAAAAATAATCAACATAAACCTTTCCATTGAAAAACTGACATGATATATTTAAACATTTTCCCTAATAAAATAAACATAATAAAAACCATTAAGAGTAATATGAATTGTTCCAAAAAGGTACATACCTAGTCAAAATAATCATAAAATATCTACATAAAAAAAATATGGTATACAAACCATATATACCCAGTGGGTAATAAGTAGAATAAAAATTTTATTTATTTTCGATGAATAGAAATTCCATAATGAGATCATTAAGAAAATTCGGGAGGGAAATTATCTTCCCACATTGGAAATGAATTTTTAAATTTAAAATTTAAAAATTCATTTTAAAAATAATTTTCATTGAAAAAATATAGAATCCTATAATTAATGAATTAAAAACATTTGTTTCTACGATGGTAGGTAATTATGTTTATTTATTACATGTTAAAAATATCATTCGATTCACATTTTTGATAAAAGGAACATCATGTTTATTTACAAAAAAATTAGAAGATTCAATTTGATAGAATTCTAAAAAATTACAATCACACATAAAATTTTATTTAATTTATATTTTAAATAATTTTAGGAAAATTTATTGTAATATTTTATAAAAACATGGTATCAAAAGAAACATGATTTTTGTCCTAAGATATAAAATTGTGGGATAGTGTAAAAAAATATTTTCTTTATCTCTAACTACTATAATGAAGAAAATTTAAATTTTTGCAGGATGTTTTTCTAACAACTACAATAGAAGACAATTTATGATTAATTTCCTGATATATCAATATATATTATTATTATAAATTTAACCATAAATAACCTGAACAAAAGATGAGATTGTTATACAAACTATTATCACATTGAGACATTTCAATTATAAACCCCATTATTGAAACAATATAAAATGCAAATTTAAATAACATTAATATAAATGGTTTAATCATATAAAATTTAAATGTGTCAATTTATATATACCGGAACAAATTTACGTGATGTGTATTACATATGTCTCATGAAAGTAAACGTGAGACGAGAAACCCTTTCTCAAGGATCAAATTACATTATAAGTGTTCAATCATATAGTATGATAAATAATAGAATATTATACATATATTAATTATACAAAATAATATACCCCATACTATATATTATTTATTTATATTATTTTATCAAATATCTGTTGATTATTTTGTGTTAAAATCATAGTCTTAGGTGATAATTGCTTCACTTTCCATGTATATTTTGGTTAATTTCATTAATTCGTTATACATTCATTATGGTAAAATAATATGAAGTATTTTTAAAATTATATTAATATAATATATATTAATTATATATATTATATTAATATATAAAATTTATAGATAGAAAATGGATTACACCATCTATGGAGATGGTGGGTTGTACATACATATGAATATTGTTTCAATATTCCTTGATAGTTGGAATGAATGGAAGGAAAATAAAAAATAAAATATTTATTAGAAATAATGAGTGATTTTATATAATATTTATTAATTAAATTTTTTGTTATTACCTTCCATGTAAATCATTAGTGAATAATGAGTCACATCACTTCATGAGGTGGCAGTATGCTGCACACATGAGGGATGTTGTCATATCCCCCAAAAAATGGAATGTTAGATGTAATTGTCATATAATAATTCGATATATATAATTATGTTTAAAATATCAAATATATATTAATTTAATATATCCTTATTAAAATATAGGTAATATGGAAATATGGAAATAACATTAGATCGGTTCGTTACGTTGTAGTTTGTGGTACACATAAGTTATTCTATAGTTTTCTGATTAGTTGGAAAGAAACAAGGTAAATATGATCTTATAAATCTATAATAAAATTAATATCATGCATTTATAATAAAATTTTTAAATCAATCATTTTATGCATCCATGAGAGGCAGTTATGGAAAACACATTAAATCAGTTCTTGATGGGATTTTCATTCAAATACGCAAATGGCTGTTTAATTTTTACATTGTATTATCGGATATGGATGTGGGTCATGAAATTAAAATCATAAAAAAAAAATATATTCTAAATAATATTTTTATTAAATTTTAATTATTTAATATTATTTCATGGTGGTAGAGAAGGAAATTAAAATATAATTTTTTAATATTGTTACGTATTATTTTTACAACATCAGGAGGTTTACACAAAAAATAATTCCATGATTGGATTTATGATTAAAAAAATTCCTATTGTTATTTTGTAGAGTATTACTAAATCTAATTTGGAAGGTCTTAGAAAAATGGATTTTTAAATTTCAATAGGAGAGGAGATGTGGTGATATTTTGATGTGGGGAGAGTACATATAAGGAACCATCCTTAAATATTACTTATTATTGAATTAAATGAATAATTCACATAGAGGATCTTTTCAGGTTTAGAGTTTTAGAGAATTAGATCATAAAACATGCATTACATTCCACATTTAAACAAAGTGGTTACATACAAGAAAATACTCATTTTTCCCATAAAAGGAAACATATTTAAAATAAAACATGGATTCTTTCTTGACACTTCCTTGACACTATCATCACATCATGTACCTTTCCCTTGACCTATGAAAAACATTTTAAAAACTTGGGATGAGCATAAAAAGCCCAGTAAGGGATATAAAAGTACGAAATAAAAACATTAGTCCATGTATGAAGTCATAGTTTACTCATAAAACATAATCACATACCTCAAAAAATCATGAATAAATCATATAAATCATAAGACATAAAGGTAACTTGATGCATTCATAACATTCTTATGTAGGGAGTAACCCTCATGGTTACGTTTGGAATACCCATCACAGTATATTCCCTAAATATCTTCAGAGAACGCTAAAAATTTAACTCTTCGCATTACCCAATGCATTGGAGAGCTATATCAGGCTCACCCACCCTTTGTTTATCACGGAACCACCCGTCATCATAACAATTCCCAAGAACCATAACATAATCTGTTCACATAAAACATGCATAATGGAAACATAACATTTCCACTTTTCAATCACAAGATATCAATACAACACATTGATATAAAAACATTATGAAAACCATTTTCAATACCAAAATAAAAGAAAAGTAAAACACGGTAAATATTTTTCATTCAAAAAATTTTATGGCTTGTAGAGGAAGCCGAAACTCAAATAATGGTCATGGCGGCGAAGAAGTCGTTGTCGCCGCCTACATACGACAAAAAAAACATTCCCTTTTTTCGTTTAGTAAATGCTTTTTATAAAAGAATTCATTTTGAATAAATGTAAAAGTCAAAAGGGTTTATACACCGTATAAAAGAAAGTTGTGTATAAAACAAAATATGCCTCAATAAAAAGAGATTGAGACGATGTCCCTTATAAAGGCGGTATCCTTGGATTAAGGATAAATCAATTACATAATTCTGTGTGACAAACAAATACACAAAATATAAGTGTATATTAAATGTAAAACAATCATATTTCATTCACACATATTCATATAATGACATATTCAAGGAGTACTAGTTTATCCCAAAGAATCAATATTGGGTTAAAAAGTTCCCTTGCCAAAAATCGACAACCTAACGGCGTCACTTCAAACTTCATAAAATGAGTTGATGAGAGATAAAAAGGGTATCTCATAACATAGACATAAAATTTACATTAATAAAGATATATAAGAACATATCCCAACATTACACTATGTAAATTAAAAGACCCAATAAATGATGTCTTTTAAAAAGAGGAGGGTGAAAAGTTCCCTTACCGACTTGGGTATCTTTTAAAACATTCACCCCATGAAAGAAGGACAAAAACAATATTGATGTAAATACTCATAAACGAAATTATATTACACAAAGAGTAGAATAATGGGAAGTAAATATACCACTAAAAGGAAATGGTGGAAAATGTAGCATAAATCTCACGGGAATAAAAGTTAGACAAAAAATCCCATACGAAAACTCGGCAACCTAACAACGCCACTTAAAACTTCCAAAAAATGGATTGATGAGATAAAATAGGGTATCTAATCATATTAACATAAAATTTACAGAAAGAGGAATATAAAAGAACATCCCCCAACATAAAAAAGAGGAGCTTAAAAGAAGTGACATAAAGAAGAGTACTTAAAAAGAAGGAGAGAGGTTGGATCTCTTACGAAAATTCGACATCCTAACGGCGCCAATCAAAACTTCAAAAATGGATTGATGAGGTAAAATAAGTTCTCTCATCATATGAACATAAAAATTATAGTAAGAGTAATATAAAAGAACATCCCAATCATAAGAAATATGAGCTTAAAAGGAATGACATAAAAGAGTGTACTTAAAAAGAAAGAGAGGGGTAGGTTCCCTTACCTCAAGTCCGACTTGTCTTGTTCGTTTCTTTATATTCCTGAATAATAAACTTTGGTAAATTTATAATTTCTTAAGTAACTCCTTTAAAGATTATTATTCAGTTCATATCACATATTATATTGTTATAATAATTGTTTAATAATGTTAGTTCATATCAGATTTTTTTGCCGATGTTTGGTACATGAGTAAAAAAATGAACTTGTTTGAAAATGATTTCCCATGTAGTTATAAGTAAATAATTTCTAGAATAGTATTAATTATTAAAATATCATATATATCCAGTACATGTTCATTTTATACTATCCCATAACATTTGGAGATAAAAAATGAAATGCACTCTTCATGGAGACGGTAGGCCGTACGTACGCATGAACGCTACATTCATTTTTTTGTCATACTAATGGAATTAAAAATAAATGAGATATATATATATATATATTATAAATCCAGTATAATATATATGTTATATAGGTCACATATGTTCATTAATTTCATTGTTTATACATTCCATGTGTTGCATGAATGAGTCACATCACTTGAGGGGGCTGTATTCCACACTTTCTCATATGAAATTATCGCATTTGCACAACATGAAAAGAATAAAGTTATTTTTTAAATATAAAATACAGAAGAATATAGTAAACATAAATACAATATATATCATATATAAAATACTGTGACATCATAATGGCCACCTTTAAAGGTGTTGAAAGATTATTGAACAATCATCATTTTGTGAGGCAGAAAATCGCCAACCATAGAAACAGTATGTTCTTTAACCATAAGATGAAGGTGTGTGTAGTTTTAGATCTAATTATTCTTATAACAACATCCTAGTATATTGAAGATACTATTTTTTGTTACAAAAGAAAGTAATAAAAAGATTTTAGGGGGTTGGAGAAGAAAAATAAAACATTAGGACACAAGAGAAGACAATACCTTTAAATTGGGTAACTCTTTTTTATTTGAGCTCAAAGGATTCCTTGGAAAGACTTATGAAAAATTGAGTCTTATAGGAGTAAGATAGGTATGTGGAGAGACAAAATGGGAAGGGTTTTTCCAAGCCAAAGGATTGAGAGGTGTGGGTAAGCTGGTAGAGGTGGGGGCCTTTTATAAGAGGAGAGGAGGGGAACTCTTGGAATGTCTTGAAAAGTAACATTATTATGAAATGAATTTAGGATTTTAAAGGGCCCAATATTATATATTTCGAGTATGAGGTGATAATAGTTCGAAATCCACACATCCAATAGGTTTTTTACAAGTTTAGGTCTTAGATTTTACATTATCTTTTCATTTTATTTAAATCATTAAATAATGAGGTAATCACTGCATCATCATGGTGTTATAAATAATTTAATTTATTTAATGTATAAAAATTATAAAAAAAATATCATGATGTGGGAAATCTTTTTAGATTTATAATGAATATTTATAGGCAAAAATATGAATTGTATAACCCCATTTAAAAATTGTTTTAGTAAAACAACACATGTTTGTGACATTTTTATTTTAACATTAAATAAAAAGTTTTTAATGTCATTTTCCTACCAAAGTGGCTCCATGGGGTCCCCAAGTTGACCCATGGATTTTCTTGGTCGTCCATGACACATCCAATAAGGGTAGGACATGTGTCAAAGTCATTTCATATTATTAAAACATTATTTTTACCTTAAATTACACTAATTAC
The DNA here is from genome assembly GCA_963277665.1 of Viscum album. Taxonomy (NCBI): domain Eukaryota; kingdom Viridiplantae; phylum Streptophyta; class Magnoliopsida; order Santalales; family Viscaceae; genus Viscum; species Viscum album. Next base: position 1,470,898,595 of record OY728126.1, on the reverse strand, counting down.
CTCGAATGACGATTAAAAACATAGAAGTTACTATTCACCAAAAACTTATTTTAATCCCATTAAACCACATTTTACTTTATAAAGAAAACCATTTATGTCGGATTTTTGAAATTAAAAACATAGAGGTGGTAAAATTTCTTTTAAACGAAAAATTAGTTTTTTTAAGTACCACTTAGTGGTTTCACTATTCATCAAAAATTGAAGTTTTTCAGAAAAATACCAAAATTTCACCCTAAGATATATTTGATATTCCGAATTCGAAAATGATGTCTATTTTAAAATATTCAAAACATATAAATTACATTAATTAATTTAATAATTAATTCCCACTGTCAGAACAAATAACGTGTTTTTATGAAACAATATATATCAAAAGATTGACACTAGTTTATGTCCAATTTGAAAGTGAAATTAATTCCAATGAACACTATTGGATTAAATGGTAAAAATTTATTCTAATTTAAATTTAAAACAAATTCAAAATATAATCTAATCATATAAATAAATTAGATTAATAAGAGGTTTTGAATTAAAATACAACATTTTTCACTATTCATTAAAAATGAACTTTATCGGAAAAATACCAAAAATTTACACAAAGTAAATTTTGATGTCCCAATTATAAAGAAGAATTTTATTTTGTCAAATATAACACATAAAATTGTCAAAAAGTGGATTTAAAAGAGGTTCTCCATCTAAAGGCGGTTAATTGACCCTTTAAAGAATATTTGAATGTGTACGCTTAAAATTGGATTCATTCACATTTTTAATCCTCTAACATTTATTGTAAAAAGTAAAAATATTTGACAAACATATATAATAATTTTGTAGTTAGTTATTTTCATTCCCGTAATTACAACGGCTAGGTGTTAACTACCATTTAAAATAAAATTATTTTATTATTAGAGTGCAATGTAAGATTTTAAAGGAACTCATTGTTGCGTATTGGGTAAGCTATTGAGAATAGCATTCCCTTTAAATTAATATTAAAATTTTATTCAAAAATAAGGATAAATATGAAAATGTCATATTCTTTATTTACCTGGGGTGTTACATCCTTCCCCCCTTTTGAGAATTGTGTCCTCACAATTTTAAAATTGGGCTCGGAAATATCATTGAAAGTCCCACATCGGAACAAGAGTCGATAAAACAATCACTTTAAAAGAAATAAAGAGAATTACAGAGGTCACCCGAGATAAACCATACTAAGATTCCATATAGGAAAACATGGATATGGAAGAAAAATCAAAGGGTCATGTTCTGAGGGAGAGTGATATAAAACATGTTTAGGAGAAAGTTAACCACAAGAAAATCACAAACTTGTGGTGAGTTAAACAGTATTCGATTCCCGAGTAGGAAAAGTTAATACACAACATTTTTGTTTTAAGTTACTTTTCATTGAGGAATTTATTTTTGACCTTAAGGAAACATACTTACTTGTCATGTTGACTTTAAACTTTTACTATATTTCTTACACAAACTCATACTTTCCATAAATGATGAGTATTTAGGAAGACTTGTTCACATTAAGAGTACTATAATCAACTTATTGAGAATCACCTAATCCAAAAAAGAGAACTATATATTTCCCATGTCTTTAGACCCTTACCAAAACCAAAATTGTTAGAACAGGATCAAATAATCCCGAAAAGGATAACCCTTTATAAAAATAAAATCTATTCTTAATCTCCAAAATTTGTCCAACAAAACCCAAAGTTCAACGAGGAACATTCGATAAAAAATTTTTCCATAAAGTTTTTCAATGTAATCCAAACTAAGATTGAAACCCAAATATTTGAAGTATTTAGTCACATATTCTTCCAAGGCACAAATTAACACTCATCTCCAAATAACATCAGTTGCTCTAAAAGTCTCATATTGAAAAGTAATTAACCTAATCACATATCCTCCATGATAGGTTAATAATTTCCATAGATAACCCAAAATCAACTTACTCTTAATTCATAAAATCATCTAACTAAAAAGAATAAGTCATACTAACTAGGGACTTCACGTAGTCTAGTGGTAGGTGATAAATATCAGTCGCACTTTGGTTGTGGGTTCAATTCCCGCAGCTTTGTCCAATTCGGCAGGTTGTCACACGGTCTGCATTTTGTCCTTTTTATAAAACTCCAAAAATAACCCTAACATTTTTTAACCGAAATAGTTTCGTTATACCTCTCATTTTCATCCAAATTCATTACAATATCAACTTCTTAATTCTTGAAGTCTTATTTCACCTCCATAAAATAAAATGATTCCCAAAATTAATAACAACATACCTTGATCATGGAGTCCACTCGGTTTCATCGTCATCTTGTTCATGTAGGTAGAAGTCCCATGCATTACAACAATGATTTATAGATCCTTCAAAATCATTTGCTTCCTCCATCCAAATACACCTTTTACAACATGGGTCATATGTGTGTTCAAAGAAAAATAGTTTTGGAAAATAATCATGTATGACATATAATTCCAAAACATCTGATAAAACATGATTTAAATAAAATAGTCGGATAGAATTATACTTGAAACTTCCTATTATTGGTCCTTTTAAAATACCATAAGTATGTGCTGAGAGACTATATTTTAAAAGCAAATATAAATAGGTTGATCAAGGGTCTCCTTCCTCAGTACCAATTTTAAAATCATAATATGCTTCAAATTCTTATAACAAGGTAAAATTTTTGAAAATACCTTGATAATATTTACCTTTATTGAAAATATGAGAATATTGGGAAAATAGTATTTTCCTAAATACAACCCATGATCCATTATGATAACGAGGTATATTGGAGGTGTTTGATATCTCAAAAAACTGCTTGCAAGTGAGTTGTATGCTAGAAAAAGTTTCACAATCATCCGAACATGACTTTGCAATAATTATTGCAAGTATGTCATCAGGAAGAGATAGGAATGTCATTTGAGATCCTCCTCCTTCCATTCGTAACTAACTTTAATTGACCTGAAAAAAAGTTATAAAACAAGGATTTAACTGAAATAATAGATATAGGGACTAACCATGTGTCTAACAAAAACTCTTAATCCCTAAAGTTGTCTAAAACGACCTCTAATACCAACTATAAGGACCCAACCTTAAACATTACTTATTATTGAATTAAATGAATAATTCACATAGAGGATCTTTTCAGGTTTAGAGTTTTAGAGAATTAGATCATAAATCAGGCATTACATTCCACATTTAAACAAAGTGGTTACATAAAAGATAGTACTCATTTTTCCCATCAATGGAAGCAAATTTAAAATATAACATGGATTCTTTATTGACACTTCCTTGACACTATCATCACATCATGTACCTTTCCCTTGACCTGTGAAAAACATTTAAAAAACTTGGGATGAACATAAAAAGCTTAGTAAGGGATATAAAAGTATGAAATGAAAACATTATTCCATGTATGAAATCATACTTTACTCATAAAACATAATCACATACCTCAACAAATCATGAATAAATCATAGAAATCATAAGACATAATGGTAACTTGAGGCATTCATAACATTCTTACGTAGGGAGTAACTCTCATGGTTATGTTTGGAATACCCATCACAATATATTCCCTAAATCTCTTTGGAGAAACCTTAATGTTTAACTCCTTCGTGTTACCCGATGAATTGGAGAGATATATCGAGCTCACCATCCCTTAGATTATCATGGATCCACCCATCTTCATAACAATGCCCAAGAACCATAACATAATCATATCACATAAAACATGTATAAAGGAAACATAACATTTCCACTTTTCAATCACAAGATATCAATACAGCACATTGATATAAAAACATTATGAAACCCATTTTAAATACCAATATAAAAGAAAATTAAAACATGGTATTTATTTTTCCTTCAAAAAAAGTTATCGCTTGTAGAGGAAGCCGAAACTCAAATAATGGTCACGGCGGTGGAGAAGTCGTTGTCACCGCATACGTACGACAAAAAAAACATTCCCTTTTTTCGTTTAGTAAACAATTCGTATAAAAATATTTCTTTTTAATAAATGTAAAAGTCAAATGGGTTTATACACCATATAAAAAAAAGTTGTGTACAAAACAAAATATGCCTCAATGAAAGGAGATTGAGACGATGTCCCTTACAAAGACGGTATCCTTGGATTAAGGATAAATCAATTACATAATTAAGTGTGACAAATGAATAAAACAAATATAAGTTGATATTAAGTGTAAAACAATCAGAGGTAATTCACACATATTCATAGAACGACATATTCAAGGAGTACAAGTTTTTCCTAAAGAATCCAAATTGGGTTAAGAAGTTCCCTTGCAAAAATACAACAGCCTAACGACGTCACTTCAAACTTCAAAAAATGAGTTGATGTGAGATAAAAAGGGTATCTCATCACTTGGACATAAAATTTACATCAACAAGGATATATAAGATCATATCCCAACATTACAATATGTAAATTAAAAAGACCCAACAAATGAAGTCTTTTTTTAAGAGGAGGGTGAAAAGTTCCCTTACCGACTTGGGTATCTTTCGAAACATTCACCCCAAGAAACAAGGACAATACAACATTGACGTAAATACTCATAAACGAAATTATATTACACAAAGAGTAGAATAATGGGAAGTAAAAATACCACTGAAAGGAAATGGTGGAAAATGTAGCGTAAATATCACGAAAATAAAAGTGAGATGAAAAATCCCTTACGAAAACTCGGTAGCCTAACCGCGCCACTGAAAACTTTCAAAAAATGGATTGATGGGATCAAATAGGGTCTCTCATAATATTAAAATAAAATATACAGAAAGAATAATATAAAAGAAAATCCCTCAACATAAAAAATAGGAGTTTAAAAGAAGTGACATAAAAGAGAGTACTTAAAAAGAAAGAGAGAGGTTGGATCTCTTACGAAAATTCGGCAGCCTAACGACTCCGATCAAAACTTCCAAAATGGATTGATGAGAGAAAATAGGGTCTCTCATCATATGAACATAAAAATTACAGTAAGAGTAATATAAAAGAACATCCCAATCATAAGAAATATGAGCTTAAAAGGAATGACATAAATGAGTGTACTTAAAAAGAAAGAGAGGGGTTGGTTCCCTTACCTCAAGTCCGACTTGTCATGTTCGATTATTTATATTCTTGAATAATAAACTTTGGTCAATTTATAATTGATTAAGGACCTCCTTTAAAGATTATTATTCAGATCATATCACATATTATAATGTTATAATGTTGTTTAATAATGTTAGTTCATATCAGACGTTTTTGCCGATGTTTGGTACATGAGTAAAAAAAACGAACTTGTTTTAAAATGATTGCCCATGTAGTTATCAGTAAATCATTTCCAGAATAGTATTAATGATTAAAATATCATATATATCCAGTAAATATTCATTTTATACTATTCCATAACATTTGGAGTTAATAAATGAAAAGCACTGTTCATGGAGACGGTTGGCCGTACGTATGCATGAACGCTACTTTTATTTTTTTGTCATATTAACGGAATTAAAAATAAATGAGATATATATATATATATTATAATTACAGTATAATATATATGTTATATAGGTCACATATGTTCATTAATTTCATTTTTTATACATTCCATGTATTGCATTAACGAGTCACATCACTTGAGGGGGCGGTAGTCCACACTTTCTCATAGGAAATTATCACATTTGCACAACATGCAAAGAATAAAGGTATGTTTTAAATATAAAATACAGAAGCATATAGTAAAAATAAATACCATATATATCATATATAAAATAAAGTGACATCATAATGGCCACCTTTAATGGTGTTAAATGATTATTGAACAATCATCATTTCATGAGGCCGAAAATCACCAACCCCAGAAACAGTATCTTCATTAACCATTAGATGAAGGTGTGTGTAGGTGTAGCTCTAATCCTTCATATAAAAACGTCCTAGTATATTTACGATACTGGTGATGTTACAAAATAAAGGAATAAAAAGAGTTTATGGGGTTGGAGAAGCAAAATAATACACAAGAACACAAGAGAATACACTACCTTTTAATCGGGTAACTCTTTTTGATTTGAGCTCAAAGGATTCCTTGGAAAGACTTCTGCCCATATTGATGCTTCTAAGAGTAATATAGGGATGTGGAGAGACAAAATGGGAAGGATTTGGCTGAGCCAAATTCTTTATAGGTGTGGGTAAGGTGGTAGAGGTGGGGGCCTTTTATAAGAGGAGAGGAGGGGCTGTAACATCCCAGGTAAATAAAGAATAAAGAATTTTCATATTTATTAATATTTACGAATTAAATATTAATTTTATTTTAAAGGGGTTGCTATGTTCGATAGCGTACCCGATACGCAACGATGAGTTTCTTTGAAACTTACGTAGCACACTAGTAATAAAATAATATTATTTTAAATGTTAGTTAACAAGTAGCCGTTGTACTGGCGGGAATGGATAGAAATAACTAAAATATGATTAGATATGTTTTTAAATGTTTATACATTTACCCAATAAAAGATAAAAGCTTAAAATACGGAAAGAGTTCAATTTTTCGAGCATATATACTCTAATTTTCACTAAAGGTTCACTTATCACCTTTTAATGGTGATAAGTCATTAAATATAGTTTTGATCACTCTTATACTTTATTTTGGACCAAATATAACTCTTCTTTAGAATCGGGACATCAAAATTTACTTTGTGTAAATTTTTGGTACCTTTATGATAAAGTTCATTTTTTTATGAATAGTGTAAAATGTTGTATTTTAATTCAAAACCTCTTTTTAATCTAATTTTTTTATATGATTAGATTATTATTTTAATTGGTTTTAAAGTGAAATTAGAAAATATTTTTACCAGTTAATCCAATGGTGGTCATTGGAATCAATTTCACTTTGAAATTGGACTTCAACTGGTGTCAATCTTTTGATACTTATTGTTTCACAAAAACACACTATTTGTCATGACAGCGGGAATTAATTATTAAATTAATTAATTTGACTTATATTTTTTGAATTTTGTAAAATGGACTTCATTTTTGAATTCGGAATATCAAATATAGCTTAGGGTGAATTTTTGGTAATTTTCTGAAAAACTTCAATTTTTGATGAATAGTGAAACCACTAAGTGGTAATCAAGCAAACTGATTTTTCAGTTAAATGAAAGTTTACCACTAATGTGTATTGAATTTTGAAAATCCGACATACATGGTTGTCATTAAGAAGTAAAATGTGGTTCAATGAAATTAAAATAATTTTTTGGTGAATAGTAACTTTTTTTCATTAATCGCGATTAGTTGTAATTAGTGTAGTTTAAGGTATAAATAATACTTTAATAATATGAAATGACCTAGAAACACATCCCAACCTTATTGGTTGTGTCATGGCCGACCAAGACAATCCAGGGGACAACTCGGGGACCCCATGGAGCCACTTTAGTTGGAAAATGACATTAATATATTTTTATTTAATGTTAAAGTGAAAATGACACTAACATAAATTGTTTTACTAAAATAATTTTTGAGTGGGGTTATACAAGTCCAAATTTTGATTATAAATAGTCATTGGAAAGATAAAAAGATTTTCTACATCATAGTATTTGTTTTATAATTTTTAAACATTAAATAAATTAAATTATATATGACATAATAATGATGCAGCGATGACATCATTATTTGACGATTTAAATAAAATGGAAAGATAATGAAAAATCTAAATCCTACACATGTCCAAAACCAATTGGATGAGTGGATTTCGAACCCTTATCACCTTATCCACTAATTATACTAATGTGGGACCTTTTAAAACCGAAACACATTTTCAAATAATTAATATTTCTTTACTTTCCAAAAGTGCCCCTCCTCTCCTCTTATAAAAAGCCCCCACCTCTACCCCATTTCACAAACTTCTCAAGCCTTTGGCTCGGCCAACCCCTTCCCAATTACTCTCTCAACATCCCTCTCCTCATCATAGATGATTCCCTTTGGGCATAATCCTTTCAAAGGAAGCCTTTAGGCTCAAATCAAAATGGATTTACACTTTTAAAGGTAATTCATTCTCTCTTGTTCATTTGTTTTATTTTGCTTCTCCAACCCTCTAAACTCTTTTTATTTACTTATTTTGTAACAACACCAGTATCTTAAATATACTAGGATGTTTTTATAATATTTATTTGAGCTACAATCTCACAAAACTACATCAAATGGTTAAAGAACATACGGTTTCCGTGGATGGCAAAATTCTGCCTCCCGAAACGATGATTGTTCAATACTCATTTAACACCTTCAAGGGTGGCCATTATGATGTAACTATTTTTATATATGATATATAATATGTTTATGTATTCTTTAAGCTTCTGTATTTTTCATTTTTGTCATTCCTTTATGGTTTCCATTATGGGTAAACACGATATCTTCATTTAAGGAAGTGCGGACTACCGCCCCCTAAAAGTGATGTGATTCGTTAATGCCATATGTGGGACGTGTAAAGGATGTATTTAAAGTTATTATATATTATGTTATACTAGAATTATAATATACCTCTATATAATTATTATTTCTTTCCATTAAAGTATGAGATAGAAATGAAAGTAGCGTTCATGTGTACGTACGACTTACCGTCTCCATGAACGGTGCATTTCATTTCTTATCCCCAAATGTAATGTACTATTAAAATTACATGTATATAATGTATATATATAATTAATGATATATCTAAATGATTAATATAATTCTGGAATTAAAATATACATACCTCTCATTTAGTTTTAATTCCACTAATATGACAAAGAAATGAAAATAGCGTTCATGCGTACGTACGGCTTACCGTCTCCATGAACGGTGCATTTCATTTCTTACCTCTAAATGATTATGTAATATTATAAATACATGTATATGCTGGATATATATGATATATATGATATCCAAATCAAGAATGTTATTCTGGATATAAAGAACCTTTGACCACACGAACAACATGTAATTGTAAGAAGTCCACTTTCGACTTAAGAACCAAATATCGGCAAAACAAATATTATTAACTTAAATGATTACATAATGTTTATAACATGTCAATAATTGATATAAAAGGAATAATGAACTTTTAAAAGGTTCATAAGCAAGTAGAAATTAACTCAAGTTTATTATTCAGGACGTTAAAGAACGATCGAGTCAAGTCGGACCTGAGGTAAAGGACTTCGTCTCAATCTCCTTTCATTGAGGCATATTTCGTTTTATACACAACTTTCTTTTATACGGTGTATAAACCCCCTTTGACTTTTACTTTTATACAAAAGGAATCTTTTTATACGAAGCGTTTTACAAAACGACAAAAAGGAGTGTTTCTTTTAACGTACGCGGCGACAGAAACCTTTTCCGCCACCACGAGTATTATTTGGTCTTTGGCTTCCTCAACAAGCCGTAATGTTTTTAAAATAAAATAAATACCATATACTCTTTTATGTATTTTGGTATTGAAAATGGTTTTGAAAAAGTATTCTATTATGTCAATATATTTATGATATATTGTGATTGAAATGTGGAAATGTTATCATTCCTTTATACTGGTTTTATGTTTTATGATTTTATATTGGTACTTGGACATTTTAACGGGTGGTTACGTTATAAACCATATGACTGGTGGTGCCGTGAATACCAGGATGGGTGGTTACGTTATAACCTCCAATGCATTGGGTATGGAAGTCGCCCGTATGGCTATTCCATTAAGTATGTATGGAAATTGGCCGTATGGCTATTCTATTAAGTGATATATGTGGAAGTCGACCGTACGATTATTCCACTTAAGTATGTTTATGTCCCAAGTTACCTTTATATATTCTATGTGTTCTTTATATGGGTTTTATGGTAATCCTTTGGTTACAAAAAGGTAAGTAATGATACTTTATTCAGTGAAGATTTTTTTTACTACTTCAGGAAGGTGAAGGTATTACTTTGATATAGTATACATGGTTTACTTGATGTTTGAAAAACTAACAGTTCTCATTCTTTTTGTATCCCTTACTGAGATTTTTATGCTCACCCCATGTTTTTTTGAAATGTTTTTCATAGGACTTAATATGGAATAAGGTCAAGGATGGGATCAAGGGAATGTCATGCTATATAAAACATGGAACTAGACATGTTTCTTTCAAGAGTTTTTTTATTATGGAAACTTAGTATAAGTGATTACTTTGTAATCTTTTGAGATGTAATAGTTATGTTCTAATTCTCTAAAAATCTAAACCTGAAAAGATCCTCGACGTGAATTATTCATTTAATTCAATATTAAGTAAGGTTTAAAGCTGAGGCCTTATAGTTGGTATCAGAGGTCGGTTTAGACAACTTTAGGAGTTAGAAAAGTGTTAAATTATAAAATGATTGAAATGATATAGCATTTACGGATTACCATGTTGCTTCGCCTAAGATATTTCTGTGTTCAGAATGGTTTTCCTCAGAGGAAACAAAACAGCTATGTTGGGACGACATCAGGAGGAAGATAACCTTCCAAATCAACAACCTGAGATGGTCGGAATTGGAACTGAACAGTTTGTTGCAGTGATGGCACAGTTGACTCAGGCTATAAATGGTGGTGGTATCCATGCACGAGATCATCCAGATCAACCGCAGAGGAACATGTCAGTGGTGGAACATTTCATGAGGCAACATCCCCCATCATTCTGAGGATCATCTGACCATGTGCAAGCTGAAGGGTGGATTAAAACACTAGAGAAGATTTTTGATGTCATGGGGTGTTCAGAACATCAAAAGGTTAGTCTTGCTGTTTACCATTTTGAAGGTGAAGCTGATCAATGGTGGTCGATGGTGAAAAATATAAGGGATAGTGATGAGATTGAGGATCTTCACTGGGACGAATTCAAAGGTATTTTTCTTGAGAAATATTTTCCTAAGGTGGTTCGTCTTAGGATGGAAAAACAGTTCCTAGAATTGAGGCAGGAGGATGATTCAGTGGCTGCTTATGAAGAAAAGTTCACTCGATTGGCAAGGTATGCTCCAAACTTCATACGAGATATTGATAGTAAAATAAATCATTTTTACTCAGGATTAAAGCCAAAATATTGAAAGGCTTTAGCTTCTCGTGAGTTCAGAAGTTATGAAAAACTTGTTCGATGTGCTGAGAAGGTGGAAATGGAGTTTGCTGATGATCAGGTGTTCTATGAAAAACAACAGAATAAGAGGTCTAGTTGGCAGGAAAAGGGGAAGAATTCATCAAAGAAGCAAGGAGGTAAGAAAACCAAATATCCATCCTGTGAGAAGTGTGGTAAAATGCATACTGGAGAATGTTTATCCAAATATGGTAAGTGCTTTCGGTGTGGTAAGTCTGGTCATATTGCTCGTAACTGTAAGGAAGATGATCAAGCAGGAAATTAAAAACCAATGGTAAGATGTTTTAAGTGTAATGAAATGGGTCATTATGAAAATGAGTGTCCAATGAAGAACTCAACTGGGGGAAAGCAGTTAGACTACAAGAAGAAAGGGGTGGTAAAATCCTTTGCAACAACTTCAAAAGATGTTGGGCCATTGAATGAAGTGGTATCAGATCCAGGGAGCTCAGTATTTTTCGAAGATTGACTTGAGGTCGGGGTACCATCAGTTGAATGTAAAAGAAGCAGACGTTCCGAAGACTGTGTTTCGTACTAGATTTGGCCATTATGAATTTGTAGTTATTCCTTTTGGTTTAACCAATGCACCTGCTGTATTCATGGACCTTATGAATAAAATTTTCCATGAGTTCTTGGATAAGTTTGTGTTTGTGTTTTGAGGTTTTTGAAGAGGTTATGTGTGCCTTGTGATTCACAGTTGAAGAATGAGTTGTTATGTGAGGCTCATAGTTCCCTGTTTTCAGTTCATCCTGGCAGTACTAAGATGTACAGAGATCTGCGGGAGTATTACTGGTGGGATGGAATGAAAAGAGACATTGCTGATTTTACTATGAAGTGTTTGACATGTCAACAGGTTAAAGCAGAGCGGTAGGGATGCTTTAGCCTTTACCAGTGCCAGAGTGGAAATGGGAAAACGTATCCATGGACTTTGTTGTGGGATTACAGAAGACATCTTGAGGTAATAATGCAATCTGGGTTATTGTTGATCGCTTGACCAAATCTGCTCATTTCCTTTCTATACGAGATACTTTCTCTCTTGATCAACTTTCTCGTTTGTATCTTAAAGAGACAGTCAGGTTACATGGAGTTCCTCTCTCCATTGTATCTGATCGTGATCCCAGGTTCACATCTATCTTTTGGAAAGGCCTTCAGAAGTCGTTGGGTACTGAATTAAAATTTTAGTACAGCTTTTCATCCTCAATCAGATGGGCAGACAGAACGAACAATTCAGACATTGGAGGATATGCTACGAGCTTGTTCTATGGATTATCAGGGAAGTTGGGACCAACATCTTTCTTTGGTTGAGTTTTCTTATAATAACAGTTTTCATTCCAGTATACAGATGACACCATTTTAGGAATTATATGGTAAGCGGTGTCGAACTCCAGATTTCTGGGATGAAGTTGGTGAAAGGAAGTTGATGGGACGAGGATTGGTAGAAGAGATGGCAGAAAAAGTTCAGTTGATTCAGAAAACACATGAGAACAGCTCAGAGCAGGCAGAAGAGTTATGCGGATAACCAGAGGAAGGATCTATCTTTTGAGGTAGGTGATCATGCTTTTCTCAAGGTTTCTCCTTGGAAAAGTGTGATGAGATTTGGTAAGAAAGGAAAGTTGAGTCCATGGTTTATTGGACCATACGAAATTCTGGAGAGAGTTGGATCAATTGCATACCGAGTGGCTTTACCTCCGAGTTTATCTCAGGTACACAATGTTTTTCATGTTTCAATGTTGAGAAAGTATATGCCAGATCCATCTCATGTTTTGAGTCCAGAGGTAGTTTAGCTGGAAGAGAACCTATCTTATGAGGAACAATCGGTCCAGATTCTTGACCACAGGGAGCAAGTGTTACGGAATAAGGTGATTCATCAGGTAAAGGTTTTGTGGAAAAACCATGTGATTGAAGAGGCAACGTGGGAATCTGAAAATGCTATGAGGGATAAATACCCCCACTTATTTTGATAAGTGAATAAAATTGCGAGGACGCAATTCCCAAAAGGGGGGAAGGATGTAACATCCCAGGTAAATAAAGAATAAAGAATTTTCATATTTATTAATATTTACGAATTAAATATTAATTTTATTTTAAAGGGGTTGCTATGTTCGATAGCGTACCCGATACGCAACGATGAGTTTCTTTGAAACTTACGTAGCACACTAGAAATAAAATAATATTATTTTAAATTTTAGTTAATAAGTAGCCGTTGTACTGGCGGGAATGGATAGAAATAACTAAAATATGATTAGATATGTTTTTAAATGTTTATACATTTACCCAATAAAAGATAAAAGCTTAAAATACGGAAAGAGTTCAATTTTTCGGGCATATATACTCTAATTTTCACTAAAAGTTCACTTATCACCTTTTAATGGTGAACCGTCATTAAATATAGTTTTGATCACTCTTATACTTTATTTTGGACCAAATATAACTCTTCTTTAGAATCGGGACATCAAAATTTACTTTGTGTAAATTTTTGGTACCTTTCTGATAAAGTTCATTTTTTTATGAATAGTGTAAAATGTTGTATTTTAATTCAAAACCACTTTTTAATCTAATTTATTTATATGATTAGATTATTATTTTAATTGGTTTTAAAGTAAAATTAGAAAATATTTTTACGAGTTAATCCAATGGTGGTCATTGGAATCAATTTCACTTTGAAATTGGACTTAAACTGGTGTCAATCTTTTGATACTTATTGTTTCACAAAAACACGCTATTTGTCATGACAGCGGGAATTAATTATTAAATTAATTAATTTGACTTATATGCTTTGAATTTTGTAAAATGGACTTCATTTTTGAATTCGGAATATCAAATATAGCTTAGGGTGAATTTTTGGTAATTTTCTGAAAAACTTCAATTTTTGATGAATAGTGAAACCACTAAGTGGTAATCAAGCAAACTGATTTTTCAGTTAAATGAAAGTTTACCACTAATGTGTATTGAATTTTGAAAATCCGACATGCATGGTTGTCATTAAGAAGTAAAATGTGGTTCAATGAGATTAAAATAATTTTTTGGTGAATAGTAACTTTTTTTCATTAATCGCGATTAGTGGTAATTAGTGTAGTTTAAGGTATAAATAATGCTTTAATAATATGAAATGACCTATACACATATCCCAAACTTATTGGTTGTGTCATGGCCGACCAAGACAAGCCAGGGGACAACTTGGGGACCCCATGGAGCCACTTTAGTTGGAAAATGACATTAATATATTTTTATTTAATGTTAAACTGAAAATGACACTAACATAAATTGTTTTACTAAAATAATTTTTGAGTGGGGTTATACAAGTCCAAATTTTGATTATAAATAGTCATTGGAAAGCTAAAAATATTTTATACATCATATTATTTGTTTTATAATTTTTAAACATAAAATAAATTAAATTATTTATGACATAATAATGATGCAGCGATGACATCATTATTTGACGATTTAAATAAAATGGAAAGATAATGAAAAATCTAAAACCTAAACATGTCCAAAACCAATTGGATGAGTGGATTTCGAACCCTTATCACCTTATCCACTAATTATACCAATGTGGGACCTTTTAAAACCGAAACACATTTTCAAATAAAGTAATATTTCTTTACATTCCAAAAGTGCCCCTCCTCTCCTCTTATAAAAGGCCCCCACCTCTACCCCATTTCACACACTTCTCAAGCCTTTGGATCGGCAAAACCCTTCCCAATTACTCTCTCCACATCCCTATCCTCATCCTAGAGGATTCCCTTTGGGCATAATCCTTTCAATGGAATCATTTAGGCACAAATCAAAAGGGATTTACACTTTTAAAGGTAATTCATTCTCTCTTGTTCATTTGTTTTATTTTACTTCTACAACCCTCTAAACTCTTTTTATTTACTTCTTTTGTAACAAAACCAGTATCTTCAATATACTAGGATGTTGTTATAATATTTATTTGAGATACACTCCCACACAACTACATCAAATGGTTAAAGAACATACGGTTTCCGTGGATGGCGAAATTCTGCCTCCCGAAACGATGATTGTTCACTACTCATTTAACACCTTCAAGGGTGGCCATTATGATGTCACTATTTTTATATATGATATAGAATATGTTTTTGTTTTCTTTAAGATTCTGTATTTTTCATTTTTGGCATACCTTTATGGTTTCCATTATGGGTAAACACGATATCTTCATTTAAAGAAGTGCGGACTACCGCCCCCTAAAAGTGATGTGATTCGTTAATGCCATATGTGGGACGTGTAAAGGATGGATTTAAAGTTATTATATATGATGTTATACTGGAATTATAATATACCTCTATATAATTATTATTTCTTTCCATTAAATTATGAGATAGAAATGAAAGTAGCGTTCATGCGTACGTACGGCTTACCGTCTCCATGAACGGTGCATTTCATTTCTTATCCCCAAATGTAATGTACTATTAAAATTACATGTATATAATGTATATATATAATTAATGATATATCTAAATGATGAATATAATTCTGGAATTAAAATATACATACCTCTCATTTAGTTTTAATTCCACTAATATGACAAAGAAATGAAAGTAGCGTTCATGCGTACATACGGCTTACCGTCTCCATGAACGGTGCATTTCATTTCTTACCTCTAAATGATTATGTAATATTATAAATACATGTATATGCTGGATATATATGATATATATGATATCCAAATCAGGAATGTTATTCTGGATATAAAGAACCTTTGACCACATGAACAACATGTAATTGTAAGAAGTCCACTTTCGACTTAAGAACCAAATATCTGAAAAACAAATATTATTAATTTAAATGATTACATAATGTGTATAACATGTCAATAATTGATATAAAAGGAATAATGAACCTTGAAAAGGTTCTTAAGCAAGTAAAAATTAACTCAAGTTTATTATTCAGGACGTTAAAGAACGATCGAGTCAAGTCGGACCCGAGGTAAGGGACTTCGTCTCAATCTCCTTTCATTGAGGCATATTTCGTTTTATACACAACTTTCTTTTATACGGTGTATAAACCCCCTTTGAATTTTACTTTTATACAAAAGGAATCTTTTTATACGAAGCATTTTACAAAACGACAAAAAGGAATGTTTCTTTTAACGTACGCGGCGACCACAACCTTTTCCGCCACCGTGAGTATTATTTGGTCTTTGGCTTCCTCAACAAGCCGTAATGTTTTTAAAATAAAATAAATACCATATACTATTTTATGTATTTTGGTATTGAAAATGGTTTTGAAAAAGGATTCTATTATGTCAATATATTTATGATATATTGTGATTGAAATGTGGAAATGTTATCATTCCTTTATATTGGTTTTATGTTTTATGATTTTATACTGGTACTTGGACATTTTAACGGGTGGTTACGTTATAAACCATATGATGGGTGGTGCCGTGAATACCAGGATGGGTGGTTACGTTATAACCTCCAATGAATTGGGTATGGAAGTCGGCCGTATGGCTATTCCATTAAGTATGTATGGAAATTGGCCGTATGGCTATTCCATTAAGTGATATGTGTGGAAGTCGGCCGTACGGTTATTCCACTTAAGTATGTTTATGTCCCAAGTTACCTTTATATATTCTATGTGTTCTTTGTATGGGTTTTATGGTAATCCTTTGGTTACAAAAGGTAAGTAATGATACTTTATTCAGTGAAGATTTTTTTTACTACTTCATGAAGGTGAAGGTATTACTTTGATATAGTATACATGGTTTACTTTATGTTTGAAAAACTAACAGTTTTCATTCTTTTTGTATCCCTTACTGAGCTTTTTATGCTCACCCCAAGTTTTTTTGAAATGTTTTTCACAGGAATTAATATGGAATAAGGTCAAGGATGGGATCAAGGGAATGTCATGCTATATAAAACATGGAACTAGACATGTTTCTTTCAAGAGTTTTTTTTATTACGGAAACTTAGTATAAGTGACTACTTTGTAATCTTTCGAGATGTAATAGTTATGTTCTAATTCTCTAAAACTCTAAACCTGAAAAGATCCTCGACGTGAATTATTCATTTAATTCAATATTAAGTAAGGTTTAAGGCTGGGGCCTTATAGGGGCACTCTTGGAAAGTCTTGAAAAGTAACATTATTATAAAATGCTTTTCTGACTTTAAAGGGCACAAAATTATATATTTAGAGGATAAGGTGATAATAGTTCTAAATCAACACATACAATAGATTTTTGACAAGTGTAGGTCTTATATTTTACATTATCTTTTCATTTTATTTAAATCGTCAAATAATGAGGTAATCACTACATCATCATGGGGTCATAAATAATTTAATTTATTTAATTTCTAAAAATTATAAAAAATTTATCATGATTTATGAAATCGTTTTAGATTTCTAATTAATATTTATAGTTCAAAATATGACTTGTATAACCCCATTTAAAAATTATTTTATTAAAACAACACATGTTTGTGACATTTTTATTTTAACATTAAATAAAAAGTTTTTAATGTCATTTTCCTACCAAAGTGGCTCCATGGGGTATCCAAGTTGACCCATGGATTTTATTGGTCGGCCATGACACATCCAATAAGGGTAGGACACATTTCAAGTTCATTTCATATTATTAAAACATTATTTTTACCTTAAATTACACTAATTACCTCTAATCGCGATTAAAAACTTAAAAGTTACTATTCACCAAAAATTATTTTAATCCCATTGTACAAAATTTTAATTCCTAATGAAAACCATGTATTTCGGATTTTTGAAATTCAAAATACAATGGTGGTAAAATTTCATTTAAACGAAAAATCAGTTTTTTTAAGTACCACTTAGTGGTTTCACTATTCATCAAAAATTGAAGTTTTTCAGAAAAATACCAAAAATTCACCCTAAGATATATTTTATATTCTGAATTCAAAAATGATGTCTATTTTAAAAAATTCAAAACATATAAGTTTCATTAATTAATTTAATAATTAATTCCCGCTGTCAGAACAGATAGCGTGTTTTTATGAAACATTATATATCAAAAGATTGACACTATTTTAAGTCCAATTTAAAAGTGAAATTAATTTCAATGACCATTATTGGATTAAATGGTAAAAATATATTCTAATTTCTCATTAAAAAAAATTCAAAAGATAATCTAATCATATAAATAAATTACATTAAAAAGAGGTTTTGAATTAAAATACAACATTTTTCACTATTCATTAAAAATGAACTTTATTGGAAAAATACCACAAATTTACACAAAGTAAATTTGGATGTCCTCATTCTAGAGAAAATTTTTATTTTTCAAATATAACACCTAAAATTGTCCAAAATTAGATTTAAAAGAGGTTCTCCATCAAAAGGTGGATAATCGACCCTTTAAAGAATATTAGAATGTTTACGCTTAAAATTGGATTCATTCACATTTTTAATCCTCTAACATTTACTGTAAAAAGTAAAAATATTGAAAAACATATATAATAATTTTTTAGTTAGTTCTGTTCATTCCCCTCATTACAACGGCTAGGTGTTAACTACCATTTAAAATAAAATTATTTTATTATTAGAGTGCAACGTACGATTTCAAAGGAACTCATTATTGCGTATTGGGTAAGACATCGAGCATAGCGTTCCCTTTAAATTAATATTAACATTTTATTCACAAATATAGATAAATATGAAAATGTCATATTATTTATTTACCTGGGGTGTTACAGGAAACATATGGAATTTAGGAAAAGAATAATATATAAATTTTTTTTACATTCATTAATATTCAAAAATGGGTTTTTTATTGGGAATTAGAGGTTATAAGATACAAATATGAACATAAAATTGGGGTTTAAAAGCTATTTATCATTTTATTTAATATATTGTTATTATAATCCACTAGAAAACCAGTTTTCACTTTAACCATAGTAATTAATTGTTACACACTTCACTATTTAAAATTGTAAAACATTATTTTGAAATTATTATCTAATATAAATAATGGTTATTAAAAATATTGAATACAATTTTCTAAATTATATGCAATTAAGTGGGTGAGTTAAATTTTATATTACACCCATATATGAATTGAATTTGTTTTTTCCAATTAAAATCATTCAAAAGATTAAAATATTTTTTTACTAGAATTCAATATGAAATTTATTACATATAAATAAAATAGTTTAATAGAATTTAATTTAACTAATTTGACTTTGAAAAAAAACCATAAATTATATTTATAATAAATTTAAATGAAAATTTATTGTTAATAAAAATCATCATTTTTATTATTCATTGAGAAATTATCCATTTAAAAAAATCTAAAAACCACCCAAAGCTATTTTTCAGAAGTATATTTCCAAAATATGATTATTTATAAAATAAATATTCTTAATTTTCTAAATATTAATTTTAAATTATTCAAGAATTGCATGAATAATCCTCTTTTTAGTGAAAATCATTTTTTAGAAAAACCCTCATTTTCATTCAAATTGTCGTTATATTTTTTCTAATCAAAATATAAACATTGAATTTATTTGATTGATATTAAATGTAGATAATTTTAAAAATATATATATTATTATCGATACCTTCCATCATAACTAATAGATTATAAAAGAAATGTTTATAGATTTATAATTTAATATAGTGTAATATTTCTGTTAAGAATGATGTTGTGTGAATCCAAATCTGTAAACTAGAATTAATTTATATAAAGATAAATATTTAATAATGTCACAAAAGTGTTATTGTTTATTCTTATTATTTTGTTATGATTGATACATGATATCAAACATTATATACCAATTTTAAAATGTTGGGGTGTTACATCAATGAAACAAGCCAACTCACCTTGTTAATGTACTATGGATGAACCACATGTTTGATGAGGCAGCCTATGAGCCATATGATGTCACCAAAAAAAAGATTTAAAAATTTGAACACATGAAATGAAATATCTAGTGAATTATTTCTATAGTTTGGATTATTATTACAATCCATACCTTAATAAATTATATTAAATTATGAATGAATAATATATTCTTATGTAATATATTCATAAAAAACACATTCACTATTTTTCAAATTTTTATTATATTAAATATTATATCCAAATTTTATTTTTGATGGATTAAAATAGAGTTATCTACCATGACCATTGTTAACATATCCATTCTAGAGAGATCGTTAATAATATTATATATTTTAGGTTATAATAAAATCAAATCAAGACATAACAAAGAAGTGATTTCCTCAACTAGTATAATCTACAAAAATAAATCCCATATGCTGGAGAACAGAAGTTATATGGAATGAATGAGATTTTCCCATGACCCAATCAAAGTCACGATTAAAAAAATATCTCTCGTGAAACCATTTATTATATATGTTCAAGAATATAGAAATCAGCAGCCAAATAATAGCCAACAAGGAACCCCATGAATGTAGATACATTAGTTTAATAAGGCTTTATGTGTCTAGAACATAGTTTTATGAAATTTTTATAAGTTAATTTTAATGAAATAATTTTATTATTTATCCATTTTGATTATTAATATATATATATACCTTATTTTAAAATGATTTCAATAATAAATATATTTTGTAGAAGAAAATAAAATAACATTATTAACAAATATATAGTTTCAATTAAAAATAATTTTGATAACGATAATAGTTATAAAATGATTGGTTTCACTATGAAATATAAATTTTAATATAATATTTATTTACGTATAAATTTTAATATTATTTAATGAAGTCCCATGTGTCATAATTTCTCTTGTATTGTAAAAACTAGTACATTAAAAATAATAAGGATTTTTATTTAAATATATCCATTTCATATATATTATATTATTATGGTTAAATTAATTCAATTTTTGAAACCATCTTGTTGAAATTATGAAATCAATATGTTTTAATTATTTTTAGAGAAATTCGCTATTTTTGGTAAATCATTAAATACAGTACAAATATAAGGTATTCCCTATTACATCATAATGTCGAGAGTATAATGTAATAAATTATATAAATGGAACCCAAGATAGAAAATATGGTTTCCATTTATATTTTTATTTATCTAAAATTATTAATTTAATAATACCATAATGAACCCCCTCAAATCCAATATTATATTTTCTATTTTTATAAACAATTCATTATAAACATGACTTCATCTAACAACTTGAGTTATATTGTTTTAAGGATGAAATCTATAAATTTAATAAAATATTACTAAAAAATAAATATTTGGATATTCCATTGAAATAATATAGTGAAAGTTCTATGGTTTTAATTATTATAATACATATGGTTGAAAACCTATGTGAAAAAAATTATTAAATAATTACCCTCTATTTTTCAATAAATACCCAAACCCTATCATATTAATCATCAATAAAAACCCATTGAGAAAAAATTTACTCTCCCTATCAATCTATAAATCACTTATAATATCGTCCCATGATCTTAATAAGATCCTCCTATTCTTTAATGCACCCTCAAAATTATGGTATTCAATTTCTCCTCAATATTCATGTTCATTATTTATATTGAGTATTTTGATTTAAAATTGATCATGTTTAAATATAGTTGTACACATCTCATTACACTTATTATGATACCTAGGTAATTATGGATGGAAATTCTATATAATTAATCCAATATATGGACCCTTATGTATACTTGTTATGAATCTGAAATTATCTTACAATTTTCATTTATAAATTTTTGTGTTGGGAATTTCAGTCCCCATTTTCTCTCTAGTGTTTTAATATAATTTTACCAATCATTTATTTATTGTGTAATTCCAGTAATATATCCAATAGTCATTAATCATCATATTAAATGTGATTAAATACATTCTTATGTTGTTTGATCTATGTGGGTACTAGTTGAAATTTTCTATTAGTTGTCGAAGTTTTAACATGTTATTTTTAGTGACATATTTCATATTTCATGCCAATATATATTAATATAAGGTTTTCATAAAATAATTTCTAAATGAAATTCAGAATAATTTTTTTTCATCAGCATTATAAAATAATGACATTAAATGTTCTTAAAATGAATTTTAACAAAATTTTTGTAAAAAACTGATTTTAGTAGTGCTGCAAATAAATAACTAGCACTTAGTTATACTAAGTTAATTTATAATCAAAACCCAAAATATCGATTAATCAAGGTACATAAAATCCCTTGTCAAAATTTGAGGCATCTCGATCTTTTCTCGTAGTTAATTTTTATTATCTTTTAGAAATTTTTATCGTCAATCTTCATTATTTTCCATTATTTCATAATACTCAAGATATATCAGTTTCCCCAAAACCTCTGTTTAATGTTTTTTTATTTCAATAATTTATTTCTTAACATTTTATTCTACAATATTTCATCATTCTTCTTATTCCCAGAATCATTGAAAATGTTTATTAGAAGTCAAGATCAATTTTATATTAATAAAATCATTTTTTATTTTGTAAGGTAATATAATTATCATTTTTTAATAAATTATATTTAAAAAATCATTTTTTATATATTTTACATTCAACATATTTATTTAAAATTTATTTTATACTATTTTTTTATTTCTTTTTAATATTTTTATCAAAACATATATTCTTTTTTTGAAAAAATAATTTTTTAATTTTCTTAATTTTATTATTTATATTAGTTTAAAATTTTATTCATTATATTTTAATTGAGGGAAAAATTGAATTTTATTTATTAAAATTACTTTTATCAAATTTTTTTTAAAATTTTATTCATTTTTATATTGTATTTAATAATTAATATTTGTAAAAAAAATCAGATTTTAATTATCAATTTTTATATGTTTGATGAATTATGATTTTAAATTTCAATGACATATTTTGATAATTATGTATAACATTTTTTTATGATCAAATATATATCAATAATAGATTGATTGGATTATATATTTTTATTATTAAAATCCATTTGTTTAAATATATATTTAAATCTTTATAATATTTCATAAATTCCACAATTATATTGTGATCTTGCCATATTAGTGGATAATAATTGGATATGTTTATGAAGAGACATTGATGAAATTGATAAATGACTTGATGATTTATTTTTATTTTATAAAATAAATATTCAATAAAATATTTATATTCCAATCCAACTATGATGAATTTGAATACGAGAAATCAAAATATTGGAGATATCAAGGATAATCTCATTTTAGGTGGTTTTATCATTAATAATTTAATTCAGACTATTCATGGTAAAATAACATAAAATTGAAATTCTAATCTTGATGTAAATATTTGGGTTCAAAAAGTTGATATTATTAATGATTTAATTTTCATTATAGGCATTGAAACTATTGAAGATACAAAAAATTAAGAATGATTCCATACAGATTATGAGAGACTACTAATATTAGGTTAAACAAAATTTATAGTGTTATAAATATTATTAAGATTAGTTAATATGAAATCATGAAATTGATGGAGTGCATAATGTTTCTCTGAAATACTTGATCCTTGAAAAGAGTTATTTATTGAAGGAAATGATATTATTATTTCCTATTATCATACAATTAATGCATTATACCTAATGAGATTCTAGAATAAAAAGAGACCCGATTTCCCTAATAATTGGGTTTTATTTTGGAAGAAATATGAATGTTTAAATAAAATTAATTTATATGGGACATCATGATATAAAATTGATTCAAAATTGAACTTTATATAATTCCCATGTACTGGAATAAAACCTACCTCTAAATGAATTTGGTATATCGAAATAATTCATCATTTTATGAATATATTTGAAAAATAAAATTGAAAATTGGTTTTCATGGAATACTAATTTTCATATTCTATATTTAAACATAGTTGTCCCATATAATTCCTCACCATGGATGATATTTGATATAAAATTTCTAGATTTTGGATTTTAAATGTCATGTCTTAGAGTGAAACTATTAATAGATTGAATGAATCTATAACACTATGATATTTTATGAGATAGATAATTTTTAATTTCATTAATGTCTTGTTTTTTAATCTACACCATGATTATCTTGTACTATATGGAACATTGTATTAGCATGAAGTATATAAAACATTATTCCTGGCATGTGTTACACGTATGAGCGACATTCCTTGATAGGTTGTGTTCTAGGAAATAATTATTTTCACTAAACAAAGATATGTTATTAAAATATTATTATTTTATGGGATATAAACTATACAGTATAAATAGTATTAACCACATTTTGAATTTTATATAACATCAACATTCATATTTTGTATTTTCTAGAACATGATATAGGAACAAATTCAAATTTTCAGATAAAAGTTGTATTGTTTAAAAAAAATGCAGTTTTCCACCTTTTGATGGCTCAACCATTTTAAATATAGTAATTGGAATTTTCTATATTTAATTTGAAAAAAGAAACTTCTTATTTTAATTCAGATTATAAAAATTTACATTTTTTAAATTTTTGGTTATTTATTTGATATGTCTCATTTTTGATAAATAGTGAAAATATAAGATTTTATTGAAAACATTTTTTTCATTAAAAGTCATTACATAGTAAAATTATATTTTGAATATGTTATAATTTTAATTATCTCATTTTTATCAAATTACAGGTTTTAAAAATGATTTCATATATTAATTTATTATAAAAATATTTTCCATTTAAAAAGGGGAATTTTTTCAAAAATAGTTTTTGGTGACATTTGAACAGTTTACCACTTCATGTTCTAGGATTTGAATTGATAGAAATGGATTTATATTTTAGATTTAGGTGGGCTAAATTGGGTTAGTATATCCCTTTTTGTTTTGAAAAATATGAACAGTAACCATGGTAAATTGTTTTACCATGGTAAAGGGTGAATTATGTAATTTAGGTTAAATGTCAATTTATAATGACTATAAAATGACCAAAACAAATGATTTTTTTGATTAATGTAAATATACTATTAGCACATAAGGATCCATATTATTTCCTTTAATTTACACTTATCCATGAAAATGAATAAATAACATTTAAATCAATGAAAGATACAAGGTGTCATTTTCTTTGTCTTTCATATCTCTTATGTATCCATATATGGACAAATATTTTGTATCTACAAATATAAATTTTAATTTTTATCTTAATAAATATATTTCCATGATATGTATTTTATTGATGTTTTGGGGCCATTTGTGAGACATTATTTCATTTATAATAATTTATTTAATGATAATTTAAAGATGTCACTTTTACATTTTAAATAATATATCATTTTTAAAAATAGGATTATACTAAATATAAACTCGACTATAATTAGTTATTTGAAATCTAAAATGTTAATATTTATCAGGGTAATTTATTTTAATTTTTTGGGAAAGAAATAATTAATTTCATGTTTTATATATGGATGATGCAGAAATTATTTAATTGTTGAAAAATCATAAAACTAATGTTATTAAAATGACAATAACCATTAAATAGCCAAAAACTTTACCAAATATAATTTTTTCAATTATATTTAGACCATATGAATCTAATGGTCCATTTATGGACCATTTGGAGCAACATATAATATACATAGACAATTATATTAATTTATTTAAAGTAATTTTAAAATTTTCACATTCATACTATAATAGGTATAATATTTTTAATGTTGTCTTTTACTAAATATTAATTCATCTAAATATCTTATTATTAAATCTAGTAAATTCTTATTCACCAAAGTATTTTATTTAAAAGTTTTTTCACTAATATGTATATTAAATAATTTGAGAAGATGGATGTAGTGGTTATTTTAATAATGAAGATATCAAATAAATGTTATTAATTTTTTTAAAATAAATATAATTTTGGATAATTAATTTGTCCAATTAATTTTATAGAAGAAATTATTCTGTTATGGATATAATAAAATAATTTTTTCATGGATAGCTCAATATCTCGATATTTTCAAAAATCCATGACTTGAATGGTGTCAAAATTGAAAGAATAGATATTTTTTTTCAAACAATGTTTCATAAACTTATTTAAAAATAATTATTATAGAATAATTATGATATGGACTAAAATATTATATATTATTCATTTATAGTATAATTAAATCAAATATGTATATATTTCACTCTTTTAATATTGAAACATTTGTTATATTAATAAAAATTAAATAGAATAACTAATTTTCAATTAAAATGATAATGATTAAATTGACATAAAAACGTGTCTAAATTATATTGGATGATGAGGTTTCAATATTATAATATCAAATATTTTTATATATCTCATTTTTGAGGCATTTGGATTGATTATCAGATTATTATAAATTATTATTTTGGAGGATCCTAAAAGTAGGCCCCACCTCAATTATAAAAGGGAACATCCTCCCTCATTTGTACACAACTCATTAAGACTTAAAATTACTCTATACCCTAGCCATTTCCATTATCCACTTTCCTAGAAACATTTTATAGGTCTTCTTCTCATTCAAAGACCAACTCTAGTGCTCTAAGAGGAGATTTAGAGGAGGCACGTCGAAGAAGATGTAATATCATTTATTGATTCAATCAAACTTCGTTATTATTCTTCTCCCACCTCATGATTTTTCAAATTATAAATTAATAACTATAGTATTATTTATATAATGAGAGGATATTATGATAATGAAACAAACATATTCCACCTTCTACCCATCATATGAAAAATGAAATCACCACATGTGTGTATGTATAGCTTACCGTATCCACAACGTGGTGTACTATTTTTTTCACCACCATATTACATTGATGTGTATAATTATGGCTGTAATAAATATATATTAATATTATAAAATGATATTGATTCTGAAATTGAGTAAACAATACAATTCAATACCATTCAACAATTATTGGAATGATATCGTTGCATGTGTGTACGCACGACCTACCCTCTTCATGATGCAACATGATTAATTCTACATGATAACTAATCATGAATTATTATATAATAGTATATAATGAAAAAATATGTTATTTATTATGTTGATATCATTTAATAATTATATAAATATGACCTAGTATGTAAAACTATAACTTTTTCGACAAAACATGCAAACAATCATAAAGTAATTAAAACCTGAATAACGAGTAACAAAAGAATTGTTACAAACAAACGATAGAGAATATGACCACATATGGTGAACATGATTCTAAAATAATTTAATAAAATTATATAAATCATTATACATGAGTTTTGGACACATAAGATTCTTATCGGACCTAAGGTAACATATCATTTGGAAATCTCATTATTTTTCCATATTGTTTATACGTAAGAATTTAGTGGGATATATTTATAATCCAAATCTATGTTTCATATATATATAATATTATTTTTATTACTATACTATTTTTTAAAGTAAATTTTAACCACTGAGGAATTTATATTAAACGGTGTGGAAGGAATATTTCTTTCATTTTTCATATGATGTACTTTTCGACATTTTTGGCAACAGTATGAGAAGAGTCTTTTATTAACATATACAACATAGATGTATTTTTTACGGTTTCATGTCTCATTAATTCCATGACGATTTATTTACATGATTTCAGGTTCAATTTCAACTAAAAAATGTTTTTTAAAAAAATCATGTCATTTTGGGAAAAGAAAATAATTTTGAAAATGGAATGATTTTTTCATCAAGAATTATGTTCAAGTGTTTTATGGAAATTATTTTCCATATAAGATGACATCGGGTTATGTTTATATCCCTATTATTACTCTGTTTTTTTGTTCTTATTGTGGAATTATTTTTTGTGAAATCTATTTATCTTATATGGATTATGAAATAACAGAATAGTGTTTAAGAGGCCCATTTTATATTCATTGGGTTATGTTATAGTGAATGGTTTATGTTATTGTGGATCATATAAGAATTATTTCATTAAAATATTGGTGGTACCTATATCTCAAAACATTTCATTGGATAAAGATTTATATCTCATGAGATAGACATGTATAGAAAAACATTTAAATTTGGTTTAGTAATACAGGTCTGGAATGGAAAGAAAATATGCTTCAGTAATACATTGTTGGAACAAAAAGTAATCCTTTTTCTTTAATGGTCTTTTCCTACTATGAGGGTATTACCATTAATTCCATTACTAATTTTAAAATCATATTGTGTTCTTATTTGTTTTCTAAAATTATAGGGTTTATGCTAATTCTATATTTTCATGGTTCGTGATTCCATTATGATATATTACTTATGAAATTCAAATAATTATTTCACGACTCACAATTTGGATTTTCAAAATTTAATTTAATGCTTTTACATTGTTATGTTTATGTGTTATTTATGTTTACCATTATAGAGA
Organism: Viscum album; assembly: GCA_963277665.1. Taxonomy (NCBI): domain Eukaryota; kingdom Viridiplantae; phylum Streptophyta; class Magnoliopsida; order Santalales; family Viscaceae; genus Viscum; species Viscum album. The sequence continues at coordinate 1,470,870,178 of OY728126.1, read as the reverse complement.
ATTTTAGTTCAATTTCATTATGTTCTATTTTCCCAATATATAAATAATGGTTTTAGGTACGAAAACTAATGGGGGAGATTATTTTGGGAGATGTTGAAGATCATTCCCCAAGATAGAAGAATGTGTATCATGATTTCAAAGCCACTAAAATAATTTAGTCCTTGGGAAAATATTTGTGTCATATATTATGTATTCCAAAAAATTAATTTAATATCTATTTACATAATTCTTGGATATTTAAATTTGGTATAGTTATCATTTGGAAACTAGGATGTGAAAACATTAGTGATATCCCTAGAGATATTTATAATGTATGTCTAGGGATTTCCCTAAAGGATGTCAAACAATAGGTCACAATCCTCGAAATATGGTAATTTTTATGAACAAAAAAGGATTAGAACTAATATGTTAGATATTGAAACTACTACCCTTGGATTATTATGTTTTCTTAGGGTGGTTTTCTCCTCCAACTATTCTTTTTGAGTTTTAGATAATGGATGGAAACTGAAGGAACCATACTATTGATCAATGCAATAGGCAATGCAATTATTTTCCACCTGAAAAACCAAATGTTATGGGAGACGGAATGATGAATCTTATTGATGTACATACACAAGCTATGAATCATTCTAGATATTAAAATGAGCATATATGGGAACAACATTCTATTGTGTCCTTCATGAGGCAATGCACACCTTTATTTAGATGGTATTATGATCTACTTGTTGCTGAATAATGGATAAATAACATTGAATATATCTTTTCCATCCTTCGCTGTTTAGAACATGAAAAATTCATTTTGGTTGTTTATCATTTAAAAGGTGAAGAAGACCAGTGGAGGACTCTAATCAAGAATACAATGAAAAAAGAGGAATTTTGAATCCATGGAATAGGATGAGTCGAAGAACATATTTTTCAATAAGTAATTTCCTTGTATTATTCGAAAAATGATGGAAAAGTGGTTCTGTGAGCATATAAAAAAGGATGATAAATCCGTTGGTACATAAGAGCCAACTTTTACAAGACATTCAATGTATGATTCTTCCATTATCATCCAACATGAATGTAAAGTTGATTGATTATTTAGTGGCTTAAAAAAAATTCTTCATAGGGAAATAGAAACGAGAGACTTTAGTAGCTATGGATAGATTTTGAATTGTGATATCAAGATAGAAATGGATTTAGTTGTCACATATCAATCTCATGGTTTTGACAAGAAATGAATGATGGAGTTCAAAGGAAAATCTCAAAAACAAAATGGTGAAAAAAAGATGAATCTTTCATTATTCTTAATGTGTGGAACGAAGAAGGGTGGAGATTATCCTATAGGGACTAGAAAATTTTATAAGTGTGGAAAAGAAGGTCATATAGTAGTTGAGTTAAAATGTAATGAGAAAAAGTTTACTAATGATATTAATAGAGAAAATACAACATAGAATGTACCACCCGCACTTTAATGCTACAAGTGTAAGGAAATGAGGCATTATCCTAACCAGTGCCCAAATTCAAGGTTTAATGATGTTGATAAAATTCTAAAACATTCTATTTCCAAAGAAAAAGGAAAATCCCAAGAGGTCACTCTTGGCTATGTTGAGTGTGACAACGAAGTGGTTGAATGATTAAGTGTTTATGTAATAGGATTCCAAAATTGTGTGGTAGAATCCCTTTTATGGTATTATGGAATATTTGAATATCTAAGTATTGTTCCATTGTGGGTTTCCATAATTATATGGTACAATAACAATGAAAATTGATTGAAATATTTTTGGAAAGCACATGATATTCACATAATGATAGGATAAGGTGATAATGAAATGTTTGATTGTATCACTGAGCCTGGGACTGATAAGTGGAAAATGTGATGTCATGGTTTGATTATATAGTATCTATTGTATTTATGGTGTGTGGAAAGAGTTAATTTTTTCAAAATTAATTTTTTCAGAATAGTTCTATGTTAATTCATGTTATTACCATGTTTCAAGAGAATACAAGATTGAGGCATTGACATGTTTGGAATGTGACAACTAAGAACGACATTATGAGTTTTGGGTGATAAATGTTATGTACATTTAGTTCATCTCTTCTAATGTTAATATTTTTAGTTTTTAAAGGATTTTAATGTTAACCATTTATGGATATTATAATTTATATTCATTTTTTAGTTTTTTATATTAATGTATTGTTCCATATAAGTGGCATTATACCTATTTGATAATTATTTATAACCTTTTTGTTGAGTCAAATAGAATGTCCTATTATTCTATCACATGATTAAATAATACATCAAGAAGAAAAAATTCCTCTTCATTTCAATAAATAATATATGAAGTAGAAATTGTTCCGGGAATGACAAACTGTGAGATTGTACTGAAATTAATTAAGTACTTCTCCTCATTCAAAAATTAATAATCATTAAGAAAATGATCTTAAAACCAAAATTGTTTTCCTTTTACTTTCGTATCTGATGAATTATAAGGTCCCTTAAATCATCAAAAATTTATGGATTTCTGGTAGTTATGTTTCTCCAAACCTTATTCTCTATTACTATAAATCAGAACATGATGGTTAGATTTGTTTTCTATATACATGTTTTCACTTCCCACCTATGTTCCACTTTGTGGAAACCAAATGATGAGTTACTTTTCGTAGCCATTATATTTCTAACATAAATTTTTTAAATGAAGATTTATTTTCCCTTTTTATGATGTCGGTTTCCATTAATGAACCATTTATTCAGTAAAACTTTTATAACCCCACCGAATTTTGCAGGTAAAAATCATTTAAATGGGGTATAATGTAACACCCTTTCATTTTATGAGATAGATTATTTTTAATTTCATTGATGCTTTCTGTTGTATGATGCTCCAAGATTATCTTGTTCTATAAACAACACCATTTTAGCTTTCAGTATAGTCAACACAATTCTTGACTTTCATTACACACTATAACGGCCTTGCTCGACAGCTTGCATTGTTTGCAATACCGAGATTCACTCAACTATGATATATTATAAAAATATTAATATGTAATGGGATATAATTTAGCCATTTTGAATATTATTAACCACATTTTTAATTTTATATAACGTTTAATTTAATTATATGTATTTTCAATAACATGATATAAAAATAAATTCATTTTTTTAGATAAAAGATGTATTTTTTTAAAAAAATGCACTTTTTCTGCCTTTTGATTGACCACCCCTTTTAAATCATGTTTTCACATTTTTTAATATTAAATATTAAAAAATATACTTTTACATTAAAATAAGATTATAAAAATTTACTTTCGTTTACTTTTTTGAATTTTATTGATATGTTTGATTTTTTATGAATAGTGAAAATACAGATTTTTATTGAAAAAATTATTTTCATTTAAATAAATTACATAGTAAAATTATGTTTTGGATTAATTTAAAATTTTAATTAGCTTATTTCTATAATATTATGGTTTTTAAAATTATTTTATAGATGAAATTATTAGAAAAAAATTTTCCATTTAAAAAGGGGAATTTTTTCAAAAACTATTTCTCATGACATTTTAACAATTTTATTTTAAATTCAATTCAACAAATTATGTGGGTTGAATTTTGAAAAATTGATGTAAAATTTTGATTTGGGAGGTCCAAAATTGGTATGCATGTCGCTTTCAGTTTTGAATAATATGAATAGTAATCATGGTAAATTTTATTACAAATGTAAAAGGTAAATTAGATAATTTAGTTAAAAAAATAATGACTATAAAATGACCAAAAAAATGAAATATTTTTTATTTAGTTAATTGAATTAGACCATTAACACATAAGGATCAAAATTATTTCTTTTAATGGATACTTGTCCATGAAAATGACATAAATTATATTTAAATCCATGAAAAAAACAATATGTCATTTTCATTGTCTTTAATATCTATTATGTATCCTAATATGAAAAAATGGGTGTTATTTGCAAATCTAAATTAATTTTTCCAACTTAATAAACATATTTCCCTGATATAAATTTATTTTATACTTTTTTGGGCCATTTAGAAGATATTATGGTATTTATAATATTTTATTTAATAAAAATTTAATGATGCCACATTCATGTTTTAAATAATATATCATTTTTTAAAATAGGGTTATACTGAAGATAAACTTGACTATAAGGAATTATTTGATATCTGAAATTTTTATCTTTATCATGGAATTTTATTTGAAATTTGTATGAAAGAAATTATTACTTTAATGTTTTATATATGGATGATGCATAAATTATTTAATTGATGATAAATAAATAATTTTTTTATTAAAATAATAATATCAATTAAATATAAAAAACACATTATCATTTTTTTTGATTAGATATCACCCATAAGCTTCAAATGGTTGAGTTATGGACCATTTGGATTGACATGGACTAAATTAGGAAAATTATATTATTTTAGATAATGTAATGTTTGAATTGTCACATTCATACTTTAAGAGTTATTTCATTTTTAATGTTAGAATTTTAAAAAGTTAAATTCGACTAAATAGATAATTATTGAATATATTTAATTTATGTTAATTTTAGTATTTTATTTAAATTTATTATTTGATAAATATGTAAATTAATGAATTAAGGAATTATGATGTAATGATTATTTTAATAATGGAGATATCAAATAAATGCTATTAAAAATATTAAAATATATAAAATTGGAGCTAATTAATTTGTCCAATTGATTCTATAGACGTCCCTGTACCATTATGGATATAATAAATTATTTTTTTAAAGATAACTCCTTATATTGATATTTCTAAAAATCTATGAAATTAATGGTGTCAAAATTGACACAAATGATATTTTGTTAAAATAATGATTTATATAATTATTGAAAAACCATTTTTATAAAATAATTATCATACGGTAAAAAATACTCTAAAATTTTCATTTATGGTATTTTTGAAATAAAATAAGTAAATATTTCACTTTTTTTATATGGAAACATTATTTATCATAATTAAAAATAAATCGAATAACTACTTCTCAATTAAAATGATAATGTTTAAATTGATATCAAAACTTTTCTAAATTTTATTGGTTAATGACATTTAAATATTATCAGAAATTATCTTAGATTGTATCTCCTTTTAAATGTATTTATAATGCTTTTATAATTATTATAAATTATTATTTTGGAGGTTTCCAAAAATGGCCCTCACCTCAAATATAAAATGGAAACTCCTCCCTCAATTCTACAGAACTCATTAAGATTCCATGGTCATCTATACCCTTCCCATTTCTCTTCTTAACTTGCAAAGATATATTTTAGATGTCCTGGTATTATTCAAAGAGAAAATCTAGATCTCTTGTTAGATATTTAGAGGAAGTGCGTCGAAGAAGAGGTAATATCATTTATCGATTCATTCAAACACCATTCTTCTTCTACATCCACCTCATGAGTTGTTTCATTACATATTCATAAATATAATATTAAATATATACTGATAGGTTATTATGACTATGAGAAAACTATATTCCCCCTTTACACATCATATGAAAAATGAAATCACCACGTATGTGTACGTACAACCTACCATCTCCACGCCGTGGTGTACTGTCACTATAAAAAATAGATTTATACCAATAGAAATTCAATGACAGATAAGTTTTCTTTTGGTAAAAATGTGTATTTATAATAGATATCAATATTTGTGAGTATTATTTTTAGGTACCGACAACGTTTTTACCATCAATTATATCTATTAGTAATAATTATTCAATACTAATAAATCTTTTACTAATAGTTAAATCTGTTGGTTTACCATATTATTATAATGAATTATTTTAACAACAAATAAATATATTATATTTTTTATTATTACTAATGAAACATTTACCATTATAAAAATATGTTTCCATAGATTTTCCAATAAGAATAAGTCTTCTATTATTTTTTAATATATATTTATTATTTAGTTACTTATAACATGCATTTTGACTATATAAAAGCATGATTATACATTGAATTATAATATTAATAATTGAGAAAAGTTTCAAGATATAAATATATATATCATAAAATTATTGATAAATGAATCCAAAAAATACAAACACTAGGAAAAAATTTCAAAAAATGTGGATGAAAATGAAATATATAAATAAAAATATTTTTTGAAATTAAATATTTTTATATTATATTTATTTAGTTTTTATATATATTAATATAACGGAAATGAAAAATCATAACCCTCTTGTAACTACAACCCCAATTCCACCCAAATTCCATACCTGCAAAACCTAAAACAATTAACTTGGGAGCGTATGGTGGAAGATCATCATTGGTGTCAGCATTCTCCACCACTACCTACTGGCCTTCTCATTCCCTCTAACATGATAAAGGCTTCCTCAAAGGGTGAAAATGAATGTGTAAGATTAGTGTTAACTCCATCTTTGAAAAATTACATACCTTTTGTCATGTTCATGTGGACCCTCCTCTTACCATTATATCGTATTAACCATGAAACATAAATGCAAAAATATTTCACTTGAGCTCAAATAGATTTAGAAACAACAAAACCTGCAGTCATGAGGCGAGAGTTAACTAGAGAAGAAGATTCAAATGTCAATGTGTCAAAAGATTCTGGGATTCAACAGTCTTATGAAATGTGGGCATTATATGTTTCATTCTAATGGATCAATTTATATCATTGGGGTAACATTTTACCCTCGAATCACACTATATATCATTTCAACCTTGATAAAGATGTAGTAATGTTGATGTTTTTGTTCTGGTTTGTAAATTTTAGTAGTTTCTTCAGTTTTATATTTTTTTTCGAGGGATATTTCCAATTCATTGTTTTCATCATTGTTCCGATGTTTCAATTAAACATTTATAAGTCTAATTATATATTTTTACCTATGGCTATAGGTGATGGAGGAGATTTTTTAGCATATACATCAATTCTTTCCTCATTTAGACTCTCTTAGTTTCTATTGAATTAATTATATATGAACATATTTAGGGTTTTTTCGTGCCTCAAAATAGGACTGTAATATCACTACATCTATCCCCATATGTCCTGCATTGGCCTTACGATGTCCCAAAGTGTTGGTGGTGAATTTAGTTTTAGAAAAAATGATTATAAGTTCTTCTTTATTGAAGAATCTTCTAATGATTTCTTTTTTACTGCATCATACCAACTTGTTTTGATCAAAGAAGTAATATAACATTGGTTCCCCATAAAATAGTCATGGTTTTTTTCCTTCCTTCAATAAGAAACTATGATTTTTATATTTGATTGCAGGGATGCTATGGAGGGATAAATTTCAGTGACATATTATTTTTTTCAATGGAAGCGATGTGAAGCTCCAAGCAGCTACATGAATTCCTAGAAACCTAGAATCGAGAATGTCCCGACCATGGTTGAGTGGGTGTGTTTGATTTCCGTTGGTTATAGATCATTGGTAGATTATTTTCATTTTAATTATAATAAGAATACCTAAATGATTTTTGGGGGGGTTTTTCGTCTCTTGTTCACTGATTCTCAAATGATGAATGTGACCTCTTTGTAAGAATTTCATATTTCAATTGTTTTTGCATCATGTTATAGTATAACCATTCAATCATTTTTGGGGGATGGTGTGAAGATACTTTGGTTCTGTTAATGTTTACATCACTGAATAAGGTAATGATTTGAGATATTATTCATTATGTGTTCATGATTGAATATTTTTACTGCAACATGAAGTTTGGAGCCATGAATTTGATGATGTTTTAAAATGATTCCCTTGTTATTAATGGTATAGTTATATATTGTTGAATTGGATTTTTTGTTTAATAGGTGAATCATCCATAAACTTATGAACCAAATTATAGTTGAAATAAAATGACATGAATATGATGAGTATAGTTAATGTGAAGGTGGATAATTTATTTAGAGGGAAAATAAAATGTGATAGAAATGGATGATCAAAGTCACCATATTTTAATTATAGGTGGATCATGGTGTGATTAAAATTAAATTATTTACATTTCTTACTGCATTATTAAATAGTCTGATTACCTATTATGAATACCTCCCATCCTGGGTACCAGTAGGACAACTATATTCTTTGGTTTTATCCCTATGTTCTAATAGATTCACTCTATAAAAGTGATTCTCTTGTGATGTTATTTATATGGTTTTGATGTTTGTGTTCATCTACACATGGTGTGTCTTCGTTTATCTTCCCTCACACTATAATATCATTATGTTTCTATAATTTCTATATCGATAGACAAATCCAAAACTCATGAAAATACTGACAGAACTATAATAATATTAGTTTCCTACTATTAAATATCTCTTGTGTTTTTTTGGAATAATAAATATTTTTTTTCTAGAATTAATCCAGCTTCTCATTATGTTATTAATATTCATAACCATTATTTGTTAAATTCATATACAATAGATTGAGATGAACAATTGAGTGTAAATTTTATGCAACGTTTATTCATGATATAACTTTATTGATAATAATGATTTAGAATAATGTGTTTAGATTGAATCATTCGGTTTAACAATTTCAACATGAATAAGTTATCTCTCTTTGGAACTGAATTCCCTCACTATGATCGCAGAGAATTATTATATACATTTAGCATATTGATATATATAATAAATGATATTTTATTATGCATTTGAGTGATTGACAGGGAGGAACCCATTCAATGCAATGAAAGATGGGTTTAATTAATTATAAAGATAGGTCTGGTCATTTTAATTCATTATGGTCATTCTAAATCCATTTTTTATTGGTATCCATTACGTGAAGAGCTAAATTTTATAGCTTGAGGATAAAAATTAATTGGTATTTAGGTGAGTGAGGGTTACACACTTGTATATTTTATACCTTTAACCGTAAGGTTTTCTATTCTTAATTTTTTTCTCTTTTTTATGGTTTCAATTAGAATTTGTGTTACTCTTATATTTTTATTCTCATTCCATACAACCAGTTTTGAATATCAAATTAATTAATAATTCATATTTCTTGTTTTCAAATTTTTATATGTTCTGTTATTGGTAATTATTTTGGATGATTAACTCATATTGCATTCAGATGAATGATTTATCATTAGTGTATATTATAAATGGAATTAAACAAAGTAATTTTTTTAATGTCTATTGAGGAAAATGTTATGATGATACATCAAATATTCTACAATGGGAGCATAAATACATGGGCGGGGAATATTTCATCATGGTGCTATTGCGACAAGGAATATGCATGATAAGAAGATGTTGTATTGAAGACTCATGGGTTGGACTGTCACAACATGGAATAATCATTGGGAGAAAGTCATGGTGGAGACGTAGATTGTCAACCTTGGAATGAAGAATGATTTATGAGTATTGGAGTTTTATTTAATGATTCAAGGATTTGTATAATTCAAAACAAATATTTAATAATTTTCTTACACCTTCATGTTATGTTTGATAATGTTCATATAATTTATGTTTATAATTAATATGTAATATATATAATATATATAACTATATCCATAAATATCATATAGAATTTTTTCAATAATTATTTGAATACCCATATATAATATATTTTTTAAAATATAATTTTTAAATAAATATTAACTTTTGATATTTCTTATAATAAATGGAAAAAGAAATGTTGATAATATTACCAATAGATAAATTTTTCATATTAAACAGTTGTAAGAAATTTTTACCAACATATATATTATCAATTTTTACTATTATAATTCAAAAAGATATATTTTTTATTTCAAAATAACATTTAGTGAAAAAATATTACCAATAATTTAGTGAAGATAAAATTTTTGTTGATAAAATGATTTACCAATAGAAAATGCACTTTTATCAACATATGTAGCTCTGTTTTAAAAAGCTATTTATTTTGTAGTTATTGTTTTTCACCACCACCATACATGGATGGGTATATTTATGGATTTAATAAAAATATATGATTATTATAAAATGATATTGATTTTGAAATAGAGTACATCATGGAATGAAATAAAATTCAACAATTATGAAAATGATATCATTGCTCATGCATACCTACGAACTACCGTCTTCATATTGCACCATTCTTTGTTATACATGATAACCACTAATGAATGATTATATAATTGTACATAATGAATAAAAATTGTATTTATTATGTTAATATCATTCTATAATGATATAAATATGACCTAAGAAGGAGAAATTAAACTTATTCGACAAGACATGGATACAATCATAAACCAGCTAAAACTTGAATAACGTGTAATAATGAATTGTTACTATAAAAAAAGATACTATTACCATATATAATGATCATGATTCTAGAATAAGTTAATAATATTATCTAAATCATTATACAAGAAGTTCTGACACATAATAAGCATATCAGACATAAGGTAATGGAAATTTTGCAATATCATTATTTTCGGACATTGTTTATACATAATTATTTCCTGGGTTATATTTTTCATCCACATCCATGTTTCCAAAATTCATAATATTTTTTCTATTAATCTATTATATTTTTAATTCAGTTTTACCCATAAAAGAATTTTTTATTAAACCTTAAAGAAGTAATCTTTCTTTCATTTTCCATACGAGGTACATTTGTAACTTTTCCTCAAATAGTACGAGAAGAATATTTTGATAAAATTTATGGAATGAATGTTTTTTACAGTTACATGATTCCTTATTTACGTGAATCATCCTATACATGATTTCCATTATATATTCAACTCAATTATTTTGTTTTTAAATTTCATGGTATATTGAGAAAAGAAAACGTTTTTGAAGAATAATGGATATTTTCCTCAAGAATTAGGTTCAGGTATTTTATAAAAATTATTTTACATCTAAGAATACATATGGTTATGTTTTTATACCTATTATTAATATGATTTTAATTTTTTAATTATGTAATTATTTTTATGAAATCCATTTATCTTATATGGTTTATGTTATGGTGGAATTATGTTTAAGAAACCTATATTTTGTTCTTCGGGTTATGCTATGGTGAATGGTTTATGTGTTTGTGGAACCTGTAATCATGATTTTATTATAAAATGGGTGGGACCTATATCTCCATTCAATGAATTGGGTAAAGAATTACATCTCATGATATAGACATGATAGGAAAGAAATTTAAATCTGGTTTAGTAATACTAGGATGGAAGGGGAACTAAAATTTCTTTAGTAATACATGGCTGGAACAGAATGTAAACTTGATTCAATAATGTAAATTTTCTAATATTATGGTCTTGGATGAAATTCCTTCGATTCAATGGAAATAATATTATATTATTTTATTTACAAATTTCCATGTATTATGATAATGCTATTTTCTCATGGTTCTTGATTCCATTATAATTTATTCTTTATGAACTTCCAAAATAAATTTATGACTCACAATTTTTATATTAAAAATTTTTGGCCATGTTTTTATATTATTATGTTTTGGTTTTGATTGATGTTCTTCATGTTTACCCATATAGAGCATTAGAGCTCACCATTTATATGTTTCCTTTTATGCTATATATAAATAATGTTTTTATGTAGAAAAAATAATGCGGATGATCTTTTTTACAGATGATAAAGATCGTTCACCAATCTAGAAGAATCTGGTCTTTGATTATAAAAGAAATAAACTTATACAATATTTGGTTGTCTGTTTTTGTCATGTATTAATTATTCCACAAAAGTACTTTAATTTACATTTATTTCATGCTTGGATATTTTCAGAATTCATATTAGATCATAAGTAGCCATCATTTTTCATGGAATATTTTCTAGATGTTTATAAGTTTTCTCCAGATATATGTATGAATAAAAAATATTTTATGATGATCTTTATTATTTGTAGACCAAAAAAATCAAGAAAGGACATTGATTTGTTTCTTTCAAAATTGACAGATGATTATTAAAATTCTCTGGGTGAAATGTGTTTACTTTTTTATTCCTGAAAGGAAGAGTATATATTTTTCACGTTGTTATAATGTTCACTATAAATGAATTTTCTATATATAATAACATATCACAATTCAACTTGAAGGGTAATAAATAATTTCTAGTTTTTTAAGAAGAGGATTCATATTATAAATTTCATAATTGAATGAAGATTATGTACATGGAATATCAAAGATTTTTGTGAAAAGATAATATATATCATATATTGGAAAATTATTTTATTGGATTGTTGGATTGTAATCTAACCCCACAACAGTTTTAAGGTGAATAATATAATGAGAGAGTAAAAATTATTAACATCACATTTGGAAAAATTGGAATTGATGGTCATTAAAAAAATATATGGAAGAATTATTTAATCTTATTCCATAAAATTTGTTAGATATTTATGAGAATAAAACATGAAATTTAAATTATTCATGTTGAGTAAAACATATGTAAATGTTTTATTAAAACAAATTAGACATGAAATGAAATAAAGTAAATGGATTTCATACTATATTGGACATGATATTCATTATAATACATTGGCAGTTATGTCCTACTATGATTAGAAAAAAAATGTATTTACGAGACAATTTTCACACATATAGAAAGAGTGATATGGTTAATGTTTTTCAGTTTCTTTATGGCATTAATGTATCTCATGGATATTCATAAAATATGATGAATTTGGTGTCATTGATGGATTCAAAATTAATATGTATGAAATATCTTATCAATCATGTATTCATGTAAAAACTTCTAATAGTTTAACGGTATGTTAGAATTACTATAACAATTAGAAAGACTATCATTAGGTTATATTATTTTTTCAATTCCATTTAGAAAAAATAAATTTATAAAAATTTGGTAAATGTTTGGTGGAATGAATCTTCACACATTAATTTTCAACTAGAAAATTATTTTACATTCCTATTTTTTTGATATGATGTTTTATTTATAGATTAATTAGATGATATAAGAATATGTGGAACTATTTAATTAAATTTTATGTATCCTTTTGAATGATATAGGAATATTGTGAAGTGATATGTTAAAAATATTAATTAGTTTGAGGCTTATATAGTTAAAAAACATTCATTGGAAGAGGTGACTGGGTTCATTAATGATTATTTGAATTTAGGGGATCATATTAGTGTCCCTAAGTTTTGAAATTTCATATTTTTTAGTGAAGGTGTATAGATTAATGGATTAAGGGTAACCCACATTCAATTTGGAGAAGTGATAAAGGAACACTAATACTTTTTTGAACAACACATATGAGGATCAACTATATCTGTAAACAAATATTTTTGGATTTAAGGTATGATATCCGAGAAGAAATGAAATGTAGTAGATGATTGAGTATGGAAATAAATTTGATTCATTGTTACAGGGGAAAGTCAACATTGATATTTCATAACCATAAACATCGAATTTTTTTAGAGGGACTGTCACTTATTGTGATCAATTGTTCTAGTTTTGATATTAATGATTAAAAATTTTACAGAAAAAATATGAATGACATTAGTAATGTTCAAAATATTAGGGTAATAGACATCAGTGATTCAATGGATTTTTAAGTGAAAATATAATTGCACAATTTCTACATAAATGGTATATTTTTTACTTCGTTAGGATTCATGGTAAATTGGTTATACTAAATTTTGATTAATAGTGTTTACGTTCAATATCATTTATAGTAAAATAGGATAAAGAGATGATAATTATGGATTTATAGTCATTGATTTAGAATGATTTAGTTTCAAAGAATAACTAAATATAATTGAGAAACATGAAATGAAAATATATTACATTATTGATCCACCGAATGATCAATGGTCCATTTTATTCCAAGGAAAAATAATTTATTTTTCCGATGAGTATTATAATCATGTTTTTGATTTACATGTTGTTTAATCTTCTATTTAACAATTTTCAAATGATAACTTTATCTATAATGAATATATATTATATGCTATATGAAATGATCCGGTTGAATTGATATGAGAAAAAAACAAATTCATATCATAAATATTTAATTAAATATTAATAATATATTTTTCATTATCGACATATTTTTTTATTAAAATTTATTTCATGTATAATATGTTTTTGGCACATCAAGTATTTTTCAATATTATTTTGTTTTAAATTGTCTTTCAATTTTATTTTGTCTGATATAAATTTTATGTCAAAAATTTAGGAAATTTTAAATTAACTTTTCTTATATGTCCTTTTATGTTTCTCATCAATCATAAATTATTTATGCTATTTCCACTGGCATTATGAGATTTTAATGACATTCCAGATATATTTCTGTCAAAATTGGTAAATTAATTTTTATTTTTCATGAAGATAAATTAATTATCTAAGAGAAAAAAATTTCAATCATCTAATAATTTTTTTATTCATTTTATTATAAATTGAAAATTTTTATATTAAATATTAATTATTTTTATAAATTTTTTTATGAATATAATATTTTTCTCACAGTAATTTGTTTTTGGTCATAACTATATTTGTTTATAATTTCTTTTCGTATATATATCTTTACAATCATTATAATACTTTTATTTTAGAAATATATTTTTCATTGACTATTTTAAATTATAAAATTTTAATTACCTTTTAGGAACCATAAATTTTTTTGTTGAATTTATTTTATTTCATAAAATTATAAGTATAAATTCATTAGTTTAGGTAGAAAAAATATTACAAAATGAAGGACCCTCAACTAGGGTAACTGAGGTATGTATGTTTATATATATATATATATTAATTAAATTATTTAATGAAATAATTATAATATTTATTAATTTTTATAGATTATCTTGTTCTTCTCAAAATAAGACAGAACATAAATCTAATAATTGTGTGATTACACATTTAAAACATTTATACTAACATATGGTGAAAAAGGGGGATAATTAGCATTGATGAGAACATGATTCCAATTGTCCTAAATACCATATATTTTAGAACTTACCTAGATGAATAGATTTTTTATAATAGTTATTTGATATCCTAATTGGATTAACATTGATCAATCTATAAAATATATTTTATCAGAGTACATAATTGTAAAATATCAGATCATATTTATTTATTTGTCTAATGGTTTAAATATTATAAATTTCTTAATATATTTTTTTTCAATTAAGGATAACATTATATATTCATGAGAGTCGATGAATTAAATTGTTTATCCTTTATGGGAAAACAATACAGAGATTTTAATACAATGTTGACTTGAAAATATATTTTTCGGATTTAAAATAATAAATATTTATGAAATATGGTTGAATTTATATATATAAATATATATATGGTTGATGTTTATCACCGGTCAGAAAGAGGAAGAATTTATGATATGTTTTTTTCATTGAAATATTTATTTATTTAATCAATTCTGATTACATAATAATTTATTTATTCTTTCTTATTTATTTTTTATATGCATCAAGATGGGATGAGACACACATAGCTAGAATAACCATCATTACCAACTCATCATTCTTAATGTGATCTACCAAATCCTCATTTTCACCATAATATATATATATTGTGTTTCATGATGGCGATATCAATGAATGTATTGTATAGAAAAAATAATTTTAAAACATAGGGGAGATTACATACATCATCACCTAATGCAGTCAAGTCATGCAAGACTATAAATATATTATAGTATTGATCCAACTACTTCAGTTCCACTAGAAACTGAGGAGGAGTACATAGTTGAATGATTATTGGATATTATTTAATTTAGTTAGATGAACATTTCCTTCAGCTAAAATATAAGGAATGATTTTCATCTCATTTACTTCATTAAATTTGGAATTATTTATAATAATTTCATAAACATTTGTTATTTATGAGTATCTAATATCAAAATTACTACAACAATTAAATCAAATATTTCATATTCCACAACCATAAAATATTCCTCAAAAACATGATTGGGTAAGAATATTCTCAAATATTTTCCTATATTTGATATTTATTATTCTCTTATAGTGTGTATTGATATATGTTAATAAAATTAAACATTAAATATTATTAAAACAAATATCATGGATCTTACTAAATTTATTGAATTATTATTCCCATTTTATAATTTCATTCCATGAAATAAATTTCAATAATATTATATATTAATAAGTAAACATATAATATGTTAAAATAATTAATTTATTCTAAAATTTGATATATCCATAATATTTTAAACAAATATGACTTCAATTACTTTATGTTTTTTTATTGTAGAATTTTTTTTACAGAAGAGTACTATTAGAAAAAGGAAACTAAAATTGAATATGATTTGGAATGATTTAAAAAACAAACATCGCATGATTGATATTTTTCCTTTCCATTATTTATATTAAAATATATATAATATTTAACACAATTAACTATAATTTTATTAATGATGGATATTTTATTTATTCGAGGAAATTTATTGATATGTTTATTTTTTCCAAAATAAATTAAAGCATATTTTTTATTCTATTTTTGGGTGTTTTTCAAGGAAGATTGATCAAAATAGTAAAGATGTTTGTTTTTCAATTACTTTTGTTATCTAATAATTATATTTTAATCTTACATCAATTTTTATAATTAATATTTGAAATTTAAATTTGATATGGATTCATTTCAAGAATACCTGAAACCCAATAGTGTATCTAAAAAAATAAATTTTCTGAAAAATCAAGTTAATAAATTTTATATCTGGGAATACTAGGTTTTTCTTAATTATGTTAACTTTTTATTTTTAAACAATAGTTACAAAAATTTAGTTTAATCATTAATTAAGGAATTTCAAATGTCTATATTATGTTTTACGATAAATTTGTGATATAATCATGGGGATAAAATAACAAATTTCATAAAATTATGTCTTATTACAAAACATTTAACTAATTTTTTTTACCTTCATAACAAAATATCTTGTATTTTTGGGCCATTCATTCTAATATTAATCCAACTACATTAAACTAATTCAGTTTTTATTTGTTATATATTTTCTATGTTTAACTAAATATGATATTTAGTTATAATAATTGGTATTTTTTAAATATAATAAATGTGAATGATCTCATGTAGTTTTATTTCATTTTTGTTTTATCTCTTGATTGTTTGAACTTATTGGTTTTTTATTAATTATAGTGATTTGTGATTTTTTTTAAACATTATTAAATTTATTTTTTATAAAAAACTAGAATCCAAATCCCTGTTAAAGATATTATATTTTTGTACATAAAAAGTAAATCGAAATCATGGTAGAGTTTCATTCCATGCTTGTTTTTATAAATCCTATCTCCCACAATATTTTGATATCACAGTTAATTCAAAATCAATTTTTTGAAATCCATCCTACAATAATTTCAGTAGAGATTTCAGTATCAATTTTATAAAAAAAACATTGGAATCCTAAATGGTATACATTCAAAATCAATTTTATGCACAATTGACTTGGAGAGTTTTATATAATAACCCTTCCATAAGGGGTTTTAAAAATTAGTTAATGAAAACCAATGTTAAAAGTCCCACTTTCAATATCACAAATATTATCATCTATTATAACCCAATGATAAAATGTATGAAAACTAATGATAATGGTGATTTTTCTTCCAGTAATAACACCAATTCTTATATATATTATAAATATGATGGTTGAAGGAAAATTTATATAGCCCTACAATGTATGGTGTGGTTTTTTTCTCTTGTTATACAATGAGTGGTTCATAATTGTTTATCTGAGAAACACTATATTTTGATGTATCGTTAGATATAAATCGCTTATAGTTTCCCAGTTTTTATATAGTTTCCAAATTACAATAAATCAATGATGTCTTCAAAATATTTCATGATTCAATGTTCATTAATAAGACTGTCACCATTCAATTCTCCATTTACACATTTATTACTGACCTAGTGGACTTCATAGATCAACCCAAAATTATATAAATCTATAGGTTCTTCTGTACAGTGTTAGAAGATCAATTGGATTTAGGTGCATGTTATGATATTTTCAGATATTGTATATTTTTCCTTTTTGATGTTATTATGGTATGGTTATTAATTACTTAAATACGCTAACTCTCTTGAATATTTGGGATTTTATTATGTGAAAATATTAAAATAAAGTGTGTAAATGATATATTTTTTCATATATAGGACCCAATTGGCTATTTTCATAGTGAAATATTTCTAATCCTTCACAAAACAATTGATTAATGGCTACATAAAACCACTATAAAAGTTATCTGGATTCCACCTACCGAGAATGACCATGAATCCACTCAATATGAACCTTTGGTTAATCTAGTTTTAATTAGGTTGATTTTATAAATCATGTAATTTATAAGTTCTAGGTCTCTATCATTATAAAATATTGATAAAATGAGAAAAACTATTGTCAAACACTTGAAAAAAATAATCCTATCCAATGGACCTCCTTAGAAAAAATTATATAAAGAACCTACAAGAATCAATGAAGAACACCTAAAATAGATGAATGAATAAAGGATAAAATTTGATATTGTTTAAAATATATATTAGGGTTGGAATTTCATCTTTCCATTTTGTAGTTTAATTGAAAATTAATATTTTATTTCAATTTTTATACAAAAATGAAACAAAATTAATATCAATTTTTTTAAAAAAAACATGTACTCTAATATACAACTCCATTACAAATGGGACCATTTGACAGCACATGGATTCCCACATGACATTGTTTCATCCCCGTGTACCATTACATATCATATGGACATAAATTATTCTGTAAAATTTCTAATGAAGAAAGATACTTATTAAAATGGTACCTTTATATATTTAAATATCAAATTTTATTCCACTACATATTATAAGCTGTACTATCAATAATTTGAAAAAATTCATAGAACAACCCTGGATAACTCTTATATAAGAACCTAATAATTTTTTTTGTTAGGAATACTTAATCATTCGGTAGAATTACATATTTTTTTACCTAATATAGATTCCTAGTGAGGCTATGGAGAAAATATGGTGTTTGGTGATTTGTCAGAGCCCAAAATGTCAACCTGTGTAAGAAAATATTGGGCAGCATGTTTAGTATAATCCATGAGGCCCATCCGAAATAATTTATCATAACCCTACTAGGGGTTTTAATGTTAATAATATGGTGCATGTTTTTCCTTAACCATGATCATATACCAACTCAACCATGGTAAATGTATTAAATTTTTATAGAGGCCAATGGACAGTCCAGTTCATGATTTCTCAAACTATTCGACCAAACCATGTGGCTCCTCTCTGTATGTAGTGTCCTGAGTATAGTTGGTGCATGGTTTAACCAACCATGTGTCCAAACCATGTGACCTATAAAATTTAGGAAAAATTACATTTTCCTGTAATGGTTTTTCATTATAATCATCTTTCTTTTTTCCTCAATCCATCACACATCCACCATTCCCCCTTCTAATATTAAACATCCATCAAACATGTTTATGGGATTGATGTACCATCAAAAATCTGATTCAAATCACACTAATATCAATGGATTAATGTTAGTGACAACACTATTCAAATTGATCCTTACAATATTTTTATTCCACTGAACAAATTTATTTAATTATAAGGTAAAATTATCTATTTTTAGGGCTATCATCTATTTTGATAATTTCGTCCAATACAGATGAAACCAAAGGCTGATACTTTATGAGTGATCATATAAATTAATTAGGTATTTTTTTAGGAAAATATCCATTAATTTTGATATTATTTATATAATGTTTTTTATACCACCTGACGATTTCATAGATAATTTATCCTAGACAGAATCTTCAACTAGTTTTATGTCTTATTTTAGTACCAATTGACTCTATTATATTCGAAAAGATGTTCTGGTTCTCAACCTAAACAAGGGGAACCCATTTCATTATGCCCTTTAATTTATTAGTTTCCATCACTTTTGAATACCAAAAACATATGTTAGTTTGTCCTATATGACTTTTAAATAAATTTAACAGAAATGAAATGGATATGTGTTGTGGTGTAGCATAGCTAAAATACATATCGATATATAATGAAATGAATAGAAGTGAGTGGTATGACCACATCACTGAATTTAATGTAAAAATGGTTAAACCCTTGGTATTACGGAATTTTATAATATGGGAATTGCAATAATATATATTGTCTTATGACAATAAAATCCCTTCTAGTACAGGATAGTTACAAGGATGGAGTCCCTAAATAAGGTTTCTAGTTCATGGAGAAACTAATAATAATTATAAATTGTTATGGGGATCCTTATGAATAATAATGAATGGGAATGGAAACCCTTGTTAATAATAATTAATTGGAATTGAAACCCATATGAGATATTATATAAGAGAATGCAGATTTTCATTATGTAGGTTACATGTTTTTGGATACCCTACATATTTGATATGGCCATTATGGCCATAGTGATATGATAAATGTCATGGTGACCCTATTTTTGTGTTTTGGGCATGGTGACCATAGTTATATGATTTGGGTATGGGGACCCTATGGATATTATAATTGTCCTGACCGACATTACTGGTAAATATGGTCATGTAGACCCTTCTTTATATGATAAACATGCATGATGACCGTTATTGTTTTGATACATGGAATATAATCCCCTATTAATTTGATACTAGGAATTGTGTCCCTTGATAAATGTGATACTAATGTCACAAATATGGGAAGCATGACTTACACCTCAGGTCTAGGCTAGTAGAAGTGTCCATATATATGGATTTAGACGTTCCTATGTATACCTAACATATATGTGTATAAACTTGTTTACCTGTATAGTGTTCATTTGGAATCAGCTGAAGAAGGTTGTGTCAGCCTAATATCCATCCCAAACAAAAGACGACCACTATACTCATTTATTACTATGTAACTTATTACATGCACACTGTTATAGTGTATGAAATTACTAGGTAATTATAGATACAATTTGTTTTAGCCAATTTAGTTTATCTCACAATTTATTTGGTCTACTAGTGATACCTAGGATGAATATGTGGATGTAGGTAGGGACATAGAAATGCACCCAGTGGTTGATAATTTATTTTTAATATCATGGGATAAGGGTAGAACATCACTGAATTGTGGCTCATCATGATATTCAGGATATTAATTTCGGTCTTGTTACCCTATTTGATACATGTATTGAATAGAATCCTTTCTTATTACTTTTTGTTATACAAATGACATATTATCGTTTTTTATATGATACTTGATGTTATTTATTTATTATTGTTGGATGTTTTACCTTAGGTTTTAATTTAAATATATTTCTTCAATTATATATATATATATATATCACTAATGTGATACTATGATCATGTGGGTATATCCTCCCGGTGGTACCAACATAGACCCTCACTTCTAGATGTCCTCTTCTAGCATTTGGGAAGGACCACATGAGGCCATGTGGCACATCAGTTTAGTGTACCATTCATTGGACTAGTGGTAAGGGCGTCACAATGGTGTTTTAGAGGGTATCTTTTATTTTCTATAATAATTTTAAATATTATAACAGATATTAAGAATATAATTTAGTAATGAGTTTTTCCATGGAGTATCTAACCTATATACAAGGGAATGATAAGTCACATTGTATTGGGCATGTTTTTAAGTTTTTTCTAATTACATTTGACTTTATTTCAATGTTTTGTGACCAAATAAGATGTATGTTTTTTCTTTTATTAATGTGGATTTTATTATATCCTTATATCAAATTGGGAAGGAAACATTGATCATGAATCATTTTCAAAAACATATAGCATTTATATGTCATGCATTAAGTAATTCAATGTTCATAAATTAAGTATATTTATTGTAGAATGTTTTGGTGGTTTATTATTATTTCAATGAACATGGATCATATTTCATATAGGGACTTAATATGAATTAGGATGGGATCATATGTATTCCACACAAATGTTTATAAGGTTTATGGTACCCTTTATGTTGTAAGTGGTGATCTATATAGATTAAAAAATAATAAAAATATTTATCCAAATGAAAATGAAATTAAACGAATTTGATTCTAAAAAAGAATAGTCCACATTAAATAGGTATGTCAGTTTAAATTTAAATGGTGTATTACATATAAATGTAAATTGATAATCTATATAGCATGACTCATATAGTGATACACATAGCTTCATGAAGACCCAACTCTAGTACTGGGATGTACGTATCATCCCCTATGTTCTATATAAATGATCTTACAACCATGACCTTAATTTATGTGTTGGAAGAGGGGTGTGACTATCAAATAAATTTCCATGAAAATATCCTATTCACAAATCAACGATCCTTAATGTGATTAATCCTATATGATACTTTTTATTTTCATTTGTAGTTTTGTTCAACCATGTATTCTTCTAGTTGTTCTCAGTATGGTGGTAATGACCATGCTTGGGTGGTTGTGGGCCCTATGCCACCATTGATACCACTAGTACTACATCATGTGGATGTTACCAAATTCCTTGAATTTATTGATGATTTATTATTATGATGGGAGTTTCTAAGTCTTAGTTAGAACTCATAGTGAGATTCACAACCTTCCCTTTTGATGGGAGTTCTTATGTTGGTGTTTTAGTAGAAGCATCCACCTACTTTTTCAGGTGATGGTGGAACCCATGATTTAGAGTTAATGTTAGTGAAAATAATATCTATATTTCATCACAATGAGACACCTCATAAGAGGAGAGTCATTATCACCACTTACATGCTTCCTAGATCCTCCAAATTATTGTGTGATTATATGAGTTAGGATAGTTAGTACCGTGAAGTGATTTCATTTGATTCTCAATCTATATTATATGAAAAAAAAATTCCATGATACAACATGGGATGATTATTCCAAAATGTATATGAAAATGTAGTTGGGTACTATGGAATTCATAGAATACCCAGCTCGTTTTACATAGATTCAGTGTTATGCACTTATCTATATAATTGACGCGCTTGTGAAAGAAATATGATATGAGGATTGGGATAGGCATCCTATGTGTTCTTATGTGAATGTTTTCTAGTTTTCCATCATGGATATCATAGTGAACAAAGATCTCATCATAAAGGGAAACTTGATGGAGACAAAATGTGTTACCCAAGGTGGTTTAGAAATCATATAGGGTAGTGGTTCGACTATCAGTCAGAAGCAACACTTTGACAACTTGTGAGTGACAATTGGATGCCAAATGACACCAAATTATATTTACATGGTTTTCTAATAACGTGAAAAGCCTAGCAGTATGATTCCCAAGTGTTCTATATACCTCATTGAGTGCTAGTACTACCAATGGTTGGGGAATATACAACACATTTTCTAGACCATCCCATTCGTTCATAGTGGGGGGGGGGATCCATATTAACACTTACTTCAATAAAATTATTAGTATCACGCCACCAAAATGGTATTTGAAGTACAACATGCTATGTATGAAGAGGACAAGGTCATAGATGAGGTAGATTGGAATCCCATATACAACATTGTAAGAGAGAAACTACTCAATGTATTCATTTTGTAACAATGGATCTTGGAAAAGGAAAAATTTATTTTGTGTAGCCTATACCTGAGGAGCAGGGCATCGGTACATATACTATGAGGTAAAATTATAGTAATCTATGTTATAGTGTATTCCTTATTCGAGACATGTGTATATCACTCCACTATCTATGTAGATACTGTGGAGATCCGAATGAGTTATATTGAATAATTCAATGGAAACATGTCACATCATACTCATTTGGGTATACAATTAGAGATTGTTAGGTAGTGTATGGAATTCCCCCTACCTGATGGGATCCATTGGTTTTATGGAACCTCATCATCCTAATGATTGAAGTAGTTAATTTCATTGTATGGATGTGATAGTTGGTCCCCTATCATGAATATGTGGTTTTTTATCACCAGAGTGAGTCATTCACATAACTAAAGGGAAGTACATATACTCACAAGTTTGAGTGGAGTGTCCAGGAAGGTAGAGCTAGACCAGATCATCATGGGATAGGTGGATTTACCACCCTAATTTTATATTATTGATATGGTAGATCATGGACTACATTATATAGAATTTTATAATGTATTCAATTGTTCTTGGGATTTTTACTCAATGAAATTTTTATACTATCTCTTGAGAGAGGTATAATTCACAATATTGATAATTAATCTAGTTGAAAAGGTATCCCTTCCTCATTATAGTATGTATTGTACTGATTCGTAAGTTCTTTAGAGGGAGATACATTATCTAGAAACTAAGTGTTATATCTAACTCAGTACTCCTCCCTAGGGTCCACTAATTCTATTCTCTAATAAGGATGACATAACCCCTTGAATTTTTGGGGATTAGCAGAAGATGAATCATCTTTCATTGAAGAACATGTGTCCCTTATCACATATAGAATAACTCTTCGACCATATCATATGAGATATGGTTTTTTTGAAAATTAATTTGAGGTTATGTTATCCCCAAGTGTTTTATAAAATTTCATGAATACCATGTACGGAATTACACATTCAGTTTAGTTTATATGATTATCTAGTTATGTTTTTCAGTATTGTAACAACCCAATATTTTGTGATTTGTTTTCAAAATAATTTAATCATCTTTTCATTTTTCATTTAAAAACATTGAATATGTTTTTATACATTAAATCACTATGTTTTCCTCATGTTAACTACATAAAATATTTATAATAGCTTACAATAGATGAAAAACTATCATTGGATTTTGTTACACACAAAGTTGAGTTCCATTGATTTCTTGTGTAACATGCCTGATTTATTTTATAAAAAAAACATATATTATTGAAATTAATATTAACATATTATTATCTCAAGAACTCATGCCTCCAATGATACTCCTCCTGGGATAGAAATGAAGAAAGGGGGATAATGATCCTTGATTCCATCATCCAGTAGGCCCTGAGATGGTGACTAACAATCAGGTTATAAAAATATCAAAAAATAACAGGAATTTCCCTTTTTATAGAAACAAGATCAGAAGATAAGATGTTTAAAACTAAAAAAATCCAAGACATAAATATAAATGAAATCAAAATCCATCGCACATGAATGTTCAAAAATTAATTAATACAAAACAAAAGTCTCAAAATTAAGTACCAATAGTAAATCTAAGAAGAAAAACAACAATTGTCATGATGCGAGCTAGTAACGTCCAACATGGTCCGTAAAGTCCTCATAGAAACCCAAAAATATTTTTATATATTTGGTGTTAGCATACTAGTATACTCAACAGAAAAATCAATCTATTTTTTTAAACATTTGAATGAAGCATACTAATGCCCATATTAGAAAACAACAGAACCAGGCATCACCTATTTGGTACACTAACCACCCAAAACTCACTTGAAAATGATCACCGAATAAATAATTTCATATAAATTAATATATTTCAAAATGAGAATAAGGTACCCCATACAAATTTCCAAATTATTAGATTCTCTCACCCCATAACAAAAAAATCATGGTGCTCCCACCTCTTCTAAAAAAACTCCATCACAAACCACCAACACACACCAGGGACTCACAACCACACCACATCCCATCACCAGAACCAAGAGCCTTATCACATCATGCCCACAAAACACCTGGTCCCCATAACACATCACAACATGCTTGCTGACATCTTTTCCACATACCACATAAAATCCCACCCTAGACACTTGGGTGACATACCACCTCAAATCATGAAAATAACTGGGAAATATCAACACATATCATCCCAAAAAGCCCTGCGAAAACACAACACAAATTATCTCAAAGTCACCTGGGAAAACACAACTCACCTGCACAGATGTGGTGCTCAATAACCACAACATGTGTAAAGAATCTTGGGCAACCATCGCATGGAAGAAGGCCAATGTAAGGGTGGGTGAAAAAACATGCATCCTCCCCCTAGGATGTTTCGGAAAGACCCTCTCCCTTGTGATGATGGGGGTTTTCAACACGTAGTGCTCAACAAGGTTGGGGTGTGCATAGAAATCACAAGGTAAAATAAATTTATATAAATATATGATAACTAACGCTCTTACCAATCCTATAGTTTCTCAAAAATAAAACTGTCTCTCAACTCTTACAGCCTTACTAATGACTCTAAATTTAATAACCATGGAATATGCAACAACATCATTCTAAATCACAACCAATTTAATTTAACCCTTACCAATATTCATTATCAATTAATTTATTCTTCCTATTTACCAAACCATACCAGTCCCAAAAATAATTAATATATTATTTATTCATTTATTCATTTATTCAATTTCTATCAGGGAAAATACCATGAACATACAAAGTCAAGCAATGCAAAAAAAATGAATAGATGGATAAACTCTGGTTGAAAGACACATACCGACCAAAACAAATCCCCTAACTCTAATCCAAATCCATTAACCTAACTAAATCAAAACCCAATTATATCTCCACATCAAAAATCGACTCTTACATTCCACAATCAATCAATCTCTCAACCTGAGTTTCCATTACATGGGAAGGTTTATGAATCATCTATATGTTCATCCACATCACACCCTAACCCAACCCACATCACATAGAAATTCTTCACAAACATACCAAAACACAAACCAGAGAGTATCCTCACAACACAACATTGCCACTTTCCATTCCATATATCCCACATAGACATCCCCTCTATCAAAAACAATACATCATCACACATACCAAATAATAACACAATTTTTTATTTATTTTGGTATCACTTATTTATTTCATCATGATAATTCTGGGGTTTTCACAGAGACTAGGTAATCATGGAGTATCCATTCATTATCCAAGTGTACATGATTTACAAATTTCCTTATAAAAATGTTCCATATTAATAAACAAACATGAAACTTATTTATTGTGAAAAAAAGGACCACCAACATCCATGATTTTTACTATGGAATTTAACCTGTATAATTTAGAACATCACAATAATATCAAACCTAGAAAAACATGTGCACAAAATCCCTCAACCACTTTTAATTAATTTACCTAGAAATTATCATTTTTTAGTGTGGAAAAACATTGATATATAGGCAAAAAAATATTATATCCCTCCCCCATGATACACAATCCAATAGAAACAAAGAAAAATACTATCCTAGAAGGTGTTTCAATGTTATTCACAGGGGAATGGATCATGTAACCATCCTATTATCACCTACCCCACAAGATCTGCATCCAACTGAGGATGTGGCGGCCCCACCACACCAACAGAAATTGAGACAAACTCGATTAGGAATCATGGATTATAACCTTCCATTGAATGATGAGAAGATATGGTAGAGAATGATATGAAAATATTGTAAACTACTAGAAAATGAAGAGATAACGTACATTAAATCACCACAGATATCCAATGAATGATCAGCGATATCATCTGATTGAAGAGAGTGTAAGAGGGTTCAACGAACTCCTTAAGTACCCTAGGGTTCATCTAGAATGATCGGGATTGATGCTGCTATATGATTTGTGAAAACCCTAGGGGATGTAATGTTTTAAAACATTATAACACCTAGGGGATTATGCGACATGTAATACACTTTCATATTTCATAATAACTCGAGGTCTGAAACTATCAAAAAACCCATCCATTTTAAAATGTATATTATTTTTTGAATCATGAAATATTTATTATTCTGAAACCCTCTTTCAAAACATGTAAATTTCTGTATATAGTGAGTCATTCCAAGAAAATCCACATGACCATGCTTCATGCAATAAAATCTAGTGACACGATGTGTATCGACCCCCCTTCCAACTTTTATCCAATGAACTTCTACAAACTCATTCTGAGGCTCTTCCAAGAACATAAAATGACCAAAAAAATGTAATAGACCGGGAAGGAATGTACCATTACATTAGATACCACTCAAATGTTTCTAATCATCATGAATCTGAATCCAATCCCAGTATAAATTAATGGATTCGAACAACCACCCCGTGAGAAGCCTCTGTAGGATTTCACTACACTTGAAACACCACTAAAACCAAAACACATGAATGTTCAATGATAAACCACCCTATGTTGTTCAGAATGTTGAGTGGGAACCCGCACATCCTTGAACACATCCTATGAAACCTATAACCAGACGTTTTCATTTCAACCCATGTAGCTTTAAGACACACCACAAGATTAAAAAAACCATGTCATCACAAATGTACATATCAATAA
Source organism: Viscum album (assembly GCA_963277665.1). Taxonomy (NCBI): domain Eukaryota; kingdom Viridiplantae; phylum Streptophyta; class Magnoliopsida; order Santalales; family Viscaceae; genus Viscum; species Viscum album. The sequence goes on along the minus strand of OY728126.1, from coordinate 1,470,841,999 downwards.
TTACGTCCTCCATGTCAAGATATTATCAAATCGAGGGGTCAATGACTCCCCTTATTACTTATAATTTCATCATAGTTAATGCATTTGGATTAGGAATATAGAATTAAACATTTCTCATGTCAGGAATTTATCATACATTGCACCACACACAAACCCACCTAGTTGAAAAACAACTCATTTCATAAAAAAAGGTTCCATAATTACATTTAAAATCAATATAGAACGAGGAAAACATAAAAAAATCTCTTGGTACAGGGAACACATCTTTATTTCTCACTCAAAAATACTATCTACTAGGCTACCTTAGAACCACAACACATGATCAAAAGGAATTTTCTGTCTATGAATCACCTTATCCCAATGATACTAGATCTATATCATTCGTTCCACATATGTTGCATCATCTTCTCCATACATCTCTCGCCAATCAAGGACAATGGTATCATCATGAACATACCAATGAAGTTTAGAGATGTGGAAGACAACATGGATCCTCTCAAAATATGGTATAAACATAAAATGGTACACCACTTTGGAATCTCATACTAACACTTATAAGTGTAACACCCCAAGCTTCTACGGTACGTTTCCCTTCGAATAATGCGATAGCGTGTGTTGTACGCAACCTCGAGTTCTAACACACACCACAACTAATTAAACTAGCCGTTGTGAATAGTAATACCTACTTTTTGAAATCATATATATTCTATATTTCAAAATGGACTTCATTTTTGGATTCGGAATATCAAAATTAGCCTAGGGTGAAATTTTGGTACATTTCAGATAACTTTCATATTTTGATGAATAGTGAAAATTTCTAAATTTTAATTAAAAACAACTTTTTTAATCAAAATAATTAATAGTGATAAATTATGAATTTGAGTGGTTTTAAAGTATATTTAGAATATATTTTTACCATTCAATTTAATGTTTATCATTGGACATAGTTTAACAATTAAACCGAACATAAACAAGTGTCAATCTTTTGATAGTTATTATCTCTTAAAAACACGCTTTTTGTTTTGACAGCGGGAATTAATTTTAAATTAATTTCTGCCACTTCTGTGTTTTGAATTTAGAAAAATGGATTCCATATTTGGAATCAGGATGTTCAAATTGTGTAAATAGGTAACTTTTATTTTTAGACATTTTGAATAATTACTGCGGTAAATATTTTATTTACCATGGTTAAAGGGTAAATCCGGTAAATAAGGGTTAAAACATAATATTATAATAATACAAAATTACCCTAAAACGTGTCCTAACCTTATTGGTGGACACATACCCGACCATGGGCATCCTTGGGTCAATTTGGGGACCCCTTGGAGCCACTTGTATGTGGTAGGGACACATTATATTAATAAAGTTAAAATAAAAATAAAAATGGCATAAGCTTACATCTTTTAGAAGAACAATTTTTACATAGGGTTATACATGTTGGATTTTCGATTATAAATATTCATTAGAAAAATAAAAAGATTTCCTACATAATGATGTTTTATTTATAATTTTTAGACATTAAATAATTTATTTTATTTATGACACAATGATGATGCAGTAATTACTAAAATAGTAGAAAATTAACATAATTGATATTATAAATACCCAAATAAATATAATATGAAACTTTTAATGAATTACACTAATTTTATAGGATAATATGATATATTAGGATTGATTTAATTGACTTTGATCGAAGTAATCAATCTGTTATGAGTTTCAAAAAAATCAACTATTGAATAGTGTCAAAATTGACATAAAAGAGTTCTTAAAACAAATATTATATTATTAATTGATATTAAATTCCTAAAAATCTAAGGTTCGGCCAAGAGACTTATTTTATGATAGGTTAATCATTAATGGACCACTTGGGGGTCGATTGGATTTATATAGTAAGTTTATTAACCATATTATATAAAAATACAAAGAGACATTGTAAAAGTGAAACTAATTAACTTAGAGTTAATACTTAAAGATAAGGTTAATATAAGTACCCAAACCTGTTTAAATTATATTGGTTGAGTGGTTTTAGACTTATCCCCACCTTAACCTTTTAATAATAAGCTTTGGAGCCATTATAAACCGAATATGAATTTATTATAAATTAATATTTCTAACTTTTCCAAAGGTGCCCCTCACCCCTCTTATAAAAGGGCACTCCTACTTCTCATTTCTTCACACCTTCAAAGCCTTTTGGTTCGGCCAAACTCTGCCCAAATACTCTCCCAACATCCCTCACTACAACCTAGAGGCCTTAGTTTGATCAGAAAGCCAACCTAAGGAGCCCTTTTGATCAAATCAAAAGGAAGAACCCGAAGAAGAGGTAATGATTTCACCACCCTTTTCTAAGTTCATTTCTTCTTCCACTTCTTCTTCCTTTGTTCTTACCATTCTGAAATAATAACTCCAGTATCTCACATATAATGTGATGTTATTATAAATATGGTACAATCATATTCAGTATTCTATCCACCCTTTTGAATAACATGTCACCATACGTGCGTACGTACGGCTTACCGTCTCCACGTCGTGGTGTAATTGTTATTCAATATAATATTATTTGGATGGGTATAATAATGATGTGTAACTCATGTAAATAATAAATATAACATGTTAATGATTCTGTATATATGATATACCATCCATTTATATATTATTTTAATATCAAAAGAATGATATTGTCGCTCGTGCGTACGTACGGACTACTGTCTCCACGAACGCGATGAGATTCATTCTCCATCGTATCCATTCAAGTATAATTATCATTTGATGATTTAAAAATGATGTTTAAGGACTGTATATCATTCTGGATATGAATAAGATACAACAACCATGGCTTATGTAACAAAACATATAAAAGAAAATGAGTAAGTTAACTCCCGAAACGACGATAATTCTAAGATATTATTAACAAATCAATGTTAAAAGATCATATATGATATCATATTAATATATATGATTCTTGTATAATTTAATAACAACTATTTCACCATTATACAGGAGGTTAACCTACCCCAACCAAGGAAAAGTACAAGGTAAGGGTTATTTCACAATCTCTTCATTATCTGAGGTTGTTTATACGTAATAATCTACTGGGATATCTTTATCATCCACATCCATGTTTCTTAAAAATGTATTTCAAAACATTTTTTATGGGTTAAAGTCATTTATACCCTTATTTGAATTTTTATAAGAGGTTTATAAAGGAATCTTTCCGTCGTTTTCAAAACAAGGTCCTTTTTAACCTTTTCGATAGAATTGAGGTAAGAATGTTTTTTTTAACTTATACGGCGGGTGCGGTTATTTTATGCCGTTATAAAATCTTCAAAGATTTCCTTACAAGCTTATAATAATATTTTCAAAGAAAATGTTTTATTTTATATGGATCTTAAATGGTTTCAAAATGAAAGGAGATATTTCTTTAAAAAGAATTTTGATTTCATCTATGTCAACATCCTTTGATGGATTTTAAGATTATTTGAAGTTGATTTATTATGATACAAAACTTCTATATTGTATTGAAGGTTTTGTGATATGTTTGACTATGGATGTGCTATTTTTATACCATTCATAGTTTATGGTGAAATTATTGACATTTCGTATGCTAGTTTTAATACGAATGTTTATGTTATGTTTAAACCTTTTCATATGGGAATGCATTGGACTTAATAAGTGACGGGTGGAGCCCGCTATAGCTCCTCGATGCATCGGTAGGTCTCATGAGACAAACTAGTGTCTTGGCACAAGGCCTTGACAAAATCTTATTTGTAGTCTTGGCACGAGGCCTTGGCTATGTGGTTATGATAGTCTGGCATTATGCATTCCAACATTATGAAAGTGGTTATTGATATTGCATGTGATTATTCGATTAGTAGAATATCAATGTGAATAAGTAAATGGAATTATTTCATTTTTATTTTTTCCATACTATGTTGAAGTTCAATTTTAAAAGGCTTTTGTTTTAGTAATTCATTGCCTTAAATGTTTATGCTTATTATGAATGTTCCGCTATATTGTTATCCTTACTGGGCATTTGAGCTCACCCCTTTTCTATGTTTTATTATTCCCAGGTAGTGAAGAAGTAAATTATGAATGACTTGTAGGGATATTATGAGGGGTTAATAGTGTGGATATGAAGACTTTGTTGTTGTAGTAGTTTTTCACTTTGAAATGTAATGTAAAACTTTATGATTATATCTAGTGTTTCCAAGGCTACTAAACCAATCGGTATTTCGAGATTTGATCTTTCTTGTGATCATGCCAATGTTATGTAATTAATGCACCGACTCTGGGTAGCTGGGGTCGGGGCGTTACAGTTGGTATCAGAGGAAGTTTAGTACAAACCTTGGAAACTAGATTTAGATAAACTCTGATTAGAGCACGTATACCTAAGATGAACTTTGAGGATTAGTATAGAAGAACTTCCTAGAATTTTGGTATTGTAGAGATTTTGTGAGTTTTCCGAGCAATACATCCCTGTCTGGATACGAGCAGGTAGAGGCGGCTCTGGCACAGATGTACCTAGGGGTAAAACCCGAAAACACCGCTTTGAGCTAGACTCGAACGGGAACTGGTGCACGACAACGGGCCTTGCTGCACTCTTGGTTACGACACTCCCGGGGGATATGCTTAGGATAACTCTCATTATCTTTACAAATCATTATGAAGGGTTTATGAGTATATACTTCCTCAAAGAAAACATTTTTATGATTATGGATTATATCCATAAATAGTTCAATTTATGTTAAGTGTTTTATAAGTATGGGATTATGTATTTTGATTCATAAACTGATCTAGTTTATGCCATTGTTTAGAAATGGCGCCTAGTGGAAGAAATGGAAACCGTATCAATGCATGCACTCCATGTAGGGATTGCCCTCCTGCTCAAGATAATTATAGTGGGGCTGGTGATGCAACTGGTGCTGATCAGCTAATCACCATACTGGGACAACTTACTCAGGTTATGAATAATAACCTTACCCGTATGGAGCACCCTGATCCGCAGCGTGGAGGATCAATGTTAGATAGATTCATGAGGCAACAACCACCAACGTTCAATGGGAATACAAATCCCTTAGTAGCTGAGCAATGGATATTTTCCCTAGAGAAAATATTTCAGGCTTTGGGGAGCAGTGAAAGGGAAAAAGTTATCATGGAAGTTTACCGCCTCACTGGAGATTCTGATCAATGGTGGTCATTGATTCAAAATAAGAAGGAAGATGATGAATTATCAAATATGGAATGGAGGGAATTCAAAGATCTGTTTTTAGAAAAATACTTCCCTCGCGACCATCGAGCGGATATGGAAAGACAATTTCTGAGTCTGAGACAAAAGGAGGATGAGAATGTCACAAAGTATGAGGCTAACTTTACAAGGTTAGCAAGGTATGCTGGAGATTATATTCGCAACCCAAGAAGTAAGATTGATCGTTTCTTTGATGGGTTAAAACCATTTCTCCGTCGAGCATTAGTCTCACAATCCTTTTCATCGTACGAAGACATTGTCTCATGTGCTATAAAGACCGAAAAGGAATTCTCTAAGTCTTATGACTTTAAAGCAAAGCAAGAGAAGAAGAGACCTGCTGATCAATCTGGGAATGGAAATAAGGGGAAGAAGGGAAAGGTTGAATATCCATCTTGTGGTAAATGCGGGAAGAAACATCCTGGTACTTGCTTGAAGGGAATGGGAGTCTGTTACAAGTGTGGTGAAAAAGGCCACCAAGCTCATGATTGCAAGGGGAAGAAGGAAGATACCAACGTTCAGTGCTACAATTGCAGGGAGATGGGGCATTATGCAAATGCATGTACTAAGATTCAGGAGAACTTACCTCAGAAAAGGCCAAGGGATCAAGGCCAGGCTTATGCTATCACTACTGCTGAGGTAGAAGCTCCGAAAGACGTGGTGGTAGGTAATTTAATGGTTTCCTCAAGTTTAGCAAATGCATTATTTGATTCTGGATCATCGCATTGTTTCATATCTTCTCAGTTTGCTAAGAAAATTAGATATTTCCAATTTGATTTAATAAGGGAGTTGTCAGTTAAAACTCCTAAGGGAAGTATCGTTGCAACAAAGTTTTGTGAATCAGTCCCCATTAGCGCACATAAATTTTCTTTATCTGCTGATCTCATCGTCATACCTATGATCGAGTTTGATATAATCCTCGGTATGGACTGGCTTTCGGACTATGATGCGAAGATTTATTGTAAGAAGAAAGAGGTTACGATTCTTGATGATAATGATAAGGAACACCTTATTTTTAGAGCAGAATCATCACCACCTAATTCTTATTTAGATCCACCCTCAATAGCTCAACTAAATTCAATTATTGGGGAGGAAGAGAATGAAATAACTGCGGGTGAGGAAAGGAATGTTCAAATAGAGGATGTACCTGTTGTGAAAGAATTTGTAGATGTATTTCCAGAAGATTTACCTGGACATCCTCCAGAACGAGAAGTTGAGTTTTCTATTGATTTGATTCCTGGATCAAGGCCTATATCGAAGACCCCTTATAGACTGGCCACTGTAGAGTTAGTCGAACTAAAGAAACAACTAGAGGAATTGAGTAATAAGGGATTTATTCGCCCTAGTGTTTCTCCATGGGGAGCCCCTTTTCTTTTTGTTAAAAAGAAAGATGGATCTATGAGGTTATGTATCGACTACAGGGAGATCAATGCTATAACGATAAAGAACAAGTATCCCCTACCTCGTATTGATGATTTATTTGACCAACTGCATGGAGCTCAATACTTTTCAAAGATTGACCTTCGATCTGGATACCATCAGTTGTGTGTGAAGAAGGAAGACATTCCGAAAACAGCATTTCGAACCAGGTACGGGCATTACGAGTTTACTGTAATGCCGTTTGGATTGACTAATGCACCCTCTGTATTCATGGATCTGATGAATAGAGTCTTCAAGGAGTATCTCGATGAATTTGTGGTGGTATTTATTGATGATATCTTGGTATACTCCAAAACCTACGAAGATCATGAAAATCACTTGCGCATTATCTTGAAGACTCTGAGGAGGCATGAATTATATGGGAAGTTTAGCAAGTGTGAATTCTGGCTTCAGGAGATTTCTTTTCTTGGCCATATTGTCTCTAAAGATGGAATCTCTGTTGATCCTTCTAAGACCAAGGCAATCCAAGAATGGCCAGCACCTACGAGTATAACTGAGGTACGTAGTTTTATTGGTTTGGCAGGTTATTATCGATGTTTCGTCCAGAATTTTGCCCGATTGGCTAACCCATTAACGAAGCTCACACGTAAAGGGGTTAAATTTGTTTGGACAAAAGAGTGTGAAGAATGTTTCGAAGAACTGAAGAGAAGATTAGTCAATGCTCCTATATTGACTCTACCATCGGGGAATGATGGGTTCGTTATTTATAGTGATGCATCGAAGAAAGGACTTGGCTGTGTCCTTATGCAGAATGATAGAGTTATTGCCTATGCATCACGAAAGTTGAAAATTCATGAACAAAACTATCCTACTCATGATCTTGAGTTAGCAGCTGTGATCTTTGCTTTGAAGATATGGAGGCACTACCTCTATGGTGAAAAATGTGAGATTTATACTGATCACAAGAGTTTGAAGTATATTTTCTCACAAAAAGAACTCAACATGAGGCAAAGGAGATGGCTTGAATTACTCAAGGATTATGATTGTACGATACACTACCACCCGGGGAAGGCAAACAAGGTGGCAGATGCTTTGAGTAGAAAAGACCATGGAGTTTTGAACAATATGAGAATTGAAAGGGATCCAATTTTCATGGATCTAGTGAAGATGGACATGGGAATAACCAGGGAAGGTGAAACATCAATGCTTTTTCAAATGGTTGCCAAACCATCTTTACTAGAAAGGATTAAGAGTTCTCAGACCGATGATGACGAATTCCAAAAGAAGATTAAAGCTGTGAATGATGGGAGATTGAGAGACTTTGTGTATGAAGATGGAATTCTGAAATTCGGGAAGAGACTTTGTGTTCCCAATATACCTGATCTAAAAAGGGAATTGCTGGATGATGCTCATAGTTCCAATTTCTCTATACACCCTGGGAGCACCAAAATGTATAGAGATTTGAAGGAACATTTTTGGTGGGACAACATGAAGAGGGAGATTGCTGATTTTGTGTCAAGATGTATGGTTTGTCAACAAGTGAAAGCTGGAAGGAAACAGCCTGGAGGAGTCATGCAACCTCTTCCCATACCGGAGTGGAAATGGGACAATATTACGATGGACTTTGTCATGGGGCTACCAAAGACTCCTAGAAGGAACGATGCAATATGGGTTATTGTTGATCGTCTTACCAAGTCAGCACATTTTATTACTATAAGAGAAGATCTACCCCTGGAACGTCTAGCAAGACTATACATTAATGAAGTTTTGAGACTTCATGGAGTACCCCTATCAATTGTTTCTGATCGTGATCCCCATTTTACTTCAAGATTCTGGAAAAGTCTTCAGAAATCCCTGGATACAGAACTTCATTTGAGCACTGCTTACCACCCTCAGACAGACGGACAATCAGAACGGACTATTCAAACCTTAGAAGACATGTTGAGATCTTGCTCACTTGACTTTCAGGGTATGTGGGATCAATATTTACCACTGGTAGAATTTTCCTATAACAATAGCTTCCATTCGAGTATACAGATGGCACCATATGAAGCGTTATACGGAAAGAGATGTCGTACACCAACCTGTTGGGATGACGTTGGTGAAAGAAAACTTGTAGGCCCAGAGCTGGTGGAGGAAACGGTGGAAAAGGTGAAAGTAATCCAAAATCACATCAAAGCAGCTCAAAGTAGGCAGAAGAGCTATGCCGATAATCGAAGGAAGGATTTGGAATTTCAAGTCGGTGATCATGTTTTTCTGAAGGTATCTCCGTGGAAGGGAGTCATACGTTTTGGTAAGAAAGGTAAATTGAGTCCCAGGTACATCGGACCTTTCGAAATTCTAGAACGAATTGGGGTTGTAGCTTACCGATTGGCAATGCCGCCAAGTCTCTCCAAAGTTCACGATGTGTTCCACGTATCTCTATTGAGGAAATACATGCCTGATCCGACGCATGTAATCACCTATGAGGAATTAGAACTGGAACCCGATCTGTCTTATTGCGAAGAGCCCGTCAGGATTCTTGATACAAGAGAACAAGTACTGAGAAACCGGACGACGCGTCTGGTAAAAGTTTTGTGGAGAAATCATAAGATGGAAGAGGCAACGTGGGAACCCGAGGAACTTATGATGAAGAACCACCCGAGTCTTTTTATGCAGTAATACCCTAGAAATTGCGAGGACGCAATTATTTGAAGGAGGGGAGAATGTAACACCCCAAGCTTCTACGGTACGTTTCCCTTCGAATAATGCGATAGCGTGTGTTGTACGCAACCTCGAGTTCTAACACACACCACAACTAATTAAACTAGCCGTTGTGAATAGTAATACCTACTTTTTGAAATCATATATATTCTATATTTCAAAATGGACTTCATTTTTGGATTCGAAATATCAAAATTAGCCTAGGGTGAAATTTTGGTACATTTCGGATAACTTTCATATTTTGATGAATAGTGAAAATTTCTAAATTTTAATTAAAAACAACTTTTTTAATCAAAATAATTAATAGTGATAAATTATGAATTTGAGTGGTTTTAAAGTATATTTAGAATATATTTTTACCATTCAATTTAATGTTTATCATTGGACATAGTTTAACAATTAAACCGAACATAAACAAGTGTCAATCTTTTGATAGTTATTATCTCTTAAAAACACGCTTTTTGTTTTGACAGTGGGAATTAATTTTAAATTAATTTCTGCCACTTTTGTGTTTTGAATTTAGAAAAATGGATTCAATATTTGGAATCAGGATGTTCAAATTGTGTAAATAGGTAACTTTTATTTTTAGACATTTTGAATAATTACTGCGGTAAATATTTTATTTACCATGGTTAAAGGGTAAATCCGGTAAATAAGGGTTAAAACATAATATTATAATAATACAAAATTACCCTAAAACGTGTCCTAACCTTATTGGTGGACACATACCCGACCATGGGCATCCTTGGGTCAATTTGGGGACCCCTTGGAGCCACTTGTATGTGGTAGGGACACATTATATTAATAAAGTTAAAATAAAAATAAAAATGGCATAAGCTTACATCTTTTAGAAGAACAATTTTTACATAGGGTTATACATGTTGGATTTTCGATTATAAATATTCATTAGAAAGCTAAAAATATTTCCTACATAAGGATGTTTTATTTATAATTTTTAGACATTAAATAATTTATTTTATTTATGACACAATGATGATGCAGTAATTACTAAAATAGTAGAAAATTAACATAATTGATATTATAAATACCCAAATAAATATAATATGAAACTTTTAATGAATTAAACTAATTTTCTAGGATAATATGATATATTAGGATTGCTTTAATTGACTTTGTTCGAAGTAATCAATCTGTTATGAGTTTCACAAAAATCAACTATTGAATAGTGTCAAAATTGACATAAAAGAGTTCTTAAAACAAATATTATATTATTAATTGATATTAAATTCCTAAAAATCTAAGGTTCGGCCAAGAGACTTATATTATGATAGGTTAATCATTAATGGACCACTTGGGGGTCGCTTGGATGTATATAGTAAGTTTATTAACCATATTATATAAAAATACAAAGAGACATTGTAAAAGTGAAACTAATTAACTTAGAGTTAATACTTAATGATAAGGTTAATATAAGTACCCAAACCTGTTTAAATTCTATTGGTTGAGTGTTTTTCGACTTATCCCCACCTTAACCTTTTAATAATAAGCTTTGGAGCCATTATAAACCGAATATGAATTTATCATAAATTAATATTTCTAACTTTTCCAAAGGTGCCCCTCACCCCTCTTATAAAAGGGCACTCCTCCTTCTCATTTCTTCACACCTTCAAAGCCTTTTGGTTCGGCCAAACTCTGCCCAAATACTCTCCCAACATCCCTCACTACAACCTAGAGGCCTTAGTTTGATCAGAAAGCCAACCTAAGGAGCCCTTTTGATCAAATCAAAAGGAAGAACCCGAAGAAGAGGTAATGATTTCACCACCCTTTTCTAAGTTCATTTCTTCTTCCACTTCTTCTTCCTTTGTTCTTACCATTCTGAAATAATAACTCCAGTATCTCACATATACTATGATGTTATTATAAATATGGTACAATCATATTCATTATTCTATCCACCCTTTTCAATAACATGTCACCATACGTGCGTACGTACGGCTTACCGTCTCCACGTCGTGGTGTAATTGTTATTCAATATAATATTATTTGGATGGGTATAATAATGATGTGTAACTCATGTAAATAAAAAATATAACATGTTAATGATTCTGTATATATGATATACCATCCATTTATATATTATTTTAATATCAAAAGAATGATATTGTCGCTCGTGCGTACGTACGGACTACCGTCTCCACGAACGCGATGAGATTCATTCTCCATCGTATCCATTCAAGTATAATTATCGTTTGATGATTTAAAAATAATGTTTAAGGACTGTATATCATTCTGGATATGAATAAGATACAACAACCATGGCTTATGTAACAAAACATATAAAAGAAAATGAGTAAGTTAACTCCCGAAACGACGATAATTCTAAGATATTATTAACAAATCAATGTTAAAAGATCATATATGATATCATATTAATATATATGATTCTTGTATAATTTAATAACAACTATTTCACCATTATACAGGAGGTTAACCTACCCCAACCAAGGAAAAGTACAAGGTAAGGGTTATTTCACAATCTCTTCATTATCCGAGGTTGTTTATACGTAATAATCTACTGGGATATCTTTATCATCCACATCCATGTTTCATAAAAATGTATTTCAAAACATTTTTTATGGGTTAAAGTCATTTATACCCTTATTTGAATTTTTATAAGAGGTTTATAAAGGAATCTTTCCGTCGTTTTCAAAACAAGGTCCTTTTTAACCTTTTCGATAGAATTGAGGTAAGAATGTTTTTTTAACTTATACGGCGGGTGCGGTTATTTTACACCGTTATAAAATCTTCAAAGATTTCCTTACAAGCTTATAAGAATATTTTCAAAGAAAATGTTTTATTTTATATGGATCTTAAATGGTTTCAAAATGAAAGGAGATATTTCTTTAAAAAGAATTTTGATTTCATCTATGTCAACATCCTTTGATGGATTTTAAGATTATTTGAAGTTGATTTATTATGATACAAAAATTCTATATTGTATTGAAGGTTTTGTGATATGTTTGACTATGGATGTGCTATTTTTATACCATTCATAGTTTATGGTGAAATTATTGACATTTCGTATGCTAGTTTTAATACGAATGTTTATGTTATGTTTAAACCTTTTCATATGGGAATGCATTGGACTTAATAAGTGACGGGTGGAGCCCGCTATAGCTCCTCGATGCATCGGTAGGTCTCATGAGACAAACTAGTGTCTTGGCACAAGGCCTTGACAAAATCTTATTTGTAGTCTTGGCACGAGGCTTTGGCTATGTGGTTATGATAGTCTGGCATTATGCATTCCAACATTATGAAAGTGGTTATTGATATTGCATGTGATTATTCGATTAGTAGAATATCCATGTGAATAAGTAAATGGCATTATTTCATTTTTATTTTTTCCATACTATGTTGAAGTTCAATTTTAAAAGGCTTTTGTTTTAGTAATTCATTGCCTTAAATGTTTATGCTTATTATGAATGTTCCGCTATATTGTTATCCTTACTGGGCATTTGAGCTCACCCCTTTTCTATGTTTTATTTTTCCCAGGTAGTGAAGAAGTAAATTATGAATGACTTGCAGGGATATTATGAGGGGTTAATAGTGTGGATATGAAGACTTTGTTGTTGTAGTAGTTTTTCACTTTGAAATGTAATGTAAAACTTTATGATTATATCTAGTGTTTCCAAGGCTACTAAACCAATCGGTCTTTCGAGATTTGATCTTTCTTGTGATCATGCCAATGTTATGTAATTAATGCACCGACTCTGGGTAGCTGGGGTCGGGGCGTTACAATAAGGGTCCAAAAAACTTGGAGGAAGCTTACTACCTCTAACAACACTCAGTTTCCCACATCAAGATGATACTTTCAAGAACACATGGTACCCACCATCAATCTCGAAGGGTCTAATATTTCTATTAGCATATGAATTCTTCCCTTTTGTAACTGCTTGCATCCTCTCATGAATAAGATGAAACTTCTCTATCATTCTCTACACCAAGTTAAGACCATGAACCACTGCCTCCCCAAACTCCATCCAGTACAATAGATAATGACAATGTCTTCCACAAAAATCCAAAAATGAATCCATGACAACGTAAAAGTGAGTGTTATTATTATAAGAGAACTATACCACGATAAGGGGTTGTACCCATGATCTTCCTATGTATAAGACACAAACCCACAACATATCCTCCAATTTATTGATAATAAACTCTATATTCAAATATTTCTAAGGGTAGAAAGTAGTGCAGATGCATAACTGGGTACCAAAAGAATCAGGTAATTGCCTCCAGACATGTGAGTTAAACCACATATCTTGGTCTGAGACAATGGACATGGTATCTCTATGAAACTACACAACTTCATCCACATACCTCTTGGATAAGGAATCCACTGCTCTTGAAACCTTGATCTCTAAGAAGCGATCCAATTTTGTCAGCTGATCTGCTACTTTCTACAATGCATCATAGAATCCCTATGTCATGGGTGACCCTATGACAGAATACATTGATATTTCATTCAACATCCAATTTAGTATATCCAAAGGCTGAAACAAACTGCCGAGAACAGAATGATCGACCTTTACCTGTTGTCAAACCAATAATCCATAAAAAACTCTAATAATACCTATTCCATCCAATGCCAACAAAATGGAATCTAGAACAGGTGATGCATTTTATAAATTCCATGTATTATTGATAAATGTGTGCTATGAATCTCGCGATGAACTCCCTCATGTATTCCTACAGGAATGACCAACCTACCATGAAAGGGTATCTGATTCTGGCCATCCAATGACCATCCATTTGGAGAATTACCATGGCCAACACGATCATGGAAAACATATTCCTCCGAGTCTCCCCACTAAGACTCATCCACCTATTGAATTAGTTAATACTACACTGTCATCTAGAAAAAAAATCTCTAGCACCATCTATTCATGCATATATGTGAATGTATGACAACTCCTCCATCTATTTCCAAGCGTCTGTAGATTCCTGAACAACCACTTTCTACATATTTCTACTCAACGAATATTCAATGACAGTCCCCTTTCCATAAGTTTTGTGGAAATAAAAATAATATTCATTAAAAAATCTCATCCACCTCCACTACCACAGATTGACATCATGACAGGATAAGAAATACCTCAAACTCTTGTAATCTATGAAGACCACAAATCTATCCCCAATGTGGTAATTTCTCCCCAACATCAACACGAACAATACCATTTCTTACTAATTATCATGGGTAGAATAAATAATCTCATAAGGGAATAACCTCCTAGGCCCATAGGAAATCACTTCTTGTTTTTTCATCATTACACACCCAAATCCCAGATATGAAGCACCACCAAACACCTCGAACATCACATATTCCTCTTGAAAGCAGTGCACTATATCACTATTCAACATTCTCTTAAGATAAAGGAATTATTTTTATAATAGGAAACTCCACGCAAATGTGTTGTCTTTTCTAGTCAAAGATATCAACGAAGCATAAACTCTAGTTATATCGAGTAAAAACCTCTGATAATAGCCTGAGAAAATGAGAAATTGTGAACTTATCTAATAGTATTGGGGGTGTCCCACGAATCATCTACTTTAAAATTTTACGGTTCAACTGCCACACCATGATAGTACACCACATTCCCAAGGAAACCAACTCTTTTGTCCAAAAATTTCACTTGGAAAAAATTTTGTAGAGATGGTGGCATCGAGGAACCTGTAATACAATTATTAGTAGATTAGTGTTCTCCTTAACTGACTTAGAGTAGATCAGGTTATCATTAATGAATATGGAGAAAAAACAGTCCAAGAACACCCAAACGGTGGAGTTTGTAATCCACATGAACATTTCTAGTGTGTTTATAAGACCAAATGGAGTGAGTATGAACTTTAGGTTCCCATATCTTCATTTGAAAGAAATTTTTACGATATCTCCACCCTTCACATAGAGCTGGAGATATACTATCCAAAAATAAATCATAGAAAACCATCACTACCATCTCATATAGTTGAGAAGATCATATATCCTCATAAATGTGTAATAGTTATTGACCATCACCTATTTCAATCTTCGATATTCTATGTGCTTCCTTAGACTACAATCGGCTTTATTTGAAACCAATAGTAGATCCCCCCCGAAGCAACACAGTGAATCATATAAATACATTTTCATTAGACCATCTATATGAGTCCCCATCTCCCATAAATAAGATGGTTACATTTGATAAGGATCCATCTAATTCGGAGGAGCACTAGGAATCAATTCTATCCCAAACTCAACATCACGTCGAGGGGGTAGTGTAACGACCCAAACTTTTTAATAATACCAATTTCCTAAATTTGTGTGTTATTTAATTTTATACTCCAAAAAACTATATCCTTTAATTAATGAAGTCATACCATTGGGTTTCGAGTGTTATATAATTGTTGGTCAATATGACCATCGGAAACCTAACTCTTAACGTTACAATTATTTTTTATAAATACATATGATCTTGGTTAATTAATATAGAAATAAAAGTCGATGGTTTCATCCAGTAAACTTGGTCCATATGAAGCCCATATATTAGAGCATGGTAAGAATGTATCATCTCTGGGATTTTCTATGGACCAAGCCCAAGCTGAGCTTCAACATGTGAACCTCGAACATAATCTCATATGGGAGAAGTTCAAGTTGATAGAAATCACTATTCAGGAAATTTTGTTCGAGATTTCCTATGAATCTATCACCACAAAACACTTTACACTTAGGCCCTATGTGGGTGTTATAATAGGCTACGTAATAAGGTCTTATTTACGTTTTGTAAAACCTTGGTATAAATAAATATTTGATTTCTTATTATGGTAATATTTTTGATATAAAAATTTCATGATAAATGTAGGATAAATTTACAGTTCCATTTTACTAATGAATTTTGTAAAAATGGTATTTTAAAATATTAATGTGAACATTATATAATTAATAATGTAAAATTATTTAAAAAAATATCATCTAGAGTTGTGATCAGTAAAAATTTAGCGTCTAATAAGATGAAATTGATTTTTATTGAATAGTAAAGAATGAATTCTAACATACCATTATGAATAGTAATGAATATAAATGAATTGTAAATCAGCCAAAAAATAGAAACTTCACCCATGAATGTATAAATACAATAAAGACTTCATAAAAGTGAAAAAACTATCATAGTATATGTTTTGGTATTTTTGTATGTCATAAATATTTTATTTACAATTTTATAATTAATTTAGTATTTTAAAATAAAAATATAATTTCATAAAATTTAATCATAAATTTTTAATTTATTTTCATATGGTTATAAGATAATTTTATTGGACATTGATTAAATTTTTAAGGTGTTACAAAACAAGTTATAGTTTTAGAATTTTTTTTGAGTAAATAATGATTTTATTATAAAATTTAATTTAAAATATTTATATAATTATTGTCATAAAATGGAGTTCATTTTTGAATTCAGAGAATAGATATTAGGTTAGGGTGAATTTTTGGGGTTTTTCTGAAACAGTAGAATTTTCTATGAATATTAAAAACATAGTTTTGAGTTTCGGGTGTATAATGATATCATTGATGAAGTAATCTTCATGTAATAAATTAGGTAGACTTATGAATAGTAATATATGTGATGAGGTGTCCCCAGTGGAAAATACCATGGGCAAGCCCATGGTTATGCAAATACCACTGATGAGGTGTCCCTTAGAAATTAATTAAATACTCCCCCACTTTTTTTATAAATACCAGGGTTTTACCACATTCAATTAATTCATAAATCCTCCTAATATAAGATATGGTCTCTTTACCTCTCAATGATTCTTCCCAAGGTTCCCTAAATCCTCCCAATATCCCGACCCTCAAGCATTCGATGTTACTCTTCCAGGTAAAGGAACCTTTCACCCTCCTATTTTATGTCATGACTTCCATTATGTTATGTCTTATAGTACCATGTTATTATGTGGGGGATTGTTATTTTAAATCCTTAATACATTCCATATCTTTTTCAAATGATGAGTGACCATTTCCTCTCACATCTATTGATTTTCTAAATTTTTAAGTGACTCAATTTGGCGGTCAAATTTTTTGTAAAAGAAATCACATCTTCTCTTTTCCTTCATGTTTCCTTTTCATGTGTTATGTCATTAAAATATCCATGACATGATCTTATTCTGTACCCATATAGAATTATGAAATATTTATGAATGGTTAACCCATTTTCCTTCTTTTTCAATATTTTCGATTACCATGTTGTATAGCAGTTATACTGAAGAAATTTCATCTCAAAACCTCTCTCTCTTTTTCTCTAGAATTCTATTATTTTATTTTCATGAATACCCAAATAAATTTACATATCCATCGGTATTCATCAAGTCATAAAATTGATCTATTTTATTCTTTAATTTACATATATATAACCCTCACTCCCTTTCCATGGGATATAAATAACATAATGATCTTATTTTTATGGACTTTTAAAACGTCACAATTTTTCAATTAAATGCATTTATTTTATTCTCTCTGAGTTATTTATGATATGTTTTATTATTTTATTTGAGGATAACATGGGAATAAATTCATATTAAGGGTGAACCCAGATATCATTTCAATGCATTGGGTAATTAATAAATCTCTTGAGATGACATGTTTCACGATACCTTGCTGAATAACTTTTTAATGTTTTTGACACCTTGGTGAAGAACCTTGGGGATATGTTCATGAATGTTAGAATGAAATGTTTTAGCCACATATACAAGTTATGATTCATGTTTTTTAATTATAAATTCCTTTTTTCCATTTTCTCATTTCTCGTGGTTTTCTTCAAGTTCTTATTGATATCACATGTAAACTGATTCCCTTTCTTTCCTTTCTCAGCCTTCAGCTA
Organism: Viscum album; assembly: GCA_963277665.1. Lineage (NCBI taxonomy): Eukaryota > Viridiplantae > Streptophyta > Magnoliopsida > Santalales > Viscaceae > Viscum > Viscum album. Next base: position 1,470,823,804 of record OY728126.1, on the reverse strand, counting down.
AGCATTTCCTTTTATGTATGTGTCCAGGTTATGAGATGTAGTAATTGTACAAAGTAATAACTTTTAAAGAATATTTTCAAGGGGCTTTAAAAGTGTCTTTTATGTTTTCATGTTGTATTATTTCTAATTTCCAAGACACTAGACATTAATGATCCTCTGTTTGTAAAATGTAATGAAATGTTATTTATTAAAAAGGTGGGATTCCATAGTTGGTATCAAAGGATAGTTTAGTTATTTATCAAAATAAGGCTATGAAAACATTAGGAGAAATCCTATAGAAATGTTTAAATATAGGAATAATTCATGGTATTTTGTTTAGTATTAAGTATATTGTTTATCAAACAAATATATCTCTATCTGGATATGAGAAGGTAGAGGCGGCTCTCGCACAAATGTAACTAGGAGTGAAAAAACTGACAAGGAGTTTCAGGCTTGACCTGAGGTATCCTAGTACATGAAAATGTCCTTTACTGCACTCTTGGTTATGACTCTCCTGTGGGATATGTTTGGTTAATCATACGTGTTTTATGAATAATTATGAATGATTTATAGAGAATTGTAATTTTATAAGCATTACTTTTTATGATATAAGATCTTTTATAGTTAAAATATTTTAAAATTAAATAATCTTCTCACTATGGTTTTAATCTTTTAGAGAATGGAATTCTATAGGAGGAACCGTGCAAATGGTGACCGTAATGGATCTTGTGCTGATGGCCCTATGATTGGAGTTGGAATGGACACATTCATGGAAATGTTGATCTATCTGACTCATGTTATCAGAAATAACTTGAATCAACCTGAGAGACCGATCTCACCGTGTAGGGAACTACATTCTCTTGAATTATTTATGCATCAATGACCAACAACCTTCAGTGGATTGACCGACCGATTGGTTGTAGAATGGTGGATTAACTCTATAGAGAAGATCCTTTATATGATCCACTGTTCAGAGCATGAGACGGTCACCCTGGATATCTATCGCATTGAGGGAGAAGCTGACCAGTGGTGGGAACTAAATAAAAACACTAGGAAAAGAGTAGATGTTGATGATATAAAGTGAGAATAGTTTAGAGGGATATTAATTAACAAGTATTTCCCTCGATCGATGCGAACAAGAATGGAGAAATATTTTCTCAAAAGGAGGAAGAAGGAGAATGAATCTGTGCGAAGCTATGAGATAAACATCACTTGGATTTCACATTATACCTCTAGCTTTGTCGTGGATCCAAATGGTAATGTTGATAGATTCCTTGGTGGAATGAGACCTCATCTGCGGAAGAATCTTTCCAACTGAGATTATTATAGCTATGAGGAGATCATGTGAAGTGCGATGAAAGTCAAACTAGAGTTTGGTGAGATGAAATGGTCTCATAAATCCAATGAAAAGAAGATAAATATGTAGACAAGATTAGTTTGAAGCTTCAATCAGGGAAGATGAGGAAAAAAGTACAACATCCCATGTGTAATAAATGTTGCAAGAAGCATTTGGGGAACTGCCTCCTTGGGAGCGGGATGTGATACAAGTGTGGAAGAGATGGATATATTGCACAAAATTTTTGTAGTGAGATGAATCCAAAACATCCCCACACTTACAACAAGGGGAATATGGTGTAGGACCTACCTGATGTCCAATTATATAAGTGTGGAAAACTAGGGTACTTTTCCAATCACTGTCCAAATCTAAGGGTAGTGGAGGGGAATCGCTATCAGCCTCAGCAACGACCAAGGGAACAAGGTCTTACATTTTTAATCACTACAACTGAAGTTGAAGCACCAAATGATGCGGTGGGATGTACTCTTGTTGTTTCCTCAAAGATAGTAACTAATATGTTTGATTTTGGTTATACTCCTTACATTATTTACTCCATGTTTGCAATGAATTTAGAATCAACCCCTGATTCTCTAAATGTAGTTTTATCAGTCAGGTCACCTGGTGGGATTATCCAATCATCATCAGGGTTTGGAAACTCTAGTATTTACTATATTGAGAACAATATTATTGAAAATATATTAGTCATTCCCATGCTGGAATTTGACATTATACGAGGGATGGACTGGCTCTCAAAGTATAATGCTAAGATCCAATATAGAATCAAGGAAATATCCGTAGTCTTGAATGGGAAACATTTAGTTATATTCCAAGGAGAGATATCTCAAAATGATCATTTTCTAGAAGAACCTCCAATATCCTTATTTATGTAGTTGATCGGTGAAGAAGAAGAAGTAAATGAGTGTTTAAGGATAGAAAATGTCCCCAGAGTCCAGGAATACATTGTTTTATTTCCTGAGGTGATTCTCAGACCTCACCAAGAAAGAGAGGTAGAGTTCTCCATTGAACTTGTACATGGATCTCTTCTGATATCAAAGACCCCGTATTGGAAGGAAAATGTGGATCTATTGGATTTAATGAAACTACTCCATGAACTTTTGGAGAAGGGTTTTATTAGACCGACTATGTCTCCTTAAGGAGAAGAAGTTCTCTTTGTGATGAAGAAGGATATATTGATACAGTTATGCATTGATTATATAGAACTAAATGGGATCCCATTGAAGAACAAATACCATCTTCCAACAATTGATTACTTATTTGACCAACATCATCATACACAATTTTTTCTCTAAGACTGATCTTAATTATGGTTATCTTAAATTGAGGGTGAAGAAAGAAGATATTCAGAAAACTACCTTCCGATCAAGATATGGGCATTATGATTTTTTTTATTCCCTTTAAACTAACTAATGCACCAGTTATTTTTATAGATTTGATGAACAGAGTCTTTAAGGACTACCTTGGTAAATCGGTGGTAGTTTTTGTTAATGATATTCTGTTATATTCCAAATTTTACAAGGAGCATAATGATCATCTAAGGGTTATTTTACAAACACTATGGAAGGATATGATTTTTCGGAAGTTAAAAAAATGTGAATTCAGGTTGCAACATTTTTCTTTTTTGGGTCACATTGTAACAAATGTAGGAATCACAATTGACCCTAAAAATACAAAAGTTGTAGAGGAGTGGCCTCAACACACAAAAAATAACTGAGATTCATAGTTTCCTTGGATTACAAGATATAATAGGAGGTTTATGAAAAACATTTCAAAACATTCTAATCCATTAACCAAGTTAACTCGAAAATGGGAAAAGTTCATCTGGACAAAGGAGTTTGAGGAACGTTTACAAGAGCTGAAAAAGAGATTGGTTACTACACATGTGATAACTCTTCCCTCTAGTAGATAAGGATTCATTATTTTTATTAATGCATCTATAAAATGGCTTGGGTGCGTCCTTATGAAAAATGAGAAAGTCATTTCTTATGCATCTCGACATTTTAAGACTCATGAGAGGGACTATCCTACTCATGATCTGGAGCTAGTTGCGGTTGTTTTTATTCTGAAGATATGGAGGACCTATCATTATGTGAAGAAATTTGATATATACACAGACCATAAATGTCTAAATTATATTTTCATAAAATAGGAAGTAAACATGAGACAAATGAGATGGATGGAACATCTCAAAGACTATAATTATTCAATAAATAATCATCCCAGAAGAGAAAACAAAGTCACAAAAGAATTAGCTAGGAAAGACCCAGTTGTATATTCAATGATAAGGATTCAAAAATAAAACTTGATCAATGACCTAGTAGAGATGGAAATGGAAATTATAAGGGAAGGGGCATCAGAAAACCTATCCCAAATGATTTGTCAACAGTCATTACTAGAGAAGATCAAGAAAGATCATAAAAAAGATCTTTTGTTACAGAATAAGTTTGAGGCTGTGCTTGATGGGAAGTTTCTTGAGTTAAATATGGTTCAAGGAGGTGTATTGATATTTCATACAAGACTATGTGTTCCATCTATTCTAGAAATAAAGGAGCTGATGGATAAATCTCATAACTCTACTTTCTCTATACACCCAGGGAGCACAAAAATTTATAGGGACCTTCGTGATAATAATAGATTGGATAATATGAAAAGAGAGATAGTTCAATACAACTCAAGGTTCCTGGTATGTCAAAAAGTAGACGGAGAGTGACAAATTCGTAAAGGGGTATTAAAACCACTACCCATACTAGCATGGATGTGGGATAATATCACTATGGACTTCTTCACCGGTCTCCCAAGAAATTTCAAAGGAAACAATGCGATATGGGTTATTAAGGGCCATCTCACCAAGACTGCCAATTTTATCTTCATTCAGGAATATTTTTTTCTTGATCAACTTGCAATGATTTACATGAAAAAAGTGGTAAGGCTACATGGAGTTCAACTTTCTATCATACATGATCATGATCCAAGTTTCACATCAAAATTCTGGAAGTATTTAACTTGATCTAAGCACTGAATTGAATTTTAATACGTCCTATCATCCACTAATTGATGGCCAGTCTAAAAGGACGATTCCAACACTCGTGGATATGCTGAGAACATTCATAATGGATTTTAAATGAGGTTGGGATCAACATCTCCCTTTAGTTGAGATCTCTTACAACAATATCTTCTACTCGAGCATTCAAATGAAACCATATTGTACTCTATATGGAAAGTTATGTAGAACTCATACATGTTGGCATGAATCTGGTGAGAGAAATATTCTTGGGCCTGATCATCTGCAAGAGATGACAAAAAAGTCCATTCCATTCAATAACACATTAAGGCTGCTTAGAGACGGAAAAAGATCTTTTCCGACAACCGTTGATGGGACATGAAGTTTGATGTTGGTGACAAGGTCTTTCATTTAAATTCACCATTGAATAGTGTCATGAGTTTTGGTAAGAAAGGTAATCTTAGCACAACGTACATTGGCCCATATGAAATCCATTATCGCATTGGAGTAGTGGCCTATCAGCTTGAACTTCCTCCAAATCTAGCACGAGTTAATGAGGTCTTCCACGCATCCCTCTTGAGAATGTACATACCTGACCCTTTTCACTTCATAGATTATGAGTTAAAATTTCTGGGATGAAATTTCTTAAGGGGTGAAGAATGTAATGACTGAATTTTTTTAATAATATTTATTTCCTAAATTTGTGTGTTATTTCATTTTATACTCCATAAAACTATATCCTTTAATTAATGAAGTGATACCATTGGGTTTTTACTGTTATATCAATGTAGCTAAATATGACCATTGTAAAATAAACTCTTAATGTTACAATTATTGTCTATAAATACAAGTGATATTGGTTAATTAATACTAAAAGAAGAGTTGATGGCCTCATTGAGTAAACTTGGGCCGTACGAAGCCCATCTATCAGAGCATGGGAAGGAGGTAGCAACACTAGGCTTTGAACTGGACCAAGCCCCAGATGAGCTTCAAAATGTGAAGCATGAATGTAATCACCTAAGAGATATGTTCAAGATGATATAAATCACTAGTCGGACAATGTTGTCTAATCCGGCCCAATATTATTTCACCATAGCACACCTTATACTTAGATCCTATGCATGTTTTATAAGGGGATATGTTATGAGGCCTTATTACATTTTGTAAACCCTTGGTATACATAAAATTTGTATTTATTATTATGGTAAAATTTGTGATTTTCAATTATCCAGATAATTATACAATAAATCTATAGTTCTATATTACTAATGAATTTTGGAAAAATGTTATTTTAAAATATTTATATAAACATTAAATGATTAATAATGTAAAATGATTTTAAAAAAATTGTCATAAATTGTTGTGATAAGTAAGAAATTTAGAATCTAAAAAGATCAACATGATTTTTAGTGAATAGTAAAGTATGAATAGTAACATACCCTTATGAATAGTAATGAATAGTAAATAGGCCAAAAAAATATAAACTTCACACATGAATTTATAAATACAATATAAAAATCTTATAAGTGAAAAAATGGTCATAGTATATGTTTTGGTATTTTTGTATGTCATAACTATTTTATTTACAATTTTATAATTAATTTAATAATTTAAAATAGAAATGTATTTTCATAAAATTTAAACTGAAATTATTACTTTATTGTCTTATGGTTATATGATAATTTTATGGGACCTTGATTACTTTTTCAAGGTGTTACCAAACAAGTTATAGTTTTGGAGTTTTTTTGAATAAATAATGATTCTATTTAAAATTTAAATTAATAATATTTATAAAATTATTTTCATAAAATGGAGTTTAATTTTTGAATTCATAGAATCGATATTAGGTTAGGGTGAATTTTTGGGATTTTTCTAAAACAAATGATTTTTTGGTGAATAGTAAAAATATAGTTATGAGTTTTCGGTGTTTTATGACATCATTTATAAAGTAACCATTATGTTATAAATATGGAAGACTTATGAATAGTAATATATGTTATTAGGTGTCCCAAGTGGCCAATACCATGGGAAAATTCCCTGGAAAAGCCCATGGGTTTGGCAAATACCACAAATGAGGTGTCCCTTGGAAATTAATTAAATACTCTCCCACTTGTGCTATAAATACAAAACCTTTCCATCATTATGTTCATTCCAAAATCCACCTAAAAGAAGATATGGTCTCTTTACCTCTCTAGGTGTCCTCCCAAGGTTCCCTCAAGCCTCCCAAGGTCCCAACCATCATTCTTTCGATGTTATTCTTCAAGGTAAGGGAACCTTTCACCCTCCTATTTTATGTCATGACCTCCTTTATGTAATGTCTTATAATACCATGTTATTATGTGGGGGATTGTTCTTATTTATCGTTACTACTGTACATTTCATGTCCAAATGATGTGATAAACATTCCTCTATCATTTATTGATTTTCTAAAAATTTATGTGATGCTGTTAGGCTCTCAAATTGTTTTGTAAAAGAAATCACAAATTCTATTTTCATTATTGTTTACTTTTCATGTGGTACATAATTCTAATATCCATAAAATGATATTATTCTGTACCCATAATTAATTATGAATTATTTATGAGTGGTTGACCCTTGTTCCCTCTCTTTTCAAAATTTTCTAAAACCAAGTTTTATAGCCGTTATGCTGTAGAATTTTCCTCTCAAATCTCTCTATGTTTTTCTCACGAATTCTCTTATTTTATTTACAAGAATACCCAAATATTTTTTCATTTATAGGTTTATTCATCTTGTCATTAAATTTATCTATTTGATTCTGGAATTTACATACATATAACCCTCAATCACATTCCATGGGTTATAAATTACATATTGATCTTAATTTTAAGCACTCTTAAAATGTCACAATTTTGAAATGAAACCCATTTCTATTGTTCTCAATGGGTTATTTATGAATTTTATTATTATAAACTATGTGTATCACATGAAAATAAAGAAATATTATGGTTTTTCCCTCATAGTTCTCTAATGCATTGGTTAAATAATTAATCTCTAGAGATGACATGTTTCATGATACCGTGGTGAATAACCTTGGTAATTTTTTATGACACACTAGGGATGAATCTTGGTGATATGTTCATGAATGTCTAAATGAAATGTTTTAGCCACATATTCAAGTTTTGATTCATGTTTGTTTTATTATTAAATTAATATTTTATCATTTCTCATGTCTTGTGGTTTTCATCATGTTCTTATTGATATCACATTTAAAAAAATTCCCTTGTTTTCCTTAATGGGCCTTCACCTGCCCATTTTATTGTGGTATGTATCCCAGTTATGTGAGGCTGTAATTGTACAAAAGACTAACTCTTCATGAAAATTTTAATGGGGTTTTAAAAGTGTGTTTTAATGTTTCCTGTCTTATTGTTCCTAATTTACATGACATTAGAAATTAAAGATCCTCTGTTAGTAAAATTTAATGAAATGTTATGTAATAAAAAGTTGGGATGCCATAGGTAGAGTCACAAACACCTTGTTAAAAAAATCAATGGACTCAAAAACAACTCTAGGAACCTCCACCATCCCAAAATCTACTGATACCACTAATAGTATATCCACTAAGTAAATAAGAGGCTTGATATTCTGACTATCTATATAACATCTCCTCTAACCAATGAAAACCACAACCTAGGAATCCATATCTAAAAACACTACAATTTCATAGATGAATTCAATAATATCATGCAAGGAATACATCTAGTTGATTTCATGAATGGAATTTTATTTTTGTATCTATAGAAAGAAAATATCCACATGAGATTGATTCGATCCCATCATCAGCCTAGATTTGTAGCACACATCAAACAAGTTGGTCTAACAGCTAACTATAGTACTCAACTCTATGGGAATGGGAAGCCTCTATACATATAGTCTAAGGGAATGTGATTGATTGGATGAATCAAAGGATTATGAAGCTCCTGAATTAAAAAAAATCACAAGAAATGGTACAAAACAAGATGATTATAACTATAATGATCTCTAGTCCTACCAGAACTACTTCTTCAGCTGTCTATAGCTAACCATGACAATATACTATACCACTCTATTGATGACTTCCCTGATAAACATTCCCATTTGAGGTCCCTGAGGTAGACCCCGAGGTCCTCGTCTGCATGCTCTATCTCTCCTCAATGGAGAAAAATCATGTTGTCTCTACTAATGAAACTCCGTAACTAGAAACTACTGTAGAGGAAATCAATGAATCCGTCCTCCTAGTCTAAACCGAGCTTGAGAAGCCATTGTGAACTGACACTGAATATGGTTGTGGATCCTAGAGAATAACCACCTTGGACCCAAGCCCACAAAAATGTCATGATATCTTCTACCACAAGATGTATGGAAAGGAAACTATAATGGTCTCCTTTCTTTTAGTTGATGTCAAGAAGGTACTGAAATCTAAGATCTACCAATGATGTGCTTGCCAATTGAGGGAATTCGTTAGCTAAACTCTCGTGGTAGACATCCTCGCAAGTGCATCATCTCAATACCCTATACCTTTTTATAGTACTCTAGAAATATTTTCCACATAAAAGGAGATACAACATATTGGATAGAAGCAGGGAGGGATCTCCATGACATATCACACAAGGAAACCCATTAGGAAATAGAATTGGGGTGAAGAGAAGATGATACATGAACTTTACCCCATATTCTTACACTGCCATACTACCCTACTAAATGGAGAGAAGATTCTACCTCTTCCCACCCTTCATAATCAAAAAAAGAACATCACCCAGAACTCATTCAGAAATTCAACCCACGACATTTCTTCAACCATCCTATCCTCCAAAAAATGTGTCCACCATAGATGTGTAGCTCCCTGCTTATGACTCACTACCAAAGGAACCCAGTACTCAGTCAAAGACCATATGAAACTAAAGGTTATCTCTAGATCCTCAACAATATCTTCATATCTATGTCCAAAAAACTTTTATCTTACCTTACCAATGGTTTCTTCTAGGAAACCTTAAATTATCCATTCCATGTTCATCCTCCTACACTACATAAATCCCCATCTGATCAATAAGATCTTCCTGCACAACCTCTACTGCTTGAGCCACAAGTAGAAAATGACAATTTTCTGTAGCTGAAAGGTAACTAATAAATTATAATAAATGATTAGTATGGGATTTTATATAAGATTTTTTTCACACATTTAACTCATTTCATAATACATTTAAAATTTCTTAAAACACTAAAATGAAACAATAAAAAAACATATTATGATGCATGTACCTTTCTTAGGGTCTCTACCACACAAATAGTGTAGCCTCACATGGTTTTTCGGTAGGCTCAGAGTCCATGAAATAGTTTATAGGGGCCAAAAAATATTCTATCATGGCCGGTCCTCGCTGAACTATATCAAGAACCATGATCACCACACACCATTTCCCTACCATCCAATGAAATTCCAACTATTCCTAACTCCAAAATCCATTTTATCTTTCAAACATCATCTCTGATACAATTTTCTCATGACCCCCTCCCTCCAAAGATGCCCCTCCTAGGATGGAAATGATGAAAGAAATATAAAGACCCCTCGAGTATACCCTATTCTAAGCCTCGGGGAGGCGACCAACAATAAAGGTTTACAAATGTAACAAAATGGGATGCATTACACTTTATAAAAAACAATATTTAGACAACATATTTTCCATCTCAAAAAACCCCAAGACATATATATATATATATATTAAATTCAAATCCATCCCACAAGCATGATTAAAATAGAACTGATACAAAAAAAGTGTCCAAGGTAAGTAAAAAATGAAATGCCAGGCTTTGAACCAACCACTATCGAGATTTGATCTAATAAATTATATAATGAACCACAATGGCCCCCTAGAAACCTGAAAACCTTTTTATATATGTAGTTTGAGCATACATGTAAACTTAGTGGGTAAATTAAAGTCTCTAATGCATAGTTGAACGAAGAATACTAATTCCCCTGGTAGAAAAAAAAACATAACCAAAGAACACCTAGTAGGTATACTAAACACTTGAACCTCAATAGGGAATGCTCACCAAACAACACAATTCAAGTAAATTGATATAAAAAACATCAATAATAGGTTTCCCAGACAAATTTAACACTGATTATCCATTATCACTCACTATCACTTAATTTCCTGGAGGTCAAACATTATCTGAACAAGCCACATCACAACCTGCCTTCACACAAATGGGCCTCACAACCACACCTCACCCCATAATTGGGGCCAAACCCACATCACATCACACCCAAAAAACATGTGGGATCCATTCCACATAAAATTCTGACCGTAGACGCCTATTCCACATACTACATGACATCCCACCCACATACACATGAGACATAGACCACATCACATCCAAAAAACACCTCAGAAATAACAACACATCTCATCTTGAAGACCATTGGGAAACCACAACAAATCTCATGCTAAATACACCTAGGAAAACGAAAAACATGCAACACACATGGACCCACCAACAAAGACCTGCCCGATGATTCTTGGGATACTACCATCAGGAAGAAGGGGCATAGAAGAGATGGTGTACATCCATCCATCATCCCACTAAGATTTTTTGGAAAGAAACCCCCACCCTAGATGATTTGGGTGTTCAACACATATTACTCGACTAGGGTAGGGAGTGCATATAAATATCAAGAGAAAATAATTTATATACATATATGATACATAAAACTCAATCCCATCCCATGGGTTTTCAAAGAAACAACCATATCTCAAAATTCCCATCATTACTGTTACCTCTAAATTAAATCACAATATAACAAGCCACAATATCATTATAGATGAAAACCAATTGTATTTTACTATTACCATTATTTATTCACAATTAATTTATTCATTATGTTAACCAAACTAACCCAATAGTATCCCATGATTTATTAATCAATTATTTGTTCATTTATTCCATTACTATATGGGAAACTACCAAACACATCACACATAAATCCACATTGAAAAATTCAGACATGGAGAAAATCTGAGGAAAATACCCTTACCAAACTAAAAAACCCCGAATCACATCCAAATCTAGCAATGCAACCAACAATCAACCTGATTGATGATCCCCTAAAAATAACAACACTTCCATTAGAAATTCAATAAATATTTCAATCTGATATTCTATTACATTTTATGGGTTATGTATTGTTTAAAAATTCATCCACCACACCTCCTAAGCCACCCCACATCACAAAACTATGTCTCAAAAATGTACCACAACACAAACAAGAGTGAATCATCATAAAAGAACATATCCACCTTAAAATTTCATTTATTCCGCACACATAACCACACAATCCTTGAAAAAACATAATCCCACATTCCAAAGAATAAATTCATTCTTCATTTAACGAGGAATCACTTATTTAATTCCACATGTTAATTTAGGTGTTTTCATAGAAACTGGGTAATCCTAGTGCATCCGTTCATTATCCTTGTGTACATTATTTACTAATTTAAATCTACAAGTGTTCAATAAGAATAATCAAACTTGAATCTTGTGTTGAGAACAATGATCAACCACCAGAGAGTCTATTTTCAGTAGGTTGCTTAGACCATATAATTAACAACTTCAAAATAATATCACATAAAAAAACATGTCCATTAGATACATCTACCCCTTTCAATCCATATACCCAGTTCTTATCATTTGTTAGTGTTACAAAACTATGATCTATAAGAAAACAAATGTAGATAAGTCCCTCACGATACACAATCAATATGAAATTCTGGAAAATCCTTACATCGAAGGTGTATCAACATTATTCATAGGAGAATGAATCAATTAACATCCCTAAAATAACCTACCCTGCAATATCTTCATTAATCTATGGACATTGCGGCACCATTACACCATCAAAAACCGAGAGAGACCCAATTTAGAATCAAGGATAAGAAAAAAACATGGCATGATGAGTAGATATGGAAGAGAACGAGAGCCATCCAATGGAAAGTGCTAGAAAATGAAGGTTGAATGTACCTTGGATCACTAAGGATCACCAACAAATGATCACCTGTCACGACCCGTCCCCAGGGCCTATGCCGTGACTACCCCAAGCCTGTCTTCCATAGGCCAGGGGAGGGAAACTAGCACCAAAGTCGTAAATCCCGACAACTGGGAAGACATTGCCTTTATAAAATTAAACAAAACACCACAGAGTACAAGAGGAAGTAAACACTAAGTACAAAAGAAGGTGATGAAAAGTAAATGGGCCAGAATACAAAACCGACTGAAAATACGGTTACAACTAAACAAAAGTACAACAGAAAAAGATAACAGCCGGAAGAATGTAAGCGGCTCCTGGGTCATCCCCCTCGGATCCTACCTGAAGGGTAGGTACAGATAGCGCAACTCCTGGATCGTCCACCACAGATCCTACCTGAAAGGTAGGTACAGATAGCCTCTACAATGCTATCGCCCGTCAACCTCCTCCGTGTGTCGTCTCATCATGAAGTCCACCTCCAGATACTGACTCATCATGTGGTCCACCTCTGGGTACTGACTCGTCGTGTGGTCCACCTCCGGGTACCACCCAGTCCTCGAACACTCGGCCTCTGTCAGCACTGCCCATCGTCTGCAACCAACACAACGAGGTGCGGGCATAGCCCGTGTAGGGGTGAGTATAACGATACTCAGTAGGGACACCGATACCCCCAAGGTCTCACTAAAACCAACAAGGATAACCACAAATAAGATCACAACAGATAAACTATACTTAGGTATATGCCCATACATATACCTAAGTTATCAAGTAACCCATATCAATCATTAGAAAACACAAAAATTATGAAATTAATGGATAACCACTACCCAAGTATGTACCCATACATATACATAAGTTATCAAGTGACCCATATCAATCATGAGGTAAACACAAAGGTCATAGGCTCAGCTCAAACCATGATTTTCATTATCAAAACCATAATTGCTGAAGAGACCTGTCTCTAGAGTGTACAGTGGTCCTTTCACGACTCTGAGGTACTGCTCACTAACCTAAGACTGCTGAGGTAATCCTCCTGTCAAGTACCGCGGGTCAGCCACCCAAACACACTAGTGCTTCCCGCCGGGGTATGCCACCCAAACAAAGTACTGAACACCCTCTAATAGCCTTTAGAGGTAATCTCCGGACGAGTAACGCGGGTCTGCACTGTCACACCGGTAGTGCTCCGTCCGCCATGGGTCTGCACCCAAACAAAGTAGTGCTCTGTCCACTGGGCTAGTCGACCCACTCCAAGTCAAGTCGGTCAAGCAGTCGTTAGGTCTCAGTCGGCTACATGGTCTCCATACTCCGCACGCTCATCTCTAGGAGGGTCCAATACACGAGCTACAAGTATATACTACAAGTATCTCAAAGTCCGACGATGAAGTATCTCAAAGGACTTCCTCATCATAGGGGTCTCAATGCAACAGACGGTGCGTCAATCAGACACCTGGTCTGTGAGTTATTAGCATTTTAGTCCCAGGGGCCCGGTTGGTTTTGTGTGTGAACCAACCCGGCCGTATCTCAACTATAACCTGAACTCTAAGAGGGTATACTCAAAGGGACTATTTCTCAACAAGATCACCATCATTGCAGACAGTTCGTCAAACAGACGTCCAGTCTGAAAGTTATCAGCTTTTCCGTTCCAGGGGCCCGGTTGGATTTCAAGTACAATCCAACTCGGCCACTAACCAACTGAAACAAAAAATCAGGAGAAGTATGCCAAAATATCCTTCTCATCAAGAGGAATCCAAAAATGTCGACGGCACATCAATCAGACATCCGGAGCTCAAGATATAAGTTTTTCCGCTTAGAGTGCCCAGTTGGTTTCGTATCGGAACCAACTCGGCCGTCCTCAAAGTTTTCCGAAACCTTGAATGCAATATACCAAAACGACCGCCTCGATCCAAGTTTCACTACGCAACTGACGGTGCCTCGGTCGGAGATCCGTGACCCAAGATATGAGCATAAGACTGAAAATAGTCAGAAATGGGGGTCTGGGCCCGGCCCGGCCCAACCCCCCCTGGGTCGGCCCAAACCAGGTCGACCTGTCCCTAGTCTGGGTCCGGCCCACCGGGGCGCGGCCCAGTCCAGCTGGCGTGGCCCGGCCCAACCGGCGCGGCCCGACCCCACCGGCGCGGCCCGGCCCAGCCGGCGCGGGAGGCCCGGCCCGGCGCGGGCGGCCCGACCCGGCGCGGGAGGCCCGGCCCGGCGCGGGCGGCCCGACCCTGCCTGGGCGGCCCAACCCGGAGAGGTTGGTCTGGCTCAGTGGGTGCCGCGCACTGGGGCACCGCCGCGCAGGCGAGGCGCACAAGCATCACCTTCCGCGGACCACCGGACGCGCTCTGTTGGTCCGCTTTGCCCGCCGTCTGCGCCGACGGTTCTCCCGGGATCCACAGTTTAATGCAAAGGTTTCAAAATGCCCTTGCGGCCTGATTTGTCGCTCATCAATCCGCGCACAACGATCAACCAGCAGAGTCTTCAATCGCCTTCGCGGCCCTGACTCCGGCCGCAGTTCGTTCGGCCTCAACGGCACGACGCGACGGCGACACGCTTCTTCGCCGCGTTCTTTCTCATGCCCGCGTGGTGCCGTTTCACCATGCCGCCTTTTTTCGTGCCACAACGAATCAAAACAACAAAGAGGGAGGAGAGTCGGCCATGTTCGTACGGTCCGACCTCTTCCCATTATGTTGGTAACAGGCATCCCAAAAGACGAAGAACAACAAGTATTTTTCACGAACAAAAGAAATCAACCCAAACAGTTTTTCCTGCAAATAAATATTCCAAACCCACACAAGAAATCATTCACAGATCAACTTGAGGATGAGTTGTTCAGAGTTATTTGTTTTAAAAGGAAGGAACCACAGGAATATAAACATACAAAAAATTAACCCCTACCTCGAGCGTAGTCGTCGAAAGAGGTTTGTCGCGGAATTGCACGTCACAGAAGAAGGCGTCGCGGAAGGGTAATCGTCGCATCGCAGAGAAACGATTCGTCGACATCGCACCGTCGATCTTTGAGGATCCAGTGTTCTTGTCGATCTTCGTCGGTGGTCGGCGTTCTTCGTGTTCTTCGCGTTCTTCGCGTTCTTCGACGAAGAACAAAGAACTTTAAGACTTCTCTTACTCTCCCCAAAAACTCAACACAACAACCCAACAATAATAACATATGGGTTACATTATTTTATTACTCACGCCAAACATTTTAAAAAATTCAAAAAAAATGAATCAAAAAATTAACTCAATTAATTGCAACGTATTAAACCGCCCAATTAATAGAGGTGTTTATTAAAAAGTTTAAACACAAGAGTTGACTTCGTTTAATAGGGGGTGTGGGTGCGTTACCTTAATCAATGGTGGTGGTTTCGTGGAAGTTGAAAAGGTGGGGCTCATGTGGGCCCCACCCCACAAATATCCTACCATGTGGGTAGGATATTGTGGGTCCCACATAGTCCACTTAACTTAGGTTAAACAAAATTAAATAAAAGATCTACTGCACCACTTTTATTTTATTCCTTAACTTTACCCCAAAAATTAAAAACCACACCCGAGAAAATGAAACTCCAAAAAAGGTCTTTCAAAGAAATTACCGGCACTCTGATTCCATCGGTGCCCTCAAATTTAAATTCCGAGCACCTGTTCAAAAGTTAGAAAAACCCGCTCATTCGTTCACTGAACGTACCCTAGCTAAACTTCAGAAAATGATTCCGGGCCCACCGGGCCTCAGAATCAGGTGCTGTAAGAAACTGCATTCTTGTAAAATTACAAAGAAAATTAAGAAAAAAAATTTCATTGAAATTTTTAGGTCTTTACATTACTCCCACCTCAGGGATTTACGTCCTCGTAAAGCTTTAACACAAACTAGGGTCACGAAAGAGGTACTGAGCACGCATCTGAGCCTTCCGCTCCCATGTGCTTGCCTTGAGGTTCCCATACTGCTAGTGAAAGTGCACCTGAGGAATCGACCGTCCTCGTAGTATCCACCCCTGTTGATCCTTGATCCCCACTGGAATCTATACTTATGTCGCCCAATCATCGACGTCCAATTCCCAGAGGCTGATGATGTGTGAAGGATCATGAACGTATCTCCTCAGTTGAGATACGTGGAAGTCGTCGTGCACCTGGTGCAACTGAGGTGAATGGGTCAAGTGGTAAACCACCTCACCTAACCAGTTCAGGACCTAGAAACGTCCGTTGAACCTCGGAGATAACTTGTCGCCTCGACCACATCTCTGTAAACCTCGTCGAGGTGAGACCCGTATAAAGATGTGATCATCATCCTCAAACTCTATAGGTCTCCAATTCCTATTAGAACTGAAACTCAAAAAGACTGGTTCCATGAGGGTAAGGTTGACCGACTCAAGAGTGATCCATCGCACCCTCCTGTGCATGAGTTTATCCTGTGCTGCCCGGGGTTTCCTTTTCGCAGACCATGGGAAACCCATCCCGACGTCGTAGTTAAACCACAACCTTTTTGCCTAATACCGTCAATTTGTGTATGAACTGGGATTTCCCAGTCCATTCTAAAACCAACGTTGTAAGGCGTCGACACTGCCACCAAGTGATTCCAACCGAAACTCTCACATCGAGGGTCTAACCACACCATCGGCGTAAGTGTGATTATCAAGTCTCCTCCCAAGATGTCTCCAGACGTGAGGGTCAAGTACACGACTTACCGAAAACTCTAGGTCTAGGACAAGATTCATGTAAGGAAGGAATGATTCATATCGACGTCTGTTACTACGGCAGCTAGTAGTGGACACAGACCGTCCCTTGAATCATTCATAGAGCCATTGGGTCACTCTCCTTTAAGCTTCCTCTTATTGAAACATCTAACATGCCCGAGTCTCTAAGACTGGCGCCGATTTCCTATTTCTTACTGCACTGTGCAGTCTTCATCCATTCCTGGATGATCTGAACCTTCTTTGCCTATGACCTGAAAGAGCTGCTAAAAATTCTCCTTTTCTGAAAAGAGAAACTTTTTCTCATACATTGGACGAACCATGCCCATTACCTAATACAGTCAATCCTGACATGAATGATGCATTCATTCCATGGATGACTTCGTAAGGCCTCGACGTAACTACCAAGAGATCCAACTATCACTCTCGCCTCCAAGGGTCGAGTCACACTGTCGGCATCAGTGTGAGGTCACTGGGTCTCCTCTAGTTGAAATCTCAAAAGTGAGGGTCAAGTCAACAGTTTTAACCGGGACCACTTAGTATCAACCAAACAAAAGGACAAGAAATCAAACATCACAAAAATACGTGTCTTTTTATTATTATATCTCATAGTACAAAGACACAAATACAACAGAAACATGGAACTAGAAGTACAAGGGACATATCCACTAGTTCCACTCATGTCCACCTGCTCCCGGAGCTCTACTACCTTGTCCACTGCTCGACTGTTGCTCAAGCACCCACCACTGCTTCTGTCTCGGTGGCTCCTCCAATGCCTATGGATCAACTGTGTGAGGAGTCGGATAGTCACGTGCCAGGTGACCCTTCCTGCCGCATGAGAAACACTGTCCGTTTCTAGAACACCTGGCTCTAACCCCACCCCGGGTGCCCCGCACCACCGATCCTAAAACCCGAGATCGCCCAACTGCTAGTCTGGTCCTCCTGGACCTCCGCATCATCTGTCTATTGCCTACAAATGACTCAGCTACTGATCGGAAAACATACGGCAAAGTCATCATCTCCTGAACACGCTCGGGGTGCAGAGCTACTGGAACAAACTCCACCCTGACGAATGTCTCGAAGTCTCCCCATGTGAAGGTCATCCTGTCGCAAAACAGGAACAAGTGGCTCCACCACCTGCCTGCTGGTGCCTGAAGAAGGCTGGAAGAAAAGATCACCATGAAGTCTGGTGGCGTCCCCACTACCCTGAAGACTCTCACCACAGCCTCCAGCCAAACCTCAGTTGCCTGTGGGTCCATCTCTCCCCAGAACCTGGGTTTCCTCTGGCACTGGAACTCGTGCAGCGCGCTCAAGTGGCGTGCATCGCCTACTTCTGGGGCTGGTGGTATCGGTGGCCCAATGTATGGTAGTACCGCTGGTGCCTCCTCTGGTGCCTCAACTGCAAGAGGGCCCTGTACCGAAGCCTCGTCACTCGGCAGGCTGTCAGTACACACATCCCTCTTGGCTCTAACTGGTCGTCCGTGAAATGGCATCCTGAAAGAAAAAACGTGACACTGTAAAATGATTATACCTGGTGAGCTGACCTGGTTTGAGCTGAATTTTTAAAAAATACATCTAGAAACACACACACAATCTCTATTTTCATGGACAAAATCGGAAAATAGTTGTCAGGGTCCGGGTTTATGGATACGTCGGCCACCCGCACCGACACTGGACTCCCTGAACTGAATACCACACTCGGTACCATTAACACTATTGCTTCACAGAAAGAAAATATCAGATTTGTAAGTTCTAAGGTAGAACCGACTCCTCTGATTCCAATTTGTCACGACCCGTCCTCGGGGCCCATGTTGTGACCACCCCAAGCCCTCCTTCCATAGGCCAGGGGCTGGCAACTAGCACCAAAGGCGTAAATCTAGACAACTGGGAAGGCATTGCCTTTATAAAATTAAATAAAACACCACAGAGTACAAACAGAAGTAAACACTAAGTACAAAAGAAGGTGCTGAATAGTAAATGGGCCAAAATAAAAACCCAACTGAAAATACAGCTACAATTGACAAAAAGTACAACAGAAAAAGACAAAAGATAGAAGAATGGAAGCAGCTCTTGGGTCGTCCTCCTTGGATCCTACCTGAAGGGTAGGTACAGAAAACGCAGCTCCTGGATCGTCCACCACGGATCCTACCTGAAGGGTAGGTACAGATAGCCTCCACAACGCTCTCACCCGTCAACCTCCTCTGTGTGTCTTCTCGTCGTGAAGTCCACCTCCGAATACTGACTCATCATGTGGTACACCTCCGGGTACTGAATTGTCGTGTGGTCCACCTCCGGGTACAACCCAATCCTCGAACACTCGACCTCTGTCAGCACTTCCCGTTGTCTGCAACCAACACAACGAGGTGCAGGCATAGCCCGTGCAGGGGTGAGTATAATGATACTCAGTAGGGACCCTGAGACCCTCAAGGTCTCACTAAAACCAAGAAGGATAACCATAAAGAAGATCTCAACAGATAACCTCTACTTAGGTACATGCCTATACATATACCTAAGTTATCAACTAACCCATCTCAATCATGAGGAAACACAAAAATTATGAAATCAACAGATAACCACTACCCAGGTATATGCCCATACACATACCAAAGTTATCAAGTGACCCATCTCAATCATGAGGTAAACACAAAGGTCATAGACTTAGCTCAAACTAAGATTTTCATTATCAAAACCATAACTGCTGAAGATCCCCGTCTATGGAGTGTACAGTGGTCCTATCATGACTCCGAGTTACTGCTCACTAACCTAAGACTGCTGAGGTACTCCTCCGGTCAAGTACCGCGGGTCAGCCACCCAAACACAGTAGTGCTTCCCGCCGGGGTATGCCACCCAAACACCATAGTGCACACCCCCTAATAGCCTGCAGAGGTACTCTCCGGACGAGTACCGCGGTTATGCACTGTCACACAGGTAGTGCTCTGTTATCCATGGGTCTGCACCCAAACAAAGTAGTGCTCCATCCACTGGGTTAGTCGACTCACTCCAAGTCGAGTCGGTCAAGCAGTCGTTAGGTCTCAGTCGGGTACACAGTTTCCGTACTCTGCATGGTCGTCTCTGGTAGGGTCCTCTCCATGAGATACAGGTCGATACTCCAAGTATCTCAAAGTACCACGAAGAAGTATCTCAAAGGGCCCCCTCTTCATAGGGGTCTCAACGCAACAGACGACGCGTCAATCAGACGCCTGGTCAATGAGTTATTAGCTTTTTCATCCTAGGGGCCCGGTTGGTTTCGTGTGCGAACCAACCCGGACGTATCTCAAATGTACCCCAAACACTCATAGGGTATACGGAAAGGGACCATTTCTCAACAAGATCACCAACACCACTGACGGTTCATCAAACAGACGTCCAGTCTGAAAGTTATCAGTTTTCCGTTCCAGGGGACCGATTAGATTTCGGGTTCAATCCTACCTGGCCACTATCCAACTGCAACCAAAACTCAGGCGAAGTATGCCAAAAGTTCCATCTCATCAGGAGGAATCCAACAAAGTTGATGGCACGTCAATTGGAGGTCCGGGGCTCATGATATAAACGTTTCCGCTCAGAGGGCCCGGTTGGTTTTGTATCCGAACCAACCCGGCCATACTCAAATTTCTCCGAATCATTGAGTATAATATTCCAAAATGGCGGACTCTATCAAAGGCTCGCTACGCAACTGACGGTGCATCGGTCGGAGGTCCGTGGCCCAAGATATGGGAAAAAGACTGAAAACAGTCAGAAATGGGGGTCTGGGCCCGGCCCGGCCCGACCCAACCCCCTGTGTGGGCCCGAACCGGGTCGACCCGACCTAAGTCCAGGTCTGGCCCATCAGGGTGCGGCCCGGCCCTGCTGGCGCGGCCTGGCCCAACCGGCGCGGCCCGGCCCAGCCGGCACAGCCCGGCCCGGTGCGGGCGGCCCGGCCCGGCCCAGAGCGGCCGGTCCGGCTCAGCGGGTGCCGCGCGCGCTGAGCCGATGCGGGGGTGCGCTGCGCCTGACCCTTTGCACCGGACGCGGCGCGAGCCACCACGTCTTCCCTGGATCCTGCGTGGCCGCGGGATCCGGTCGTCCTGCCGCCACTACTGCTGATGCCGCGGCGGCTCCTGCCGGCGGCGCGCCGGGGCGCCGCCGCAATGGCGAGGTGCGCCGGCAGCACCTTCCGCGGACCACCAGACGTGCTCCGGTGGTCCATTTTTCTCGCCGTCTTTGCCGGCGGTTCTCCCGGTATCCACAATTTACTGCGAAGGTTTCAAAATGCCCTTGCGGCCTGCTTCGTCGCTCGTCAATCTGCGCACAACGATCAACCAGCAGAGTCTTAAATCGCCTCCGCGGCCCCGACTCCGGCTGCGGTTCGTTCGGCCTCAACGGTGCGGCGCGACGGCGCCGCGCCTCTTCGCTACATTTTTTCTCATGTACGCACGGTGCCGTTGCACCGTGCCACCTTTGTTTGTGCCACAATGAATCAAAACAACAAAGGGGGAGGAGAGTCGGCCGTGTTCGTGCGGTCCGACCTCCTCCCGTTAAGTTGGTAACAAGCGGCCCAAAAGACGAAGAACAACAAGGATTTTTCACGAACAAAAGAAATCAAACAAAATAGTTTTTCCAACAAATAAATATTCCCAAACTACAAAAGAAATCATTCGTGGATCAACTTGAGTATGATTTGATCCGAGTTCTTTGTTTTAAAAGGAAGGAACCACTAGAATATAAACATACAAAAAATTAACCCCTACCTCGAGGGTTGTCGTTGAATGAGGTTTGTCACGGAATTGCATGCTGTGGAAGAAGGAGTCGCGGAAGGGGAATCGTCGCGTCACCGCGAAAATATTCGGCGGCGTCGCGTCGTCGATCTCCGAGGATCTGGCGTTCTTGTTGACCTTCGTCGGAGGTCGGCGTTCTTCACGTTCTTCGACGAAGAACGAAGAACTTCAAGACTTCTCTTACTCTCCCCAAAAACTCAACACAACAACCCAAAAATTATAATATAAGGGTTACCTTATTTTATTACTCACTCCAAACATTTAAAAAAAAAACGAATCAAACAATTAACTCAATTAATTTCAACGTTTTAAACCGCACAATTAATAGAGGCGTTTGTTAAAAAGTTTAAACACAAGAGTTGACTTCGTTTATTAAGGGGGTGCGAGTGCGTTACCTTAATCAAAGGTGGGGGTTTTGTGGAAGTTAAAAAGGTGGGGCTTGTGTGGGCCCCACCCCACAAATATTCTACCAAGTGAGTAGGATATTGTGGGTCCCACATCATCCACTTAACATAGGTTAAGAAAAATAAAATAAAAGATCGGTTGCACCACTTTTATTTTATTCCTTAGCTTTACCCCCAAAAATTAAAAACCACACCCGAGCAAACGGCTAAGAAATTACTGGCGCTGTGTTTCCATCGGTGCCCTCTGATTTCAATTCCGAGAACCAGTTCAGAAGTTAGAAAAACCTGCTCATTTGTTCACTGAACGTACCCGAGCTAAACTTCAGAAAATGATTCCGGGCACACCGGGCCTCAGAATCAGGTGCCGTCAGAGACTGAGTTCTTGTAATATTCCGAAGAAAATTAAGAAAAAAAATTTCCTTGAAATTTCCGGGTCTTTACATCACCAAGGTCAATAGATTAAATAGTGAGGAAGAGGGTTCGAAGAACCCCTCGAGGTTCTTAAGTTTCTTCTAGAATGATAAATATTGATGCAACTATAGGATTTGGGAAAACCGAATTGGTTGGAATGTTTTAAAACATCCCAACATCATGGGATTACATGACATATAACCCTCATTCATTTTGTGAAATCCCTTGAGGTCCACCTCTTCCAAAAAACTCATCACCTCTTTATTTTATTTTATTTATCAATACCAACAACATTTCATGTTGGGAATCCCTCATTCATGCCATTAAAATTCATTAACACCATGATGCTTTCTAGGAATAACACTAAAACAAGACACCAAACCATGAAACCAGGTTATAGGATGTGTTACCTCCCTACATCCAGGTTTTTCCAACCTAATATCTCAAACTCCCTCCGAACCTCCTCCATGCACTTCCAACAACCAAACTTCCAATGTAACAGACCTGGAAGGAACAAGACATTACATATTATATACACCACCATGTTGTTGTAGTGGAAGGTATGAATATGATTAACTAAAATATGATTTTCATGTGTATATAAAATTAATCCATTTGTTATAATTTATTAGATGTATATCATAGAACTATTTGAAAATAAATAAATCACTTTTTTAAATTATACTATTTTTAATTATACAATTTGTTTTATCTAAATACATTAAATAAAACACTTTTTAATTTTTTTTAGAATTTTTATATAATAAATTTATTCAATATTTTTGACACCTATATAAAATATTTGATTGTTATAAGAGAATAAAAAACCAATTTTTATGAACAAAAATATATTATATTAGGTTTTTGTGGTTACAATTTCATTCAACCAAGAACACACCATACCCAAAAAGTTTAAAAGAAGGTCATGGATCCCCCATTTGATAACCAACCCAATGTGGTTCTTTATTACATTATATATTTTTGGCTTGAAGGACCTATGAGTATGAACATCAATACATGGTCTGTAAGACCAAAATTGGATAGACAGAAGGCCATTATTGCATCAATTATGTGTCACCACAAAAATTTCATTCCCATATCAAATCCCCATTGAGGGCCTAAAGGCCCAGTTTCTAGAAGTCCTAATGGACCAAAATCCAATTTAGGATGAATAATATTGTTGTCACAGTACCACACTATATTACTACTAAAGTCAATGACGACTTTTTCTACCAATCCTATTTGATTTTATATTTAAATAATTATTCCTATTTGAAAGAGGAAAATAAATATCTTATGGTAAAATTTTGGTATTTTTCTATGATTTTCATTATTTTATTAATAGTGATACATATTGGATTTTAATTGAAAATTAATTCTTCATTTAATTTATTTATAAAGTTAAATTGTTATTTTAATTTGTTTTTAAAGTTAAATTAGATTAGATTTACATTAATTAATCCAATTAACATCATTTTAATAAAGTTTACATTAAAGTTTGATTTAAAAACATACCAAAATCATGAAAATTCTTACTTTGAAATCTCATTTTCTCTTCCCACATGTGAGATTAAATTAGAATAACATTATGCCACTTCTGTGATAGGAATGTAGAAAAAAGGATTCCATATTTTCAGTCACAAGAATATATAATTTCAAATAGTTCCTACTTAGTTCATTTAAAAAAAATATTGTTAATGTAATTAAAATTAATTACAATGATTAAGAGGGAAATTACCCAAACAAAAAACTAAACCTTACATTTAGGAGTGAAAATGACCTATAAACTTATCTAAAATCCATTTTCTAGAAATATTAAAATAGTATACTCCATTATATATAATGTTTTCCATTATTGGATCCACATTTATTTTGAGAATTTATGGTGTAATTCACTTATCAAAAAATATACACGAACGCCACTCCTCCACTATGAAAAGGCACTAACATCTCTCAATTATTCACACCTCTCAAGCCCATTGGCTAAAAAATCTACAAATATGAGATCCAAACCAAATACCATCCTTATTTCTGAAAATATTTAGGATTAACTCAAAACATGGAATTATTTTTTTGCAATGTGAAATGAGTTACACAAAGAAGATGTTTCATCCTTCCTCATGCTCCTTCCATTTATTTTCGTTCTCCCCCACCAAAATTATTCTTATACAATTATTATGTACCCAATAATAGTATCCAGAATATAATTACATGTTTTTAGTATAAGACTTATTTCTTAACAGACAAACCCATCCATCTATTGGTTAACAAACTTATAGTTCTTGTGTTTGTTGAACTACTGCCTCACGAAATGATGTTATTCATCTTTCTTTTTCCACCTCTCATTGTTGAGAATTTTTTGGGAAAATATATATTTTTATATGTTATATATTATATTTATTATTTACTTATTGATCAATATTTTTTATATAACAAATATATTCATTATTTAATTTTTTTTATTTAAGACAATTTCATTTGGGGAAGTGTTGACTATTTCCCCCCCAAAGCGATGTGATTCATTCACAACTTACATATAATTTATATAGGATGAGTTTAGTAAATTTAACCGATATATATGAAATAATAATTCTACTACAATTACAATATATATCTATATATCCATTTTTTTATATTTCTTTCATGGGGGTTTTGTGTGAAAATGAACAAATTGTTAATTTTTTTTTCTCAATTTATTTTATGAGACATATAAATTATTATGAAGTCTTATTTTTATATGATGCATATAGAATATATTTTGACATGTTATATCATGAATATTATTATTTTCAAGTTATTTTAATCTTTATGAAATTTCATTTTTTCCGTTGTATTATGCTTTAATGTTACCAAAGTGGTAAATATTTATAGCTTCAATCTCATTGTTTAACAAGATTGATTTTGATTTTTATTCCATTAATTTAAAATTATGATTCATATATCAAAAAATCTAATAAATATTCTGTCGATCAATATATTCATTTTGTATCAATGTATTGATACCATTCTCTCAAACATATGTATTTAATATAATCAAGAGAAAATTTTCATGAAAATTTGATTTTATTCTCTTTCGATAGAAAATATATGTCCTTCCAAAAAACTTTTCAAAATAAATGTTTTATTTTTTTCTATTATTATATATTTTTTAAATGAAAATTTTTACACTATATTACCTTCTTAGAAAACAATTTTAAAACTTATATTCTTTTCTTTTTTTGATCAAGGAACTATTCTGAACATTTAAGGTTCAAAAAGAATGTTCAGCTTGTATAGATTTAGCTGTTTTCAAGAGCATCATATTCAGGGTGCTCACATTGTAGGTTTACACGGTTATTTTTTGATTAATTTTTTTCATTATATATTTTAAATTGTTTGATTTTAATATTTTTTTCTATTAAAAAGTGTTTTCAATATATGTTTTACTTATAAAAATTTTTTAAATGATTTTCAATGTGTAATTTATATGATTTGATAAGGTTTTTATCAAAGTAAATAATTTCAATGGTCAAAAAGATTAATTTATAATATATCAAATTATTTTCAATGAAAAATATTTTTCACAATATTTTCAAGATTCTTTTAGTAAATTTTAAGGAAAATTGTTTTCAAATTTTTTTCAAGATTCTCTTATATGATTTAAAATAAATTTTAAAATAAATTTGAAAAGAAAAAGTTTTCACATTAATTTATGTTTTAAAAGGTTTTCTTCATAGAATAAAATTTATTTCCCTCATGAAATAATTTAATCAAAATTATAAATAAATCAATTTTGGAAATTTATTTTAGAAATGGTTTTATGAAATTGATTTTCAATGAAATACCATTTTACATTATGAAAATTTTCAAGTTATCCTTAAATATCATTCACGAACTAATATGTCATCATTTATTGTAGTTTATTATTTATTAGGGGACTAATCCATTAATATAATTAATTTTATTTATTTATTAGTTTATGTTTTAATGAAACTATTTTTTTGACACGCATTTATTGTCCACGGTTTATAATCTTTTGAAACCCGCTTCTTTTCATGTGTTATTATTTGATGAAATGATTACGAAACCTATCTCCTATCCACACAGGTTATGATGTGATGAAATTATTTTTATACCCATTTTATTTCATGGATTATGATATTATGTTTATGAAACCCATCACCTTTTATCAGTCAACATATTATGAATGTTTTATTATCTTTTGGACATGTATGAATGATTTTATTATGTGAAGGGTGGGAGCTATCTCTCCCTAAAAATCATTGGGTACATATTTATATTTCATGATATAATAATGGGAATCGTGTGGATGAGCTTGATTCACTATGGGAATCTGTGGAATCCAGATCCATTATGGGATGATGGTGATTCTCGATCCACTATTAGAAGAAGGGGACACACAATCCTCTACGGGATGATGGGGGGACTTCATCCCTTACACGGAAGGGACTATGACTAGGGATTTGGGTGTGCCACACCTAGTTGGTTTGGTCCCCATGAAGTGACCTGATACATTTGTGGCAATTATCCATGACTTATATTATAATTTATAACATGTTTATGTGTCTTTCAAAAATTCCATGTTTAATTCCTATGATATTCTCACATTTTTGATGTAATTGATTTCTTATGATTCATGTCTTTTTAAATTAAAATTATTATACCATGTGTAATTTTTAGGATCTTTGATATGTAGGAATGATAATCAAATGTTATTCCTATCTTTTCATACCCTTATGATAATTTTATTATTATGTTTTCGTCTATTTAACCTTATTGTGTATTAATGCTCACCCCTTTTTAATGTTTCCTTTCCCCATGTTATAAAAAAATATATTTATTTTTAAGTAATTAGGGGTAATATATTTTTGGTTAAATTGAATATATTTTATATAGATTCAAGATTTTTTATCAAATTTTCCAATGTAACTAATAAAATACAGTCTTTGGGAGTAAATTTTTTTAATGTATTGAGTATTCTATAAAAATGATGTAATATATATGTA
This sequence comes from Viscum album, assembly GCA_963277665.1. Lineage (NCBI taxonomy): Eukaryota > Viridiplantae > Streptophyta > Magnoliopsida > Santalales > Viscaceae > Viscum > Viscum album. The sequence continues at coordinate 1,470,796,199 of OY728126.1, read as the reverse complement.
TATTAGGGATCAGTTTTTATAGATGGTATTAGGCCAAATGTTTATTCAACAATTTGATACTAGTTTGAGAATGATTTAGTGAGATCCCAATGTATATTTCTAAGAATATTTCTAGGGTTGTGTACAAAGATAAGTCTAATGATATGTTAATGTTTATGAATATGTTTTGGAACATTGTTAAAGGGTAAAGTGAGTGGTTTACTATAATGAAATCATTGTATGGATAATACATGTGGATGTTGACATAGAAAAGATGCACCTAATGGATGAAACTATAAAAATGTGCATCAGGATTAACTTGAGCAGAACTCGGTGCATGAAATGGGCCAAGTTTCATGCCTGGATGGACAGTCCAAAGGCATATGATTTTGAAATTATCAAAGTGTTTATATACAATCATGAAGGATTTTAATTGAAGTTTTTCATGAAAAAAATTGGAGAACCCAATGGTGTAAAATATTAATGAAGTTTTTATAATTTAGACATCCTATAAGTGGATTTTCATGATTATGTGGCTCGCCAATATGATAATTTTTATATTACTCGATTATCTAATGTTTTAGTCCGTAGATCTAACTATAAGTAACCTTATAAACATTTAATGTTTTTGTTGTCGAATTTATAGGATTTATGAAATTAATTCCCAAAGTGGAAATCTCATGGATAGAATCCAAATGATGGTACCTGTATTGGTTATATTGTTAAAGATAAAGAGATCACAAATTACATGTGAATGGTATGTGATATTCCTCTAGTATTGTTTACATTAAACCTAAAATGAATGATTGGATTTAGGTTTAGGAACCTTAATAAATTATTGTTATATATCTTATTATATGATTGGGGTATTATTGAATAAGATGCTAAAGCCAATGTAATTGATTAAGAATAATATTTATTTATTCAAGAATATATTTTTTGGAATTAAAAAATTATGTTAAATTAATAATGATATATATAATTTATTTTAGTAAAATTTTTTAGTATGGACTGAAATGCGTATGTTGAAAAGTTATGAAGAGATGGAAAAGTGATTTAATGGAATGGTGATTTGTTGAAATATGGTAACATATCACTAAAAGTGTTCAAGATGTTTAGCAAACTATTCATAACTAGGGTAAAGAGAATATATATTTAGATAAATTATATTTTATTGTATTTATGACCTACAAATGTTATAAAGGATTTTATTTTAATTTGATTTATTTTGTCATCAGTTAATTTTACAACTTCGTGGATTTATGGAATTTATATAGTCATCCTCGGAATGAGGAAGCATGCATGTTTTCAAATAGATTTTATAGTAATTAAATTTATTACCATGTTACAATATAATTTTAAATGAGGGTATTCACTACATAGAATTTTAAACCACTAAATCCATTGTGATATATATAAGATAGATGATAGTGGAATTTCTGAACCATCATTCCATTTTTTTTTGGGTTTTATCTGGCTGAATGTTTCTAAGGATAAATATTTAAGGAATTAATAAGTTATACATTAGATGAATTTTATAATATCAATGTGTTATATGACCTTATTATGATCAATAAATATAATAAAACATTTTCTAACAACATTGTGTTGTTGGTAAATACAGATACATGGAATGAATTTTCACTCTATCCCATGATCTGTTAATACGTAAGGAAATAAAAATTCACCTTCATTTGTTAGAGTAAGAGATGATGTGGAAATCGAACCAGGAAAAACAAATGGGTGAGTTTATGCATATGAAAATGAATAAAATAATGTAATTTTATTTCTTTATGACCATAGATATTAGAATAATTCCTAAACTCTTGGAAAAGGATACTGAAAAAGATATATCATATAAACCTTGTTTCTGTTGAATTGGTCATCTTATAAATTATCATTGATTTATGGTTATGAGGTCTTAACATTCCATATACCACTCACATGGTGGTGATCAATGATTTTTATAAATTTCAATTATTATTTATTCTTTTTATACATGTCCAATCTTCCCTTCAAACCTATGTTACCTTATGTGGAAACGTAGTTACTTGTTACTTTGGGTAATCGTTAAGTTTAAAACATTTTTTTTAAAAGGATGTATTATAATGCATTTTTTAAATGTGTGTTTATCTGAACAGATAATTCATGTTTTAACACATTGATATCCTAGGAAAATTTCAATTTAAGAATTCATTTAATATAGGTTAGAATGTAACACCCCATGATATAGTGAAATATTATTTTTCAGAAATTACATTAATCTTTATGATATTTTTCATTTCATGAAAATAAAATTAAAGTTATATTATATATTAAATCACTATATATGGATTGTGTTCATTAAATGAATGCATATATTGGCTTGTATTACATAGAACACTGTTTTGGACTTTTGTTACACATAATTTCAAATTCCTTTGACATCATATTTAACAATCAGGGCAGAGTATTTATCGAACTACAATGTGGTATTAACAGTATTTTGACATTATTATTATATATTATACCAAGACATTGTAATGTAAGTAAAAATACTAATAATTAAAATATTATTTCCACATATATATAAAATTAGTCATTTGGTTATTAATTAGTCGAAGTAAATGTTAGAAAAATATGAAAATAAAGAAATTACTAATATAAGAAAATTGTTTTTCTATGTAAAAATAGATTTTTATCTTAATAAATAAGAAAATATAGAAAAGTGTTTTCAAAAAAATAATTATATTATATATTCCGTAAATAATTTTTATACTTATCCAAATGATTTGATAGGTATAATATAAGAATAAAATAAATTTTATTCATAAAAAATTAATCTTAGAAAAATAAATTTTAAAACCATTTCATGGTGAACCAATTTAAATCCAATTTTTAGAACATATAGTTATATTATATGTCAAAAGAAGAATAATGTTTTTTATTGGAACATAATAAATTTCCTTAGGTGGATTTTTGTTATCTTTTTGTTTAGTTTCATTTTTTTGGTGAGTGGTGATACTATTGGATTTTAATTCAATTTTTTTTTCATCTTATAAATTTATACGGAAAAATTTTACTTTTCATTGGTTTTTATTTTTAATTAGATAAAAAATATATAAATAAATCCAATTTATTTTATTTTAGTCAATTTCACTTTGAAATTAGTTATAAAAATTTACCAATCTTTTGAGAAATTTTAATTTAAAATCCTACTTTGTTGCCCTGTCTGGGGGATTAAATTTGAACATAATATATTAAATAAGTGACTAAATTTTGGAAATTTTGTTTCCAAATTATAATTCAAAAAATATAAAATTTTAATTATGATAAAAATTGTTTTTGGAAAACATAATAGTGAAAGTAATTAAAGTTATTTAAAACGATTAAGAGAAAAAATAGCTTAACACGAGACTAAAAAATTCACTTACGGGGAAAAAAAGAAAGAGTCCTATAAATAAGATTTTTTGTCCATATTTAGAACATATCCACATGTTTAAAGAATTTGGTTTATTATTGGACCAAATTTCATAGGAAATGTCTTGGAGTAAGACTATTTTAAAAAATTTACAAGAATGCGACTCATCTTGCACTATAAAAATGTACTCAACCCTTCCACTTATTAACCCTTATAAATCCATTTTTTTTTTGAAAAAACACTTATTAAACATTATAAAAACATATTTCTAGGTATACCTGATTCCTAATGTAATAATGTCTTCCAAGGAATCCCTTTTGTTCAATGAAAAAATAGTTACCCAAAGAGGAGGTAATATCCTTCCCCAAGCTCCTTTATTTTATTTTTCTTCTCCACAACATAAATATTTATTATTCCATTCTTATATAATAAAAAAATCCAAAATAAATTGTTATTTATTATTAACATTGTTCTACCTAAACATACTCACACATCCACATAATGGGTATCAAACTTACCGAACTTATGTACAGTGAACTACCACCTCACAAAACAATGATTTCAATTTTTTTCTTTACCACCTCTCATGGTTTGTAATTACAATGAAAAGTGTATTTTTATATTTTATATATGATATTTTGGATTTATTTATGTATATGTAATTATTATATAAAAAATTACTTCATTTTTTCCATTTTTTGTGTGTATTATACTTTTGTTTGGGGAAGGATGGGCTACTGCATCCTCAAAGTGATGTGATTCACCAACACTATACATGAAATGTATTAAGGTTGAGTTTAGTGAAATTAAATGATATATATGAAATAGAAAATATTATTGAATTATGATATATATATATACCTATATATCATTTATTTTTTTTAATATCCGAATAAAATGATGACAACTTTCATGCGAATATACGGTCTACTGTCTCCATTAACGGTGTATTCCATTCAAAATTATATCTAATAAATATAATTATAAGAACACAGATTATGAATATATATATATATATATGATATATATAGCATTTAATACATTCAATACAAAATTAAATTATTATATAAATATGAGTATCATGAATAGAAATTCCTAACATATATGAAAAATAATGTAGATATTACCTGAAAGATTATATTAACATGTTGATATTAATAAAAAAACTTATTAAATTCGGAAAAAGTAAACATTTTTTGGGAGAAATAACCATTTATCCTTCAGGGGTTATAATTTTAACCCACTTTCTTACTTAATCATTCTAGAAGAATGAAAACCTTCCTCTATCATTTTGATCTCAATCTACTTTAAATCAAGTTTTTATTGGATAAAAATCATATCTAGAAACACATTAGACTCCCATTGGTACAATCAGGTTTAATCTAGTGAGTAATCTATTAATTATACACTTTATGTAATTTTTATTCCTATTGATAGAGTTATTTATGAGTCATCACATACGCCTAATTTTTGGGGTGTTCATATATATTGTGGATTTCATCTGATCAGGACCAAACCAAAGAACGATTTTGTATTTTTTATCTTCTATAGGAATAATGTTAGTTGTCTAGTAAATATACATCCAATTTGAGAAAATTTATATTATTAATTATGTTCTGTAATAGAGTTTCACCATACATTTCCCCCAAAATTGAATCTTCCTTAAATTGGATGTCTAGTTTTGAGAACCTAATGACATTATTACATAATAAAAGACGTTCATGTTGTCATCCCAAATGTGAGAGACCCATTTGTGTATTCTAATTAAAATATTATATTTTCTTAATTATTGTATACCTATAACACCTATTGGTGGGTTTTGTTCGTCTCTTAAATTGTGTTATCATAAATGAAATGGATAATTGTTGTCTTATTAAATAACAAAAACAGTTTTAAAAATAAAATGAAATTAATTGAACTATATTGTATTACCATGTGACCTATTTAAATATATTTTCCGTTATTTTCTAATTATTATTTAATTTTATCATGTTATGAACTATATATTGGAACTGATTAAAGAATGTACTATTTTTTTGATATAATCAGGAATAGAGACCATTTTATTATAATTTGGGAATGATGACCCTTATGTAATATGTGATGGGAATGAAATCCCTTCTACTAATGGTGACATTTGGGTATGAAGTCTCGGTATAGTAAAATATGGTAACAGTGGCCCTTAAAAATAATTATAAAGGGGGAATGGTGAACCTTAGGAATAATTATAAATGGGAATATTAACCCTTAGGTGTAATAATTAATGGGCATAAAGACCCCTGTGAGAGTTTATAAACAATAATTGTTAGCATCATTATATTTCATACATGGGCAAAGAGACCCTACAACTATGATATAGGGAAGTGGACCCAATTTGTATGATAATGGGCGTGAAAACCCTATTTTTATGATTTGGGATCAACGACCCAGTGATATGATTCAGGAATGGAGACCCTATTGATATAATGATGTTTCTGAAGACGTTTGTTGTTATATACAGGAACACAACCTCTTCTTAATATTTTTTATGTTCACGATGAACTGTATTAAAAATATATACAAGCATGATGAACCATATTACTATTATACTAGATATGGAATCCCAAAATCAAATGTTATTGGGATTTATATCACATTAGTATTTTTAGTATCATGTTATAACTAATGAATTCCGGAGTAACACCTCATTTCATGGATTATACCAATATCCATTTAAGGGGATGTAAATGCCACTAATTATATAGACCAAATATGTGTATACACATGCTTACCTATAAATAATTTATCCATCAAGGACGAAAATATGTTGTCTAATCCTGGTAACTATACCGATCCATAGCTGAACATTTATATATTATATTACAACTTACATTATTACCTTATCATTATCATAGTATATGCAATGACTATATATTTATATACACCATTGGTGGTGGACTACTGAGTTTTTCACAAACCCTATTTGGGACACTAATGTCACCAAAGAATATTATGTGGTTTTAGGTAGGGACTGTGGAAGGTACATGGTGGTTGACTATTTATTTGAATATATATGTGGATTAAGGATGTATAACACTGGGTTCTAGCTCATGGTGTAATTAGAGATTATCATTTTGTTCTCTTTCTCTCATTGATATATGTATTCTATAGAATTTTTACTTATTCTTTTATGATATAAATTTATATATAATCATTTTAATATAATACCGAAAGTTATTTAATTTTTTTTATTTTTTACATTTAATATCGTTCAGGTACATTTTTTTGTAGTGTTTATTTATATATATCAATACTCTAGTATTATGATTTAGAGGGTATAGTATCCCCACTATACAACATTATACCCTTGTTTCAAGTCAACAAACACTATAATACAGGGAACTGGGCTGGTTTCTATGTTTCCCACCAACATGAGGCACAATACAGTGGTTTCCTAGTCAGGATGTCACATATTATGTATGAGGGATTCACTATGATTTAATATAGAGTGCTATAATATTATCAAAATTTTACATTAATGGGTTTCCATTACATAGATTGATCATATATCAACCAATAACTTTTATGGAAAATTTAATCTTCTCTATATAGGGGCACATGGTAAAAACTCTTATGGATAACTTATCCATTTTTTTTCAAATCCTCCATGAAAATAATTTTACATAATAAATATTCAATATTCTAAATCATTTGAATTAAAAAACATAAATTTTTTTTGAAACACCATGACTCATATACATTGGAACAAAAATATTTCTCGAAAACTACACTAGTAAAAAATTATCACTTCTTTCATTCATATCCATTGAAAAAAACCTATATTTACAACAATTTTATTTTACTATAAAAAATATTCTTGAAATATCAATAAAATTCAATCATCAAATTATATATAAAATGGACATAATTTACCTCTAATAATTTACATAAATATAAATTAAAATTTAAACTAGTTTTTCAACATCTAGGACATAATTCTCATAGGAAATGATTTGGACTTGATCCTATGTAAAAAACATCCCCTTTCATTGATTTGATCCGTCATTTTCATGTTGGGTCTTTCAACTTACTACTGAATTTCATCTTTGAGATCAAGTCAAACTAAAGACTCATAACATGGCCTATACCAAAAAAAATAGATTCACTTGGTAGAAAAGAACATAGGTGATCCATGATAAAACCCAGACCCTCTTTCCAAACTTCCTAGTACTTTACTAACATAAAACAATATGATAGTTCATCCTGAAACTATATGGGACACTAACTAAGAAACCCTTACAGAAACAAATAATTTTACACACCACCTTCCAAAAAAACTAATATGACCACATACATATCATTTTATCCCATTAGTAAACAAAATACCCATATCAAATTATATAGTCCCTTATATGAGCGTTCCACAAATTATAAATGACTGAAATGGTCTTATATCATCCTAAATAGTCATTATAAAAAATGTTTCAGTACATTCCACTATTTCAAATCCATAATTATCTATTTTTTCTATATATCCAATGATTGTATTCCATTACCTTACCAAATCATTCCTAATGTATACATTCATACCTAATGGAAAGTATTCCCATACTCATAATTATTTTTATAATTGTGGTCCAATTTTATATCAATGGGTAAATATTTTAAGGTTATGGTGTCACATGGAGGATCATTATGTATTACAAAGAGGGAATTGTATGTTTGGGTTTATAAGTAATCTATGTGAGTCTATAGGTTGATCAAATTTATGTAATGATTAATTTAAAAATATTAGGATATTATATTAATTTATTAATTTATATATGTTAATATTAGGTCCACTTAGTCGTGTACCCTGAAAGGGGGGTAAATCATCTATGGCAGATTCAAACATTCTCCCTTTTGGAACATGTTTCATTGTTTGAAAAAACTCAATTATATTGTCCTCTCGTAGAAATATATTAATAGATTTGAAATCATTCAAAGGAAACAATGATTTTTACTTGGTTTACCCTCACTGGGACACATCTAAGGAGCATACAACGACAATATGCCGATTTACCAAATTCACTAAGGATCACTTCCAATAATGAGTATGATGTTAAAGATAGAACTTCTATTCCCAGGCTGACTGCATTTATATGATTTAGGGTCAATTCACGGAATTCCTAGGGGCCACACCCTATGTATCTTTCTCTTCCTCACTACTGGTGGAAATGGTCTTCAACATCCTCTTCCTTCTCTTAGTGCTTCTAGAAAAGAATCCATTCACAGTTTATTGATTTGTAGGTCAAAAACATTTTATAGACATGTAGGTCCCATAATATTCATGAATTCTTGCATCCTCAACTATAGGTAGATGCTCTGTTGATGTTACATTTTCACCTATAGAGGAATTCTACCTTTTCAAGTAATGTTATTAACTGGGAACTAAATTCAAAAACTAAATTGAAGCTTCCACAAGCTTCATATTTAAATCGCGAACCACCTTGTCTCTCCCATGGAATGAGTTCCAGGTTTAGTAAGCATAACGCCTTCTCCATGTAATACTGCCTCTTCCATGAACCTCCTCCATCTACGGATTTCATCTTTTGCTAACCTCCACTAACCAAAGACTTCCTCCACTTGCGCTATTGCGTACAAAAATAGCGTACCAACATCGCGAACATCATATGTGAATCCCCTCTTGTCCATGAACTGTTCTTTGTTCATGGACTGCTTTCGCTACCACGTACCCGAGATCCTCCTCCACGCACTAGAATTTTTTTACATGCAAAAAATTATTCAAATACCTTCGGCAGAATTACTTATGCGCGAACTACTTCATCCTTCGTGAACCACTTTGGCCTTTGTAAACATGCTTCATCTTTTGCCAAGATCCTAGAGAAAAATATTATTTCTAATGATGTTCATCCCGTCAGTAATCAGTGGAGTTAGAGATTCATATATAGAAAATGATATCCACTTAATCTGCTAAATCAAGATTTACCAAATGTTGATTCTATAGAGCCTTCACCTCATACCAAATATTTATCCACCATGAACTGTGATCCATCCGTGAACCATTTTCCTACACACTGTGCTTACCTTCTTTTCTCCTACGTAGTTGACTTCCTCTGTTGACATCTTCCCATGCGTGTAATGCACTGCCTCTCAATCATAAACCATTTTTGGTTCCATGATCCTCATCTGCATACCATTCCTGTCACCTGGTACATGGATGCATACCCTTCCCATACATGGTACGTGATCCATGTCCAGGGCTCCTCATTCATCATCCTTTTCCGATTTCATTCACCATTATTCACAAAATTTTACAATTTGGAGGACCAAAAATTTTGTAATCACTGGGAAACCTCGCCACCTTAAAAAAATTTCATTGGAAAACACCTATCATACACTTTTACGGTCTGCTGACATTGTCATCAAACACAACCACACCAAAAACATACCCATAGGATTCCTTGAGGGATTTTCCCCAACATTCTCCCCCTTTGGGATTACTGAAAACACTTCTCAAAATAATTATTTTATTTTTGATATCCCATTAAACCTCATCCCTTCTTCAAAAATCATTCACTTAAAAATATTAAGATAGTGTTCATGGACTTACTCAACACATAATCAAAGCCCACATGAGCCATGCTCAGCATGAGAAACAAGAGTAAATTAAAAGTTCATCGAAGAGTGACTTCATTTCTTACAAAAATTGTTGGTACCAAAATGATACCAACTGTAGAGTGCTAGAATCCTTCTAACACCGTTACATAACAACTCTTATTCAATTATCATGATTCTTAGGTATCCTGATATCTAATCATTGATCATTCACATTTAGCATCTTCATATTTAATTACCCTATCAAATTGATCATCCAAACAGAATCAACTCAACTTCAAATCCCCTTATCTTGATTCTCCACTTTATAGCTTATATCCATGTCTTTTCTCCCCCTTGAATAGTCACACTTTCTCCCCCATTGTCAATGAACCCAAAGGGTACTTTAATGATGTCTGAAACAGGGTAAAGAACACATATCAGCACATTTGGGAAAGAAACACCATACCTCCAAGAGAGGGGGACGCACATAAATACTTTTTTATGTTTGGAAATTTAACTGGATTTTTAGAGCCAGTTAGTGCTTTTCAAATGCTTATTCGAATATGGCCTTCATAAGAATATCTACAATATATTACTCTGTAGGCACATACTCCAACTTCACAAGACCTTGATCCACCTTATCCTTGATAAAATGATATTTCATTTCAATGTGCTTTCTCCATTATTGATGGAATGGATTTTTGCTATCATATATAGAACTTGAAATATCAAAATGGATTCTGATAAGAGATTACACTTCAATTCACATATCCTCAAGTTGCAGCATAATCCACAATAGTTGCGTGCAAGCAAAAGAAATGGTGAGCTAAAATTCTCATTAAGAGTAAGCAATACAACGGAAGATAGCATAAACATCAGACAAGGTGAATTATTGAAAACCCATGCCTTTAATAATGAACTTGAACACATTATGGAAGAAATATAAGCTGAATAAAACATAATCATGGGTATTATACTAGTAGAATAACTGCATGATATTAAAATACTAGCATGATAATGAGAGATGTGCATATTAGGGACATTCTGAAACTTTTTTTCAAAGCCTAATCCAAGATGTCTAATGATTAAGGCCACGACCAAAATCTATACATCACATTGGGAAAGGCCTCATCCAATTCCACATCTATTTGTACCATGATACCTACCGATGAATCAAGGAGATATAGCATGCCCCACCCATCACATAATAAGTCCAATAAATTTCACATATGATTGGGGATAAACATAAACAACATATACATTCATATTGATACTATCAAATGAAATGTAACTATCTTTCTCCAATCATTAAACATAAAACACTAACCATTCCGAGTAATATGGTGAATGGTTTTAGGATAGATCATCCAAAATAGAGTTAGTCATAAACAATTAAATCAAATATGGTAGATTACTTCATAAATGATTGAACACAATAATACCATGGAATCAACAAGAGTGTTGAATTAGATGAAAACACTCTTATAAAATCATTAAGAAATTCTAGAGATAAATAGTCATTCATTTTGAAAAGAAGAGTTCATTTGGAAAATATTTTGTATAAAACCAAAAGTAAAGTAAGATAGTATTTTCATAATAAAATGAATGTTTTTATAAAGATAATGGTTTAAAAAAGACAGATTATAGAGTGCCCTGGAAAATAGGTAATAATTTGATAAATTACCTTGAACTGGGCTTGTATTTTTGAAACAATTTTGAATTTTTCATTTAAAATGTGTTACTATCCAAAAAATAAGGAAGGATTGTGGTTTGAAAAAATATATATGATACTCAAAATGAATATATTAAGAGTAAATAATAGTAAATAAGAACTTCATTGAGGTATTTGGACAATGAAAGTATCCCGAATGAAAATGGAAGTTCGGGTGGAAAAACCCTTACCTTAACTCCAAACCTATTCCGCTCTTATAAATAAGCTACAGGAATATGAAATTATACTTTTTAATAAATTATTTCAGAACCTATTAGACATGTATTTAGTTTACCATAATTATGGTTAGTTCATTTATGTCTTTATTGATAATTTATTATATTGAATTTCGTCATTCTGGAGTGTTCGTTACCTTTATTTTCATATTCGGTTCACTTTTTTAAGTAATGAAGTTCATGTGGAATGGTTATAAATTACTAATTAATATAAATAATTGATAATGGTAATATCAATAATTTCATTACATGAAATGAGGATGAATCATTAGATGACAACCACTTCGATTATTCGGCGGTATTTGGAATATTATGAACTAGTTTTGTCATATAATGTAATTATATGTACATATTCTTGTTCCTGAATATTAATTACATTATAAAAGATATATTATATTCTAGTTCAACAATGAATATGGTTTTATGGCCATTAATGAAGACGAAATTGAAGAATGACACTTTATCATCCATGAAGGCTATAAATTAGAACATCACAGATGTTGATTTCATTTATAAAAATAAAAGTGATGGAGTAAGCATATTTATGATGGTTCTTCCATTCAGATGATATAATTCCAGTACTTATATGATACTGGAGTTAAAATGATCATTTGGACAGAGGAGGTTAGGTGAGGATAGAAAATAAGGATAAATTGTAATGAAACCAAATGAAAAAGAAGGGTGATTTACCTATTGAAATAACCTCATTGAGAATCTCCATAAGGGAAGGGGTTTTGTCCTTTTGGAAAGACCAGAATCTTCTTGGATGTGGTGAGAGACTAGTGGATGTTAATTGGGCAGAACTTTGAGGAGCATCATGGCTTATAGTATTGAAGATAAGAGAGAGTGGTGAGGGGTTTTTATAGTGGAGGGGAGGAGTAAATTTTGAATATGTAATTCATTATTTTATTATTTCTCTCAAGAAAACCAATAGTATTGTTTCATGTGACCCCTAATAGTAATAAGTGCATGTGACTTCAAACCAAGTGGCCTTTCATCACTTGTGAGGTCATTAATAGTGTATTTAACTGAAAATTTGTATATACGCTATTTTATCGTATTTCACTATTCATCAAAAAATCTAGAAGTTCGTAAAAATCTCAAAAATTCACCCCTACCATTTTTCTATGTGTAGAATTCACAAGTCAAATAAATTTTTCAGAAATAATTTCCTAAATATCATAAATTTGATTTTTAAATAAAGTCATAATTAATTCGAAAAATAACAATATTAATGTGCAATTAGTTTTATTTCTCATTGAAAATATATTTAAGATCTCATTATCTTATTTCCTTAAGAAAATAAAATAATAATATTATTTACTATTTATAAGGGTCATATTACTATTCAAATTACTATGCATAAGAGTATGTTACTATTCACCAAAAAACAAGTTTGTTCTATTAGACTTCAAATGACTTATTGATTACAACTATAGATGACAATTTTTTGAAATTAAAAACACAGAAGAGGAAAAGTTGTGTTTAATGGATAGATTATAAAACTGCATTCTATATTTATTTTAAAAACCATGGGGTGTTACACTTATGTTGAGATATCAAGCTACGACCTATACATAATGTATACATACCACATGATGAATCCACCATTAGTAAATCTTGAGTGGTCACATTATTTGAGTATGAAATATTGTAGGGTATAATTACAATCTAAAGTGAGTGTACTGAGTAAAAAATTAATCAACCACATAATTTTTATTGATCAACTAATGAATTAGATGATAGTCTATGAGTGAATAATGGGGTACTTCAAGAACATATTTCATTGATAAACTAAAAATATGTTTGAACCTTGAGCCTAAAAGGAAATACATGGTAAATGAACAATCCATATTTTGTGAAATAAATTTTCTACTCTATAATCCTGTAATATGTCAAAAGGATTTTAAGACAGGGTACACACATTTAGATATTTCATGCACTAGTGAAAGATTGTGTCTTGTAATGTGAGTTTGATTCATATATTGAGATAAGAAGATGGATTTTGGAAATATTTCATAGGATATAAATCATTGAAATGTGATATTATCATTGATCGAATCATGAATATAGTTTTATGTTCATTCATTCATATAGAGGGATTAATGAAGTGTTGTATATGAATCTGTTATACGAAATAACTTATATGTCATTTATAAATTTTCAAGAATGGTAATTCAAAAATAAGTTCAATATTATAAGAAAAAATGAATGAAAAAGTATTTTGATATAGAATAATATCATACGATATATAAATGATATCATGGGTCCATCTATAATTAATTATTAGAGACATGCAGATGAAATCATTTTATGATTAATGGAACACACAGTTTGGTTGATTAATACCATAAGGCGTCTCATTTATGATACATGTTGACGTGAACATGTTGTTTTTATGTAGTTTTTTATATGATATGAGAATGATAATATTTATATATATCATTTGATAATAATGATAGTGGTTCCATGAAATTTAAATCATTATAATGACCATAATTTTATTGTGGTTATTATGAGATTTAAAGTTGGATAAATATCATCCATAATTGAATATGATAAACACTGAACAACCTAGATTTGAGGAGGATTTGAATTTTCAATATGAATAATATTATAAAAAAATATAATTTTTAACGATGTAAATACATTATATATGTGAGGAATTAACTATTCAATATTTTTAACTAATGTTGATATTGGAAGATCACTCTGAGAGACCGATAAATAATGTCTTTAGGAGATATGTTGAACATAAAATGGGAGTACCTAATGGAGATACACCATAGTATTTGGAAACATAGGATAATCTGGGTCATATCAGATATATTAGGAGATTAATTAATCTATACTTATTCCAGGTAGCTATTAAAAAACATGATGGGGTATATGAGAAAGTAAGATCATGTAGGAATTATGGGGAAGATCAATTTAATGATGATGGATTTTTTAATACTATATTATATAACAATAAGGATGATCTTAAAGTTGGGTTTGTTAATATATTTTCAATATTCAATTGTTTTTTGTGTATAAACAATCAAAGATGTGGAGAATGGTTGTAGAGTATATCAAACATTTGAATAAGCGTTGGTGGTTGGGGTATATAACTAATATCAAATAAGGAATTAATTACTATGGAACATAACATGTTGTTTCCTAATAAAAAATAATTTTTAATAAACATTATAGTATATATTCCATGTTGGGGAATCTAAATAATATATAAAGGAGTAGGATTGTATGATAAAACATGAAAATATTCTGAACTAATATGAAATCCATTCTCTCTACATTGTAGATGAGGTTGTGATAATGTATTGAGTGGATCAAGAAATATGTCAAGATCAATAGGTGGAATTTAAAATATAATTCATAAAATTTTATCATCTATTCACCCCTCCATTCAATGTTCAACTAGAATGGGTGAAAAACTATGGTATAAAATTGAATCCAATCTAATGATTCAAGAAGTATTTATAAAGTAAATTATGAATTCAATGATTAGTTGAAGTATATTAACATGTAATGGTTCTAATAAGGATTTCAATATGTTCATTTAAATTATTGAATTATGTTTCGTAAAGGATATTTTGAAGGGATAAGGAATGAAATTAACAACAGACTATAAATTTAATTATAAAAGAAACATTTCCATAACCATTCAAATAATAAATATGGTTAATAGAGAATATAAATTTGATTCATTACCCTCAAGTAGAAA
Source organism: Viscum album (assembly GCA_963277665.1). Classification (NCBI taxonomy): domain Eukaryota; kingdom Viridiplantae; phylum Streptophyta; class Magnoliopsida; order Santalales; family Viscaceae; genus Viscum; species Viscum album. Next base: position 1,470,780,570 of record OY728126.1, on the reverse strand, counting down.
ATTTTATGATATCATCAATCTAATTTCTTATGTTGAGATAAAGAACAATAAAAATGATTCATATAAGGAATATAAAATTCGAGATAATATAAAAAAGAATAAATTAAGGATGAATAATGCTGAGAAGGTTGTGAAACATCTCGAGGATAATATGAATGTAAGGTAATAATAACAGTTTGAAAAAATTTAGATTTCATCATGTTAAATTGGAGATAAATATTCATAGAAAATAATTCTCCATGATGTATAAGAAAATCACCAGTTCAATAACATTGGATAGAAGATGGTTCTAATGGAAAAAGTAAATGTTTTTGTCTTATAATGTATGTCTTTAAAACAATAATAAAGAGTATTGGTTCAAAGAAGATGATTTCAATTCATCCCCTGAAAGGGTATATAGTGACATAACAATGGTAAAATATCTCATAAGACATATAATTTAATATACTATAGATATAAAATAAAAAATTAAATTGATATAGAATGGGAATAATCCCGTATGATTGAAATTACAAGGGTTTTTCTGTTGTTTTCAAAGGCATGGGGACAATAAATTTAGTTATTAGTATAACTTTTCAGTTAAATGTTTTTTAATAATAAATATCTAGTATAATTTATAATTGTAAGTAATGTTCTTATAAAACATTGTTTTTCTATATCTATAAAAAATCTATAGAAATAATATAGAGTTCTTTGTTTGTATGAATTATTTAGAATGTGCGGGAAAGAAGGTCAAACAATTTATTTTTTCATGAATAATATGATATGATAATTTCCAGACCATATTTAAGGGGTGAAAATTAATATTATAAGTAAAAAAAATAATTTAATGTAGAATAAGTTAATATATAATGTGATAAGAACAATGTAATTAGGTAATCAATAAAAGTGGGATTTTTTGGGAATGACTAATAGGTCTATACTAATTGAATTATGGAATCACATGTTAAGTAAAATAACAAGGACGAGTCATCTAAAAGTGGTTACTTGACAATATATTAGTTGAAAATAATTAATCCAGAGTATTCAATTCATTAGAGGATGATATGTGAAAAATGAATAATGGGTTTCAATATGAAATAATAAACATCAAATGATGAGAACAAAAATAAGAAGAAATTAATGTTGAGATAAAACACACACCTTTTGTATTTAATACAGTGATACTATATAGAATAATCATTATTCACTATTATTTGTGTTAATTGTTTATTTATGCATGGAATTAAAGAATATTTTATTATTTTTTCATATGTTTAAAACACCAAGAGATTTTTCCACATATATTCTAAATAATACCATGAAATGGTGAAGGGTGTGTTCATCCCATAAAGAGGAGAAAATTTATATGGTTATCTAAAAAATTTACATGTTATGAGAATATATAAATTATATACATAAAAAAAACTAGTGAAATTTGTATTCCAATCAACCACTCATTACTAATATTAGTTTATATTGAACATTTTTATAAATGGGAAGTGCTTACAGATGAATTCATGAATCTTAGTGGGAGCTATGCAGATTGTAATTATATATTTTATTATTTATTTAATTTTGGATGAAGTATATGATAATATTTTTTGATAATAATTATATGGGAAATATTTTAGCCCAATATCACTTTATCATGATTTTATGGAAAATGTAGACAACCTTGGTTATATATATTATCTCATTTACAAAAAAATATCCCATATAGATGTCGAGTAGACCAACTAATGAAACTTTTCTAATATAACTTTTTGGTATTGTCCTTATCTCAAAAAAATTGGGTTAAATATTCAAGTGCATTGAATGAAAAAAGAGGAGAGAGATAGACCCTTAAATTGTGCATTGAATTTTTTTAATAAGGGGATGAAGAAATAATCCAGGCCATATCACATATTGAAATTTACAAATTATGTTATTTCCAAAAAAATAATGGGGATAGTGATGTTACTATATATATATATATATATATATTCAATATTTCAATAAGGGATTCTTGTGGAGATTCGTGGTTGATTGTTGTTGATTATCGATGGTGTTTTTTGATGTCATGTATGACAAAGTATATATGTGTGTTCATAGTTTTATTTTTTTTCTTACATAAATAGTGGGAAATTATTGAGATTCAAGCTTGATTATATCAGGTTATGATGTTTTAGACGAATTTTAAATTAACATATATGAATATTGATGGATATCTTAACATACTGCAAAAAATATTCACTAGTGGAGTTTGGAGAATCAACATTATTTAGAACATGTAAAATATATAAATAATTTTTAATGGATTTTTTGATATGGGTATTATAAAATAATAAATACTTTTATGAATAACATATTATGAGAATTTCATTAAATAAATAAGGAGGTATCCCTGTTCTTTCTCATTATTTTTTTGAGTTAATAGAAATAATATATCAACTATGAATAGACATGGAATCTCATTCCACCACAAACCACTAGTGTCCACATGAACCATGTAGACACACCTTTTCATCCCATGTTGATAAATGTTCATATCTATATATATTAAATAGGGGGATTTAAGGGAATGATTAGAGGTCTTATAGTTGAATTGAGGAGTGTGGTATTTTGGAATGCGTTTTAGTGTATCTACGAGAAGACCTAAATGACATGGCTATGTGGATTATTGAATAAAATTCGAAATTGAGAGAGTAACATAGAATACTATGTATTATTTTGGAATCACACAATTCTTTTTATTATTTAACGAATTATTAAGGGTCAGATATATTATCCAATGTGAATGAAATCATGCTACACTTCATACTTACTTCCTTGTGTTATCAGTGGTAATTTATGTTAGATTTATATACAGTCCAAAAATCAAATGTAATAACTATTTTATAGATTGAATTCATATACTTTGTATTCAATACAATTATATTATAGGATTGACAATATGAGTTAGTTTGAACTTTTGAAGAGGGGTGAATGATCATGAGAATGTTTGAAATATGAATCGACCACATCAAAAAATCTCAACCAATTATCTGTACCACATATATTTTATTATATAATATAAATATAATTTAAACTTCTACCTTTTTGTTGATAATGTGAGTCTTGATAATGTGACTACATGAGTAGTGATCGGGCTAGAGTATAGAATATTTATAATCAACTAATATTATATTTATTATATCATCTATCAAATAAAAGAACCCAATATACATACAAAAAGGGTTTAGATGGTATATCACGAGTGAAGATTTAGATACATCATTAACTTGTTAGTAAAATAAACCGTCCACACATTAAAAATAGTTTTTTGATGAGAATTAACAGTTTATAAACCTATTGTATGTTGTGAAATGGATTGATAATGAATAAATATGATAATGAGATCAAATATATGTGAGTTTGATTCGCACAATGATAAATAATACTTCCTTAATGTTAGGAATTATAGGTTATATATTACTATATTTTTATTTTAATAGTAATTGATACATTAATGTAGTTTCAATTTCATTCATATAAATTTAGGTACAATGTAAATATGTTAATCCTATTTTTTCATGAAACAACATATCTTTTGTGTGTGTTGTTTCTAGAATTAAAAATAAGAGATCGTGAAATCTTTGCATGTTAACATTTATGGGGAAATATTTATGTGTTGTATGAATTCATAGGGTATTTTATTAAGATCTCGAGTCATTATGGTATTTAATAGAGTATACCAATATATGAATTTAAATAATGATTTGAGGAACTCCTATCATGGGTATTTATTCCATCGAGAACATTATACATGATACATGAAATCATTTTATAATGGACATGATTCAAATGTTATTTAGGATATGAGAGATTGAATAATTAAATATCACATAATATAAAAAAGAATATGTCTCCATAATATATAGATGATGATATCATCTATTATTTTAATGAGGTTGTCATAATATTTCATAATTTGAAATTATATTTTAGAATTGAATATTTTGATAACCTTCCCCCAGATATTTGAGGAGGATTCATATTTTGAGTACGAATAAAATTATTTTCTATATTATCATTGTGAATATAACAGGAATATCTTGATGATGAATAATTTTTTTTGAAAAATTTCAAACATTGGGAGAATCATAAGATCAGTATAAGAGACCAATATATCAATTATCATTGTTTTATATTGAGAAAATTATAGGTTTCCATAATGGACATAAAATTTATTATTTAAAGACTACTGAGAATCCACATGTCACTTGATTTGGAAGAAGTTTCATGACCAGCAGAATTGTTCTATAAAGTTTCTAATGATCATGAAAGTGTATATGAGAATGACTAATCCTAGAGGACATTATAAAATGATCACTATGTGAAAAAGTATGAATTTATAATACTTTATCGACAATCAACAATTAGGAGATTAATGATGGGTTTTATAACCAATTTATGAAGAGGATCATGTATTAGGTGTATTACTAATCAAAGAATCAATGTATGGATTAAAAGTATAACCAACTAAGGAAAAATAGATGTTCACTAGGTTGTAAAAATAGGATTAGATGTAGTATTTAATATTTATATGTATAAAAAATTGATTCATAATAAATTATACATGGTAATAGTTTTATGATTTTGAATCCATTTTGTTTCATTTAACCAACAAGTAAATGGGTGTACCTTTTTGTCGATCCGTTTAAATATGATCTATCAATATCATTCCATTATCACATAAATTGAGATGATGAAATGATATTTTTAATAGATTATTGAGAAATATAGCATTTTTCAAGAGGAAAATTTTTAAAGAATGATAATAAATTAAATGAAACCACTGATTGACACCAGTCTAAATGGTCAACTGGTTTTGGAATCTACATGTACAACATCATTTTAGTTCCATCGACATTAAATGAAACCTAAGAAACAAAATTGTCATATACCTATACTGTGAACTTCTATCCATCATTGAAAATGGTATTCAAACTCCAATATCATAACTTATTCTACCAATGTCTCAATAACCTAATATAAGAAAGTCAACTCAATCATAGTTGTTGACCTAAAGTTCAACTAATGAATTTCTGTCATAAATTTTGTTTCACTCACAACCATATCCACTTCACTACATGATAGTACCCCATCCAATTACTTGTCCCACACATGACATAATATACTTACTATGAGATATTAAAGCCACTATTGGTTTTACATTTGATGATCGAGTCTATCTTGGTCATAAAAAACTAGATGATATGATTTAATGTACAAAATTTTAGTCAAATATTTTTAAATATTATATATATTTTTTTCATCATGAGGCACTGAGACATCATGTGATTAGAAGGATGGTGTTCCCCATATAAATGATTAAAAAATGGTAAAATTTAAAATAGCAGGATCGTGTGATCTTCTTGAAAAGTTGGAATAACTCCAAAATGGGTGACCATATCTAATATCTGAGGGAACTGTTGAATTTAGAATGGTGGTTCTACCATATTCATGAACTATAATTGGTTGGTGTTGGTCATTCATGATAAAGTAGATGCGAGCGTAAAATGAAATAAATTATTTTGATAATTAATTTTCATATTTTTGATGATGTAGTTATGAAACAAAGTATTTTTTATCATTAAATACTTGACTATATAATTTCATAGGGTTTTACATATAACCCTATGAATTTATGAGATCCATTATAGAAAATGTAGGACATCCCATTGGTTTGAGACAACAAAATCATTGATTGACGAACAAAGCAATAAAGCATTGAAGGACCTATCCAAAAAATGAGACACATCTTCGTTATTTATCAATAACTGATCAATCTCTAGGTAGGAAGTTTTTCTATTTCATCCCTTTCTAAATCCTAGATGAACCCAGATCTATCCAATGAACAACGATCGACCCACACATCATCGGTATATTTCAATTTTATAGAATTTTTCTGGGTTCACTGATAATCCATCTCTGTTCATCCTGTCTACGATAATTAATCTAGATAAAATGAAAAATAGAAAAGTTTCAATCCTCATGTTTATAGTTTATAGATTTCTCCCCAAATATCTTCATGTTATTCTCATTCGAAATTCCTTGGAAAATGGATTGAAAAGTACCCGGTTATGGATCTTTTCAAAATCGTTCTTCGGCTCAACGAATCGAAAATGTGGGTATGGAATGTGATGATGGTTGTGGATTGAGGATCCATGGTGATGATTGGTATTTTAGGGAAGAAAGAGAATGTATCTATGAATCTAAAACCTTTTTGGTGCAGAAAATTGAGAATAGATGATGGATTAATGTTTATCATTTCATTTTGTTGCTGGATTCCAATAAGATTCTGGTAGAAAGAATCAGTCAATTTATATTTGGGATCTACAGAGAAAATTTGGACAGAAATCAAGGCAGACGTGTCATTTAATGAAAAACTGTAGAAGATATCTGCAAAAGGAAAATCCCAAGAAACATGACATGTAACTCGGGATTACAAGCCATATGGGGCCCCTTTAGCAGAAAATACTGTTTTGTGATGAAGATAATGATCACACGGTATGTGACACCTATCACATGGAATGTGCCCAAATTGAAGTTCACATTGAGTGTAATCAGAAGTACATGGTCATGTGTTGGTGTACACAAGAACGAACACACCAAGTACTACCATATAGACATAGCTTATCATAAACCGACAGATACACAGACACAACTTCAGTACACGAACCCAACATGGTCACACACGAATGGAACCTTGTGTCTAAATTCACCTTGTACTCATCATAGATGATTTTTATATGTATATCACCTGATGTGTGAGGTAATTACACATGATTAATCCATTAGATTTCTAGAAACGATGTGTACTCCATGGGACACATCATGTACTCTCTTCAAGAGTGAAATGGTCTCTTTGTTTTCATATTTTGGACCTGTATAGGTTGAGTTTTTTCCCTTGGTAATTCCCTCAAGGGTATAGTGCGACATTAAATCCAATTCACTAGATTATGCTCCAAAGTTGATAATAACTCAAAGAGAGAGTTGTGGAATCCCTATATGAAACTTGAGTGCAGTCCTCTATCACATAAATTCCCTATTTATATTTTGAGGAATCAATGTGGTCTACACGATTAGGGCTTTAGTCCTCCATCTAGAAGGTCATATTTGGTAGGGTTTGTGGAATTGTTGGTATGAAATCCACTTTGTAGTGCATTGATCTAGACTAAGTTATTGGTGACCCCCAGTGGTTCTAGACATTACCCGTGTATGTGTAATGTAATCACATTAGACATGTGAATTCTATTTTGGTGGGACCCAAATGAGCTGGACCTCTTCGTATATTGTCTACGATTTTTGCATGGATTGTGTAAGAACTTCTCTAGGAATGAGAATTTCATAGAGGAGAATCATGTTCCTGGAATTTTTTATGACAACATGATGGTGTGATGTCCCTCATATGTATATCCATGTTCTCTTTTGTTCCTATTCTATATTGATTGTTGTAACTTGTATTGAGCCACCTATACTTGGTGATTTTTGTTCAGTGTTTTCAGGGTGTCCTACTGAGTATTGTTATAATCACCCATTCATAGGAATTTATTTCGTGTGTTATGTCTTTCAGATAGAGTGTCCCTTTTGATGGTTTCCTAAGAGGCCGAGGAGTAGTTGGGTCATAGATTTAGCTTGACAGACTAAGGAGATTACTGGGAGTGTCCTTTTGACTAAGTCCTCTCCCTTGGAGTAGGCTATACTCTATAATGATTTTTTTGTGATTGTTTTCCCCATTTCATGTTTACATTACATTAAATATGATACTCTATTGCGGGGACATAGATTTATTCCTACATTATTTTGTTGTTTTATATTTCCTCATTTTTTGGGCTTCGAGAGGAGTGCGTGTGTATGAGTAAGTTAGTCTAATGCCTCCCTTCTATGGGATATTCCTACATGGTGTTGGTCTCTAGAACAAATCCAATTAGAGGTGGGATTGGGGTAGACATGGGTTAGACATTGGTAGTTTAGGTCATGACAAAGTGGTATCAAAAGTGGTCGGTTCAACTATAGGATCAGTGTTGGTGATATTTTTTGGGGGAAAAAATGTTATATGTTTTGATTTCATCTTTTAGGAATGAAATTTTAGTTTCTATATGGTAGCCCAGGATTCCATATATGAGGACCCTAAACACATTATTATCAAATTGGTACATGATAAATATAGTTTTATGGAATCATTTAATAGTTCGACATATATTAATGGCAGTGTTCTCTGTGTTCTTCTTGAGTTAGCTCCGCAGAAATACTCTATTGACAACGCAAAATCTATTCTTATTTTAGGATGAATTTACGTAAACATCCAGCTAGGATTTAACCACGTGATCATAAGAATGATAATCCTAATTACAATAGATCAGTTTAGGGAATTTTATGTGGGATGGAACCTCTAGGTGGTTTACAATAATATCACCCATATTGAGTAGTAGCCAGTACCATCACTACCAGCTAAGGATTCTCGCAGGGTGATCGTGTTGTATGAGTTTCAGAGGCAGTGACATCCTAGTTTTCGGTTTATAATAGACCCCTCGGTGTCTTATTATTATCTATATGCATTCAACTATGTATTATTCTTTTTCGTGGAATCATTTCAATTAGATGACTGTCCTTTCCATGAGTATTCATCATGGATATATGGGGTGATCATGGAGAATGGTGACACAGTCACGCGATGAGATAGATCTATCCTAGAAAAAAATTTAGTATATCATTATTGATGAAATATAACCATACACATTTCATTCAGTATATATACAAGAGCTTCTGTATCTACTACAAGAATTATTGATGTACCAAAGTATTTACCAATGTTGACTGATATCACATATTCCTCCTCGAAGATGATAATAAACCAGTTCCACAATGCCTAAATCATTGATCTGGGATGGAATCACGACATAAGGGGGGGGGGGGGGGAATTTGGTGTCCCTTATAATTTTCATATATGCTAGGGTACTTGAGTGAGCCCTGTTGGTAGAATTGTTTTGAGTGGAGAAGACACCAGTAGTGGGAACTAGGAGTGGGGACCCAGTAGCTGAGACCTCAGTAGCGGTTATCTGGTGGTAGTTATAGGGATCCAAGTGGGTCAGATGATTCAATATGTGATCTCGGGACATAGGTCAGTATTGAAGGGATCTCGAGGTGTCTTGAATCAACCACAATACATGCAGTTTTTCTCATTCAATGCTCGGGGATATTTTTAATGAAATTTCTCAACCCATCACATAGATGATCGGTAGACGGAGAAAGGACCACTAAGACAAATATTGAAGTAGGATAATGGTTTTATATAGGGATGAATATTTATAAGAATAGAAAACAATGCAGTAGGATATGGTCATAGGTTCGACTAATTACCACCACCAACCCCAAGTGGTCCACTCCATGATATGAGAGCAGGTGGAATAGATAATGCTAGCTGTAGGCTATATAGGATTATACTCAATGGCTCTAGGAATTATATGTGATGTGATCTATTACTTTTATTCCTTATCCATAGTATTGATAGAAACATGTTATAGTCACTATTTTCTTTCTATGATCCCTGTTTATTTCTCAGATATTCTCATTTAACCATTGGCTCAACCCTTACGCTTTGAGACACCTACTGGAATGGACTCTATTATCACACACGGATGCCGATTGTGTGACCTGACACATAGAGGTATGTGATTTAGTTTGAATCTCTTGTTATTGATGTCTAGGCCTTATGAATCTATTCTTATTATGGACATCAAATCCATAGTTCTTGCTAATATTGACTATTTTAGCGGAAGAGTGTGGTGTGTCCACAATGATGGAACCATGTTTTTTTATATGGTGAAATGGAAACCCCCAAAGTGACGGACCTCCTCATGAATGGGAGGATTTAACTGATTACTAATCTATTGGATATACTAACTCTCGATGTAGAATATTTTATGAGTACTTAATTTCCCACAGCAGTGGCAGAGTATGAGGGTGCCATTCTTGAATATGTTCCAGGTTTACCTCTCTGACTAGAGATATACTACTTCATTAATAAAAAACCTAGAATAATACCAATATCTAAACCTTCATATCAGATTGATCTTATAGAGATTTATGAGCTAAGAGAGCATTTAATGGTCTAGTAGAGGAAGGGCTTCATGTGTCCAAGTGTTTCACCCTGGGCCGCCCAAGTATAGTTTCCCCTGAAGGATTATATGAGATTGATTTTATGTGTGTATAACTAGTGAGTAAACCAAATGAATGTGAATAAAATGTATCCACCGCTGATGATCAAAGACCTATTTGATCAGTTGATAGGGTTGCAATGGTTCTCCAACATTGACATTAGATCATGTTTTCACAAGCTATGAGTATGAGATGAGAATGTACCGGTGATTGAATCCAGATGTCATTATGGTCACCATGACTACCTAGTGATGCCGTTAGCATAAAAAATACTTGAAAAATGTTCACTGTAATAATAAATCATATCATTCAACCTTTCTTATGCTGAATCATTGTAGTATTCTTTGATAAAATCATAGTGTTTTCGGATTCCCTGGAGGAACACACGAGAATATATTGGATGGTCATAGACACACTATTAGAGGAAAAATATTTTGGGAATCCTTCAATGTGTCAATTATTGATTTGAGAGTTCCATATTATGTTGTAAATTATCATAGTGGCTGGAGTTGTAGTGGATCTAGAAAATTTTGATGTATTTCATTCTTGGGATCCAACCAAGAGTTTTACCAAGGTGTGGAGTTTCCTATGTATAGATGGGTACTATCCGAGTGATTTAGTTGACATCTACATTGTAGAATCACCCTTGGAATCCATGTATATAAATTGGAGTCTATTCATGTGGAATGAAAGGTGGCAGGAGTTCTTTTAGTAACTAAGGAAAAGGATGATGATTTATCTGATCTTGATGTTACCATTAGAGGGTATCGAGTATGCATTATTCTGCAATGCATCCGAGACCAAACATGGTTGTGTTTTGACTAAAAGGTAAAAATTTAATACATATGGATTATTATAGTTGATACATCATGATAAAAAAAATACACGACCGAAGACATTGAGTTATTAATAATATTTTTATAATTTAATATGTGGAGACACTACCTCATGTGAAATAAATTCATCATGTAATCTGACCAAAAGTGTCTCAATTACCAATTATAATAGAAGGATCATAAAATGAGTAGAGGTGATGTCTAGAGTTCATTTAGGAACATTATTGTGAGATTGAATTTACTCAAATGAAGGAGAACATGGGAGATGATTATCTCATTAGGATATCTTGTTGGAAGTATATAAATGAAGTGTCAGATTGGTGGGGCTCATTGTAGTTATCTATTGTGGATTGAAAAGGAGAATATTACTTCTAGTTGACAGTTTTCACCCCTCCTATGTTACATTCTGTTAGAGAGGCACAACATGGGGATACCAACTATGAGACCCATCATACTGAGAAATCCACTAAAATTTCTCCTTATGGATTTTCCAAAGATGGGGATCATGTCGTTCTTTTCAGAGGATGCACAATGTAACCAATGATGTTGTGTTATGAGGTTGAAATGGAGTTTCATACATAACATTTGGTGGTACATCCTAGTCTGTATATGATTTACTAGGAACTCGACTATTATTTTTGGTGGACATGAATGAGGAAATGAGTTTCATAGTTTTTCTCTCAATGCATTACATTCCAGAAAGTGAGTGGCGAGGACTAGGTTTTAGCCGGTTTAGATCACACCCTAAAGGTTCTACTATAGAAGTGGGTTGGGATATCTATAAAATTCATGATCAGATTAAAATATACATGCAAGGGACATGATTCCATCAGGGCGATCATTGATTGGCTCACTATGTCTACCCACATCCTAGCTATCTAAGGGAAGAGTTTAGTGTAGAACATGGGATGCCTCTACGTTCAAGAGATTGTTCCACTCCCTAGATTTACATCTTTTATTTCTTCTTATCGAGATTATCTATTTACATCTACATTATATAAGGGGTTACAGGATGAATTTGGTACCCAGTTACACTTGATCACAAAATTTCACCAATAAATTGATGTTCAGACGAAGCGGACCATTCTTGTCCAGGAGGAAATTAAAAAATATTTCTAGATATTATTTTTCTTAAGTTGGGTGGATCAAATAACACTTGTGGTTTTTTCATTCAAAAATATATTCAATTCCACCATTTTTTTGGATCCATTAGATGTTTTGTACAAGAAACCAAGCAGATTACTAGTTTGATGGACTAACCCAGGATATTCAGAACTCATGGGCTGAAATTTGGTGCGATCTTCTATAGAAAATTAAAGATCATCCTGGAACATATGAAGACTACATAAAGCTATCAAAACTCATATTCTTATATGAAAAAAATTCCTTTCATGTTCGAGTATGGAGATAATGTGTTCTTTTGGGTTTCACCATGACGTGGACTATAGAAATTTGGACAGGGAAAAAATCTATATTGAGGTTCAGTAGACTTCCGGAGGTACTATGTAGATATTGAGAGGCGGTGTACCACTCAGATTTGACTCTACAGATGGAATAGGTACACGACGTCTTCCATGTGTCATAGCTGTGGAGGTACATTCATGAAACATCACACATTACCATCTAGGGAGAGCTAGACATTGAGTATGGAGATTATTTTGCTGAGTAGACAGTGGGGATTGAGGATTTATAGGAGATTATACATCATGGTATATTCATTCAATTTTTGTGTATTATGTGGTATCACATGAATCTCTAGGTGGTCACTTGGGAGTAGGAGGATCAGATTCATTCTTAGTACCCACAATGTTTTGAGTATCACTTATTTTGGATTTTTTGGGGGCATAATGCCCCATAGAAGGACTAATGCTACCTATCAAATTTTCCATACATTATTCTTTATTATTATATGTGTGATTTTCAAGAGGAGGTGTTGAGGAAACATGAAAATCTAAGGCCTAGTGTTCCAAGAATAATTGTTTGAAATATGTTAAAATATTAAATAGAACACACAAATAATTTTCCTAAAAAATTGGAATATCTCTTAAATAGGTACCCAAATCAGAATTATGAGGGTATCATTGTGTTCTGATTGGATGTTTTACCCTATCCTTGTTATAACATTTGGTGGCATGGGTTGTTCGTGAAATATATGACATGGGTGTAAATTGAATAAAATTATTAAATAAAATTATATTAATTATTTTGTTCATGTAGTGATGAAATAACCTAAATTTAATTCATTAAATTTTCAAAAATGGAAATTCATATGTCTGTCCGCATAAAACTATGAATTGATTAGATACAATGGATCCATTAGAGGATATCCCATTGGAGGACGATGAAAGAATTAGATATAGATGATCGATGTGATTTAGGGTCATAGGATCCCACCAACGAATGCAACACATCTTTATTCTTTTTCAAAGTTTTCTCCAACAAGAGGTAGGGTGTTTTCCATTTTTTTCACCCCATTCTTAATCCTAGGCCAATGAGGATCAAATAAAAAAACTAAGATTGTTACTCACAAATATAGATTTCTATTTGGTATAATTTTACTTGTTTCATTGATTATCCATCTTCTTTCATCTTTTATACAATTATGCATCGAGGAAAAATGTACAATGGTTGAGGTTCATTCCTTACTTTTAGTTTTTGTGGATCTCTCCACAATTCTCATCATATAATCACCATTGATAATTCATTGGGAAACACTTCAACAAATTCTCTATTATGGATCACTTCACAACCATTATTCAGAACAATAGATCAAAAGAAAAGGTACATAACATGATAGTTGTTTTGGTCTGAAGATCGGTAGTGATGTTGGGTAGATAGGGGATGAAAGAGAAAGGATACAATGTTCAACACCCTTATCAGGAGGCATGTGGTGTTTTTACGAGAGAGGACTGTTTTTTGATGCATTTGATGGTTGGATTATGAAGAACTATCAAGGAAAAGGCTTGGTTGACATAGATATGAGATCTGTAGATCAGTTTCAATAGGGAATCTTGGTGGATGGGGAATTCAAGGTAGAACATATGAAGAACATTGGATCTAAAAAATACCCTGAACAATAGAGTGTATCATTGTATTAAAAATTATGTGGGGACCCTTCAGTGGTGGCTAGGGTTTAGGGGTCAATATAAGGATCATATGACATTTGAAACTTATCAAAATACATATGACAATCTTTCAGTAGACTCGGTGAGTAATTAGGGAGTACACATACATGAGTTGGATATCAAGGTATAGATATGCCCTATAATACCATACATACATAGGATGGAATACACTGACTAGTACACAGACATAGATATAGTACACAAACACATCCATATGACCCATGCATGGAACTGTGTGTCTCTACACATTCTGTATCCATTCATCATGCTATGTATATGGAGAGTACATGTTGTGTGAGGCTCTTCCACACAGGAAGGCCTGGGGATTTATAGACATTCCATCTACCTCTTAGAAAATTCCATGTACTCCCATAAAGACTCCTTGATGCTAGTAATTTTATATTTTAGACCAGTATAGGTTAATTACATTCCCTTGGTTTTATCCTTGAGGGTACATTGAGGAATTACATGCACATCAAATGATTTTGATCCCCACTAAAGGATGAGTCTCAGATAATTTTGTTGTTTCCCTTTATGAGACTAATGTTAAATCACCTATCGTCATGGTAACCTTTTTGGAGTTTGTGGAATCAATGTGACATTCTAGAGCATGTCATTGATCTTCTATCTAAAAGGTCATATCATTAGGGTTTGTAAAATCATTGACATAAAAACCCTTACATAGAGGGCTGATCCTAACATGTTTTTTGGTTTCCCCCTATGGTTCTGGGTGGGTCCCCTTGTCTTTGTAACAATGTTTCAATATACCATTAAATTATCTTTCGATTTGTCCAAAATTACATAGAAATATTTGTCTAGTTTCTATGATGGTAGCATGTCATGTGGATTGAGATCTCACATATCGATAATTGTTTCATTAAGAATCTTGTGTCTAGTAGTTGGTTTTATTCACCTGATGGTGTGGTTTCTCTCTTAAGTATATTTGGGATCTCTTTTTTTCCTTTTCTACATCGATTGATATATATCATATAGATCTGATAATACATTATTATTTGTGATTAGTTTTTTTTCGGTGTCCTAGTCAGTATTGTTATACTCACCCCAGCAGAGGATTCTCCCATAGATATCGCGTTTTTTGAAGATTGTGTCTCATTTAACGGAGTCCTAGTAGGACAGAGAGAGGGTGAAGCATAGTTGTAACTTAATTGACTATATTGTTTTCCATGATAATACATTTGACTTTGTTCTCACCTTTAGTGAAGGCTGGACTCTTCACAATTTTGTGAGACCATGTTTTTCGACCCTTTTCGGTTTACAGTACATTCATTTTCATATTCGGTTGTAGGATCATAGATGTATACATGCATTTTTTTGGTTGTTTTATATTTCAGAATTGTGTAGGTTTTGAGATGTGTGTGGTTACATATAATTTAAGTTAAAACCTCCCATTTGTGGGATATGGTTAGTTTGCCCCTGTCATCGGCCCCTGCTCTATTCGAGAAGGGCTTGGGATTGCCACGGGTGGGACCATAGCAGGTCAGTTTGTGAAATATGATGTGTTCACATAAATTTTTTATAGAGGTACCATCTAGATGCATCAATAAAACTCCTTCAGTGGTTGATCACACTGGTCTAAAACATTCCACATCACCCCACACTAAAAACATTCCACCAATTATATGCATAATGATGGATATATCAAAACAGTACTCTGGACACTATAATACTTATCATCATATCCATGCTTCTGGGTACCTAGAGGTGCACTACGACCCTCAGCTAATACAAATGTCAAATTCCAATCAACATTCAATTATTAATTACTTGTATTTGTAAATGAGATCAAATTAGATGTTTTATATCTACCTTAATGTCATTCTATTAACCATCAAAAAATCATTTCCACTTTGTGATCTATCATCATCTATAATTGGCATAAACTGTAAAAAAATCTATAAACCACCTGAAAATACCCTTAACCAATTTCTTTCCTATAAATGATATATAAACTCTTTTTAACTCTCCACCCATAATGGAAAAGTAAAAAATAGATAATACACATTCACAATGTTGAAATTCCTGGTCATCACATAATTTCTAACTGTATACACCATCACCTACCAAAAAAAATTTGATCATTCACAAAGAATATAAATGTCAAATTTCATGCTCAACCCTTGTGGACTCTTAAAATAATAAAAATATCTTGTACTGACTCAATCCTATACATTTTTCATTGTTTCCCTCCTAAAGTGGAAAAATGTATTTGGGTGTAGAAATATTATTTCTAGTTTCTCATTGATTGATCAATATCTTAATATGTTAATTAATTATTTGAATAAGTCACACTAATAATAAACTGATTTCCCTATCCTACCACTACTCAAACACATTCAAGCCATTTTAGAAAAGACTCCTTCCATGGAGTATCCATTTTTGTCTCATTCTCACATCCAACCTCATGGGTCTCATCTAATGCATGACTTGGTGACACAACATATACTATATAATAAAAATATAATAAAGATATTCATGTTATAAAATATATTAATATATAAATACATGCCTCATATATATATATATAATAAATATAGAATTCTATAATAGGAAGCATAACCCACAATCCCTTACAATTCACTTCCACACCATTGTAACATCCCATATGGCCTCACTGCCCTTCCTATCCAAATCCTATTTAGGCATCCCACACATCATACACCAAAAGGATCAAAAAAAGTTTTACCCCATAAGTTACATATCTTAGTTTTATTAGTAGAATTCCACTCAGGATCTATTTGGGAAAATAATTTATATATTCTCACTAAAACATTTAATAACCAATATCTTATTATTCATGAACCAAAATGACAATTACATGTAGAAAATTATGTAATATAATATATGCAACTCTTAATTTATGTAAGTGTACTAAACCATTCAAAATTATCATATCTGCTCGATAATATAAATAAATTAAATCAAATACCAATTTATTAATGTAATAACACAATCATTTCCCAAAAAATATAAAATAATAATAATTCAGATGGAAACAATAATTTTTATGTATACATTAGCTACATATGAACAATGAACTACAAAAATGCTCAATTTCATTTAATTGTTTTTTGGAATACTTATTATAACTCAATATATATCAGAACGTTAAAAAATAAACTTTATAACAAACAATCTCAAATATTTCATTACAACACCCTATCCTAGATCACATTTCTAAAACTGGATTATGTATACTAGTCATTATGCATTACTCCTCAAACACTATGGTCATAATACTAGTAGTGTGGGTATAATAAGTGATATATGGGAGAAAATTACATGTGAATTTAAAAAAAATATCCCAATATTCTTGGAGGAAATTTTAAAACCGGAAAAAGAAAATCCGAGGAACACATGTGAACATTTAAAAAACATATACCAGGAAATATTTTTCATAAAATCATTCCATTAATTTCACATATACTAATCATGTGTGAATAAGTAAGAAATTAATTTGAAACAAATACAAACCTAGCATTGAGGAACTACGAGACATGTTTTGAGAATCATTCCATAATAATCATCTATGGTATTTAAAACCTATTAAACTGGTATCTAATGTCTTAGGATTTACCATAAACTAAATAAAGATAAATAATCTCTGTACATGTCTTGGAAGACTGATGATGGGTGTGGGTATGAAATCTACATTCCCCCATCATTGTTCTACCTAAATAAAATCCATACTTATAATAGTATATAAATTAAAAAATTACAAAAACATATTCACAATAGTCAAAAATCACAATTTAATATTTAAAATACTTCAGTTATATTTTACCTACATTGTCTAATGTAATACTCAAATAAAAAATCCATAGTCCACCATACTATAAGTATCCACAGCCTCTAATAAAAATCAATAATACTTGTGGTCACTATTACAATTTAACCATAATTTCCCAAAGTTATATATGAAATAAAGATAATAAGATTCATGACCACATAAACCATAAAAATATAACATATTTCCAGCCTATAAATATATAGAAATATAAAACCCATCCTATACCATTCCTAAATCATCATTCACATCATATCTCATTTACATTGTGAATCCTCTATTTCTAACATGTGGTCTATTACACCATTAACCATGGGTAACTATGGTATTTTCCCTCTTTTTATTGATAATATTTGTCTTCATAGTTTATTGATTAACTACAATGTATATTATGAAGAATTCTATAATAAAAAATACCCATGTAAAAGATCTTGGGTGAGCATGGCCCCAACTGAAACATTACCCATGTTATGGAAAATCCTATATCTCTAACATCAAAATCATCCATTGAGTTGAATAAAAAAATTTAATCAACATCGACATCATGGTAGTGAAAATATTCAACCCATTCATTGTGATCCAACTTATCATCAATTACATGTGATACAACAGTCATGACCCAACATAACTATATCAATTACAACATTCCATGATATAATCCACTAAAAACTATATCATCATGCCCAAAAATAAATAAAATAAATCTACCATGCCACATTAAGATTAACACATAAATTTTCACATAATATTACCCTATGGTATATATTTTGAATTAGTGGAACCTCCTGTGTTTTAATTCCTGGTCGAACATATGCACCCCAAATAATCCATATTCATTACACACCACAGAACACATTCCTAAAATATGAATAAAAAGGACACAAAAAACATAAAGTAAGAAAGATCCTACATGCTGATAAATACTATTATATTAGAGTTTAATCAAGATAAATAGAGAAATTTTACGAAAACCTCATATAGGAACCATTAATATAAAGTAAGTATATAATAAGAAAAAATTGCATTATACACACTAGGTCAAATAATAATAAAAACAACTACCTCTTAATAGAAACCATAAGAATAACTATTAATAATCAGTGATGAACAATAAAAATTGATAAAGAAATATTGATATGATGAAACTATGGTATGTGGACTTTCTGATTTGAAATTCCACTATTCTCTATTTATTGTAATTTCGAAATTAATATTTAATTTTCAAGAATTTAAATTCTTCAAAAACACTTGAATACATATTTATTGGACTGTAACAAATTATACCATTAGTTATCAACACTTTATTTACCAATTAAAAATATAGGGGTGCCTAAATGACTCTTATATAACATCCTTGGGGGATCAAACAAATTATATTATTTTCACTCAATTTACCATTTCTTCAATTTACTGGATCCTTACATATTTGAACTATTAATTAACATGTGTAATTAATGAATTCTCTACCGTTATGTTTCATGGGGATAACATTACCAAAATTTCCAAGTTTCATTCCTTAACATTTGATTATTCTTACATATAGGTGATTCACCCTTATGTATTATAAGATAGAAAATATTTATCCAAATTTCATGTTAAAGGATGACCTTTATGTATCCATAAGATTCATTTATGTGTCTTATTTAATGAATACATACTCTTACACATACCTTGTAATTTATAATTTGCAATTACATATGGAAAAACAATTTTTAAAACTGTTCATTGCAGTACCATTATATAATAAATAATTAATCATTCACGATCATGAAATCTCAATAATAAACAATTTTTAAAAATAAACAGTCACTAACTCATGGATGTCATCAAAATTCATTGAGGAAAAACTTTTCATAGATTATGAAGTCACATAGATATATAATTTGAATTAAAAACTAAAATTACAAGACTTCTAAAAACATATTAACAATCATCCACTTTTTTGTAATTTTCATGAAATATATTTTCAATACTCACTTCCAGACATCGAATTATAAAAAATCCTTCCAAAAAAATATCTTGATACATTAAAATAAAAAAAACATTATATTCAAACTATGTTTTATCCATTATAAGGTGATTAGACTAGGCCATGACATGAACTTTGGATAAATAAAACTTCCCCCCATCAAAGTATGATATCCAAATGTTATGGCATAACATTCATCATATTATTGAATTTGATCTGTAACCCAAGGCCAGTACCCAAGACTCATTCCTCATCCTATATCAAAACCATGAAAACATGATGATTAATAAATTAATATGGTTGATAAAATATTATAAGTGAATATCATATCCCAAATACATTATATATTATAAAAAATATTTTTCACTCATTATTAGTAAATTACATAATCACTTTTCTGAAAACATTTTATACATTTTTATACATTAATTATCATCAAGAAAATTAATTTAATAATCTATGAATACCTAGATTATTGTGATATGATCTGAAGCATATTAAACTATCTTATAAAATAATATTTTGGACTCTAAAAAAATTATTAAACTGTTACATTATTTATGAAAAAATAGTTTATCACATAAACTTGTTTTTTTAACTACTATATAACATCAAAAAACTATTTTACTAAATGATAATTGAGTGCTATAATATTTTTTGACATTAAAGAGACTCTAATTCATAACATTTATTTTTTAATAAAATATTATATAATGTATTTTTAATTTTAAATACCCTTGTATAACACCTTTAACGCTTTATTAAGTCTCATAAATTTCCCTACAACCATTAAATTCATCTAAAAATAATAGTCCTTTAAGGTCAAAATAAATGGAACACATATTTAATAAGGTAATAAATATTAAAATGTTCATCCCAAAATCACATTAGTAATTATCATATTATCAAAATAATGCTCATCCTAAATTTTATCTTGACATTACATAATCTATATCATATCATATACAATATAATAATTATATGAATCATTAATTTTCCTCATATATCATATACATATGTAATTCATAACTTTGTTTTCATCAATATATTTCATTATATATAATATTATTTTTCAATTTTTTAAAAATTTTATAGAATAAGTCATAATTTATGTGTATTAACAATTAATATAAATACCACGATAATTTTGATTAATGTTTGTAATACCTATGCATATTTTCATTATAGATACAAATACTAGTACATCATTCCATAGATACATTTATATCCCAATTAAAAAAATATGTTAACTTCCATATCCCATGATCACACTAAATTTAAAACATTTAATATTACTAAAGGATAAAGTATTTTTTAATAAATTACTTGTGGAAGTGGATGAAATATATAATATAATGTATGTATATATCCAATAAATAAGGATTTTTAAGAAGATATTATATTTCCCTATATAAAATATTCATTAATTGAATAAGGATGGATTTATTGGTAATTTTACTTTTAAAAATAATATATAGTTAGAAAAAAACATTCAATATGTGACTTATCTTAACTTTGATTAATTCCAAGAAAAATATTATTTAATTTTTTATTTTGAATATAATTCTATGACTCAAACGTGTGCCAAAAAAGCAGTACAAAAGACATAATCTTTTAGTACATCATATGAATACAATGTTTTTATAGAAGATGAATATCAGAAATTATTGATTATAATAGATTGAGAGAAATATTATTAATGAAAAAATTGGTTTTTTTGAAATCCTTCACCCAAACCCTAGAATAATCCTATTATTAATATGGTTGAGATGTATCATCAGATTACTCACATTTTGAGGAAATAAATTTATTGATTAAAATTAAAAAATAGTTTTACAATTATGAACATTTAAAGATAAAACATATATAAGAGTTTAATGGTTATATTTTATACATATATGAAAAAATAAATATTCCCCAAGGAATTAGTTTAAATTATTACACCTAATTTTATATTCATTAAAATGAGGCCATGAATATTTTTTAATGATGTCTCATGTAGTGGCATATTTATTAAAGAAACATTATGTTTGTATTTTACTTTATTCTAAATAATTTTGATGGAAATATGCATTATTTAAATATGTGTTGAGGAAGGAAAACATGAAATTTTAGTAGAGTCTTCAATACTAATGTTGAATAATTTAGAATAAATTACAAACATTGATTTTATCATGTGCATTGATGAATAATATTGATTAAAATTTAGAGAATCGAATGTAGAATCCATCTTATTTTTTTTTTTATGAAATAAATATGGTGTATTTTTTTTTCAAATATGTTATTGTTTAATAATTGGATGTTTGTGGAGTAACTATGATATGTAATGTTACCCTAGAGTGTGAATAAATTAATCTCTAAGGTGAATATATGAAAATAACCATTGTGTTGTTATCTTTATAGTGTGGGTAAATATGATATTTTAGATTTAAATGAACTTGTAAAATGAAAAAACCTCTCTATGTATAGATATGAGTGGATTTTGATTATTTATTTTTGAGAATGGATAACACATTGGATATATAAATTTAACCAATACCAATATATAAATGTATTTTATAATAATTTAAAAATGTACCTTCTAGGTATAAGGGTCCTTAGAGGGATATACAAGATTTATTTTTCTAGGGAACTATGATATGTATGAGTAAGAAAGTGGATATGAAAATGTACTCAAACTGATAATATTTATATAGTATCAGTGCCCTATAATGATGTGTAAATGTATTATCCTTTATGAAATATCCAGAGGAGTGATTTTATTTATAATACTGAAATTATAAAACAACAATTTCGTCCATTGTAAACGGAATTTTATTCCAAATTTTCATAAATTTAGCAACATAATACATATAATATTCAAATGTAAATTTTCAAAATTAATATAACATTTTTTTTTCAAAAATCATACACAATTTAGTTATTTATAAAGAGAAAATATGTATTATTTAAAAAATGGAATTTATTATTGAATCATGGTAATGAAATTTAATAATGGGAAAATAATTTTATAATTTTTCTTTCACCATAACATGAAATAATCATTTATTGATTATATTGTTTTGAAATTAAAAAAATCCATAAGAATAATATGAAGTCTTCTAAACCAAAAATTTCAGAAAATAAAAACTAATAGTTATAAATCAATTTTAATTATTTTTAAATTTGATTAAATTAATAACATGTTTTTTAAATTATTAATATTTTTTCCTTTAGGAACTCATTTTTTGAATCATTTTATAAAAAATTTATATATAAATCCAAAGAGTTAAATTAATTAATCATTTGAAATGGAAACATGAATTCTATTAAGAAATTATGTTGATAATATTTATAGGACATAAATTTTTATATTATTTAAACATTGAAATTATATATTTATAATTGATATATAATTAATAATATTGTTTGCAGTATGAAATAAAAATTTATAAATAAATATTTTAAGAATAAATTTTATCATGAATTTGGTTATTCAAAATAATTAATTATATCCTATATCATATTTTATGGATATCATAAAAATAAACCCCAATACAAATTTTTTCTAATATATTATGATGGTCCATAATAGTTTTAAATTACCCTTTAAATAACAACACATTATAATCATTCATTTATTTATGAAACATTATGTCATATATATTCTTTTCTCTAATTTATATATAATTTTATTTGGATGGATTCATCATTTTGGGGGATCACAGAAATGCTAATTAAACCCTGTGGTTATATTATATATATTTTTTGTATAAACTTTTACTATTATTTAAAATATATAAGGTAATAATTGTAAAAAAATAATTCATGTCATGTTATTTTATAAAATATTTCATATGCATAATAAATAAGGATATTTAATTAATACAAAGATAATAACAAAAAAATATTATGTTCTTATATTTACCCCCACATACAAAATGTTCTTCCATATAATTATAAATCCAAAAAATATCACTAATTTTTGAAAATAAAACCGAATCCCTTTTTGGGTAAGTAAATTCAATGGGGTTTTAAAATTTTATAATCAATGGACTAGATAATATAAATATGATGATTTGTAGGGGAACCAAATAGATGAAACCTCTTAAATTGGTGTTTTTCATATGGTTAGAGGTTTTATATTGTTCTAAAATGATTAGATAATTCATTGATCAATGGGTTGAATTTTCTAGGTTTTACACTATTTTTATCACAAGTCCATGGGTTGGTTAACACAATTTATGAGAAACAATGAGCCCCAATGAGTTCGGAGATCATTGTAATTAAAATCAAATAATTGATGGCTTAGTTGAATACACACTATATTTTTTTGGGAAAATTGTGAAAATATTAGTGTATACCATGTGATGTGTCTTGGATCTGGGGCATGAAACACAATTTTGGAGTAGTTAATGGAAAATCGTATGAATTATAACAAAGGGTTCTAGAGATGAATATCATGGTAAAATAATGGTTGGGATATGATTATAATATGTGTGGACCTACCATGCATGGATGATTGTTGTGATGAATTGATAGTATCAGGATAGGCACATAGCTTGGAAAAATAATTTGTCCAAATGATATGCCCCTTTTAATAAGTAATTATTTAAAAATATATCTTATGAAGCAACACCCTTAAACCCAATTGTTCCTCTTATTCAAATCAATGACCCATGTATACCATGTAACCTTCTTCATATGATTTTTTATGGTTGGTTTTCATTTTCCATTTTCCATTTTAACTTCAATTTGTTTTGGTATTGAATGTTTGGCTACTATATGATAAATGTTGTTCCGTTTAATTTATTTTATCAATGGATAATTACCTATACCTCTTATATAATAATATACCATATAATCAGGTAGGTTTTCTATTTCTTAATTTTATTTTGAATTCTGAATGACTAAATATTGATTTAGGATGAATGGGTTTCCCAAAGTATAGGGTAGGTAGTCCCTAATAATAACTATTTATTATGATAATTTTCTAATGTGATGTTATAATTTGGCTATCTAGGCTATTGGGAATTAGTTTCTTATTATAAATTACCTCTTTTATTCATTAATATAATTTATAATTCTGTATTCCTTGAACTATATGAAATTTATTTTTCCAATTATGATCATCTTAGTTTCATTTGGCCATGAATGGGCTTTGTATGAGTAGTGATTGCCTACGTTTAAATTTTATGTGATTTTATTATTTAACTAAATGGCTGAAATATGAAAATTTTCAACTATTGATAAATTTTAAATGGGTCCTACCATTGAGTTTAACCTATTGGATTTTGATAATTCAAATGTAAAATAGATTTTATCTTTTAAATTTGTCTACTAAAATAGACATTTTCTATCAATAATGTGATTATTTATTATGGGAATATATTGTATTGAAAAAAATATGATGTTGTGGATTGACCATAATATAGTGAAAAGGGTAAATGTTTAGTATGAAATGGGTTATGTGTGATATATTGTAAGTTGTTAACATTTATATTAAAATGAAAATTTAATTAATGGTGTCAGTAAAATATAGTTCAACTCCAATAAAAACAAAGTCTTCTCCAACACACATTTTTTAAATAATATTTATCTAATAAATCATTGGTAATATGTAAATATTTATGAAATCTATAAATATTGTAAATAAAACATGTGAATTAAAAAAACGTAATGATTAACTATTTAATTAAAGTGAATCCTTTAAATAATTTATTTTTCTTATTGAATTTCATTTCATTATAAATGAATAATATTTAATATTATATCATTTATATAATTATGGATTATAAACCATGTATTTTATCAGTTGGTTTAACATAATCATATGATATTTGTGGAATTAAATGAATGAGAATGGATTTTGTTAGGGGGTTCTCTTCAATTCCATGGGTTCAAGCCTCCTTGGATTCATGGATCTTGAAAGAAAATGGATTGAATGAGCTGAAATAGGTTAATCACTACATCATTATTATGAAATCCTCAAAGTGGAGCCACATTAAATTCAGGTGATGTATTATATATTTAATTTCATAGATGAATGTTATGTATTATATAATGATACCCTTATGAATTATGTGGGATAAAATCTAAGGATTTGACATGATTATAATAGATAAAATTATATCTATGTAGACCTTGATTCTAGTCATCCCCCACCATCCAAATTCGTTCAACACGTGGTTATTTTTACATTTTCAGAAAATTACATTGTTTTATTTCATTATTCTTCATGGATAATAGATATTAAAATAACAAGTATGATCCCCATGAATTTTTTATTACATGACGATAAGTGAAATCAAAATTGATCCCCCATAGGTTACCATATCTTTCCAATTTTGTGGATTCCATTTTTTGGAATCGGTATAAAAAATATTTAATGTGAGATGCATCACCATAATAAAAGATAAAAAACACTAGATATTGTGGGTTGTTCAGACCTCTAGTGTCACTGTAGAACCAAGGATCACATGTTTTATGATTATTTATTTTACTTTAAATTACCCCATAATAGTAGAATATAATAAATCACACGATACTTTGATTGATTATTTTAGGTATCTTATTGGTGTATTCCAAATATTTTATAGTCACACCATTATCATGTCTCCTGGGTACTTGGGTATAAGAGTATAAGAATATCATTATATGTGTTTAGGTATCGAAAATCTCCTAATGTTGTTGATTAATTTGTTTTGGTATCACATAGATGGTGTGGGGTAAAACGATGGTTCAATGAATGGTATAGAAAATGTTTCGGAAGATCATTTATTTTTTTTAAAATATTATCACTTGGTTAATTCAATATGATGCACCCACTAGGAATCCTTTCTAGCATGTGTGGATTATTCGTTATGATAAAATTTTTATATTGTAGTAATTATCGACACTTCCAATGGATTACATCTGATGTATATTTGAAATCATTATATGATTTTATTGTTAAATAAAGTACTAAAATTGTGACCGGAATTTATATTCTCCCTATAGTTTCCGTATAGAACTAAATTTCTATTGACAAACCATTGGCTTATGGGAAGGTGTCTTAAGGCCATGTGGCATGGGTGGAAAAGCACCACATCAGTGGAATCAAGGGTTGAAATTATAAAATTAAGTGAGAGTAAATTTCTTATATGTGTTATTATTAGGGGCTGGTATATGTGATAATAGGATGTTTTGGTTCTTGGTAGTAATATTGATCATGGGATTTCATGACCCACATAAGGTGGAAGATCTCAGTTTTCAATGGTGTGATTTATTATTCATGGATTCCATTTGTTATAGTTATATTTGAATTTAAAATTTGGTGGCCTTAGTTTTTTGATGATATGATTCTTGTGAATATTAATATTATTCTAGTATGACCTGAGGGGGTATTTTTATGGATCATTTCTGGAATATAGGGGTTCAAAAGACATGAATCATAAATGGGATATTTTATTTAGATGTAAATTACATACATCATTTAATTTTTTTTCTATTTGATTATATTTTATATATGTTTATCTTTTATTGGTTATGAATATATATAGTAAAGGGTATTTTTTAAAAAGTGTTTCAACAGTCTTATACGTCGTTATCTCATATATTTATTGATTTCATAAAACACGACCAACTCCCAAATTGATTCTAGATTTATGAGAAGATTTAAAATAGATGTTAAATGATGGACTTGATTAAATAGATTACAATAACGATCCCAATTTATTTTTTCCACGATAGATTATGAAAGAAAATATATTTATCACCTATTTGGAATATATAAAAGCATGATAACTCCTTAAATTTTAGTATAAAACTACAATTTAATGATCATAAACAAAAAATGAGAATGGTATAATGACATTTTTTACCATAGTGACTTATTACCCATATATGTGTAGCCTGACATATGTATGGGGTTTTCAGAATTATTTTAGGAGAAGAGTTTCTAAATCCCTATGATATATATTTAATTGTACCCTATTTGTGTGGTTTGATATTATTTGATTTCCTGTGACCATCCCCACCAAGGTTTATTATCTAAATAGGGATCCCATGGATAAGAAACCTCTATGTTGTGTGGTACATCATGTAGTAGGTTGTTACATCATGGTGATCTATTTTTTAGTATTATATTATGAGGGTATTAGATACACTATATGTTATATGACATTAACATGTGGACTTATACTATTAAATATGTATAAAATACTGTGAGTATTAGTTTACAGGATATATGGTAGGACCATGTGACCATTAGGGGAGATATATCTATACTTATTTAGTGTCAAATGGAATGTGAAAATAACCCTATATTGAGGCTTTAAAATTTATTTGTATTCCATTGAGGAAAAGGATATGGTGTATTATTGTGTAATTTTTAGCGACATGAAACTATATTTTTTCAATAGTTTATCAAACGATTATCTCAGGGATGTCATTTTAGTGAGAGAGGATGATGTTTATTGTGTCATCACAATCATATGGATTTCCATTAGATGAATGATGAATGGGTAGATACATCATACTATGTTATTTCTTCTATGTTAGTGGTGCTTAGTCGGGAAAAAATTATATTCAAGAATATGTGGTGACATATCTATTTATTTAGGCCAATTTTGAAGGGTATTTTTATTTAGATTCATGGACTTAGAAATTGGGGATGTTATTTTGATATGTGACTAAAGGTTTCTCAATCACTTTGGATTATTCAAATATCCTATGGAATTATTGGTGGTTGTGATCCTTTTACTGATAAGAATAAGATGAAATGATTATGGGCATAGAGAATCTCGAGTGTATATAGTCAGTTTAAGTGACATGATCTAACAATAGAAGATATCATAAAAAGGTGTGTGTGACTGGTATTAGTGAAACATGATTGATGAAATTTTATGTTAGGTTCTTTAAATCAATCATAGTAGAGTTTCTAACCCCTATGTTTTGATGGGTTCAATTGGTACGTGACTTTACTACCATTATTTATGTTAATTGGTATGATCTGATTGGTTCATTGATAAATGAAAATGATATATATGTGAGTATATGAAAAAGGGTATATGATTAATTGGATTGATTTAATTATGAAATCTCCTATGGTGATGGTGGATGTTATAATGGTTTGGGGTAGATGATATTATTGGTTTTGTGTGTGTCCCTATAGAGTATGGGTGAACATACAATATATTAGTGAGAATAGAAAAAGATCTTGTTTTCATTTTGGAAATGAATCTATTTAACAAGAACTTTTCTAAGGGTCCTAGGCACAAATCATGTTCCTGATTTTAACGTTCAGTACTAAGGGTACATATTGTATTGTATGGATTAAATTTATAAGAGTATATTTAGTGGTTTAGGAATGTTCTCCATATTTAGAATTAACTAGACTCGTGGGATCATTATTCAAGTTATATGTTTGGTCGGTGAATCAGTATGCACCCATTTGAATTGATGCATCACGGTAGTGCGTGATAACCAGAAAGGTTCCCACTAAACTGTTGATATTAGAGTTTCCATGTTAGATAATGGGACTAGGGAACATTATGAGGTCATATGATCACTGTAACATAAGGATTGTTTTGGGTTGAATAACCACATTTTATAGGGGATTAATCAATTTCAATTAATGTGTTGTGACAAGGTTGATCCAAGTAATCATTCTATTTCATGTTTTTAATGGTTGGTGGGTGTGTCTTGTGAAGAAATACACATGTGTAATAAAGGAATTATAAAATGTGGGTAACAATCAAGAAGTATTTTTCTGAAATTAATATTTTGGGAAGACACAATAATATTTTGGAGTGAATGTACCTATGTTAGGATTAATTTTTAAAAGTGCCTCAGATTAAGTTTAATGATTCAGATATGGAAATTGCATGATGTCTAGAGTGGATTTGGGGTATGAGTGAGTAGAAAACCACTCACCACTTATTATACTAATAAATGACTGGTGAGATTATAAGATTGGGGTTTTAAACCGTCGGAATGATGATAAGGGTATTAAATTACTCCATGTTTCATGACTATTGTGGTACTGTGAGTGTCATGCTAGAATTGTAGTTTTTGTGTGGGACTACTCATTGGATGGCCCTGGTAAAAATTGGATGGCTATGTTTTTTTTCGATATATCGTATGTTACAATGTGGAATTCAACAGGTAAATATCATAGTGGTCCAATATACAGTTTGATAAATGGAATAAATCATGATACTAAATGTTATCCATGTATATTTCAGCTTGATGGAAACCCAATTCTCATATGAGGGCATGATGAATAGGGTGGGTGATTGGATTTTACAATAGTATCACACTGAGAGGTCGTGGTAAGACATAATCATGTTTTTGGATGAACACTAGTTCCCTCATAGATTGAGGAATCATGATTGGGTTATACAATGATGTGTCGTATTATGCTATATAGCGTTCTAAGGAGAGTTCACTAAAGGAGTAACGATTTTTGGTGTTGTGTCTGGTTGGATTAAGTGTTATGGAAATATGATATAGTAATCTTATAACAACACAAATATTTATTAAATCGAAGATTTTCCAATATATTAGTATTTTTGAATTTAATATTAATTTTAGTTTAAAACGAACACTATGTTTTATAGTATACCTGACACGCAAAAATGAGTTTTCTTGAAATCTTACGTTGCACACAACACCGAGTTTTAAAAAAAATAATACTACAAGAATATTATTATATTAAATGGTAGTTAACAACTAGACATTTTATTGGTTGGAATGCACATAATTAAATATATTATGATTTTACAGATTTTTTTAATGATATTAGATTTATTCAATAAATTTTGGAGCCTTAAAAAGACAATGTATCCAATATTAAGCATAAAATATTCTAATATATTAAAAAGGTGGTTTTAACGACTTTTGGTGGAGAGAACTTTTTAAATATATTTTTTCACTTATTTATGTTCTATTTAAAAAAATAAACTTATTCTATAGAATCTGGAAGTCAAAATTTACATTGGATATATTTTTTGTAATTTTTTTGATAAAGATCATTTTTGTTAAATAGTTAAAAATACCACATTTTAAGTCAAAAATACATTATCATCTAATTTATATATACATTTAGTGTATATTTTTTATTAGTTTTAAAGTTTAATTGTTTTTTGTAATTATCATTTAATCCAATGTTGGTAATTGGATGTGTCTTCATATTTAAATATGACATAAACACATTTCAATATTTTTGATAGTCTCTGTTTATTAAAAACCCATTTTCTAGTTTTGAAAAAAGAAATTATTTTAAACTTAATTAATGAATATTTTTTTTAATTTGGAAAAGTGTATTCAATATTATGAATCATATGGTATAAATTATGTAAAAAGAAAACTTTTATTTTTTTATATTATGAATAGAAACTTAATTATTTTAATTTACCATGCATAAAGGGTGAATTTTGTAAATAAGGGTATAAATAATAATACAATAATACAAAACTACCCTAAGACCTATCATGATATTATTGGATTATTAATGGGTTGTTAAATAAATTCTTATTCCGAACTTGTAGCTTTTGGGAGCCACATGGGTGAACATACACAAGTTATAAGAATTGTTTTAATATAAAGGGAAATATTACATAAACATGTATATGTTTAATAAAAAAATTTAAGATGGGGGTATATATATATTCTATTTGACAATAAATAGTAATTATAATGTTAAAAATAATTCATACATAATTTTATATTATTTATAATTTTAGAGATTAAAAAAATTAATAATGACACAATGAAGATGCCCTGATTGCTTCAATTATAAAAGATTCAAATAAATGATATGAAAAAAATTAAACTAATTATTATTTTAAATAATTTATTTCATTCAAGAATTTATAGATTCATATTATATGTTATTAGACTATTAAATATATGTTCAAAGTTATATCTATGTTTTTATTTTATTTAAATTCAGTATAGTTAATAGTGTAAAAATTTACATAATTGATGTCTTATAAAAATATCAATCTATATAATTATTTAAAAATACTAAAAATATTTTAAAATAAAAAAGCTATTATGATATGGTTCAAAATTTAATTATGTGTATAATGATGGGTAATTTACCCCATATAAGTAAAATTAATAACTTCCTAACAAATTTAAATATTGTTATAACATTTAAAGTTAAAAGAGAATAATTAATGGTAATTCGAAAAGATAATGATTAAAAGAAAATAAATACATGTAAAAAAACTATTTTATGAGATTATTTTGATCTATCCACATTTTACCTTCACTATATATCAAATTTCATCCACTTGTATATAAAAAATTAATTTATATTGATTTAATATTTTAATAATATGTAACGGTACCCCTTCCCTCTTCTATAAAAAGGAAACCATTACACTCTATTAATCACACATCCAAATAATTTTAGTACATAAAATATCAGTCCAAGCCTCTTCATATAATTCTCTACCCAAATTATTGAATCATTATTTTAGGCATAAAACCCTTCACAGAGGTGTTTAGGTGTTTTTAAAAGGTGATCAACCGAAGAAGAGATATCATTTTCTATAAGTTTTTCTATTATGTATCTTCTTCAACTTCCTAAAATATGATTAATCTATTGATATATAATAACTATATTATAATAAATATAATTATATGTTATTAGGTTGATATCCTCCTTTTTATCAATTTCTACTTCCATCAAATGGGAATGGAATTAATCATTCGTGAGTACATATGAATTATCACTCCCACAAACTGATTTAGTTCTTTTTCTATAACAGTTTACTATGATTTTTTATAATAATGGAATTAATATCCATATATGATATGAATTAAATATTAATCATTATAATATAATAATATATCAATTAAATTCTTACTTCCATGTGCATAAAAATAATAATGTCATTCTTGCGTAAGTGTGAACTATCACCTCCACGAAGCTGTGTGACTCATTTTTATTCATTATATCACTTGTATTATATATATATAAGTACATGTAACTGATTATAATCATGATAGTTATGGAATTATAATATGATAATTAACTTATTTCCATAATTATCAATGAAAAATGGAAATGTTACTCAAACGTGCGTACGACCAACCATGTCCATGATGATAAAATATTTTATTCTTCATAACCAAATTTAATGTTTTCAATTAAAAAATATTATTTATTTGTAAATGTGATGAATTTTTCAGGAATACTATTCTATATATGATGGAATTATGAACACATGGACCAGTGACATAATAACATGTTCATTTTTGACTCAAGAAGAAATTATCGACAAAAATTACGACATGAAATAAAATAACAAACAAATTATGATAACATGGTCATAAGTCATTTAATTGGAATAATAAACATGAAAATGGTTATAAATAAATTATAAATTTACCTATGATTTTATTTCTTGAAGATAACAAATGAACAAGGGATGTTAGACGTAAGGTAATGGACTTCGTCTCAATCACCTTTTGTTGAGACATTTTTTTATTTATATACGACCTTCTCTTATTCGGTGCATAATAAAACTAGTTGAATTTTAATTTCAGTCACATTTTTCAAAAGGGAATATATTTTTTATAAATATTTTTACAAAATGACAGATAGAATGTTTCTTTTTAACATATATGGCGACAATGAAATTTCTATCACCATAAGCATTATTTGATATTTGGATTCCTCAAAAAAGTCGTAATATTTTTAAAAATAAAAGTAAATAACTTATTTCTATATTGGTAATTTCGTATTGGAAATGTTTTTCAAAATGGATTAATATTATCAATATCATGAAATGATGTATTATTATTTCAATTTGGAAATTTTATTTTTCGATTATGCTTGTTCATGTGTTATGATTTTGTTATGGTTATTGGGAATTGTTTACGTATACGGGTGGTTCCATGATTAACCTTCGGTGGGTGAGCATGAGATAACTCTTTATTGCATTGGGTAACATGACAAATGTAAACTCTAACGATTCTATTAATATATTTATAAAATATACTATGATGGGTATTCCAAAGGTAACCATGAAGGTTACTCCCTATGTAGCTTTGAAATATACAATATAAGTATGTTATGGATGCAAAAATTAACTTTTTGATTTATAATTTCAATGAGTTTTTCAAAAATATTATAATTTAATGAGGTATGTTAAATATATTATTATTTTTCAGTGAAACGTATTAATTCATTCATTTGTATGTATTCATGGACTAGTGTTTTCTTTCTTTATTTTATAACCCCTACTGAGCTTTTTGGGATCATACCATGTTTTTTGATTTTCTTTCTAAATGTATTAGTAAGGGAAAGAGAAAGAAAAAATTCAAGATTATTTGTATCATGAAAATAATTTTTTGTGTTATTTTAGGAGTTTTATTATTGTTAAAATATTTGGATAGATTAGACGATTTTACTTTCTAATATTTGAGATGTAATGTACTAACAATGGAAAAATTATTTATAACACTAAACCTAAATATATCCTCTATTTGAATTAAAGATATATTATTATCTCTTCTCAAGATTAGGTAATGTTATAAGGATGGGGTCATATAGTTCGTATCAATTGTGGGTTTAGATAAATTTAAGGGTTAGGTTATTTTTAATAAAATATCCATAAATTATTATTACTTTATGCACAAAGTAAAGTGATATATAATTTGAAGATTAACTTGTTTCTTCATCTATGATGTGTATGTAATCAGAATGGTTTTTTCACATAAGAATCACGAAATCTATGATTGGTCGACATCAATAGGAAAACAACCTACCAAACTATAAACCAAAGATGGTAGGAATTAGAACTGAACAGTTCATTGCAAAAATGGAGTAGTTAAATCGTGCTATAAATGGTGGTTGTATCCATGCATGAGATCATCCAACAAAATCACATAGGAAAATTTCCGTAGTATAAAATTTCATGGGAAAAAATCCCAAATAATTCAAAGGATCATCTGACCCTGTGCTAGCTAAACAGTGGATTAAATCAATGGAAAATATTTTTGATGTCAGGGGGTATTCAGAAAATCAAAATTTTAGTCATTCTATTTAATGTTTTAAAGATGAATCCAACCAATGGTGGTCGATGGTTAAATATATCAGAGATATTTAGGATATTTATTCTCTTGATTAGGATGAATTAAAAGGTATAAATCATGTGAATTTTTTTCCTATTGTGGTTCAATATAAAATTGAAAAACAATTATTGTAATTGAGGTTGGAGGAAGACTCAATGGATGCATATAATGAATAATTCACTCTACTAGCTAGCTATGATCCAATTTTTATATTGGATCTTGATATTAAAATAAATCATTTTACTTTGGATTAAATACAATGTATCTATGTCAATTAGAATTTTTTGAGCTAAAAAGATATGAAAAACTTATTTGATTTTTAGAGAAGGTTTTAATGGAGTTTTCTAATGATCATGTGTCATTTTAAAAACAATAGATCAAGAGTTAGAGCTAAAAAATAGAAGGGAAGAACTCTTAAAAAAGGTTTGATGGTAAGAAAATTATTTTTAATGTTTGTGAAAATTGTGGTAAATAGAACACAGGGGAATGCCTTTAGAATTCTATTAAGTTCTTTTGATGTGGTAAAATGAGAAATATGTATTGTAATTTCAATGAAAAAGGTAAAGGTAGTGGTAATATAAAATATGATTTATAGGTAGAAAAATGTTTTACATTCAATGAGATGGGTCAATATGAAAATGATTATCTGAAGAAGAACTCAAATGATGGAAAGAAGCCCAAGTACAAGAAAAAATGGACGGTGAAATACTTTGAAACTACTTCACCCGATGTTTTTCCATAAAATGAAGTAGTATCTAGTAAATTGTTTGTTTACTCAGATTATTCCAATTTTTTTTTTATTCGGGGTCTACACATTCATTCATTTATTAGAAATTTTCTAGTATATTGGGAATTACATCATATCAAATGAATCTGGATCTTATGGTAAAAACACATAGGGGAAATGTTGAGAAATAAATAAATTATTAGAAACTTTATATCTTTTATTGTGGATAGAATGAACCTGAAATCCTTTTTTCCACTAGTATAGTTTTATATAATGTTCTGTATGGATTGAATTTACGTTTATCATGCTTAGAATTACTATAGATTTAAATTTGTTTCTTTTAAAAATGAAGTTTAGTTTGAGTAAAAGAATGATCACTTACTTTTCATAACATATCTGGAAGCTGAGAAAATAGTACAATATGAAAATTAATGTTACGTTTCACATATTTGTGAAACAAAAGATCTGTTCAAATTAATGATGTGCTAGTGCTGAATGAAAGTCATGATATTTTTTCTAATGAGTTACCTTGTGTAATATCAGATTGGAAAGTTTAATTTACTATTGACTTGTTTCGTAATACAAATAAAATTTCAAAAATATATTATCGAATATATCAAATTGAAATTTTAAAGATAATTAAGAAATTGACGGAGTTATTAAATATAGGTTTATATTACATAGTATATCACCATAGGGTGCTCTGGTCTAATTTGTTAAAAATAAATATAGTTTAATGATACTTTTCATTTATTATATGGCCTTGAATAACATCATTATTAAGAAAAAATATCTGTTTCCTCATATTGAGGATTTTTTTTATCAGCTGCAAAGAGCATAATATTTTTCAAATTTTTACTTGAGGTTAGGGTACCATCAGTTGGAAGCAAAGGAAACAGACATTCTGAAGACCATGTTTTGTATTTGATATGGCCATTATGAATTCTTTGATATTCATTTTGGGTTATCCAATGAACTTTAAGTATTCATGGACCCTTTGAATATAATTTTTTGTGATTTATTGTATATGATTTGGGTTGTGTTTGTTGATGATATTTCGGTATATTCTAAAAGTAATGATGAGAATAAATTCCATTTAGGGGATATCTTGATACCATTAAATGAAAAAAACTGTACGGGTAATTCAAAAAGTGTGAGTTTTGGTTACAAAAAATTTCATTACATGGACCCATTTTTTATAACGATCTAATACATGCGGATCATACTAAAAAAAGTTGTTGATGAATAGAAAAGAAACAAAAATATATCTGAGACTCGTATTTTTCATGGTTTCAAAGGTTATTACACGAGTTTTGTTGAAATTTTTTCAATGTTATTTATCCCACTAACTATTTTAACTCGAAATGGTTTTACATTCATCTGTATTATATAATGTGATGAATGTTGTCAATAATTCAAAATAATATTATTGAATTCTCCAGCTTTGGCACAACTGTCTAGAAACAGTGAATTCATTTTCTATAGTGATGGTTCATTGAATGGACTTGTTGGTTTATAAATGCAGAATGAACTGACAATTTCTTATGCATGATGATAGTTAAAAACTCATGAGTTAAATTACCATACACATTATTTGGATTTATATAATGTATTTTTTTTCTTTAAAAATTTATAGGCATCATTTTTATAGTGTAATGTGTGAAATATATACTAATAAAAAAATATTGAATTACATATTCACTCAAAATGAATTGAACACAAGAGAGATAATATGGATATAATTAATAAAGGATTATGATTTCACAATTAATTTTCCTCCAATAAAATAAAACAATGTGGATGATTCTTTGAGTTAGAAATGTAATTTTATAATAACCATGTTTTGTTATAAACATGACACTTTGATAAATGATATGATAAACTATGTCATGGATGTTGTTGGTGTAGTAAATTAATCTGTTTTGTTTTAGGATTCAATGAAATCATCTCTAAAATATAGATTACATATAGAGTATAAGGAATAAAAAATGTTGAATGGAAAGGTAAAATTGGTTTATAAGGGTATGTTTTATAAATTTAACATTGATAAATATTGTGTTTTGAGGTTTGGAAAGAGATTATGTGTTCTTTATGATTAACAACTAAAGAAAGTGTTATTGTGGAAGAACATAGTTCTCCATTTTCAGTTCATCCAGAAATTATTAAGATGTAAAATGATCTTCCATAGTATTATTAGTGGGATGAAATGAAAAATGATTTTTATGACATTATTCTGAATCATTTTACTTTTCCACATTTGAAAGCAGAATGAATATTTACCAATGGGATGCTTCATCCTTTTATAATTATAGAGATAAAATGATAAAATATATCTATATAGTTTGTTTTGGTATTAACAAAGACATCTCGATGTAATAATGAAATTTGAGTTATTTTTTATCAATTGATTCAATATTCTCATTTTCTTTATATTCAAGATACACAGTCTCTAGATAAACATACAAAATATTATATTAATGAAATATTTAGGTTACATGGAGTTCCCCTTTCCATTATATATCAACTTGATCCTAGGTTCAATTATTACTTTTGTAAAA
Organism: Viscum album; assembly: GCA_963277665.1. Classification (NCBI taxonomy): domain Eukaryota; kingdom Viridiplantae; phylum Streptophyta; class Magnoliopsida; order Santalales; family Viscaceae; genus Viscum; species Viscum album. The sequence goes on along the minus strand of OY728126.1, from coordinate 1,470,742,335 downwards.
TACTTTAGAAGTCATTGGAAATTGAATTAAATTTTAGTAAAACATTTCCTCCTTAATCAGATGGGTAGTCAAAATAAACAATTTAAGACGTAAATGATATTCTACGTGATTGTTCAATAAATTACCAATGATGTTTGGATCGATATGAATCATTGGTTGAGTTTTCTTACAATTAAATTGTTCATTACAGTATACCGATGTTACCATTTGAATCATTATATATAAAGTGGTGTCGAACTCCAGCATTTTTGGAAGATGCAGGTGAGATGAAGTTGACAGGACCTGAATTAGTAGAAGAGATAGAAGAAAACATTTAACTGATTCATAATCACATGAGGACTTCTTAGAGTAGGTAGATAAGATATGTAGATAACCGGAGGAAGAATCATTATTTGATGGTAGTTCCTCAACTAATTATCAAATCTCGTCCATAGAAAAGTGTGATAAATTTTGGTAAAAATAGAAAGATGATTTTGTGGTTCATTAGAATCTATGAAATCCTAGTGAAATATGAAATAATTTCCTACAAAGGGGACTTACCTAACATTTTATCCTAGCTACGAAATTATTTTCATGATTTAATGTTGATAAAGTATTTTTCAGATCCATCTCATGTTTGGTGTCCAGAGGTAGTTTAGTAGGAATACAATCTTTCTAATGAGGAACATCCAGTCAAGATTCTTAACCATAGAGAGAAAGTGTGGTGAAAAATGAGATTCATCGGGTTAAGGATTAGAAAAACCAAATTTTTAAAGAGGAATGTTTTGAGTATGAAAACTATATATGGGATAAATACCCCATGATATTAGATAAGTGAAAAAAATTGCGAGGCCACCGTTCCAAAAAAGGGAATGTTATAACATACTAGGTATGTATAGAAAGAAAAATTTCATATCTTTTAATAATTTTTTATATAAATTTAATTTTTTTAAATGGGACACTATTTACGATATAGTACATGACACACAAGAACAGGTTTCTCTGAAATCATAATTCTCACACAACAACAAGTTATAAAAAAAAATAATACAACCACAATATTATTATTTTAAATGGTAGTTAATGCCTAACCATTGTATTGGAATTAAATAATAGAATTTACTATATTATAATTTTATATATTTTTATAAATCTTCTTAGAATTATCTAATAAATTTTATACTCTTAAAATTAGAATGAATCCAATTTTAATCATAAAATACTATAATATTATTAAACGATATTTTTAAACCATTTTGATGGAGATTCATTTTTAAATCAAGTTTTTTTCACTTCTATATTTTTTATTTTACAAAATAAACTTTTTCTATAGAAATAGGATATAAAACTTTAATTTGGATATATTTTTCCTAATTTTCTTATAATGTTCATTTTTAATGAATAATGAGAAATACCATATTTTAAGTCAAAACTGTCTTTTCATCTAATATATTTTTACAGTTATATTTTAAATTTTAATGGTTTTAAAGATTAATTTTGTTATGTTTTTATAATTTAATCAAATTTTGTTCATTATTATTAATTTAGCATTTAAATTGGACATAAGCACAAGTCAAACTTTTTATAGTTTTTATTTCATAAAAACCCACATTCTAGTTTTGACAATGTGAAATTATTTAAAATTAATTAATGAAACTTATTTGTTTTGAATTTTCAATAATTTAATCCATATTTAGAATCATAAGTTCCAAATTATTTAAATAGGTACCTTTTATTTTGGGATATTATAAATAGTAACTTTAGTAATTATTTTTATTTACCTTGTTTAATGAGTAAATTAGGTAAATAAGGGTAAAAATAATATTATAATAATGTAAAACTACCCTAACACATTTTAAAATCTTATTGGATGAGTCATAGAAGACTAATTCAATCATATGGTGGAATGTTTTCATTTTAGAACCACTTAAGGTTTAAAATGACATGTTCTAATAATAAATTTAATGTAAATGGAAATATAACATAATCATGTATCTTTTTACTAAAAAAAATATAAGGTGGTGTTCTATAACTGATAACATTAACTATAAATATTAATTATAATGATAAAAATATTTCCTATATCGTGGAATTTTATTTATAATATTTATAGAATAAATAAATAAATTTAATAATGACACAATGGTGATGTAACACCCCAAGATTTCATAGTGTGTTATTTCTTCAAAATAATTCAATAACTTGCACTACACGCAACACCGAGTTCAATTGCACCATGACTTACCAAAAAAAAGCCATTAAAAGAGGTCATGAATAGCATTAACTACATTTTTAACTTTATATAATCCTTATAATTTTAGAATCCATATTATGAGTTTCTTAGTCATAATGCATGAACCGATTCATTTTCAGTATTGCACTTTTATCAACTTTTGATAGTGAAACCTTTTTGAATACAATATTTTAAACTTTTTGACTAAATGGAGACATCAAAAAATTTAAAATGAAACATCCCAAGCTTCCACGGTACGCTTTCCTTTGAATAAAACAGTAGCGTGTGCTGTACGCAACCTCGAGTTCTAACACACACCACAACTAATTAAACTAGCCGTTGTGAATACTAATACCTACTTTTTGAAATTATATATATTTTATATTTGAAAATGGACTTCATTTTTGGATTCGGAATATCAAAATTAGCCTAGGGTGAAATTTTGGTACTTTTCGGATAACTTTCATATTTTGATGAATAGTGCAAATTACTAAATTTTAATTAAAAACAACTTTTTTAATCAAAATAATTAATAGTGATAAATTTTGAATTTGAGTGGTTTTAAAGTATATTTAGAATATATTTTTACCATTTAATATAATGTTGGTCATTGGACATAATTTTACAATTAAACCGAACATAAACAAGTGTCAATCTTTTGATAGTTATTATCTCTTAAAAACACGCTTTTTGTTTTGACAGCGGGAATTAATTTTAAATTAATTTCTGCCACTTCTGTGTTTTGAATTTAGGAAAATGGATTCCATATTTGTAATCAGGATGTTCAAATTGTGTAAATAGTTAACTTTTATTTTTAGACATTTTGAATAATTACTGCGGTAAATATTTTATTTACCATGGTTAAGGGTAAATCCGGTAAATAAGGGTTAAAAAAATAATATTATAATAATACTAAATTACCCTAAAAACGTGTCTTAACCCTATTGGTTGATAGATGGCCGACCATGGACATCTTTGTGTCAATTTTGGGACCCCATGGATCCACTTGTAAGTGATAATGACACTTTATTTTAATTTAGTTAAAATGAATACAAAAATGACACAAGCATATATCTTTTAGAACAACAATTTTTACATAGGGTTATATATGTTGGATTTTAGATTATAAATATTCATTAGAAAGCTAAAAGGATTTCCTACATAATGATATTTTATTTATAATTTTTAGACATTAAATAATTTATTTTATTTATGACACAATGATGATGCAGTAATTACTATAATAGTGAAAAATTAAAATAATTGATATTATAAATACCCAAATAAATATAATATGAAACTTTTAATGAATTAAACTAATTTTCTAGGATAATATGATATATTAGGATTGATGTAATGGACTTTTTTCGAAGTAATCAATCTTTTATGAGTTTCACAAAAATCAACTATTGAATAGTGTCAAAATTGACATAAAAGAGTTCTTAAAACAAATATTATATTATTAATTGATATTAAATTCCTAAAAATATAAGGTTCGGCCAAGAGACTTATATTATGATAGGTTAATAATTAATGGACCACTTGGGGGTAGCTTGGATGTATATAGTAAGTTTATTAACCATATTATATAAAAATACAAAGAGACATTGTAAAAGTGAAACTAATTAACTTAGAGTTAATACTTAAAGATAATGTTAATATAAGTACCCAAACCTGTCTAAATTCTATTGGTTGAGTGGTTTTCGACCTATCCCCACCTTAACCTTTTAATAATAAGCTTTGGAGCCATTAGAAACCGAATATGAATTTATTATAAATTAATATTTCTAGCTTTTCCAATGGTGCCCCTCACCCCTCTTATAAAAGGGCACTCCTCCTTCTCATTTCTTCACACCTTCAAAGCCTTTTGGTTCGGCCAAACTCTACCCAAATAATCTCCCAACATCCCTCACTACAACCTAGAGGCCTTAGTTTGATCAGAAAGCCAACCTAAGGATCCCTTTTGACCAAATCAAAAGGAAGAACCCGAAGAAGAGGTAATGATTTCACCACCCTTTTCTAAGTTCATTTCTTCTTCCACTTCTTCTTCCTTTGTTATTACCATTATAAAATAATAACTCCAGTATCTCACATATACTGTGATGTTATTATAAGTATGGTACAACCATATTCAGTATTCTATCCACCCTTTGAATAACATGTCACCATACGTGCGTACGTACGGCTTACCGTCTCCACGTCGTGGTGTAATTGTTATTCAATATAATATTATTTGGATGGGTATAATAATGATGTGTAACTCATGTAAATAATAAATATAACATGTTAATGATTCTGTATATATTATATACCATTCATTTATATATTATTTTAATATCAAAAGAATGATATTGTCGCTCGTGCGTACGTACGGACTACCGTCTCCACGAACGCGATGAGATTCATTCTCCATCGTATCCATTCAAGTATAATTATCACTTGATGATTTAAAAATGATGTTTAAGGACTGTATAGAATTCTGGATATGAATAAGATACAACAACCATGGCTTATGTAACAAAACATATAAAAGAAAATGAGTAAGTTAACTCCCGAAACGATGATAATTCTAAGATATTATTAACAAATCAATGTTAAAAGATCATATATGATATCATATTAATATATATGATTCTTGTATAATTTAATAACAACTATTTCACCATTATACAGGAGGTTAACCTACCCCAACCAAGGAAAAGTACAAGGTAAGGGTTATTTCACAATCTCTTCATTATCCGAGGTTGTTTATACGTAATAATCTACTGGGATATCTTTATCATCCACAACCATGTTTCTTAAAAATGTATTTCAAAAAATTTTTTATGGGTTAAAGTCATTTATACCCTTATTTGAATTTTTATAAGAGGTTTATAAAGGAATCTTTCCGTCGTTTTCAAAACAAGGTCCTTTTTAACCTTTTCGATAGAATTGAGGTAAGAATGTTTTTTTAACTTATAGGGCGGGTGTGGTTATTTTACGCCGTTATAAAATCTTCAAAGATTTCCTTACAAGCTTATAAGAATATTTTCAAAGAAAATGTTTTATTTTATATGGATCTTAAATGGTTTCAAAATGAAAGGAGATATTTCTTTAAAAAGAATTTTGATTTCATCTATGTCAACATCCTTTGATGGATTTTAAGATTATTTGAAGTTGATTTATTATGATACAAAACTTCTATATTGTATTGAAGGTTTTGTGATATGTTTGACTATGGATGTGCTATTTTTATACCATTCATAGTTTATGGTGAAACTATTGACATTTTGTATGCTAGTTTTAATACGAATGTTTATGTTATGTTTAAACCTTTTCATATGGGAATGCATTGGACTTAATAAGTGACGGGTGGAGCCCGATATAGCTCCTCGATGCATCGGTAGGTCTCATGAGACAAACTAGTGTCTTGGCACAAGGCCTTGACAAAATATTATTTGTAGTCTTGGCACGAGGCCTTGGCTATGTGGTTATGATAGTCTGGCATTATGCATTCCAACATTATGAAAGTGGTTATTGATATTGCATGTGATTATTCGATTAGTAGAATATCCATGTTAATAAGTAAATGGCATTATTTCATTTTTATTTTTCCCATACTATGTTGAAGTTCAATTTTAAAAGGCTTTTGTTTTAGTAATTCATTGCCTTAAATGTTTATGCTTATTCTGAATGTTCCGCTATATTGTTATCCTTACTGGGCATTTGAGCTCACCCCTTTTCTATGTTTTATTTTTCCCAGGTAGTGAAGAAGTAAGTTATGAATGACCTGCAGGGATATTATGAGGGGATTATAGTGTGGACTGTGGAAACATTATGTTGTTTTAGTAGTTTTTTATTTTATGATGTAATGTAAAACTTATGAATATATCTAGTGTTTCCAAGGCTACTAAACCAATCGGTCTTTCGAGATTTGATATTTCTTGTGATCATGCCAATGTTATGTAATTAATGCACCGACTCTGGGTAGCTGGGGTCGGGGCGTTACAGTTGGTATCAGAGGAAGTTTAGTACAAACCTTGGAAGCTAGATTTAGATAAACTCTGATTAGAGCACGTAGACCTAAGATTAACTTTGAGGATTAGTATAGAAGAACTTCCTAGAATTTTGGTATTGTAGAGATTTTGTGAGTTTTCCGAGCAATACATCCCTGTCTGGATACGAGCAGGTAGAGGCGGCTCTGGCACAGATGTACCTAGGGGTAAAACCCGAAAACACCGCTTTGAGCTAGACTCGAACGGGAACTGGTGCATGACAACGGGCCTTGCTGCACTCTTGGTTACGACACTCCCGGGGGATATGCTTAGGATAAATCTCATTTTCTTTACAAATCATTTTGAAGGGATTATGAGTATATACTTCCTCAATGAAAACATTCTTATGATTATGGATTATATCCATAAATAGTTCAATTTATGTTATGTGTTTTATAAGTATGGGATTATGTATTTTGATTCATAAACTGATCTAGTTTATGCCATTGTTTAGAAATGGAGCCCAGTAGAAGGAATGAGAACTCCAGAAATACACATGATTCTAAGAGAAAGAAGGATCATATCATTCATGGTCTTAAGCTAGAATTTATAAGAGAAATAGTCTCCCATGTATTATCATCATATGAAGAAATTATATCATGTGTTGATAAGATAAGTAAAGAGTTTACTGAGTCCTATGGCTTTGAAGGGAATCAAGAGAAGAAAAGGATGGAAGAGAGAAAGATGGATAAAGGGAAAAGGGAAAAGAAGAATTTTCCCATATGTGGTAACTGTGGAAAGAAACACCCTGGAACTTGCCTGAAAGGAATGGGAGTTTGTTATAAGTGTGGAGGAAAAGGGCACAAAGTACGTGACTGCAAGGGTAAGAAAATGGTTTCAAATGTACAATGCTTCATTTGCAAGGAGTTAGGACACTACGCGAACCTATGTCCCAGTCATCAGTCTATGACGCAAATGATGCTATTGGATAATAATCAAGTTATGATACTACCACAGATGAAGAGGAATGATTAGAGTTCTTATGTTGATTATGTCAATTGAGTGTTGTATCAACAATGTACTTGTTATAATAATTATGGAGTATATAAGGATTGTACTGCAGTACTATTTCATTAAGGACTTGAGATTGTGTGGAAAAAAGAAAAGTGACTCAATAGCAGGTTAAATTTTTGGAAAATATATGGTTGAGAGAAAGATAAACCATAATATGGTTCAGATACCGAGGTGGTGAATTTAGAATAATACATGATTGATTTGGATAAATTATATTGGATATTATTGACTACCTTGAAGCTGATTAATGATTTGTATATTCCATCATTGTTGGGGTTTTAAACATTTTTGGATTAATGAAGTATATCTAGCATTCTATATGGAATAAGGGATCATGAATGTAATCAATAAGGAATATGGTAATACATGATGAAGGTATTTATATGCTATTACGGGGTAAAAAGGATCTATATTATGTTTACCTTCCTTATAAATGTTGGACTGTGAGTTTGGATAGAATTATTTTGGATAGTTCTTATTTGGATTATTTTGGATTGCCATAAAAGGACAACCCGGAGGTCGGGCAGCAACCTGTTGCGTCCGGCAAGGCTGCGAGACTTGAACCCGGAACCGAAGGGCGACAAGGGTGTATCACCTACCACTGGCCCAAGAGATGTCCTGGATTAAATAATGTAGTTTTTTTTAAAAGATCTGGTAGATGAATTATAAATTCGTTTATTTTGGAACCCTATACGAATAGTATAAATATAATTTTTTTTACGAGTGAAAGATGAGTTTATGGTAGAAATTTATTAATGGACAAAACTCTAATTATAAAGTAAGTATATCTCCTTATGATCTTAGCCAATCTCATAAATAAATTCCTCAATATTATGAAAAGCAACTTAGAACAAAAATGTTGTCCTAGATGGTACCTTAAATCATCACTAATTTATGGCTTTGGGATTGTTGGCCTTTTCATAGCCATGTTCTCTACCACTCTCCATCAGATAATTGATGGTTAGATTTTTCTTCCATATCCATATTTTCCTACATGGAACCCTAGTATGTGTTATTTTCGGTAATCTTCATACTTTCCACTCTTTATTTTAAATAGAGGCCTCATTAATTCATTTTTCGATGTGGGATTTCAACTAAGATATTTTGAAACGTCAAAAATGTGTTATCCTAATACCCTATGTTTTGTTGAACCGATGGTATTTCAAATCATCATAGATTGATGATTTTAAGGACCTCAATTATACACTTGTTTGTGATTGATGACCTCAATCACTACCTATAAATATTTATGTTTTTCCTCCGATTATATGTCTCTAATTGCCACCAATGTTCTCCTAATCAAGATCATAATTTGGTGGTGACCCTTTCATTTCTTTTTTCTTCATATTAAGACTAAATTTTAGTAACCCAATTTCCGATGTGGGTTTTCCCACAAATATATTATCTATTTTCAACCTTTTATTTTCGAAGAACAATTTCAAATTGCGAGGACGCAATTTATTGAAGGAGGGGAGAATGTAACACCCCAAGATTTCAGTGTGTTATTTCTTCAAAATAATTCAATAACTTGCACTACACGCAACACCGAGTTCAATTGCACCATGACTTACCAAAAAAAATCCATTAAAAGAGGTCATGAATAGCATTAACTACATTTTTAACTTTATATAATCCTTATAATTTTAGAATCCATATTATGAGTTTCTTAGTCATAATGCAAGAACAGATTCATTTTCAGTATTTCACTTTTATCAACTTTTGATAGTGAAACCTTTTTGAATACAATATTTTAAACTTTTTGACTAAATGGAGACATCAAAAAATTTAAAATGAAACATCCCAAGCTTCCACGGTACGCTTTCCTTTGAATAAAACAGTAGCGTGTGCTGTACGCAACCTCGAGTTCTAACACACACCACAACTAATTAAACTAGCCGTTGTGAATACTAATACCTACTTTTTTAAATTATATATATTTTATATTTGAAAATGGACTTCATTTTTGGATTCTGAATATCAAAATTAGCCTAGGGTGAAATTTTGGTACTTTTCGGATAACTTTCATATTTTGATGAATAGTGAAAATTACTAAATTTTAATTAAAAACAACTTTTTTAATCAAAATAATTAATAGTGATAAATTGTGAATTTGAGTGGTTTTAAAGTATATTTAGAATATATTTTTACCATTTAATATAATGTTGGTCATTGGACATAATTTGACAATTAAACCGAACATAAACAAGTGTCAATCTTTTGATAGTTATTATCTCTTAAAAACACGCTTTTTGTTTTGACAGCGGGAATTAATTTTAAATTAATTTCTGCCACTTCTGTGTTTTTAATTTAGGAAAATGGATTCCATATTTGTAATCAGGATGTTCAAATTGTGTAAATAGGTAACTTTTATTTTTAGACATTTTGAATAATTACTGCGGTAAATATTTTATTTACCATGGTTAAGGGTAAATCCGGTAAATAAGGGTTAAAAAAATAATATTATAATAATACTAAATTACCCTAAAAACGTGTCTTAACCCTATTGGTTGATAGATGGTCTACCATGGACATCTTTGTGTCAATTTTGGGACCCCATGGATCCACTTGTAAGTGATAATGACACTTTATTTTAATTTAGTTAAAATGAATACAAAAATGACACAAGCATATATCTTTTAGAACAACAATTTTTACATAGGGTTATATATGTTGGATTTTAGATTATAAATATTCATTAGAAATATAAAAAGATTTCCTACATAATGATATTTTATTTATAATTTTTAGACATTAAATAATTTATTTTATATATGACACAATGATGATGCAGTAATTACTATAATAGTGAAAAATTAAAATAATTGATATTATAAATACCCAAATAAATATAATATGAAACTTTTAATGAATTAAACTAATTTTCTAGCCTAATATGATATATTAGGATTTATTTAATGGACTTTGTTCGAAGTAATCAATCTGTTATGAGTTTCACAAAAATCAACTATTGAATAGTGTCAAAATTGACATAAAAGAGTTCTTAAAACAAATATTATATTATTAATTGATATTAAATTCCTAAAAATCTAAGGTTCGGCCAAGAGACTTATATTATGATAGGTTAATCATTAATGGACCACTTGGGGGTCGCTTGGATGTATATAGTAAGTTTATTAACCATATTATATAAAAATACAAAGAGACATTGTAAAAGTGAAACTAATTAACTTAGAGTTAATACTTAAAGATAAGGTTAATATAAGTACCCAAACCTGTCTAAATTCTATTGGTTGAGTGGTTTTCGACCTATCCCCACCTTAAACTTTGAATAATAAGCTTTGGAGCCATTAGAAACCGAATATGAATTTATTATAAATTAATATTTCTAGCTTTTCCAAAGGTGCCCCTCACCCCTCTTATAAAAGGGCACTCCTCCTTCTCATTTCTTCACACCTTCAAAGCCTTTTGGTTCGGCCAAACTCTGCCCAAATAATCTCCCAACATCCCTCAATACAACCTAGAGGCCTTAGTTTGATCAGAAAGCCAACCTAAGGAGCCCTTTTGATCAAATCAAAAGGAAGAACCCGAAGAAGAGGTAATGATTTCACCACCCTTTTCTAAGTTCATTTCTTCTTCCACTTCTTCTTCCTTTGTTCTTACCATTCTAAAATAATAACTCCAGTATCTCACATATACTGTGATGTTATTATAAGTATGGTACAACCATATTCAGTATTCTATCCACCCTTTGAATAACATGTCACCATACGTGCGTACGTACGGCTTACCGTCTCCACGTCGTGGTGTAATTGTTATTCAATATAATATTATTTGGATGGGTATAATAATGATGTGTAACTCATGTAAATAATAAATATAACATGTTAATGATTCTGTATATATTATATACCATTCATTTATATATTATTTTAATATCAAAAGAATGATATTGTCGCTCGTGCGTACGTACGGACTACCGTCTCCACGAACGCGATGAGATTCATTCTCCATCGTATCCATTCAAGTATAATTATCACTTGATGATTTAAAAATGATGTTTAAGGACTGTATATCATTCTGGATATTAATAAGATACAACAACCATGGCTTATGTAACAAAACATATAAAAGAAAATGAGTAAGTTAACTCCCGAAACGACGATAATTCTAAGATATTATTAACAAATCAATGTTAAAAGATCATATATGATATCATATTAATATATATGATTCTTGTATAATTTAATAACAACTATTTCACCATTATACAGGAGGTTAACCTACCCCAACCAAGGAAAAGTACAAGGTAAGGGTTATTTCACAATCTCTTCATTATCCGAGGTTGTTTATACGTAATAATCTACTGGGATATCTTTATCATCCACATCCATGTTTCTTAAAAATGTATTTCAAAACATTTTTTATGGGTTAAAGTAATTTATACCCTTATTTGAATTTTTATAAGAGGTTTATAAAGGAATCTTTCCGTCGTTTTCAAAACAAGGTCCTTTTTAACCTTTTCGATAGAATTGAGGTAAGAATGTTTTTTTAACTTATACGGCGGGTGCGGTTATTTTACGCCGTTATAAAATCTTCAAAGATTTCCTTACAAGCTTATAAGAATATTTTCAAAGAAAATGTTTTATTTTATATGGATCTTAAATGGTTTCAAAATGAAAGTAGATATTTCTTTAAAAAGAATTTTGATTTCATCTATGTCAACATCCTTTGATGGATTTTAAGATTATTTGAAGTTGATTTATTATGATACAAAACTTCTATATTGTATTGAAGGTTTTGTGATATGTTTGACTATGGATGTGCTATTTTTATACCATTCATAGTTTATGGTGAAATTATTGACATTTCGTATGCTAGTTTTAATACGAATGTTTATGTTATGTTTAAACCTTTTCATATGGGAATGCATTGGACTTAATAAGTGACGGGTGGAGCCCACTATAGCTCCTCGATGCATCGGTAGGTCTCATGAGACAAACTAGTGTCTTGGCACAAGGCCTTGACAAAATCTTATTTGTAGTCTTGGCACGAGGCCTTGGCTATGTGGTTATGATAGTCTGGCATTATGCATTCCAGCATTATGAAAGTGGTTATTGATATTGCATGTGATTATTCGATTAGTAGAATATCCATGTGAATAAGTAAATGGCATTATTTCATTTTTATTTTTTCCATACTATGTTGAAGTTCAATTTTAAAAGGCTTTTGTTTTAGTAATTCATTGCCTTAAATGTTTATGCTTATTATGAATGTTCCGCTATATTGTTATCCTTACTGGGCATTTGAGCTCACCCCTTTTCTATGTTTTATTTTTCCCAGGTAGTGAAGAAGTAAGTTATGAATGACCTGCAGGGATATTATGAGGGGATTATAGTGTGGACTGTGGAAACATTATGTTGTTTTAGTAGTTTTTCATTTTATGATGTAATGTAAAACTTATGAATATATATAGTGTTTCCAAGGCTACTAAACCAATCGGTCTTTCGAGATTTGATCTTTCTTGTGATCATGCCAATGTTATGTAATTAATGCACCGACTCTGGGTAGCTGGGGTCGGGGCGTTACAGGTGATGAAGTGATTGATGCATTAATAAACGAATCCAATAAATAATATAATAAATATTTACATAAATATTATATTACATAATTAATTTCTTAAAAGAATATTAATGATGAATTTGAAATGTTTTTAGACTATTAAATGGTTTGGTTTAAAGTTATATTTTTATTTCAATTTTATATAAATTAAATAAATCTAATAATGTAAAAGTGGACATAATTTCCCTTTTAGAAAAACAAATAATTATTAAATTATCTAAAAATTATTAAAATATTTTAAAATAACATAGTTTATAAGGCCCCAGCCTTAAACCTTACTTAATCTTGAGTTATTACAAGATTACACATTGTGGATCTTTTCGGGTTTAGAGTTTTAGAGAATTCGATCATAAAACTTACATTACATTCCACATATAAAAAAAGTGGTTACATAAAGATAGTATTCTTCATTCCCATCAATGGAAACATATTTAAAATAAAACATGGATTCTTTCTTGACACATCCTTGACTCTATCATCTTATCATGTACCTTTCCTGTGACCTGTGAAAAACATTTCAAAAACTTGCGATGAGCATAAAAACTCAGTATGGGTTATAAAAAAAACATGGAAAGGAAACATGAGTTCATATATACATAAGAATGAAATCATAATTTACCCATAAAACATAGGCACTTTAACATACCTCATAAAATCATGAATAAATCATAGAAATCATAAGACATAAAGGTAACTTGAGGCATTCATAACATTCTTACGTAGGGAGTAACCCTCTTGGTTACATTTGGAATACCCATCACAGTATATTCCCTAAATCGCTTCGGAGAAACCTTAACGTTTCACTCCTTCACGTTACCCAATGCATTGGAGAGCTATATCGGGCTCACCCGCCCTTAGTTTATCACAGAACCACCCGTCTTCATAATAATTCCCAAGAACCATAACATAATCGTATCACATAAAACATGCATAAAGGAAACATAACATTTCCACATTTCAATCACAAGATATCAATACAACACAAAAAACATTGTGAAAACCATTTTCAATACCAAAATAAAAGAAAAGTAAAACATGGTATTTATTTTTCTTTTAAAAAGAAGGTATGGCTTGTAGAGGAGGCCGAAACTCAAATAACGGTCACGACGGCGGAGAAGTCGTTGTCGCCGCATACGTACGACAAAAACATTCCCTTTTTTCGTTTAGTAAACGCTTCGTATAAAAAATATTCTTTTTGAATAAACATAAAAGTCAAAGGGGTTTATACACCGTATAAAATAAAGTTGTGTATAAAATAAAATATGCCTCAATGAAAGGAGATTGAGATGAAGTCCCATACCTCGTATCCGACTTGATATGACCGTTCTTTAATATCCTGAATAATAAACTTGAGTTAATCTCTACTTGATTATGAACCTTTTTCAAGTTCATTATTCCTTTTAAACCATGTTATGAACATCATGTAATCATTTAAGTTAATAATGTTCATTTTGTCGATATTTGGTTCTTAAGTCAAAAATAGACTTCTTACACTTACATGTTGTTAATTTGGTCAAAGGTTCATTATATCCAGAATGATATTAATGATTTGGATAACATATATTTCATATATATTCATCATATACATGTATTTATAATATTACATCATATTTAGAGGTAAGAAATGAAATGCACCGTTCATGGAGACGGTAAGCCGTGCGTACGCATGAACGCTACTTCCATTTCTATTTCGTATTTTCTGGAATGGAATCATAATGATATAAGAGTATATTATAATTCCAGTATAATAACATATATAATATCATTAACTTTATCCTTTACACATCCCACATATGGTATTAACGAATCAAATCACTTTCAGGGGCCGGTAGTCCGCACTTCCTAAAATGAAGATATCGTGTTTACCCATAATGGGAACCATAAAGGTATGCCCAAAATGAAAAAAAAATAAGCTTAAGGAAAACATAAACATATTATATATCATATATAAAAATAATGACATCATAATGGCCACCTTTGAAGGTGTTAAATGAGTATTGAACAATCATCGTTTTGGGAGGCAGAATTTCGCCATCCCCGGAAACCATATGTTCCTTAACCATTTAATGTAGTTTTGTGAGAGTGTAGCTCAAATAAATCTTATAACAACATACTAGTATATTTAAGATACTGGTGTTGTTAGAAAAGAAGTAAATAAAAGGAGTTTAGGGGGTTGGAGAAACAAAATAAAACAAATGAACATGAGAGAATGAATTACCTTTAAAAGTGTAACTCCTTTTGATTTGAGCCTAAAGGATTCCTTTGAAAGGATTCTGCCCAAAGGGAATCCTCTAGGATGAGAAGAGGGATGTGGAGAGAGTAAATGGGCAGGGGTTGGCCGAGCCAAAGGCTTTAGGAGTGTGTGAAATGAGGTAGAGGTGGGGGCCTTTTATAAGAGGAGAGGAGGGGCACTTTGGGAAAGTAAAGAAATATTACTTTATTTGAAAATGTGTTTCGGTTTTAAAAGGTACCACATTGATATAATTCGTGGATATGGTGATAAGGGTTAGAAATCCACTCATCCAATTGGTTTTGGACATGTGTAGTTCATAGATATTACATTATCATTCCATTTTATTTAAATCGTCAAATAATGATGTCATCGCTGCATCATTATTATGTCATAAATAATTTAATTTATTTAATGTCTAAAAATTATAAAAAAATACTATGATTTAGGAAATCTTTTTATCTTTCCAATTACTATTTATAATCAAAAATCTGATCTTTATAACCCCATTTAAAAATTCTTTTTGTAAAACATATTATGTTTGTGTCACTTTTACTTTTACATTAAATAAAAAGTAATTTATGTCATTTCCCAACCAAAGTGTCTCCATTGGGACCCCAAGTTGACCCATGGATTTTTTTGGTCGGCCATGACACAGCCAATAAGGTTGGGACATGTGTCAAGCTCATCTTATTTTATTAAAGCATTATTTTTACCTTAAACTACACTAATTACCACTAATCGCGATTAAGAACTTAATAAGTTACTATTCACCAAAAAATTATTATAATATCATTGAACCAAATTTTACTTCTTAATGACAACCATGTATGTCGGATTTTTTAAATTCAAAACACAATGATGGTAAAATTTTATTTAAACGGAAAATCAGCCTTTATAAGTACCACTTAGTGGTTTCACTATACATCAAAAATTGAAGTTTTTCAGAAAATTACAAAAAATTCACCCTAAGCTATATTTGATATTACGAATTCAAAAATGAAGTCTATTTTAAAAAATTAAATACATATAAGTCAAATTAATTAATTTAATAATTAATTCCCGCTGTCAGAGCAAATAGCGTGTTTTTATGAAACAATAAGTATGAAAAGATT
Source organism: Viscum album (assembly GCA_963277665.1). Lineage (NCBI taxonomy): Eukaryota > Viridiplantae > Streptophyta > Magnoliopsida > Santalales > Viscaceae > Viscum > Viscum album. Next base: position 1,470,726,150 of record OY728126.1, on the reverse strand, counting down.
GACACCAGTTTATGTCCAATTTCAAAGTGAAATTGATTCCAATGACCACCATTGTATTAAATGGTAAAAATATATTCTAATTTCACTTAAAAACCAATTCAAAAGATAATCTAATCATATAAATAAATTAGATTAAAAAGCAATTTTGATGTAAAATGCAGTATTTTTCACTATTCATTAAAAAATGAACATTGTCAGAAAAATACCAAAAATTCACACAAAGTAAATTTTGATGTCCCAATCATAACGAATATGTTTATTTTGACAAACATAGTTTGTAAAATTGTCAAAAGATAGATTTAAAAAGGGTTTTCCATCATAAGGAAGTAAAACAATCTTTTAATAATATTAGTGTATTCCATGCATAAGATTGTATTTATTTTCATTTTAAGCCTCTAAAACACTATCTTAATCATTAATAGACATAGATAAAAATATCTATTATTCATTACTTACTTGGGATGTTACATCCTTCCCCCCTTTAGAAAATTGCGTCCCCGCAATTTATTTACTTATCGAATAAATGGGGGTACTTATCCCTCATTGCATTTTCAGATTCCCATGTTGCCTCTTCAATCATGTGGTTTTTCCACAAAACCTTTACCTGGTGAATCACTTTATTCCGTAACACTTTCTCCCTATGGTCAAGAATCTGGACCGGTTGTTCCTCATAGGATAGGTTCTCTTCCAGCTGAACTACCTATGGACTCAAAACATGAGATGGATCTGGCATATACTTTCTCAACATCGAAACGTGAAAAACATTATGTACCTGAGATAAAGTCGGAGGTAAAGCCACTCGGTATGAAAATGATCCAACTCTCTCCAGAATTTTATATGGTCCGACGAACCTTTGACTCAAATTTCCTTTCTTACCAAATCTCATCACACTTTTCCAAGGAGAAACCTTGAGAAAAACATGATCACCTACCTAGAAAGATAGAACATTCCTCCGGTTATCCGCATAACTCTTCTGCCTGCTCTGAGCTGTTCTCATGTGTTTCTGAATCAGCTGAACTTTTTCTGCCATCTCTTCTACGAATTCTGGTCCCATCAACTTCCTTTCACCCACTTCATCCCAGAAAGCTGGAGTTTGACACCGCTTCCCATATAATGCCTGAAATGGTGCTATCTGTATACTGGAATGAAAACTGTTATTATATGAAAATTCAACCAAAAGAAGATGTTGGTCCCAACTTCCTTGATAATCCATAGAACAAGCTCGTAGCATATCCTCCAATGTCTGTATTGTTCATTCTGACTGCCCATCTGATTGAGGATGAAAAGCTGTACTAAAATTTAATTCAGTACCCAACGACTTCTGAAGGCCTTTCCAAAAGTTAGAAGTAAACCTGGGATCACGATCAGATACAATGGAGAGAGGAACTCCATGTAACCTGACTATCTCTTTAAGATAAAAACGAGAAAGTTGATCAAGAGAGAAAGTATCTCGTATAGAAAGGAAATGAGCAAATTTAGTCAAGCGATCAACAATAACCCAGATTGCATTATTACCTCGAGATGTCCTTGGTAATCCCACAACAAAGTCCATGGATATATTCTCCCATTTCCACTCTGGAACTGGTAAAGGCTGAAGAATCCCTTTCGGTAACTGCCGCTCTGCTTTAACCTGCTGACAAGTCAAACACTTCATAGTAAAATCAGCAATATCTCTTTTCATTTCATCCCACCAGTAATACTCCCGCAGATCTCTATACATCTTAGTACTGCCCGGATGAATTGAAAACGGAGAACTATGAGCTTCACATAACAACTCTCTCTTCAACTGTGAACAACAAGGCACACACAATCTCTTCCCAAATCTCAAAACACAATCATTATCAATGTTGAATTCAGGCAAATTACCTTTCTGAACCAGCTCTACCTTTTTCTGCAACTCACTGTCTTGCTTCTGTGCTTGCTTGATTCTATCTGATAGAGAAGATCTCACTGATACCTGAAACAAAACAGAATGACTTCCTGCACCAACAACTTCAATGCCAAAGTTTATCAAATCCTTAACCAAAGGATCAGGTTCCAAATGCAACATTTTTAATGAAGCATTACTTTTTCGACTCAAAGCATCAGCCACTTTATTTGCTTTTCCCGGATGGTAATGAATTGTACAATCATAATCCTTGATTAATTCTATCCATCTCCTTTGTCTCATGTTTAACTCTTTCTGAGTGAATATATACTTTAAACTTTTGTGATCGGTATATATTTCACACTTCACTCCATACAAATGATGCCTCCAAATTTTTAAAGCAAAAACAACAACAGCTAATTCCAAATCATGTGTAGGGTAATTTACCTCATGAGTTTTCAACTGTCGTGTAGCATAAGAAATTACCTGATCATTCTGCATTAGGATGCAACCATGTCCTTTCAATGAAGCATCACTGTATATAAAAAACTCACCATTCCTGGAAGGTAGTGACAAAACTGGAGCATTCACCAATCTTCTTTTCAATTCCTGAAAACAATCATCACATTATTTTGTCCAGATAAACTTAACACCCTTCCGAGTTAGCTTAGTCATTGTGCTAGATAACCGTGAAAAATTTCTAACAAACCTTCGGTAATAGCCCGCCAAACCAAGGAAGCTACGAATCTCGGTTACATTTGTGGGTCTTGGCCATTCTTCCACAACTTTTGTTTTTGCAGGATCAACAATTATTCCATCTTTAGAAACAATGTGACCAAGGAAAGAAATTTGTTGCAACCAAAACTCACACTTGCTGAATTTCCCATACAGTTTCTTTTCATTTAAGGTTTTCAAGATAACCCTTAAATATCTTTCATGCTCCTCTTTACTTTTAGAAAACACCAAAATATCATCAATGAAAACCACCACAAACTTATCCAAGAACTCATGGAAAATTCTATTCATTAAGTCCATGAATACAGCAGGTGCATTGGTTAGCCCAAAAGGCATTACTACAAATTCATAATGGCTATATCTCGTACAGAACGCGGTCTTCGGAATATCTGCCTCCTTTACATTCAGCTGATGGTACCCCGATCTCAGGTCAATCTTTGAAAAAAACTGAGCTCCCTGGAGCTGATCAAACAAATCATCGATATGAGGCAAAGGATATTTGTTCTTAACAGTGATGTTATTCAAGGATCTATAATCAATGCAAAGTCTCATAGAACCATCTTTCTTTTTAACAAATAAAACAGGAGCACCCCATGGTGATGTGCTAGGTCTAATGAAACCTTTCGCTAATAAATCTTGCAATTTCTCCTTCAACTCTAAAAGTTCAATTTGTTCCATTCGATAAGGGGGTTTTGAAATTGGCTTAGCATCAAGAACTAAGTCAACAGTAAACTCAACTTACTGATCTGGTATTATTCCAGGCAACTCATCAGGAAAAACATCAGGATACTCATTTACCACTGGCACATCATTAATCTGAACAGTTTCTTTATTTTCAACGACGTTTGCAAGGTAACATTCATTTCCATCTTTTACAAGTTTCTCGTCCTCTTGATATGTTATCAAAAGTAAGGGTTCATTCTTGTAAACAAACTGAAATTCTTTCTGAAAAGAATCTTCTTTAGCTCTACAGTCAATCTTAGCATGGTAAATAGAGAGCCAATCCATACCCAAGATATAATCAAACTCTACTAGAGGTAGAACAATAAGGTTTTCAAGTAGGTTCTTTCCACAGATAAGGATAGGAAGATTCTTATAAATTCTTTTTGCCTCAACATTTCCCCCAGGTGTTTTTACCAAAAATTTAGGAGTCATTTCATGAGATGGTATTCCCATATTACTAGAAAAGTTTTCAGAGATGAAAGAATGTGTAGACCCCGAATCAAACAACACACTGGCATAATCTGAAAAAACAAACAAAGTACCTGATACAACTTCATTTGAGGGCCCGACATCTGCTGAAGTAGTTTCAAAGGATTTCACCACCCCTTTCTGCTTGTAGTCTAACTGCTTCCCATCACTCATGCTCCTTGTTGGACACTCGTTTTCACAGTGACCCATCTCATTGAACTTATAACATTTCACTAACTATAAATCAAATTTGTTCTTACCTTCACTATGATCCTTTTCAGTGAAATCACGAGCCTTATGTCCCATCTTACCACATCGGTAGCACTTCCCAGAATTCAGAAGACATTCCCCAGCATGACTTTTGCCACATTTATCACAAACTGGAAACTTAGTTCTCTTACCATCAGACTTTTTTGAAGAATTCTTACCTTTCTCCTGCCACCTCGGTCTCTTCTTTTGCTGGTTGTTATAGAAAACTTGGTCATCGGAAAACTCCATTTCCACCTTCTCAGCACATCGAACAAGCTTTTCATAACTTTTAAACTCACGAGAAGCTAATGCCCTTCGATATTTTGGCTTTAATCCTGAGTAAAAACGATTGATTTTACTATCAAGGTCTCGGATAAAATTTGGAGCATACCTTGCCAATCGAGTGAAACTTTCTTCATAGGCGTCCACTGAGTCTTCCTCTTGCCTCAATTCCAAGAATTTCTTTTCCATCCTAAGTCGAACAGCCTTAGGAAAATACTTGTCAAGAAACATATCTTTGAATTCATCCCAGTCAAGAGCATCAATCTCATCGGCGTCCCTGATATTTTTAAACATAGACCACCACTGATCTGCTTCACCCTCCAAACGGTAAATAGCAAGACTAACCTTTTGATTGTCTGAACACCCCATGACATCAAAAATCTTCTCCAGTGCTTTAATCCACCCTTCAGCTAGCACATGGTCAGATAATCCTCTGAATGATGGTGAATGTTGCCTCATGAAATGTTCCACCACTGACATGTTCCTCTGCGGTTGATCTGGCTGATCTCGTGCATGGATACCACCACCATTTATCGCTTGAGTCAACTGCGCCATTACTGCAACAAACTGTTTAGTTCCAATTCCGACCATCTCGGGATGCTGATTCGGAAGGTTATTTCCTTCTATATTCCTTCCTAGCACTGCTTCCCTGTTTCCTCTGCGGAAAACCATTCTGAACAAACATGTCTTAGATGAAGCAACATGGTAATCTTTAAATGCTATATCATTTCGAAAAAAATATTTTTGGATAATAATTTAATAGAATTCTAACTCCTAATGTTATCTAAACCTTCCTTTGATATCAACTATAAGGCCCCAGCCTTAAACCTTAATTAATCTTGAGTTATTACAAGATTACACATTGAGGATCTTTTTGGGTTTAGAGTTTTAGAGAATTAGATCATAAAACTTGCATTACATTCCACATATAAACAAAGTGGTTACATAAAGATAGTATTCTTCATTCCCATCAATGGAAACATATTTAAAATAAAACATAGATTCATTCTTGACACATCCTAGACTCTATCATCTTATCATGTACCTTTCCCATGACCTGTGAAAAACATTTCAAAAACTTGGGATGAGCATAAAAACTCAGTATGGGTTATAAAAAAAACATGGAAAGGAAACATGAGTTCATATATACATAAGAATGAAATCATACTTTACCCATAAAACATAGGCACTTTAACATACCTCATAAAATCATGAATAAATCATAGAAATCATAAGACATAAAGGTAACTTGAGGCATTCATAACATTCTTACGTAGGGAGTAACCTTCTTGGTTACGTTTGGAATACCCATCACAGTATATTCCCTAAATCTCTTTGGAGAAACCTTAATGTTTCACTCCTTCGTGTTACCCAATGCATTGGAGAGCTATATCGGGCTCACCCGCCCTTAGTTTATCACGGAACCACCCGTCTTCATAATAATTCCCAAGAACCATAACATAATCGTATCACATAAAACATGCATAAAGGAAACATAACATTTCCACATTTCAATCACATGATATCAATACAACACAAAAAAATTGTGAAAACCATTTTCAATACCAAAATAAAATAAACGTAAAACATGGTATTTATTTTTCTTTTAAAAAGAAGGCATGGCTTGTAGAGGAAGCCGAAACTCAAATAACGGTCACGACGGCAGAGAAGTCGTTGTCGCCACATACGTATGAGAAAAACATTCCTTTTTGTTGTTTAGTAAACGCTTCGTATAAAAAATATTCCTTTTGAATAAACGTAAAAGTCAAAGGGGTTTATACACCGTATAAAAGAAAGTTGTGTATAAAATAAAATATGCCTCAATGAAAGGAGATTGAGACGAAGTCCCATACCTCGTATCAGACTTGACCCGACCGTTCTTTAATCTCCTGAATAATAAACTTGAGTTAATATCTACTTGATTATGAACCTTTTTCAAGTTCATTATTCCTTTTATACCATGTTATGAACATCATGTAATCATTTATGTTAATAATATTCGTTTTGTCGGTATTTGGTTCTTAAGTCAAAAATAGACTTCTTACACTTACATGTTGTTAATTTGATCAAAGGTTCGTTATATCCAGAATGATATTAATGATTTGGATAACTTATATTCCATATATATTCATAATATACATGTATTTATAATATTACATCACATTTAGAGGTAAGAAATGAAATTCACCATTCATGGAGACGGTAAGCCGTACGTACGCATGAATGCTACTTCCATTTCTATTTCGTATTTTCTGGAATGGAATCATAATGATATAAGAGTATATTATAATTCTAGTAAAATAACATATATAATATCATTAACTTTAACCTTTACACATCCCACATATGGTATTAATGAATCAAATCACTTTCAGGGGCCGGTAGTCCGCACTTCCTAAAATGAAGATATCGTGTTTACCCATAATGGGAACCATAAAGGTATTCCCAAAATGAAAAAAAGAAGCTTAAGGAAAACATAAACATATTATATATCATATATAAAAGTAGTGACATCATAATGGCCACCTTTGAAGGTGTTAAATGAGTATTGAACAATCATCATTTCGGGAGGCAGAATTTCGCCATCCACGGAAACCATATGTTCTTTAACCATTTAATGTAGTTGTGTGAGAGTGTAGCTCAAATAAATCGTTTACCAAAATCCTAGTATATTTAAGATACTTGTGTTGTTACAAAAGAAGTAAATAAAAAGAGTTTAGGGGGTTGGAGAAACAAAATAAAACAAATGAACATGAGAGAATGAATTACCTTTAAAAGTGTAATTCCTTTTGATTTGAGCCTAAAGGCTTCCTTTGAAAAGATTCTGCCCAAAGGTAATCTTCTAGGATGAGGAGAGAGATGTGGAGAGAGTAAATGGTCAGGGTTTGGCCGAGCCAAAGGCTTGAGGAGTGTGTGAAATGAAGTAGAGGTGGGGGCCTTTTATAAGAGGAGAGGAGGGGCACTTTTGGAAAGTAAAGAAATATTACTTTATTTGAAAATGTGTTTCGGTTTTAAAAGGTCCCACATTGATATAATTCATGGATAAGGTGATAAGGGTTCTAAATACACTCATACAATTGGATTTGGACATGTGTAGTTCATAGATATTACATTATCATTCCATTTTATTTAAATCGTCAAATAATGATGTCATCGCTGCATCATTATTATGTCATAAATAATTTAATTTATTTAATGTCTAAAAATTATAAAGAAAAATACTATGATGTAGGAAATCTTTTTAGCTTTCCAATGACTATTTATAATCAAAAATATGATCTTTATAACGCCATTTAAAAATTCTTTTTGTAAAACATATTATGTTTGTGTCACTTTTACTTTTACATTAAATAAAAAGTAATTTGTGTCATTTCCCAACCAAAGTGTCTCCATGGGGTCCCCAAGTTGACCCATGACTTTTCTTTGTCGGCCATGACACAAAAAATAAGTTTGGGACATGTATCAAGCTCATCTTATTTTATTAAAGCATTATTTTTACCTTAAACTACACTAATTACCACTAATCGCGATTAAGAACTTAATAAGTTACTATTCACCAAAAAATTATTATAATATCATTGAACCACATTTTACTTATTAATGAAAACCATGTATGTCGGATTTTTGAAATTAAAAACACAGTGATGGAAAAATTTTATTTAAACGGAAAATCAGTCTTTATAAGTACCACTTAGTGGTTTCACTATTCATCAAAAATTGATGTTTTTCAGAAAATTACAAAAAATTAAACCTAAGATATATTTGATATTAAGAATTCAAATATGAAGTCTATTTTACAAAATTAAATACATATGAGTCAAATTAATTAATTTAATAATTAATTCCCGCTGTCAGAGCAAATAACGTGTTTTTATGAAACAATAAGTATCAAAAGATTGACACCAGTTTAAGTCCAATTTCAAAGTGAAATTGATTCCAATGATCACCAATGGATTAAATGGTAAAAATATATTCTAATTTCACTTCAAAACCAATTCCAAAGATAATCTAATCATATAAATAAATTATATTAAAAAGAAGCTTTGATGTAAAATGCATTATTTTTCACTATTCATTAAAAAATGAACATTGTCAGAAAAATACCAAAAGTTCACACAAAGTAAATTTTGATGTCCCAATCATAACGAATAAGTTTATTTTGACAAACATAGTTTATAAAATTGTCAAAAGATATATTTAAAAAGGGTTTTCCATCATAAGGATGTAAAACAATCTTTTAAGAATATTAGTGTATTCCATGCATAAGATTGTATTTATTTTCATTTTAAGCCTCTAAAACACTATCTTAATCATTAATAGACATAGATAAAAATATCTATTATTCATTACTTACTTGGGATGTTACATAGTTATTATGATATAGAATAAAATTTAATGAAGTATAAAATTTTGAGAAATTCACCCCATATATGTAAAGTTAGTAGCTTCTTAATAATTAAAATATAGTTACCACTTTTTAAATTAGATGAGAATAATTAAGGGTTAAACGAAAAGATAAGGTTTAATATAAACATAATACATGTCTAAAATATAATTTATGACAAGATTTAGATCAATACTCGTCTTATCTTATCCATGTATCATGTTGGATCCCCATGGATTAAAATAAATAATGTATATTAATTTAATATTTTAATACTTTTCACAGGTGACCCTCATTTATCCTATAAAAAAGCTACCCATTTATCTCTATTAATCAACCATTGAAATCCTTTTAGTTCATCCAATATCTATCTAATAATAATCCAATAATACCTTCTAACATTCATGATGATCTTTTTAGGAAGAACCCCCTTCATAGAGTTGTTATTTGTTTTCTTCAAAGGTGATCAATCGAAGATGATAAATCATTTTCTATAAGTGTTTCTATTTTATTTCTACATCAAATTTCTGAAATCTCATTCATCCATGATTAGATAACTATTCCAGTATCCTTAGTATACTGAGATTTCATTATGTTAATATCATCCCCTTAATATCATCCCTACGTGTGAATTATCACCTCCACAAACCGATTTAGTTCTTTTTCCTCTACAGTATTTTAAGATTGGTTATAATAATAGAATTATTATTAATATATTATATTAATGATACATTAATCATTATAATATATTAATATATCAATTAAATTCTTACTTCCATGTGAATATAAATAATAATGATGATCATGTGTGTGTGTGAATTATCACCTCTAAGAAGCGGTGTGACACATTTTTAATCATTATATCACATTTATGATATATATATATACTTGTAAATTATTATTATTATTTAAATAATATCCTGATCAATTTGTAAAGGTTAAATAATAATTACCTTATTTCCATAATGATCAATGAAAAATGGAAACGTTACTTGTCACGACCCCCTCCCCACAAAGTGTACCCCTCCTGGGTCGACAATGTGAGAAGAGAGATAATGACCCCCGAGTCCCGCCTCTAGTAGGCCCCGGGTTGGCGACTAGCACTGAGGGTATAATAAACACACAAATGGGAGGCATTACCCTCTAAGAGAACACATGTAGAAGAGAGAGATAGAATAGACTCCAATCAACTCCAACTTAGAACTGAGATATAAAAGGAAACCAAGTACATATATGAAATTTCATGCAAAAGTACTACAACTGAAAGGGGAAACTAAAAGTACCCAAAAGAAAGTAAAACGACAGCGACCTCAAGCCCGAACAACTCCTCCTCCAACCGTAAGCTAGTAGTAACCAGCTTGATCTCCAACCTGCTCCAAGTGACCTGAAAAACAGTTTATATATACATAGGGTGAGTATAACAGTATATTCAGTAGGATCCTCCCCAAGCCTCTCGTGCAAAAGTAAAGAAAGCATGCTAAAGCCCAGTGAACAACAAGTGAAACTAACTCGTCACCTAAACATGTATACTATGTTCCCAACCTCACCATGGCTACTCTCTCCAAGTAATGAATACTAGAATATAACATATAGTAAAGAATATCAAGGGTACCCCTCTACTACTTCCCCACTGGTTTGCCACTTTTCCCCAACGACATACGTCCTGTGCATCTCTCTCCAAAGGCTTGCCCACAGACACCTGGGCTACGCTCCATAATCTGCAACTCGTGAACCACATAGGCTTGCCCGCAGACACCTGGGCGAAGCACCACACCGTCCTCACAACCAAAGGTAACCAGGTAGTTTCCGGGAGCCACCACAACTCGCATAACGTGTATCATACGTCGGGTATAATACCTCAAGCCATTACAGCCCATACTCCGAGTAAGGATCCTCAAGCCATCATAGCCTATACACGTTACACCTATAGTAGTCCATAGGATACTATATCCAGAATATATGCGTGTGAATAACCACAAAACATTACAGCCCTCTACACACATATATGGGGTAACTAACTGTTGTGCCTCGTGGCACAAGTATCTACCAAGAGAATAGAGAGGGGACAAAGGGGGTAGTCAGCCATTCGACCTCCCATCAGAATGTTGGGGAAAACACCCCACCAGGGCTCAGAATCCCCGGGGTGTCAATTGCCCTTACCGAAAGGGTGGAGTAGCGTATAGAAACAAAAAATGTACAGAATATATAAGTAACTCACATCCACACTATGGGTATTACCTAGTCTTAGATACAACTACAACTAATGTATCTCAGACTCTAGGCTGCTACTTCTAAGACTAGGTATCCTATAAGAACACAAAAATTTGAAGATATTTATTGGATTACTCCGTTCTCATTTTATCAGTTCCACTGTACATTAATTAATTCTTTAAACATTAATTAAGAATGAACAATTCCACATTAAACTGAATTGGCATCACATTCGAAAAAAACTGCTCCTTTTTAAGATTCACATCACATTTAAATTCCAGCATCTCCATCCCCATGGATTTTCACCATTTAATCAAACATTCATTACAGAATTACTTTTCCACATTCCCAGACATTATTGAAAAAAATCCTATGCTTCTAAACACAAAGGAAGCTCAACACAGTGAATAGATATACTACCCATTGAGTCTTTGCCTCCTATAGAAAGAGCATATACCCATTCTCCCTCGAGAGGCTAAACACGGAAAGCACGTGGCATACCCCACGCGTCTTCGCCTCCTTCGAAAGAAGGGTAGCAAGACCAGCTTCCTTGAGCAGTGGTGAAAAGCAAAACAGATTAACATTCAAGAAATCCACAAGTAACCAGCAACCACATCCATCCCATTCCATCACCCCTGGTGTCCTCCCCAACACCCACATACATAAACTGATGCATCTCGCCACTCTAGGCATCATCTGCTGCCATAACCACACGACCTCCATGCCTCCACATATCACAAAAACCATCCAGGCTCACATCACAGCACAAGCAGCAGGAAAACAAACATCACATCATGGGCTCTTGACCCTTTAACAAACTAGAGGGTAACTCAGAACCCTTTTATAAATTCCCACATAATCTGTTCTGTAATCCATATTGAATTGGCAGATTTTTTATTCGTAGGTTCCAATCATGGATACCTAATCAGCATGCTATCAAAATTAAATAACCATTCTTACTTCCCTAATTTTATTATCCTCAAATTAGAACAACTACAACAACGGCAATAACCAGATTAATCTACATGCCTCTTTATCTTTATCCAATTAATTAACAATTAATTCCGGCTTTACGTTCATTGTCAATTTCTATCATGAACGAACAAAAAATCAAAGAAAACATAGATATCACTATATCTAGGAAAACATGAGGCAAACCGTTATCACAGTATAAAGAAACAACAGGCGATCAACCAATTCTTTTAATCCGATTCAAGTATTTAATTAGGTCAATTTCATTGTGATCCAAAGGGATAAATCATGCTAATTATACGATTGCACATATACAATTAGATAAGCCATGAATCCCCTACCTCGAAGAGTTCTTAACGTCCTTTATCCACACAACGGGTCAGAATCCTCCTCTCGTGACAACTACATCCACCGGAGGATGCTGTGGTACGACAAACCAACCAACCCCAAGAAAACCCATTAGAATCTTGGAAATTACATGATATAATTATGGAAAGGATGATAGGAGAAGATGAACCCTAAAAGAACGACGATACAACATACCTTATATCGAAGATTGATCGACACAACTTGGTTGCATCAAAACAAAGCGGAACCAATCCTAGGAGTAATGATTGATTGTGCAACTCCTACGAGAAAGGATTGAATGGTTCTAGTGCCTCCTAGTTGAGAATAAAGGGAAAGAACATGGGAGAATGATATCTCATCCCTTTTTGAAGATTAAATGGGGCAACGGTTTAAGATCCGGTTAATTCTCCATTAAAAACGGATTGCATTAACCCACGTGGTTTGACCAAGTAAAACATTCCAAGCCTTAGGATTAATTAATATAGGATTTATGTAATTTTAAACGGCCTTAAGAGACCTTAAAAATAAGGCTTAAAAAGTATTTTACGTTAATGGAAACGTCAAAAGGGGAAAAACTGTAGGAATCTGGAAACACTGTTCACCCACTGTTACTGTACATGAAACCAATCTGTGAAACCAATCTGTGAAACCGATCTGTGAAACCGATCTGTGAAACCGATCTGTGAAACTGATCTGTGAAACCGATCTGTCACCCCGATCCGTGAAACCGATCTGTGAAACCGATCTGTCACACCGATCTGTGAAACCGATCTGTCACACCGATCTGTGAAACCGATCTGTCAGACCGATCTGTGAAACCGATCTGTCACACCGATCTGTGAAACCGATCTGTCACACCGATCTATGAAACCGATCTGTGAAACCGATCTGTCAGACCGATCTGTGAAACCGATCTGTCACACCGATCTGTGAAAACGATCTGTCACACCGATCTGTGAAACTGATCTGTCACACCGATCTGTGAAACTGATCTGTCAGACCGATCTGGGAAACCGACCTGTCACACCGATCTGTGAAACCGATCTGTCACACCGATCTGTGAAACAGATCTGTCAGACTGATCTCTGAAACCGATCTGTCACACCGATCTGTGAAACCGATCTGTCAGACCGATCTGTCAGACCGATCGGTGAGACCGATCTATTACTGTTCATAAAACTGGAAACATTGTTCACAGAACTGGAAAAATTGGCAAAGTGTTGGGGATAAGTCCCCTTGACCTCCCGGAACACCTCCAACACAAAAATTTCACAAAGTAATGGACCAGAGAGGTCCGGGCCATTACATTAGATACCTCTCAAAACATTCTCGTCCACGAGAATTAAAAACCAACCTAGAAGAAAAGAGGGGTCTGAACAACCACCCCATAAGATACCTCTCAGGGGAAAACCACCATGAGTTGTTCAAAAGCTGGAACAAAACTACGACATCTGAGAGTATGGAAACAAACAATCCATATCCAAACAATTCAAACATCACATCACATCACATCAAAGGACCATAAATAAAACATGAAAGGTCCAACCACAAAGAAAACATCATTACAAGAAAGGAGTTAAACATTAAACAACTCTGGTTACTAAGCACGTATCTGTGACTCACGCTCCCAGGTACTCTCCTCCATGCCACCGTGTCGCCACAAGACACGAACTAAGGGGATAGAACGCCCACACAACACCTTCTCCTTGTGGTCTTGGATCTCCACAGGTCGCTCCTCGAAGGTTGCATCATCGTCAATATCGATCTCTCCCCAATCGATAACATGAGATTCATCATGAAGATAATGATGAAGATGTGATACATGGAAAACATCATGTATCCGACTCATCTGAGGGGGAAGTGTTACTCGATATGCCACAGCTCAATCACGAGCTAACACCTTGAAAGGCCCAACAAACCGGGGAGAAATCTTACTTCCCCGACCAAACCTTCGCTGCCCACAACGGGGAGTCACCTTCAGAAACACATGATCCCCAACTTTAAACTCTAACGGTATCCATCTTTGATCAGCATATGATTTCTGACGATCCTGTGCTGCCTTCATCCTCTTATGAATCACCTGAACCATCTCGGTTTTATTCTGCACTAGTTCTGGTCCGAGAATTGCTGACTCTCCGACCCTAGTCCAGTACAACGGAGAACGGCATGGCCGGCCATACAAGGCTTCAAACGGCGCCATACCGATGGTAGAGTGAAAACTATTATTGTAAGCGAACTCTACCAAGGGTAAGTACTTCACCCATGAACCTCCAAAATCAAAAACATAAGAGCGCAACATGTCTTCAAGAGTCTGGATGGTTCGCTCTGTCTGACCATCCGTTTGAGGATGAAAAGCAGTGCTAAGGCACAGTTGAGAGCCAAAAGCATGTTGGATACCTCTCCACACCCTAGAGGTAAAACTAGGGTCTCGATCAGAAATGATCGTCCTAGGTACTCCATGAAGTCTCACCACCTCCTCTAGATACTGCCTCGACAAAACTTCCACTGAGCTCGACTCCTTTATCACTATAAAGTGGGCCGACTTTGTTTAATGATCCACTACCACCCATATAGCATCATGTCCTCCCGGAGCTCGAGGTAAACCTGTAACAAAATCCATTGAGATGTCCTCCCACTTCCACTGAGGAATATCTATGTGTTGGAGAAGACCACCAGGAACACGGTGTTCGACCTTCACCTTCTGGCAGACTAAACATCGAGACACACATTCTGCAACTGTACGCTTCAGCCCAGGCCACCAAAACTGACTCCTCAAGGATCAGTACATCTTCGTCACACCAGGATGTACCGCCAAGGGTGAACTATGGAACTCTCGAAGAACCGTCTCGCGCATCTCTAAGGGAACAAAAATCCTACCATGATACAACACTCAGTGTTGTTCATCCTCCGACCAACCATCAGGGGCCTCCCCACAAACAACTCTGTCTCTCCAAACTTCCACCTCTAGATCACCCAACTGAGACTCTTCCACCTTCTGCATCAGAGATAACTGCACCGTCATCTGGAAAAGACAAACTCTACCTCCAACCTCTTCCATATAAAGATGTAATACTGACAGTTCCTCCATTACTCTCGAAGAGTCACCGAATTCACGCACAGCATCACTACGTGACTTCCGGCTCAGCGCATCAGCAACAACATTTCACTTCCCAGGTGTATACGATATTTCGAAGTCGTATTCCTGCAAGAACTCCATCCACATACGCTGCCGCAAGTTCAAGTCCCGCTGAGAGAAAACATACCTCAATCTCTTATGATTGGTGAAAACCACAAAGCGCTCGCCGATGAGGTAATGTCTCCACAACTTCATCGCAAACACCACAGCTGCCAACTCAAGATCATGGGTGGAATAGTTACGCTCATGGGGACGCAATTGTCAGGACCCATAAGAAACAACTGACCTTTGTTGCATATGAAAACATCCTTGCCCCAGATGTGAAGCATCACAGAAAACATCAAACTGGACTCCCTCCGCTGGAAGACAAAGGACTAGAGCACTTACCAACTTCTCCTTTAGATATTCGAAAGCTTCCTGACACTGATCAGTCCACATGAATGCTTGATCCTTTCTGGTCAAAGCTATTAGAGGAGTCACAACCCGTGAGAAATTTTCTACGAACCTTATGTAATAGCCTGCGAGACCAAGGAAACTTCGCACCTCTAACACTATCTTGGGGGATGCCCAAGACACTACTACTTCTATCTTCGATGGTTCCACAGATACTCCCTGTTGGGACAAAACATTCCCTAAGAAACGAACTTCTCGAGCCCAGAACTCACACTTGGACAACTTCCCAAACAACTGATGTTGGCGATGAACTCCCAAAACAGCTCGTAGATGCTCTGCATTCTCTTCTTCAGATGTGGAGTACAAAAGGATGTCATCGATGAAAACCACAACAAACTTGTCCAGGAATTCACGGAACACAGCATTCATCAACCCCATGAAAATAGCTGGAGCATTCGTTACGCCGAATGGCATTACAACAAACTCATAATGCCCATGACGACAACGAAAAACAGTCTTTGGGATATCGTCATCCTTTACAAACATTTGGTGATATCCTGACCGCAAGTCGATCTTTGAGAACCAACTTGCACCCTTTAGTTGATCGAACAGGTCATCAATCAGTGGAAGAGGATAGCGATTCTTTATTGTCACTTTGTTTAATCGACGATAATCGACACACAACCGCAAACTACCGTCAACCTTTTTCACAAACAAAACTGGTGCACCCCACGGTGACACGCTTGGCTGAACAAAACCACACTAAAACAGACCATCAAGCTGAATACATAGCTCTCGTAACTCAGAAGGGTCCATTCTATACGGAGACATAGAGATAGGAGACGCTCCTGGCTGTAGCTCGATCCCAAACTCGATCTCTCGTCGAGGGGGTAATGCTACAACCTCTTCGGGAAATACATCAAGGTACTCCTCCACAACCCTAGGAAACACCAACTGCTCAAACTCTGAAGAACATAACATCATCCCATCCATCATGGATGATAAGGAAGGAACTCGTCTATGACTCATTCGAGGATCTCTCTCACCAAAAAACACCACTTCCACTCCATCTTCATCAAAGAAAATGACCTTCTTCCTGTAGCAATCCACAATAGCCTGCACCGAATACAACCAATCCATGCCGAGTATGACATCATATGGTTGTATTCGTAAACATAGGAAATATTCCCAAGAGCGGTGTTTCCCCAACACTAGCTCACAGTCTCTACATACTTCAAACAAGTCAGCTCGACCTCCAACTGGCGTAGTCAACGCCAAGGGCACTGGAAGCCTCTCTACCTCATGTCCCAAAGAGTAGACAAGGGTAGGGGATATAATGGAGTGTGTCGCTCCTGAATCAAACAAGGCATACACCAAGGTAGAAAACAAGAAAAGGGTACCTCAGACGACGTCTGGCTCGCCTGGGGCTGGCAACGCTAGAGCATGAAGCTGACCACGACCACCTCCACGGCCTCTCTGACCCTGATGACGACCACCACCATGGCCGCGCTCTTCTCTCTGAGGACGGGGAGCGTCATGGGGCTGTCCTCTGCCTGCTCCATCTACCCTCTGGTGATCTAAAGCTGGTGCAACCTACTGCTGCTGCCTCGGCTAGAACTGCCTCAACGGAGGAACCTGGAGTGGAGCGCCCGGTGCACGATGACTGCTCTGAAAAGTCGGGCACTCCCGTTGCTGATGACCATGACCACCATAAGAAAAACAAGCGCCTGATCCCTTGGCATAGGCCTGAGAGTTTCTGCCTTCGTAGAAACGATATGGGAAGGGCTGGGACCTACCCCCAGGTGAACGAAAACTCTTCTGTCCTGAAAACCGAGAACCCCGGACCACAGCTCTGCTTCATGAGGAATCATGACGATTCCCCTCTCGCGACGATCCGGTTCTAGCCAAAGTCCTCTCAACAACCTCTTCCCTCGCCAACACCTCAAGATATGTCTTCAGCATAAATGGGGTGATCTGGCGCTAGATCTCTGGACGCAAAGCCTCCTCGAAATGCCTCGCCCTAGCCTCGTCATCTGGTAAAAGGTCTGAAGTATATCGTAGAAGGTTCATGAAATGGATTCCAAACTATCAAACATTAGAGATCCCCTGTCGAAGGGTGATAAGCTCCTAGCGACTGGACGCCTTCACAGTAGATGAAAGAAACTCGACTCTAAACCTGTCTCGAAACTCCTCCCATGAGATCGCTGACTCCTCACGATCACCGAGGAACAAGAACCACCACTGCCTCGCTGCTCCACGCAGCATCGTCACAACCAAGGACACCCAGTGTTCCTTCCGAGCACGAATCGAACTGAAGCCTATCTCGATCTCCTCCAACTAGTATTTTGTAACTGCATCTGCAATGGAGCCCTCGTACTTCTGTAGACTCTGGCACTGAAACTCTCGAAGTGTCTTCCTCCAAGTGTCATCGTCGTCAACCTCTACTCGGCGGTGATCTGCTGGAACAGCCTGTTGGGCATCTTCTGCGCAAACCTGATGAGGACGTCGACCTGGAGCCATACCTGTAAAATAACAACTGTTAGAGCTCCTAAGCCTGGAATATGGAAGACTCATCATTAATTAATTAATTGTTTTGTTTTATTAATTTCAGGTTACCTATCCCAAGGTCTACCCATTCAAACACAGGCGCAAAGAGTAATGATGCATGATCCTTTCCTAGGTCTCTACCCTGCAACCAGTATCAATTTGTTTAGTAGCCATCGTAAACTTTATGGTCCATGCAACAGATCATAGGGGGCCCTGAACGCTTATGTCTCTGCTGGTCTCCAGTGTTTACCCCACTTTCTAAACATGGATGACACCGTTGCCCTACCATCCCATGCATCGTCACCTGTGCCTAACTCCAAACTCCATCCTATCCCTCAACCAGACCTCTGAAACCACTCTGTCACGACCCGCTCCCCACAAAGTGTACCCCTCCTGGGCCGACAATATGAGAATAGAGATAATGACCCCCGAGTCCCGCCTCCAATAGGCCCCGGGTTGGCAACTAGCACCAAGGGTATAATAAACACAAAAATGGGAGGCATTACCCTCTAAGAGAACACATGCAGAAGAGAGAGATAGAATAGACTCCAATCAACTCCAACTTAGAACTGATATATAAAAGGAAACCAAGTACATATATGAAATGTCATGCAAAAGTACTACAACTGAAAGGGAAAACAAAAAGTACCCAAAATAAAGTAAAACGACAATGACCACAAGCCCGAACAGCTCCTCCTCCAACCGCAAGCTAGTAGTAACCAGCTTGATCTCCAACCTGCTCCAAGTGACCTGAAAAACAGTTTATATATACATTGGGTGAGTATAAAAGTATACTCAGTAGGATCCTCCCCAAGCCTCTCGTGAAAAAGTAAAGAAAGCATGCTAAAGCCCAGTGAACAACAAGTGAAACTAACTCGTCACCTAAACAGGTATACTATGTTCCCAACCTCACCATGGCTACTCTCGCCAAGTATCGCATACAATAATATAGAATATAGTAAAGAATATCAAGGGTGCCCCGCTACTACTTCCCCACTAGTTTTCCGCTTTTCCACAACGACATATGTCCTGTGCATCTCTCTCCAAAGGCTTGCACACAGACACCTGGGCTAAGCTCCACAATCTGCCCCTCGTGCACCACATAGGCTTGCCCACAGACACCTGGGTGAAGCACCACACCGTCCTCACAACCAAAGGTAACCAGGTAGTCTCCGGGAGCCACCACAGCTCGCATAAAGTGTATCATATGTTGGGTATAATACCTCAAGCCATTACAGCCCATACTCCGAGTAAGGATCCTCAAGCCATCATAGCCTATACACGTTACACCTACAGTAGTCCATAGGATACTATATCCAGAATATATGCGTGTGAATAACCACAAGCCATTACAGCCCTCTACACACATATATGGGGTAACTAACCACTATGCCTCGTGGCACAAGTATCTGCCAAGAGAAGAGAGCGGGGCCAAAGGGGGTAGTCAGCCATTAGACCTCCCATCAGAATGTTGGGGAAAACACCCCCCAGGGCTCAGAATCCCCGGGGTGTCAGTTGCCCTTACCGACAGGGTGGAGTAGCGTATAGAAACCCAAAATGTACAGAATATATAAGTAACTCACATCCACACTATGGGCATTACCTAGTCTTAGATACAACTGCAGCTAACGTCTCTCAGACTCCAGGATGCTACTTCTAAGACTTGGTATCCTATAAGCACACAAACATTTAAAGAGATTTATTAGATTACTCCGTTCTCATTTTATCAGTTCCACTATACATTAATTAATTCTTTAAACATTAATTAAGAATGAACAATTCCACATTAAACTAAATTGGCATCACATTCAAAAACAACTGCTCCTTTTTAAGATTCACATCACCTTTAAATTCTAGAATCTCCATCCCCGTGGATTTTCTCCATTTAATCAAACATTCATTACAGAATTACTTTTCCACATTCCCAGGCATTCTAGAAAAACATCCTATGCTTCTAAACACAAAGGAGGCTCAACACGGTGAATAGATATACTACCTGTCGAGTCTTTGCCTCCTATAGAAAGAGAATATACCCATTCTCCCTCGAGAGGCTAAACACGGAAAGCACGTGGCATACCCCGCGCGTCTTTGCCTCCTTCGGAAGAAGGGTAGCAAGACCAGCTGCCTTGAGTAGCGGGGAAAAGCAAAGAAGATTAACATTCACGAAAACCACAAGCAACCAGCAACCACATCCATCCCATTTCATCACCCCTGGTGTCCTCCCCGACACCCACATGCATAAACTGATGCATCTCTCCACTCTAGGCGTCATCTTCTACCATAACCACAAGGCCTCCATGCCTCCACATATCACAACAACCATCCAGGCTCACATCATAGCACAAGCATCAGGAAAATAAACATCACATCATGGGCTCTTGACGCTTTAGCAAACAAGAGGGTAACTCAGAACCCTTTAAGAAATTACCACATAATCTATTCTCTAATCCATATTGAATTGGCAGATTTGTTATTCGTAGGTTCCAATCATTGATACCTAATCAGTAAGCTATCACAATTAAATAACCATACTTACTTCCCTAATTTTATTATCCTCAAATTAGAAAAACTACAACAACGACAATAACCAGATTAATTTACATGCCTCTTTATCTTTATCCAATTAATTAACAATTAATTCTGGCTTTACGTTCATTGTCAATTTCTATCATGAACGAACAACAAATCAAATAAAACATAGATATCACTATATCTAGGAAAACATGAGGCAAACCGTTATCACGGTATAAAGCAACAACATGCGATCAACCAATTCTTTTAATCCGGTTCAAGTATTTAAATAGGTCAATTTCATTGTGATCCAAAGGGATAAATCATGCTAATTCTACGATTGCACATATACAATTAGAGAATCCATGAATCCCATACCTCGAAGAGTTCTTGACGTCCTTTATCCACACAACGGGTCACAATCCTCCTCTCGCGACAACTGCATCCACCTGAGGATGATGCGGTACGACAGCACAAACCAACCCCAAGAAAACCCATTAGAATCTTGGAAATTACATGGTATAATTATGGAAAGGAGGATAGGAGAAGATGAGCCCCAAAAAAACGACGATACAACATACCTTATATCGAAGTTTGATCGACACAGCTTGGTTGCATCAAAACAAAGCGGAAACAATCCTAGGAGTAATGATTGATTGTGCAACTCCTACGGAAAGGATTGAAAGGTTCTAGTGCCTCATAGTTGAGAACAAAGGGAAAGAACAAGGGAGAATGATATCTCATCCCTTTTTGAGAATTAAATGGGGCAACGGTTTAAGATCCAGTTAACTTTCCATTAAAAACGGATCGCATTAACCCACGCGGTTTGACCAAGTAAAACATTACAAGCCTTAGGAATAATTAATATAAGATTTATGGCATTTTAAACGGCCTTAAGAGCCCTTAAAAATAAGGCTTAAAAAGTATTTTATGTCAAAGGAAACGTCAAAAGGGGAAAAACTGTAGGAATATGGAAACACTGTTCACCCACTGTTACTGTACATGAAACCGATCTGTGAAACCGATCTGTGAAACCGATCTGTGAAACTGATCTGTCACACCGATCCATGAAACCGATCTGTCAGACCAATCTGTGAAACCGATCTGTCACACCGATCTGTGAAACCGATCTGTCACACCGATCTGTGAAACCGATCTATAAGACCGATCTTTGAAACCGATCAGTCACACCGATCTGTGAAACCGATCTGTCACACCGATCTGTGAAACTGATATGTGAAACCGATCTGTCAGACCGATCTGTGAAACCAATCTGTCACACCGATCTGTGAAACCGATCTGTCACACCGATCTGTGAAACCGATCTGTCACACTGATCTATGAAATCGATCTATCAGACCGATCTGTGAAACCGATCTGTCACACCGATCTGTGAAACCGATTTGTCACACCGATCTGTGAAACCGATCTGTCAGACCGATCTGTGAAACCGATCTGTCACACCGATCTATGAAACCGATCTGTCAGACCGATCTGTCAGACTGATCTGATACTGTTCATAAAACTGGAAACACTGTTCACAGAACTGAAAAAATTGGCAAAGTGTTGGGGATAAGTCCCCTTGACCTCCCGGAACACCTCCAACCCCAAAATTTCACAAAGTAATGGACCGGAGAGGTCCGGGCCATTACATTACTCATGTGTATCTATGACATACCGTCTCTAATATTATACTAAATATTATAAATAAATAATAAGTGATGTAATAGAAATAATAATCACGAAAAATATTTTAAAGAATGTAGAAATTAACCTATTTTTATTATTCAGAAATATAAAGAATGAAAAAAATTGGGCTAAATGTAAGGTACATCATCTCAATATCGTTTCATTGAGGCGTATTTTGATTTATATATGATATTATTTTTTAGGGACTATAATCAACATAATGAACATTTAATTTTATTCAATGGTTTTAAAATTGGAATCTATTTTTTTATGAATTTTTTTACTAAACAACCAATTGTAATTTTCATTTTAATGTTTGTGCAGACAATGAGCTTTCTACTACCATGATAATTATTTGATATTGGGATTCCAATGGAAGAATTAATGTTTTTAAAAGAAAATTTAATACCATGTTACTATTTAAGTATTTTGGTATAGAAAATGGTTTTGAGAGGGTATTGATTATATGAATATCATCCAATTATTTGTTATCATTTCAATTTTAAAATGTCCCATTTTTTTTATTCACGTGTTATCATTATGTTATAGTTATTGTGAAATGATTACATATATTGGTGGTATCATAATAAACTTAGGGTGTTTGATCTCGACATAGCTCTCTAATGCATTGGGTAACATGAAAATGGTAAATTTTAAAGTTTCTCCAATTAGATTTAGATAATATTCTACAATTGGAATTCCAAAGGTAACAATGAATATAACGCCCCGACCCCAGCTACCCAGAGCCGGTGCATTACTTCGTAACATTGGCATGATCACAAAAGATCAAGTCTCGAATGACCGATTAGTTTAGTAGCCTTGGAGACACTAGATACATTCAAAAATGTTACATTACATCACAAAGTGAAAAACTATAATAACATAGTCTCCATATTCCACACTTCTATCCTTTTCGGACTATCCCTGCAGGTCATTCATAAAATACTTCTTCAAATCCTGGAAAATATTAAAACATTGAAAGAGGTGAGCTCAGATGCTCAGTAAGGATAACAATATTGTGGAAGCTTTCATAAATAAACATTAACATTTAAGGCAATGTATAACTAAAACAAAAGCCTTTTAAACATGAACTTCAACATAATATGGCAAAAGTAAAATGAGATAATTCCATTCACTTCTTCACATGGATATTCTACTGGTCGAATAATCACATGGAATATCAATAACCACTTTCATAATGATGGAATGCATAATGCCGGACTATCATAACCACGTAGCCAAGGCCTCGTGCCAAGACCACAAATAAGATTTTGTCAAGGCCTCGTGCCAAGACACTAGTTTGTCTCATGAGACCTACCGATGCATCGAGGAGCTATAGCGGGCTCCACCCGTCACTTACTAAGTCCAATGCATTCCTCATATGAATAGGTTTAAACATATCATAAACCATGACATAATTGTATCACATAAAACATGCATAAAGGAAACATAACATTTCCACATTTCAATCACAAGATATCAATACCACACGTTGATATAGTAAAAATGCTTTCAAACCCATTTTCAATACCAAAATAAAAGAATGTTAAAACTTTGTAATTATTATTCATTAAAAAAAAGTGATGGCTTGTAGAGGAAGACGAAACTCAAATAATGGTCACGGCGGCGGAGAAGTCGTTGTCACCGCATATGTACGGAAAGAAAAACATTCCATTTTTGTCGTTTAGTAAAACGCTTCGTATAAAAAAGATTCCTTTTGAATAAACGTAAAAGTCAAAGGGGTTTATACACCGTATAAAAGAAAGTTGTGTATAAAACCAAATATGCCTCAATGAAAGGAGATTGAGACGAAGTCCTTAAAAAGATAATTTTTAAAATAAAATAGATCTATTATGTGTATTCACTATAAGTATACATATAGAAAGTAAAAATAAAAAATAATACATAATAATATCATGACATAATTTGAATGTAGGAGATTAACCCAAAGAATAGAAATTGGGTTAAGAAGTTCCCTTACCTCGTGTCTGACTTGACTCAAACATTCTTTAACCTCCTGAATAATAAACTAGAGTTAATATATACCTTATTAAGAACCATTTTCAATTTCATTATCTTTATTATATCACTTATTACAATGATATGAACATTATGTAATTATTAAAGTTAATAACGGTCGTTTTGTCGATCTTTGGTACTTGAGTCAACAATAAACTTCTTATAATTACAAGTTGTTTATGTGGTAGAATATCCATTATCTCCAGAATTATATTCATGATTTAGATGTCATATATATCTTATATATCCAGTATATACATTCATTTGTAATATTACATAACATTTAGAGGTAAGAAATGAAATGCACCGTTCATGGAGACGGTAAGCCGTACGTACGCATGAACGCTACTTTCATTTAAATTTCATATTTAATGGAACGAAATCATAATGATATAAATGTATAATATAATTCCAGTATAATATAGTGTATAATTCCATTTACACCATCCTTTATACATCCCACATATGGCATTAACGATTCAAATCACTTTGAGGGGGCGGTAGTCCGCACTTCCTAAAATGAAATTATCGCATTTTACCCATAATGGAAATCATAAAGTATGCCATAAATGAGAAATACAGAAGCATAAGTAAAACATAAACATATTATATATCATATATAAAAATAGTGACATCTTAATGGCCACCTTTGAAGGTGTTTTATGAGTGTTGAACAATCATCGTTTCGTGAGGCAGAAATTCTCCATCCACAGAAACCGTATGTTCTTTAACCATTAGATGTAGGTGTGTGTATGTTTAGCTCGAATCCTTCTTATAACAACATCCTAGTATATTGATGATACTGGTGTTGTTACAAAATAATTGAATAAAAAGAGTTTAGGGGGTTGGAGAAGAAAAATAAAACAAAACAACATTAGAGAAGACATTACCTCAAAATCGGGTAACTCTTTTTGATTTGAGCCAAAGGCTTCCTTGGGAAGAGTTCTGCCCAAAGTGAGGCTTCTAGGAGTAAGAGGGGGAAGTTTTGAGAGTATTTGAGCAGAGGTTGGCCGAGCCAAATGTCTTGAAAGTGTAAATGAGGTGGGAGAGGTGGGGGCCTTTTATAAGTGGAGAGGAGGGGCACTTTTGGAAAGATTGAAATGTTATATTATTTCACAATGTTTTTCGGATTATAAAGGTCCCACACTTATATAATTCTAGGCTAAGGTGATAAGGTTTTGAAATCTTTTCATTCAATAGGCTTTTGACAAGTTTAAGCCTTGGATGTTGCATTATCTTCTCATTTTATTTAAACCGTTAAATAATGAGGTCATCGCTGCATCATAATGATGTCATAAATAATTTAATTTATTTAATGTCTAAAAATTATAAAAAAAATACTATGATGTAGGAAATAATTTTAGCTTTATAATGAATATTTATAGTCAAAATTTGGACTTGTTTAACCCCACTTAAAAACTGTTTTAGTAAAATAACTCATGTTTGTGTCAATTTAATTTTAACATTAAATAAATATATATTAATATCATTTTCCAACTAAAGTGGCTCCATGGGGTCCCCAAGTTGACCTATGGGTTGTATTGGTCGTCCATGACTCATCCAATAGGAGTAGGACAAGTGTCATGCTCATCTAATATTATTAAAACATTATTTGTACCTTAAACTACACTAATTACCTCTAATCGCGATTAAGAACTTAAAAGTTACTATTCATCAAAAAATTATTTTAATCTCATTGAACCACATTTTACTTCTTAATGACAACCATGTATGTCGGATTTTTGAAAATCAAATCACAGAAGTGGTAATATTTCATTTAAATGAAAAATCAGTTATTTAACTACCACTTAGTGGTTTCAATATTCATCAAAAATTGAAGTTTTTCAGAACAATACCAAAATTTCACTCTAAGCTATAATTGATATTCCGAATTCAAAAATGATGTCTATTTTACAAAATTACAAACATATAAGTTTCATTAATTAATTTTATAATTAATTCCCGCTGTTACGACAAATAGCGTGTTTTTAAGAAACAATTTATATCAAAAGATTGACAATTGTTTATGTCCAATTTCAATGTTAAATTAATTCTAATGACCACCATTGGATAAAATGGTAAAAATATATTCTAATTATACCTTAAAACCACTAAATATTATAATTTATCACAATAAATTATTTTTATTAAAAAAGTTGTTTTAAAGTATTTTTCACGATTCATAAAAATTAGATGTTCTCAGAAAAATACCAAAAATTCAACATAGGCTAATTTCGATATTCCGAATCCAAAAATTAAGTCCATTTTGAAATATAAAATTTCTATAATTTTAAAAAGTGGTTATTACTATTCATAACAGCTACTTTTATTTGTCGTGGTGTTTTAGAACTCGAACGTGAGTACAATGCAAGCTATTGCATTATTGAAAGAGAGGCGTATCATGGAATCTCGGGGTGTTACATTCTCCCCTCCTTCAATAAATTGAGTACTCGCAAATTGGTATTTTTATTTGAAAATAAGTGGTTGAAAATGGAAAATACCTTTGTGGAAAACCCACATCGGAAATAAGGTTAATAAAATTTAGCCTTAATAAGAGGGAAAGGGAAATAAAAAAGTCACCACCCAATTATGATCTCGATTAGGAGAACATTGGTGGAAATTAGAGACATATAATTGGAGGAAAAACGTAAATATTCATAGGGAGTGATTGAGGTCATCAATCACAATCAACTGTCAAATTGAGGGCCTCAAAGCCTTCAATCTAT
The DNA here is from genome assembly GCA_963277665.1 of Viscum album. Taxonomy (NCBI): domain Eukaryota; kingdom Viridiplantae; phylum Streptophyta; class Magnoliopsida; order Santalales; family Viscaceae; genus Viscum; species Viscum album. The sequence continues at coordinate 1,470,698,890 of OY728126.1, read as the reverse complement.
GTTGATTTAAAATATCATCCGTTCAACAAGACATAAAGTTTTAGGATAACGCATTTTTTGTTTTAATATCCCTTTACTAAAGTTTAAGAATTAATTTATTTATTGAATAACAGATAGGTATATATATATTTATGCCTGACAATTAGAGTTTCAACCTTCAACTCACCTTTCACTCAAAAAGATAATAGAACCCAAAAATATTAGACTTTTCCTAATTGTATAAGGTTCCAAATGTTAACACATACAATTTAGATTAGTAAAATTATTTTGTAATAACCAGGGACTTCCTGTAGGCTAGTGGTAGGAAATAAAGACTTGTCGCACTATGGTTGTGGGTTCGATTCCTACAGCTTTGTTCGACGCGACAGGTTATTCCCCACCCTGCAGGTTGTCCTTTTCCTAAAACTATAGTATTATAATATTCCAAAAATAATCTTCAGAAATTCTTTAACCTTAAACAATACTATCCAAAGATCAACTTAATCCATTCCAACCTTTATAGTTATCCAAAATACTTCTGTCCAACTCACAGTCCAAATTTTACATGGAAGGTAAACATAATGAAGATCCTTTTTCCCATGTAATAACATGTGATCACCTTCATCATGTATTCTTTTTAAACATACTGAATTACCATGATCCCTTATTCCTTATAGAATACTAGATATACTCCTTCTATCCGAAAATGTATACAAAACATCAATCAGTTTCAAGGAAGTTATGTATATCCAATATAATTTATCCAAATCAATCACGTCTTATTCCAAAATCACAATCTCAGTATCAGAACCATATTATGGTCTATCTTTCTCTCAACCATATATTTTCCAAAAATTTAACCTACTGTGGAGTCACTTTTCATGGTTCCACACAATCTCAAGTCCTTGATGATATAATACTGCATTACAATCCTTATATACTCCATAATTATTATAACCAGTACATCATTGATACAACACTCAAATTACAATATTATTTAATAACAACATAAGAAATCTAATCATTACTCCTCATCTGTGGTAGTATCATAACTTGATTATTATCCAATAACATCATTTGGGGCATACTCTGATGATTTGGAAATTGGTTTGCGTAGTGTCCCCAATCCTTGCAGAAGAAGAATTGTACATTTGAAACCATTTTCTTACCCTTACAGTCACGCACTTTGTGTCCTTTTTCTCTACACTTATAACAAACTCCCATTCCCTTTAGGAAAGTTCCATGATGTTTCTTCCCACAATTACTGCATATTGGAAAATTCTTCTTTCCCCTCATCCCTTTATCCATCATTCTCTCTTCCATCCGTTTCGTCTCTTGCTTCGCTTCAAAGCCATAGGACTCAGAGAATTCTTTACTTATCTTATTAACATATGATACTATTTCTTCATATGTTGAGAACACATGGGAGACTATTTCCCTTAGAAATGTTGTATTAATACCGTGAAAGATACGATCCTTCTTACTCTTTGGATCATACGTACTGCTGGAGTTCACATTCCTTCTACTGGGCGCCATTTCTATACAATGACATAAACTAGATTAGTTTATGAATCAAAATACATAATTCCATATTTATAAAATACTTAACATAAATTGGACTATTTATGGATATAATCCATAATCATAAAAATGTTTTCTTTGAGGAAGTATATACTTATAAACCCTTCATAATGATTTGTAAAGAAAATTAGAGTTATCCTAAGCATATCCCCCGGGAGTGTCATAACCAAGAGTGCAACAAGGCCCGTTGTCGTGCACCAGTTCCCATTCGAGTCTAGCTCAAAGCGGTGTTTTCGGGTTTTACCCCTAGGTACATCTGTGCCAGAGCCGACTCTACCTTCTCGTATCCAGACAGGGATGTATTGCTCGGAAAACTCACAAAATCTCTACAATACCATAATTCTAAAAAGTTCTTCTATACTAATCCTCAAAGTTCATCTTAGGTCTACGTGCTCTAATCAGAGTTTATCTAAATCTAGCTTCCAAGGTTAGTACTAAACTGCCTCTGATACCAACTGTAACGCCCCGACCCCAGCTACCCAGAGCCGGTGCATTACTTCGTAACATTGGCATGATCACAAAAGATCAAGTCTCGAAAGACCGATTAGTTTAGTAGCCTTGGAGACACTAGATACATTCATAAATGTTACATTACATCACAAAGTGAAAAACTATAATAACATAGTCTCCATAGTCCACACTTCTATCCTCTTCGGACTATCCCTGCAGGTCATTCATAAAATACTTCTTCACATCCTGGAAAATATTAAAACATTGAAAGGGGTGAGCTCAGATGCTCAGTAAGGATAACAATATTGCGGAAGCTTTCATAAATAAACATTAACATTTAAGGCAATGTATAACTAAAACAAAATCCTTTTAAACATGAACTTCAACATAATATGGAAAAAGTAAAATGAGATAATTCCATTCACTTCTTCACATGGATATTCTACTGGTCGAATAATCACATGCCATATCAATAACCACTTTCATAATGATGGAATGCATAATGCCAGACTATCATAACCACATAGCCAAGGCCTCGTGCCAAGACCACAAATAAGATTTTGTCAAGGCCTCGTGCCAAGACACTAGTTTGTCTCATGAGACCTGCCGATGCATCAAGGAGCTATAGCGGGCTCCACCCGTCACTTACTAAGTCCAATGCATTCATCATATGAATAGGTTTAAACATATCATAAACCATGACATAATTGTATCACATAAAACATGCATAAAGGAAACATAACATTTCCACATTTCAATCACAAGATATCAATAACACACGTTGATATAGTAAAAATGCTTTCAAACCCATTTTCAATACCAAAATAAAAGAATGTTAAAACTTTGTAATTATTTTTCATTAAAAAAAAGTGATGGCTTGTAGAGGAAGCCGAAACTCAAATAATGGTCACAGCGGCGGAGAAGTCGCTGTCGCCGCATATGTACGGAAAGAAAAACATTCCCTTTTTTTCGTTTAGTAAAACGCTTCGTATAAAAAATATTCCTTTTGAATAAACGTAAAAGTCAAAGGGGTTTATACACCGTATAAAAGAAAGTTGTGTATAAAACCAAATATGCCTCAATGAAAGGAGATTGAGACGAAGTCCTTAAAAAGATCATTTTTAAAATAAAATAGATCTATTATGTGTATTCACTATAGGTACACATAAATAAAGTAAAAATACAAAATAATACATAATAATATCTTGACATAATTTGAATGTAGGAGATTAACCCAAAGAATAGAAATTTGGTTAAGAAGTTCCCTTACCTCGTGTCTGACTTGACTCAACCGTTCTTTAACCACCTGAATAATAAACTAGAGTTAATATATACCTTATTAAGAACCATTTTCAATTTCATTATCTTTATTATATCACTTATTACAATGATATGAACATTATGTAATTATTAAAGTTAATAACGGTCGTTTTGTCGATCTTTGGTACTTGAGTCAACAATAAACTTCTTATAATTACAAGTTGTTTATGTGGTAGAATATCCATTATCTCCAGAATTATATTCATGATTTAGATGTCATATATATCTTATATATCCAGTATATAAATTCATTTGTAATATTACATAAAATTTAGAGGTAAGAAATGAAATGCACCGTTCATGGAGACGGTAAGACGTACGTACGCATGAACGCTAATTTCATTTCAATTTCATATTTAATGGAATGAAATCATAATGATATAAATGTATAATATAATTCCTGTATAATATAGTGTATAATACCATTTACTCCATCATTTATACATCCCACATATGACATTAACGATTCAAATCACTTTGAGGGGGCGGTAGTCCGCACTTCCTAAAATGAAATTATCGCATTTTACCCATAATGGAAATCATAAAGTATGCCATAAATGAGAAATACAGAAGCATAAGTAAAACATAAACATATTATATATCATATATAAAAATAATGACATCTTAATGGCCACCTTTGAATGTGTTTTGTGAGTGTTGAACAATCATCGTTTCGTGAGGCAGAAATTCTCCATCCACAGAAACCGTATGTTCTTTAACCATTAGATGTAGGTGTGTGTAAGTGTAACTCGAATCCTTCTTATAACAACATCCTAGTATATTGAGGATACTGGTGTTGTTACAAAAGAAATGAATAAAAAGAGTTTAGGGGGTTGGAGAAGAAAAATAAAACAAAACAACATTAGAGAAGACATTACCTCAAAATCGGGTAACTCTTTTTGATTTGAGCCAAAGGCTTCCTTGGGAAGAGTTCTGCCAAAAGTGAGGATTCTAGGAGTAAGAGGGGGAAGTTGGGAGAGTATTTGGGCAGAGGTTGTCCGATCCAAATGGCTTGAAACTGTAAATGAGGTGGGAGAGGTGGGGGCCTTTTATAAGTGGAGAGGAGGGGCACTTTTGGAAAGATTGAAATGTTATATTATTTCACAATTCTTTTCGAATTATAAAGGTCCCACACTTATATAATTCGAGGCTAAGGTGATAAGGTTTCTAAATATCCTCATTAAATAGTCTTTGGACAAGTGTAAGCCTTGGAGTTTTCATTATCTTCTCATTTTATTTAAATCGTTAAATAATGAGGTCATCGCTGCATCATAATGATGTCATAAATAATTTAATTTATTTAATGTCTAAAAATTATAAAAAAAAATCTATGATGTAGGAAATATTTTTATCTTTCTAATGAATATTTATAGTCAAAATTTGGACTTGTTTAACCCCAATTAAAAACTGTTTTAGTAAAATAACTCATGTTTGTGTCAATTTAATTTTAACATTAAATAAATATATATTAATGTCATTTTCCAACTAAAGTGGCTCCATGGGGTCCCCAAGTTGACCCATGGGTTGTCTTGGTCGGCCATGACTCATCCAATAGGAGCAGGACAAGTGTCATGCTCATCTCATATTATTAAAACATTATTTGTACCTTAAACTACACTAATTACCTCTAATCGCGATTAAGAACTTAAAAGTTACTATTCATCAAAAAATTATTTTAATCTCATTGAACCACATTTTACTTCTTAATGACAACCATGTATGTCGGATTTTTGAAAATCAAATCACAGAAGTGGTAATATTTCATTTAAATGAAAAATCAGTTATTTAACTACCACTTAGTGGTTTCACTATTCATCAAAAATTGAAGTTTTTCAGAACAATGCCAAAATTTCACTCTAAGCTATAATTTATATTCCGAATTCAAAAATGATGTCTATTTTACAAAATTCCAAACATATAAGTTTCATTAATTAATTTTATAATTAATTCCCGATGTTACGACAAATAGCGTGTTTTTAAGAAACAATTTATATCAAAAGATTGGCGATTGTTTATGTCCAATTTCAATGTTAAATTAATTCTAATGACCACCATTGGATAAAATGGTAAAAATATATTCTAATTATACCTTAAAACCACTAAATAGTATAATTTATCACAATAAATTATTTTTATTAAAAAAGTTGTTTTAAAGTATTTTTCACTATTCATAAAAATTAGAAGTTCTCAGAAAAATACAAAAAATTCAACATAGGATAATTTCGATATTCCTAATCCAAAAATGAAGTCCATTTTGAAATATAAAATTTCTATAATTTTAAAAAGTGGTTATTACTATTCATAAAGGCTACTTTTATTTGTCGTGGTGTTTTAGAACTCGAACTTGAGTACAATGCAAGCTATTGCATTATTGAAAGAGAGGCGTATCATGGAATGTCGGGGTGTTACAGTGAAGGTTACTCCCTATGTAGCTTTGAAATCTACAATTTATGTATGTTATGGATGTAACAAGTTACCATTAAATTTTTTTATGATTTATTAATAAATAAAATGATTTTATGAAGTATGTTAAAGAGATTGTGTTTTATGAGTGAAATGTATCATTTCATTTATTTATATGAATTCATATAATAATGGTTTCTTCCTTACTTAATTACCCTTAATGAGATTTTTTTCCAATCCCATGTTTTTTGAAATGTTTTTCATAGGATATAAGGAAGGTTATGAATAAATAATTATTAAATATTATTTTTATCATGAAAAAAATTCTTGTTTTATTTTAGGATTTTTATTATTGTGAAACAAATCAGATACAGTTAGAGAGTTCACATTGTAATATTTGAGATTAAATGTATTAATAATGGACTAATACATTAAAACTCTAAATGTGAAAATATCCTCAATGTGAAAAAAGTCATATTATTGACTTATCTATAGATTATGTAATGTTCTAATGTCTAGGACTTATAAAACTATTTGATTTTGAAGTAGTTATTTGTAAGGAAATTTTGAGGGTGAGAGAACCATAGATTGAGATTGGCACCATTAACAAAGAAATATAATGGGATGCACCATTGGTAATACACTAAAATATTTGGTACATGGGTTATATCCTAGGATATACAGGAAGGAGGAAGTGTTTTATTAGAATCCCGGTTATTATTATAAGTAGTGGAAGGATTTTTTTTAGTTAATCACCCTATATTTCAAATAGTGCATGGAAAGCTGAATCGTTGAAGTAGAGTGGAGCATGATGATATTATTCTAGTTTTGTGATTTGTGTAGGTAAATGATGGAGTATGTGTAACAACCCACCGCTTGGGCCACATGCCATGACTACACAAATCCCACATTCCATAGGCCAGGGGTGGTGACTAGCACCATAAAGTCCTATACCTAAAAAGGGAATGCATTGCCTGAAAACCTATACACACACAGAATGGGCACACTGCACACAAGTTTAACACATGGGATGGAAAAGGTAGAAACACAACCAAAAAAATCAAGTGAGTGTAAAAGTAAGTACTGAAAGTAAAAGGGGCCAGAATAAAAACCCAACTGTAATGAAAGTACATGTAAAAAAAGAAAAACATCTCCTAAGATCGCCTACCAAGGATCCTACCTGAATGGTAGATACAACTCTTCATAGTGGCTCTCCACATCAATCAGTCACCTCCATACACCATCAAGTCAAGGCTCCTCAAGTCTCAGGAAAAGCAACACATTGTATGTTGCAAAAAAGGTGTGGTCGAATCCCCTATAAGGGTGAGTATAGTAATACTCAGTAGGAACCCCAACACCCCTAAAAGTCTCTCATAATTCCAAAAAGGAATAACAACAAAGCATGAACTCAATCACAATTCACAAAGAAAAAGACTCAGCTCAGATCAGGTATATAACATAAATAACAAGAATAAATATGATTAGTAATAAATCTAGATTGTATTATTCTGTCGATAGGATTTTTCTACTAAACCACACATGGTTGATAGGTGTTGACCCATAGAGGATCGTAAGATGGTGACCCAGGGAGGATATCTAGATAAAGTCCCATAGATGATCTCTAGGTGCAATCCAATGGAGGATCATTAGGTCCAGACCCATGGAAGATCTCTAGGTGGAGACCCACCGAGGATCTCTAGGTGTAGACCCAGAGAGGATCGCTATGTGCAGTCCCACATAGGATCCCTAGGTGCAGACCCATAGAGGATCTCTAGATTCAGAACCACATAGGATCGTTTGGTGCAAACACACAAAGGATCTCTAGATTCAGCCCCTTAAAGGATTTCTTTGTCTAGAACCACAGAGGATCACTATGTGCATACTCACATAGGATCACCAGGTGTAGACCCACAGAGGATTGCAATTTTTTTTTCACGTTGTAGCCATCCACTAGATTCCCAAATTTGGTATGCTTGATTCTGGAGGATCCAATCCTCAATAAATTCGTTGTATTTCATCAACCATTGTATCCCATAAAGAAGTAACCTAATTATCCATTTTTTCATAAGGGTTCCAACAAAATAGATGGTGCGTCAATCAGATGCCCGGTCTGTAAGTTATAGGAATTTTAGTACTAAGGGGTCGGTTGGATTCAAGTATGATCCAACCCAACCTTACATCAACGTTATCAAGATATCATGTGGAGTATATCAAAAGTAAATACTTCTCCAAGTGGGTTTGTTTCCATAGACGGTTCGTCAAATTGAAATTTGGTTTACTAGATATAGTCATTTAATCGAAACTGGGCCGTTAGTGCTTCCAGGTTCGGTCCGTCCCGATCGGACCGACCAGACATATCTTGCTAGTCTTGGCCTAAAGTGGATGTGCTCTGGTTAGTCAAAATGGGTCTGACCCTATTGGGCTGGGCCAAGACCAAATGGGTTGGGCAGTGGGCATGGCCTACGGGGCTTCCGGATCAGCCCTGCCCACCTGGCTGGGCGGGGCTCACCCGACCGCTAGACCAACCGGGCCTGCTAGCTGGGTAGGCCCCCTAACTGTGCAAAAGGGTTTGATCCCCTACCATATATCTCGACCGTTCCAAATCCTCCATCAGCGGAGCACACTAGCGCCCACCACCAGGCCGGTCTGTGTGGACTAGTCTTTTGTGGGACTCATGGGGCGTGAGTCCACCCTCCGCCATAGCTCGGAGCCACGTCCCTCCTCTGCGGCTTGGATGTGTGGCCCTCCACCTTGTCTCGGAGTCATGACCCTCCTATGTGGCACACCGCCATAATCATTGTTTCCGGTGATGGTTGGCCTCCCCCTTCGTCTGTAAAGGTACCTTTGGGTGCAGCAACCTTCTCACGACCGGTGAGAGCCAGCCTCTTCCACTGGTTGCTGGTGTAGCCGCGCCGTCGGTGCTTTCACGGGCCACAAGTGAAGCCCTGATGGTTCGATTATCTTTCTGACTACACCTTTGAGACTTATGGGATGTCTCATACACTTCGTGGCCCTCAGTTTTTCAATGATTCCATATTGTTTGGTCACCCCTGATGAACTCAATCAATGCAACATTGGCAGAGGCTATGTGCCTTGTTCGGTTCGATTCGTGTCCTCCACAGTAGCATTAAAAATGAAATGGGGCCGACCTCATCAATAGTAGAATAATCATTATAATACTCTTAAAAAATTCCCCTGCCTTTAGTTCATTGGAAGGCACTAGAGATAAGGAGGAATGGTCTTTTTCCGTAGGTGTTCTTCAACATTCTTCATCGCCCATTTTTTTTCCAACGACCATTTCTAGATCACTGTTCTTCATTAGAGCGGAATTTCGTAGGAGTTTCTTCATATCCTCCTCTCATAACTCCCCCAATACCCATCCCCAAACATTGATTAAATAGAAGAATCATCCTCCACATTGTGTTTAATATCATGGCTCATTAATTAATCCTAATTAATTAGTCAATTATGCTCACAGATGATGTCATTACAAAACCAAAGAAATGAGAGGTTTAATACATTTAAAATTATCTAATTATTTTCTGATGTTTCACTGAGGTCCCACCACCATTTCTCAACGGTTTCAAAAAAACTAAAATATTATTTAGTTATTCAATTATTTTTTTGCGACGTACAAAAATTAACATCTTCGGAACAATGTTAACCTTCCCTTAGGCCAATGATGGTTCTATGAATTCAACGGTGCCATGGTATTTTTAATCCAAACATCGATTTAAAAGGTTGAAATATCCTCTTACACATTTACTGTACTCACCTTAAAAAAATTCAAAACTCTATTCTGGGATCTTTGGGCCTAGGAATCACGAGCCATCAATTTTTTATGTCTCGTAATAATTCCATTTAATTAAAATAATCACATGGAATTTTTGGGCCGTTACATTCTCCCTACCTTAGGGGTTTTCATTCCAGAAGGCTACAACAAAAGATAAGGAAATAAATTGGATTTTTAATCATGTATCTAAGCCTCCCACTCATATGTTCTATCCTGGAGGTTCTAGTGTTGCCACCTAACTCAAAGTACAGGGATCGACTATCCCTGAAGGACCCACTCCTCTTGACCCACTATCTCCACTGAGAACTCTATGAACGCCACCCCATCTCCAATGTCCATCTCACCCAAGTCAATAATGTGAAATGGTTCATGCTTGTACCTCCTCATCTGGGACACATGTAAAACATTATGCACCAACTTCATCTGTGGGGGAAGAGTGAGGCGGTACGCTCCTTCACCTACTCGGATGAGGATCTGAAATGGTCCGATAAACCTTGTAGAAAGCTTGTCATCGTGACCAAATCACTAAAATACAAATTAGGGTGAGACCCATAAGAAGACATGGCCACACCCATCAAACTCCAACAGTCCATGTATCCTGTCGACATAAGACTTCTTCAGGAACTTTGCAATCTTCATCCTCTCCTGGTTGATATATACCTTCTTAGTGGTATCCCGTACCAACTCTGGACCCATAAGTGCTGAATCCCCAAGGACTATCCAATATAAGGGTGGTCTGCATGGTCTCCCTTACAAGGCCAAAAATGGTCCAAGGTCGATGGTGGAGTGATAACTATTGTAGAATGCTAACTTCACCAAGGGCTGGTGGTCCTCCCAAATATGGACAAAATCTAGGATGCAAGCATGAACCATGTGATTAAGCGTCATTATTGTAACATCCCATGTATGTAATTAATAATATATATTTTTTATATATGTCTAATAATGAATTAGATAGTGTTTTAGAGGCTTAAAATGAGAATAAATCCAATCTTAAGCAAGGAATACACTAATATTTTTAAAATATTATTTTACAGCCTTTTGACGGAAAAACATTTTTAAATCTATATTTTGACAATTTTATAAGCTATATTTGTCAAAATAAACTTACTATTTATGATTTAGACATTTAAATTTACATTGGATAATTTTTTTGTATTTTTCTGACAATGTTCATTTTTTAATGAATAGTGAAAAATAATGCATTTTACATCAAAACTTATTTTTCATCTAATTTAATTATATGGTTAGATTATCTTTTGAATTGGTTTTAAAGTTCAATTAGAATATATTTTTACCATTTAATCCAATAGTGGTCGTTGGAATCAATTTCACTTTGAAATTGGACTTAAACTAGTGTCAATCTTTTGATACTTATTGTTTCATAAAAACACGATATTTGTCATGACAGCGTGAATTAATTATTAAATTAATGAATGTAACTTATATGATTTTAATTTTTTAAAATAGACATCATTTTTGAATTCGGAATATCAAATATAGCTTAGGGTGAAGTTTTGGTATTTTTCTAAAAAACATCAATTATTGATGAATAGTGAAACCGCTAAGTGGTAGTTAATGAAACCGATTTTACGTTTAAATGAAACTTTTCCACTTCTGTGATTTGGTTTTCAAAAATCCAACATACATGGTTCTAATTAAGAAGTAAAATGTGGTTCAATGAGATAAAAATAATTCTTTTGGTGAATAGTAACTTTTAAGTTCTTAATCGCGATTAGAGGTAATTAGTGTAGTTGAAGGTAAAAATAATGTTTTAATAATATGAGATGAGCTTGAAACATGTCCTAACATTATTGGATGTGTCATTTCCGACCAAGAAAATCCATGGGTCAACTTGGGGACCCCGTGGAGCCACTTTGGTAGGAAAATGACATTAATATCTTTTTATTTAATGTTAAAGTAAAAATCACACAAACATGAGTTGTTTTACTAAAAAAAATTTAAATGGCGCTATACAAGTTATAGATTTTACTATAAATAGTCATTAGATATACAAAACGATTTCCTACATCATGATATTTGTTTAATAATTTTTAGACATTAAATAAATTAAATTATTTATGACATCATGATGATGCATCGATTACCTCATTAATAAAGGATTTAAATAAAATGAAAAGATAATTTAAAATCTATGACCTACACATGTCCAAAACCTATTGGATGGGTATATTTAAAACCCTTATCTCCTTATCATAGAATTATATCAATGTGGGACCTTTTAAATCCCAATGTCATTTTAAAATAAAGGAACATTTCTTTACTTTCCAAGAGTGCCCCTCCTCTCCTCTTATAAAAGTCCCCCACCTCTACCTCCTTACCCACACTTCCAAAGCCTTTGGCTAGGCCAAAACCTGCCCATTGTGTCTCTCCACATCCCTATATAACTATTATAAGCCTCAATTTGGGCATAAGTCTTCCCAAGGAAGCCTTTGAGCTCAAACCAAAGGGAGTTACCCGATTTTAAAGTAATGTCTTCACTTGAGTCCTTTTGTTTTATTTTGCTTCTCCAACCCCTAAAATATTTTTATTAATTTCTTTTGTAACAACACCAGTATATCCCATATACTAGAATTTTTTTATAAGAATTATTCTAGCTACACTTACACAAACCTACATCTAATGGATAAAGAACATACTGTTTCCGTGGATGGAGAATTTCTGCCTCACGAAACGATGATTGTTCAACACTCATATATCACCTTAAATGGTTGGCCATTAAGATGTCACTATATTTATATATTATATATAATATGTTTATGTTTTAATTAATCTTATGTATTTTTAATTTATGGCATATATTTATGGTTACCATTATGAGTAAATGTGATATCTTCATTTTAGGAAGTGCGGACTACCGCCCCCTCAAAGTGATTTGATTCATTAATTCCATATGTGGGACGTATAAAGGATGTAATTAATGATTTTATATATGATATTATACTGAAATTATAATATACCATTATATCATTATGATTCCATTTCATAAAATACGAAATAGAAATAAAAGTAGCGTTCATGCGTACGTACGGCTTACCGTCTACATGAACGGTGCATTTCATTTCTTACCTCTAAACGTTATTTAATATTATAAATGCATGTATATACTGGATATATATGATATATATGATATCTACATCATGAGTATAACTCTGGATATAAAGGATACATGAACAAATTGTAATTATAAAGAGCATATTTTGACTCAAGTACCAATGATCGTTAAAACGACCGTTATTAACTTAAATAATTACATAGTGTTAATGACATGGTAATAAGTGATATAAAAGGAATAATTAACTTGAAAAAGGTTCTTAAGCAAGTAGAAATTAACACAACTTTATTATTTAGGAGGTTAAAGAACGATCGAGTCAAATCGGACCCGAGGTATGGGACTTCGTCTCAATCTCCATTCATTGAGGCATATTTTGTTTAATACACAACTTTCTTTTATACGGTGTATAAACCCCTTTGAAATTTAAATTTATCCAAAAGGAATATTTTTATACGATTCGTTTTACTAAATGAAAAAGGGAAGGTTTTTTTCATACGTATGCGGAGACAACGACTTCTCCACCACCATGACCATTATTTGAGTTTCGGCTTCCTCTACAAGCCATACTTTTTTTAAAAGAAAAATAAATACCATGTTTTACTTTTCATTTATTTTGGTATTGAAAATGGTTTTCAGATTGTTTTTATATCAATGTGTTTTATTGATATCTTGTGATTTAAAGGTGGAAATGTTATGTTTCCTTTATGCATGTTTTATGTGATACGATTATGTTGTGGTTCTTGGGCATTATTATGAAGACGGGTGGTTCCGTGATATACTAAGGGCGGGTGAGCCCGATATAGCTCTTAAATGCATTGGGTAGCACGAAGGAGTGAAACGTTAAGGTTTCTCTGAAGAGATTTAGGGAATATACTATGATGGGTATTCCAAACGTAACCAAGAGGGTTACTCCCTACGTAAGAATGTTATGAATGCCTCAAGTTAATTTTATGTCTTATGAATTCTATGATTTATTCATGATTTGATGAGCTATGTTAAAGTGCCTATGTTTTATGGGTAAAGTATGATTTCATTCTTATGTATATATGAACTCATGTTTCCTTTCCATATTTTTATAACTTTTACTGAGCTTTTTGTGCTCATCCCACGTTTTTGAAATGTTTTTCATAGGTCATGGGAAAGGTACATGATATGATGATAGTGTCAAGGAAGTGTCAAGAAAGAATCCATGTTTTATTTTAAATATGTTTCCATTGATGGGAAAAATGAATACTATCTTTTATATAACCACTTTGTTTAAATGTGGAATGTAATGAATGTTTTATGATCTAATTCTCTAAAACTCTAAACCTGAAAAGATATTTAATGTGTAATCTTGTAATAACTCAAGATTAAGTAAGGTTTAAGGCTGGGGACTTATAAGTATTGTACACTAGGTCTGACTATCTTTCTGAGGATGAAATGAAGTGACCATGTGATTCTGAGTCCTTTGTGCCTCCTATAATCTCAGCTACTACTGAGATATAAAATTGTGTCACAATTTGAAATGATCATTGTTGTAACCCAGTGAAGTCATACGATCTCTAGTATACAGATTCGTCCCATGCCCTCTACTGATCTCTACTCTAGGATGGGTATGATGTGGGCTAACTTGGTGACTCAGTCAATGATTACCCAAATCGAATTGTGGCCCCTGGACATATATTGTAGCCTTGTCATGATGTTCATGGAGATTCCAACCGACACCCACTCGAGCACCTCAAGTGGATGAGTCATGCAAACTGGAACCCAATGCTTAGCCTTCACTTTCCGACATGTGAGGCTTCGTGAAACGAACTCCACCTCTTATTTCTTCATCCCTGACCACAAGTACTCAAGATGAAGGTCCTAGTACATCATCACCACACTAGGATGTGCTACCAAAGGGGATGTGTGAATCTCCCAAAACACCTACTCTCGTAGCGTCACTATTACCATGGTACATCCCCTTAAAAAGATGATATTCTCACCACCTTTAGAAAATCCATCATGATACCATTATAATGATATCTGAGCACATTGGGCCACATATTCAACGTCCCTAAGCTCGGCCTCCCGTACATGCTGAATGAGTGGGGGAGTGACAGTCATGGACTAAAGGAATGCTACTCAATTCATATCCATGATGGTTAACTATAATGTGGCTACATTCTCTCTCTCCTCACTCAGCAACTGTAATCCCAACATCTACTGAGTGCATCTTCCACCACGTTCCCCTTCCAAAGAGTTTAGACTATCTCAATGTGTTAGGCATGTAGGAGCTCCATACATCACCATTGTCTCAGGTCTAGGTTCTTCTATGAGTTGATATATGTGGGAATCTTGTGATCATATTAGAAGGTAACCCATTCAACCATTATTTAGTGCCACCACATCATCAAGGAAAATACAACTGCTATTAATATTAGGTCATGGGTAACGTAGATCTGATCATGTTTAATCATTTTTCATGAGATATAGGTGATCATTACTCGCTCATGCTTCAGGACACATACCAATCTGGCCCCTGATGCATCGAAGTAGACAACATAACCATATCCATCTTTTAGTAGCCTCAAGATGGGGGTACTCATCAATATATATCTCAGCACTTGAAAAATCTACTGGAATCTCTCTATACACATGAATGGTTTTCCTTTCATTGTCAAATCTGAAAAGGTATCTTCTACCCCAGAAATGATTTGTACACATCTCTGGTAGTACCCAACTAACCCAATGAAAATTTTCACCTTTTTCATGCTCTGGGTGGCTCCCAAGCTAGTACTGACTCTATCTTCGATGAATCCACCACAGCTTCCATCCCCGAGATAAGGTGTCTCATAAAGTGGACTTATCTTATAGAGGACTGGAAATTTGAGTGGTTTCCATATTTTTGGTTTTATTGGAGTGTATCCAGAACAATTGCACATGTGTAGCATTATCCTCCTATGATGTTGTGTAAATCATGATATTTTCAATGATGAACACGGTAAAGTGATCGAGGTAAGGCTGGATGATCATGTTCATGAGCCCTATAAACACTACCAAAGATTTGGTCACACCAAAAGGAATCACCAAGAATTCATAGTGGCCATACCATCATTTGAAGGTCATCTTTAGTACATTCTCATATCGTAACCTGAGCTGATGATATATAGATATTAGATCTAACTTTGAAATCCACTAATCTACCTAATGCTAATCGAAGAGATCATAAATCCTTGTGAGTGAATACATTTTCAACATAGTCACCTGGTTCAGGAACTGATAGTCTAGGAAAATCATCAAACCCTTATTTTTCTTTATAGAGAACAAAATTGGAGTTTCCCATGGAGAAACACTGGGCCTTTTGAACCCCTAACCCTGCATGTCCACAAACTGTACCCTAAACTCACGAAACTCTATAGGATCCATCCGATTTGATAGTGTAGATATCAGTGTCATCTGGGGGTTCATGTTGATGTTTAATTCTACCTCTCTATAAGGAGGTAGTCACATATCATCATCATGAAAGACATCAACATACTAGTCCCAAACAACATGAGAACTTAGACTCCCCATGTCAACTTCTCTAAGGGTATGTCTTTCCAAATGATGGGTGATCAACTACACCGTCCTTGGAGAATGTTCATCTTGAGTTGAAAGGGTTCCTTTCTCGCATGTGAAAGAAAAACAAGTCACATCCTCATGGTCACACCACACCTTTCACCTAAAATCGTTAATCTAATCATGGACTGTAGATAACTAGTCCATACACAAGATGGCATCGTAATGCCTCGAAAATACTACTATAAGATCCCCGGCAAAGATCTCGCCTCCTAGAGTAACCTCACAGTGCCAACACCAATGCGTAATCATTGAATCATCTCCCATATTATTCTCTAAATGTAATGATTGGGCCATCATCTCCATCATAAGCTCAGAGATCCAAATGAGGGTCGTGGTAATGAAAGACTGACTGACACTTGTGTCTATAAGTACTACAAATTGGGTGGATTAGAAACAAATCATCAATTGAATCATCATTGGAGCACCATAATCGTAGGCCGAAGCTACCTAAAGATGAGATCATCATTGTCCACCAAATCCATATGGTCGGGGTGGACCTCTTGGAATTTGTGGCGGTAGAACCTCAAATCACCGCCCAACACCTACTGTTCATCCATATAATCTTCCATGTCCTCCACCCTGCAGACCACCTCAATAAAGTCATTGTCATTGCCTCTATCGTACCTCGACCATCTTTTGATCACCGGTGTGGCGGGTCAGGCAGTCTTGTTCCATGTTACCCTACTCGCTGCACGTATATCATAATCTACTCCTCTACTGACCTCATTTGTCCCATGAGATCTGCACCTCCGACCCTACATCCCCTAGTCATCCATCGGATGGTCTGGGCAGCTTGGACATTTGCGTCATCTGCCTTCTGCATACTTCTTATGACTCAGGTTTCTATCGTCCATTGGAGGCTCTCATAGTCAGTGCCTGCTCAGCTTGGAAGCTCTCCACTAATAGAGATCGATAAAGCACTCCAGCCTATTTTGGGATATTGAGCGATATCATAGAAACTTTGATCTCCTGTAGGATACCCTAATCAATGGTCTGGGCCCTAATAATATGGTTACGTACCATTTCAATGGAGTAGCGAGAGAGTTAAGTGAATCTCACTGAGGATTGGTATACTATCAGGATGCCCTACTAAAAATAAAGTAGCTCTTAAATATGCATGGAGCGTAGTGTGAGTAGTAAAAACCCCTCCCTAAAGAGGCCCTCAATGTCCAACCAGGAGAGTGTCGCCTCCTCTTGTATTCAGATCATCGGGATCCACCATCTCCCTGATGTTCCTTGAAAGAGGCTAGTAGTTAGGATCACCATCTGGTCTGCTAATGTCTCAACCAAATAAACAAACCATGCCACATCCTCTAGCCAGTTCTCCACTTCTTTAGGGTCTGTCTCACCTTGAAACTGAGGAGGCCTATGTCTCCTTAACTCATGATACACGCTCAATATGCATCCTCAGTTTTCTGGTGGTGCTAGTGGCATGTGATGCCCAAGGTGTAGTGGTGTTACTGGTATATTCCTCTTAGGTTCTATTGACCTATGTGGTCCCTACACTTATACCTCATTACTTTGTGGGAATTCATCATGATCTCTCACTCGAGTACTAGATGGTTGTCTTTGTGGTGGCATCCTGTAAAAAAACAGGCGTGCCATGGAAAATAAGTTATAAATTGTGACCTGACTCAATTTGAGCAAAAGAAAACCGTCATTTTCAAAGCACACACAAAATGTGGTTTCGTGAACAGAGTCATAAATCAGAATACAAGATCTAGGTGTATTGATACATCGACCTCCACAACAGCACTGGAATCCACAAACTGAATCCCAAAATCAAGAAACATAACACTATTTCCCCATTAAAACATAGAATCTTGGTTCTTCAGCTAGAATTGACCACCCTTTGATACCAATTTTTCATTACCCATCCCCCAGGGCCCATGCCAGGACTACCCCAAGCCAGCCTACCATAGGATAGGGGTTTGAGACTAGAACCAGAATGGAATATCCATAAAAAGGGAAGTCATTACCTCAAAACTTATATAAATAAATACAGGGAACACTGCACAAAGTATACCACAATGGAAGAATAATGGTACAACCACGACCAAAAACCTCAATTGAGTGTAAAAGTAAGTACTGAAAGTAAAAGGGGCAAAAATACAAGCCCAACTAAAATTGAAGTACAAGTAAAAAAAACAGCTCAAAAGGTCGCCAAACAAGGATCCCACTCGAAGGTTTGGTACATCTTGTCACAATGGATCTCCAAATAAACTGGTCACCTCTTTAAACCATCATGTCCTGGCTCCAAGAGTCTTAGTCAGAGATATTGGTCATCTACACAAGGAAAAACAAGGTGTGGGTGATGCCCGTGCAGGGGTTAGTATAAAAATACATAGTTGGGACCCCAAGACAACCAAAGGTCTCTTATAATTCCACAAAGGAATATCCATAAAGCATTATATCAATCACAAATCACCAAAAAATGAAAAAGTTAAAACCATGTATATAACAGAAAAAAAAGAATAATGATGATTAGTCATAAAGCTAGATTGTCTTATTCTGTTGAGAGACATTTGCTGCGAGACCGCACAATGTCTCTAGGTGCGGACGCATAGAGGATCACTAGGTGCTGACCCACGGTGGATCTCTAGGTTCATAACCAGAAAGTATCACTAGATAATGACCCACAAAGGGTCATTGGGTGTAGACCCACAGAGGATTGATAGGTGCAGAACCACGAGGGGTCGCTAGGTGTAGACCCACGAAGGATCTCTATGTGCATACCCATGGATGATCGCTTGGTGAAAAACCACAAAGGATCGCTAGGTGCAGGCCCATAAAGGATTTCCATTCTTTCTTCAGGTCACAGTCAACCATTGGATTCCAATACATGCTACGCCTGATTTCAGAGGATCCCCTCCGAATGAAATCAGTCGTATTTCAACAACCATGATGTCCCATGAGGACTTAACCCAATGAACCATTGTGACATAAGGGATACAATGCAATAGATGGCATGTCAATAGGATTCTCAGTCTGTATGTTATAGGCATTTTAGTGATGGGGCCCTGTTGGATTTGAGTCCGATCAAACATATTCGTACACAAACATTCTCCAAAACTCAAGTGGATTATCTCTAAAAGACCACCTCGTCCTTAAGGTTATGACACCAAAGACGATTCATCAATCGAATATCCATTTTAGTATATACAACCCTTTAATCAAAACTGGGTCGTAATTGGGTTTGGGTCTTGTCTAACCCGGTCAGCTCGACCCGATGGGGCTGGGACATGGGCTCGTCCTACTGGCCATGTGCTCGGCCCGCTGGGTCATGGGACATGCCATGCACACCCAACTGGGAGAGGCCCGCTAGGATACGACACTGACACAAACTGTTTGCTGGGTGCCTCCCGTCAGCTAGATGCGAGGGTCTGATCCCCTCCCAAACATCTCGACCATTCGTGATCCACCATCAGTGGTGCTCGCTGGAACCACACCACCTAGCACCACACCACTTGGCCAGTCTATATATACTATTCTTCTATGGGACCCATGGGGCACGTGACCGCCATCTACCACGGCTCAGAGATGCTGCCCTCATCCGTAGTTTAGAGCTGTGACCCATTCCGTGGTGCACTACTGTAGCGCAAAACCGTCGTCAACATGGAAGATGATGGACACCCCAAACATCCTCCGCAGTGCCTTCATGAAGTGACCATTCTCGCGGCGAGCCTAATTCGGCCGCTGCTTGCATTCGATGGTGCTGCCGCACCAGTGGTGTTTCTCCAGGCCACCAGTGATTCTCTAGTGGTCCGATGTTATTTTTGGCTGCGCCTATGGGCCATTTAGAACATCACCTACATAGTGCACCCCATGGATTCTGCTTTCCACCACATTAGTTGATCATTATTGAATATTTCAATCAAAACAATGTTGGCAGAGGTTCTGAACCTTTTTCGGTTCATCCCACACCCTCCGCGTTAGAAATTACAATGAAAGTGGTTCAACATCATCAGGATTAGAATTATCATAAAAAACTCTTAAACAAAGCCTTCAAACTTGAGTTTGTTTGAAACATATGTAGATGGGGAAGAAAGGATTGTGTTCTAAATTGTTTGTCAACATTTGTCATCTCCCATCATTTTTTCCAACGAGCGTCGCTCAATCACCATTCTTCGTTGGAGTGGAATGTTGCTAGTGTTTCCTCAGATTCTCCTCTCATAGCTCCCCCAAAACCCATGTCTAAGATTTGATTAAATATGAGAATAATCCCCCACATTCTGTTTAATATTATGGCTCATTAATTAATAGTAAATAATGAGTTAATTATAATAAAAATTTTTGTCATTAAAAAACAAATGAAACTAGAGGATCAAGACATTTAAAAGCCTCTAATTAATGTCTGATGTTTCACTACGGTCCCACCACTATTGCTCAATGGTTGTAAAAAGAAAAATAAAATAACATTGTTTTATTTTTTTATAGAGTCCCCAAATTAACTTTCTCATTTTACTTTTTCCAAAAAAAGTTTAGCATCCCATAAGTGAATCTCAGTGCTGTGAATTAAATAGTGACCTCATATATTTAAACTAAAAATTGCTTTAAAAGATATAAATCATCGCTCTCACATTTACTGAACATTCCTTAATAATTTTCAAGATTCTGTTATGGGCTCTCTGAGCCTTGGAATGACGTCCTGTATATTTTGATAGACTCGTAGAAATTTAATTTCACCAAATTAATTACATTGAATTTCCCGGTTATTATAGAAACAACGGATTATGAGATTTCTCAAGGATGTGTTGTTTTATGGTGTAGATGTTATAAAACACCTTCTATTTAATTGTGAGAAAATTCAAATGTTATATAAATTTTTACAGTCATTGTGTTGTATTTTATGTCATATCACCAACTTCAATGTACATTTTTATTAAATGTTTTCATTATTATTAATATAAATAAGCATGTTTTCTATAACACCATGAATCTCTAGATTAAGAATCTTGTATTTGATATCATGTATGACAAGAAACACTATGCACATTTGGGAGTATAATATCATGAAAATTCGAAATATTTTAATATTTGAATAAATTAAATTTATTATATAGTATTCAATATACACAATAATGTATTAGCATATGTTAAATACAACAATAGATTTCTTAAATGGCTTATGTTACATGAAAGACCGAGTTTTATTAAAGTATAATATATTTTTAAAATATTATAATTTAATATGATTATATGTAAACTAGACATTATGAATATTATAAACTAAATTATAAAACTTTATGGTTTATGTAAATATAAAATTAATTCATTGGTTACCAATTAATGAGATGTGAAAATAAGAACTAATTAGATATCAAAAGGAATGTATGTATTTTTATGCTTTCAATAGAGTTTAATCTAAATAAACTGTAATGTCCCAGCCTGGGTGCCACACAATGGTGCCCCGATCCGGTCGGTCACCTGAACTCTGGTGCACCTCCCTAAATGACAGAGGCTAATGACTAGAAGGAAGGGTCTGGTAAGTCAGTTGTGGGGATACTATAAACTCTTTTATTATATTAACCCCTAGAAGAAATAATAAAAAATAGAGAAAGCATATACAAGGATAGAAAAAACCAATATATGAAGATTATGATGCAGTAAATACAATGTCCAACAGAAGTGTAAAAACATTTCGTGCTAATGTTTGTCTCAAGTGTCAAAATGCAAAGTAGAAAATTAAGACACTTATGACACCCTAGTAGGTCCCAAACCTCACCTGGTCCCCTCAACATGATCCATCCCAATTCATACATATAACGTAGGGCCTTTACAATTGACCTGTCGAGAAAAAAAAACTCTACTCAGGTGCTGATCAGGAAGCCCATGTAGGGTGTGAGTACAACTCAATAGTCCACCAGTAATGGCGTCTAAAAAAATCCAGTCAATAAACATGTATGAAGATATATAGAGAATAAAAACAAGTAATCAAGTAAGTAGTTTACATTTATTTAATTAACCCTTATGTAACCGCATAAATCATCGAGCTGCTAGGGACACCCATATCTTAATACTTTTCTTCAACTAGTGCCGGATTCCAAACCGTTTTACATCATCAATTAATATTTTATTTAAACCAATATTATTTCATTGTCCATTTAAATTAAATTAATATTACCTTCAATTGGAACTATAGAACAATGTAAATTAATGGGTGTAGAACGCCATGTCTAGAACCCTCGTGAGTATTTGGAGAATCAGTCCCTATCTCACAACCCAAGGGTATTTGGAGCATCAGTCCATATCCAATAAAATATTATTCCTATGAATGATGGGTGTAAAATGTGATGTCTATCACTCCGTGAGTATTTGAATCCTTAGTATATATCTTACAACTGATTTCTCATTAATGAACATATATCACATACATCACATTATTTATGATTAATCAACAATGATATTTTATCACAATTTTACTTGTCACATGTATCACAACATCACATTAATTAATTCAAAAATTAATTATTCATAATAATAAATTAAATAATTAAATAATTAACTAATCACATATTCCCATTACTTAATTTAAAAATTAATTATTCCCATTTTCTCACTAATTAATTTCACAATAAAATAATATTATCATCACATTAATTAATATTAAAAAGTAATTAATCAATATCCACGAATTGAAATCCCATTATTAATTCAACAATTAATTATCTCATTCAAAATATCAAGAACATATAATTAATTATAATATTAATTATATAAAATCATTTATTCCAATATAACAAAATTAATTCAATAATTAATTAATCAAATTACAATTCTTATTTCCGTATAATTAATTCAACTATTAATTACTGCACGTTATCAATTCAATATCTCACCCATCCAAATTAAATAAATTATAAAGTAATTAATAAAATTAATTCAATTGCACGTTCATAGAAATTCTTATTAAATAATTCTTCAATTAATTAATCTAACACATTCATTTGTTTCAAGAAAAATAATATATTTTATGTAATTCTTTAATTAATTAATCCGACTCATTAAATTATAAGAACACAACCATCCCATTAATTAATTTTCCCATTAATCAAAGAAATTCATTTGTTTCAACACAAAAATCCCCAATAATTAATTCTACAATCAATTAATCAAACTCAAAAATCATAACATTACATCCATTAATTAATTTACTAATTAATTAAATCAAATTATTTCCATTAACTAATCCATTAAATAATTTATAAAACTCAATCAATTTAATTATTTCACTAATTAGTTTTCCATATAATCTCATATTAACTAATTTAGAATTAATTAATTCACATTCAACTACCTTACAATTAATTTTATTTGTCAATTCTATCATTTAGTTCGATAATTAAGAAATTACTTAACTTCAATTAAATAATTCATCAATAAATTAATTACACTATATAATTCAACCAATTAAAGAATAACATTTAATTATTAATTAATTATTCAAAAAAATAATCTCATTATTTAATAAAATAATAAAATAATCTTTTTTATATATTAATTAATTCATCAATTATTAATCACAATATTTAATCCAAAAATTTAAATAAACAAATTTATCACATTAATTAATTTATTAATTAATTAATCCACCATTTCCTTTAATTATTTCTATAATTAAATAAACAAATCCATCATTACAAAACAATAATAATCTATTCCTTTATTAATTATTTAAACCATCCATTATAATCAATCACTAAATGACTCTCAATTAATTTTATAATTAATTTACCAATTCAACCATCACAAAATCCATACAATTAATCTATTAATTATTTATTTAAACCAACCAATTTAATTCAAAATTTAAAAATACCCCTGAATTTATTAATTTACACATTTAATTAACTGAATATAGGAAACTAAATTGAGAATAATAACATAAAATTCTACAATCGCATATGCATATATGAATCGAGAGTATGGGATTTGAATTTAGAACACCTACTGGAAATGTGATGAACACAAGATATGAATCTAATGTTGCTAGCGACACATTATTCTAATTACAATCGAATGAGAAAATAAATAAATAAGCATATCAGGTTTAATAAAAATATGCTCAAAATAATTTTTTTTTATGAAAAACATCTGATTTGCACCATCCTATTATCAAGATGGATACAATTCTACTGACGATATGTCAAATTGGTCAATATTGAAAAATATTTTGATTAATGAAGTTTGATTTGAGTTTAAACAACGAATGGATGCACATAAAAAATGCAAGTTTTCCACTAATATATTTTTTATAATAATATCATATATAATTATCATATGATAAATCCATAATATTACTTGTGAATTATCTTTGATATTATTGAAAAATTATTATATAACAAGAATAAATAATGATATTTATTAAATGATAATTTCATCAAATTGTTTTTTGAAGATTTATTTTAAAACCAATGAAAGTACCATTTTAAAAATTTAATTATCATTTATAAAAATTATTATCATTTTCTCCTATTTCGAACATATTTTTTTTTTTAAAATGAATTAGAGAAAATGGGTAAATAGGAAGATGATAAAAATATTTTAAAAAAAATAGAAACAAGACCTACATGTGGCACCCCAGGTTGAGGAGCATATGGAGAAATGTGAAGCAGGTGTGTTAAGCACTAGATCTCTTCAATAGAAGAATAAGATGTTGCCTGGTCTATCCAGGTGACAAACAAAGGTGTATTAAAATGTCTAGATCCACCCACAAATAAAACAGATTGGTTGGGGTATATAGAACCCCAAGCCTCATACTGTTCGTCCACTCAAGAAGGAAAACCCTATTTTAATCCACTACATCAATTGAAAATTCATCATCGAGGGTTTCAATTTACCACATTAAATTGTAGGTGTTTCTAATGGTAAAAAAATTATTGATAAAATACGCTTTTGGAATAGTCCATGTGTAAAAATTGAATATATCCCATTGAAGAAGACGACCTTAATGTTAAATTTTTTTAATTATTTTAATAAATATAATAAATTAATTATTCATCATAAATATTAAATAATATTAAAAATCCTCTATGCATATAATTTATACTCCTAGGGTAGACCCCCCATTCCAGACACATAGGTGGTCTGAAATTTCTTGTACTATGCACATTTCATGAGATATTAATGATATATTCTCAAAAAATCTGAAAAATATATAACTAAAACAAAAAGGGTTATTTTCTGTGAGCGAGGCATAAAAAATCTCGACGCATACAAATTTCATACCTTGTATAGGGAAAACCTCTCATTACAGATCCATTGGTGGTATCATATTTTTTTTTATGATGCACTATTTTGTAAATATTTAATTATTTTTAATAAAATAATATATTAAATATTATTTAAAAACATCATCATAGGAGTTAGGCATTCAAATGTCTGACACCTACATATACCATACTCTATCAACGATAAACACCATGTTTCAGATTTAATTGTGATCTCAGATTTTTCATATGATTCACTGTTTTTTAATTATTCAATTATTTTGAAAAAAAAGTCGATGCTCAATATAATATAATCAATATTTTTATTTCGCCATCACTGATGCTTTATGGGCCTTGGAATCTCACACTACCCAATGTATGAATCTGAAAACATTCCAAAAATAATAATAATCTGTTAAATGGGAATCATTTTTCATGTAGGACTTTAAGGATTTGTTATGTTGTTTCACCAATAAAACATTTTTTACCACATAACGTACTTATAATCTGAAAAACTAACGCAAAGGAAAACATACTTGGTAAAAGGATGGAATAATTCAATATTCCCACCTTATAATAGATCATCATTGAGAAGTACTCCCATGAACCTTTAAGAATAACTAAATTATTACCGTCTACCCACCTTTGAAGCCTCATTAACCCCCCTTTTTATATAGCTCGACAACATTATGTTTTATCGACCTTTGGTCAATCTTGAGAACCTCATATTTAAATTTTCGATGATGTAACTCACACTATCAAGATCCATATATATATATATTGATTTATAATAAAAACATCCAAGGGGACCCATATCCTACTAAAAAACATTCATTTAGCTGGGTGTAAAGCTATATATTTCTTAGTGAACACTAGGCGATGTCAAGGTAGGGGAATGATCATCACTTATTAAAATTACACTATGAATTTGTCAATAAGTACTTCCATAAATTTTTCATCATCGATGTTACCTCCCCCTATGGAAACACCTTAACATGTTCAAATGTATTCAGTATCACTTCTAACCAATGTCTCACCACACTGATCCAAAATTACATGATCGTTCACACAACCCATAACACGTTCTCAAACAAGGTAATTCTATCTACCCAAACTACCTAAATCAAGGATCATACAAAAAACAAATTACTTTTTCTCACAACATTTATCATTGTTCGAAATAGGTATTTACCCAAAGCCACATCATGTCTTTCCCCCTTTACCCTACCACATGGTGAAAACTGATGAACTATCTCTATCATTAACCATCAGACACCTAGTTCTTGGTTAACAAGGTTAGAATCATTGTAACTTTTCCCATTTATCATTTATAAAATCATTTATTCTAACATTTTGTCCTTTTATAATCTCTCTTAATTTTACATTAGACCCATTTTATATTAAATTTCTCATGTAATGAAAAATACATTACCTTCAATAACAAATGAAAAGCCCATATTCTTGTGTCTATCTATAATAATTTATGTCATAAAATAATTGTAAGTGCCTATAATGATTCATGCAAACTCAAAACATGTTTTATGTAGGGCCATGAGTTAATCTCAACAAAATTTGAAAACAACAACCACATCATGTGAAAAATTATGTCACCCATGGTGAAGTAATATTCAACTATTACATAAAACAAAAATTACAACAATTCCCACCCTAGGTACTTGGGTTCTCCCCTGTACATGGGGTAGCTACGCCCATGCACGAGCTCATAACCAAGACCCGAATATTCAACACCTCATCGATATCTTTCCCAAAATAGTAAGAATTAAGAATAAGAAAAGCAAACTCCACTAATACCACTTTGAAATGTCCCAGCGTAGGTTCCACACAACTGTTCCCCGAGCCGGTCAGTCACATGACCTCAGGCGCGCCACCCCATATGCAAAATGCTACCGACTAACAGGGAGGGTCTGGTAAGTCATTTGTGGGGATAATATACACTGTTTTATCATTGTAAATATCAGTAGAAATAAAAAAAAATATAGGAACCATATTCAAGGACTAATAAAACCATTATCTGAAAACTATGAAGAAGTAAATAAAATATCCAAATGAAGAGTAAAAACAAGTCATGTTAATGTATGACTCAAGTGTCAAAATGAAAAATTTAAAATTAATACATCCATGACACCCAAGTGGATCCTGACCATATCTGGTCCCCTCACCATGCTCCATCCCAATTCAACCATATAACATATGACATTTATCCTTAACCTGTCAAGAAAAACAAGAAATGTCTACTCTGGTACCGACCAGGAAACCTGAGAAGGGTGTGAGTATAACTGAGTGGGCCACCACCAACAACATGTAAAAAACACATTCAATAATAGTGTGTTCAATTGTATAAAGAATAATCACATGTAATCATGTAAACAATTTACATTTATTCATATATCCTTTAGTTAACTGCATAAACCTATGGGTTCTAATGGACACCCGTATCTCAATACCTACATCGGCCCATGCCGGAGTTGAAACCATTTTACATTATCAAATCTAATTTCATTTAAACCAATATGCTTTCATTTTCCATTTCAATTTAATTAATATTACATATAACTGGAACCATAGTCTAATGTCAATTAATTAGTTATTGAACTCCATGTCTACCACCCTCGTGAGTATTTAGAGCCTCTGTCCATGACTCACAACCCATGGATAATTGGAGTCTGAGTCCATGTCCTATAAAATAATATTTTTACGTTTGATTGGTGTATAATTCCACGTCTATCACGCCGTGATTATTTAGAGCATCATTCCCTTTCTCACAACCCATTTTTCAATAATGATCATATATCACATATATCCCATTATTCATGATTAATCAACATTAATCTATTATCACAATTTAAATATCATATGTATCACATAATCAAATTAATTAATTGAAAAAATTAATTAATCACAACCACTCATTAATTATTTAAAAAAATAATTAATCAAATATTCCCATTAAGTAATTGAACAAATAATTAGTCACATTTCTCCTAGCTTAATTCAAAAATTAATTAATAATACCATCACACTAATTAATGATAATAAATTATTAATCAATATCCAAAACTATAAATCCCAAAATTAATTCTAGAATTTGTTTTCTCTTTCAAAATATCAATAACTAGTAATTAATTATACAATTAATTATCCTGAATCACCTCTTTCAATATAACATCATTAATTCAATAATTAATGTCTCATCTTACAAATCCCATTGACTCATAATTAATTCCTCCATTTATTATTCTACCTTATCTATTCAATATCTCAACCATACACATTAATTAAATTATCAAATAATTAATATAATTCATTTAAATTGACAATCATATCATTTTTCATTAATTAATTTAGCAATTAATTATTCTAACACATTCAATTTATTCAAAACAAATATTCTCATTTTTGTAATTCTTTAAATAATCAATCTGACTCATCCATTTATTATAAACCATCCATAACCATTAATTAATTTTAAAATTAATTAACATAACTCATTCAATTGTTTCAACAAAAAAATCCATATAAATTAATTCTCAAATTAGTTAATCATTCTGAAAAACCATAACATTAAATCCATTAATTAATTTACAAATTAATTATTTCAAATTATTCCTATTAACTAATTGCTCAATTAAAAAATATATTTCAATCACTATAATAAATTACCTAAATTTTTTTCCATCATATCTAATATTAATTAATTTAGAATTAATTAATTTAAATTCAACCGCCCTTCAAGTAATTATTTCTGTCATTTCCATTATTTAGTTCAATAATAAAATAATTACGTAACTTCAATTAATTAATTCACAAATTAATTAATTGCATTATTTAATTCAACCAATTAAATATTCAAATTTCTTAATTTATTAATTCTTCAATTAATTATTCTAAATATTTAATTAATTAATTAAATAATATCTTTTATTTACTAATTAATTAATCAATTATTTAATATCTTTATTTAGGTGAAAAATATAAATGAACACAATTTTTACTTTAATTAATTTACCAATTAATTAATTCACCAATTCCATTAATTAGGTCCGTAATTAAATAAACAAATCCATCATTAAAAAATCTGAATAATTAAGTAATTATTTAATTATTAAAACCATCAATATTAATCAATCAAATTTTGACATTTATTAATTCCAAAATTAATTAACTAATTCCACCATAACAAAATCCTGATAATTAATATATCAATTAATTATTTAAACCAACCCGTTCTTTTCAAAATTTTAAAATCTGCCAAAATTAATTAATTTACCCAATTAATTAACTGAATATAGAAAAAATCAATTGTTAATCATAACATAAAATTTCAACAAATGCATATGCATAAATGAATCGATATTATGGGGTTGGAATTTAGACCACTAACCACAAATATGTTGAATACACAATATGAATCCAACATCGCTGACGGTGTAGTATTCAGATGACTATCAAAGGAGAAATTAAATAAATAAGCATATCATGTTTAATAAAAAACTTCTCAAAATAGTAAATTTTTTATGAATTTTTTTGATAAGTACCATAATCATGTCATGAAGAATATAATTCCACTAATGGTGTACCAATATGATCAATATCAATAATAATATTGATTATTTTAGTCTAATTCGAGAAGAAATGAATAATAGACGAACACCAAAAATGCAGGTTTTATACTGAAAAATATTTTATAATAATATCATAGATAATTATTATATAATAATTCCATAATTTTAAATGCTAATTGCCTTTGATATTATTTCACAATTACTATTTAATAAGAAGACCTAATGACAACTATTAAAAGATAATTTCATCAAATTATTCTTCGATAATTTCATTTATAACCCATTGAAATATAATTTAAAATATTGATTTATCATTAATAAAAATAAACCTCATTTTATATTTTTCCCAACCATAACTATTTGTAAAAAACAATTTGAGGAAAATAGTCAATAGAGAGATAATAAAAATATTTTTTAAAAAAAAATAAAAGAAACAAGACCTTCTTGTGGTGCACCAGGTTGAGGCGCACAAGGGGGAAATGTGCAGCAGGTGTTTCACACTCTATATCTCTGTAGAAAAAGAAGAAGAAGTCACCTACTATAACTAAGTGACAAATTAAGGTGTTTACAAATGACTAGATCCACCCGAAATAACAATTAAATGGAAGAGGTATATAGAAACCCATGCCTCATACGTTCATCCACTAAAGAATTAGAACCCTATTTTAATCGACTGTTTCAACTGAAAATTGATGATGCGGGGGGGGGGGGGGGGGTTAATTTACCATATTAATGAATTGGTGTTTGAAACTTCCAAAAATTATTACGAAAATAAGCTTTTAGAATACTCCATGCATCCAAAATGTTGGTATCTTGTTGTAGAAGATGGCCATGATGTTAAAAACAAAAATCTATTTATTTAAATTAATATAATAAAATAATTATTTAACATAAATATTATATAATATCAATTTTACACTATATATATAATTTATACCTCTTCTAGGTTAATCCCCCCATTCCTAACACATTAGTGGTCTTGTTCTTCTCATATGAGGATCAGTTTCTGAGATATTAACAATTTATTCTTCAAAAATGAAATTAAATAATTAATTAAAATAAAAGGGTTATATTTTATAAGAAAGAATCTAAAAAATCGATGCATAAAAATTTTATACCCTGATAAGGAAAACCCCCTTATTTCGGACCCATTGGTGGTCTCAGATTTTTTATTTGATCCACTATTTTAGAAATATTTTATTATTTTTAATAAAATAACATATTATATATTGCTTAAAAATATAATCTCATGTGTGAGGAATCCAAATGTTTAACGCCTACATATTCTATAGCTTTATAAGTGTAAACAACACTATTCAAATCTAATCGTGATCTCAAATATTCCAGAAATTTCACCATTTTAGAGTTTTGAAATTATTTTTTAAAAAAATGTCTGTGCTTTGTATAATAAAATGAATATTTTTATTCTCCATTGCCGATGTAGTAAGGGCCTCAGAATCTAACAAAACCCAATTAATGAATCTGATAATGTTCCAATAAAATATTAAATTTTTTTAATGGGGCATAATTTTTCATTTTTTCATTTAAACATTAATTATTTTTTTTCTCCAATAACACTTTTTTCCACATAATGTCTTTATAATCTATAAAAATAAAAATCTCAAAGAAAAATATACATGGTAAAAGGATGGAATATAACATTAACATAATTAAATAATATTATTTAATGATATAAATAAAATATCAAGGATATATCATCAATTAAATATTTTTTTATTTATCCATTAGTTTTGATAAGCACAAGATAAGTACAAACTCTATTTGACAAAACAACCTATATTTTGTAAAAGGCAATTTTAACTTCTTTTAATTTAAAACTAATTGAAATGTGAATTTTGATAGTTAAATATATTGAATTTTTTAATATAAGCTTAATATTTGAATAGATACATAAAAAAATTTAGGGTGAATATTTGATATTTTTCAAATACATTTCATTATTTAATGATTAACGAAAAATAATATATTTTAGTAAAAAAATAAATTTTAATCATATTTATTTATAATAAGTAATTATTTTTTAGATTGGTTTTAAAGTATAATATGATCATATATTTATCACTTAATCCAATTTAGGTCATTGAGATTTATTTCACTGTAATGTCCCGAACCGGGTCACCACTAATCTGGTGGTCGGACTGGTCGCCACATGACCTTACACGCATCTCCACGTATGACAGAGCCTGAAGACTAGCATCGAGGGTCTAAGGATAGTTAGTGGAAAGACTATAACCTCTTTTTAGAGTTGCATGGTGGTATATTGATATGGATAACAAACAATAGTAGATGAAGCAACTCATAACTGACAAACAGCGGAAGACAAATAAAACTCATTTCATAAAAGTTTCCAACGCCAAATTATAAAATAGATGCATGAATGAACTTCTAAAGATACAAAAGTAGAAAACAGTGGACAAATCATCATGATTTTCATTCCAATACAGAAATAAATAAGCAATGACTCAAATCCCCAAGGTCAATCAACTTGAGAATCCCAATCCTCCGCTCACTCCCCTTCTCTTAACTCCCATGTAAATTCAAACAGCATATTCCTGCAACCAAATGGAATTTACCAGGTACCAAGTGCAACGGCGGCCTGAGTAGGGTGTGAGATATAAATCTAAGTAGTCCGAGACCAACGGTGTCTACCCCAAATCCTATTCATTTCATAAATAATTTAATACACGTGAAGCTATGCATAAAATAAGTAAGTAGTACAAAGTAACTATATACTCAAGTACCTGCTTCAGCACTCAGCTGGTGTTTGAACCTGCACCATTCATTTGTCATACATACTCAACAATCATTACATAATCTTTTTCAATTTATCATTTACTGAAATATTATTATGAAAGTCTAGAGATTCAACCTATGCCTGATATCCCCTTTGCATAAGTCACTCACCAAAGATGTCTCTAAAGGCCATCTAAGTAGTCAAAGTAATGTCTGATTTCAACCATGTGCTTTGCCTTGTATAATGCGTCATAAGTTATTCAATTTGATCTTTCATATGTTATGTCTAAGCCTGTCCACAAAAAATAGTAATTCGCCCTTGGGTCTATCCACTAATAGTGGTTCACCAAATTCATTAACATGCCTAGACACTTTCTCATAATCAATTCACAAAACATCATGCCACAATAGTCTTCATTAAAAATTAACTCATTTCATGAAAGAATTATTGGAACCACAGTCCAATGTTAATTAATGGGTGTAGAACATCATGTCTAGCACCCTCATGAGTATTTGGACCATCAGTCCATGTCTCACAACCGATGAGTATTTGGATCATCATTCCCTGACGCATAAATTAATATTTTCATGCATGCTGGGTGTAGAACGCCATGTCTAGAACTCCATGAGTATTTGCAGCATCATTCCCTATCTCACAACCCATTTATCAATCATAAATATACATCTATCATTGGTGTAGAACATTATGTATAACACCCTGTGAGTATTTGTAGCATCAGTCTCGGTCTCACAACCCATTCATCAATCAAACATATATATTTATCATTGGTGTAGAATGCCATGTTTAACACCACAAAACTAATCCATTAATTAATTCAACAATTAATTAACAATTGAAATCACTCTTCAAACAAGTCAACAAATAATTAACCATTAAACATCTCCATAATTAATGATTAACTAACAATTAATTATTCTAAGCAATCCAACTGAATAATTAACTCAACACTTAATTATCCAAATTCTTAAACAAGTCTTAACCGGTACATTCAAACAATGGTTCGTCCAAGACATTACCAATCTACAAGCACACCATAAACATATCAAAACATGCTGAACAAAGCCCAGAAAATTAGTGAACATCTCACAAAACATATCATATCTCAAAACAACTCCATCCAAGAAAATATAAGGTATGGAAAACTAATACGCATCAAATCTTCCTCCTGGAAAACAATCGTAACAATAAATCAAAACACGATCTTAACAAAATGTTTGGAAATTAATTAAGTTAGCAATTATTTAATTAAATCATATATCATTAAACAATCATCAATTAGTCAACCATTTACTACTTAACATGTAATAATTAATCCATCCATTAATTATTACCAGTCTCCAAATTATCTTCGGAACGTGTCAAATATTCAATATTCCCAATAATCAATAAAGGCCACAAAATCATTCCAACTCATGACATGTTAATTAATTCTATAATTAATTATCCTTATACTCAATATCTCCATTCCAATCATCTAATAGTTTAATCATATCACTTTAACCGAGTTAGTCAAACATACTTTAACTCAACAGAAGTTCAAGTCCTCACTTATCTCATGTGGGAGGAACTAATAAATAACATCAAGACTATCATTCATGGACATATAAAAATCAAGGAAATTCATATTATCAATTTATTTAATGAATCTATAATTATTAAATAATTTTTTAATGATTTGGGACCCTACCCTGGCTTTTGAAGGAAACCTCAACGAATGAAGAACCCTCAAGAGAAATGGTTTGATTCTTCAAGAACCCATATTAGATCACTTCCCCTTGAAAGAACAAGACCAAAAATCATCATACTTGTAATCCACACAGTTAGATTTACACATAATGGGTGTAGATCTAATAAGCCGTTACAAGAGGAGATGTAGATCTAATCAGATCTATGAAACCGAACAAGAATGAAGAAGAACATCTACCTACCTCAATAAATCGGCATCGACTATCCAAGAGAAACCTTCGGACCACATCCAAAATAATGGGAGAACCTTCTATGACCTAAAGTGAAGAAAAATCCCAAGTTATGGCTGCTTAAGAAGAAAAACAATCCATCTAAAGGAAAAAAAAGAGTGAGATTCACAATTTAAGGATCTCGTTGATGTGCCCGAACAGTTTTCTCGCACGGTTAGACAAACCGTATGGTAACCATGCGTTAACTACTATCTCATCCACCCCTCTCGCACGACCTCATCACACGATCTCAGTTAATTGTGCGCCAACCGTGCTGTTGCCACTGCCTCGAAACACAACTACGTACAGTTTGTCCGCATCGTTAGAAAAACCATGTGCCACCCGTACGACTTCCCCTTTACCTCAAAACATCTATCAATGTTCGAAAAATGAAACCTTTAGGTGTTCCAATGCTCGGAATAAAACTCCTTAGCTCAGTTTAAAAAGAATGAACCCATGATAAACCGAAAAATAATTTTAGGAATTTTCGTAATTATAACCCGGTTAAAAAACACGGGATCTTACATTATACCCACCTCAAAAACTTCTCTCTCCTGAGAAGCATTTTGGAAAAACTTTTAAAACAACCAACCTACCATTGTAATTTAATCTCCTTATAAGATTCATGTTGTTTTTCCAATGATAGACACACCTTTAACCGTTCTCAAACCTGATGGATAAGCCTTTTTAACTAGATCCAAAAGATTACTCTAAATCTTATACATCGAAACTGATCTTCTTAGGTCATTAGAAGGACCTTGTCAACATAAAATGTTGAACTCTGATCAAAAAACAAAACAGTGTTCTCATGCTTCACTCAAAGACGTCACAGACCCAAAAGACACATTTTCCTTTTATCAAAAGATGTGCCTTTAAAACTACTCCAAAACCATCCGCCAGTATAACGAAGTCCATACCCAACATTTGGGAAAAAAATCAAATACAAGCCATCACCGGTCTATTTTAAAAAAAAACTGTGTCCAAACATGAAAAAATAAGTAACCCAAATAATCAACACATTATGCATACTACCCAGATAACAACTACTCATCAAGCCCAAAAACAATTATATTGTATCGTGGCACAAAACCGATGCTACCTTTGCGTCTCCATGATGAGGTCAAGATAGGGGACATGCTCCTTGTTTCTAGAAGAGAGCACTAAGAGAAAACCGATGTCATGAAAAAGATCAGTCAAACCATTACCGGAAAACTCAGTTTTAAAAGCTCGACATCACCTGAAAACACATTCATGTTGAACAAAGTGGTAATACCCACCTTATGATTTCTCATGACGTCTCAAGAAAATAACAATTGCTGACATCATGCATGATTAACAACAGGATCGGCATGTCAAACACCCGGGTCTTTCGAAAACCAATCCATGTATTGAAATGAAACTGATTCTTTAACACTCAAGTTACTCTACATGGAGTTGATCTAAGACCATACGAAATAGTATAAATGACTTATTATGGAGGAATTTTTCCTCTTACAACCATTTTCCAGGACGACGCCATAACCAGTAATCCATTACTATGAAGAAAGGGTCAAACGACCAACAA
This sequence comes from Viscum album, assembly GCA_963277665.1. NCBI lineage: Eukaryota > Viridiplantae > Streptophyta > Magnoliopsida > Santalales > Viscaceae > Viscum > Viscum album. Next base: position 1,470,662,613 of record OY728126.1, on the reverse strand, counting down.
AGCAGCCGACCAGGCCCGAGGCACATCTAACCAACTAACAAAGAGCATTAATCAATGATAAAGCCCACAACAAGGTCAAGAAACACATCACCACCCATTAGAACAAGGGTGTCTTAGAAAACAGGAAGTCCTACCTGGTACAACGACACTCATATTCTCCAAAAGAGTGAGAAAAGAAATAGCACTAGCAAGGCATTTAAGTTCTAAGGGCGCTATCGACTGCTTGTTAGACCCTTATGTAGAGAAAATGTCAACCCTAAACTGGGTCACTTAAAACAAGTCACTAGGCTCAAAAGCCAAACATAAGGCCATTTTTAAGGAGAAGAACACCTATGGAAAGTACTCACACTTCTGTTCCAAGGAAAATCATGAGAAGTCCGAACTATCCTTTACATGCGGGTTTTAAACAGTGGACACCACAATAGGTTCCATTTCCATGACTCTGATATTTAATCACTTTTAATCATTAATCATCAAAATATTTAATCAAAATATCATAGTACCATTTTCAAAATTCCCCAAGGAAAAACATGCAAGTTTCATAAAACTTTCATTTTAAAATATTTAAATTAGACGACATCCCGTCATTTTTAGGAAAATTATGAAAATATTTTTTTTAAGAAGATAAGGTGACCTATGAGGATCCCATTTTATCCAACCAGGGTTCTCTATAAAACAACCCAATAGAAAACACATAGGTATTAAAAATTTAAACACCCAAATAGGTTATCTCATAAAAACACCCCCCAACTGACCAACACGGGTCCAGTTTCATTTTGGAATCTAGCCATTAGATTTCAGATCAACATTATACATCTTTCAAAATTAAAATCATTTCACAAGGCATCAAGACATCACATTTAATATGAGTCATCATTTCACAATTCATGTAGAGCCCAAAAACTCCATGGAATGAAAATTGGCTCTGATTAATCTATACCAATGTCAATTAATAAATTACCATGATCAACCTAGTGGTCCAAATTATATGGGTGGACACCTACCAATCGATAAGGCACCCATACACCTTATCCTTGGATTTTGGCTCGCATTTATCACAGTCAAAATTTATTTAAATTTTTATCTTTAACACCCCTTTAACATATGAAAAAATATCTCACGTCTTTGCATAATCAGTAACACAACAACGTGATATATCATGGAAGCATGTCACAACAAAAAAAATGCTAATAACCCAGGAAGTACGGGATATAATCACTGAAGCATGTTAAATCTATCACTATAACATGCTATCTAGAGAGGCATTCTAAAATAGATCAAATAGGACATTGTACCCAAGGAACACAATCCAAATTTCCAGGAATCCTACTAATTCTACTACAAGGCATGTTATATGTATGACATGTGAATCTCTATGTTCCTAAGATGATGCATGTTTGAAACTTCATTTCAATATCAGGCAAAGAAAATTATTTTTTCAGAATTCTCAAAATCAATAAATAGCGGAAAATAAACCAGTCACTCATGGTGAAATCATATAAACTATAACCTCTAATAGTACAAACATCAATTCCCATCCATGGCCACTTGGTCATTTCCCGTACATGAGGTCATCATTACCAAGAATGGAAATTAACCCAAGCACCAACACATTCCTAATCTGCTACCTACCATCCCCAGAAAAAGTAAGACAATAGAAAGGAAAGAAACCAACCTCTGATACCACTTCGTAACATCCCGACCCGGGTCACCACTAATCTGGTGGCCGGACTGGTCGCCACATGACCTCAAGCGCGTCTCTACATACGCCATAGGCTACCGACTAGTAGTGATGTTCTAAGGTTAGTCAGTGAGGAGACTATTCCCTCTTGATAGAGTTGTACAACGGTATATCAATGTGGATAACAAACAATAGTAGAAGTAGTAACTCATAAATGACAAACATGAGAAGAAAAATAAAACTCAATTTATAAATGTTTCGAATGCCAAATTATAAAACAAGTGCTTGGATGACATGATAATGATATAAAAGTAGAAACCAATGAATAAAAATGATTCTTTACATTACAATGCAGAAATAAATAAATAAAGACTCAAATCCCCAAGGGTGATATCCTCGAGCATCCCGAGCCTCTACTCCATCCTCTGCTCCTAAATCCCAAGTAAATGCATACATCAAAGTCCTACAACCAAATAGAATCTACTTGGGTATTAAGTGCAATGGTGGCCTAAGTTGGGTGTGAGATATAAATCTCAGTATGCCAGGACCACTAGTTTCTACCCCAAATCCTAGACATTCAATAAATAATTTAAAACACGTGCAGGCATGAATAAAATAAGTATTCATACAAAGTAACTATATACTCAAATATTGGCTTCAGCCCTCAACTGGTGTCTGACCCTGCCCAATTCATTTTTCATGCATACTCACCGATAATTACATAATCATTGTCCATTTATCAATTACTCAAATCTTATTATTAAAGTCTTGAGATTAGGACTACGCCTGACATCCCCCAAATAAGTCATTCACCAAAGATGCCTCTAAATAATATCTATGTAATAAATGTAATGACTGAATCCAAGCATGTGCTTTGGCTTGGATAACACATCATAAGTTATTTAATTTAATCTTTAATATATTCTGTCTAAGCCCATCCAATTAAAATAGTGATTCACTCCTGGGTCCATCCACTAACAGTGGTTCACCCAATTTATTAATATGTCTAATCCCTTTTTCATAATCAATTCATGAAAGATCATGTCAGAAAGCCTTCATTAACCATTAACTCATTTCACACATGAACAATTAGACCCACAGTCCAATGTTAATTAATGGGTGTAGAACATCATTTCTAGCACCATCGTGAGTATTCAGAGCATCAGTCCATGTCTCACAACCCATGGGTATTTAGATCATCTTTCCATGACCCATAAAAGAATATTTTCTTGCAAGATGGGTTTAGAAATCCATGACTTTCACCCCGTGTGTATTTGGAGCTTCAGTCCCTGTCTCACAAACCATTTATCAATCATACATATACATCAATCATTGGTGTAGAATATCATGTCTAACACCCAGTAAGCATTTGGAGCATCAGTCCATGTCTCACAACCCATTCATCAATCAAAGATATATATTTATCATTTGTGTAGAATAACATACCTAACACCACAAAACCAATCTGTTAAGTAATTGAACAATTAATTAAAAAAATATCTTTTCAGATAAGTCAACAAATAATTTACAATTCAAAATCTCATTATTTAACAATTAATTAACAATTAATTATTCATAATAAGAGAACTGAATAATTAACTCAACACTTAATTATCCAAATTCATTAACAAGTCTGAACCCATCCATTCAAACAATGGTTCATCCAGGACTATAACAATCTACAAGAACACCATAATCATCTTAAAACATGAGGAACAAATACAAGATAATTAGTGACCATCAAAAACAACATATTATACCTCTAAAAAAATCCATCCAAGACAACATAAGTCATGGAAAACTAATACGCATCAAAAGGTACTCCTGGCCAACAATCAAAACACAATCATAACATTATGTTTGCAAATTGATTAATTCAAAAACTAATTAATTAAATCATATCAAATTAACCAACCATAAATTATTTAACCATTTACTATTTCACATGTAATAATTAATCCATCCATTAATTATTACCAGTTTCCAAATTATCTCCTGAACTTGTCAAATATTCAATATTCCCAATAATCAATAAAGGCCACAAACTCATTCCAACTCATGAATTGATAATTAATTCTATAATTAGTTATCCTTATACTAAATCTCCCCATTCCAATAATTTAATGGTTTAATCATATCACTTTAACCAAGTTATCCAAACATGCTTAAAGTGAACAAAAGTTCAAGTCCTCACATATCTCATGTTGGTGTAACTAATCAAAACATCAAGAGTGTCATTCATCGAAATATCAAAATCAAGGAAATTAAAATTTTGAATTTATTTAAATAATATATAATTCTGAAATAAAGTGTTAATTATTTGGGACCCTACCTAGGGTTTTGGTGAAACCCCCACGAACAAAGAACCCTCAAGAAAAACATGTTGATTTTTCAAGACCCCATCTTAGATCACTACTCCTAAAATGAAAAAGACCAAAACTCATCAAAACTTTCATCCATACACTTAGATTTACCCATAAAGGGAGTATATCTAAGAAAATATTATAATAGGAGATGTAGATCTAAGCATATCTATGAAAATGAATGAGAACGATGAATAACATCTACATACCTCAAGAAACCAACTTCGATTCACCAAGAAAAGCCATCAGATCGCCTCCAAAACAATGGGAGAACCTTCTATGACCTATCGTGAAGAAAAACCCAGAGTTATGGCCGCTTAAGAGGAAAAATGATTTATATAAAGGAAAAAATGAGCTAGATCCACATTTTTAGGATCTCGTTTAAATGCCTGCTCATTTTTCACACCCGGTTAGACAAACCGTGCGCTAACCATGAATTTTCTACTATCTCAGCCACCCCTCTTATGTGGACTCATTGCATGGTCTCACCTAACCATGTTCCAACCATGCCAGAGCCACTTCCTCGAAACTCAACTACGCACGGTATGGCCGCATGGTTAGACCAACCGTGCACAGCCTGTGCGACTTCCCCTTTTTGTCAAAACTTCTATTAAAGTTCAAAAAACGAAATATTTAGGTGTTGAAACACTCAGAATAAAATTACAAAGCTCGGTTAGAAAAGAACAAACCGTTGATAAACCGGAAATTTTTTTCGGGATTATTCGTAATTATAACCCAGTTAAAAAACTCGGAATTCTTCATTCACATTGAAATTTAGTGTAAAATGTTATCAATATTTTTTACTATTTTACATTATATATATTCATTGTCATCCTACGTGTGGGATGCATATAAAATTAATTTCATCCACTTATATGATTGGAATTTGGAAAATTCAATTCTATATTTGTAATAATAATAATTTATAATATGTTAAATGTAAATTTGGTTATTTATCAAAGGATTAGAGAAATTAAATGAAATTAATTAAAATTATTAAGATACAATTATGATTAATAAAGGACTAACCCTTTATCTTCAGGGATCAAATTACCTATCCCCTTGACCAGAAGCCATTATATGGCCATAAATAATCAAATAATATTTCATTATTATTATTTGTCATTTTTGTAGATAGTTTTTATGTAAAAACGTTGGTGCACCAAACCTCTTTTCAAAAATAAAAAGTGATTCATTTTCCTCCATTAGAAACGGAACACACATCTCCCCATTCCTCACACCACTCAAACCACATAAGATTAGCCTATTTCTTTACACATATCTTTAAAAAGCCACTCTAATTTACTTTCATTCCTCTATTTTGGAATAAGGCCTTCTAATGATGATTTTTGGTGAAAACCAGAAGAAGTTAGTTGACTAAGAGTTGATGTCTTCTCTTCGGCTCACTATTATAATATTTATTATCTACCCCCTAAAATAAATTTATTATTTGTTTATATCAACCAAAATTATCCTTAATATACAATTTTATTTTAATGTAAAGGGTTCAACATACACTTATCAACACCACCATCTAATAGGTAAAGAGCATACTATTTCACTTTACGGTGAACTATAGCCATAAGAAATAATGATTGTTAATTTTCTAATTAACACATATCATAGTGGTCATTATGATGGGAACTATGTTTATATCTGATATATATGACTTATTTAATGTTTTTATGATTCTTTAATTTTTTTCTACATAACATTATTCATTCCGTCTTGTAAAAATAAGATAATTTCGTTTTAGTAATTGTGTAATACCACCCCCTCAAAGAAATGTGACCCGTTCATTCCATACAAGTAATGTATCAATGATGGTCTTAAAAAACATATGTATTAAATATAACATATATATTATACTATAATTATAATATACATTTATTATATACATTTAATTATTTTAATAAATCAAACAAATGAATGTAAAATTCATGGGTTTGTATGACCTATAATCTATAAGAATAGTGCATTTCATTTCATATTACCAAACATTATAGATTATATTAAATGAATATGTAATCAATATATATAATAATTAAATCATGGTTTATATTCTAGATATGATGAAATCAAGACCAGTTGAAAATGAACAATAAATGAAATGTCAAAACATACTTAATATAAATAAGTAATTAACACACGAAATAGTTAAAATAATGAAATATTGTTAACAAATGGGGAATTAAATTTTATAAAGATTAAATTTATGATATTATTAACATGATTATGGTTTTGGTATAAAATAGTAAAATATTTTAAACACTATACATGAGTATAAATATATCAAAAAATAATGATTAAGGTAATCGATTTCATCTCAATTTACATTTCATTGGGAAATATTTCTATTATGTACCAATTAAATTTTAATGGGTGTATATGCTACCATTTAAAATGATATATCAAGAATCTACTAAATATAATTATATTAGAAGTGAAATTTAATTAATGGGGAATTATTATACAATTTTTTCAATGTTTTATTGGACACTTTGAAATTTTTTACATTTTTTTTTCAAGAATGTCTCAATGGGAATAACTATTATTATTACATATCCACCTTTTCTGTATTATGGAACAATCCATATTATTTATTCAATATGGATATTTGATAAGGATCATTTTTTATTCAATATATGGTTTATTATTCGGACTTGAAATACATGGTATAGAGATGGTTTAATGAAATCCCCACGGGTTGGGGACTAGTAAATGAAATCCCCTCGATGCATTAGAAATTTGATGAGAAAAACTTGTTTTAAAATTCAGAAATTATTATATAGTGTCTTGATGATAACAGTATCATGTCTATTGGAAACAAGTATTCTGATAGTTAAGAATTTTTTGTATTGGAGAATTCTATATTAATATTTATCCATGAGACTTTGTGTCGACATATCTATTGATACATTTCATTTTCAATTAATTTATGAAATGGAATCAGTTTTTAGCATCATACCTTTCCATGTTGTTAATTCTATATCTTGTTATTTGAATGGAATTTGTTATTGTTTATTTACATTACCATGTTAATTTATTCATATTGTGTCAATATTTATTCCTATTTACTTAAATTTACTAATAAATTTATCTCACTCTTATTATTTTCCCTTTCTCTATATTATGAAGAAGAAATATTTGAAAAAGTATTCATGGATTTTATTTTATCTATTTTATTACATATAATGTGTTTATTTCCTCTTTACCATTTTATTATGGGTATCATGTATGTATTTATGCTTCCATGTCTTCAAAACTAAAAAGTTATATTGGGATTTTATTCTTTATAATCATGCCTATGTAATTATGTAATGCACTGGTGTTAGGATTATGGGGTGGGAGATATACAGTTTGTATCAAAGGAAATTAATCAAAAACCATGGAAAATAGAATTAGAATGCATATATAACGAAATTTAACCCCAAGATAGACTTTAAGGATGCGTATAAAAGAACATCCTAGAATTTTGGTAAGGTATATTATAAGGAACCTTCCTTAAAACAATACTTAATCATTAATTAAATGAATAATTAAAACTCGGGATCTTTGCAGGTTTAGAGTTTTAGAGAATTTGGAAATAACTATTACATCTCAAAAGATTACAAATTAGACACTAATACTATAACTGATTTATCACAACAATAAAAAATCCTTAAATAAAACTAGAGTTATTTTCTTGATATAAATCTTCCTGAATACTTCCTTTCTCTTACCCTTCCTTATAACCTTTGAAAAACATTTCAAAAACGTGGGATGAGCATAAAAATCACAGTAAGAGTTATAACATAATGAAAGAAAACATTAACCTGTCAATAAATAAAAATCAATGAAACCATAACTTTCAATCATAAAATTCCATCTAAAATCCTAATATTTATTAATAACTCATATAAATAATAATACATAAAGGTAACTTGAGGCACTCATAAAATTCTTACGTAGGGAGTAACCCTCACGGTTACATTTGGAATACCCATCACAGTATATTCCCTAAATCTCTTCAGAGAAACCTTAGCACTTAACTCATTCGCATTACCCAATGAATTGGAGAGCTATCACAGGCTCGCCCACCCTTAGTTTTTCATGGAACTACCCGTATTCATAAACAATTCCCAAGAACAATAACATAATCTTATCACATAAAACATACATAAAGGAAACATAATATTTCCACATTTAAATCACAAGATATAAATACAACACATTGATATAATCAAAACATTATCAAAAACATTTTCAATACCAAAGTAAATGAAAAGTAAAACATGGTATTTAATTTTCATTTAAAAAAATTTATGGCTTGTAGGGAATCCCAAACTCAAATAATGGTCACGACGGTGGGGAAGTCGTTGCCGCCGCATACATAAGACAAAAACATTCCTTTTTTCATTTAGGAAAATGATTTTTATAAAAATATTCATTTGGAATAAAATTAAGGGTCAAAGGTTTTTATAAAACATATAAAAGAATGTTGTGTATACAACAAAATATTTCTCAATGAAAGGAGATTGAGAATAAGTCCCTTACAAAGATGGTATCCTTATATTAAGGATAAATCAATTATATAAATATCTGGGACAAACATAAATAAACCCAATATAAGTGGATATTAAGTGTAAAACAATCAGAGGTCATCCACACATATTCATATCATTACATAATCAATATGTATAGGTTTAACCTAATTAATTGAAATTGGGTTAAGAATTTCCCTTATAGAAATTCGACAGCCTAACAATGTCACTTTAATATTCAGAAAATGAGTTGATGAGAGATAAAAAGGGTATCTCATCACTTGGAAATTAAATTTACAGAAATAAGGATATATAAGAACATATCCCAACATAAGAATATGTAAAATAAAAGACGTAACAAAATAAGTCTTTTAAAAAATAGGATGGTGAAAGGTTCCCTTACCGATTTGGGTAACTTTCGAAACGTACACCCCATGAAAGAAGGATCATACAATTAATATCTAAACACCGATAAATTAAACTATATTACACAAATAATTCAATCATGGTCAGTACATACACCACACAAAAAGAAAAAGTGGAAAATGTAGCATGAATCTCACAGGAATAAAAAGTTATATAAAAACTCCTTACCTCGTTGTAATCAATCGAGTCGTGTGACCAAAAGATAATAAACACCAAAACAATCACATAATACAATTAATATAAATATAATCATGATAATATATATTAAATGTCAGTAAATAATACCCTACACGATATAAATAAGTGGCGAACAATGGAAATCTCACGGAATTAAAAGTGAGATAAGAAATCCCTTACGAAAATTCAACAGCTAAACGACGCCACTTAAATATTCATAAAATGAATTGATTAGAGTAAGTGGGGGTCTCAAATCATATGAAAATAAAAATTATAGAATGGTGAATATAAAAAAACATCCTCCAACATAATAACATGGAGCATAAATGAAATTACATAAAAGTGAGTACTTGAAAAGAAAGAGAGAGGTAGGATCCCTTACCTCAAGTTCGACTTGTCTTGTTCGTTTCTTTATATTCCTAAATTATAAAATTTCATAAATTCATACTTTCTTAATAAAATCCTTTAAATTTTTTTATTCAATTCATATCACATATTATAATGTTTATGTGAGTTTATATCATACGTTTTTGTTGATGTTCGACACATGAGTAAAAAACGAACTTGTTTGAAAAGAATTTTCCATGTAGATTTAAGTACACCATCTAAAGAATAGTATTAACGATTTAAATATCATATATATATATATCTAGTATATATTCATTTTCTACAATTCCATATCATTTGGAGATAAAAAATGAAATGCGCCGTTCATGGAGACGGTAGGTCGTATGTACACATGAATGCTACTTTCATTTATTTGTCATATTAATGGAATTAAAATTAAATGAGATATATAGATACATTATAATTACAGAATGATATTCATAATTTATATGTAATATATATCATATATATCTATTATATATATGTAATTATAATAGTACATAACATTTGGAGATATGAAATGAAATGCCCCGTTCATGGAGACGGTAAGCCGTACGTACGCATGAACACTACTTTAATTTCTATTTCATACTTTAATGGAATTAAAAAACAATGATACATAGGTATATTATAATTAAATTATAATATCATATATAATATCATTAACTCCATCCTTTATACATCCCACATATGGCATTAACGATTCAAATCACTTTGAGGGGGCGGTAGTCCGCACTTCCTAAAATGAAATGATCGCGTTTACCCATTTTGGAAACCATAAAGGTATGAAATAAATGAAAAATAAATAAGCATAAGGAAAAAATAAACATAATTTATATTTCATATACAAATATAGTGACATCTTAATGACTACCATGAGAGATGTTAAATGAAGATTGAACAATCATCATTTCGTGGGGCAGTAATTCGCCACCCAAAGAAACAATATGTTCTTCAACCATTAGATAGAGGTGTGTATAAGTGTATCTCGAATAATTCTCATAAAAACATCCTAGTATATTTTATATACTGTTTTTGTTACAAAATAAAAGAATAAAAACAGTTTAAGGGGTTGAAGAAGCAAAATAATACAAAAGAACATAAGAAAAGACATTACCTTCAAATCAGATAACTCTTTTTGATTGGAGCCCAAAGGCTTCCTTGGAAAGACTTATACACAATGTGAGGCCTCTAGGAGTTATAGAGGTATGTGGAGAGACAACATGAGAAGAGTATGGATGAGCCAAGGTCTTGAGAGGTGTGGGTAAGGGGGTAGAGGTGGGGCGCTTTTATAAGAGGGAGGAGGGTCACCTTTGGAAAGTCTTGGAAAGTTACATTATTATAAAATTATTTTCGGATTTTAAAGGTCACAAAATTATTTATTTCGAGGATAAGTTGATAAAGGTTTAGAAATACACCCATCCGATAGGTTTTAGAAAAGTGTAAGTCTTATATTTTACCTTATCTTTTTGTTCTATTTAAATCGTTCATTAATGAGGTAATCACTGCATCATCATGGTGTCATTAATAATTTTTTTTATTTAATGTATAAAAATTATAAAAAAATATTATTATGTATGAAATATTTTTATATTTTCAATGAATATTTATAGTCTAATAGATCATTTATTTAGACAAAATTAAAATTGTTTTAATTTGGTGTTACATACTTTTGTTATATGTTCCTTTCATTAAAAATATAATGATAAAATGTCACTATCACCCAAAAGTGATTACATGGGGTCCCTAAGTTGTCACAAGGAATCCCATGGTCGGCCATGATAATAAAAATAGAATTAGGACACATTTTGGGGTCATTTTATAATATTATGATATTATTTTATTACCCTTAACTACCCGATTACTAAATAATCACGATAATTAAAGATAATTACCATCGTTACTTTTCATAATGTCCAAAAAACCAAAGAGTCTTAATAAAATAATTTGGACCATATGATTCCAAATATAGAATCCATTCTACCAAATTCCAAAAAAAATAAATTTCAGTAATTAATTTAAAAATAATCCCTCTTGTCAAAACCAAAGATGTGTTTTTAGAAAGTAAAATCTAACAAAAGATTGATTTGTTTTTACATCCAATTTAAAAGTGAAATTACATCCAATGAAAATAATTGTATTAAATTATAAAAACATAATTAAATTACTCCTTAAAAACAATTATAATTACAATATAACTATATAAATAAATTGGATGAAAATGCAGTTTTGAATTAAAATGTCGTATTTTTCATTATTCATTAAAAAATGAAAATTATCAGAAAAATAACAAGAATTTTCCATAATATAAATTTGAAATTCCAAATTCAAAAATTTTGTCCATATTACCAAATTAAAAACATATATGTTTCATTAATAAATTATATAGTTAATTCCCGTGGTCAAAACAAATAGCGTGTTTTTAAGAAACAACATCTATCAAAATATTGACACTTGTTTATGTCCATTTTCAAAGTGAAATTAATTATAATGAAAACCATTGGATTAAATGGTAATAATATATTCTAATTAAACGTTAAAACCAATTAAAATCATAATCTAACCATAGTAATAAATTATATTAAAAGGAGGTTTTTAATTAAAATACAGCATTTTTAAGAAAAATAAACTTTATCGGAAAAATACCAAAAATTTACACAACGTAAATTTTGATGTCTTGATTCTAAATAAAGATTTTATTTTTTCAATTATATCATATAAAAGAGAATAAACATAGATTTAAAAAGGGTTCTCCATCAAAAAGAGGTTAATCGCCCATTTAAAGAATATTAGAATATTTATTCTTAAAATTGGATTCATTTTCATTTTAAGCCTCTACCATTTATTAGATAAATCTAAAAATATTTAAAAAAACATATGTAATCACTTTTTCTTTATTTATGTTCATTCCCACCATTACATCAGCTAAGATTTTACTACCATTTACAATAATATTATTATATTATTTGTGTGCATCGTAAGATTTTCAAGAAACTCGTTGTTGCATATAGGGTACACCGTCGAACATAACACCCCCTTTAAAGTAATATTATTATTTTATTCACAAATATTAATAAATATGAAAAAGAAATATTATTTATTTACCTAGTATGTTACATATATATTATTTGGTTATTCCTAGAAATGTATCGCTATCTATATACAACAAATAGACATGGTTCTACCATAGATGTACCTATGAGTAGTAAAATTGAAAATGTGTTTCAAGCCTGAATCAAGTTAACTGGGTACACAACAACAATACATAATACACAACAAGTTAGACACTAATTGGGGATATTCTTAGTGTAGTTAGTATTTTTTACCTACCATTAATAATGATTTTAATGTATCAATTTCTATAATGACCAAATGTTTTTGATATAGAGACTTACGATGCATAAATATATGTCATGTATTATAGCATGTTTAGAATAATAGAAAGTTCAAAATTTATGAGATAATATAGTATATGATATTTTCCTAAAATTGATCGTAGAGGGACGAAGTGTGCCATCCCTCGTATTCAATGTAGAGATTTCACTGGAATGAAATTTAATGAAGATGGAATTAGAACTGATAAAGGTATGGATATATTACGGAATATTAGTATGATTAGTAAAAATAAAATTTCCTGAATAGATAATCCTATTCCATAGAGAGAATACTCTATTTAGGATTGCTTTTTGTGGAAAAACTCCCCATAGTTTAGTTGGATTACCAATCCCACTATATCTAATCAATGAATTAATTCATTGGAGAAGATATCTTTGATCATAAAATACAGTAAAGAGGAAAAATTTATTCTTATGGTCTATTGTCTCAATGGTGATACTGATAAATTATTCTTTGTGATATAAAATTCAAGTGAGGAATAATAAATTTACCTCGAGGAATATGAATCATTGAAAGATATTTACTTTGATAAATACATCTAGTATGATCATAAAATGGAGTTGAAGAGGATGTTCCTTAGCTCAAAAAATAATGTTGAAATATGTGTTTTGGATTGTGAAGAAAAAATTACAATACTATATTGGAATGGTCAATATTATATATGCAATAAGGAGATAATGATAGACCAATCCATTGAAGATCTTACAGACAATATTCAAATGGAGTTGGGTTGTATGAATTTATCATTAGACAAAGAGGTAGTTTTATTTTCCATCAAAATAGAAAAGCAACTCTCAAGATCCAAGTTATTCAAATGAAACCATTAGAAGAAGAGGTATTATGAATAAAATGAAAATGTGAATGTGTTAATGATGATGAATAGAAATAAGTATTTTCCATGTTGTGATAATTGTAGACAGAATCACCCTGGTAAATGCTTGAATGGAAGGTGTGTTTTTTTATATGTGGTGAGAAAATGGTCACTAAGAAAAATATTTAAAAGGGATAAATAAAGAGGATATTATTTAGTGTCACATATTTAAGGTGATGGGACCCTAAAAAGAATAATGCACCAAATTTAAAGGGAATACACCTCCGTCGATGCTAAGAGATGAAGGTAAAGAATATTTTTTTGACACAACTGAAGTGGAATGATTAATGTAATTATATATTTGGATGTAATAAATATGATATAAAATTATTTTCCATAATGTTTTAATCATATAAATTTTTAAATATGTAATGATTATACAACAATAATTTTTAATTAAGGATTTTAGAATCATATGAAAAATGATAGAACAAGAATATATTATTTGGAAAGTAAAAAATTTAGGCAAACACATGATTGAGGGAAATAGAACCCTTAATATGTTCTTGATGTTGAGATAATGATGATGAAATGATTGATTTGGATAACTTCAGACCTCCATGGAAAAAATTATTTACAAGTTGAAAAGTGGTCTATACTCTCATTTTTGGAGTTTTCATCACTTAATAATTTAAGGAATATATATAATAACACGACACTTGCTTAATTATTAAAGAAGAACTCATGTCACTAATAATTTATTATATTAATTTGAGTTATTAACAAATTTTAATAAGATACATTATGTCGTTATTTACATGTTATTGATGTAAGAATTTAAAGGTGATTAATTTTTTTTAATGTCTAATGATATGTCAATTTTTTAAATTTAGTGACCTTCTTTATAAAGTTTTGGATCGTTTCCTTTTTGAAAGGTTAACCATTTCTGAAATAGTTTATGTTTAAATTTGTATGTGGTTTTAGAGAATGAATATTACAACACTATATTCTGAATCTTGTTCTAAGATCTGATCTATAAATAGTTCATGGAAATACGAAAAGATATGATTGTTCTTATAAAAACGATCCATGTATTTATATATATAAATATTCATTGAGAGTGAAAGAGTTACTCATCTCTGGGGTAAATGATCTTGAATTATAATATTTTTACATATTACTTTTTATTATGATATATAAAATATACCTTAGATCATCATATATAGAGTGATTTTTTATGGTAAAATTTCTCATAACAATGTTCTCAAGCACTCTCCATAATAGCATGGGTGTTATATTTTTTTATATTGTTGTTTTCTTTTCCCAGCTACGTTCTCCTAATAGGTAACCTAGTTACATGACCATTGTACATTCCTTTCTATCTTATTAAAAATTGGTGTCATTAACCCTTTCGATGATATGGGTTTTTCCAAAAATATTTTATTTTTATATATCAATCCCTTGATTACTAAGAGAATGTTTACATTGTGAGGTGGAAAATAATGTAAGGTGGGGAGAATGTAACACCCCTGAAATTATAGAGTCAGAATATTGTATTTGATAGCTTGTACGACACGCAACACCAAGCATGTAAGGGAATATAACATCCATAGAGTTTATAATATAATTAATATTTGACTAAATTAAATATATTTTATAGATTTAAATATATGAATCAATGATCTAGCATAAGTTATATGCAAAATGAATTTCTTTAATGTCTTGCATTACACGCAAGACTATGTTTTACCAAACAATGATATAGTATTAAAATATTTGAATCTAAAATAATAATATATAAACTACCATATATGAGTTTTATTGATTAAAAATTGATTCTATATGGTTTATATAAATATAAAATAAATTCATGGGGTATCAGTTTATGAGAAATTAATATAAGAACCAATTGGATATTAAAAGAAAAAAAATTATTTATAATATTCCAATTGTATTTTATATTAATAAAAATACATAATTACAGTTATTTGATTATTTTAAGAAATATATTTGATATATTTTCAATAAATTATTTTTTATATTCACCCATTTGGTTTTATAGGAATAATATAAGTACAAAATATATTTCAAACATAAAAACCTATATTTTTTAAAAGCAGTTTGACAGACATTTAATTGAGAAACCATATTAAAAATGAATCTTGACACATTAATTGATTTAATATGTAAAAATTAAATTAATATTTTAAAATTTAAAATTTACAATTGAATAGTGTTAATTTTTGATATTTTTTTTAAAAATTTAATTTTTTAATTAATAATACAAAGTATTGATTTTTTTCTCAAAACTGATTTTTAATCTACATACATTAAAAGGATAAATTAGGTTTTAAATTTGAATTAATATGTAATTATATTATATTTTTTCTCTTTATAAAATTTCGTTCCTTTGGATGAATTTCACTATGAAACAAAGTGTAAAAACTGATCAATCTTTTCGAGATTTTTACATTAATAACCTAAAATGTTATCCCACCTATAGTATGAATATTTAATTAATTTTTGGCACTTCTATGTTCGGAATAAGGTTGAATTTTTTACATATTTATATTCATAATAATTTATAATATCTTACAATACAAACATAGTTTCTTACCAAAAATATTATTGAATATAATTAAAATTATTTTCAATTATTAATGTAATAAAAAGCTTATTAAAGGACTAAAGCGTTAACATAATGGCCCAAATAACCTCAAAACTTACCCAAGATCCATTTTCTGGGAATAAATCATTCTTTAAAAATCTATTTATTTTTTTATGGATTATTTTAAGGATAAAACGTAGGTACACCTGACTTATTTTAAACAATGACAAGTGAGTAATTTTCCTCCCTTATTATTGGCCACTACCTCTCCCCACACATCACACCACTAAAACCACATTGGTTTTTCCAATATCATCCCATATATATTCCAAACATCTCTACCCTTGTCCTTGAATCCTTAATTTTAGATTAAATCCTACCAATACTACAATTCGATAGAAACCAAATGATATTACATGATTACGAGGTAATGTCTTCTCTCAAGCTCTCTAGTTTCATTTTCATTATACACCCCATAAAATACATTAAATAATTTATTATATAAATAATAGTATAAAAAATATACTGGGATGTTTTTATTTAATGGTTTAGACCATAACCTACATACACGTCCATCTAATGGGTAATTAATTTACTATTTATTTTTACAGTGAACTAGAGCCTCACAAAAGAATGATTGTTAATTTTTTCAATTTCCACCTATAATGGTGGCCATTATGATGGGAACATAGTTTATATTTGATATATATGATATATATAATGTTATTATGATTCTATAATTTTTTTATAATATACCTTTATTCTTTCCATCTTGTGTATATATGATAATTTAGTTTTAGGAAGTGTGGTCCAACAACCCCTCAAAGCGACGTGACTCATTCATTCCATATAACAAATTTATAATGGAAAGTAATCATAAACCTATGTAAAATATATAAAATAGATAAAATACAGGATTTATAATATAAATATATAATTTACTTTTAATTCTTTTAATACAATGAAGAAATGAATGTATTTTTCATACGTACATACGACCTACCGTATCCATTAATGGTGCATTTAATTTCATATCTCCAAAATTCATAGATTATACTAAATGAATATTTTAAAAATATATATCACAATTAAATCAATTTTTATATTCTAGAGTTGATGAAATCATGATCTACATACCAAGAACAAAAAATGAAAATACAAAACTTTCTTGATAAAACATGGCAATTAACACATGAAATAGTGAAAATAACGGACACTTATTAAAATATAAGTAATAAAATATTATAATAAGTTAATATATCAAATTATAAACACGAGTATTGTTATATTATAAGTGATTATCTTATTTTAGATCATTATACACGTGGATAAGGACCACACAACAAACGGAACATTATTGTAAGGGATTTCATCCCAATTTATATTCCATTAAGACTGAGTTTTGTTATGCCCCAATTCATTTTTATTTGGTGTGTATAATTCCCTTTAACATGATATATATTGAATATTCATATTCTCATTATATTATATGTTTTATTTAATTAATAGGTAATTATTATTTAAATTTTTCAATGTGGTTTGGGAAACTTTGAAATGTTTAATGACTATTTTTTTCTCAAGATTGTTTTAATGTCCGAAACCATTTTTATTAGTTATCCCACTTTGTGGTATTACAGATAAATCCATATTATTTATGAACTATTATTATATGATAAGGAAAATTTATTATTAAAAATAAGATAATTCTTTTTACACAATTACACTGGCTGGTGATCGTTTAAGGAAACCCCCATGGGTTGGGGAACAGTTAAAGAATGTCCATCGATGAATTATTTTTCTCATGAGATGAATTAGATAGACAAATATGAAACTTTTAAACTATATATTGATGGTAAAGGTATCATGTTCTTGGGAAACACGAGGTCTTATAATAAAGTATTTTACTTTTTTAGAATTTGATTATTATAATATATCCATGAAATTTTGCGTCAAAATATATATAGATGCATTTCATTTTCTATTTATTGAAAAAATGGGTTGTGTTTTATTCTTCTTACAATATCGTTTTTATATTTACTTATCGAGATTTTTAAATGGAATTTTTATTAGTTATTTCCATTTCTATGTTAATTTAATCATATTGTTTCATTATCTTTTCCTCTTTACATACCCATATTAAGAATTTAGGATAACCCTTATTAAATTTCTATTCCCCATGTTATGATTAAAAAATCATTGAATAAGTATTCAATGAGAAATTTATCCATATTATTATGTATCTTGATAGTTTTTATATTGTCTAATGTATTAGGGGTATCATGTATGTATATATCATTTAAATACTACTAAAACAATTGTTTCTTTTTGGATTTGATTTATTGTAATAATGCCAATGTAAAATTGTAATGCATCAACTCCAGACTTCGGGGGTCAAGGTGTTACATTAAAAAATTATATTTTTTCTTATTTGTTACATAGTATGTGATAATGTCTTAAGATTAACTATCATAATAAATAGTTATAGTATTTTCCTACTATGTCACAGACCAAAATTTTTTGTTATAGTATTAATAAAAATATATTCTATAACTTGATGATAATGTTTTATGAGACCAAAAATATATAGAATTCCAGGGGTGGAGAGTCATAGGAATTTTAGAATGTCACTTATAGTGTTTTCCATTACTATTATCAAATGTAGAAGATTTTTATATTTCTACAAACCATTTGGATTTCCAAATTTATATGTGTAATTGGATTTTCATATCGTGGTCTATAAGTATTTATCCTGAGTAATTATCAGTTTTAATTATAGATATTATTGTTCTAGTAAATTAACATACACATGAATACTTTAATGACATATGTTCACAATGATTTAGGATATTTTTAGTGATTTATTGTTAATATTTCACTAATGAGTAATGTAAGAAATTATTTTTTCCTTTTATTATTTACAAAGAGTTTATATATTTTTCTCATGGATGGAAATGGAATAACCTAAAAAATATATGTCCAAGGTGTTCTACTGAGAGGATTACTTAGAAAAATTCAAAAAACAATTGTGACATTGAGCAAATAGGTTGATAACACTAGTATGAAACATAATCAATTTTGTTATATCATGATAATAAGATTATATTACATAGTAAAAACAATATGAGGTTGAATTTAATTGTGAAATGAAATTATTTGTCTACAATTTCCTTGATGATTTTCTTGATTATATCCATAGAACATAGTTGGAAATACCTATTTATATTGAGGAAGTTTCCAAGAGGGGAACACACTAATTCTATATAGATCATGAGTTAAATAATACTAATGTTGATTATTTATCATTATGGATAAATATTTTTTTAATGCATTGTTTATAAATAATATTTTTTAGCATCATTAGAAATATTCAATCAGTATTTAATCAAGAGAAAATTTTATGTGAAAAATATATAATAAATTATTAATTCATATTTAATGACAAAATTATTTATTTTTATTCAAATATTGTAGTTTTATTTATTAACTAAATAA
This sequence comes from Viscum album, assembly GCA_963277665.1. NCBI lineage: Eukaryota > Viridiplantae > Streptophyta > Magnoliopsida > Santalales > Viscaceae > Viscum > Viscum album. Next base: position 1,470,642,749 of record OY728126.1, on the reverse strand, counting down.
ATATTCATTATTTAATAGAATGTAAATATTTTCGTTGAATGGTGGTATATGATTAATTGTGTGGGCTGAAATAATACATAAAAAAATTACATTTCAATAAATTTTAAATGATTTTTACAGGATATAAATTTAAATTTATTTAATTGGTTTTTATCATGTAAATAAATATTTAAAATATCATTATTAAATTATTCATGGTATTCATTAGTGATTAATGAAACACAAGGGTTCACTGTAATTAATAGTTTATAAGTAAAGAACTATATAAACATAATTATATGATTTTAAATCCTAAAACTAGACATTGTGTTATTTTTTTCATAATTATTCAGGAAAATTATATCAGGACCTAGAGATACCAAATATATGAATGCTCTAGAGAATCGACCTCCACCATCTATCTTGATTCATGAGGTAATAAAGAGAGACCATCATGGATGTGACTGTCAGGCCTATCATATATGAATGATGAATTCACTAGGATCTTCCATGCTATCTAGAAGATATTCCTACAATGATGCTCGAATGATCATGGTATATGTGTGGATCAACACTAGATATAATATATACTTCATCATTTTAATGAAATGGAGGTATGGTGTAGATACATTTTTAGAAACATAAATGTAGATAGAATTTATCACAAGGTAGTTTCTAATGTCTTAAATTAATTATAAATATTTATATGATGATTATGTGATTTGTAATGGTGTTATCATGTTAAATAATCATTTTTTCTATAATTTTTATCATGAAATTAAATATTGATGTTTATATTATAGTATTCATCAATTTTGAAAACAAAATATTTTGGGAATGACCAAACCATGCTTCCATTATTCCCAAAACAATATATATTATTAGAGGCATCATATTTTAATTTATTATTATTTTAGTAATTTGTTATACAATGATTTATGTTAAATAAGAAATATTGGGAATGAACTATGGTTTATTACCACCTTAACTCATTTCATTTATGTGTATGATCATGATCGTAAAATAGAAAATTTTTATGTGAATGGTATCCTATAAATTTATTATTAAATTCAATTGATGGTATATGCCCCATCCCTCAACTCAAATTATAAGGGCTTCTTTTCCCTTGGTTTCCTTTTATGTAAACCCCATAAACTAATAATATTACTACCCTTGATTTCATATAATTAATATATTTTTTAATCAATAGATATCCTATGAGAGTTGTGGGGGTAATTGTAGGGATCCTAGGTGAATCCAATCTAATTAATAAATATTCAGGCATGGAGAAATATTCTACATTAATAATGTCATTATGTATGGTGTTTCCTCATAGATATAATGTTAGTTTATCACCCCATATATAATCTAACAACTAGGAATTTCACATTGTCCTTAAAATCATAATATTTTTTGTGACCATGTGGCATTGTTAATTTCATTATGAATTTTCAATTTGGATCACATGAATTAATGAATTAAAAAGAATACATGATTGATGTAAAATAAAATAATAATAGATATAATCATTATCTGAGACATAAATAATAATACATATCAATCCATTTAACATTAGAAACCATTAAATATAGATTCATTATTTTATTTTCTCATAAAAGAGGATAATCCCACAACTAAAAATAATAACTCTATATTTCCTTCCACTAAATGGTCATGAAATGAAACCATTGTTCAAATTGTATGACCAACCTCTATTGTGGTGATTTTAATTATCAATTTTCTTTCATTTATTTATGGTTTTATATAACTAGTTTTAAATTATTGGTGGATCAACATCATGATACTTTTGGAAACTGCAAGGAAATGTGATTGGGAAATCTAAATCGAGTTTTTCAAAATTCAAGAGTCAAGTCAATAAATCAAGAAATTGCATGTTAAATCAGTTGATGTATAAATAACTAGACCTTAGTTGCTGATAATTGGTGGTTAATTTTTTATAATAGAAGTAGATATAAATAATCACATCATGAATGACCAAATGGTTTAATAATTATAGTAAATTATATATATACTTGAATCTCAAATAAATTTGAAAATAGGAGAAAACAATATTTTCTTTTATTTTAGAAAATTATTATTCTTGCTAGAATATCATTGAATTTCAATCATATTGTAGTTCATAGTATAATTTGGAAAGAATTAATAAAATTTATGTTCTCATATAACCTGTAAGGGTTATGTGAAATGGAATATCTCTTGAATAAATAATCTATAATCAATATTGAAAGGTTCGTCACTGAAAACAAAAAACCGTATAATTAATTCCTTAACAACTAAGTAATTCATGGAATGAATAAATACGTATCAAATAATACCATATAACTAATACCATGAATTTTTTATTAAATATATGGATAACATAACAACATGAACAATTAAATGGATATCAATAGCTAATTTAACAATAATAGAATATATTATATTTGATACCCCAAAAGTACTCTCAAGGACACATGAAAAGAAGTTGTACATAATTGGGTAATTCCTTTACCAAAAACCCAAACTAATTTTTCTTATTATAACTACGGATTAATAGAAGGGATATATAATTACAGGCCACCATTTTCTCAATATGTTTAATATATCATCATACAAATAAATAATAATACTAAATTAATAAGGATTATTAAAAAAGTGTATGTATTAGAAGAAATAATATAATGAAGTATAGTACATTTCCATGATGAAGTGACCAAAAAACATCTAGAGAAAGAATATGGATGGTATCAATAAAATATATTCCTAGATATGTATAAAATGGTTGTTGTTTTTTTATGAATATCAATACCATAAGACATCAATTAAATTAGTCCTCATGTAAATGCAATTTACATGATGAACTTAACTTTTAATATAAAATTATAGAATGTTGGGATTTTTTTATTTAGAATAATTTTTCAGTCTTGTAAAGGATTCTTAAAATCATTGATAAATAATCATGGATGATAATATAATTCACTATGAGTATGTAAGAATAGAATTTTCTACTAAATTTTGTTTTGTAAAATGTCTATAAGTACCTCATTCATGAAATAAAAAAACAGGATTCCTTATAAAATTTATAAAAAAAATAAATCATGGGTGAAAATGGATCCAACTAATCATAGTCTAATACATTAATATATTATTGAAAACAATTTTCGAAAACATGGTGAAGGAAGAAAAATATTCTCAACTAAAATGGAAATAAAGTATGATTGTCTTAAAACCCGTTTTTTATATTTTTAATACATAAATTATTAAAATGAATGGAAATATTTTAATTTTCAAAAATAGAAGTAAAAAAATAATTTATATTGTGTTGAAGGTAGAAATATAGAATAATTCACTCTTTAGAAACTTAAACATATATAATGTCAAATAATGTTGTGAATTTGAAATAAACTCTTGAAACTATGGTAACAATCAAATAATTACACCCATGTAATTAATAACATAAATTGAATCATTAAATACAATAAATGTAAAGTGATTCATGAGAAAAAATATCAAAGTGGTAACATATACACATCCAAAAACAATATAATAGGGTAAAATAACATATATCCCAAAAACGATAATTCAAGGTGAAGAACCCTAGCAATGATCATAATATTGAAGTGATAATTAATCAATGAAGTGATTATCAGTAAACAAATTAAAATCCATCGAACATAATTTTAAATATAATTTTCATCAATTAAATTAGAAAATTAAATTTAATATATATATAATATAATCAAAGAAGAAACGATATAACCTAAAGAAATAAAAATGTGTTACAAAAAACATACCACTATGTAACATTAAATTAAAATCCTCTTGGATTAGATTAATTAAATTTTAACATATAATACCATTAATTATAGAGGATTCATTAGATAAAATTTCAAAAGGTTATCATATACACTGTACAAAGTAAATATGTCTTCAAACTTTAAAATATACCTCAGGGAAGTGAAATGGAGACGAAATCCATTAACACAACTGTGAATTGTCGTATGAATTTTTCATATACAATAAAAATAAACTACTGTAAATTGTAAAATTTCATGAAATCATTTTACATGTTTAATATTTTTTACATCATATTTATAATCATATTATATTTAATTACTTAGTTAAAAAAGGCTAAGTCCAATGTTTGATGATATTTTGTTCACATGTCCAAAATTGCATTGTTAGGTTTACTATGGTAAATATGGATCTTGTTACATACTATATAGAACAATAATAATGTTATAATTAATTTTTTTATTCATAAATTATAATTTCAATATAAACAACTATATATTGTGTTGAAAAGACTAAATACGTCCGAATAATTTAAACTGTATGTTTTATGTGCAGTTGAGTAACATTTCAATTTGTCAACGATCATGATGAAATGAATGTATGTTTACTTTTTCATCAAAAAAATAATAATGATATAAAATTTTTTATATTATTTCTTTTAAAATAATTGTATATACTATCCATGTGATGTGGTAATGAAAACTTAATCGCATGGATTCATGTATGTGGTAATCCCTATTTACGGATGAGCAATGTTATCATCATTCATTGAATGGAATGGTTAGAAAATAAATGATATATCAATATAACATAATGATAAATATTTCATTAATATAATATATTTAAATTAATTAAAAAATCACAAGTATTTTTGATATGTGATTATAGAAAATGAATTACATTAATTTTGATGGTGTTAGTCCTCTGAAGCCACACAATATGGCATTGTTTCCAATTTGATGGAAGAGGTTGCAGAAGTAGGTTATTTCATGAAAATAATTTCCTATTAAAACAAGATTTATTTTTTTGTTAATATATAATCATGTTTTAATGTTATTTTGAGGCGGTAAATGAATAAATAAGACAAAAAAATCACGTTATGAAAGATACCTCTTCTTTGAGAAACATCATTATTTATACCCCCAAAGCCTTCATATGTGGATTTTATAATAATAAAATCAAAATAGGTTATGGGAAGGAAATTATGAATTTGATATATGTAGGTATCATCTGAACCATAAGGATTCTAATATTTTAAAATTAATGTATAACTCGTTCACTTATATAAGTGAGGGGAGGGCAAATTTTGTAATTTATTAAAATATTTTAAAAAAATAAAATAATTTTCATGGAATGATGTCTCAAAAGAAAATAATTTGTATATATCATTTTTATGAGTATAAATAACATTCTAAAATTTAATTTATTACTTGTTTATATTTGGATTCTAGCCTTATCTATTTGTTTTAATCTGCATTAACACTCTTTGAAAATTACCATGATAAACACGATTTTACTCTTTAGGGGTGTATATAGTTATGATACTAGGAAAAATGACAAATAAATTGAACATTATTGATATTTTCATTCATATGACTATTAGATGTATAAATAAATGATTTATGTACATTTTAATTCATTTAATAAAATATTATTTATTTTAAAATATCATTAAATTTTATTTTCTGAGCTAGCCAATTAATTTAGCTAGGAAAATGAAACTAATGATGTGAAAATAAAATATAATCAATTCAAACATCACTATAACGATATATTTATATATAAAATTTATAGAAAATAATAATTCACACAAGATATATTTGTTTTAATATGACTGATATCATTTATTTATCATTCAATTAATTAAATAAATAGTTTTTCTGCATTTCAGAAGAATTTTATTTAATTATTTTAATACTAAATATTATAAATAAAAACATGATAAATGTTAATTTTTTTTAAATGAAAATTTATAAACAATAAGTAGTTATTTTTTATCCTTGTCACAAATCATTATACTTACTAAAATCAAAAAATTGATATTTTTTCTTTAACTTTTCATTAAAAATTATATAATTCAAATTCCTATTAATGAGGCACAGAGTGTCCATATATTGCATAAATAAATGTAAATCGAAGAAATACACTCATCTAATTGTATTATCACAAATTTTAGCATAAATGTTTAGTACATATCATATCATTTTTAACAATTCTTACATGACATAGCCATTTACTATGGTGATAATTGTTATTACTATTTTAACTAATCGTTATGAAAAAAATTATCTAGACATATTGAAAATTATTATGTATTTTTATTTAAAATATGGAATACATTTTATAAAAATAAATATCTATAATTGGTATAAATAAATTTAGTTGTTATGCATCAATACGGTACAAAAAACTAATTTCCTAAAAAAATTATTTTTATGTATAGTAGTAAATTTATACAATGATAAATTATAATATTGATAAATTTTTATTTAATTATATTATATATAAATAAATTAGAGATATACTAATTTCGTATAAAATTGAAAATATTAGGTTGATTTTCTGTTAGAATAAATTTTAGTATTCATAGAAATCTTATTTACTATACTCTAAAAAATCTTTCCCATCAAAAAAATATAAAAAATATAAACCTATGTTGTCATTGAAATATTAATTTAAAATTTGATATTCTTTTCAAAAAATAATTTCTCTAAATGTTTTATAAATTATTTACAATTCATACATACAAAAAAATAAAATAAAATAATTTTTTACAAAAATTAATTTTTGAAGTATAAAATGATTTTTCTATAATTAAGTATAAATTTATAAATAATAAATACATTATATAAAACATTTGTGAATATTTCCATAATTTACATAATGATGTAAATACCCTTAAATTAAAAAATATGGTTATAAATATCATATTTTAATGATAATATATCATTATATGTTTAAGAATTTTGTTTTGTGTTTTATATGTTATCAAGCAAAGTGTTTTTAAATATATGGGTGATACTTCATGTCCCCTTCTATAAATTACATCATAGAAATTTTATCATTTTTTCATTAATAAGGAGTTTCATATTTGGGAATTCATTTTTTGTATGCACATCATAGAAAGGTATTACTGAATTATCATTAAAAAGATGGAATAAGAAATATGAATTCCATTTGGAATAACACAAAAGTTGTTTTCTAAAGAAGAGAACATTATTGGGATGTGAATATATAGAAATGGTGGAAACAAATAACACCCAATGAATAATAGAATTTTATAAACAACATGGTTAATATAAAGCTAAGGTCCGTAAGTTTCTATGATTAGTGAAAAGGAAATCAAATCATCAAAAATGATTATAATTTGATAACTTTTGTATTTCATGATCTTTTTCATAGTGTTTCGAAATTCAATTATTATATTGACTATGAAAATAAGAAAATATACATGAACAATAAATATAATTTCAACCATTAATCACTTCCATGACATTCTCATATTTTTCTCAAATCAATTAGTATACAAGTAGATTTTTTTTCCGAAGTAACTAAAATCAACTTGTAGTTTAAAAATGATGATCAAAAAAATTAAAATATATTCATACACTATTTAATAAAACCAAAATAGTTATAAAAGTTTATGATAATACACAAACTTAATAAAACATCATATAATGAAATAATAAATTAATCAGTACAATTAAATAATAAAACTAATATTTATCATCGTCAAATCCATAAGAAAATAAACATATATCCAAAATTACCTCAATTGACTCAACATTTAATAATGTTTTTATTTAATTGTTTTCTATTAAAAAACCTCCTAAATCTATGAAAAATTAAAAACATTATTTCCAAATTAAAAATTATTTTAAACCTAATGTTTAACTAAAACACAATCCAAAAATATAATATGAAATATTTTTAGTCACCTAAAAATATAAAAGATATTTTATATTATAATAATATTTCTAAAATAAACATAATCCTTTTTCAAAAAATATATTATGTTAAAAATATCATAATAACCAAGACATCCAATATTCTAGTGGTAGGAACAAAAACCTTTTTTACTTTTGGTTGTGGTTTGATGCCCCACTACATTCTTATTTGTGACAGGTTGTTTCCCATACTACATGTTTTCGTTTTTATAAAATTATAAAATTAATAAAATTTTAATTAAAAGTATATGAACATCTATAAAAATAGTATAAATAACCAAATATCATTTTAACCAATGTCTTTTTCAATATAAATTTATTATTTCCTCAAAATATAATAATCATAACTAGATATTACTACCTTTAAATCCATTATCATATAAAATATAATTTTATATAAAATAGTCAAATTATTCCATCAGAATATACAATTATTATTCATTAAATATCATCAAAACATATATCTAACCGGAATGGTTGTTTATAAATATAGCTCTCAATATCGTTAATCATGTTAAACACAAATCACATAAGACTCAAAACACATATATTTTCCTTTAAAATTATGATAAACCATATAATTATCAACCCAAGAAACATTAGATTTATCCTATATCATTGTGGAATATCATAGGCTTAAACAGATTCTATACCTTCATTCATCATAATAGTTCATAACTAAAATATAAATTAACCCAAGAATATCCACTAATAGTGTAAAATTATGTACATAATATGGGAAAACTCACCATTAAATAGGATCATGATACAAATATAATCATCCAACTATTTTTAGGGTTGTTACCACTACATTCACATGCAGAATATTCATTTCCACTTAAACTACCCAAACATGTATTTTTTACTTGTAAAACCAAATAATATATAACTTAACATAATTATAGGATGTTATCCCATAATTAGACATATACTCAATGTTATTTATTGGGTTATAATCTGTAATCAATGTTTTATAAAATCTACTTATCATGGATTATGCAAAACCTTCTATTCTACCAATAATAAATACCAAACTCCTATTATCCTAGCGATGATGGTTATTTTAATACACCATGATTTTGTGACATATTATTTAGAATTATTTAAATATTTTGATATTTTTCATTTCACTCAACACTAAATATAGTGTTTATATATATTATAGAAATATGTTTGGCATGAAAGAACTACATGGAAGTCAAATATTATCTTGAGGTACAAAATATTTTGATTTCCTTCTATAGATTTTGTAACACATAAGGCCGAGTTTTTACATAACTACAACATACTAATAATATCATTTTTAAATTATAATTATAACTACCACCTAGACATTAAAAAATTAATTAAAATAAAATTATTGAATAAATTTAGTAAATATTAATCACACATTGGTATAAAATTAACCCTATGGTAAAAAATCAGAATAAATACTTGAAAAAACTATTTAAAATTAAATAAATTACTTTTATATGAAAACTATTTTCTATATACATAAAAAACTTTTATCTCAGTAAATTAAACAAACAAATCTTGATATATGCAGTCAATAAAATTTAACGGTAATAAATTAAATAAATATTTTCATACTTAACCCATTTATATTTTATGTATATGAAAAGAAATAATCTTATGTTAATGGTGAACACATTATAAAGATAAGCATAAAAATACATATTATTATAAAAATTAATTTAACTTCCATTTTATGGTGAATTTATTTTAAATAAAATTTTGGAGGCATTTATTGTTTCAATATATGAATAATTAATTCATATTTGAATTATATGCATAAAAATAGGTCATGGTGAAATTTGTTCATTTTTCTGTGATGTTTAACTTTTTGATGAATAATAAAAAAAATTTAATTCAAAATTAATATTCAATATAATGAATTTATAAAGATAAATGACATTTTAAATTGTTTTTATAGTCTAATTGGATTAAATATTTCATAAATTAATATATTTTATGTAATTAATATCAATTTCACTTTGAAATTATATATAAAACCTTATCAATCATTTGGAAAAATTTACTTAAAAATCTTTCTTTGTTATCCCATCTACCGAAAAAAATTTGAATTATTTCATACCACATCTAGGATTGGAATTCTGAAATATGGATTCCATATTTGGAAAAATAATAATATATAATTTAATATAAGGTTAACATATATTTTATTAACAAATCAGTTAATGTAATTAAAATTATTTATAATGATTAAGCGAAAAACTAGATTAACGAGGGACTATGATATATACATAAGGTCCAAAATGACTTAGAAACTTGTCAAAACTCTATTGGATGTATATATATCATCGATATATTCCATTTTAAATAACTTTTTATACTATTATATAGAATATTATATGTAAAACGGATGGTTGAATTCCATTTTAAAAAATTTACAAGAATTACCCTCCTCCACTATAAAAAGGCACTCAACCGTCCTAATTATTCACACACATCAAGAAATTTGGATAACCCAAAATATAAAAAAAATAATCTACCATAATCCATCTCATTCTACTTGAATCATTCATTTTGAAAAAAAAATCAATCTAATTAATCAGTTTTTGCAATAAAAAATGAGTTACCCAAAGAAGAGGTAAAATCCATCATAAAGATATTTTTTTATTCCTCCACCACCAAATTTATACATATTTCATGATTAAATAATTAAAAATTATCATAAAAATAGTTATATTTTTTATTATAAGGTTTTGAACTCAAATTGAAAAATATTTTAGTTAAAGCGTAACAAGAATATCATTATTTTGTATGGAAAACTACCAACTCATGAAACGATGTTGTTAATTTTTCCATTACAACATATTATGTTTGTGAATAATTTTGAAAACTATATATTTGTATGTTATGTATTATATTTATGATTAATTTAGGCTTTTATAATTTTTATATGACATATACCTTCAGGATTTCGTTTTCTTGAATGTAAGATAATTTCATTTAGGGATATTGGGACTACCCCCTCCTCAGAGCGCTGTGATTTTTTACATATTACACAAAATTTATTAATTATGAATTTAGTTAAAATATATTATATATTTTATATAATTATTAAATAAAATTAAAATATAAATATACATATGTTTTCATTTAAAATTACTTTATTAAATACGACAATAGAACAGAAACAATGCACATGCATATATATGACCCACTATCTTAATGAAAAGTGTATGTCATTTCCCACATATATCATATATTGGCTATTAATAATACATATATACTTAATATATACATAATTTATACAATATTTTACATTATTCAAATATTTATTTCATTATCTATGTTAGAGTGTCATTAATAACATGTCTAAACAGATAATAAAAATAATGAGGATATTTCTTAAAACATAACATTAACTTTGAGTTGTTAATATATGGGTAATATGAAATCAAAATAAAATAAAATAAGATATTATATATAATAATATCTCTATTTATTATATTTAAAATAAAACTGTATTTTTTATAAAGGTGGTTTGAATTTGTATGTATAAAATCGAGACTTATGGTAAGAGAATTTCATCTCACTTTATATTTCTGTTACATTCCTACCTTATTGACAAATCATTTCGTTTGTGTGGTGTTTATAGTGTAAATAGATTTATTATATGATTATTATACATAAATTTATGGGTATATAGATTATCCATTTTTTGTTATTTATTTCATGGTGATTATGTTTTAAAAGCTACCAAATCGTTAAAGTAATTTTGTCGCAGTTTTCTTCTCTAATACACATGACATGTTATGCTACAATATTTTTCTATGATGTGTATATACATTCTTTTGAAATATTATAACATGAATATAATTATATTCATGATATTATAATAACCATTTAATGTTATTATTTCCATTATATTAATATTTCAATTTACGAATTTGGTAAATATTTATAGGAAAAATATCATCATTTATCAGGATTTATTATTATTATGCTTCCATTGAAGAAATATGATTATCCATATCCCAATAACTATCATGATGTTTAATAACATCTAGATATGAATCTTTATACCAACTAATGGTACCATTTATTCACTTATTATTACTCATGATAATTAAGAAACTGTTTTTATTAAAAAAAGAACTTTATTTATCATTTTAATCCAAAATTTGTGTTCATTGAAAATAGTTTATTCTAAAAATGATATATTATTTTAATATTATAGAATGATGTGTATGTTAATTGTTTATCAATTTATTACCTTTTTTTAATTTTTTTTAAAGTAATATTATTGTCATTTTCTAATCAAGTAAAATTATAAAAAAATTCATGTAAAAAATGTTGTTTAGAATATATGAACTTACCTGCCATCATGACCTCCATTTATAATATGATTCCTTTGTAATTTTATAGGGTTAACATTCTCAAAAAATTATTATTTATAATATTCTTTAAATTTATAGATTACATAATTTATTTCAAATAAAACTTGATTTGAATATTTGTTTAATTGTTAAAATGTGTAATAAATGATTTTGAAACTATTTTTTATACGTTTTCAATTGGCATCTTTGAATGAAAAGGAGTAAATTATATCAATGAATCATTTATATTTTTTAGAAAATTTTTTAATGAAATTATTTTAAAAATATTTTCAAGATAATTTTATAAAATTTTAAGGAAAATGGGTTTGAAAATATTTTTAATCTTCTTTAATATGTTTTGAATATTTTTTTTAAAAGAATATGGTTTTCAAAATATTGTTTTTAAAATATTTTTAAATTTAAAATACATAATTCCTTAAGGAAATGTTTAAAATGAGATTATAAATTTTTATTTATAATAAATGTATTTTTTAAATGTTTTTACAAAACAAAATCCGTGGAAGTGTATTTTTATTAAGAAATAATTCATATGATATTTAAAAATCCTTCATAATATAAGATTTAATATTTAATTATAGTTGAAGAATTATTTGGGATATTATCCAAAAGAACATTAATATTCATTAATTAAGGGTTTATAATTGTATTTCATGATTTTTATAACACATGTACCTCTTCCCCATGTTTTATTCTTTTGAAACCTGCTCTATTCTATGGTATGTTATGTGATGAAATTATGATAAACCAAATCCCTTTTATATTGGTTATGATTTGATGATGTATTTGGGATTCCCATTTCATTTTAAGGGTTATAATATGATGTTTATGAAAACTATCTCATTATATGGGACATGATTTTATGAATATTTTATTAATATGTGGTACATTTATGAATTATTTTATTGTGTGAAGGGAATCACCTATATCTACCTCTAATAAATTGGATAAGGATTTATATCCCATGCGATAATGATAAGAATTTTGTCTAAGGGCATAGTCCACATCAGGAAGATAGGGAAAATGATCCACAATGATAACTTGAGAAAACCTGACCCCTTTCAACAAAATAACTATTAATGGGGATGTCATTGTGTATTTTCTAGTAGGTGTAGTCCCCATAAAGAGATATAATATATTTTTTTAAATGAGACTTGACTTATAGGGAATGATATTACATATTTATTTGTTTCCCAGAATCCAATGTCTTATGCCTATGGTTTTCTATCATAGTTCATATTAAAAAATAATTTATGATTCATGTATTTTGAACAACCAATATTTATTCCATGTCTCATGTTTATAATGTTTGATATGAAAGGTACGATATTTGAATTTTTTTGTCATGTTTCCTCCCCCATCTGTTCATGTAATGCTTACATATTTCCTTTAATTACTGTAACTGGGAATTCAAGCTCACCCCTTTCTTATGTTTCCTTTCAACTGGATATGAAGAAATTTTATAAGTATAATTACAACTAAGGAAGATATTTTTGGGTAAAATTAAATATATTCATTGAGTTACATATTATTTGAACCATGTTTCCAATAGGACTAATCAAATTATGTATTTTGAAGTCGGTTTTTGAAATGTATTATTTTTTCTGAAAAATCATGTAACATTTATTTTTAATAATCTTTGGTTGTTTTGTTGGTATCAGATTTAATTTTTAGTAATAATTTAGAAACAAGGATGGGAAAATATTTTTGATTCCCCCACTAATATTTCTACTTATATGAAGTGAGACTTTTCTAAGGATATGTATAACGATGAGTTAATTATTATTAAAATATCTAGAATTTTGCTAAAGTATGGTGTGAGTGGTTTGAAAAACATTTTATTAATCATCATGATGTATTTAAATGGAATAAGGATATGAATATCCTATGAAAGAAATAATTTTTCATAAAATAATGAAGGTTTTTTAATTTAGACATAATGTAAGTGGTTTTTCATGATTATGTGGTTGAATCTTATAATAATTATTTCTTCCTAAATTATTTGTTGTTTAGACATTGGTGGGATCTAGAAGGAAGTGGTTTAACATGGAATGTGATGGAAAATTTTCTATGGAGAAGTAAAATGGGATAGTCACTAGTGTATCAGATGTTGTGACCATTTCCTGTCATTTTTTACAGAACATTGATAATAACATGTACTTTAACCAACTATCAAACTCACCAAGGAATAAAAGGAAGGAGTTCACTATGTTTTTGGTAAATGTAGACAATAGTGGACAAAAGATTCAGTTTCTTTGGTGTCATGAAAATGGAACAAAGAATCTATGTGATTTTCCTAAAGGATCAGGAAGATGTTTTGACTATAAAAAAGAAAGACAGTAGGAAAGGATCTATGTAGGAATATTAAAGGGTTTAGCTAATGAAATGAATAGGAATATTATCCTCCCTTAGGACATCATCAAAGGTAATATTATATATATTATTATTGAATGGAAATTATGTAAATTAATGTCCAATGTTCAAATATCTAGATGATAAATAACAATTTGATACGAGTTATTATTATATTACTGATAATTATGAGACTATTAATGTAATTTAGACAGATATAGATATTCAGAAATAAAAATTGGGAATACTACTTATGGATTTTGGATTAAGTGGAATATTAGATGTTTTTATGTATTTGGATTCATGAATTATTTTGTATGAATAATGAAATATATAAGTATTGTTAATTTTTTTTAGATAAGGATATACAAGTTTATTTTGAATGTTTTTAATGGATTTGAAATGAGATTTAAAAGAAATGTCTCATTTTGACTAAGGGAAGATAACCATTAATATGTTTCTTATGTTATGATAATGTTTTTATGATATATGTATGATGGATATGAGTATGTGAATTGGATTTCACTAATTACCTTGAATCTAATTAAGGAATTTTTGAATTGTTGTTATTATATCATTGAGGAAGTTTATGTAATTTTTGGATTTAAGGAATATATCAAATATACACTGGAAAGAAATCAGACTTATTTTCAATATGGAATTTTTGCAATTCAAGGTGTTTCCATGCATCAAGAGGATACTTGACAATGGCATTCATGTGTTTGGTATGATATAACCACGATATACTTTCTAATATAAGGGGGATCAACAATGAGTTATTATTGTGAAATTTAGTGACTTTCATCCTCTTATTTAATGGTTATAAGGATAACCAAGTATTGAATTTTTTATTTAAATTTTGGGTAAATATTTATAAATGAAAGTATTATACCACCATATGAGGATTTATACATATTTGACAACTTATTATAACCTTTTTTTGTGATAAAAGTATATAGAATGAAATGTCATTCTATTCATAGAATAATGATATGTAAATTATTAAGTAATGACAAATAATACGTAATTTATTCGAATAGGGGATGATTTTATTGTAGATCATGGAAAAAAACTATTAATATTGTCCTCAATTCATTTAATAATAGCATTTCAAGAATGATTTTCAAATTTAGAAAACAAAATAATGAATAAATTGTTTTCTGAATACACCGTTTTTTTCCACTGATGGCCTTTTAAATTATCATAGATGTATGTGTTCGGGGAACTCAATATTCCATTGATGATTCAATTATTTTTCATTTATGTCCTCAATAAATCCATATGAATATTTTCATGTTTCATTTAATTCCATATTTTTAACCACCACCAATGTTCATTTAGGTGGAAACATAGTTACATGTTACATTACCTAATCGTTATGTTTCCAACTATCTTTTAGAATTGATGTTTTATCATCCATTTTTATGTTGTGGGTTTATAAGAGAGGAACGTTAATGTATTATACATTGAGTAACCAAAAAACATTTTAGGGAGAAATTCATTTCAATGTGCGAGGTAGAATGTAACACCCAAATATTTGGTGAAATTTATTTTTTCAAATTAATTTAATATTTTTTACATTTTTTATTTCACAAAAAACTGAATATAGTCATTCATTTATTAAATCACTAATTCTAGAATGCATTAACTATAGTGAAGACATATAATATGTTTTGTTATAATATACACTATGTTTTTATTTTGGTTGACAAAATTCTAAGTTCTTACAATAGCATTAATTACACATAAGACTGAATTTATATTAAACAACAATATACTTTTAATAATATATTGATATATTATTATAGATTCAACATATCCATTTGAATATAAAATATGAATATTATTGAAGAAATTTGAAAATTTTATTTTACTAATGTGTGAAAAATTAATATTATTATTGTCAACTAGCAGAATATAATGTATGAATTATTCTAATGTCAATAAATTAATTTTCTAGGAAAAATATTTTTCTATGTACAAACAAAATTTTAACTCAATAAATTAATGAAACCACATTTTTCTAATTGTTTCAATAATATTTATATATAATATAATCAATTCATATTATTTAAAATCATCCAATATATTTTATAGGTAAAATATAATTTTAATCCAATTATTTTGAATAAAATGATATAATCTTCTAAATATAAATTTTACCACTTCTTAATTGGGAAACTATATTAAATAAACTTTTTGGAAATTTTATTTATATTATATGTGAAAATAATCATCATCATCTAAAAGCAGATAATAAAATTTTTCGTAGGATTATTTTTTGGTATTCTTATTTGAATTTTTTTTGGATAATAGTGAAGAAACTAGACTTTAATGCAATACAGTTTTTTTATATAATTTATTTATAAGGACAAATAATATTTTTTATTATTTTCAAATTTTAATTACATAAAAATTAAATCAATTAATACAGTTTTTTTCATTTGAATAAATTTAACTTAGAAGGTAGATATAAAAACATACCAATTATTTGAACAGTTTTACATTAAAACCATGTATTGTCATCCCGTTTGCGGGATTAAATTCGAAGAAATTTATCAGTGATTGGAATTTGTAAAAATGGATTCATTATTTTTATAAATAATATATTTATTCAT